>JAKZAP010000015.1:5267092-6567367 GCA_023053575.1 Branchinecta lynchi
CAATTCTTTTCGCGACAAACAGCAGAAAGAGGCGCTTTTACGTCCAGGGCTTCCATGAACATGTTGCCATTGACACCTTCAGCTGGCAGAGCCACTGTTGTCGCTGTCGGCACCATCGGGGAGGGAGAAGGCTGGAGCAGAAAGGGAACCTGACTTTGCTGACGAAGACTGCCATAAAACATTAGGGGGGAGACGTGCCTTCGGAAAATAGCATGGTAATCGAAAATTCGTGACACTTTCTTTCTCCTCTTTGACATGCAGTGGGCTGGGAACCTCACATTCGTCACTCAAAGTAACGTAGGGGAATCACATTCAGTGGGCTGAGAACCTCACATTAGTTACTCGAAGTAAGGTAGGGGAACCACCCGGGGAAGGTGTTGGTGTTTGGCAGTCACTCAGATTAGATGTCGTCGTTGGCATCACTGTGAAATCATTCAGATCTTGTTTAAGTGTCTGAATGTCTGAAGGGGTTGGTGTGGTTGTTGCTTTGGTGTACACTATCACTGGCGCTTTCCCTTTGACTGCTTTCTTATACGAAGAGCGGACTGCTGAACGTCGTTTCATATTTTCACACGGAGTCTCTCTACAAAGCTTCAGCTTTTGTAAGATCTCAAAGAATTCTTTGCGGAAGTTGTCATTAAGCCAGCCGTACAGTAGAGGGTTGGAGCAAGCGCTGCTCATGCCTAGCAAGTGCATATCGCATATGAGATTTTGACCCGCTCGGAGTTGCTCTCCACTGACTCCATAAAGTCCATGACAGTATTGTACACATTTAGCGGTAACCAACTGAGAGCAAAGGCGCACGCTATTGAGATAAGCAGCAAGTTCGTCTTTTGCACTCGTTTGTCTTCTATTTCCCTTTTGTTTTTGTCCGCTGTCATTCTGTTCTTCATTCGCATCTTAAGCTGTCTCGCGATTTTCCCATAAGCTACCGAAACAGTAATAATCGGTAAAGCATACTGTATAATCATCGTTAGAACTGAGTAGGAGAACCGTCCATGGGTATACGGCCACTCTTCCATGCAGTAGTTAATCTCAGAGACACCAGGAATGTCTATTGGTACCCTCCACATGTCTGACCTTACGACATATGAACATGGGTAGTGCTAGTACCATGCTAGTTACCCATATCCCCAATATTACCCAGAACGCGCCTCGTCTGTTTAATGCTTCCTTGGTTGGGTAGACGACAAGGTAATAGCGATCGATTGCAATAGCGGTTATTGACAGGGTCGATACGAATATACTAATTCCCTGTAAGCTTCCCGTTACCTTACAGAGAAGAGCGGTATTGCCAAAGGGCCAGTACCGTGTTAGAACCTCTATCAGGGTGAAAGGCATGGTCAGTACACACAAGAACAAATCTGAAACAGCAAGGTTGAAGATGAATACGTTTCTAGTTGTCCTCATCGTTGGTTTTCTTAGAACTGCACATATCACCATACTATTGCCAAGTGCGCCAATGAATATCATACATGAGTATATGGTAATCAAGAAGTAGTACATCGGCGGTCGAACTGCTCGATTCTTGACGAATGATTCGAGGACGGACATATAGTCGATACTGATTTCAGTCGAGTCTTCAGTTGAATACTGAACGTCCTCCATGTTGGTAAGGCTTATAACGTCACTGGTTGCAACCGCCTGAGTGTCAAGTTTGAAATGATGAAGAGGATTTGACGTCCCAACTGCAACACCGACGTTATTTCTTTCTCGTAGGTTCGTGAACTAATCCGATCTTCAGTGTGTCAGTAAGCTTTGGATAACAGCTGTCATATTTCTCGCTCGTTTCGTCCGACTAGTTGTTGCTTCGTCGTCGTGAGATTTTGTATCTGCAAGAAAATAAATTTCTTTCATATCGAATTTCTTTAATATCATCCACCACACAGTCAGAAGTTTCATAAGAGATAGCGTATAAAACTTTCAAGAATAACACCTTTTCACTTAGAAATAAAGTGTTATGACCAATTAAGTTTACACTATTTCGTGCCTAGATCTCCAACAACACCTTCAATTGGTAAAAATACTAACGGGAAAGAAAGAAACATAACAGATAACATCCCCGATGTGTTATCTGTTGAAACCGCGCATCCTTTTGTTGTCGTTATGTAACTTATGAGTATTTTTACCTATTGAAAGTGTTGTTGGAGATCAAGGCACGGAATAGTATAAACTTAATTGGTCATAACACTTTATTTCCAAGTGAAAAGGTGTTATTCTTTAAAGTGTTATGCACAATCTGTTATGAAGCTTCTGACAGTGCAATCAACGGATCAAAAAACTTGTTGTCCCACAATTGACGAGTTTCCTGACTCGAGCGTCGTTTCCAACTTACAGACGGCGACCGCCTCGAATTACTTTGTGATTTTTCAAGAAGCTAGAACTCTTTTCTCCAGACGTAAAGTTGTGCGCGCAAGGTGGAGTTTCAGTTGAAGCTGGAAATCAGTAACTCTACTTATGTGAACTGGCCTTATAAGCGCACAAAGCGGATTACTTGATGTTTGTCTCCATCGTCACGTTTTCAGCATCAACTGCACAGAGCTAATACAATAGATCCAGAAGTTTGACAGAACAGAGAAGCTTTCACTTTTAAATTGACGTTCATTGGAAAACCTTCATCGTCAAAGAGATAATTAGACACATGTCTTGGATGAGTTTCAGATAAACCTGGATGATTTTGTTTGGGGGACTAAGTAACCTCATCACACGGTAGCTCTCATCTGGAATATGGAGAACAAGAGCTTAAAGCTCAGACGTGACTTCTCTGTCAACGTCGGATAGCTCTCCCGATCCCCCCCCCCCCTTTCCGCCCGCCCCTCCAGCTTCTGCGGCTGAAAACAATTGTCAGATTTTTGCGTTTCCGCGACTTTCACAATCCGAAGACTTTTTGGCCGTCACAAACACGAGTTGAAAATACTTAGAAATACCCTTCCGTCAGGCAGAGGCGTCACGACTAGGGGGAGGGGAGACGCCCCACCCACCGAATGTTTCAGCCAGTCGGTAAAAAATAGCCGAGTCGGCGCGAAATGCCGCGATTTTTCATAAAACGGTGGATTTTTTTTTAAACAGTCGGTTTCTCGGAAACATAGTCGTTCTTTTCTTAAAAACAGTAGTTTTTCTTAAAATCAGCAGATTTCTCCTCAACAATTGTCGTTTTATCTGCAAAAACCTCGACAAAAACAGCGGTAAAAATGACCAGCTAATCGGTAAACACCTTGCCCTCCCCCCAAACATTTTGGCTAGTAACGCCTCTGCTGCCAGGTTCTCATTGTGGTAGCTGAGACTCGAAACGCGTACTTTGGCTGTTCGCCAGGGACTCCTGTTGACGGGAGTCATGAAAATAGATGGAGTCATTTCTCTGGAAACAGAGAAGTTTCGCAAGCTCATGAATATATTTCCGTCAGGTTCGCATTGTGGGGACTGTATCCATTAGAGGCATTTTCGCCGTTTCCGGGGGAAATCTCTTAAAGGGAATCGTGGAAGTTTAAGGAGGCACTTCCTAAACGTATGGGAATAATTCAAGTCATAAACAATCGTTTACCATCGTTTTTCCAACTGTATTGTGGGACATTTTTCCAATCGTAAACAATTGGAAATGACCGTAAATATTTTTTTTGTTCAAGTGGAAACAGTTGTTTACTATTTTAAACAGGTGTTTCAGATTGTTTCAAGTCGTTTGCGATTGTAAACAGTTGTTAACGATCGTGTTTTACGATTAAAACCAGTTGTTTACGATCTCATTTTTACGATTGAAACCGATTGTTTCCAATCCTTTTTTTTAATGATTGAAAACAATTGTTTCCAATTGTATTCTTCTGTCTCTGCAGAGGCGGAAACGCTGGAAACGCAGGAATGTTTTTTTTTTTTTTCACTCAGTATGAGTTTTGTTCAAACATTCATTACGGGCATCCATGCTAGCCTTGCAAAGAACTTAGTTGGCAAGTCAATTGCTGTTTGAAGCTACCTTCATGGGCTGAGGATCTACTGTGTTTGAGCAAAACAAACAAGGCCCATCTCTGGGCATTGAAGCCCGAGTTGAAGCCTAGAGGCCATTTTTTTTTTTTTAATAAGACACTTCATTCTGAAAACAAGAGCTACGAGCTCATATGGCACTTGTTACGAGTACATGGTACAAGAAAGCAGATTAGAACGTCACGAAATACCCTCTTTAACCCCCCTAGGATCGGACCTAGAAATAAGACATCTAGTGTCATGCGAGTCTGAGCATTTCCGGTATCGACTTGGATCATGTAGAGCAAACGTTTGATCACACTAGTTTGATCCCTATGAGTGTCATACTATTTCCAGTACCCGTCCCCATCAAACTCCTCCTACCATGGCCAAATCGGCATCTTGTCTTACTGGCTATCAAGTTTCAAGCGAGTCTTCGGGAAACTCGTGTACCCCCTCCCCCGCCGTGTAGGATCGGGTCCAGACCCTAAAATACGTCATCTAGGGCACATTGTCTCTCTTCTTTCCAAGTTTCATTCAAATCACTCCACTCGTTTGACCCTATGCCAGCCACAAAATTTCCCCCTTCAACTCCTCCCACTGTGGCCGAGTACGACTGGGACACATAAACCTTCGTATCTCTGACATCTTCTCTTCTCGTCCTTGAAGTTTGGCTCGAATCGGAGCGTATCTGGAAATTTCCGATTTCCGTTTCATCCCCCTACCGTGGCCGTATCCGGTCTGGACGCCAATTGGCCACCACACTGTCGGAAGTTTCATAACAGATTGCGCATAACACTTTCAAGAATAACACCTTTCCACTTAGACATAAAGTGTTATGACCAATTAAGTTTATACTATTTCGTGCCTAGATCTCCAACAACACCTTCAATAGGTAAAACTACTACACTGTCACAAGTTACATAACGACAACAGAAGGATGCGCGGTCTCAACAGATAACACTTTATAATGTTATCTGTCATGTTTATTTCGTTCCCATTAGTATTTTACGAATTGAAGGTGTTGTTGGAGATCTAGGCACGAAATAGTGTAAACTGAATTGGTCATAACGCTTTATTTCTAAGTGAAAAAGCGTTATTCTTGAAAGTGTTATACGCTATCTGTTATGAAACTTCTGACAGTGCATTATGCAGTCTAGTTTGTTATTTTAGTTTGTTATTGAAATAACAAACTAGACCGCATAGACACGGTACTGTCCAACTAGCATCACATTAAACCATTTCGTATGGTTTTTATGCATGTCACAAAGTTTCCGGACCCCCCCCCCCTGTACTTCCCCAGCTGTTGCTGCTTGTGGTTCGGTGACATGTTTTGCATATCAAGGAAATTAGTTCCGGTCACCCATAAAGTTTCACTCGAATCGGACCACCCGTTAGCAAACTACGGAAGTGAGTATTCCGGATTCCCCTTCCCTTAACTCCCCCGAAAATGGTCGGATGCAAGAATGGAAGTTTTCCTGGAGCATTGTGTCCTCATTCCTATTTGGTTGGGCCACTAATTCAATTCAATTCAGTTCAAGTATTTTATTGACCCCCCAAGATCGGAGAGTATAAAATGAAATAAAAACAACCAAATTGGCCCAACATGTAATAACACAAACAAATATTCTGGCCAAAGAACACTAAATATACAAGAAAATAAAATTATACACACGCGTTAAACTATATTAACTCTTTAACCGCTAAATATAGTAGATTTTCGACATTTTCGACAGAAATTTGTGTTGCTTTTTTCGCATAATTTGAAGTGGATCTTTCAAATGGTACGAATTTATAGCAGATCAAGTAGAACGGAATTTTGAAAGTCGACAAAAAAATTTACCAAAATTAAAAATAGTAATTTTAATATTTGCAGCATTAGAATTAGAAAAATAAGGAAGCCAACTAGAAAATAAAAGGAGTTGAGGTAGAGCAACCGTATTTAAGACGCGCGCAGACGATCTCCTAGTTAAATAATTTCCAACAGAAATAACACTACCGAAGCTCGATGAAACCCTCGACCGAACAGACTTCATCACATGAGCCCAGCAAAGGGGAACTGATGGCCCATACGGAATTCCCAAATAAAGAAAAGATTCAAGTGGCTTAAGGACTACATCATAGATCTTAACATTAAAAATATTATTAATTGGGTCAGCAGGCTTTGGACCATAAATTAGGAGCTGACACTTTTCAGGACGAAACCTTAAACCAAACCTAGAAAAATGTTCAATTAAGTGATCCACATTCTTCCGTTTTGAACCGTCAACTATGATTCGCAGTCAGCTTCGGCTGAAGGACTATCTATCATCAGAATTTCGGACCCCCCCCCCCCCACTCCCCACATGGTGCCTAAACCCCGTTCATTTATGTCTTTGATGTACCTAGGACTAGTGCTTGTTCTTCCCACCAAGTCTCCTCCCGATCCCTCCACTCTAAGCATTTCCCAAGATTTTTGGCTCCCCCCTTCATCGGGTCGTCTGAGACACGAGGTCTTTCCAAACATTTAAGTTTTGTTAAGATCCGACCACCCATTCGAGAGTTATAAATACCACAAGATTCCGGGTCCCCCCTCCGTCCACTCTCCCCACGATGATTGGATCGGGGAAATTACTATATCTAACTTAATCTTATTGGGTCCGTGATATGCCTGCAAGGTTTCGTCGTCCTAGCTTACGTGAAAGTGCCCGAACTAGCAAAACCCGGAACGACAGAGACCGACGGACAGACAGAAATTGTGACTGCTATCTGGCACCTGGCCGAAAGGCTGACCCCTGTCAAATTCAGAATAGGATTTTCATGTATGATATTAACTTTGCCAAGCTACTTTCAGGAACCTTAGAATACGAAGTGATAAGTGAAATTTCGCTCTCGATTTATCGGTGAAGTCAACTTTCCTTGAACCTTTTAAAATGGTATGTCCCAAAAGAGTGTTTTCTTCAAGAAGACTGATGATAAATCCCATACTGCACGGATAAGCAAATGAAGGATAAGCAGTGAAGAAGAAAGTCAGAATAGGGGACCGAATTAACCAGAATAAACAGAATCATTTGCATCCCTAATTAGCAAATTATCAGAGCGGAACAGTCGCTCGTGCAGAGGAGCTTTGGACCAGGGGTGGCCTAAAGTACTCAGACCAGGGGGGGGGGGGGGGGTCAACGACTTCTGCATCACAATATACGACTCGAGTATCGACGAGAAAAGCACCGTTGCCGCTTCGTGGCAACGGCACACATTCTCCATTATTAGCTTTGGCGAAAGGGGAAAGCTTCCAAAAGTAAGTGCCCGCAGACGAAACTTTCTTCATCTGTCTTTTTTGGCAGAATGTGACTATACTTACCATAGAAGTTATAGCCTTTATTCTCTTTCAAATCCCAAAATTTCCAGACCTCATCGCCAAATAAATGACACCGCTCTTCCAAATAGAGAATACTACGAAATGTTTCGGAGGCGAAGTTTTGTGAAGCGCCGAGGAGCAGAACGTCCTTTTGTGATCCCAGTGAAGAGTAAAGTGTACATATTAAATCACAAATCTATCTGTAGAAAAAAGTGGCAAAATAAGGGTAATCCGGAATAATGTAGGCACAAAGTAGATTTGTTAAAAAAAAAAAAGTAATTTTATGTTAAAAGAAATGCTTACACAGAAAGAAAACGAAGAAAACATATTTGCTGGCGAATTTAAAAAAAAAAATCCCAATTTTCGGACTTAACAAACTTTTGTTCTGTACCCTACATGAGCTTACAAATTCTGACTTGACTTCTTCTTTGTTAAAAAGATCTCAATTTGCCGACAAGACCCACGTTGTGTTTTTTCGGGTGTGGTTTCGCTGTAGTTTTGACGTACTTTTGTTTAGTTATGAAATACCGATTACCGTTCATTTGTCCATTCGACATCATGTACTTTCAGAACTAAAAAAAAGTACGTGACACTACATTGAAACTACACTAAGCATTGGTTCTATCTGCCTCAATCATCATCTTTGTAACCGATATTCTTTCACTGACCCGGATACATTTGCTTAGCCCCTTCCGTCAACATAAAAACTCAATTAGACAAAATCAAAAACACCCTTTTCTCCCTACCTATGGGAAATTTCGTGAATCTGATTAAACTGATGTGTTCTCCGGGTTACGGGCTGACAGAGGCTTCAAATATCGCATGCACGACTAATTATCATGAATGAATGAATGAATTTATTGCACGAAAAAACCCATGGGGTCATGGCAACAAAAAAAAAAGAAAATACAACAAACTACAAAAATCGCTCTTTATGGGACAGAGCAAAGGAGGAATCTAGCCACCTTACGGATATCCCCCATATTTGTACTTCCAATCTTTTCTAATAGCCACTCTTCCCTAGTAATTCCCACGCCAAATACTTCGACCCTTAAATCATTCAATCCTTCACATATCACACATAAAGTGGAACACATCCTCATCATCTTTCCACATATCGGGCAAAAGTAAGGGCCATTCTTTAACCTCTTTTTTCCTATAAAGCTTCTTTTCTCCCCCAATAGCTAACCTACCCCCCCCCCCCTCTCCTTAAACTCACCATACACTTTAAATCTAATCCCGACAACCCGGCTTTAAAATAAATTTCCTCCTCCCAAACGTCTTTTGCCTGTGCATAGAACCATAGAGACACCGATGTTAGGAGACCTTGACCATGTCAAGGCCGATGTTAGGAGACCCAGACTACCATGTTGAAAAATACTGATTCGGAAGAAACGATTTTTGTTCTATACTTTCTAAAGAGAAATGGTGGTGGAAAAAATTATAGCGTCAAAATATGAATCATTGAGAGTAAAAAGTTTTTTTTTTTTATGCCAAAATCACTTTGGGTATGGGTTTTTTTCTGTTCTGAAATTTTGTCCAGTTAACTAGACTACGCGACTAGGTTCAGATAAATAAATGAAGCATTGCTAAATTTTTTATAAGATTTGATGCCATCTGATGTCTTGAAGAAGGTTGGTTTAATATTGTAACAGGTATCAGTGCTGCATGCCCTTCTTATTTACAACGTGACACGCGCTCTTTCATCCGTAAATCCCACACTTTTCTATGATTTTCCAGTCAAACGTTTCGACAGACGAGTAAGAACGTTTCGACCTACGAGTTACAACGTTTCGACAGACGAGCAACAACGTTTCGACAGATGATTAACAACGTTCTCGACAACGTTTCGACAGATGAGCAAATGCACCCGTTCATTAGACAGAAAGCATTACTAAAGAGAAAAGCACTCATTGGACTTCAAGCTTTATGTAGTCCCCAATTCTGATGGAAGGCCATCAACTGTCGAACAGGAGTCTTTGGGACTTGGACTGGATGTGGTGTTTTAGCTTATTCAAGCGCATAGATTGGTCCCCTGTCAAGTCGGAAAAAGAGATGAAGAAATACGGACGAGGAGCATTGGAAAGTCTTCTGTTAGGTTCAGAGAAGCTAGTTGTACTTTCCCTTGGCTTGACAAAAACACGGTATCTGTGGCTTCGGGCTTGATTGGCAATCAGGGGAACTGTAAATGCTCGAAGGTGGTATACAGCCACATTCAAATTTGACAACCTGAGGTCACCAGAAGACGCAATGTCAGGATAAGTGGAGTTGATACAATCTCACAGCTTATGAGATTGTAGAGTGTATAAATCCGGTCTCGCAAGTGGCAACTGTGATTCATTGTTTTGCATGGTTGACCGTGCTGAATCACACTGCAACTTCCATCATTGGCCAGGAAAGAGAAACTGGATCTCGTTGTACCGAAAGGGGGTTTGCAACTGCCCTCTATCAAGCTAACTCGTCTACCCCACGATTAACAGCTCAACTTAGGGAATAGACCATATGGAGGCATGGAGGATCAACTGACGCCAGGAAGAACCAAGACCAACGATTTCGATGGGATCCCAAAAATCTGATATTTGATTCAAACAGTTGGGTCATGTCTTCGCCATTCAGTCTTCGCCATTCAGTCTTCGTCAGATTCCTTGGATATTTGTAATGTTAAAAGAAAGTTCTAAAATGGATTCAGCATGTCTCCTTCTCCCGATACCGAATCTCTAATCGATTGCAGAAACAACTTTGAGCTTCAACCAAACTTCCAGTTTCAGCCGAATTCGTGATGAGCCTTTTTGTCCAGCAAGAAAACTAAGTTTACATATGGATTCAGTGGACCTCCTTACCCCTCAACGAATATCTTATTAGCTTATAAAATATACATATTTTTACCGTAAATTCCAAACCCATCCTCTGACTCTAAAGATTTAAAGGACCCATCTACGAACTTGACCTATACTTTACCAGTTCCTCAGGGGTAAGTTGATACGCTGAATTCGTTTTTAAGATTTAGTTATTGCGGGACAAGTAGTTTGCCCGGAATCCGGTTGAAACCGGGAGATTTGGTAGAAGTAAGGTAGGAAGGAGGTAAATACACACATGGTGAATCCATATCTGAACTTGGTTTTCTCAGATGATTAGCCATTGAACGTCTTCTGTTTCTAAATCTTAATAGTAAAAATGTTCAAGGAGTCTGGCGAAGACCGGCTATCTACAAGACCAAATTGCTCAAATATCGAATTTTTGGGATCCCGTCGAAACCTTTGGTCTTGTTTCCTTGCAGAAAGGTATGGCTGAATAAACAGAATGTGTTTATTTGCAATATCCTTAAGGTTTTTGTCCTTGAAGGACTAATGAAAACAAACAAATTCCAAACCCTAGAAATGAATAGCCTGCTTATCTCGTCTTCTCTTGCGCAGATTTTGTTGCCAATGTTCTTCCGAGTTTCGCTTTGGCTTTGTGGGGAAAGGGCTAGGTCCCGGAGCTTCAGTATTATTTTTTGCTGTTCTGTGTTTTTCTTTATTCTTCTTTACTCCCTTTTTAGGTCATTGGTAGAGCCTCGCTTGTGTACGTGTACTTCAGGTTTGTGCGAAGTCTGTTTGCAAGCCTTAAGGCAAAGACTATTTGTTTTATATTGTTATTTTTCTCGGTCTATTCCGCAAATTGAACAACATCCTCGCTTGACATCTCCTCGTTTGAACATTATATATCAACCCCCATTCGACCTTCGATTACACTAGATTTCTCAGACGTCACACAGAATAAACAAATCAATGCCGGCATCCATGCGCAGAGCTATACTAGTTTGTGAATAAAGGGGTAGGACTGCTAAAGCCGAGAACTGGTCAACTAATTTTGTGTCCGTTTTTTGCCTAATTCCGGGTGAACTACTTGTCAGGCAAGAAAATAACTTTCATATTCGGATTCAGCATGTCTCCTAACCCCTCAATCAACTATCTCAATAGCTTTAAAAAAAAAACAAATTTGCCCCTTAATTTGAAATTCCCTCCCCCACCCCCTAAATGTAGGACAGAGACTATCTACAAATTTGACCTTACCCAATGAATCCTCACACCAAGTTTCATCAAAATATATCATTCCCTTCGAGAGTTATCGTGCTCACAGACATACGGACAGACGGAAATTCTTTGCGATGTCATAGGTCCACTTACGGTTTGGGATCCCAAAAATAGCCCCAAGTATTATCTGATGGCTATCACCACTGGCCGGTGAAAACGGGCGAAAATCTTTGAGTGAGATGCAAGATGAGGGTCTGCAAGCTCAAAGCCACAACAATTTGTAAAAAATACGAAGTTAAGATGTATTTCAGGGGTAACGAACTTGTTCCAAATATTTTCATTTTAGTTCAAGGGACTGAAATGCTATTTTAGTATGTTAAGCTGGTCACGTTATCCAGTTAATTGGACATCCGTTTTCTTCCTCTTTAATAAACGATTCCAAATTCTAAGCAAATAACTTCAACACTAGCTTACTTATGCCCTAACTCTCAAATAGAGTAATTAAATATTGAGGCTGTTTAATAAACATCGGAATTGGGCCTTATATTTACCCCCCCCCCCCTTCTTAGGTTTAATGAAACCAACGAAAGGAGCCACTGCTATGGGAGACCAGTTTATTGCTCACAGTGAATGCCAGGGGGTCCCGTAAGCACCGCAACACGTCAGTTGACATAAACGTCAGTTCACCACAGAATTCCGTCAGCACGCAAACATTTTCGGACCGTTCGTCTACACGTCAGTTGACCCTAAGAAATCTGTTAGTTGACAACACGTCACTTCACTCACACGTCAATTCACCAATACGTCAGTAGACCAGCACGTCAGTAGACCAACACGTCAGTTGACCAAAATGTCAGTAGACCAGCACGTCAGTAGAGCTACACGTCAGTTCTCCTTATCCTAAAATGCGACAGTTCACCTAGATGTCAGTACGTCCACCGTCAGTTCGCCTACCGTCACTTCACACAATTTCAGTACCGCAACACGTCAGTTGACATAACCGTCAGTTCGCCACAGAATTCCGTAAGTACGCCATCATTTTCCGACAGTTCGCCTACACGTCACTTCACCAATACGTCAGTAGACCAACACGTCAGTAGCTGAATCCCAGTGAAGAACCATCCTTTAAATTTGGTTTAACTGAACAAGGCAAGAGCAACTAAGATACGACAGTCCAGTTACCCATCACTTATTCACTCATGCTACGTTTACACACTACATAAATCCGAGCCTCTTTAGTCACCTACAGAAGAATGAGAAATTAAAAGGTGAATTAGAATTTTATAGTTGCCGACCCCTCGCTGGCCTCGGAGGATTTTAGTCGCATACTGTCAGAAGGAGAAATGAAAAGGTGAATTAAAATTTGTGTAGCTACCGACCCCTCACTGAACTAAATGCCTACCCATGTCAGGATACTAAAGCGAGGAAGTGATGGTGAACTTTGAATTTGAAAAGTTGCCGACCCCCCAAATAATACCAAATAGAGGAAGGGAACGGTGCGGAGAATTCTGGCGACAGCATTTCTCATTTTAGTTGCCCTTCCTGCTTTTCTCGCCTTCACTTCCCTTCCTGGTTTTAGTCGATCCCCTTTTCTATTTTACGCACGTATTTGGGCTTGAAAAGATCTTTAGCGACACGAACGTATTTGAGAAATCGGTCCGTTTTGTATATAAATACGTCCGTATTGCTAGAAATCTTTTCTATCGCAAATATGTGCGTAAAATCACACTGCAGATTTTACGCAGTGTGTAAACCCACCATCAAATAGGCTTCAAGACCCCGTGCCGGAATACCTCTATGTGCCAACTACAGTGGTTTGCAGTCAAGTAAAATCTGTTGTGGACCGCATGCAATAGCGGGCTGTCATCAGAAGTGACGTTACAAACTGAAAATGGAACATTCCTTAAGTTGATCGCTTCATAGCCGCGGAAATGCACGCTTTTGATGGAATTCAAATTTTCCGTGTAAGGATGAAATTCGTCTTTCGGGACAGCAGTCCATAGCCTATCTGAACATCGCTACTGAGCCCAAGAAAATTAAAAAACAAACTCAGCAGAGTTAAAACAGTTCAATGTATTCAAATCCAAGATATAAAATAAGCTGGATTTTCAGTTAGACTTTATGCAGAAATAGCCTATTTTCAGGCTGTCTTTAAAACATCAAAGACTCAATTTTCTATGAGCTTGACCAACGTTTCGGAATCATTCCCGAACTCGTGACCACACGCCATAATGATGACATCCAATTTTGCTATTCTTCAACATTTCCTAGATGCCCCCTTCGCATTTCGAATATATCTTGCATCGCGGTCACAACCGCCGATCACTTTCCCTTTCCTTCCTACATTTGCATATGGGTTATCTCTCCATGGATTATATCTATGGTACCTTCCAGACATCCGGAATCTGGGGTGTACAACACCCCGGACTTCCAGACGTTTTTGGTCTGCCTTCACCTTCCAGATCCGTCTCGACAAAAACGGCTGTCTGGAATCCGGAAGAAAATCTGGAAGGTGAAGCCTCGCTTTAACACATACCTACCGGAAGAATTTGTAACACAAGATGGCAAGCCAGTAGGTAGGCAAATATATGTCAGAGATCATATGGTACCTTCTCGTACGACGCCTCCGATTCTTATTAAAAATAATCGAGACAGAAATAAGGAGGGGGAGAGGAAATTCCCTGATGGCTAGAAACCGTAACTACGGAGCAGGAATTCCGTTAGTCTACTCATTAGAGACTGGATATGAAGTCTGAAAGGATATGAACGAAGGAAGGAAAACATTTCCAAGAAAGAGGCGCATATAAGAATTGCCATTATTTTGTCGGTCGTTGGGCTTTTCTCAGCGAATACCGCAAGAAATGATCCGAGTAAAGTCACGAGATTGTGGGTGATAGTAGGTCACATGTTAACAAATGCTGATCTGGGTAAGGTCAGGTAGGCTACACTATAGGCGTACCCTCGCTATTTCCCCAGGACTCCCTTTGAGGCGTCCCAGGTACTAACTCTCCGTATTCTCGCGAGTTCCATGGGCATCATAAGGAAGGGTTTCTCTTTCAGATTCGGTAGGGAGTTGATCTGGGGAGTCCCTGTTGTTGTTGATTTTTGAAAAACATTATATACTTTATAAAATAAATTTCTGACTTTAATGTTGGGGACTGATTGTGAGGAAAAAGCATTTCTTTGATTAAAGGTTATTTTGTTTTGTTTAAAAAATACCTTTAAAATCAACTACAACAAACAAGAACAGACATAAGTTAAAACAAGGTGGGACAAGGACAGACTAATTGCGGTCAAATTCCACAATACTCTTGATACTAACTCTCCTTGCCGATGAAAAATCGCTGTGTACCTAGCAGAAGAGCCAGAGGCAGCACCACAGCTGTCCCCAGTGATCGCCGTAACTGGTTGGCACAGGATTTGAGTTGTTGAGTTTGAGTCGTTCGTGAGACCTTTTCTCGTTCTTCCTGAGGATCACTGGCGTATTTTGGGCATAGGCATATAGAGTATTGCGGCCGCTCTTGCCAGTTTTCGCTCTTCGGTCGCCATTTTATTTGGAGTTTATAACTCCTGAACCATGACATAAATCAAATTCAGTATACGGTATACTTGCTGGGACTGGGGCTTAGATGTGCCTAAGTCCCACTCCCCATTCCCATCCGGCTCAAGGGCAACTGGGTCTAGATTGACTAGTGAGTTAGGACCTCGACCACCTTCGGAGGCAGGACGAAGGACATTTTGTTTTGTATTTTCTAACCCTGGGGTCTGGGTGAATCTTTTCAAATCACGCGTCCCGTCCCTCCCAGTTCCTCGACTAAGTCCAAAATACGCCAGCGATCCTCAAGAAGAAGGAGTAAGTGTTTCCGTACGACTCAAACTCAACGACTCAAATCCTGTGTCAATCAATCACCGCGATGTTTGGGAGCAGCTGTGACACCGCTTCTGCCTTTCTTCCGCTAGATACCCGGAGAGGCCGGAGATTTTGCATCGGCAAGGAGATAGTCATCAAGAGTATTGACCACGGTTAGAGATCTGAGGATGAAACTAGACGATGAAAGTGAGGATGGCAGGCGGCAGCATGGCGCCTTCATCGTCCAGCTCAATCCAAAAGCAACAGGATTGAAAGTGGAACACACGATCAGGATCGGGAGCTCCCTGTCTGGAATTCCTGCCCGGATTTTCGGCACCATCATCACTTCCATATGGAAAAGTTGAAATTTTTCAACTTGATGATGAAAGTGCAGGAAATACGATCGGGAAAACCTGATCGTGTGATGAACCGAGAGAGCAGACTCCGCTCTTGTTCATTTATATCCTACGCGTGCCAGAACATTTTTCTAAGCCTTATCTAAAACTGACAGCGATTAGATATGTCCCAAACACATTGTTCTTTGTGAAAAACGAATTGTCACACTTCTAGCTATGGACTAACATGTGAAGAGTAAACAATAATTGAGATAACACGATTACCGGCACCGGAAATGGGTAATGATATGCAAATTCAGCCGAGCCTCTGTCTGTGTACGATAAAGGGGTTATCATCCACACTGCCGCGTTTTGCGCAAAATTTTGCGTCATGCGAGAAGCAACGCAAAACTTTGCTTTTTGTCGCTAGTGTCGGATGCGTTGAAATATTTCAACTGATCCGACATAACGCATGCGATTCTTGAGGGAAAGACAAGAAAAAACAAAGACAAAAAATTGCTGTACCTTGATCTGACAAGATGACATGTGGGGTTTGACTGAAAATTTTCTAATGGTAGGTGGTATTCAGATGGATAATCTCCCAGCATCTTTAGAGGTTGTTTCCCCAAGGTTTTTTTTATCCTTTTGTAGAATAATCTCGTCGAAAAAGTGAACAATTTTGCAATTCGTTATTCGAAAACGTCACAACACCAGGGGGAACTATTTTTCCTCGATCTCTCCGGGAAAAGGAAACTATCGGCTTTGGCCTAAAAGGGAATTTATGAAACAAATAACTTCAACAAATTAGTCCAGTGATTGGAAGTAGATTCCCGTTCAGACACTGATTGTGACGCGGGGGGAATTCGAAAAATGTCGGGGAAATGAATTTGCTTCTAGCTTAAGTAATTGTCTTGAGCTCCGTTTTTGTTGCACGCTGCACGTCCATTTCCACCCAAAATTCACCCAGACGCTGGGAATTAGATTTTAAACAAAAGTCCGCATTTGCATGGTTAAAGACCAAGTTCGGAATACCTATACGGAATACTTACTCAAAGAAATACCGACTCTGCCTCCGTCCCTGGCAGAGGCGTTACTAGCCAAATTGTTTGGGGGGGGGGGGGGGGGGGGGGGGCGCGGGACGAGGGCATTTACCGACTGGCTGGTAATTTTTACCGACTTTTTCTAAAAAAAAACGACTGTTTTCAACAAGGTAAATGACATTTTTGAAAAAAAAATCGACTGATTTCCAGAAAAAACGACTATTTTGACGGAAAATTGACCAATTTTCAGAAAAAAATGACTGTTTTCATGAAAAATCAACTGTTTTGAAGAAAATCGCGACGCTTCCCGCCGACTCAGTTATTTTTTTCCGACTGGCCGACGGCATTCTCCCCCCCCCCCCCAATCGTGACGCCCCTGGTCCCTGGACCCATAGTAGTAAATTCTTTGACTCCTGGACAAAACAGCTAAAAGCCAGGATTTCTCCTTCCAGATTAACGCACAGTCAAGCGAACTCAACCGAATACCCTGTACATGCTGATAACTATATTTTTTTATGGCACTTGCCCTTCGGCCAAGTGCCATATAGCGATCGCAATTTCTGTCCGTCCGTCGGTCTGTCGGTCTGTCCAGGTTTTGCTAGTTCGGGCACTTCCACATAAGCTAGGACGATAAAACTTGGCAGGCGTATCAGGGACCCTAAATGATTAAGTTGGAAATAGTCACTTCCCCGATCCGAGCCCCGTGGGGGGAGTGGAGGGAGGGGGAATCCGGAATCTTGAGGTATTTTTAACTTTTCAACGGGTGATCGGATCTCGATGGAACTTGATATTTGGAAAGACCTCATGCCTCAGACGACCCACTTAAAATCCGGACCGGATCCGGTGACTTTTGGGGGGAGCTGGAGGGGGGCAACCGGAAATCTTGGGAAACACTATGAGTGGAGGGATCGAGATGAAACTTGGTGGGAAGACACCTAGCAAACACTAGATACATCATTGACATAACCGAGCCGATTTGGGCACTGTGGGGGGAGTGGAGGGAGGGGGAATCCGGAATCTTGAGGCATTTATAACTTTTCAACGGGTGATCGGATCTCGATGGAACTTGATATTTGGAAAGACCTCATGCCTCAGACGACCCACTTAAAATCCGGACCGGATCCGGTGACTTTTGGGGGGAGCTGGAGGAGGCAACCGGAAATCTTGGGAAACGCTATGAGTGGAGGGGTCGAGATGAAACTTGGTGGGAAGACACCTAGCAAACACTAGATACATAATTGACATGACCGAACCGATTCGGGCCCTGTCGGGGGAGTGGAGGGAGGGGGAATCCGGAATCTTGAGGTATTTATAACTTTTGAACGGGTGACCGGATCTCGATGAAACTTGATATTTGGAACGACCTCATGCCTCAGACGACCCACTTAAAATCCGGACCGGATCCGGTGACTTTTGGGGGGAGCTGGAGGGGAGAACCGGAAATATTGGAAAACGCTATGAGTGGAGGGATCGAGATGAAACTTGGTGGGAAGACACCTAGCAAACACTAGATATATCATTGACATAACCGAGCCGTGCCTACTCGTAACAAGTGCCATATGAGCTCGTAGCTCTTGTTTTTTTTTTGCGGACTCTCTGGGTGAATTTTGGGCAAGCAGCGCACACTCCACAATGTTTTGCAATAAAATGAAACTTTACTTTTTAACTAGAGCCCAGGATGAAAAAAAAAAAAAATCTCTCATTGATGAGCCAAAATAATCGAAAATAATTCATCGTAGTGGAATGACTTAGTCATGAAATTCGGAAGGAAGTGCTTGTCAACAGAAAAGACAGGGGTATACTCATTATGACAAGTCCAAAACACGCCAGTGATTCTCAGGAAGAAGGAGTAAACGTGTCCGTAACGACTTAAAACTCAACGACTCAAATCCTGAGTCAGCGCAGCTGTGACACCGTTTCCTCCTTTCTTCCGCAGGAACCCGGAGATTTTGCATCGGAAGGGAGAGATAGTCATCAAGAGTATTCTGCCTGACTACGCAGTAAAGAATGGTGAACTAGCACGCACCAGAACGGCAAAGAAATTAACGCTACAAAAACCCACCTAGTCACTCTTCTGATAGATTCCTTAAGTCATTTGTGCCATATTTTGTGAAGTTTTTTAACAAGTGAAGACACATATAATATTTTGACAATTAATCTAGTATTACATATTTTATATTTTGTTTGTTTGACATACTGCTTAATTATGTTATAAATTTATAAAGTCGTACATAAAATGAATTGTATAAATTAATTATATTTTGTTTAAGCTGACAGTCCTATGTTATCATGTTGTGAAACATATATTCAGGAATAAAAACGATGATTGATTGATTGAATATCCGATGTAAAAATAATCTCAACAGACCGACAGACGGAATTGCGATCGGTATATGGAACTTTAGCTAGAGGCCGCAAGTGTCATAAAAATCGATGGATTTTCAGACCAAGAGCCACGAGCTCATATGGCACTTGATACGAGTAGATGGCACCTAAAAAGTTGACGAGAAACCAAAACACCCCGCCATCTAAAAATGTAGTTCGGACCTAGAAATACGAAATCTAGTTTCACTGAAGTCTGAGCATTTCCGTCACCTCGGACCACCTAGGGCAAATGACTTTTCTACCTTCCAAGTTTCAACCCTAAAGATCCACTCGTTTGGTCCCTACACATGCCACACGGTCTCCGGTACACCCCTCCAGCTTTCCCTACCCAGTCCGAATCTGGTTCGGACTTCGGACTACTAAATGGATCATCTGAAGCATTTTCTCTTACCACCTCAAGTTTCACTCAAATCAGAGTGTTTTTTGGAACTCCCGCTAACTCCCCCCTCCCCCCGCGCGGTCTGATCCAGTTCGGACCCTAAAATTAAGATCGCTCCACTTGTTTGACTCCTATCCGAGCCAAAACGTTTCGGGGAATCCCCTTCCAACTCCCCCCCCCCCCCCACTGTGGCTGAATACCAATTGGAAACATAAACGTTGCTTCTCTGACATCTCCTAGTCAAGTTAGACTGGAATCGGAGCATAGCCTATCCGTAAATTCCCGGTTCCCACTTCACCCCCCCTCCCCTGACATGACCAGATCCGATCCAGACACCAAAAAACAAAGCGAGGCTTTATTAACTCGGAGCTGTCCAACTTGCATCCCATTCTCCCCCCCCCCCCCTCCCGTCCAACTCTCCTAAACTTGCCCAACATGTGGTTCGGACTCATGTTTTGCTTGTCTAGGTCATCAGTTCTATCACCCATAAAGTTTCACTTGAATCGGACCACCCGTTCGCAACTTACGGAAGCCAGTGCTTCCGTATTCCCCTCCCTCAACTCCTCAAAGATGGTCGGATCCAGGAACACAAGTTTTTCTAGGGCATTATGTTGGTCCTTAAGTCATTGATAGGCCTGCAAAGTTTCATCATTCTTAGAATAGCTGGAACTATCCTAACTGGCCATCACCGGAATTCCGGGAAACACCCTCCAACTCCCCCACAGAGCCCCGATACGATATGCTTCTGTCAGTTACGTATCTAGGGCTAATGCTTGTCCTTCTCACCAAGTTCCATCCCAATGCCTCAACTCTAAGTGTTTCACGAGATTTCCGTCCCCCTTTCAACCCCCCCCCCCACAAGTTACTGATTCAACCAGGACTGAAATGGAACAACTGAAACGATAGCTCTTTCCAGTTGAAAAGTCTCATTCAGTTCCGATCACCCGTAAAAATGTTATCCGGGCTACCCATCCCTCCACTCCCCCCACGGTGGTCGGATCCAGGAAACGATTATTATCAAGTCAATCTGTTCGGGTCCCTGACAGGAGTTCCAAGTTTCATCGTCCTAGCACATCCATAAGGACCGAACTAGCAGGATCATCAAAATTCCGCCCCCTCCCCTCGACCCCCCCCCCCCACAGTGCCTGCATCTGGTCCGGTTATGTCAACGATATGTCTAGGAGTTGTGCTTGTTCTTACCACCAAGTTTCATCCCGATCCCTAAACTCTAAGCGTTTCCCAAGATTTCCGGTTCTTCCCCTCCAGCTCCCCTCAAAGTCACCGGATCCGGTTCGGATTTAAATGAAGTCGTCTGAGACACAGGGTCCTTCCAAATATCAAGTTTCATTAAGATCCGATTACGCGTTCAAGATATAAGTCCTATAGATTCCGGATTCCCCCTCCCTCCACTCCCCCACGATGCTCGGATCGGGGAAATGACTATTTTTAACTTATTCTTTTGGGGTCCCAGATGCGCCTACCAAGTTTCATCGTCTTGCCTTATGTGGAAGTGCCCGAACTAGCAAAACCTGGACAGACCGGGCTCATCAGTGATAAAACAACGCTACTAGGTGTAGTGATCTCTTCTGACCTTTCATGGCACGAAAATACAAAGACAATTGTAAAGAAAGCTAACAGCGCAATTCAAATGCTAAAAACACTGAAAAAGTTTCGGGTTCCTAAGGACAAGCTAAAGCTAATGTTTTGCTGTTTCATTCGACCGTTAGTCGAATATGCTTGTCCGGTTTGGCACTTTGCTCTTACCCAAGGTGAAACTGATACAATAGAGCGAATTCAGAAGAGATCGCTGCAAATTATCTATGGTGGTTCCCTCCTACCATACTCTTTTTACCTCAAAGAATTTAAAATTGAATCCCTTTCTTCCCGCCGCGGAAAACTATGCCGCAACTTTGGCTCCTCCCTTCTCCAGCACCCCATGTACCGTTCATTCCTTCCCCCACCCTTTATTCCTGTAAGATCTCGTCCCCCCCGAGAAGTGGCTGAAAAGGTTCCCAAACTGACCCCAATCTACTGTAACACTATGCGCTACAGTAGAAGCTTTGTGCCTAGCTTCGTAAAGCAGTACAATGATCTTTAGCATTATCTGCCTTGTTATATTTATTTTCTTTTAATTATGTGTTGACAACTTATTTTATCTCTGTTTATGACTACAAAAACATCGTATTTGGGCTCTGCCCACGAGAGATATGTTTTGCTTTATTATTAAATAAATTGAAAATTGAGACCGACCGACGGACGGACGGACGGACAGAAATTGCGATCGCTATAGGGCACTTGGCCGACGGGCAATTGCCATAAAAAACGACTGTTTTGATGAAACATCAACTGTTTTTACGAAAAACCGTGGCGCTTCGCACCAACTCGGTTATTTTTTACCGAAAGGCCGACAACATTCGGGGGGGGGGGGGATGACGCTCCTGCTCTTTCCGTCTTTCTGACACAAGCTTGCTTTTCGATCCCCGCCGTTCTTGTTCTCGAGGCTTTTCATCCTAGTTTTCTTTCGCTCGATGTTTATCGGTGTCAAATTTTCTGATGGAGAATTTGGGAGGGGGGAATTCCTGGGTGATCTGGAATTATCTGGGGGTATCCTTTCGCGTGCGTCTCCTTCTTCTTTCACGGTCGCTAGAGAATTGTTTCAGTAAATTGTGAACTGTTAGATTGATTTTCCATGCGTCATTCACGCGAGGTAGGGAATGTAAAGATGTAATCTGGCAAGAGTCCTCGATTAATAGAGCGTTTTCCTGGTCCCCAATCGGTTTTGGCCTCAGCAATTGGTCTCCTGTGGCTCTGACGCCAACGCTCGGGTATTTACGAAGATTAAAGCTAGGCTTCACCTTCCAGATTACCAGACGTCCTGGGCTTCGGCATAGTCTAGCCGACCCTTCCAGATTTTCATGATAATGATGAAAGCCTAATTTGCTGTTCTTCAACATTTCCTAGATGTCGCCATTACATTCCAAATATCTCTTGCATCCCAGTCACAACTGTCAATCCCTTTCTCTTTTCTTCCCCCATTAGCATATCTGTAGTGTCTCTCGAACGGGTTGCCTCTATGGCACCTTCCAGACATCCGGAATCTGGGGTGTCCAACACCCGTACTTCCAGACGTTTTTGGTCTGGCTTCACCTTCCAGATCAGTCTCGTCGAAAACGGCTGTCTGAAATCCGGAAGAAAAATCTGGAAGGTGAAGCCTCGCTTTAAAAGCACACAGTTATGGCTAAACAGGGCTGTGATCCGACAGTTTACTTACCCATCACTTGTTCACGTAAATAGGCTTGAAGACCCGACGAAAATGTGTTACTTAGTTGCTTCGTGTTAACACAGTGTTCACAGAACGGATTTCAATCGAGTGAAGTTTTTCTTTCGGATCTACGGTTTCTCTATGTGCTTGTACCTCTATGCTTGAAGTGTTTAGCAACTACAACAGTAAACAATTGCCTAGAAATAAATCTTGTGGGTTCACTCGCAAAAGTGGACTTTCTTCAGAAGTGACCTGGAACTATCAGGGAATTTACTGTATTCAAACTCAAGATAATATTGACATTATTATAGTTTGATCTGCTCATTAGTTGCGTTTTTGATCCGAATTCTCCTTTCCGAATTCTCGCTTCTGAATTCTCGATTCTCGTACAAATTACCATTTTTGCTCCTCTGGCTTCTCCATTCTCGCTTTTGACAAAAACACTAGTTTTGCAGCTCGTCCGCAACCCGTTATATGTGTTTATGCATATTGAGCATCCGCACTCAGTTCACCAATCAGGGAGGAGAACGGAGAGAGGAGAATCGAGAATTCGCCATCGAAGCAAATTCTCGATTCTGCAGAATCGTGAGGCTTTCCCCGTTCTCGATTCTGACAAAAACGCAAGAAAAGAAGAATTCACTTCATCTGAATAGTCCAAAAACGAGAAATAGAAGAATTCGGAGGAGGATCGCGAGGAGAATTCGGATCAAAAACGCAACTATTGTACTTTAACTTTGACGGTATACTGCATTAAATGTTTCCAACCGGGAGTACCGCGGAACTGTACTAAAGTAGTGTTTTTTTGGCATGCTGAGAATTTCTTGGAGATACGGTCGCCTCTAAGCAGCTTAGAGGCGCTCAGGTAAAATAAAGGGCGATTCTGGCGGTCTGGAAAATTGCGATTTCGACAAAAACTCGCATCACTCGCCAGTGCTGTTTTTGACACTACGCTGGTTTTTGGGATCCCAAAACGTAAGTGGAGGGATACCACTGACATCGCAAAAGTCTGTCCGTCCGTCGTCCGTCTGTCTGTCCGTCTGTCAGCACGATACCTCTCAAAGGGAATGAGATGTGTTGATGAAATTTGGTGTGAGGATTCTTTTAGTCAAGGGAAAGGCCGAGTTCGTAGATGGGCTCTGTAGCCCTAAATTTAGGGTTGGGGGAGTGGGTTCAAGATAAGGAGCAAACAAAATAGTTTTAAAGAATTAATGACATAGTTGTTTAAGGGTTAAGAAGACATACGCGACTATGAAAACCATTTTCTCGCCGGATAAGTAGTTCGCCCGGAATCCGGCCCAAACCGGAAAGTTTGCTAAAAGTAAAAGTTTTATTTGAAGTTGTTTATATGTACTATTTAGGGGTAATAATGCTGAACACTTGAGTGAAAATCACTTTTTATAGAAGTAGTATTTGAAGTAGTCCGCTTGGGACCTGGCCAAAATCGGAAAATTTGTTAAAAGCAAAAGCTTTATTTGAAGTTGATTAGATGTCCGATTGAGGGGTAAGAAGAGATGCTGAATCCGTATATGACAATCGTGTTTTACCTGGACATGTAGTTCGCCCGGAATCCGGCTGAAACCGGAAAATTTGTTAGAAGTTAAAGTTTTATTTGAATTGATTAGATGTTTGATATAGAGGTATGGAGATCCGCTGAATTCATTTTCGAGCTTTACTTTTCGGCCGGACAAGCAGTTCGTCAGGAACTTGGCCGAAACCAAAAATTTGGCAGAAGTAAGACAGGAAGTTTTGATCAGTTTCGTCAAAATAGATATGACTTATAGGGGTAAACACATATGCGGAATCCATGTCTGAACTTGGTATTCTGGTTCTCTCAGATGATTAGCTATTTGGCCTTAAACTGTTTCTAAATCTTAATAGTACAAATGTTCAAGGAGTATGGCGAAGACAAGAACCAATTGTCCGTATCAAATATTAAATTTTTAGGATCCTACCAAAAGCTTTGGTCTTTGTTAAATGAATACATTTTACTAACCCACTACTTCTGAAATAGTAAAAAAAAAAGAAAAAAAGATGGACTATATAACAGAAAAAAGAAAACAGAAAAAGAAACAGACAGAGGAAGAAAAATAGAAGGATAGATTAGATTAGATTAAGTTTTATTTTACACATGTGTTCAAAACATTTTGCATCACCTCCTAAGAAAGCCCCAAAGGGCGTGTTGGCCGCAGGTGACAGTCTTCTCCATTCTACATATTCTTGTAACACTACTTTTACATTATTCTACATGCCATTCATACACGTTTTATACATATACAACTACAAAGAACAAGATTATAGCACCTTTATCACACCATACAAGACATTTTTTGAAAGCGAAGTAAATCGCTCTGGAAAGCGAGTCCATGGAGCGAGTGGAACCTCAGGAAGCTGTATAGCCGAAACGCCGGATGGCGATTTTAGCTTTGGCTTTCGGAAACCGCTGGAATTGCCCCTCTAAATTTAACTGAAGCCAACTTATTTTAATAAGGAGACGGCGAAGAGGTAGCAACAAGGGATAACAAGAAAACGGCTTATTTTGGAAGCGTTACCTGGGGTAAGTCGGAAATGTTTAGTAGTAAAGCATTTTGTGAAAAACAAGCATAATTAGTGCCCATTGCACTTTATGTGATACAATACAGCAAAGAGACATCTAAGACAATGTTTTCTCCGAAGATTTCTCAATGTACCTGAACGGAGTCTAGAAAAGTTATTGAACCTCACACCGCACAGTTTTTCTCTCCAGATGTTCTGAGATAGTTGACCACTTCACAACTAAGCTATGCTTATAGAAAATTAAATCTATTAGCAATCCAAGCCCTTCTCTTGGACTATAGATAATCTTGGGAGAATGTGCATAGCAGGTATTCGAACGGAGACAACTCCCCGGAAACAATGATCGGACGCCTGATGCGTCAGGTAAAGAGAAGAAATAGTGGTAAATGTGATAATCAGTGTATTGCTAATAGAGGAGACAGGATACACTTATGAAGTGAAGAATTGGTGCAGGAAAATGAGCTCCAAAAAGGGGTTGACCCGAAACAAATTGCAACAGAAATGATTTTTACACCATCCTGTAGAGACAAAAAATGAACAACATATCCAAAGTTGCGTATCCTGGCTAGACGTCTCCGTGGCTAGGCGTCCTTACATAAGACCAAAGGTTCCGATGGGATTCCAAGAATTCAATATTTGATCCAGACAATTGGGTCTTGTCTTCGCCAGATCCACTCTTCGCCAGACTTCTTGAACATTTTTACTATTAAAATTCAGAAATAGATTAAGGCCAAATAGCTAATCATCGGAGAAAACCAAGTTCAGAGATGGTAGCATGTGTGTTTGCCCCTATAAGTCATATCTGTTTTGAAGAAAACTTCCTACTACTTCTGCCAATTTCCCGGTTTCGGCCAAATTCCGAAACTACTTGTCCGGCGAAAAAAGAAAGCTCAAAAACGAACTCAGCGTATCTTTTTTCCCCAATACTGAACATCTAATCGACTTCAAATAAAAATGAAACTTATAACAAATTTTCCGGCTCCTGCCGGATTCTGGTCGAACTATATGTCAGGGTAAAAAATTATTTTCATACACGGACTCAGCATCTTTTCTTACCCCCAAATCGGATATCTAATCAACTACAAATAAAACTTTAACTTTTTCCGTTTTTGGCCGGATTCCGGGTGAACTACTTGCCCGGGTAGAAAATTGTTTTCACATAAGTGTTCAGCGTGTCTTCTTTCCCCTAAATCCTCCAAATAAAACTTTTACTTTTAACAAACTTTCCGGTGTTGGCCGGATTCCGTGCGAACTCCTTCTCTGGTGAGAAAAAGGTTTTGACCATCGTGTTCAGCATGTCGTCCTGACCCTAAATCGAACATTTAATCAACTTCAAATAAAACTTCTAATTTCAACATGCTTTCCGGTTTTGGCCGGATTCCGAGCTAACTACTTGTTCGGCGCAAAATGATTTTCACCGTCATGTTCATTATGTCTTCTTACTCCCAAATCGATCATTTAATCAACTTCAAATGAAACTTTTACTTTTAACAAACTTTCCGGTTTTCGCCGGATTCCGGGCGAACAACTTGCCCGATGACAAAATAATTTCCACCATGGTGCTCAGCATGTCTGCTTACCCTATAATCTACTATCATATTATCTGTTTAAAAATATTTCATTTGCCCCTTAATTTAAACCAACTCCCCCACCCCTAAATGTAGAGCTACAGAGCCCATCTACGAACTCGATCTTACTCTTGACCCAAAGAATCCTCACAGCAAGTTTCATCAAAATATCTCATTCCCTTCGAGAACTATAGTGCGCACAGACGGACAGACGGACGGACGGATGGACGGAAGGACAGACGGACGGACAGACGGACAACTTTTGCGATGTCATAGGTATCCCGCCACTTACGTTTTGGGATCCCAAAAAGCGTAAAATGCTTTTTTAAGTGCCTTTTTTCCGTTTTTAGAAGAAAAAAGATTAGAATTTCCGTGGTCGTTCCGGTATTCTTGAACTGAAGTAAGATTCTCCTGCAAAATGCTAAGCTGAAACCGAAAATGAGGTCAGTTTGGCATACCAAGCACCAGAAAAAAGTTAATGTCATTTTTCAATGTATTTTCCAAAAAAAATGCAATTTTCTATGTGGCCAGATTTTCTTGAATGAAAGTGCGAACCTAACATAGAATCACGAGCTGAGAACCGAAAATGGAATCAAGTTGGTTGTCTACTGTGCCTGAATAAAGTTTCGTAACCATAGATATTCTGATCTTTATGATTTTTTAGAAAAAACAAGAAAATTATTGAGAAAAGTAAAGTACGAATCAAACTGCTTTTCAATCTTAAATATTTACAATAAAATACAACATATCCGAAGTTGTAGATCCTGAGTCGACGCAAAATAAGCCCTTCAGCTCTTAGTGCCATTTTTTACGTTTTAAGAAAAAAAATTAAAATTTTCGTGGTCGTCCATTTTTATTTTTTTTACTGCAAGTACGATGTTGATGCTGAATGTTGATGACAAGCTGAGATTTGAAAAGCGAGGTTAGATTTGGCGTATCTTGCACCAGAAAAAAAGACTCAATATCATTGATATGCGCCGTTATATTTTTCGATCGATTGTTAGAAAAAAAATAAAAAGATACGCCTGAGCTGGTCATTAATAGCATAACCTTCTTGAAGACCTAATAACATATCCTTAGAAGAAGACCCCAAGTAAGACAAGGCAGTCGGATACAAAATTAGTTCTGATCAATCTAAGTAATTTTTTTTTTTTCTTCGCCATGTACCCGGAGACCTTATCTACCCGACACTGAAGTTTATTCGGTATGTACTAAACTTATGCGAGTAAACGTATTCCCATGATTAATCCACTGCCTATGACATCATTTTTTTTATTTGTACGCATTGTGCACCACAAATCAGATGATTCGATATCACGTGATCCTAAATCGGAAATCCTTGGATCCGAAAGTCTCGAAGAATTTCAACAAGCCATCGAATCTCTACTCTAGTATTGATATCCTCTGGCATTGACATCCTCTGGCTTTCCTTCGGATACCCAAGCCTGGGTTAGAATGGAACATAGCAATCACTTACGGTCGGGAACCACCCAGGGAAAAAAGTTTACTCTTTCCTCTCAATGATTGGTCTTCCAGCTATTGACAACACATCTATTTACTCGGTTATGCTTGTTATCCCAGACCAGGCCAGCCACAACATATTTACTCTCGATGTAACCTTGACCAACCCCTGTGGTGCACGAAATAGTGTAAACTTATTTGGTCATAACACTTTATTTCTAAGTGAAAAGGTGTTGCAACACCTTTAATAGGTAAAAATACTACACTGTCAGAAGTTATATAACGACAACAGAAGGATGCGTGGTTTCAACAGATAACACTTTGGGGTGTTATATGTTATGTTTCTTTCGTTCCCGTTAGTATTTTTACCAATTGAAGGTGTTGTTGGAGATCTAGGCACGAAATAGTGGAAACTTAATTGGTCGTAACACTTTATTTCTAAGTGAAAAGGTGTTATTCTTGAAAGTGTTATACGCTATCTGTTACAAAACTTCTGACACTGTGGTGGAAAGTCATGAAAACGGTCGAATAGCAGCTTCACCAGGAAGTGTACTTTCACGACTGCTTTCAGCGTTCGTCCTGAAACTTGGAGGATTCCATACCACGATGAGCTTATTCGGAGCATTGAGCTACATCTTGGAGGAGTGAGGACTCGGAGATGTCCCTCACCTCTCAGCGGAAAAGCGATCACCAGAACCGTAGCCTAGGTGGCCATGCCTTCTGATTGATATTTGCTTTCCATGACTACAATCCGAAGAACTCATGGAACTAAAAGCGTGTACACCAAGCTGATGAACAAGAAAGTAAATGTTGAGGATGTAGAAGGTAGTCGTTCCTTAGAGAAAAAAAAATGCAAGCATTGATCAAGACTGCTCCAGTATCGGATGTCAAAGCTGTGGTTCCAGTATTTGGAAATGCTCCGATACTGCGAAACTTTATAAAGAGTGAACGGTCTGGATTATTGGAAGTCAAGGTGAAGTCAAGGTAACTCTGGTGAAGATCTATGGTCTCAAGATCTATGGTGCGTCGAAAGGAGGAGACCTGAATAAGCTTCAAAGGGAAGTTGTCGCAAAAAAGTGACAACGACAAGATCGTTTTTTCAACCACAAGAGTCACCACTAACGGTTGACGTAGCAAAATACCACAGCTACCGAGTTTTCTTTTTTTTATATCAAATTTAGGTATGAACCGGGGAGCTTGATCCTAAACTGAAAATCGAGAAAATGGGGATGGAAGAATCAAAATAACTTCTTGTACCCGTTAGCAAATGACCTTCCACAAGCTCCGCATGCTCTTAAAAATCGTTAAGTGCTCTTGTCAACTGCATTAGTGTAATTCAGAGAGATGTAGCCGCCTTAAAAAAACGATATAGTTTCTACTCCAGCATGCAGAACCAGCATGGGGGACAATCTGTTCCAGCTCTACAAATTAACAACTATGATGCAGAAAAAACAAAAGCTTAGTCAGTAGCCTAATTCATTACAAAGGACGAAGCTGTGAACATTAGTCAACTCTAGTTGCAATTTTATTATCTCGTTTGAAAACAATTTGTAAAATGTACGAAGGGTGTTAAGCACGATTTCGAACATTGACCTTGAAAACCAGTTTGGTTCGTGGTTGACTTTTCTTAATAATTTTCTTGCTTTACAAAGATTCATAGAGACCATATGTTGATGATTCTGAAACTTGTTTCTGGTACACTAGACACCCAGTTTGGTTCCATTTTCGGTCTCAGCTCGGAAATTTATGCCAGGATCGCACTTTAGTTCAAGAAAATCGCAAAATAGGTTGAAAAAATTATATTAACTTTCTTCTGGTGTTTTATACGCCAAATCTGACTTAGTTTTCGGTTTCAGCTTGTCATTTTGCATTGTATGTATGTATGTATATTCTTTATAACCCGTTACATTCAAACTGAACAAGAACGGAGTAAATGGAAGAAAAAGAAATAAAGAACAAAAGAGAGAAAAGACAGTTAACGATCAACGACAAAATGTATACAGCACTATAGATAAAGTAAAACACAAAGGGCGAGTTAATCAGTGGTCATCCATTGGGCACAAAGTACTCGTAACCACGGGAGTGTGGCCGTTCCAAGAAATTTTTTTTTTTTTTTTTTAAACCCGCGTAGCCTTTCGACAATTTTTTACTTTACTTTTTGGGCTATAACTCCTCCTCCACTCGGTGACGTAAAACATTTCCTTTAAATCTTTTTAACGTCACCTACTCTTTCCAAACAAACAAACAAAATTTTAAACTTTAAAAAATATAACTCCATTACCATTTCAACTGTTCAAATTATTTTTAATTTAACTTACTAATCTTAATACTTATTTACTCTTATTTTTCCAAGAACTTTCTGGACTAACTTCTCTACAGTCTCGTTGGGTTCGACCAGGCTGAATTAAGTACCTGTTGCGTGTCCACGGTGGCATTTTGGCAAATATTTTAGGTATCGGAAATAAAGCTACCGGACTCGAGACTGCTCGGTAGTCGTGAATAGTTCCCAAATTGGAGCCAAGTATAAAACGTGGGATAGTGCCACAGCGCTGTAGAGTTTGGCGAGCCGACTGCGTGTAGTAGTAGTAGTAGTAGTAGTATTTAATTACAACAAACATAGATAAAAATCACGGACCAGTGCACATGCCTGGTGGCATACTTTAGCACTGACAATGTTGCTCAACGAAAATAAAATAAAATAAAAAGCCGTCTTCTAACTACATTTTGACATCAACAAAAAGAGAACAAAAACAAAAGAAAATGCTCAGCTACGCGTCGTAAAATTTTTTTTCAGTAATTTTAGAAACTGTCGCTTATTGCTACATTCTCGCACTGATACTGGAATTGAGTTCCAGATTTTTGGCCCAGTGTGACGGATGCTGAAACTCGCTCTTGACGTAGGGCGAAATTCGCACGAAAAATCTGAACGATGAGTGGTTGGATAATTATGAAATTGGGAATTAGTTGGAAAAATACCAGAGAAATTTGAAGGTAAACTATTGTATAGATAATCATGGCAAATATTAGAAATAGAAATTGTATGAAGTTGATCCAAGGAATATATTCCTGAAGTCCCAATATGTGTCTAACTGAAGATCTGTATTCAACATTAAAAAGAATCCTCATTGCTTTATTCTGGAGTATTTGGAGAGGTTTAAATACAGATGAAAAGGTAGAAGCCCAAACAGAAATACAATAAAGAAAATATGGGTGGACAAAAGAATAATAAATTGATTTTAGAATATTTTTAGGAAAAAAATAACGAAGACGTGATAGCATACCAATATTTCGGGAAATTTTTAACGATAGTGTTTTCACATGTTTATGAAACGACAAATTTTCATCTAAAATTACACCAAGGTATTTAAACTGATCAACCCTTTTTAATTCAAGACCATTTAACAAAAGAGAGAAGCTATCTGAACTGACTGATCCAGTACGCGAAAATAACATATATTGGCATTTTTTCTCGTTAAGAGCTAGTAAATTCCTTGAGTACCAATCAGATACAGCTAGTAACGTGCTTTCAAGGTTCTGGAAAAGAACTGCTAGGTCCCGGTGAGAAGAAAAAATTACTACATCATCAGCAAACATTATAATTTTACAAAGAGGCAAAACTTCCGGTAAATCATTTATAAAAAGAAGAAATAGAATAGGCCCAAGGACAGAGCCCTGAGGTACTCCGTAGTAAATCTGGAAAGTATCTGAACGAAGATCACGGGATTTATCAACACATTCTAGTCGTCTCCCAGAAAGATAAGATGCAAAAAAATTAACAGCTTGTGTTGAAAATCCGTAAGACTTAAGTTTTGCAAGAAGCAAAGAATGATTTACGGTGTCAAACGCCTTGGCAACATCAAGAAAAATCGCCAAAGCATGTTGACCACCATCTAATGAATCATTTATATTCAATAAAAGCTCATGAATTGCCAGTTCAGTTGACTTTCCCTTTATAAAACCATATTGAGAAGTGTGTAAAATCTTATTATCAAATAAGTATTTTTGTAATTGATTGTTTGCAATTTTTTCCAAAATTTTACTAAAAACCGAAAGCAGAGAAATACCTCTATAATCTGAAGGATCAATTGAACTACCTGCTTTAGGTAATGCTATAACATTTGCTTTTTTTAGTAGCTCAGGAAAAATCCCATGTGTAAGTGACAGATTGAAAATATGTGCCAATAAAGGTGAAATGCTCGACGCTATGTGTTTAACAATTTGTGCTGAAAAACCAAATTCATCCGCAGAAAAACTCTGTTTAAGCTTCACAATAGTTTTTTTTATCTCCTGAGGCGCAATCTCAGAAAAAGTAAACGAACTTTCCGCATGTTGCCCATTAACTGGAATAAAAGGGGAATTCAGCTGCTTACTCATAGTCGATGCAAGTCTAGAACCAATATTACTAAAATAATCTCCAAAAGCGTTTAAAATATCTTTAGGCTCAGTAATTTTTTTTCCATTTATTTCCAGGCAATCAACACTAGTACTCTTACGACTATGAGGACGTATTTTTTCATTTATCATTTGCCACGTCTTTCTCATATCAGATTTATATTCCAAGAATTTATCTTTATAAAATTTTCTCTTCCCATGTCTTATAATTGAATTTAGCTTATTCCTGTAAACTCTATATTCTTCAAAAGACTCAGGTGTCTGCAGTTTTAAATAATTCTTAAACTTTTTATTTTTATGTTTTAGTGATACCAAAATACCTTCTGAAATCCACGGGTCAAATCTCTGCGCAAATTTTCCATGCAAAACTCGTGTCGAGGAAGCCTTATCCCGCAGTCGAATCATTTGATCAATAAAATTCGAAAATGCAGCATTAGCGTCATCTGAATCATAAACCGAACTCCAATCATGATCCTCAGTCAACTGCCGAAGGATTTTATAATCAATCCATTCATATCGTTTTTTAGAATTATTCATTGTTGAATCACGGAGTTGTTTATTACTATTTTTCAAATCCAGAAGAACACTCACCGGAAAATGATCTGACATGTCAGACAAAATTACTGACGATTCTGTTGCATGAACTAAATCAGGAGAATAAAATATGTTATCCAATAGTGTAGCTGTATTAGCTGTAACTCGAGTTGGCAGAGATATACTTGGAAGAAGACTAGAACACAACATCATACTTAGAAAATCCTTATTATTGCCAACATCGAGATTCAACAGATCAAAGTTGAAATCACCAGAGATTATGACCGGTTTCCTAGATGCTTCCAGGTTTTTCAACAGCGGTTCAAAAACTTCAAAATTTTTGTTAGGATTGCCAGACGGAGGTCTATATACAGACCCAAAAATAAATGGGTTACAGCCCAAGGGGCTAACTTCAACAAAAATAGTTTCACATAACCCTTCATCAAAAACAGAAAAATCACTAAGAACTCTAAAAGACCAGTCATCACGAATATACAATATCTGCCATCCTCTCATATTCTGACACCTTGTACGTGAAATAAACTTCATCCGAGGCAGGTCTAACATTGTAAGAGGTGTATTAGTAGACAAAAAAGTTTCGCAAACTCCGACAATGTCCTTAGGACTAGATGTAAGCAAGAACTTAAGTTCATTGAATGCACTTTGCAACCCTTGCGCATTCACATGTAGCGATCGGATCGGAAATTTACACTTGTTAGAATTATCGGTTCGAATGCCATCCGAAGAAAATTCACACTCGGGTAGATTTTTCACATAAGGCATATCTTTATCACTGCCAGTTGCTGTATTTAGAATAACATCCAGTTTCAGACGGGAATCAAGAAAAGACTGAAAACGATCCATAAAGAAAGAAAAACGAAACAAAATCACCACTTTTTGTATTTAAGCCACGGGCTCATTTGACACATTACGTATCTGAATTACGTCAGAAATCGATCTACACGGAATGTTTTGCGAACCGCATTTGACATAAATCACACCTCGCAAAGTCCATACATTTTTCGAATCAAATTTATTGCGCGCAAGCTTGTAAATTTCTTGCCTTTCCTTGGTCAAAGCCTCGTTCACATAGATTCGGGAACCCTTCAGATTCTTGCGACTGCGCAGTATCTCGACCGCAGATGCCTCAGCAAAAAAGGTAAGTTCAATCGGAGTCTTAGTTTCAGAAGCAGCTCCCAAACGTTTTGCACGTTTGATAACAGATTTGTCAAGACTCAGTCCCATTCCAATGTTAAGTCGATCTAGTATTTTTTCACCAAGACGGGGTAAATCCCGAGCAGAAGAGTCTATGCCTGACACAATGACCTTGTTAAGAAGCGCGGACTGACTTATATCGTCCAGCTTAGTTTCAAGTTTCTGGAGCTTCGCCCCATTTTGAACGATTTTGGACCGCAAGTCAGTAAGGTTTTTTTCAATACGTTCAAATTTGGACTTGAACTGGAGGTCAATCGCCTCATAAACACCTTGGGTAACAGTGTCAAGAAAATCTGCCTTCAGTTGCGATCCTGACGAACTCCCTAGTCTACTAAACTCATCTTCCACTCTCTTCCGAATTTCGTCTCCAATGCCTCCAATGCGTGAGAAGTGGACCTTGTTTGTCACGATGGAAGCGTAAGCGAATCGAAGTTTCTTCTCCGCGTTCTGTAAAAGGAGAGACCGAGTCTCTTTTAGGGTCCTTCCCATGGGGACACCAAGGTAGGTTATCGATTCTGTCGGACAAAGCATAGAGCTACCAAGTTGGACTGGTCTGCACATTTTTTCTCGATCACGAAAGAATAGTACGTCTGACTGAAGAATTGAACGCGAGTTCGACCAAGCTATATTTCTTTCAATACTTAGAGCTGATCTACTTAAGTTCAGTACGTCGTCAGCATAAGTTAACAGAGAGACATCAATTCTTTTTAGACACAGGAAGAAGGAGCTTTTGATTGGGCATTTAGGACGCTATTATTAAAAAGATCGGGGGCGATCAGAGTAACCTTGTCTCACCCCTTTTTCAATTGGGACCACTATACAGTAGCACTAGGATTGTTTGAAACCTTAATATGATCCTCCAGGTTCTTATACATGTGATATAAAACTTTAATAATTTCTATCGGCGCACCTCTCTTGTATGCACCTCCAATCTTGTTTGCTCATGAACAGGTGAATCAAATGCTAGGCTAACATCAAGTGCACCTATTTCAAGTCCCTCCCTGGATTCGTGTGAATCAAATAAAATGGCAGCCAAGACAAACAGGGCATGAGCGTACCCAAGACCTTTAGTGAAGCCAAACTGATGTTCAGGCATCCAGCAGCGAGCTTTAATAACATCTTTTATTAATAGCTCAAAGAGCTTACACAGTGTCGAGGAAACGGTAATGGGTCGATAAGAACTACATTCACTCTCTATACCTTCCCCTTTTTTATTAGAATTAGAATCGTAGCCCCCTTTTTATTAGAATCGTACTTCGGTTCAAGAATAACGGACAACCACGAAAATTTTATATTTTGTTTCGAAATACGTAAAAAAAATGACATTAAAAGCCAAAAATCGCTTATTTTGCGTTGAGCCAGGATATGAAACTTTGGATATGTTGTTCAGGTTTTTTCTCTCTACAAGACAACTCCATTTGCCTGTACTAAATACCGGGAACAAAAATGGATGGAAAAACTACCGGAGTAGAATGAATTACTATCAGAAGTACGACGTTCCCTTTAAGTTATACACATATCTGACGTGCAAATACAACAGTTTATCCAAGAATTTCTTCATTTCCTTATTTTTCTTTATAACTCTATTTACCAAACTTTTTGTCTTTGAAATGGATTAATTCATAATAACCGAAAAGGATAACTTTGGTACAGACATTATCCTGCGCGCTTGCGGAGGCAGGCAGTTTAAACCAGTTTCTCACTATCTGCTTTGGGAGGAAAGGAAGTTTGGCGAGAGTACCCTACCGTTTGAGTTCGGAGGATAATGGTATTCTGGGCGTTAATAAAAAAAAAAGGAATACATTGAACTACAGCCAGGCAGTTTGTTTTCGTAATAGCTCACCGGGAGAATTCTCGGAGGGTTAGTTCACATACCCTATCTTATTACGCTGCCTGGTTGTAGTAAGGTGCAGGATAGAATACTGTCGCTGTCACTGTCACTGTGGCTCCCGTGGGAAAACATTTGGGGCGAAGAAATATATTTTAAAGTCTAAATAAAGAGGAAATGAAACTAATCTTAAATATGAGGGCAGATAGCTTGCCACTTGTTGAAAGACGTATTTGGGAAGTGTTAGGGAGAAATCTGGTCCTTACTTTTGTCCAATGTGCGGTGAGGGAGATGCATTTTATGTATGGATGTGATGAAATTGAGGATCTGAGGGAGGAAATTTTTAAGGGAGGGATTCATGGGACGAAGTGGTTGTAAAATATTATGCGGAGTAGGGATTTTCTTAGTATACGAAACCTGGCTAGGTTCCTCAGAGTGGCCAGTCTTCACAGGGAAAAGTGTTTGACTGGGGTTTAGTGTAGTAGTGTGACTGTTTATTTTTGTATTTATATGTTTTTATTTATGTGTGTTTGTTATGGCCTCTGGGCTTTTAAGACAAAGAAATATCATCTCATCTCAGTCCCAGGCTTTCTCAGATGGCGAAAGTACAGTACAGACCAGTGAGGAAAGCAAAGATCTCGCTCAGTTCAGATCCCGTCTCACAAACCTCTAAGGGATGTATTTACCGGGAAATAACAGATCCATCATGAACCTTATTCGCTCGGAAGCGCCGTCAGTGTAATTTCCTGCTACAGGACTCCCCAAATTGACCGGGACCCAAATCTGATCACTACTATTTCAGTAATTGGGGCCAAGCTTCTTGGAGCAATTAAGTCCATTCTGAAATTTCCGGTTTTGGCCGAATTTTGGCCCAAACCCGTGTTTATTTATCTATTGATCAAACGCTGCTGCTGGCAAGTCTACTGGCTTGTCTAACATGACATGATGACAAGTTCGGTAGATACTAGAAACTAATCTCTGCATACAGATAAATAATTACATAGTACACGAACTGACATGATCATGATATTATAGATGGTGACAAGTTACAAGCTAAGATAACAAATCAACGCCAATCCGCGAACGCCAAATTACTGGCGTAATTTGAGAGCTGTTTTTTGTGCAATCTTTTCGGTATCTTGGTTACATATCTGCTGAAAACCTTCATGATGATGCTAATATACGCCCCTCTCTTTGATCATTGTACATACGTGGTAACCTGCTAGTTAGGAAGCTCTCTTATTGCTCTGGTGATGTTAAGACATTTCTGTTTCAATCTTACTGTTCGTACGTTTTGGGGTTGTCACTTATCAAAAAGTGCACCAAACAAAATCTGAGCGAGATACGCATTGGTCACAATGATAGCTTTCGATTACTTCATCGTCTCCCGTGTTTTTGCAGTACTACACAGATGTTCCACGACTACTGCGTTATGAACTTTTCGCAGTTGGCATACGCGCATCGTACATCTTTCAGCGTGTTTTTTCCTCGTTTTTGGGATCCCAAAACGTGAGTGGAGGGATACCTATGACATCCAAGAAGTTGTCCGTTCGTCCGTCCATAAGTCCGTCTGTAAGCCCGATAACTCTCGAAGGGTATGAGATAATTTGATGAAACTTGGTGTGAGGAACGTTTGGGTCAAGAAAGGTCGAGTTTGTAGATGTGCTTTGTAGCCCTATATTTAGGGGTGGGGGAGGGGGTTTAAGTTAAGGGGCAAGCAAAATATTTTTAAACAGGTAATGGGACAGTCGATTATGGAGTAAGAAGACATGCTGAACACGATGGTGGAAACCATTTTCTCGCCGGACAAGTAGTTCGTCCGTTCCGGCCAAAAACAGAAAGTTTGTTACAGACAGACATTACAGACATTTTTTTTTATTTCATAAAAAAAACATACAAACTAAACAAACAATTTACCATTAACGGCCACTTTTAAGACAAAAGAATCCTGATTGGGTACAAACAAAAAAATCAATAACATTAAATAAATACCCTTTCCTCTTTTCACACTTCTTTCCTATTCAAAGAATGGGATTTAACCATTCTCTTGAATGATGCCAGACTTACAGCCGCTCTAACCGATTCTGGAAGGTCTTTCCATACACTCACACCTATGTTCCTGAGAACAAATCCTGCTCTTGTTGTTTTTAAAAGTAAAAGTTTTATTTGAAGTAGATTGGATGTTCGCTTTAGGGGTAAGCTGAATACGATGGTGAAAACCATTTTTTCACCGGACAAGTAGTTAGCCCGGAATCCGCCAAAACTGGAAAATCAGTTAAAAGTAAAAGTTTTATTTGAAGTTAATTATAAATTTATATATATATATATTTCCGGGTAGGAAGACATGCTGAACACAATGGTGAAACTCATTTTCTCGCCGGGCAAGTGGTTCGCCCGGAATCCGGCCAAAACCGGAAAGTTGTTAAAAGTATTTGTAGTTGATTAGATATCTGATTTAGGGGTAAGAAGAGATACTGAATCCGTGTATGACAGTCATTTTGTACCCGGACATATAGTTCGCCCGGAATCCGGCTGGAACTGCAAAATTTGTTTTAAGTTGAATTTTAATTTGAAGTTGATTAGATGTACGATATAGGGGAAAGATGAAACGCTGAGCGAGACGCTGTGTTAGATTTTAGCTTCTTTTTGCCGGACAGGTAGTTTCAAAATTCGGCCGAAGCCGGGAAATTCGCAGAAGTAAGGCAGGAAGTTTTCGTCAAAACAGATATGACTTGCAGGGGTAAACACAAACATGCTGAATCCATCTCCGAACTTGGTTTTCTCAGATGATTAGCTTTTTGGCCTTAATCTGTTTCTGAATTTTAACAGTAAAAATGTTCAAGGAGTCTGGTGAAGACTGGATCTGGCGTAGACAAGACCCAATTGTCTGGATCAAACATTTAATTTTTGGGATCCCATCGAAACCTTTGGTCTTGTTTTCGTCGCGACTCGGAAGAGGAAATCCGCTCTCTAGCCTCGGGTTTTCTCGATCACGGATAATCCAGTTTGCTGTGGTGTGAAAAACGGTGACTACGTTCTCTAACACGTTGATCTCTAATAAAGAATGTTCTAATAAAGAATGTTGTCGTGTTTATTTACATTGTTTTGTTTAAGTGTTTTAATATGTATATTTTACTTTTGTATTTTATTCATACTCCGCTGTTACGCAAAAAGCGGGTCATAAATAAATAAATAAAAAATAACCCCATTTTCCAACAACAAGAGATGAAGGTTCAATTCAACTTTTCAATTTCAATTCATTTTATTTGAAAGCATCAACACAAGTCGTAGCCTGGGGCCAAATGGCTTGACACACTCAGCTAATCTTCGGCAGTGGTATTCAGTAGCATCCCGCCTTGCTCCAGTACCTGATGAAAAAATTTGTAGCCTGCGTAGTAGTACGGCAGTAGTACGAAAACGTTACATGTAATACTATATAATAGCAAAGAATACTATCATTTACTGTGCCTTAGACTGGTCCAATCTTAAGTAGTAGTATCCAGTAGCATCCTGTCTTGCCATAGTAGCATCCGGTCTTTCTAATAGTAGCATATAGTAGTATGCAGTAACACGGTAGCCTTGAAGTAGAAGCATGTAGTAGCATCGTTAGTACTGCATGCTACTTTTTCGTACTACTTCATAGTACTATTTTGAGATAAATTTTTCATCGGGTAGCATCTAGTCTTGCTATTGCAGCATGTAGTAGCATCAGTTGGTACTGCAAGCTACCTTTTCATACAACTTCCTATTACTATTTTGAGATAATTTTTAGTCGGGACAGTAGGACAACTTCGGTGCTGACTTGAAGCATTTATAACATGTGACCTGCCAGCCAGCTATCAAGTTCCATCCAAATCGGATCATTCGTTCGCGAGTGATGCATGTAACGAGATTTCCGGGATCCTCCTACAACTCCCAATGCAGTGGCCGGCACTAGTAGGGGTTTGCCAATAGAACATCTAGGACGTTTGCTCTTGCCAACTATGAAGCTTCACCCAAACCGGACCAACCCGTCCAAGAGTTATCGATGTTAAAAGATTTCCGGGATTCCTCCTCTATTACCACGAAATAACTGTATCCGGTCCGGATCTAGACTGTACAAAGTTTCTCCGAATACGGATGCAGTATTTGCTACTGGGATTAACCTTATCTCTATTGGGATAAAATTAATCCGAATTAGGGATGTTCTTATCTCAATAAAGACAAGATTACTCCCAGTAGGAAATAATGCAAAAATTTTTACAGTGTATGACTGGCACAATTAGGGCTGATGCCTGCCCTTCCCACCAAGTCATCTCCCAATCCCTAAATTCCAAACGCGCCATAGATTTCCGGTACCTCCCTCCAACTTCCCCTCCGTCGCCGAATCCAGTCCGGACCTGAAATATCACATCTGGGACACGCGCTATTGCTATTAAATTTCAGCCAGATGGGAAAACTCGTTAGAAAATGTTGAGTCCCACAAGATTCTGGATTCCCCCCCCCCCCTCCTGGATGGTCAGATCAGAGAAATGCCAATTTCCAGGTGAATCTGTCAGGTCCCATATGCCTGAAAAGCTTCATCGTCCTAGCTTTACTGGAAGTAAGGTGACCTGGCTTCGGGTGACCTTCGTTTGCGTCCGTGTAACACAATACCCTTCATTTTTACCAATACATGAAGGGGGTAGGGACAGGGTCAAGACCAAACTTTTGAAACTGAATTTATCACTGCTTAAAGTCCGGCTTGAACACCTGATTTTGCAGTTTAGTAGATCTATCCCAGCCAAGACTAGCCACCGGGCACTGTTACAGGAAACATTGCAGCCCCTCCAAATAACTGAACTCGATTGCGAAATAAACTTCTACCCCTTAAAGTCCGCACTAATCGTCATGGGAACTCGTTTTTGCCTTTTTTTACTTCGCTTTTCAGGGCTGAATCGTAGAATTTGTTTGTTATTTCTGTGTTTGTTATTTAAAATTTGTAAGAAAATTAATTTAGTTATGCTATGATAGTTTCTAAATGTACCGGTCTCTCTCGTTTTCTCAAACAAAGAACAACAATTTGCACCTTTTTTTGCTAATGATAAGAATAATTTATATCATTGGCCTTAATAACCTAGATGTTCCCTATACGTAAATTGCGGCTCACTAGGGAGTAGCACCAAGGCTTGAGTCACACTAGCACACCCTGTGATAGTGAACGTCTCAACTAAACTCAATCGGTCGTGCACCAGCGCTAGATTCGATAACTTCCTATTCTGAATAAAGCAAAAAAAAATACAACCTCCCCTGTTTCCTCGATCTATGCAAGCCGCATCGAACCTTTACTAGAAATTTCTTAGCCCGCAAGTTTTTCTCGCTTTAAATGCCGCAAGTGTAGTGGGCGGCTCTAAGAGTATGGCCTGTTTGTGAAGCAAGGGAAGCACATGTCTTGACGCTACTCTCTAGTGTTATTTTGCTCTGGGCGAAAGTGAATCTTCTGGAAACCCACATCCAGAATTCCTTCGTACTAAAGCACATATTCCAATTTTCTAACATACATGATGCCTCTAAATTATGTTCTATATCATCTTCTTATTTTGCTTATACTAAAAAAAAAAAAAAAAAAAAAAAAAAGACCACAACCTGACCTGGCTGACCGCTGGCCGACCTCGCGAGGGCCCTTGTGTTTTGGCGAAAAACAAAGAAAACTTCTTAGCTATTATTTCTGACCAATGAGTCCCTTGAAGCAATAAGTCGTGACCTGAAATGCCTCGTAAGAGTCAAACACGGCCACACACGGTGTAGAGTCAGCTTCGTACCGGGAAAGTGACAAAGACTAAAAAGGAAATTCGGACTTTCGAAAATGAGAACGAATGGAACTATTTTAGACCCAGGGAGAAACAGAAATGTAAGTAAGAGTACTAAGACTTGTTTTCATCGGAGAACCGAGACAAACCGGCTTTACCACCGTATGAACATTACGCGAATGGTCTTAGAAAAGAATTGATAGCGGTACAAGCAAAAGCAAAACTATGTTGATAAGAAGGATAGATTGCATGTTACGAAAACTCCAAAAGGGGGTACACCAAAGAGCGGACAAGCAGAAGCTAAAATATGTTGTCAGGAAGGATTGATTGCATGTTACGAAAACTCATCGAAAATCCAGATTCCTTGATACATTTTAGCGTATTTAAAAAAATTTCGTTCTTTCTTCTAGCAGAAAGAACACATTTTTTATGGTGATAAACGGATGAGTAGCTGAGGCTTATTTTGGCGGTATTTCGCCGCTTCTTGGCAAGGGTCCTCTTCGGCTCAAGCAAGAAAAATTAACCTGCGATTCAGAATATCACTGGAATAAATCTTAGCTGACTTCTTTACATTTTTGTTTGTGTTTTCCTCCTCCAGCCCCCCCCCTTTTTGGCTTTCTTTATTTTTCGTTCCTTGTTCCTCTTGGTTTTTCTCTCTTTTTTCATTTAAAGGTGAAACCAAAGATTTTTTTTTTCCTCTACTCCTTTTTTTCTTTATGTAGGGTATTCAGTTAGTTGATTCTGCTTGTTTTTTATTAATTAATAAAGGCTATTTCACTGCCCTAGCTAAGCACTCCTTTGTACTTTCCTGGCAGGAATAGTATGTTAGTTGTGTATTTTTTGTCTTTAAATATAGTCCAATGAAACTGAAACTTGTCCGTTTACCGTCATAAAACTCGATTCACTATCAACGTCGGCTAAAGGTGTTCCAAACACAGTAAAATGGCACCAGACTCAACAAACTCGAGCCGAAAAATCTCATCTGAAGACACAAACTCCTTTTATTTCCTGACAACAGTCGTATTCTCGCCGTTTCCCGAGGACTACACTTGAGGAGTCCCCGCGTTTTTGTTTGTCCCGGGGACTCGCTTCAAGTATTCTCGCGAGTCCCCACGAACGGGGAATGCTCCGATTATTGTCACCGTCATCAAAAAGGACTACCTTTCATATTCAGAGAGGAATCAATTTTTGCTGGTGGTGGTGCAATATAAAATTAATTAAAAACAATCACAATAAAGAAAACCAAAAATAAAGTGGATCCAGATTAATTTTCTCAACTGCATATTTATTTTTGGAAGAAAATTCAGTTTGGAAGTATTCCCGGTGTTCTCGCTGTTTTCCGGAAGCGGAGTCCGCGCGGAGTGACTCCCTCTATTCTCGCCGTTCCCTTCGATTCCCTGAGGGGCGACAATACGTCCAACATTACCCGAGTTAATCACATTTAAGGTGCCAATTCCTTACCGTAAACGAATAGTCATCCAAATCCAATTGCCTCTTCGGGCCAATAGCGTGCCTTTATTTTGAACTTCTTTTAATTCTTCCACTTTCCACCTTCGAAGCAATACTAAAGATTCAATTTGTTTCCCTTCCAAAGAAATTCACACATTTTCAACCGAGTTTCTCGTACAGTCTGTGCTCAGGTTTAGAGATTCCTTCCGACTGCTCTGGAAAATCAACCTGTAATGGACTTTGAAATCAGAAGTCTTAGGAATTATACGGAGCAGATTGGTTTGACTATTGCGCGGAGCCTTTCCTTCTTGAAAAGGCAGGAAAGGGAAATTTCCTTTCAGTTGCGGAATGATCCTATTCGGAGAAGGAGACACAAAATAATGATAGATGTTCCTTCGGCCCAAGATGACTGCGAATCATATTTGACGGTGCAAAACGGATAAGCCAGCTAGATTTTATTCGAGCTATATTTCGGCCCTTCTTGGCAAGGGTCCTCTTCTGGCTCAAACCGCTCAAGCTGGTAAATAAACTTTATTTGCTTTATTTAAAGTTTATTTACCAGCCTGAGTGGTTTGAGTCTGAAGAGGACCCTTGCCAAGAAGGGCCGAAATATAGCTCGAATAAAATGTAGCTGGCTTATCCGTTTTGCACCGTCAAATACAAAATAATTACAGAAGTAACTAGACCTACGTTGCCTGGCCAACGTGAAGTGTTGCAGCAACCGTTGTTCCTTTTAAGTTTAAATCAATTATAATCAGAAATGCTTTCGCCGACTAAAGCGTTGCGACAGCAACACTTTGGTTTTGTTTCTTCGCTAACGGTTAAATGCTGAATTAGTCAACCCATCGAGGTTTTCAAAATGGTATAATGTTCCCATCCATGAAGAATATTTTTCTGAGCTGATGACACAATTTGTAATCACACGGTTATCCCTCAGCGTTGAATAACAGAAAAAAAACAGAATATCGGAAGTGGGGACTAAATTGACTTTGCAGCTAGTTGAACTTTTTTTTATGGAAACTAGGAACATTATCTTATATATGGCCTAGTTGGCACTATAAAGCTATCCATAGCTTTTTAGGCGAAAATACCAAAATACCTCTACTAATTATTGCAAAACTTATCGTTGTCTTACATTATCATTTGTATCCGTTGCGTTAATACTTAATTTTAGGTTACAGTGAAAGGCCATCACCATAGACCATTCTAGCATCTCATGAAAATGGCAATGCTTTAGCAACCGATTCTTGAACAATGACATGAATCAGACTTTTCTTATCATAAAAAACACCGGAAACAAAATAGATACACATACTAGGAAATGTCGGAAGCCTCTCATTGGCAAAGATGATTATGGTGTATTTGCCGACTGTTAGTTACAAGTCCCTGACCTGTCTTACAGTTGATTTCCGCCTATTCTTTGTTTAACTGTGTACCCAACTACCAAAGTTGACAACCCCTCAAAGACTTAATTCTAAGTTACAGTGATAGACCATGGAGACACATTTTCTTACCCTCAGATTTAAAGAGATCAAATAAAATATGCACCAATTTGCGCTAGTTTCTAGCCCCTTGTGAACCCCTTCTAGCAACCGATCCCTACTTACAAGTCCATCTCACCGTGATATAGACATAGTACCAAGTTGTTTTCAATTCAAATACACCAGAAAAAAAATAAAATAGGATTAATAGGTACACCAAAAAGCAAAAGTTACAAGCCCCTCATAGCCGAAAACGATTATGGTCTAACAGTCAATTTTTGCTTAAAAGTAAAAAAAAACAACAGAATATTGGAAGTGGGGACTAAATTGACTCTGCAACCACTTGAACTTTATCATTTTCAATCTTCGACATCGTGACTGGTGAAACCTTGGAACATTATCTTATATAATCTAGTTAGTGTTATAAAGCTATCCGTAACTTTTCAGGATCAAAATACCATAGATGCCACTCTGCTAATTATTTCGAAACTATGTCGTTGTTTTACATTATCATTTGTATCCGTTGCGTTGACACGGTCGGAAAACTCTCACCACCGAAGATGATTATGGTATAACAGCCAATTCTTACTTACAAAAGTTACAAGTCCCTGACATGTCTCACAATTGGGTTCCGCCTATTCTTTCTTTGAGTTTTTACCCTACCACTAAAGCTGTCAACCCCTCAAAGACTTGACTCCATGTTACAGTGACAGACCAAGGAGACTAATTTTCTTACCCTCAGATTTATACAGATACAAAAAATGTCCACCAATTTTCACAAGTTTCTACCCCTCATGAACCCCTTCTAGCAACCGATTCTTACTTACAAGTCCATCTCCCCGTGATAGACATGGTACCAAATTTGTGTCACGATCAAATACACAGAAAAGAAATAATAAAATTAATAGGTACACCAACTACCAACGTTCCTAACCCACCATATTCGAAGATGATTACGGTCTAATAGCCGATTGTTGCTTACAAGTACTGTACATGTCTCACGATTGGGATCGGCCTATTTTAGGTTTCAGTGTGTACCTCACTACTGAAGTTGTCAATCCCTCCAAACTTTCAAAATGTTGTATCTCCTGAAGGAATTTTTGTACCAGAAAACGGATGAAATATTCTTTGATCAGCTCATCTAGGTCTACCGAATGTCGTTGTTAAAAAATGTCTATCTGTGTTAGTTCAAAGTTGACTTTTTTGCCGTAGGCCAACTTTCTAATTTCACCAGCTCTAATTTCTTCAGCAGTGAGAGAACTTTTAAAGTTTAAGAGGCCAACCTGATATCATTTCTCTTCCTCACTGCCAAGTGTAAGAAATAATGATAAACTCAGCTGAAATCACGAACAGAAACGGGTAGTAACAAAAGATGGCACCACTTTCGGACCCGTGAGAAAATGCCACTTTTTTTATTCTGTAAATTTTTCTGTTTATCACTCAACGAAGATGTATTGGCTGTGGGCCAGGGAACTGCTGCACATATTTCGCACTTATAGATTTTAGTCCATCTTCAGTTTAAAACTGGTGCTTGTCTGCTTGTCTGCTAGAACGGAGCTTTCCACTCGAAAGCACAAACATAGTTTGATGAAACGAAAGTTTGGCAGCACAACTTCAAATATTCCACTCTGGCATAGGCTATACAACACTCAGTTCACACACTGTAGGCTCTGGCTCAATTACAAGCAAAAACCATCCTTTTTGGCCCCAGACAAGAGTTCTACGGAGCTTTCCAAAATGTAAAGTCATATTAATCAATCCGGCTAAGGTCCACACTTTGCGTAAAATCCGCATACGTTAGACCCTTACCACTTTCTAAGAATAAGCTGAAATCGGGTACTAGGAAAAACAAAACAAAAAAACGACAAAACCAAATTGTTACTCTCGCAACACAATAATAAAATTTTATTCCAGGAAGAGCTCGTATAAAATACTCGCTAGCGTCGAGTCGTCTTAATTGAATAATATAAAGTTTAGCTCTATTAATATAATTAAGAACTTTATTTTTATTTTTTCAACCAGTGCACTATAAAAAATTTCTCCGATTAAGGATTAAAGTTAACTGCAGTATTTGCTACTGGGATTAATCTTATCTCTATTAGGATAAGATTCATCCGAATTAGAGATAATCTGATCTTTATAGAGACAAGATTAACCCCAGTAGCACGTCCTGCAAGATTTTTTTTTTACAGTGTATATGATTGAACTAATGAATGCATCTTTTTATTAACCCACTTCTGTAAAATAGGAATAGTGGGGTGCATAAAGAAAAGAAAGAATACAACTTAAATTAGAATAGAAATTTAAACTTCGAACAGATTCCACTGCTACGAATTAAAGAGTTTTACTATTTATGTATGGTGCTTAATTAAGTGCTAATGAAAGCTTTCAATTCCAGTGAAAGAATATCACTATTTCCGTAATTCTTTTATTCTTCTCAGAATTTGGAAAACAAGTTCAAAGGTCCCCGTACAAATTACGAGTAACTTATATGTAATTTACTTTATTCATTAATTACGTTTATCGAAGTTGGGATTAAAGTGCTGCACCTAGCAGGCAGGCCCGTATCCAGGAGTTTATTTCGGGGGGAGGGGGTTGCCTGCGGGTCGAACAAACAAGTACAAAAAAAGACGTAGATCAGAGGGAAAAACCTATACAAATTATCATTTGGGGGGATTCCAACCCCCTACCCCCCCCCCCCTGGATACGGCCTTGCTAGCAGGGTAGGTTAAGAATAACTTAAAGGACCCTCCCTTGCTTTTCACTGATTGCGCACCTTCAGCGGCAACTTACGTGGTCTACTGACCTCTAAAATCTCCGTCTTTACAAAATCCTTGTTAATTACTTTCTTTGAACTTTTCGCTTTTGAGCGCTAGCCGAGGTTTCCTAGGTTGCCAGACAAGAACTTTGTTTTTGGCTTAAAGCAGCGTTTAGAAGTAGAGGAAAACATGATCAGAATCCGGTCTTGGTGACCAGATTATGTTTACACGCAGAGGGAAAAAAATAATTCTTCAAACCAGAAAATCTGACAAGAAATTCATTCATCAGCCGACAATTTTTTTTTGATAACATTTAGGACATCAGTACTCATCACTTATGCTCTCAAAAGCTAGCTAGACTTTTGTTTAGTCTTTTTACCACCACCGCCGACGCGATTCCTTTCAAGCTGACCGGAATACTCTTGATGACTCTCTCCTTGCCGAGGCAAAACATCCGGGTACCTAGCGAAAGAAAGGCAGAAGTGGTGTCAAAGCTGCTCCCAAAAATCGCCCTGATTTGTATGACACAGGGTTTGAGTCGTCACGGAGACGCTTACTCCTTCTTCCTGAGAATCTCTGGCGTGTTTTTCTCGCCTTGACGAACGAAATCCTTTCAAGTGGACCGGAATTCCTTTCTACTAGACAGGATTTCTTGTCCGGAGATGCGAGCAAGCAGGCGCTTTCAAATCTGATGGCGTCGCTCCTCGCGGAGTGCGGCACCGTGGTCTGCCATAATACTCTTGATGACTATGAGCGTGTTCCACCCTTTAAACAATAGTTACTATTAGTTACTATTTCCGTTCCATCCTCACGAAAAGTTACTACGCTGACCGTTCCAACCTTGTCTGAATAGTAACTAATAGTTACTATTTGCTTACCATGCTCGGGAGCGGAGTAAGCGTAGTAACCACGCATCTCTGTAACGTGTCGGATTCGCCCCTGGCGTGAGATCCTGCTGGAATATAGAAAAATCGTTCCAGCCTTGACGGCAAAAAGCCAGAATTGTGACGTCATGAGCAGTAACTACGGTAAGTAGGGTGGAACACGCTCTATCTCTCCCTGCCGATGCAGAATCTCCGGATACCTGCGGAAGAAAGGAAGAAACGGTGTCAAAGCTGCGCTGACTAAGGATTTGAGTCGTTGAGCTTGAGTTGTTACGGACACGTTTACTCCTTCTTCCTGAGAATCACTGGCGTGTTTCGGACTTAGTCATATAGAGTATTTCTCAGCTTTTAACCACGGCATCTTCCCTTTTCAAATATTTTGCCTCCAGCGGCCGCGTCCGAGAGAGGGAAGGCTGAATAGAGTCGACAAGGCTCTAACAAGAAGATCGTTAATCACACGTGCAAAGTAACGGTAGTTTTGGTTTTTGGGATCCCAAAACGTAAGTGGAGGTATACCTATGACATCGCAAAAGTTACGGTCTATCTGTCCGTCTGTCCGCACGATAACTCTCGAAGGGACTGACATATTTTGATGAAACTTGGTGGGAAGATCCTTTCGGTCAAAGTACAGGTCAAGATCGAAGATGGGCTCTGTAGCCCTATATTTGAAGGTGGGGGAGGGGTTTCAAATTAAGGGACACACACAACATTTTTAAAAAGATATTGAGATAGTCGATATAGGGGTAAGGAGACGTGCTGAATCCGAATAGGAAATTTCTTTTCTCGCTGGACAAAAAGTTCACCCGGAATCCGGCGAAAACCGCAAAATTTGTGAAAAGTAAGAGTTTAATACGAAGTTGATTAGAGATTCGATATAGGGGCAAGGAGACGCGCTAAGCCCAAATATGAAATTTATTTTCTCGCCGGACAATTAGTTCGGCCGGAATCCGGCCAAAACCGGAGAATTTGTTAAAACTGAAAGTTTTATTTAAATTTGATAAGATGTTTAATTTCCGGGTAAGAAGACATGCTGAATCGTATCTGACAATCATTTTCTCACCGGACTTATAGATAGCTCGGAATCTGGCTGAAACCGGAAAATTTGTTAAGAGTAAAAGTTCAATCTGAAGTGGATTAGATGTTCAATATAAGGTAAGGAGACATGCTGAATTCGTTTTTTAGCTTTATTTTTTTGCCATACAAGTAGGTTGTCCGGAATCCGGCCGAAACCGGAAGTTGGGCAGAAGTAAGGAAGGAAGGAGATACAACGTAGGCTATAGGCTAAACCACATGCTGAATCAACATCTGAATATTTGACAGCGCAAAACGGATATCTGAATATATCTGAACTTGGTGATATTCAGCTGGCGTACCCGTTTTGCACTGTCAAATACGAACTTGGTCTTCTCGGATTATTACCATTGGCCTTAACCTGTTTGTAAATTTTAATAGTGAAAATGTTTAAGAAGTCTGTTGAAGACCGAATATCCACAAGACCGAATTGTCGGGAGCAAATATTAAAATTTGTGGGATCCCATCGAAACCTTTGGTCTTGTTATTTTGGGTAATGGGTTTAACCTGTGCGGTTTTTACGGAAAATATGGATCTTAGGCCGGATTGATGAATATTATATTACATTTTGGGAAACTCCGTAGAAATCTTGCCTGGGGCCAAAAAGCATAGTTTTTGCTTGTCCTCAAGCCAGAGCCTATGGCGTGCGAAGTGAAGCGGAACTGAATAGCGTATGTCAGAGAAGACTATCTGTAGTTGTGCAGCCAAGCTTTCATTCGATCGAACCGTGTTTCTCCTTTCAAGTTGAAAGCTCCATTCTAGCCGACAAGCAGGCAGGCACCAGTTTGGAATTGAATCTGGACTATAAAATCTATAAGTGCTAAATATGTGAGGCAGTTGCTAAAGTATTAGGAAAGAAATATAATGTATATAAATGAGAATTGCTAAAACAAAATATGGTTTTAAGTTGGTCGTAGTCATCAATAATATTGACAAACCATGCGATTTGTTTATAACTCAGAAATATAATGCTATTGCTAACGAGTTACTTTTAAAGAAAAATTTAGTTTTGCAACCGATTGTATGGGAAAACAAGAACAATGAAACATATGTGGATTTCCAACTGTTTACTCAGTAGTGGTTTATAGGATACCGTTATTTTTTTATAGTACATATATCAGTACTTTATTGAGATTAAAGGGTAATATGTTCATTTCTGGAGGCCTTTATTTTTTAATTATGAAAATATTTTTTTTTTAAAGGTGGTTAATTTGATATATAATATGTTAAAATTGATAAATTTCATGTAATTAGGGGTTTATTTTATTGGGGGTCGGGTGGGGTAGAATCGGCGTTCTTATACTACTAGTCGAGTTAGGTTTGGTGCTTCGTAGTCCGGTAGTATGTACGTTTTTATTGAGGTCAGAGGCCAGGCCCTCACGTCCAGTATCAATTCGTCTCGCCAGTCAGGGAGAGCAGTGAGACCAAGATTTAATAGCCCAGTCCAGACAGATGCTGGATTACTGCCGCAGAAAGTGGTCATTTTAATCCAAGTCAGGTAGTTGGTCTAGCTATCGGTTAGACACGAAGCAAAGGTCAAGCACGTCAGATAGATCAGACGAAGACAATATCAAGATGTAAGAATATGATATAGAAAAGCAGCGAGTGGGTTGAGCAGAATCAGCGTCATCGCTGACCACTTAACATGAAAAATCGGCTCGCACCTATTTAATGTAGCTTTCGCGCCAAACCTCTAGGATAATATGGCACTTACGTGGGTGGCTAGCAAATGAAGGATACAAATTATTTTCGTGCTCCGCCAGCTTCAGAAATATCACCGTTTTCACTGCGATGTCGTTCGTCGTCAGAAACCTAACGCAAACTGCAGAAAACTGAACCCAAAGTGGATCTGTCGGTTTGCTTTTTGGATCGTCAAGTTGATCTTTCTTTTGAAAAATTAATACAAGATTTTTTTTCCAGCGTAGCTTTTTCTTGTTTTAAATTTAACTAAAGCAAGTGACTACGTCTCTACATCCAAATCCAATGAAATTAATACAAAATTTACCTAATAGTTTACCCTACTTTAACGTCACTGACACTTTCGTCTTAAGACCTTACTTTCTTATCATGTTTTCCAACCTTAAAAGTTAGCTCCAATTTTCAAACTTTTCATTCTTTCATCAAAATGTTTTTATTAATTCACAAACGTCGCTACGAAGAAGTTTAATCTGCGTTGGTGTGTTCTGCTGTTTCTAGAACATTCTTTTATGTTGTCGGGATGAGGAGAGCTTAGAAGTATGGGGGCTACAAATAATATTCTCCCGGTCAGCAGGCCCACCAATAATCCAGACATCGACCACTTCATGGAACATGGAGCAGTCAATCAAACTGATTGGATATCTTCGAACTAATTCCGTGTGATGACGTTGGGGAAATGATGACGAGTGAGTATTTACGGTATGGCAAAAGATTAATAATAATAATAATATATTGCAAAAACAATGTGGCCACATGTCAGAAGTCTAATAACAGATAACACGAGTATGCGCGGTTTCAAAAGATAATGCGTAACAGATAACACTTCGGATGTTATCTGTTGTGTTTGAAAGCGTTATGCATAACAAGCTTTGTTAGGGAGAGCCAAAAAAGCATCTACTGACTTTCGTCCTTATCGTCATGATGTCGGAAAACTCAGCAGATACTTTTTGTCGGTTTTTCGATTCTCCCATTATCTGTTGAAACTGCGCATCCTCGTGTTGTCTGTTATGAAACTTCTGACTCGTGTTATCTGTTATGAAACTTCTGCCTCTACAACGTTCTTTTAAAACATTTAAGGTCACACATTTGGGAAAGAACATTTCATCAATTTCTTTCTTGAATCGGCTCGGTGATGGGGAGTTTGCTGTTTTTTCCGGCAGTTGATTCCAATGGAGCGGCACGCGGTTTTTGAAACTCCACCGACCGACATCTTTGCAGAACATCTAGGTTGACATCCAAGGCTGTCATTGAAGCACCATGATGTTTGCGGAACTTGGAGCCTCCACCTCGAGTGCAACATCGTGAACATAATTTCTCTTGCTCGGTCACACTTTGCTATAGATAAAAGTTCGCAACCATATAGAGGACCATAACCATTAGTTGCGTTTTATGATCCGAATTCTCCGTTCCGAATTCTCGCTTCTAAATTCTCGATTCTCGTACAAATTACCGTTTTTGCTCCTCTGGCTTCTCCATTCTCTTTGACAAACTTGTATCTGCTTGTATCTGCATATTGAATACCCGAACTCTGCTGACCAATCAGGGAGGAGAACAGAGAGAGGAGAATCGAAAATTCATCGTCGGAGCAAATTCTCGATTCTGCAGAATCGCGAGGCTTTCCCCGTTCTCGATTCTGACAAAAACGCAACAAAAGGAGAATTCACTTCATCTGAATAGTCCAAAAACGCGAAATAGGAGAACTTGGGAGGAGAATTCTGATCAAAAACGCAACTATTGATGCAGGTAACGTTTTCCGGATTCGATCGCACGTGGGGGGGGGGGGGGAGTAACATAAATCTCCTTGTGGCATATGTAACTTGCGAACGGGTGATACGACTGGAGCGAAGCTGGATGGGTAACAATAATATCCTAGATGATCTATTTACATGTCCAAATTGGATTCGGCCACGGTGAGTGGAGTTTAAGACAGTGCCCCGGAAATGTTGTGGCACGCCTAGGGATCCACAAGTGGGACAAAGAAGGTACAAAGTTCGTATGCCCTAGATAAGTGGTTCCCAACCTTTTCCGTACCGCATACCCCTAATCAAGGTTCGAAAAGATTGCGTACCCCCTTTTTCAGAACGTGAAAAAGACGATACTTGTTATCATAAATGGCATACATGTGTAAAAATATATACAAAATCAATGAGGCAATTACTAGAGGCATTTGGCAAATCTCGGCTCGACGTCGTTAGCGGAATATATTTTGCAGTCAACCTGTTTCTGTGTTTGGATTTGATGTTCTCCGTGTTTTCATCAAGCTGCATCGCGAACTTCTTCGTTAGCTTAATTCGCAACTTGAATGACAATATCACTTGCAATGTCTTCGATTCTTCTTGAAATAATGTTGTTTGACACAGAAACGATTTTTACGGCAGTACAAATGTTGATACAAGTTTTTGTATCAACATTTGTTCACTGACTAGGGCTTGTAATTAGAGGAGTCACTCACGGGTTCACAATACCCATCCCCCCAAAAAGGTCGGCCAGGCGATTAAAAAGAAACGAGTCGGCGCGAAGCGCCTCGATTTTTGGTAGAAGCAGTTATTTAACAAGACCAAAGGTTTCGATGGGATCCCAAAACTTCAATATCTGATCCAGACAACTAGGTCTTGTCTTAGCCAGATCCAGTCATCGCCAGACTCCTTGAACATTTTTACAATTAAAATTCAGAAACAGATTAAGGCCAAATAGCTAGTCATCTGAGAAAACCAAGTTCAGATATGGATTCAGAATGTGTGTTTACCCCTCTAAGTCATATCTGTTTTGACGAAAACTTCCTGCCACTTCTGCCAATTTCCTGGTTTCGGCCTAACTCCAGAACTACTTGTCCGGCGAAAAAAAGAAAGCTCAAAAACGAACTCAGGGTATATGCTTTCCCCAATAATGAACATCTAATCAACTTCAAATAAAAATTAAACTTATAACAAATTTTCCGACTCCAGCCGGATTCCGGTCGAACTATATGTCCGGGTAAAATATGATTGTCAAACACGGATTCAGCATCTCTTCTTATCCGTAAATCGGTTATCTAATCAACTAGAAATAAAACTTAAGCTTCTAATTATTTTCCGGTTTTGGCCGGATTCGGGGGGAACTACATGTCCAGGTAGAATATTTTTCACATAAGTGTTCAGCATGTCTTCTTGCCCTAAATCGAACATCTAATCAACTCCAAATAAAACTTTTAAGTTTAACAAACTTTCCGGTTTGGGCCGAGAAAGTGGTTTTCACCATCGTCCTCAGCATGTCTTCCTACCCCTAAATCGAACATTTAATCAACTTCAAATAAAACTTTTAACAAACTTTCCGGTTTTGGCCGGATTCCGGGCGAACTACTTGTCCGATGACAAATGGTTTTCACCGTCGTGTTCAGCATGTCTTCTTACCCCATAATCGACTATCGAATTAGCTGTTTCAAAATATTTTGTTTGCCCCTTAATCTGAACCCCCACCCCTAAATGTAGGGCTACAAAGCCCATCTACGAACTTGACTGGTCCGACGACCCAACGAATCCTCACACCAAGTTTCATCAAAATATCTCATTCCCTTCGAGAGTTATCGTGCTTACAGACGGACGGACGGACAACTTTTGCGATGTCATAGGTATCCCTCCACTTACGTTTTGGGATCCCAAATAACAAAAAACAGTCGGTCAATAAAAATACCTTGCCCCTTAAGATACATTTTGGCTGGTGATGCCTCTGCTAGTAATTTAGGCTTTCGGCAATCAAAAATGAGTGAGGCGAGATTTTGAGCTACAGATTAAATCAATTTTGGTTCCTTCACGTACCCCTTGCAAGGGTCTCGCGTACCCCCTGGGGTACGCGTACCACCGGTTGGAAACACTGCCCTAGATGATCCATTTTTGGTTCCGGCCGCATCGACGTTGGCCGGGGGAGTTGGAGGGGTGTCCCAGAGGTTTTGCGCACACCTAAAGATCAAACAAGTGAAACAACTGAGAGCGACCACGAACCTATATCAAAACAATCGTCGAAGATGGGTCATACTAGTTGCGTTTCTGCAGATACCATAGTATCTGATACCACGATTTAAAGTCGTTTTTGCAGTTATCGTGGTATCTGATACCACGATCAAAAGGCGTTTTTGTACTTATCGTGGTATCTGGCCAGTTACCGTGGTAACTGATGGTGGTATCTGAAAAAGTCATCAGTTTGTGTCAAATTGGTGAGAAAGAAGTTTAGCACTTGGTGGTGTGACTGAATATCAGTTTTTGTTTTAGGATGACTTCCAAAACCGCAATTTCGGCAATTTCTCGTTTTTGCGGAGCAACTGTATATCAGATACCACGGTAACCGCAAAAACGACTAATTGCAGATCCAGTTACCGTAGTAACGGATACCATGGTATCTGCAAAAACCCAACTATTATTTCGGCTCAGGACTAAGACCCCCCCCCACACACTAAAATAACCCCCTTCTTCTTTGGTCTTCTAGTGAACTCACCTTCCTTTAGTCACCCTCTTTGGTTAGACTTTAATAACAACTCAAAAGACACTAATTAATATCACCAGACTTCGGGGAAGTATAAGAGAGAAAAGATTTCAGAACAGCTTCTTGCCACGACTGGGCAAAAGGTTTTCCTTAGCGTAATTGAGCATAGCTAGGAGCCCCCATTTCTGCTTCTTCTTCGAGAAGTAGTTGGACATGACGTCATCATCGTCTAAAAAGGAAAAGTGTGCTTGTATTCAAATAATGCATAAAACGGATAAGTCAGCTACGATGCTTTGGCAGCGATATTTTGTCCCTTCTTGACAAGGGTCCTCGTCAGGCTGTCCAATCTTCAGGGTCAACTTCGGGGAAGGGAACAAACCTGCAATAAATAACTGAAGCTTCTAACGACTTAGATATCTTATTCGGGTAAATTACTTTTAAATACCACTGCAGGGAAAAAACTAGTCCTGAGATTTTATTTTTCACAAGGCCGCTGTTTTTGCTGCACGATTGGGACGATGAAAGGAAAGGTTTGTTTCCTTCCCCGAAGTTGATCCTGAAGATTGATAGCCTGACGAGGACCCTTGCCAACAAGGAACGAAATATCGCTGACATTTCGGTTTTATGCATTATTTGAATGTATGTTTCAAAGTCAGCTTGGGCTCAAGGAATATTTAAAAGTGTGCAAGAGTCCGTTATGGGAAGTGATCTGGTTGGCCTACTCGTTCACTGTCCAGAACAAAATTTCGTCTGTCCTCTTTTCTCCGACGAACTCTCTCACATGATAATTATCGACGCAAGCGGCTACGGCAGAGATATGATGTTTAGTTTCTTAATGTTAATATTTGTTTAGTTTATCTTGTGTATTTACTACATTATTGAAAGCTCAGTGTATTTTTTCCTTTTCTTTGTCTTGTACTGCGCTATTTCCCTCTTCTAGTGCGTAAATAAAATTTTACCATCATCATCACAGTTTTCCCGCATTTTGGTTTCGGTATCATCGGTCTCTTCTTTCCAGCTAAGATGGATCTCTACCCTCTCAACGAACCAATCGAGCAGCAAAAAACAGCCGTGTCCCAAACGAAATCGGAGCGCTAGCTTTAACTCCAAACACTCATATATATATATATGATAAGAACTTCAGCTTGGACCAAAGACTAAACAGAACTGTGTCAGGCTACGGACTCTTTCCGTAGCCAAAACACTTTGAATGGAATGCATTAAAAATTGACCTAGGATGCGCACAGCAGCTAACTGCAGGTGGAAGATAAAGACCGAGTGACCTGTGTCACAAAAAAAAACAAATTTTTCGAATGCAAACCATTTAAGGTTCTGAGCAGGTGCCGATCTCCTGATACTCCGCCCTCGGTCGGGAGTGCGATGCGTGGTTGGGGGCGAATCATCCGAGGCTTCACGTGCTTTTCCCTAGATTTCTAGTAACTTCAAGTAATGACGACGAATACCGGAGACTGCAAATTTTTCGTTTTTTGCTACGGCAAAAACACGATCGTCAGCTTGTACCAGTTGATAGTCTACTTAGTTTTGATGAAAATGAGAAGGAAGCATCAACAAAGAAAACTAAGGGTGTTAATCATGCGTTTGATGAACTAAAAAATCATCCTGATGTTTACCGGCAGTTTCAAAAGAAAGGACAATGTTCGGTAACGGATAGCCAACTTTCGGATCCCAGTGCTGATCTCCGTAGCCTAGTGGTTGCTACAGAGAATGAACTTGCGGCTACAAAGCAAAATCTAGCTGAAGAAATCAAGAAAAAAAATTGACGAAAAGCTGAAAGAATCGACCTCGCAGACTGCAGCTAATATTCATGCTAAGTTTCCAGTTGAAACAATGGTCTCCGAAATCTATGATGCAGTACACGTTGAGTTTCAGCCCAAATTCGAACTGATCGAAAAACATCTGAAAACCTGCATGCATATGATTGATTTATTACAAAACCGTGTTAACCAGCTTGAGCTCAAACTAGATGACATAGAGCAGGAAGGGAGAAATGATTCCCTGCTATTTAACGGTGTCAAGCAGATTTCTTCGCAAAGTGTTGGTGATGCTATGAAACACGTATTGTTTGTCAAGATGGGTCTAGCTAATATTACGGATTCAGACATAGTTAGTGTTCAGCGATTTAGTGTTGGTTCGAATAATGCTCAAAGACCAGACAAAGTTGCCCCTGTCCTCGTCCGGTTTCGATCGAAAGAAATAGCCCGCCATGTGTTCAAAGCGAAAGAGCAGCTTAGTGGCTCAGGAGTATTTGTAGCTGAGAATCTTACGAAACGTAAGCGCGATCTTCTTAGCGCTTCAAGGGATAAGTTTGGAAATCGAAGTGTGTGGTCCGATCAAGGCCGTATTTATGTGCGTGAAACCGATACTGCTCCGATCAGGCGGATCTGGTCCATTGACGACCTTATATAGTGTTTATGATTTTTGTGTTTAGAAACTTTTTTTTCTTTTCTTCCATTCTTCTTTATATCTTCTCTGTTCCTCTTCTTTTTCTTTTTTTTCTTTATATTTCCCAGTTTCTTTGATTTGAGGGGTTTTCCACAGCGACCGACATGCAGCCTGTGTTTAAGTTTGATTAAAACTTTTTCTCGGTCGGGAGTGCGATGCGTGGTTGGGGGCGAATCATCCGAGGCTTCCCGTGCTTTTCCCTAGATTTCTAGTAACTTCAAGTGATGACGACGAATACCGGTAAGTTTTGATTAAAACTTTTCCTCGGTCGGGAGTGCGATGCGTGGTTGGGGGCGAATCATCCGAGGCTTCCCGTGCTTTTCCCTAGATTTCTCTAGGTACCCATTTGAAGCTGCGTGGACTTTTGGCTTGTCTTACGGGGAAACGCCATTAAACCTCGCCCTAAACCAAACGGTAGGCACCACCAAGACTCGAACAAGCAACCCTTCGTCCAGCGCTCTAACCCATTCGGCAACGGACGGCCACGAATTAATGATGATAACAATAAATATACCATTGGCCTCTACAGAATGTTGGCGATGGAAGCCGAAGAGATATATAGAGCGTGTTCCACCCTTCTACAAATAGTAACTACTAGTTACTATTTCCGTTCCAACCTCACGAAAAGTTACTACGCTGACCGTCCAACCTTCTCGAAATCAGAATCAGAATCATTTTATTTTTCCCAATATTCGTTAAAATATCCTGTATAATAGTAATTATTTAATAGTAAAAAATAGTAACTATTTGCTTACCACGCTCCGGAGCGTAGTAACTACGGATCTCTGTAATGTGATTGGTCGGATTCGCCCGTGGCATGATATTTTGCTGGAAAATAGAAAAGTCGTTCCAGCCTTGACGGCAAAAAGCCAGAATTCGTGAGGTCATGTGCAGTAACTAAGGTAAGTAGGATGGAACACGCTCATAGACAAAGTATAGAGAGAGGAAACTAGGAGGACTATTGCAGATCAAAGCGCTACGGGATGTTTCTATAAGCGAGATGAGTTCATCAACCTTCTCAGGAGGACCGCGCAGCCAGACCTCTTTCTACCAAAAACGGTCAAATTAGCAGACAGGAAAGAGGACTTGGGGGAGATGCCTGTGAACTATACTGCCAAAAAAGCAACTGAAGCGGCTAGAGAGAGCATAAGTCAGGCATTTGTCCAGAACCATTGCTGCATTTTTTTTTTTTTCAATCAATCAATCAAGTTTAATCCGAATAGCTAAAAGCTAGAAAAGGAATACAAATTTACAAAATGCACAGACACACAAGAAACAAATTAACTAATACACTTACAAGAAATTACCGGAAATAAATGATGGGATGAAACTACGTAAAAATTGGGTAATTGGGTAGAAGAATTAGCGGGATATGGGGAAAACTGATTGCCAGTATTCCTCTCGGACCGACGCACGGAAGACTGAACTTGTTAGAAAAGCCCGGTCATCATTGGCTGTGAGGTATGGCGGTCAGAGAACTATCTTCTTCTCCTGGCAGCAAACCCCATGTTCTACCACAGTGTTGTTTCTTTGTTATTTGCATGTTAGTTTATGGCGAAAGCTGAACTAAAAAGTTAATAAAAAGAGGTCACAGGCCACTCTCCAAGTCCTCTGCAATTTCGGCCAATCTTTTTTGGAGATCTTGGAAGACGAGCGATAGAAAAACCGACTAATATAGACATCAGCTACTTTACATCCCATGCCCATTTACAGGTGGTTGAAATAGAACATCCTACACAAAGTATTAAACAGCGGCTATCTGCCTACTTACTTAACAGAGGTCGCGTTTCTGCTAGTGTCGGAAGCACGTTTTCGTTTGCGGACAAGGACACAAGGAACGCAAACGGAATCAGCCACAGGCACACAGTGAAAAAACCGATCACCTGAAAGAAAACAGAGGTGAACTTAAAGACAAACGTTCTCTTTAGGCAGATTTGAACCCATAACCTTTGGTTTACAATGCCACTGCTTTACCACTGAGCTACAGAGGGGCTTGTGAACATGGTTCGGAACCACTACAATAGTTAGACAGAAGTGGGCTGTAGTAACAATGATACCGCCGAAGGCATATTCGCCTAAGCAGTTATCCCCATGTCACAGGACAGGATGATAGCAAGAACAAATAATCAGATAGAACCTCTCTTTTTGGTACCATGCAGCAAGTATGAACACCCCGACAAAACTGAGCGGATCTAGAGGTATTTACTGTAGCCTTTTACCCGTCTACTCTACTTCCGTCTTCGCCGTTGCTCATCGCAGAGAAAGAAAATGCAGGAGGAGTACTCGGCGCGCTGACCCGCTCTTGAGCGCGTCCAAAGAACCAATCAGCTTTGTCTTCTACTTGTTCCTCAAGGTGGTTTCACAGCGATATAGCTAATTGTAGAGGCAATGAAACGTGATGTGGCGCGAAACTACTAACCTCCGCTCGTTCACAGTGGAAAAGGTACGGGGAAATACTCGACTCCGCATAGTAATAGTACAGAGATAGGGAGACGGAGGTTCTATCTGATTATTTATTCTTGATAACAGTACGAACAGAGGCAATGTCGAACTTTAAACCGTGACTACTAAACCAGAAGTAATTTTGAATCAAATTTAGAAGTCTAGGACTCCGATGTCGGAGGTGGATCCCAGGGCGGATACGGCGGGGTCTCACGATTAAAACCAAAGAAAACGGAAGAATTTACGTAACTGAGCTTCTACTATTGTTTAGATTTATTATTTTCCATACCCTATCGATCATAACTTAACGAACAAGACCAAAGGTTTCGATGGGATCCAGACAACTTGGTATTGTCTTCGACAGATCCAGTCTTCGCCAGACTCCTTGAACATTTTTACTATTAAAATTCAGAAACAGATTAAGGCCAAATAGATAATAGTCGCGTTTTTTCCAGATCGACTGGCAATTGGAGCTTGTTCCCGGGTTCATCCAGTTGACCGTTTTTTGTCGCTTGATAGGGGAGCGAGAACAAGCCTTCGAAAAACGGTCGAAAACATGATACTAACATATCACAACAACCTTCTCCCCTTCCATCCGCACAACTGTTCCCTGGGCAGTATCTGAAACTGCTGCAGTACTGGCCCTTCCTGAGGTGTAAATTGTTCGTTTTTGGGTCCTCATGTTCCAAGTTTGACTGGACTTCCAAGAGAAAGGTAATCGGATCGGCTTCTGACTTTGTTCCCAGTCGATGTCCAGTCAAGCGACAAAAAACGGATCGACTGGGCCTGCAGTCGACCGCAAAAAACGGCAACTTGCGTTCCAAACGATCCCAAAAAACGCGACTAATCATCTGAGAAAACCAAGTTCAGATGTGGATTCAGCATGTGTGTTCACCCCTATAATTCATATCTGTTTTGACGAAAACGTCCTGCCAATTCTGCCAATTTCCCGGTTTCGGCCGAACTACGGAACTACTTGTCCGGCGAAAAAAGAAAGCTCAAAACGAACTCAGGGTATCTTCTTTCCCCAATAATGAACATCTAATGAACTTCAAATAAAAATTTAACTTATAACAAATTTTCCGACTCCAACCGGATTCCGGTCGAACTAAACACACATGTGAATCATATCTGAACTTGGTTTTCATACATTATTAGCTATTCGGCCTAAATCTGTTTCTGAATTTTGATATTAAAAATGTTCAAGGAGTCTGGCGAAGACTGAACCTGGCGAAGACAAGACCCTATTGTCTAGATCACATATTGGATTTTTGGGATCCCATCGAAACCTTTGGTCTTCTTATTTTGTGTTTCGTCTTCTATCTCTGAAAGTCTCTTCTTAACATACCCTTTTGACTTCTCCAGTGGCAGAGAAGATAAACGGGATAAGCACGGAAAGCATTTAAGGCCGCATAATAGGGGGAGAACAGGCATAAAGCCGATGGATATACTTGCTTTTCGTTATCCGAATCAGAAAAGAAAAAAAACCCGGATAGCTTAGCATAAGAAGTCAACTTTAATGATGGCCACTGTCAATAGTTGCGTTTTCGCAGATACCATGGAATCTGTTACCACGGTAACTGGATCTGCAATTAGTAATTTTTGTATGTACCGTGGTATCTGATACACGGTTGCTCTGCAAAAACGACAATCGCCGAAACTGCAGTTTTCGAAGTCGTCCCAAAAGAAAAACAGATATTCAGTCACATCACCAAGAGCCAAACTTCTTTCCCACCAATTTGACACAAACTGATGAAAATGAGTTGACTTTTTCAGATACCACGGTCGGACCGTGGTATCTGGATATCTGCTACCACGATAACTGCCCAGATACCACGATAACTGCAAAAACACCTTTTGACCGTGGTATCCGACACAACGATAACTGCAACAAGACCAAAGGTGTCGATGGGATCCCAAAAATCTAAGATTTGATCCAGACAATTCGGTCTTGTCTTCGCCAGGCTAATTCAGATATTCTATCTACCTATCTATACCTCTATAAGCCGTATCTATTTTGACGATATTGACCAAAACTTCCTGCTTTACTACTGCCAAATTTGCGGTTTCGCCCGAATTCCGAGCGAACTACTAGTCCAGCAAAAAAAGAAAAATTCAGAAACGAAGCCGGAATATCTCCATATCCCTATAAAGAAATCTAATCAGCTTAAATAAAATTTTGACTAAAAAAAAATGCGGGTACAACCGGATTCCGGACTAATTATATGTCCGGGTAAAAAATGATCATTATATACAGACTCAGCGTCTCTTCTTACCCCTAAATATATCATCTGATCAACTTCAGTTAAAGCTTTTACTTTTAATATATTTTCCGGTTTTGGCCGGATTACGGGCGAACTAGTTGTCCGGCGAGAAAATGGTTTTCACCATCGGGTTTAGCATGTCTTCTTACCTATAAATTAAACATTTAATGAACTTCAAATGAAACTGTTACTTTTAACCAACTTTCCGGTTTTTGCCGGATTCCGGACGAACTACTCGTCCAGCGCAAAAATGGTTTTCACCATCGTGCTCAGCATGTCTTCTTACCCCTCAATCAAACATTTAATCAACTTCAAATTAAACTTTTACTTTTAACCAACTTTCCGTCCGGACGAACTACTTGTCGGGCGAGAAAATGATTGTCACCCTCGTGCTCGGCATGTCTTCTTACCCCATAATCGACTCTCACATTAGCCGTTTAAAAATATTTCGTTTGTCCCTTAAATTGAACCCCCTCCCTACCCCCAAATATAGGGCTACAGAGCTCATCTACGAACTCGACCTTACCCTTGACCCAAACAATCCTCATACCAAGTTTCATCAAAATATCTCATTCCCTTCGAGAGTTATCGTGCTTACAGACAGACGGACGGACGGACAACTTTTGCGATGTCATAGGTATCCCTCCACTTACGGTTTGGGATCCCAAAAACGACTTTAGACCGTGGTATCAGATACCATGGTATCAGCAGAAACGCAACTAATGGTTAGTCAAAATGAGTCATATTGTTTTGTGGAACATGGATGGCAGTCACAAAAAAGCACCCCTTATCGAACGCTTCTGCAGCATTGCTGACGTCGTCGAGCCCTTTCTCATTTGGGATCGCCTTAGCCCTTACGTGTAGGCTACTGTGGAACGTAAGACCCTGCGAAAGTCAGCCTCGAAGGAGGACAAGCAGTCCAGGGTTTGGTCACCAAAAGTAACTTCGTACACCCTGGAAAGTAACCCAAAAGTATCAAGCTAATATAACCCAAAGTAACTCAACGTAACCCAATGCAATGTAGCCCAAAGTAACCCAATGTAACCTTGAGTAACCCAAAGTATTCTGAAGTTACTCGTACACCCTGGTTCTTGGTGACCAACCCTGGCAAGCAGTGCTGCATGTCAGGGACCCGACCAGATTAAATAGGAAATAGTCACTTCCCCGATACGACATCTGGGGGGAGTGGAGGGAGGGGCAAGCCGAAAAATTGAGGTATTTACAACTTGCGAACTTCGAGATGAGCTGATACTGCAGTTGGATTATTTATTTGCCACCCGTATTGGCACCACCCGTATTTCCCTTTTTTGAGGGAAATAAATGAATAAATAAATAAATAGAGTAGCTGTGGTCGGCGTAGATCTCCCAACGAACTGCAGTATCAGATAAATCAGATTTATTTCCAAATAGCTCAAAGCTAGAAGAGGAGGAACAAAATATTTACGAATTACAAGAAACTGAAACAAACTAACTAACACACTTAAAAGAGATGACCAGAAATAAATGATGGGCTGAAACTAGGTAAAAACTGGACAGAAGCATCAGCAGGATATGGAGAAACTGGTGCCAGTCAGGGGCGGATCCAGGGGGGGGGGCGATCGCCCCCCCTAGACGGGCTGTAACTTTTTTGTTTTGTTTACTGCACTTACGGAAGTCTGCATTAATGCATGTTCTAACTACTGTAACTAGACTCTAGAACCTTTTACACTACGTTCAACCCACAGCTTTTCCTCTGTCAAGCTAGCCTCTACTATTTCTCACCTCAGAACTCGCTCATAGCATAGCGACAGTTCACCCGGTAAATTTTAGCTAGATTCGAGACGCAACGCAACCGGACCTGGTAAAAACTTCCTTCGTTCCAGTGTATAGTGAAATTTGAACATCCGTCACGAGGACTTTCGTCGTTTAAGCGACATTAATGTCGGAAAACACGGACAAAAGACGCTTGACAGACAGGTTTGCGAACAGTGGAGCCAGGAAGTTTGAATTTTTCTTGTAAACAGTTGTAAGTTGATCAAGTACAGTTTTTGTTAGCATTAATGTAATTTATGAAAACCACATTTTCGTTAAATAAGAGACCGACAGGGACACTTAAAACACGAAAAAAATCAGCCTTGTGGCCGACAAAAAGGCCACTACCCTCACTCTTTTCGGTAAGAATCGCCCCACCTAGAACGAAAGGCTGGATCCGCCCCTGGTGCCAGTGTTTACTAAACGAGAAGTCTGACCACAAGTTCAACTTGAGCATCGAACCCCTCACTTGTTGCATACGGTGAATAAAACATTTGTTCATTCACTGCATTTCTATGTCCTTTGGTTCTCCCCTTTGCCATTTTTGTTATCTATTCATTTTCTGATCCATTCTATCTACTCAGGATTATATTTGTCAGTAACTTATCTAGCCCCGGGAGAAGTTCCTTTTCGACGGATTTATTATGCTTCCTTTACTGACAGAAGTATGTGTGAATAGAACTGAACAAAGCACCTTTGATTTCTGCAAGACGGAACACAATAGTTATCAAACCCCCGCTAACAAGATTTTCATTTTGCATCACGTCAAGACTTGTTAGCACGAGGTGGGAAGCGTCGCTGTGTCTGTGAGTGACGGCTAAAGAACGTATTGACACAGAACAAGTTACATTTGTAATCCCTTGAGTCGAGAAATTAAAATAATATAATGATGAGAAATTTCTAAAATTTTGCTGCGGTTATGACTTTTCACTGTGTACAGTCAAGCGTGCCGTACTGGGTCCCAGCCAAAGAAAAACCGGACAACCCCCCGGCGAAAAAAAAAACAACATGCCCCCCCCCCACCGGCGAAACCCCAGCATAAATAAAAAATACAATCCCAAAAGAATCTCCTAGTACCAAATAATTCCTACGCAAGATAATCCGAACTAAAGTAAAAAAAAAAAAAAACAGTACCGGAATTCCACTTGAGTCATCCACGTGATGACGAGAAGTTCAAATGTTCTGGATTCGTATTAAATGTAAAGGAATCCGGGGGTGGGGGGGGTTCGCCGGTTTTTTTTCGTCGGGGGGGGGGGAGGGTAGGTACCGCAGGAATTTTTGCTGGAAGAGGGGGGGGGGGTAGCCGGGGGTTCTCGCCTAGACCCGTCGGAATCATTCTGTCACAAACACACCTGATATTCGATACCCTAAAGATCGTCCAGATAGTTCAAATCGTCACGCTCGATTCGTGAAATCCCCATGATCTTCTAAAACGCCTCTAGCCAACCAAGCAACAATTCAAGCAACAGGTATTTGCTGCCCCCACGGAGAATTGAGGTGAAGGAGTTTTCTTTAAAGCGGGATTGGGAAGGGAAGAAATAAATGAAATGAGGGCAGACGGTTAGCTGCTAGGGATAGGAGAAAATAAATCAGTAAGGGAAAAGGGACGAGCGGTTCTTCCATTTGTCTTATGTGTGACGGCATGTCGAGAGAGTGGTCTATTTAGTATGCAAGTGCGAGGAAAGGAGCGAGCGGAGAAGAGAGGTGTAGAGACGGCGTTTTTTTTGTAACAAAATGATGAAAGATTATTTTCTTTCGGATGTGACAAAGTTGAGAGGTTTCTGAGGTTTGCGATGGATCCCAGAACAAGGTTTCTAGATTAATGGGAATTAGGATTAGTACCCGTATGGAAATACTTCAAGTCACTGTATTTATGGGACATTTTTTCAGTCGTAAACATTTATTCAAACAATGTTTATAACGGATACGTCAGCTATGATTCTTCATCAGCGATATTTCGGCCCTTCTTGGCAAGGGTCCTCGTCAGGCTATCAATCCTCTAGTTCAATTTCGGGGAAGGAAACAAACCTGTAATAATCAAATTTGTTTCCTTCTTTTGTTTCCTTCCCCGAAGTTGAACTAGAGGATTGATAGCCCCACGAGGACCCTTGCCAAGAAGGGCCGAAATATCGCTGATGAAGAATCATAGCTGATGTATCCGTTATAAACATTGTTTGAATAAATGTTTCAAAGTCAGCTTGGGCTTAAAGAATATTTAATCGTAAACAACTAAAAACAGTTGGAAACGATCGTAAATAATTGTTGTTTTTTTTACGACTGGAAACAGTTGTTTAGCCAACGATTCGAAACAGTAGTTTACGATTGGAAACAATTGTTTACGATTGTAAACGGTTGTTTCCAATCGTAATTTTACGTAATGGAAATTACGACTGGAAACAACTGTTTCCAGTCGTATAAATACAATCTTTAACAACTGTTTCCAATCGTAAAAAAAAAAAATGTTTACGATCGTTACAATTGTTTTTAATTGTCTACGATTGGAACAATGTCCCATAATAAAACGAACTTGAATTATTTCCATACGGGTAATGTTAGGATTAGCGGTGTTTATTTTGTAATTTTCAGTGTTTTTGTTGTTGCTATGGCTCTTCTGCTTCTTGCTCGTTAAATTCCAGTCTATGGTGATTATTCTGCAATGTCTAGTTTTGTTTGCCATGACCCTCGGGCTTTTTGCCCATTAAATTCTATTCTATTCCATTCTTCCATTTCTTTAAGTTATGTTGAGGAATTTGAAAATCCAGGCGTGCAGAACAACGGAACATAGGGAACAGTGAGCATAGTAGTTAGTAATAAACAACCGGAAGGAATTGAATATTTGTATCTGTACTTGTTGGTGCAAGAAAAAGCCTGCGTGTACCACAAAACAGACAGCATATTTACTTTTTAGCACAGATGGATAAACACAGATGGGTAACAAATTTATTCACTATCCGGGAGAAAGATCCCATTCGGAATCGAATAAACCCCGGCGTATAGTCGAAAACAGTCTTACCTCAGTAAACGAATAGTAATGGTTTTCAAAATGGCTGAATGCCAAATAATGATTGTACACCAGGGTTGCTGCAAAGAAAAGAGAGTTGAATTATTTAAAATCAATACAGGCATGTAAAATCTCACTTACATAGGCTACTAAGTTAACAAAGAAATCCTCTCAGCTCTGCTTTAAGGTAGAGGCAAAAATTGTTAGGATTGACCGTGCGATTGTACGTATGGGCCGACCTTACAAGCTTGTATCCCTGCAGGCAAGGCCGTATCAGGGGGGGGGGGGGGGGGGGTAGGGGGTTTAGCCCCCCCCCCCCCCCCAGCTGAAACACAGACAAATAATCATTTTTATAGTCTTTTCCGTCTGCCCTATGTGTTTTCTGTATTTTTTTTTGTCGGACCAGCAGGTAAGCCCCCCCGAAATAAATTCCTGGATAAGGGCCTGCCTGGCCACCACTGATCGATTTATGTTGTTTCAATCATTTTAAACAAAAGGGCCTGAACCTGAACAAATTCTATTCTTTTTTTTTTATTTGCAACCAGCATAATATAGTACAAACACGACACTGAGAACATTCATATTCGGTAGGTGGTGGAGCATTCATGGTTCACATAATACATAGAAAAGCACAAACACGATGTTATTTTACATACACAAACATACTGACCGACACCAATAATGTTTTATCTAAATAAGATATTGGAGCCTAATAACAAATACAAAGTACAAATGTCTTCTGAGCCATGTTTTTGAAAGGCTTCGAATTGGTCGCCAGCTTTGCTGATTAGGAGAGGAAATTCCTTACCCTGGGGCCCAAGGCCGTATCCAGGGGGGGGGGGGGGGGTAGGGGGTTGATCCCCCCCCTGAATCTTACAAAAATAGTCATTTTTATAGGCTTTTCCCTCTGATCCATGTCTTTTTTGTACTTTTTTGTCCGACCCGCAGGCTAAAACCCCCTCCGAAAGGCACACCCCCCCCCGAAATAAATTCCCGGATAAATGGCTGGGGCCACTGTCTTTTATGATGAAAATGGAACTAGTTAAAGTTTAACTGAAAAGCCAACTTATTTTTGTGTCATTTAACTGAATTATTTGCATTCTACAAAGGGATTTTTTTTTTATTTCCGCTATCTACTCTAGTTGTGACGTTCAGAATATCTGCAGCCGCCCCCACAACGAAAATTCTACTATGACGCGGGAAAATTTAATCTCAACACGAACACGGCTTTTCAGTGGGCAGTGGTGAGACTGGTTAAGATTGCTTAGTGCCTAAACAAAAAAAACCTGAAAAGAAATCTTTATCGTAAGGCATACACAAAAATACAAGCGCATAGAGGTACCACAAATTACACAAAAATTCCAGTATTTGAAAATCTATTATTCGTGAATAGCAGAATAACGAAGTAAAGCATTTTCAGTGGGTCTTCAAGCCAATTTTAGCGAATAAATGATTGGTAACTAGATTGTCCTATCCCATCCCTTTTAGGTTAAAGCAAAATGGACATTTCTAATGCTTTACTTCGTATTAAATGCTTCACTAATAAACATTTCCGACTTCCTTTAAAAGGCGCTACGAAAATCGGCCGTTTTCTTGTTATCCCTTGTCTTTAGCTCTCTGGCATTTCGGCGATCCAAATCTTAGGAGCTGGGATATCGTGGCAGGAAATTCAACAACTCCCAGCAATGCTTGATAGAAAAGGATATATTTGAGATGTCACCAAAGTCAAGCCACAGATGCAGTTTACCTGATTGTTCTAGTGTTTCATCAGAAGTTCCATGCCTTAAAGTGCCTATTAAAAGTTTTTCTTTGTGGAATAGTGTTGTGAAGCTTGATTAGCTTGCTTTATAAAATGTACCAGAATATGCAATAAGCTTATAAAAAATAACATAGCTACAAAAACCATTCAAAAACAAATAACCTATTTAAATCTGAATTATACCAGCTGATTTATGCACAAAATAAAGATCTACTAAGTATTATAAGAAACATCACTTTTATCTCTGTCCAAGCTAGTAAATCGAGAATGTACTGGCCCGAAAAATTAAGCTTTGAAATATCACAGAGAGGCAACTGTTGAAAAAGCTGCTGATTTAGGGGGTAAGCATTGTTCCTAGGTTGTTACAGAGTGAGATTGGGGTAGTTTGATGTGCCCATTGAACTTTAAACTTTAAATAACAAAAATTAAATTCAAGTTATTATTAAATTCATTTAAATTCAAGCATATAGCTAGCTCCAGACCTTGTCTCTTGTTCATGTTGAGAAACGTTGAGAGTTGATGAATGCCCCACGTTGAGAAAAAAAAACTCCTAAATGGTTCTGGTAAAAGCTTAAATTTTACCAATACATAAACTCTCCAATACTGTAATTACTTAACCTTCATACATTTAACATTATCTAAATTTAACAATAGCTTAAAATCATACCGATACATAAACTCAGCAATACTCTAAATTACCTTAGCCTTCCTACATTTAACACATATTTTTCTATAAGAGTAGTATAAGAGAGTACCATAACCCAACTAACCTTTAGTTATGTGTGATCTTTGGTTATGTCATGGCCCAAATTCTTTATCCCCCAGAAGTTTATCCCTTAAAGGACCTGTCTTACCTCTAATACTAACGCAACCTACTCCCATAATCACTCCGTATATTTCTAAACCCGGAGACCCTAATTTCGCCCTTACTGAAAAAGGGCCAGTGTACTAGACTGTACGGTACATTCTAACCCCTCCAACAAAACCAGGCTGATTTTCTCACTTGCCGTGTTTTAAAAAGCTGTCGGTTGCGGCGTTTTCTCCTCATCACGGCTTTGTCCGTTTGTTTGAAGTGTAACTGTTTGAAGTGTTCTAATCTAAGCTGTACTCTTTCTTTACTCAATGTACTCCACTATTTCTATTTTATAGAAGTGGGTTAACACAAAAATTCATTCATTCATTCACAGTCTCCACTCATTCCTCCCTTTTCAAACACCCTGAATAAACTTCCTGCCCCAACCAACTCTTTACATAAACATAGACAACTAAAGTAACGGAAGGGAGAAACAGAAGGTTCCGGACCAGTACATTTAACATGAACCAGGGTCGGATGTTGAGACGAGTCTCCACCCGGTCCTCCCTTTTCAAACACCTTGAATAAACTTCCTGCCCCGACTCTTTACATGAACACAAAAAGATGAAGTAACGGAAGGGAGAAACATAAGGGTCCGGACCACTATATTTAACATGAACCAGGGATGGATGTTGAGACGAAGCCCAAGTCTTATGTGGTGGGTGGTGAACATGGGCTTGGTCGTCTGTGTGGTAATTCGTGCCCGGATTCGCCAGTGATGGTAGTTGGTGGATAATAAGGTTCCAAGGTTGGGTACCAGTTCTCTAGTGATCTTGTGAATCGAAGGCGTTTTTCCGTGGCTGTCCAGATTGACGAATCACAATCCAGATTCTCCGAAATGCATTTTCTTGAATAGTCTAGCTAGATGATGAAAATTCGTTTTCTCTGACAATCCGGACTCGCTCTTGAATCATCGATTCGGTAATTTGCAACGGAGTGAGATTCAGGATTCAAGATCGTCAGACCGTCGTTTTATAGTCTGAGATAGTCGATTTTCTGTTTCTCTCATGAATCAGTGAGCTAGGACTATAATCCGGGATTCTCGCGGAAAAACACCTGAAGGGTTCGGCCGTCCGTGTAGGCTTGCGGCTGCAGAGTAGCAGTCACGCTCCGTCAGTAGTATTACCTAAAGTGATGGCGCTGGGCAATGCAAGGTAAAAGATGACGCAGCATCGGTTTTCAGTTCTACTTTAAGAGCACAGCTCTTACCCCTTCTCTACGTTGCGCGACGGGCTGATTATCGCGCTGGCTCTGAGAAATAATTAACGAAGCAGCATAGATTTTCAGTTCTATTTTAAAGCATGAGCTCTAAATTCTGTCTTCACGTTGCGCGACGAAGCTCGGCAACTGGCTGATAGTCGCGTAGGTTACGGATACATACATGATAAAACAGCTTCGGATTTTAGTTATCGGTTTTTAGTTATTTAGTTATTTATCTACCTTGGTCTGCGAAATGTAGTTGGAAATTCAGAAACCAGTGAGGTACTGTTTCAACAGAAAAAAAACAGATCCACAACTTTTTCTGGGGCAAAACGACTAAAATATATCGATGGTGACGCATCTATGGTGACCACTTTAAGAGCAGGTCTTCTTTCCTTCTACATTGTGCGACGAAGATGGGCAACCCCTCGCTTCATCCTGTCTCACCTCGTTCACTACCTTATCGTTGCACAAGTCACCAAAATTAGATTCCCGGCTAGGAAACAGCGAGTTCCAACGACTTTTATTCAGCTGAACTAAAAAACTGGATACAACGAAGTTATTTGCAAAAACCAAACCACTTAAAAGAGCGCCTATGAAATGTATTTGGTAATTAGAAACAAGTGAGATATGTTTTATACCGACAGAAACCTATACGAAAGAAACCAACAGAAGTAAGTTTTCCAAACTATTCAGATTCTTGTCACTAGCCCCCCCCCCCACATCAAAGGCTGAAGACGCTGTAGACCCTGCCGCAGACCGCCTACACGAGAGAGGTATGACTGATGCACAAAAGCTTTGCAGCAGAGTGATCCGAACTGGAACTTGAGGACGAAAGAGTTCATGTCCTTTGATGTTCTATTTACAGGTCGCTAGATCACTTTGTGCATGTGCGCGGGGAGGAAGGGTCCCTGAAACATTTTGGCTCGCTTTAGAGTGGAGGGATCGGGGAATTGGGGGATTCGACAGAAGCATAAAAGCTTTGTAGTGGACATTCCTATCTCGATGAAAGTTGATATGCCCTAGTGATTTGACTGAAGCAGAAAAGCTCTATAGCAGAGTGACCCAAATACGATGAAGCCTAATATGGCCATTGCACATGCCCTTAGATATTATATTTACAAGTCCAGAATGGATACGGGGGTTGGAAGGGGGTCCCGGGAATCTTCCGGCACGCTTTAGATTGGAGGAATTAGTCAAGGGATCAGTAAAATCGACTAAATCATACAATTTTGCAATGGGTAATCCAATCGAGACGAAACTTGACAGCTGGCAGGACCATAATATGTACTGAGGCAAAAAAGCTCTGCAGTCGAGCCTACGACAGTGAAATGACGGATAGACTTCTTGCAGTCAATTTAAACAGCCTCATGAGGACACGAGTTAAAACTCAACGCATAGCACTTCAAGAAAGACAAGTTGGCGGAAATTCAAAACTCGCACTGTGGAGATGTGGCATCAACTTTGCACGTCGTTGCCAACTCATTGAGCTATCAAATATACTCGAAGAACAGTTCGGAAACGACAAGTTCGGATTAATATTTTTCAAAGATTCGGTTATTATTTATCTATTTGCCCTTAAATAAAGTGTAACTGGAATAGTAACTATGACCTCTGCTATATCTGCTAAGGTATAATCCCTACTGATATGCCTCCGCAGAGATTCCTCCCTAAGAAGATGTAGTCTAGAACAACACGCAGTCGTAATTCTTCTTTGCTAACCCTTGAACTGAGAATCCAGTTGCATTTGTGAAGTAAGTAAAGTAAAGTAGAGTAAAGTTTATCTGAAATATTCTTTGAGCCCAAGCTGACTTTGAAACATTTATTCAAACAATGTTTACAACGGTTACGTCAGCTACGATTTTCCATCAGGGATATTTCCGCCCTTCTTGGCAAGGGTCCTCGTCAGGCTGTCAATCCTCTGGGTCAACGTCGGGGAAGATGTTTCCGCTCGGAATTTTTGAAATCATGAGCAGGAGTCCAAAAATAATGAGATACGCATGAGATTTGTGCTAGAAAATCATGAAAAAATCATGAGATTTTCTGGTGAAGATGGACGAGAAAATCGTGAGATTTTCGACAAGGCATGCAGATTTTACTACTTAGCAGAAAAAAATTGTAATTTTAACTTCTTCTAACCCGAAACATAATAAGGATAAGGGGGAGAAGACAACAAGCTTTTGTCGCTCCCCCTGCTGGACAGCGACAGCGGCTTCTGACAACATACAGGACAGCCTTTTTTTCTGGTACAACTTCCTACTTCTCATATAATGCAAACTTCTCGAGCCCAAAACCCAAAGCCTGCCCTTCATGCCAAAAAAAAAATGCATCATGAAAGGCGCCTTAGGCAAAATTTTTGAGAGCAGAGCTTTTATTTTATCTGAAAGAAAAGTAAGGACCAAGGTAAGGGCCACCTAATATCACATTACCGCCATATTTACGAGATAAAATCAAATGACACACACAGAAAAATACAAGCAGGTCAGGCAGCGATAGGTTGAAATCACTGTGATCGAGACAAAATTAATTAATTAATTTCCAAAATTAACCTCAACTTGCTTGCATAAAAATTGTAGCTTTTTATGTGAACAGACAGTCTAACCCCAGGCACTACATGAATGCCGCGTACTTCTACTTCTATTTAGAATTTCCACCAAATGAAGACTATACTACTAAACGCGACGCATACAAAAAAAATTATAAAACATCTATGTATGAGAGCTCCATTTTGGGATTCCAAAAGACCCCTGTCACCTTAATGAAATACAAAGCATCCACCCATGAATAAGCTATCAGACGAGTTTTCTAAAAAATCTAGAATTAAACACAACTAGCCTATTCAGAACACATTTTACATTAATTTTAGCATTAGAGTAAAAAGAACAGAAATCCTGAAAATAATTAGTTTATCATGAGATCATGAGACTAGAACAAAATAATGAGATTGAAAAAAAAAACAAGAGATCTCATGTGAAATAATGAGAAGTGGAAACACTGAGGAAACAAACCTGTAATAAATAACTGAAGCTTCTACCGACTATAAACATCTTATTAAAGTAAATTACCTTCAAATACCACTGTAATGAAAAAACTAGTCCTGAGGTTCAATTTTTGACACGAACGCTGTTTTTGCTGCGCGATTGGGGGTGGGGGGGGGGTGACAGGAAAGGTTTTTTCTGCATTTTGATCAACTTCGGTTTTGTTGTTAATAAGGGACTGAGGCTTAAATTTTCTTCCCTTAATAACCCCGCAACACATTTCCGGTAGGGAGTACTCGCCTGTATGCCAAGAAGGTTCGAACTATCGCTAATGAAGAATCGTAGCTGACGTATCCGTTGTAAACATTGTTTGAACAAAAAGTTTATCTGATTAACACTGGAAAATGTGCTATGGCAGAGAAACTGAACAATAAAATGATATGGAATATCACGGCTGGACATATGAAATATTAAACTATTCTTAAGCAAAATATATATTTTCATAATCCCCATGAGCCCATGATAATTTTTTCCTCAAGGATTTTGCTTAGAAATGTGCGTATAGCTCCCTTAAAGTGCGCATCTTAGCCGCAAAGTAAAAAAAATAAATATTCTTTTTACCAAACGATACACTCTCGTGATTTCTAAGGGGCCATGATCATTCTTATTTCAAGGGTATTGCTTACAAATAATCACAATAAACCAACAAATTGGCAATTCCTACTTTCATCCTCTGACCCAGCCTTGCAAGTGCCATATGAGCTTCTAGCTCTGTTATTCAACCCAAGCGGATGAACACTGTAGCCGACTTCCTTCATTGTTAGCCCATATCTGATGGAATTATCTCAGAACTCAATAAATCTAATTGGTTTATCGCAATAATTAATTGTTAAATTGCAAGAAAAAACAAGAGCTGAAAGCTCATATGGCACTTGTTAGAACAGGTGGCATGTTTGTCAGATACGGTTTGCAGTTCTCAAGGCTGGATCTCTCTCCCGATATTCATTTCATCAAAAAATTGGCTTAATCTAGTAAATCTGAAATGGTTATACCACTCACTGACAAACGATGATGAGATCGGGGGAGGGACTATTTGTATGACAATCTGATAGATTCCCTAATATGCCTGCTAAGTTTCACGGTCATGGCACATCTGGAAGTACCCTGACTCGTGATCATTGGAATTGGGGAAAAAAAACCCTCCAACTCCCCCCACTGTGACACGATCCGGTCCTGTGTTGTCACTAATGTGTCTACGGCTTATGCTTGTTCTTCCCTCCATATCGAATCCCGATCTCTCGACTCTAAGTGTTTCACGAGATTTCCGGCTCCCCCCTATAGCCATAGCCCCCCCCCCCAAGTTCTCGGATTCGTTCCAGACTTGAAATTGACCATCTGAGACGCTTGTTCTTGACGCTTGACAAGTTTCATGCACGTTTGATCACCCGTTCCAAAGTTATGCATGTCACTAGAATCCGGATTCCCCATCCTTCCACTCCCCCTCTGATCATCGGATCGGGAAAGGAACTATTTTCGAGTCGACCTGGGAGACTACCTGATATGTCTGCCAAGTTTCATGGTCTCAGTACATCTGAAAGTACCCTAATTCGTGATCACCGGAAATCCGGGAAAACCCCCTCCAAGACCCTCTACTGTGACACGATCCGGTCTTGTTTTCTCAATAAGGTATCTAGCGTTAATGCTTGTTCTTCCCTTCTAGTTCCATCCCGATCCCTCGACCCTAAACATTTCACAAGATTTCCGCCCCCCCCCCCTCTTTCTAGTTTCCGGATTTCCCATCCTCCACTCCACCCACGATGGCTGGATAGGGGAAGTAATTATTTTCAAGTTATTCTGGTCGGTTCCCTGATACGCCAGCCAAATTCCCTTGTCCTAGCTTATGTGGAAGCATTTCACGAGATTTCCAGGGCCCCCCTCCCCCAAAGTTATCGGATCTGGTCCGAATTTGAAACTGAACATCTGAAGAACTTGTTCTTGACATGTGTCAAGTTTCATGCATGTCCGATAACCCGTTCCAAAGTGCATGTTACTAGTTTCCAGATTTCCAATCCCTCCACTCCCCCCACGATTGCCGGATCAGGGAAGTGATTGTTTCAAAGTTAATCTGGTTGAGTCCTTTATATGCCTGCCTAGTTTCATCGTCCTAGCTTATGTGGAAGTGCCCAAACTAGCCAAATCGGGACAGACCGACAGAAAGTATGATCACTATATGGCCATAATATAGGCTACTGCGAATGCGTGGGGGACCAAGTCGTTAAATACAAGGTAATTTATTCTAAGACCAAACGCCCAGTACTGGTTCTTGCGATGTTCCCCAAGGCACTGTTTGTGCCTGTTGTTTTTTTTTGCAATGCTCCAGGAAAGGTACTGATTAAAGTCCCTACCGAACTCTTCCTTTCGTTCCCTTCTGCCACCCAGAGGCGTTACTAGCCAAAATCTTAGGGGGGGGGGGCATTTACCGACTGGCTGGTAATTTTGACCGACTTTTTCTGTAGACAAAAAGACTGTTTTCAACAATAAAAATGACATTTTTGAAAAAAATCAACTGATTTCCCGAAAAATCCACTGATTTTCAGAACAAGAGCTACGAGCTCATATGGCACTTGTACGAGTAGGCTGTACAAGAAAGTAGATGAAAACGTCACAAAATACACCCGCCATCCAAAAAGGCGGTTCGTAAATAGAAATAGGATATTTAGTTTCACTCATTTCTGAGCAGTTCCGGCATCGTCTCGATTGCAAATGCACATGACTGTTCAAACTTTCATCCCAATAAATCCATTTGTTTGATCCCTAGACGTGCTACACGATTTCCGGTGCTCACTCTATTTCCACCTACCGAAATTTCCGGTTCCCTCCTCCAACTCCCCCCAGTGTCATCGGATCCGGCCCGGATTTAAAGTGAGGTGTCTGAGACACAAGGTCATCCTAAATATCAATTTTCATCAAGATCCAATCACCCGTTCAAAAGTTATGCACGCCACTAGATTCCGGACTCCCCATCCACCCACTCCCCCCACGATGGTCGGGTCGGGGAAACGGCTGTTCTCAAGTCAATCTGTTCGGATCCCTGACATACCTGCCAAGTTTCATCGCCCTAGGACACCAGGAAGTATGCCGAACTCGCGGGATCGCTAGAAATCACGACCCCCACCCCAACTCCCCCACAGTGCCCTGATCCGGTCCGGTTATGTCAATGACGTGTCTAGGACCTGTGCTTGTTTTTCCCACCAAGTTTCATCCCGATCCCTCCACTTTGAGCGTTTCTCAAAATTTCCGGTTCCCCACCCCAACTCCCCCACAGTGCCCTGATCCGGTCCGGTTATGTCAATGACGTTTCTAGGACCTGTGCTTGTTTTTCCCACCAAGTTTCATCCCGATCCCTCCACTTTAAGCGTTTCTCAAAATTTCCGGTTCCCTCCTCCGACTCCCCCCAGTGTCATCGGATCCGGCCCGGATTTAAAGTGAGGTGTCTGAGACACGAGGTCATCCTAAATATCAATTTTCATCAAGATCCGATCACCCGTTCGCAAGCTAAAAATACCTCAAATTTTGGCTTCACCCTCCCTCCACTCCCCCCCCCCCCAGATGGTCGAATCGGGGAATTTATGATTTCCTATTTAAGCTGGTCGGGTCCCAGACATGCCTGTCAAATTCCATCGTCCCAGCACATCAGGAAGCAAGGAACTCGCGGGATCACTACAAATTCGGACTTCTCCCCCCCCCCCCCAACTCCCCCAAAGTGAGCGGATCCATTCCGGTTATATCAGTCACGTATCTAGGACTTTTGCTTGTACTTTCCACCAAGTTTCATTCGGATCCCTCCACTCTAAGTGTTTTCCAAGATTTCCGGTTTCCCCCTCTAACTCCCCCCAGTGTAACCGGATCCGGTCTGGATTTAAAATGGAGGGTCTGAGACACTAAGTCCTTCCATGTATTAAGTTTCATGAAGATCCGATCACCCGTTCGTAAGCTAAAAATATCTCATTTTTCCTATTTTTTCCGGATTCCCCCTCCCTCCACTCCCCTCCAGATGGTCGGATCGAGGAAGCGACAATTTCTAATTTAATCTGGTCCAGTTCCTGATATGCTTGCCAAGTTTCATCGTCCTAGCTCATCTGGAAGTGCCCGAACTAGCAAAACCGGGACCGACAGACCGACAGACCGACTGACGGACAGAAATAACAATCGCTATATGGCACTTGAGTAAGCTCAAGTGCCATAAAAACCGACTATTTTGACGAAAAATCGACCAATTTTCAGAAAAACCGACTGTTTTCATGAAAAAAAAATAACTGTTTTGACGTAAAACTGCGGTGCTTCGCGCGGACTCGGTATTCTTTACCGACTGGCCGACGGCTTTGGGGGGGGGGGGTCGTGACGCCTCTGCTGCCACCTCCCTTCAAACCTCAACTTTTGAGCTCTGGCTAAGAGCTTTCGCGGAGTATGAACCCAAGTTCGAGCCCCGTCCCTACTGTAGTTTTTTTTCCCAAATTCGTTCATCCTGCAGTGACAATATATGTGTACAGTGAAAGTTTCGGAACTGATTATCCCTATATCTTCACGCTACCGGTACGCCGACGCGCCACGTGGTGTATATCGTTTCTGGGAGTAGCAACCTCCCTGTCAATGGGTGGGCCTTCTTCCAAATTTTCTTTAGTTCTGCTAAACTGAACCATCCTGTACATAAAGCGACGTAACTACGAAAGTAAAGCATTGTCCAAATGAGTGTAATAGGCTGCATAAGGATTTTCCGCATCATCGCTCCGTGACTAGGTAGAGCAATTGGAGCTGCACAAAAGAAAATAGGATAGATTTTTATTAGTCTAAATCACGCTGGTCATGTCTTGCTCGCAGAATAAACTGACGTGTATGAGGCTTACTACACAAATTCCAACAATGGTTAAAGCCCTTAATGCCATTCTCCACTCTTTATTTCTCTGTCGCGTAAGAAGACTCGTAAGACCATGTCGAACCCCAGGCTTCAGAAGTATTATAAGTTTATAACAGTGTGCTTCGCCTTCCAAACTTCTCATTAGTTCTGCTACTGAACTACTTTGCCGTTCCTACGACTTAACCAGGTAAATAAGCATCGTTCTAATCGGTGTAATAAGCCGAATAAGGATAGTTTTTTGACTCTAATAACTACAGCAACTCAAGTCTGTGGCGGTTTAAAACAGGATCGATTTTGATATCTGTAAATCACGCCCCCTTCCTGCTCACAGTATAAGCTGACCGTGTACGGTTCTTGCGAGACATTATACCAATTTGAATAATGCTTAAAGCCCTTGAGGCCATTTTTCACACTCTATTTCGCTGTCGCGTAGCAGGACTCCTAAGCCCCTGTCTAAGCCCAGGCTTTCCAAGCATGCAAAGTGTCAACCGACCGGCCTTACCTTCCGAATTTTCATTAGACCCTAATTGACAGCCTTCCTATTAGCCTTCGTTGGAACAAAACTTCCGATTAGGGCAAATGGGCTATCGGACTAGAACACGGGCGGCCAAGACAGCTCAGGTCACGCCAGTTAGAGTAATTAGGACGTGACACGCGACAATTGCCACACATGAGATCCGCCGTTACTCGGTAAGTAGGTCACTTATAGTTTTCGCCCAAACTTCATTGATTCCTGAAACATACTTCAGCTTCTAATAGACCGAACAAAGCTATTCAAATACCACCTCAAAGGAAATTCTACGTATTGTTGTGTTTTCTTTTTTTTGACCGAACTAGCCTACAACAACACAAAAGATATCCTGAGTATTGTTGTGTTTTTGGGATGCCAAAACGTAAGTGGAGGGATACCTATGACATCGCAAAAGTTGTCCGTCTGTCCGTCCGTCCGTCTGTCCGTCCGTCTGTAAGCACGATAACTCTCGAAGGGAATGAGATATTTTGATGAAACTTGGTGTGAGGGTTCGTTGGGTCGTCGGACCAGTCAAGTTCGTAGATGGGCCTTGTAGCTCTACATTTAGGGGTGGGGGAGGGGATTCAAATTAAGGGACAAACAAAATGTTTTGAAACAGCTAATGTGATAGTCGATTATGGAGTAAGAAGACATGCTGAACACGATGGTGAAAACCATTTTGTCATCGGACAAGTAGTTCGCCCGGAATCCGGCCAAAACCGGAAAGTTTGTTGAAAGTAAAAGTTTTATTTGAAGTTAATTAGATGTTCGATTTAGGGGTAGGAAGACATGGTGAAGACGATGGTGAAAATTATTTTTTCGACGGACAAGTATTTCGCCCGGAATCCGGCCCAGACCGGAAAGTTTGTTGAAAGTAAAAGTTTTATTTGAAATTGATTAGATGTTCGATTTAGGGGTAGGAAGACATGCTGAAGACGATGGTGAAAACTATTTTCTCGACGGACAAGTATTTCGCCCGGAATCCGGCCCAAACCGGAAAGTTTGTTGAAAGTAAAAGTTTTATTTGAAGTTGATTAAATGTTCGATTTAGAGGTAGGAAGACATGCTGAAGACGATGGTGAAAACTACTTTCTCGACGGACAAGTATTTCGACCGGAATCCGGCCCAAACCGGAAAGTTTGTCAAAATTAAAAGTTTTATTTGGAGTTGATTAGATGTTCGATTTAGGGCAAGAAGACATGCTGAACACTTATGTGAAAACAAGTTTCTACCCGGACATGTAGTTCGTCCGGAATCCGGCCAAAACCGGAAAACTGTTGGAAGTCAAAGTTTTATTTCTAGTTGATTAGATAAGCGATTTAGGGGTAAGAAGAGATGCTGAGTCTCTGTATGACAATCATATTTTACCCGGACATATAGTTCGACCGGAATCCGGCTGCAATCGGAAAATTTGTTATAAGCTAAATTTCTATTTGAAGTTAATTAGATGTTCATTACTGGGGAAAGAAGATACCCTGATTTCGTGTTTGAGCTTTCTTTTTTCGCCGGACAAGTAGTTCTGGAGTTCGGCCGGAACCGGGAAATTAGCAGAAGTGGCAGGAAGCTTTCGTCAAAACAGATATGATAGGGGTAAACACACATGCTGAATCCAAATCTGAACTTGGTTTTCTCAGGTGATTAGCTATTTTGCCTTAATCTGTAAATTGAATTTTAATTGTAAAAATGCTCAAGGAGTCTGGACAAGCCTGGATCTGGCTAAGACAAGACCCTGTTGTCTGGATCAGATATTGAATTTTGGGATCCCATCGAAACCTTTGGTCTTGTTTTGTTTGTTCCTAACTGTTTGTGATCTTATTTGGTTCTTTTCTTCTGTTATTTTTCTTTCTTTTTCTTATACTCCGTCTTGCTTTTGTAGCTATTGTAGATGGGTAACCAAAACATTTATTCAAACAACGTTTACAACGGATACATCAGCTATGATTCTTCATCAGCGATATTTCGGCCGTTACTCGGTAAGTAGGTCACTTATAGTTTTCGCCCAAACTTCATTGATTCCTGAAACATACTTCAGCTTCTAATAGACCGAACAAAGCTATTCAAATACCACCTCAAAGGAAATTCTACGTATTGTTGTGTTTTCTTTTTTTTGACCGAACTAGCCTACAACAACACAAAAGATATCCTGAGTATTGTTGTGTTTTTTTGTTTGTTCCTAACTGTTTGTGATCTTATTTGGTTCTTTTCTTCTGTTATTTTTCTTTCTTTTTCTTATACTCCGTCTTGCTTTTGTAGCTATTGTAGATGGGTAACAAAAACATTTATTCAAACAACGTTTACAACGGATACATCAGCTATGATTCTTCATCAGCGATATTTCGGCCCTTCTTGGCAAGGGTCCTCGTCAGGCTGTCAATCCTCTGGTTCAACTTCGGGGAAGGAAACAAACCTGTAATAAATAACTGAAGCTTCTACCGACTATAAATATCTTATTAAAGTAAATTATCTTCAAATACCACTATAATGAAAAAACTAGTCCTGAGATTTAATTTTTGACACCGACGCTGTTTTTGCTGCACGATTGTGGCGATGACAGGAAAGGATTTTTTCTGCATTTTGGTCAACTTCGTTTTTTTTTTTTTTATTAATAAGGGGCTGAAAACTTAAATATTATTTTATTAATGACCTCGTTCTACGTTTCTATTATGAGTACTCGCCTGTATCTATTACTTTGAATAATCACTAGGAAGGACAGAGAGAACTTTCGGAAAACGACTTGCAGAGCATGAGCAAGAAATTTACCACGCCCTCTCCAACGGACACCGTCCTATCTATACTTTCAAATCTGCACTTGCAGAACGTATTTTCGAAAACCCATCCCATTCAGTATTTTGAAAAAAGCCCAAATTCTTGCAACGTGCACCCGACTCCATCAAACCATTCCAGAAGCCGTTGAGATAAAGAAAAACCAAGCAGGCATTAACCGAGATACAGGCGAGTACTCCCTACCGGAAACGTGGAACGGGGTTATTAAGGGAAGAAAATTTAAGCCTCAGTCCCTTATTAACAACAAAACCGAAGTCGATCAAAATGCAGAAAAAAGTATTTCCTGTCGTCACCCCAATCGTGCAGCAAGAACAGCAGCCGTGTCAAAAATTAAATCTCAGCACTAGTTTTTCCGTGCAGTGATTATTCAAAGTAATAGATACAGGCGAGTACTCAAATAATATTTAAGTTTTCAGCCCCTTATTAATACAAAAAACCGAAGTTGACCAAAATGCAGAAAAAAACTTTTCCTGTCATCGCCACAATCGTGCAGCAAAAACAGCGTCGGTGTCATAAATTAAATCTCAGGACTAGTTTTTTACAGGTTTACATTACAGGTTTGTTTCCTTCCCCGAAGTTGAACCAGAGGATTGACAGCTTGACGAGGACCCTTGCCAAGAAGGGCCGAAATATCGCTGATGAAGAATCATAGCTGACCTATCCGTTGTAAACATTGTTTGAATAAATGTTTCAAAGTCAGCTTGGGCTCAAAGAATATTTGACAAAAACATACATACATTATATATTATTATATATACAAATGCCTATTTAGTGCCAATTCGGCGCTACCCGTTGTATCCTACTTACCGTAGTTACTACGCATGACGTCAAGAATTCTGGATTTTTGCCATCAAGGCTGGAACGATTTTTCTAGAATATCATGCCACGGGCGAATCCGACCAATCACGTTACAGAGATTCGTAGTTACTACGCTCCCGAGCGTGGTGAGCAAATAGTTAGTATTTCGAGAAGGTTGGAACGGTCAGCGTAGTAACTTTTGGGTGAGGATGGAACGGAAATAGTAACTAATAGTCACTGTTTATACAAGGGTGGAACACGCTTTAAGAGATGATAAAAATCCTACAATGACACGACGTCCAATACTAGTCAGAAGAGAAGAAGAAAGGATAGGTGGAGGGAGAGGGCCATTAGATTCATACTGACATCTTTGACTGCAACACACATCCCTTTTCTTTCCCATCGACCAAAAAGCTTCACCTTGTTCGTTACAGAACCTAAGAAATTATTTCAGAACCTGAGAACTGCACATAATTTTTTCTAAACATGCTTATATTCGCTTAGGACCATTTAGTCTTCCCCATGTTTTTTATTTTTTTAAATTGTTCATACATTTTGTTATTGTCGAGGGATTACCAACTCCCTGGCACATATTGTGTGCTTTTTCCCGGTACCGGCCGGCATTGGCCGACACCAGCGTTGCCGGTCATAAATAGGCGATTCCCGCCTTTAAACATGCTTTTAGTATAGATGAATTAAACTGTGGATTTCATTGCATTTACTACATTAAAGGCCGAATGGCCTCTCTTGGTAAAACATAAATTTCATTTATAAAAATTGTTTTCTAATAAATGGAGATTTATTATTTGAAATGTAGAAAGAGAACTGACACTGAATCAATGTTTAAGACAGTGTTGAAGAATGACATGCCTATGCAGAAAGGTAATTGTGTTATTTGTGGATCAATGAAATGTCAATTCTTAAAAAAAAACTAAACCCAGAAAAAGAAATATTAATTTAATATTCTAACAAGTGGCAACCGGCGTCGGCACAAGCCAGGCACTTGCTGTTAAAATCTATAGCGGGCAAACCCTCGATTATTCTCATATTTTGACTCCAAAGTTTATGCTGTTTGCATTGTGTGGGTCAGAAATAATCAGAAAATAGACAAAGATGTATGATCTCTTTTTGTCACAAGAACTTTAAAGTTTAACTGAAAAGGGCTGGGATAGTACACTCTAGTTACACATCGTTTCTTCACTTAAATTAGTTGCGTTTTTGCTGATATCATGGTATCTGTTACCACGGTCTAAACTCGTTTTTGCAGCTATCGTAGTATCTGATACCACGGTCAAAAGGCGTTTTTGCAGTTATCGTGGTATCTGGCCAGTTATCGTGGTATCAGATATTCAGATACTGCGGTCCGACCGTGGTAACTGGTCGTGGTATCTGAAAAGTCATCTCACTTTCATCAAATTTTGTCAGATTAGTGAGAAGGAAGTTTAGCACTTAGTGATGTAACTGGATATCTGTTTTTGGGATCCCAAAACGTAAGTGGAGGGATACCTATGACATCGCAAAATTTGTCCGTCTGTCCGTCCGTCTGTAAGCACGATAACTCTCGAAGGGAATGAGATATTTTGATGAAAATTGGTGTGAGGATGCGTCGGGTTGTCGGACAAGTCAAGTTCGTAGATGGGCTTTTTAGCCCTACATTTAGGGGTGGGGGAGGGGGTTCGAATTAAGGGGCAAACAAAATATTTTGAAACAGCTAATGGGAAAGTCGGTTATGGGGTAAGAAGACATGCTGAGCACGATGGTGAAAACTATTTTGTCATCGGACGAGTAGTTCGCCCGGAATCCGGCCAAAACCGGAAAGTTTGTTAAAAGTAAAAGTCTTATTTGAAGTTGATTAGATGTTCGAGTTAGGGGTAGAAAGACATGCTGAAGACGATGGTCAAAACCATTTTCTCGACGGACAAGTAGTTCGCCCGGAATCCAGCCAAAATTGGAAAGTTTGTTCAAATTATAAGTTCTATTTCGAGTTGATTAGATGTTCGATTTAGGGCAAGAAGACATGTTGAACACTTATGTGAAAACAATTTTCTGCCCGGACATGCAGTTCGCTCGGAATCCGGCGAAAACCGGAAAGTTGGTTAAAAGTGAAAGTTTAATCTGAAGTTGATTAAATGTTTGATTTATGAGTAAAAAGACACACCGAACACGATGGTGTAATTCATTTTCTCGCTGGACAACTAGTTCGCCCGGAATCTGGCCAAAACCAGAAAATTTGTTAAAAGCAAAACTTCGATTAGATGACAGATTAAGGGGTAAGAAGAGAGGCTGAGTCGGTTTATGACAATATTTTTTTACCCGGACATATAATTATTCCGGAATCCGGTTGTAACCGGATTTTTTGTTAAATCAAACTTTCATTCAAAGTTGATTAGATGTTCTTTATAGGGATAAGGAGATACTGGTTTTGTGTCTGTAATTTTTTTGTTGCTGGACTAGTAGTTTGCTCGGAAATCGGCAGGAAGTCTCGGTCAGTATCGTCAAAATAGATATGGCTTATAGAGGTATCTCAACTTGGTTTTCTCTGATGATTAGCCTGTCCAAGACTGGATCTGGCGAAGACAAGACTCGATTGTCTGAATCAAATATTAGATTTTTGGGATCCCATCGACACCTTTGGTCTTGTTCTTTTGGGATGACTTTGAAAAGTGCAATTTCGGCAATAGTCGTTTTTGCAGAGCACCGTGTTATCAGATACCACGATACCTGCAAAAACGACTAATTGCAGATCCAGTAACCGTGGTAACAGATACCATGGTATCAGTAAAAACACAACTATTGGCTTGAAGACCCGCTGAAAATGCGTTACATCGTTGTTTCGCTATTCACGAACAACAGATTTTCCAATAGCTGAATTTCCGTGTGATTTCTGATACCTCTATGCGCTTTTATTGTTGTTGTACGCCTTAGCTTTTCACTTAAACTTTAAACACCTCCGGCAATATCCATGATTTTATGATAGTTCAATATACGCCTAGTGTCCCAGCCTTCACATAGCAACATCTTCGAATTATCGCATATCTGCATTACACTGTATGAACAGCTCCGCTTGCATCAATACTTCAAAACCCCTTTCGCAAAGCAAGTTTAAGCTGACTTCAAGCAACTTGTGTTGTAACGATGAGAGATTGGATTTTGGCGAAACTTCCGAACGCTCCAATTAACCGAGAGAGGCTTACATCATAGGATTAGAAGAAAATCGATATTGCAATATAGAATAGAATAGAACATTTGTAAGTAGTGAACTGAAAGACGAAAGTGCCCCCCCCCGCGGATTTGAACCCAGGAGGCCAGGACTCTCCGCTTGCAGTGGGGTCATTCCAGCGAAATAAAGCCAGGAAGAAAAAAAAATCAGTTTCTCGGATTTTGACGAAAATTTCTCAGAATGATCTACCAGGGTCCAGGACCTTCCCCAAATTTTGTTTCGGTGAAAAAATATTTGTTCGGCAAAATGCTCCATTGTTGATGGTCGAAAAAGTCAACATTTTTCAAAAAATTCGATAAAAATCAGGGAAATGCAACACGACCTTGAAATTCTTTTAGCTTCTTACTTACCTTTAGGACTTCAAATCTAGAGATGTTCAAGTATGTAAGTACTCTTCTTTCCCTTTTACGGTAATTTTGGCAAGGTAAAGTAAAACAAGAGCTACGAGCTCATATGGCACTTGTTACGAGTAGGCACGGCTCGGTTATGTCAATAATATATCTAGTGTTTGCTAGGTGTCTTCCCACCAAGTTTCATCTCGATCCCTCCACTCATGGCGTTTTCCAATATTTCCGGTTCTCCCCTCCAGCTCCCCCTAAAAGTCACCGGATCCGGTCCGGATTTTAAGTGGGTCGTCTGAGGCATGAGGTCTTTCCAAATATCAAGTTTAATCGAGATCCGGTCACCCGTTCAAAAGTTATAAATACCTCAAGATTCCGGATTCCCCCTCCCTCCACTCCCCCGACAGTGCCCGAATCGGCTCGGTCATGTCAAAGATGTATCTAGTGTTTGCTAGGTGTCTTCCCACCAAGTTTCATCTCGATCCCTCCACTCATAGCGTTTCCCAAGATTTCCGGTTGCCCCCTCCAGCTCCCCCCAAAAGTCACCGGATCCGGTCCGGATTTTAAGTGGGTCGTCTGAGGCATGAGGCCTTTCCAAATATCAAGTTCCATCGAGATCCGATCACCCGTACAAAAGTTATAAATACCTCAAGATTCCGGATTCCCCCTCCCTCCACTCCCCCCACAGTGCCCGAATTGGCTCAGTTATGTCAATGATGTACCTAGTGTTTGCTAGGTGTCTTCCCACCAAGTTTCATCTCGATCCCTCCACTCACAGCGTTTCCCAAGATTTCCGGTTGCCCCCTCCAGCTCTCCCCAAAAGTCACCGAATCCGGTCCGGATTTTAAGTGGGTCGTCTGAGGCATGAGGTCGTTCCAAATATCAAGTTTCATCGAGATCCGGTCACCCGTTCAATAGTCATAAATACCTCAAGATTCCGGATTCCCCCTCCCTCCACTCCCCCGACAGTGCCCGAATCGGCTCGGTCATGTCAACTATGTATCTAGTGTTTGCTAGGAGTCTTCCCACCAAGTTTTATCTCGACCCCTCCACTCATAGCGTTTCCCAAGATTTCCGGTTGCCTCCTCCAGCTCCCCCCAAAAGTCACCGGATCCGGTCCGGATTTTAAGTGGGTCGTCTGAGGCATGAGGTCTTTCCAAATATCAAGTTCCATTGAGATCCGATCACCCGTTCAAAAGTTATAAATACCTCAAGATTCCGGATTCCCCCTCCCTCCACTCCCCCACAGTGCCCGAATCGGCTCGGTTATGTCAATGATGTATCTAGTGTTTGCTAGGTCTCTTCCCGCCAAGTTTCATCTCGATCCCTCCACTCATAGCGGTTCCCAAGATTTCCGGTTGCCCCCCTCCAGCTCCCCCCAAAAGTCACCGGCTCCGGTCCGGATTTTAAGTGGGTCGTCTGAGGCATGAGGTCTTTCCAAATATCAAGTTCCATCGAGATCCGATCACCCGTTCAAAAGTTAGAAATACCTCAAGATTCCGGATTCCCCCTCCCTCCACTCCCCCCACAGTGCCCGAATCGGCTCGGTTATGTGAATGATGTATCTAGTGTTTTCTAGGTGTCTTCCCACCAAGTTTCATCTCGATCCCTCCACTCATAGCGTTTCCCAAGATTTCCGGTTGCCCCCTCCTGCTCCCCCCAAAAGTCACCGGATCCGGTCCGGATTTTAAGTGGGTCGTCTGAGGCATGAGGTCGTTCCAAATATCACGTTTCATCAAGATCCGATCTTAAAAATACCTCAAGATTCCGGATTCCCCCTCCCTCCACTCCCCCCACGGTGCTCGGATCGGGGAAGTGACTATTTCCAACTTAATCATTTGGGGTCCCTGATACGCCTGCCAAGTTTTATCGTCCTAGCTTATGTGGAAGTGCCCGAACTAGCAAAACCTGGACAGACCGACAGACCGACGGACGGACAGAAATTGCGATCGCTATATGGCACTTGGCCGAAGGGCAAGTGCCATAAAAAAAGTGAGTCTTGGTAAATCCACTCCAGAAGAACCGGCCAGATCAGCGAAATTTCTGAGATTTCCCATGGTAGTAGAGTGAAGAACGAACTACATTTCTGCATTAGCACTTTTGTGGCTATCGAGCCAGGAATGGTCTTCAATACCGATGTTGAAAACTGAAATTCTTGGGGAAATGCATTATTTTTATGACACAATTAATTAGTCTCACAACGTAAAATACAAGCTGAGATTCAGTTTTCAGATCTTACTGTTAGCTGGACTGTTAGACCACAGCTTGCCTGGACCAATTCTTAGCTGTCCAAGGGTCCGAAATCTTCTCTTTGGCCTACTTTCAGAAACTTGTTACAATGCATGCTTTTGCTCTTTTCACATGTAAGTTTGCGCGAGGGTGGTAAATTACTCACATACTTGGTTATACGCAATTCTGAAACGCTAACCGAGTCCCGTGTTCAGTACATTTTTACTATCTATAGGCTGCAAATATTTAAGAAACTGAAATTTTTTATTTGCAATTATGTACAAACACATGTAGAACGCGTTAATATTATGGCGAAGTTGCAAGTTTTTCTATCTTCATTCTATCAAGATCTGTTATGTACACTACTCCGGCACCATTCCGCCGAGCTGAAACTAAGAAACTAGAAATTGAGAAACCAGGGTTAGAGCAGCGTTCATTTATCAATTTTTAGTGGAGTGTTCCTTGGAACAATTCACTATTGCGAGCGCTGTAGCAGCTTTCGGCTTCCGGTTTTCACTGTATTTCGTAGAGCTCATAACTCGTGAACCAGTGCAAGTATCAAGTTCAAACTTGGTACACTTGTGGGTATTGGGGTCTAGTTGTGCATTTTGAGGGTCCCACCCCCCACACCAACCCGGTTCAGGGGCAAATGGGCCCAGATTACCCAGTGAATAAGGTTCATAGCCTGACCAGAACTGGACATAGGACGATGAAATTCCTTGTACGTGTAGATCCTAGGGCTGGGAAATTGCTTTTAAAGTTGCACCTCCTCCACTCACCCCGTTCATGGTCAACTGGGTTTGCTTTTCGTTACCCGTGACAGGAATCACAAGGAACCAAGTTGAAGCTTGGTAGGTTTGTGAGCATTGGGGTCTCTTTTTACTTTTTGGAGGTCCCAAACCCCAACCCCACTTGGTTCAGGGGCAATTGGGCCCAGATTGCTCATTTTTTGATGTTTTAACATGGCAATAACTTTTTGACCCGTGACTGGAATCAAACTCTAAGCTGGTATACTTGAGGAACAAGAGGTGTAAATACGCATTTCGATGGGTCCCAACCCCCCTTCCCGTTCATGGGCAACTGGGCCCAAATTTCCCACGAGTTAAGTCACAAGTCCAACTCCTGTATATTTGGGAATATAAACCTATATATGAGGATTTTGGTGCAACAGCAACAAATAAGACGACGCGTCGTACTTGAATCTTTAATGAACATTTGGAAACTGAACTGTTTTGAGGTTTGATCGATGATATGCCGTTCTTAATGAATTGTGATAAAGGGGGTAATAGGCTGCTACGATTGGTTTATTGCACTTGTTATCAGAGGCGTTACTAGCCAAAATTTTTTTTGGGGGGGATGCATTTACCGACTGGCTGGTAATTTTTTCTGACTGTTTATGAGGAAAAACGACTGTTTTCCCAGAAAAGAACGACTTATTCAAGGAAAAACGACTGTTTTCAAGAAAAAAACGAAAGTTTTAAAAAAATCAGCTGATTTTCAGAAAAACCGACTGTTCTGACGATCAATCGACTGATTTTCAGAAAAACCGACTGATTTTCAGAAAAACCGACTGATTTTCAGAAATACCGACTGTTTTCATGAACAAAATTAAATGTTTTGACGAATTTTTTGTATGACATCTATTGGGTTTTTTAATCGATAAGTCTCTCGGTTATTTTTTACCGACTGGCCGACAACATTGGGGGGGGGGGGGGGCGTCCACTGCATGGTATTACCTTGCTAATGGAAAAGAGGTTTAAAGGGTCGGACTGTCTCAAGCTGTTCGTGCGCAAGATTTCAACATTTCTTTGGATTTATACTTGAGGTTTGTTTACATTTAAGCTTTTAAAGTGGAATGATTACACATTAGGTTATTTCAATACTTGTTTGGTTATCGGGGATGTGAAATGTCTTGGTTATGAAGCTGTTTGTATATAAAAAGAGATCAGCATTTTACTTTCACACTCCACTTCTGAGCGCTTGCGCACTTGTTATTTTCAGGTTGTGAGACTAATTCATTTTGTCATAAGAACAATGCATTTTCCAAGGAATTTCAGTTTTCTAACATCGCTATTTTAGAGCATTTCTGGCTCGACAGCCACAAAAGTGCTAATGCAGAAACGTAGCTCTTTCTTCACTCACTACCATGGGGAATCTCAGAATTTTCGCGATCTGGACGGTTCTTCTGGGGTGGATCTACTAAGACCCACTTTTTTTTTTTACCTTACCTTGCCCAAATTACCGTAAAAAGGAAAGAAGAGTACCTACATACTTGAACATCTCAAGATTTGAAGTCCTAGATGTAGGTAAGAAGCTCAAAAAATTTAAAGGTCGTGTTGAATTTCCGAACAAATCTTTTTTTTTCGCCGAAAAATTGTATGGGAAGGTCCTGGACCCTTATAGATCCTTCTGAGAAATTTTCGTCAAAATCTGATAAATCAATTTTTTTGCCTGGCTTTATTTCGCTGGAATGACCCAATGTGAACGCTCTACCAATTGAGCTAACGAGGGGCTTGTGAACATTGTTCGAACACAACTACAATAGCCAGATAGGAGCCGGCCATGGGAATAGTCTCCCGCCCGAAGGCAAGTTCACCTAATGAGTTCACATGTCCGTGTCACGGAATTTAATATATACGAATAGATGGCGCTTTAGACGAGGGACTTTCACCGTGGTTTATTTGTCGCGGTAAAAGTCCCCTGTCTAAAGCGTCATCTATGTAATATCTAACAGAAAAAAATATATTTATACAAAAGCCGAAGGCCATGGCAAACAAATAATGTTAACACTGTTTGAGTAAACACAATAAAAACCATAAAAAAAAATTAAAAAAATAGAAGTGACTGCTGAATAAATAGTTCGCGGTGGCGCAAACACATAATCCGGAGGAAATTCCCCAAAATTCTCACATCATTAAATGATAAAAGTGCTCTTAAAGTTTAACCGAAAAGGGCTGGATAGAAAAACCTAATTACCCATCACTTATTCACTTAAATTGGCTTGAAGACCTGCTGAAAATGCGGTACTTTGTTGTTCCGCTATTCACGAACAATCGATTTTAAAATAGTGCAATTTCCGTGTGATTTGTGGTAATGCTATGCGCTTGTATATTTGTTGTATGCCTTACGAGAAAGATTTATGATTTTTTTTTGTTCAGACATTAAGCAATCTTAACCAATCTCACCACTGCCCACTGAAAAGCGGCGTTTGTGTTAAAATTAAAATTTCCCGCGTCAGAGTAGAATTTACGCTGTGGGGACGGCCGCAGATATTCTGAACGTCGTAAATTGAGCAGATAGTGGAAAATAAAAAAAAATCCCTCGGCACAATCCAAATAATTCGGTGTATTAAATTAAACGACACACAAATAAGTTGGCTTTTCAGTTAAGCTTTAGGCAAGATTTGAACCCACGACCTTTCGGTTACAAGGCTAATGATCTAAACACTGAGGGCTTGTGAACATAAATGGCAAACCACTACAGTAGTCAGATAGAACAGGAAGAGTGTTATGCCGCCGAAGGTAAATTCTTCAAAGCAGTTCACCCATGTCACGGGACTGGATATTATTGCAACATATTCTGGTTAGCCAAATGCAATTAGCCAACTGCACCGTATAAAGCAGACTGATTGCGATTACGGACAGACACAGATTTCTCTGAATTTGAGAATTTCGTGACTGAAAGCTCACAACGGTAGATACGAAATAATCGATGGGCATGGTTACTGAAAAGGATGCTCTTAGGTCGCGTAAAATTTCATCGGTAAAAAGTTCAAGTACAACCACAGTAATCTAGATACTGCTCATGGTTTTATATCTTAGGGAAATTGGCAGCTATAAACTGAAGTTTGCTCTATAGATACTACCTTGCTATCACATTATATTTATACTACAGATTGTTTTAAAACAATCAAATATATGTAGAAAGCTAGCGAGAAGAGATACAGGAATGTTCTGTTTCGGAGTTATTGTACTTGTCTGTACGGTATTGTCATGATCTCACGACATACAGCTAAGAGTTGCGTTTTTGCAGATACCATGGTATCTGATGCCACGGTCTAAAGTCGTTTTTGCAGTTATCGTGGTATCTGATACCACGGTCAAGGCGTTTTTGCAGTTATCGTAGTATCTGATACCACGGTCAAGGCGTTTTTGCAGTTATCGTGGTATCTGACCAGTTATCGTGGTATCAGATATTCAGATACTACGGTCCGACCGTGTTAACTGGCCGTGGTATCTGAAAAGTCATCTCACTTTCATCAAATTTTGTCAGATTGGTGAGAAAGAAGTTTAGCACTTGGTGCTGTACCTGGATATCTGTTTTTCTTTTGGGATGACTTCGAAAAGTGCAATTTCGGCAATAGTCGTTTTTGCACGAGCACCGTGTATCAGATACCACGATAACTGCAAAAACGACTAATTGTAGATCCAGTTACCGTGGTAACAGATACCATGATATCAGCAAAAACGCAACTACAGGAGTGTTGCATGAAGCTGCCACCCTAAACTCCTGTTTTGGGGAAATGACTTAGGGAAAAAGAGTAAAGGTTGAAATAAAATTCAGTGGAGTATCCTGAAAGGAAGCTTAGAACCTTCGCTTTCTGCTGGTACCATAGTTTACTTGTAATTGTTCAAGACTAAGCTGGAGAACACAAAAGAATATAGGCACCCAAGTGATCATGAAGTCGCCCACTTTGCTGAAAATGGTATTTTGCTACATGGTGAAGTTAGAAGCCAGCTGTTTGGTCAGAGAGGTTCCTTGACCTTTTGCAAATAACAAAATTTGCTGTTTTCTTGGAATTTGCATGATTTTTCTGGGGGTGGCAGCTTCATGATCCAAGGTGGCAGGATCATGTACCATGGCCAATTGGGGGGTGGGCGGTGCCATAGTACGGGCAGCTTCATGCAACACTCCTGTAAGGTCTTTACTACAACGCGTGTGTGTTACAACACTTCCTTCCGTCTCGTACATTCTTTGCCATCTTTGTGTAGCGCTACGGACATGTTTTCTGGTGCCTTGCCGGATTTTGCGGAGGTAGCTCGCTGGAGCCGGAGATCGATTAGTCTCCCAGTTGTAAATAAATATTGTGGAAATGCACTGTAAAAAGTTTCTTCGAATAAGGATGCAGTATTTGCTACTGGGATTAATGTTATCTCTCTCCCGTTATGCTCTCCCGCCATGGCACCCCGAAACACCACCTCCTTCGCATTTACCTTGTGTTCATTCGCCCTTCCCTTGAATACTGCTGTCCGGTATGGCATTTCGGTTTAACACGGGAGCAGTCGTAACGCCTCGAGAGGATCCAGTACCGATCTTTACTAATAGTATCAAAATCCCCCCAAATCCCGTACATTTCCCTTCTTAACGAGTTTGGTCTCGCATCTTTGTCAAACCGTAGACACCAACTTTCTACCAAGTTTGGTGAACAACTACTGGAAGACCCCAACCATCGGCACATCCTTCCCCCTCCCCACATTCCCGACCGCATAAGGGCACAGAGAATGGCAGCACAACCAGTTCCTAAGCTCCAACCCATTCGGGCAATTCATGCGCGGTACGAAAGAAGTTTTGTCCCCTCCTTTGTGAGTTTTTTCAACGCGAAATTTTAAATTGTTTTCCTCTTTATTATATTAATTATTGAATTTTTAGCGTTTTAATTTGTTGCAATCCTTGTTCTTGTGTAATTATTGAATATTTGACATTGTTAAAAGCGCAATTGTATATAGTTATGTTTGACGAGATAACAAATATTCGTTTTTTTGTTAATACCGTAAGGAATATTTTATCGAATAATAAAGATTGATTGATTGATTGATTGATCTATTGGGATACAATCAATCCGAATTAGGGCCGAATTTAATTTTCTGTCTGCGCTTAAGAAGGGAGGCGGTTGTCTTTCACCTTTTATCTCAGTATATTCGTTGGCCTTAACACACCCCATTTTCGTTGGTTTCTTTGTTGAAATTATCTTCTATCTTCTCAGTAAAGACAAGATTAATCACAGTAGCAAATACTGCAAGATTTTTTTTTTTACAGTGTAGTCTTATTAAGCGAGTGAGTACCCGATTTATGCAGTTATCACTCCACATCTGGGATAAAATCAATTCCGATCTTTTTAGTTTCCCAGGTGGATAGGTAACGCTCGTTTTGTTTGTGTTCTTGTATTAGGCTAGTCAATATGGATTTTCTTTTTCCGGATTAAAGCCACTTTCACATTGACGCGTGTGATGCGTCGCGTATGCGTTTATATTGCATTGCGTACAGGTTGTGTAGTGCATCTTTCCCACCTGCGCGAGAATATGTAATGCTGGATGCGTATTTACCTTTTTTCTTTTTCGGTTTCTTCTGCCGCATTTTAATTTCTTTCATTAATTGGTAAGTTTTTAATCATCATTAGTAGGTTTTTCTTACATCCCCGATGAAAAATGTGTAGCCTGCGTGGTTGTATGATAGTTGTACGAAAAAGTTGTATGTACTGATATGTAATAGTAAAGAATACTATCATTTAATGTCCCTCACATTGGGCCAGTCTTAAGCAGTACTATCCAGTAGCATCCTGTCTTGCTATAGTAGCATCCAGTCTTACTAACAGTAGCATGCAGTACCACGGTAGCCTTGACGCAGTAGCATCAGTTCGTACAGCATGCTATTTTTTCGTACAACTTCATACTACTATTTTGAGATAAATTTCATTAGTAGGTTATTCTCCAGTTTTTCTTCAAAAACTTCCCTTCTCACTGGAAAATTTGATGCGTACGCGTCGACACAACGGAAGAATAGAACTCGGTTCTATTCTTGCTATGCGTTTAATTTGTCTGCGTAAGCTATGCGTTTCGTCGACATAACGCAAGGATAGAATTTGGTTCTATTCTTGCGATGCGTTTAATTGGTCTGCGTAATATAAGGTTTGAAGCCAAGCTGACCATTCATTACGAAAGAGATAGAAAACCGTGATTTTCGTTTTTTTATTGATCAGCTAATTATCCCTCTAGGATGATGTGCGAGGGATAAATCTAAATTCGGATATTTCAGTTGCACTTCCGGCAAACTGTCCTCAGCGAAAAACAAACAACTAAATCACAAATTCCAACACAATACCAACAGAAAAGTGATGCGGAACCAACAAAACACACAACGATATGCAACTAAAAACCAGAAGAACGATTGGTATTGTTGGTATTGTGTTGGATTTTATGATTTAGTTGTTTGTTTTCGCTGAGGACGGTTTGCCGGAAGTGCAACCGAAATATCCGAATTTACATTTATCCCTCGCACATCATCCTAGAGGGGTAATTAGCTGATCAATAAAAAAAAAAACCCCGAAAATCACGGTTTTGTATTTCTTTGGTCTGTAACGGATGTTCGTAACACTTGTATGTAATGATCAGCAAGTCACAACTCCCTTGGTATACGTCACCACGATTAAGATTTAGATGACGAGTGCTAGATTTATGGTCTTTCGGATTTAGCAAGATCGCTAAATATCTTCAGACCCAGAGTAAACAATACTGGCACAAGTTTTAGCAAGATTGCAAATGTTAGCAATCTTGCAAATATCTAGCAAGATCGCTAAATATATTCAGACTCAGAGTAAGCAATATTGGCACAAGTTTTAACAAGATTGCAAGTATTTAGCAAGATCGCTAATTCCCTAACCGGGATCACGGAAAGTTATAAAAGCCAGGAGTTGGGACTCGCAAGGGTTAGTCTTTCGGAAGTGAGTTATTCGTCAGTGTTATCTACTCGTCGGTGTTAGTCTTCGTCTTCGTCTACAGTATCGAGTGTTAGTACGACTCCAGTTAAAGTGCAACTGAAGAGCAGATGTCGACATACAGTGAGGATTATTATTAGTAAGCGATATCAGGCTTAGTATTTAGGAGTGGAATAGTAACACCGTTTAAAGGTAAAATAAACATTCATTTATAAATCAACCTGTGTTGTATATAGCCCTACCACCGAAGGTAAAGAACCGCCTCACACCAACCGCGCTACCGTTGTATACCCACGTATACCCTTAATAGCCTACCGCTACAGGTCTGCGTAAGCTATGCGTTGCGTCGGCGCAAGCGCGACTCGAGGGGTGCATAGCTCAGTGTGAAAGAATGAACATGTCAACGTAAAGCGGCTTAGAGAGTAATAATACAAAGCGAATAGATCCCAGGTCTTAGGACGTGTGCCCCTTTTCACAGATACCTTCTCTTGGGCCACTACATTGAGAAGCAAGCAATAGCACAATATCAAGAACAAATAATCTTCAAGAACCTCCGTCTCCCATTTCTGTAATACGACCATGCGGAGTCGAAGATATTTTGAATACCATGCGAACTACCAGAGGAGCAGCTAGGGCGAACATCATAATTTGTTACCTCTGCAAATAGCTATAAAGCAGTATCACTCCGCACTCCGCAGAAGAATATGAACGCCGTCCGTGTCGTCTTTTACAGCTGATTGGTTGTCTACCATTGTGACGTCACGTCTAACACCGGGTTCTCCACCCCTGCAGGCATCCTGCGGTTTTCATCCGAGCTGCGTTCTTTGTCATGGGAGTTCTCACCGGCAGGGTTGCCACATGTCGCACGATAGTGTGAATTATAAGTTTATTTTGTTTTTGTCACTCTAGTCCTAGGTAGGACATAAAAATCACTCTATTTCACATTACGCCCAAATGTGTCCCTTTTGCAGAAGGGATTCCGAAAAGAAGTTTCACGTTTTTTCGTGAAAATATATTCGAGATGCGTGTTATTTGCAGAGGCGATTCCGACCAAAAGTTACTATTTCACAGCCATTTCACGTTTTTCGCCAATGCAAATTTCAGTCCCAGTTCACTCTCTGTTTTGGGCCAAAAGTCACTCTGTAAATGTTTTTGATGTGGCAACCCTGCTCACCGGTGGTCTCCGGTTATTCTTATAAGGCGTTTTTGCATCTACAGGTGACTACTGACCAGTCGTATAACCCGTTTTTGAACTAGACTCTGTCCGGTTTTATCGTGCGGACTCACCAGAACCTGCTCGGGAGCCCGGCTTTACCGAGAAGTTAGCAAGTTTTCATCAATTGACGGGATATCGCGTAAAACCAAGAATTTAGGCCGTTTTTGCACTCACCGGTGACTACCCACTGGTGAACCAAAAAACGCATTACAAGACCGGTGACGAAACACCAGAGACATCCCGGAGTGCAACAAACGCAGCTCTGGTAGGCGCAGCGGCGAAGAGAGAAGAAGGCGGGTATCTTTTTCGACCAGAAACATGTCAGTTACTAGTTCTGGGCCCTAGGCCGAATGATATAATAGATTATTTGGTTTCAATTTCTATTAAAGGACACCTGAATGAAGAGTACCAAGTATCATCCCTATCTGTATGACTTCCGTTAACATTGTCTGCAGACAACCGAATCCAAATACGAAATAGTGTTTCCAAGCTATGATTTTTGCTACATTTTGCATCTGTCCTTATTTCAGTACCAAACATTTTAGAAATGAACAAATGTCTGCAATCAACCGTTCTTCTGGAATATTTTTTTAAACAGTTAAGCCCAAACACATATCTAGAAGAAATTCCAATACTACCGGGCCAGCGCTGTACAAGATTTGAATGAATTGCGCTTTTTGTCTTGAATTCTGCATGTGCAAACCTCCAGTTATGAACATCCCTATTTTGAAAACGTCACGCTCAGGAGAAGAATGCTCTCCGTGGCCATGTCTGTAAACGCATTCTCCATGGTGTGTTTAAGTATGGTTTCATTGTTCAGATGTCCTTTAATAATTCAACTTTAAAACCGTTAGATTTTCTCACTTATCTTGGAATGCCGTATGGCCCCACGCTTTCATTGTGCCGTGCTTCGGTTTCAAAAGTATTTAAGTGTAGGATTGCAGCAAGCTGTGGGGCAGTAATATCTGTCTCGCGAATCTCTGGCAAAAGTTTTTAATACTGCTACTCTTCCTCAGGCCCTTCTTTTCTCTCTTTTCTTCCTTTTTCCACATCGAGTAATTTCTCTCTCATCAAAACTAGTTTCTTCAACTTTGCTAAATATATTTTTTTTCGGATCTAAAAATTTGACTCGAATTCTTTTATGATGGAGACTTATCGATTAAAAAACCCAATAGATGTCATAGAAAAAAAACATGCTAATTTTCTTTATAAAATTCTTCGAATCCATCAAAACCTCGCTGAGGCTGTAGCTGATGGTTGAGTTATTATTCATACGTTTTATTTTTTTAATTTTTGTTTGATATTTGCCTGTTGATCTGTTTTATTCGATACGGCCTTGCTATGTCATAGTTGTTGTTTTATACCTTTTGGCCAATTATTTATGCGTTTACTAGGTCTTTTACTCTCGATTTCTGGAGGAATAAAATGAATTAAACTGAACTGAATCAACTCAAACCTCACAGCATGTACCTCTAGCTCCGCTCAGTTTTATCCGGGTATCCATAGTCGCTGCAAGGAACCCAAAACGGTGGTTCTATCAGATTATTTGTTCTTGACAATATCATATCTTCTATGATCTCGTCGGGCCGGTGCATATCAGATTAAGCTGCTGGTATTTCTTCAGAGGCTGGCTTGTTCCTGTTGCTATGCATACAGTAGAAGAAGAAAAGCAATTTCTTACCCATGCTGACGAGGAAACCCGGCGACAGGAAGTCAAAGAAGGGGAAGTTTTTCATCAACGTTAGATTAGCTGCATGGTGGATAATTCCCCCAATGACCAAAGTGGTTGGCAAGTTTTCAAAAAACAGTCCAAAATGAATCACCAACTCTCCCTGAAATCAACGTTAGATTAGCTGCATGGTGGATAATTCCCCCAATGACCAAAGTGGTTGGCAAGTTTTCAAAAACCAGTCCAAAATGAATCACCAACTCTCCCTGAAAGATTGAAGTTTAAACATTCCTCGTTGACAAAAGCTCTGTCGGTAAATCATTAGTTAGATTTTTGCAGACCATAGATGCGTTTTGTGATACCACGGTCTAAAGTCGTTTTTGCAGTTATCGTGGTAACTAATCGTGGTATCTGAAAGAGTCATCTCACTTTCATCAATTTCTGTTAAATTGGTTGGAAAGAAGTTAGGCACTTTGAGATGTGACTGTAATCAGTTTTTCTTTCGTGATGACATTGAAAAGCGCAATTTCTGCAATTGTCGTTTTTGCAGAGCAACCGCATATCAGATACCATGGTAACTGCAAAAACGACTAATTGCAGATCCAGTTACCGTGGTAACAGATACCATGGAGTCTGCAAAAACACAACTCATGGTATCTGATCCACGATCAAACGGCATTTTTGCAGTTACCGTGGTATCTGGCCAGTTACTGTGGTAACTATTATTCAGATAACGGTCCATAACTGATGGTAGTATCTGAAAAGAATTCATCTCACTTTCATTATTACCAACACAGGAGGCTGGCCTGGGGTTTTGTCAAATTGGTGGGGAAGAAATTCGTCACTTGCAAGAAACCTGTGATGCGAGTGGATATTAGTATTTCTTTTGAGTCGACCTCTAAAACCACAATTTCGCCAAGAGTCGTTTTTGTAAAGCATCCACACGATCAGATACCACGGTAACTTCAAAAACGAAAAAAAAAATGCAAATCCAGTTACCAGTTACGCGACTATTGTTTCGTCTATTGGACGTTTGTCAATTCGCACCAAGAAAGACTCGCATTTGAGTGACCATGGTGCACTCCGGCTATCTGAAAAAACCTTGTCGGATTATTGGGAATCCTCATTTAGTTTGTGGTGATTTTTGGTATCCCAAAACGTAAGTGGAGGGATACCTATGATATCGCAAGAATTGTCCGTTTGTCCGTCCGTCCGTCTGTAAGCAGGATAACTCTCGAAGGGAATGAGATATTTTGATGAAACTTGGTATGAAGACTCTTATTGGGTCAAGGGAGAGGTCGAGTTCGTAGTTGAGGTCTATAGCTCAACATTTAGGGGTGCGGGAGGGGTTTCAAATTAAGGGGCGAACAGCTAATGGGATAGTTGATTTAGGGGAGCTTGTAAAAAGTTAAAGTTTTATCTAAAGCTGGTTAGATGTTCGATATAGGGGTAAGGTGTTAAATTCGTTTTTAAGCTGTACTTTTTGCCGGGCAAGTAGTTCACCCGGAATACGGTTGAAACCGGAGATTTGGCGGGAAGATCTGATCAGTTTCGTCAAAGTCGATATGACGTATAGCCTAGGGGTAAATACACACATGGTGAATCCATATCTGAACTTGGTTTTCTCAGGTAATAAGCCATTGACCTTCTTCTGTTTCTAAATCTTAATAGTAAAAATGTTCAAGGAGTCTGACGAAGACCGGATATCTACAAGGCAGAATTGTCTGGATCAAACATTAAATTCTTGGGATCCCATCGAAACCTTTGGCCTTGTTTTCGATGCGGTGACCTCAGCGGCGACCGGAGGAGTCTTGCCGGTAAATGAAGCTTCATTCAGTCCGTTACAAAAACAAATCATTATTTTACTTCTTTTTTTTTCATCCTCCTATTTTTTTTTTTTTTTTGTTAGGCACAGGAGAAGCAAACAGATGATTTCCTAATCTACTGTTGAGGTGAAACTTATAAACAATGTCAAAGTAAATCATCTTTTATTCCCAAAATTCTCAAAGCATCATTCCTATTTTGTGGCTCTATTTCCAACACATTGAAGAAACCAACGGCTCGATTCAATCTGTGTCTTTTTAGGAAGACAAAACTTCAACCATCTGTGCCAAATTATTTTTTGACTTACAAGGGTTTTACTTCCAATCCTGAGAGCATACACGTGGGCTGCAGTCTTCCTTGAAAAAGATAATTTTCAGTGCAAAAACTATTGGATTAGGCCAAAATCTTCCGACTTCATGACTCCCACTAGAAACAGAAATTCTCCGTGCTTCGCTGACAGCTACCCTGCATAATACTCTTCTTCAATTAAAGTGATTGCTTACCATAATAATCCATCTTATAATTTTTCCTGCAGATACTGAATATTCCTCGACTAGCTCGGCCAAATAGTATAGTCCAGCAGCTGAAAAAAGGACCAAAAGTGTTAATTTTCTTTATACTGAAGTAAAAATAAAAACCATGTGTAGAAAAAATCTTTGAATTCTCAAATGGAGTTAGCCCTTAGGCTGGCTTAGTGCCCATGTGGGTCTCCTGCACTCTGAAGTCAGATGACTTACAACAGATCAATCAATGAATCAATTAATTAATTTAATTCGTGTATTACACATCACATAATAAAATTACACTAACACAGGAAATTTCTTTACTAAATATATACAATCATTTTAAGAGAGAGAGAGTACTACTAAATATATACAATCACTTTAAGAGAGAGAGAGAGAGAAGGTCTCTATGGAAGGTCTGCTGTGGGGTTACTTTAAAGCATCTATGACATCATTTCCAGGGGCGTCACGACTGGGAGAGGGGAGGAGGGCCCCTCCCCTAAATGTTGTCGGCCAGAAAGGAAAAAAAAACAACCGAGTTGATGCGAAGCGACGCGATTTATCGTCAAAACAGTTGATTATTTTCATGAAAACACTCGTTTTTTTTTAAAATCAGTTATTTTTTTGTCCGTCAGTCGACTTTTTTTTTCAAAACTGTCGTTCTTTTCTTGAAAACAGTCGTTTTATTCTGCAAAAACAGTCGGTAAAAATTACTGGCCAATCGGAAATGCCCCCCCCCCCCCAAAAAAAAAAAAACACTTTGGCTAGTAACGCCTCTGATCATTTCTTGCTTTTCAGCTAATTTACACTTGTTTTTTCAGCAATTTACATAAAACATATTCCTCAGTAAGCAAAGTAGAGAGTTTACTCGTTCTCAAAAGCAAACTATGCGTGGTGGGTTTAAAAAAAAAAAATGTGTACCATAGCCTAAGGATCTTGATACTATTTCGTTTGCACGAAAAGGCAGCTGCCCGAAACATGTCCGTTTCTGTTTTCAGTGGCTAAAAGTTTTTTCGGAAAGTTAGACACGACACCTGTTTTAAAACTGGTGACTACAATGCTTATAATTATTTGCACTTGTCTTCTTTTTGCTTTTATTTCGAAAACTAACATAAAATCAATTTAACAAGCAAACATAGGCCTATTTCGCTTTAAAGCACCCCGCGTGAGACTTGTACGTCATTTGCTCTCAAATTCACCTTATCAGTCAAGGATATTGAGGATTCTATCCTGATCAGGGAAAAATATTTGCTTTTTATGTACTTGGTTAAAGAGAGAGTTATTACAATTCCTGTTAGATACAAAGTTCTGTGGAAATGCGTATTTAGTGACTGCAATACACAGCGTGAGTTGCAAAAAAAAAAGAGCATACAGCTACTGATACAGTTGCTTTAATAGACACTTTGAAGGTAAGATAGAGTTTTTCTGAAATCAAAATAGCAGTAGGGTCAATTAAGTGGCATACAACAATGATGGCACATGGTAACAATTTGATTTTTGGGATTCCAAAACCTAAGTGGAGGGATACCTATGACATCGCAAAAGTTGTCCGTCTGTCAGCACGATAACTCTCGAAGGGAATGAGATATTTTGATGAAACTTGGTGTGAGGATTCTTTTGGTCAATGGTAAGGTCGATTTCGTAGATGGGCTCTGTATCCCTATACTTAGGGGTGGGAGAAGGTGTTAAAATTAAGAGGCAAATAAAATATTTGTAAACAGCTAATGTGATAGTCGATTATGGGGTAAAAGGTCTGGAATCCGGCGAAAACCGGAAAGTTTGTTAAAAGCAAAAGTTTTATTTGAAGTTCATTAGATGTCCGATTTAGGGATAAGAAAACTTATGCGAAAATAATTTTCTACCCGGACAACTAGTTCACCCGGAATCCAGACAAAGCTGCAAAATCTTTTAAAAGCAAAAGTTTTATTTTAAGTTGATTAAATGACAGACTTAGGGGTAAGAAGAGACGCTGAATCCGTATATTACAATCATTTGAAACCGGAAAAAATTTGTTATAAGTTTAAGTTTTATTTAAAGCTGATTAGATGTTCGATATAGGGGTAGGAGATACGCTGAATCCGTTGCTGAACTTGCCTTTTTTGCTGGACAAGCAGCTCGCTCGGAATTCGGCCGAAACCAGAAATTTGGCAGAAGTAAAGCAGGAAGTTTGATCGGTATCGTCAAAATAGATTTGGCTTATAGAGGTATATCTGAACTTAGTTGTCTGATTAGCTGCTATTTGCTAATAATCTGTTTCTAAATTTAAATAGTGAAAATGTTCAAGGATTCCGGCGAAGACTGGAGAGACCTAGCTGTCTGGATCAAATATTAAATTTGTGGGGTCCCATCGAAACCTTCGGCCTTGTTACAGTTAGATAATAAAATCCTAGCCTAACGTAATAACAACTCAACAGAAACAAACGATGTCATTGAGTGACACTTTATTTTCTCCCCGATTTATAGACAATCCAAGTAGATGGTAAACCTATTCTTACAACGTGACGGATCTCAAAATGTTTCTGCTTTCGTAGATAAATATTCCTTGAGCCCAAGTTGACTTTGAAACATATATTCAAATAATGCAAACAACGGATACGTCAGCTACGATGCTTTATCAGCGATATTCCGGCCCTTCTTGGCAAGGATCCTCGTCAAGCTGTCAATCTTCCGGTCAACGTCGGGGAAGGAAACAAACATGTAATAAACCTGTGGTTGATAAACCTGTGATGAGCCTGACGAGGACCGGCGGTCAATCTTCAGGGCCAACGTCTGGGAAGGAAACAAACCTGAATAATCACAGGTTTATCACAGGTTTATTTCCTTCTTTGTTCTAGACAAGCAAATTAGTAAAGTTTTTTATAATCTATATGATATAATACGGATAACAAGTGTTTTGTTTTTTTGTTTAATAAATTGATTCATGCCTGCTTGTCCGACTTGAGTGAAACTTCATGGATGATAAGAAGTGATGACATAGATAGATATACAAAATAAGTCCAAACCACATGCAGCCACGGTTGGGAGAGTCGTAGGGGGTTCAGGAATGTAACGGATGGTCCGAAAAGGACTCAAGATTGACAGCCTGACGAGGACCCTTACCAAGAAGGGCCGAAATATCGCTGATAAAGCATAGTAGCTGACGTATCCGTTGTATGCATTATTTTAATATATGTTTCTACTTTCAAAAATCCAGTCGAGTGAATAAGTTCATAAAGGTTTCCTGAGACATCAGAATGGGTGTTTTATGTTCATATTTTACCATCTAGTCAAAAAACTGTAGCTGTCCATAAAGTATAACAATGATAACTAAGTTCATAAGGTAAATAACTATCCTAGGTAGGATACCGTAGGGCTTGGTAACTTTGGATGGTAATTTAAATTCTTCAGTGCAAAATGAAAACACAAAAGACCAACTGAGATACTGCTCAAATAAGCCTATTCTTAGGAGACCTTAAAGTATCTGTGAATGTAAACATGACCATTAATTCATTTTCTAATCTCGCATTGGGTCACTTCAGTCACTATTTTATAACTTTAACAGAATTCCTTTCCTCCCGAAACTGCTGTCAAGCCATTTCTATACCATGCATAAAATTTTGGCCTGAAAATGGCTAAACCCTCTACCAAAATGAGAATTGGGAGTTAAATAACAGCAACTTTGCTAAGCGGCACACAGTATCACCAAACAGATGGCACTCAAACTAAACAACATAGGCGCACTGGAATGTCATCTTAACCACTTAAACAGTCAATTTGAATGCATTTCCAGAACTTGATATGTCCTAAGAGCCAAGCATTTCAGCTCCTTTCAGAGGCGTTACTAGCCAAAACGTTTGGGGGGGGGGGGGAGGGACGAGGCATTTACCGACTGGCTGGTAATTTTTACCGACTTTTTCTGCAGAAAAAACGTTAAACATTAAAAATGACATTTTTGAAAAAAATCGACTGATTTTCAGAAAAACCGACTATTTTGACGAAAAATCGACCAATTTTAAGAAAATCCGACTGTTTTCATGAAAAAAATCAAATATTTTGACGAAAAATCGTGGCGCTTCGCGCCAACTCGGTATTTTGGCACTGGCAGACGGCTTTGGGGGAGGGGGGGGGGGCGGCTCCTTTTATCACATAAATATTGATTTGGACTTCAATACTTTCGTCTGCTGCTGCTTTCTTTCCCTCTGTTGGGAGACTTTAGATCAGAGCAAAATAACTCTATAGAGTAATGCGCGAACTTTGAAAAAGTGACACACAGTCAAATGGCAGCGACACTAGCTCCGCTAGAGGACACGAACATCCCTACTGAAACTCAACCAGTCATTAACGAGCGCTGGCTCGGATCTGATCCTCAATGTTTGCACGGCATCTTAGCCTTGCTAGAATTTTCTATGTCCGCCACTGCACACACGAACAGTTTGCTGAAGCTTCTCTGGCGAAGCGAGCTGGGCGGCGCTGCGACGGAGGCCCATTTTTGATGCACGACAAGGATAGGTCTTCGCATTACTCTCTAGAGCTATTTTGCTCTGCTTTGGATGGTTATGGTACTAATACAAAATTGTTGACAGATGTGCAGGATCTGCAACTAATCTCAAATGTAGCTAAGCTCAAAATTGGCTTACAAATCTTATAGGGTATTTATTTGAAGCCCTAACTACAGGATACCTTGCTATTTGCGCCACTCACACACTAATGAAATGAAATATATGCATGCAATTCCCACCGTTTCTTTCCAGCCTCTATATGAATATGAATATATTTAATGGCCAATTGGCAGTACAAAATACATGATGGTTACAATACACTTTACATTACTCTTATCTTTATTTAACTAATACACTCTTTAAGAACTGGCGTATTTTAAGCATCTTAGCTTTATTTTTTGTTTCAAGAACATCGGGGAACTTGAAAGTATACACATTAAGAAAATGTCTCCTGGGTACTGAGAGAATTGCTCGCATTCAACCAGAATATTAGCCCTCGTCCTCGGTATTAAAGCACATGGGGCACTGTCGCTTACTATTTGAAATCTTATTATTATATTACTCCGACCACGCATTGGCAGGCAGTTCACTCGTAGCTTGAAACCACAGGTGCAGACGCTCCGCCGGTAGGTATGACCTGAAGTAAAATTCCATTCCGAAAATCTGCTTAACTTTTTTGTAATACTTTAATGTATTTCAGTTTTGTGTCCGTTCGTACCAAGACTGAACCTCTTGTTCTTCTAACACTCTTGTGACTTCAAGGATGAAGCTCGTCGGGTCTCCTTCCGCCCCTCTTCCTTCCTTACTTGATAAACGTGCGAAATTGGCCTTTCTTCAAACACCTGCTGACCATGGCCAAATTGTTTTTGCGCCATCTTCGGTTTCCAATTTTCTTTTGCCCATGTCGGATTTATTTGCTCTACCAGGTTAACTCAAATAGCCTGAGAGTGACTGCCAGCATTTTTATCTTCCACGTATTTGCGCTTTTTCGCCTTTGTTTCTTTATTTCGTGCCAGGCAATTCTTCAACGAAGAAATAGAACTAAGTGGTTGCCATTTAATATACATTAATTTGGTCACGATGAATGTATTTTGATGAGCAAAATGCAATCCTTATGATTTAGTCTTCACTTACAACAGTTTACTAGGGGTGGCCCAAATAGCATCAAAGTCACACACAAATCATCATTTTGGGGCATGGTGCCCTATGTAAATCTATTGAGTTGAGAATCTAAAATGAAAACTGGCTTTTTATTTACATTTTTACGACGGTATGCCCAAACCTATGAGCACCATGCCTATATGTTGGGATATGCCCCGAAATTGCCATTTTTGCCCAACCATGCAGAAAAAATGAGGATTTGTGTATGCCTGGGTATCCTGTACAGGCTGAAGGAATATTTATCCTGCACTCCCTGCTGTAGGGGAGAGTCAGGTAGTATGACGTCCCAGGTTGCCTTAAGGCAAATTCACAACGGGTTTTTAGCTAATACTCGGTACCAGCCAGTTCCGGAATTACCCAATTTCTTTACCTAGCTCCCCTCTGGTAAATATTCTCCGCTAGTGAAAAAAATAAACTCCGTTCCACTTTCTTCAGATTCTCCAAATACTTGCTTCGGCTCCCCCCTTGGACAAGAAATTCCAAAATGATGAAAAAATACATCATACCCTGAGCTTATTCTCTAACCTGATTAGCAAGTACAACTCAGAACTCCAGTCCCACCCGTGGATCAAAATTCTCAGAGTCTAAGTGTATATATATGTAACCGTGTTCAGTTTTTAGTCAGTCAGAGAGTTTCAGTTTTTAATTGTCGACTTTTTTGTCCCTATGAAAGTGTTACATTTTGCTTTTGTTGCGATTTCTTTTCGTTTTTGTACTCCGCCCTTTTTCTTTTCTGAAATTACGGGTGATGAATAAATGAATAGTATGACACACTCTCTGAACTACTGGTTCTATTGGTTTTATTCATCTGTGCTCGCAGCAGCTAAGAGACATCTACTATTCGGAGGAGAAAACGAGTTTTAAAAAAAAACAATTACTCAATCAGAAGTTATGCTAGAAATCATATATTTTTTTTCCCTCAAAGTAAGTTTTTTTGTCTTATTACCGTACGAACTCCCATGTGGATAAAGTGCCACGACATAGAATAACCATTTCTCTTGCAGGGACCTAGGTAAGGTATTTAATTATCATAAGCAGTTGAGAAACTGCTGGATATTCCGACAATTTAGGAGGAAACGCAGATCCCATACAAAATGGAGGAGTCGAGTAGTATTACACACTTTTTGCGGCTTGTACGACACGTGTCATAGTGCCTGGCTAACGTTTTGACATGTGAGATATCTAGTGTATCTGGATGGTTTTATTATTTGTTCAGTAATATAAGTAAGACTCATAAAATGCAATAAAAATGAAAGAACCTTCGTTTTCGGGTTCAGTCACCCGTGGAGGGTGGAGGGAAGGGGAATCGGGAACCTTGTGACTCTGGGTCAACGAATTATAGTGAAATATGGTGTGGTGAGAAAAAATGCCCTAAAGGACTACATATGTCCAAACCGGATTCATCAACTGTGAGAGTTGGAGGGGACACAAAGAATCGTGTAGATGCCCTAGGGATGAAATGAGTAGACTGACTGGGATGAAACTTAGAAGTTATGAAGGTCATATGCTCCAGATGATCCACATTCTAGTACCAATTGGACGTTGCCTCGGTTGGGGGGAGCTTGCATAAATTTTCCGGAAATGCTCAGATTGAAATGAAACTTCACAGATGGTAAAAGAAGATGAAATAGATCATGCATTTTGTGTCCGAACCGGATTCAGCCACGGCGGGCACCAGACCAGAAATCTTTTGGCCGCCCTAGTGATGAAATGTCTGGAGCGACTGGGATGAAATTTCGACTGGGATGGAATTTTGAAGGCTTGGAGCTCATATGCGCAGATAGCCTAACCCATTTTATGGTCCTGGTCAGATCGGTTTGGTGGGGTGGGGGGGGAGGGGGGGGGGTTGGAGAGGGATAAGAAATTTCTGGAAACTCAGAATTAAGTGAAATATCATAGGCAGTACGAGAAGATGCCCTAGCCTACATAATCTGTCAGAAACGGATCTAGTCACTGCGGGGAGGAGGGGGGGGGGGCTTGCAAGAGCCCCGGAAACTATAGGGCATCCCAACAAGCCAGGGATAAAACGATAGTATGACTGGGATGAAACTTGGAATGTTCTTTTTAATTAATGTTGCTGATAACACCATATTGTGATTAATTAATATTACAAGTTTTTTTTTTTTTTAATTGGAGTGAAATATAATAAGAGAACGCAAGAAGAGCTAGAAGCTCATATGGCACTTGTAAGGCTGGGTAAAGGAAAGTAGGAATTTGCCAAAGCGTGGGTTTGTTGTGAACATCTGGGATGAAATTTTGAAGGCGCGGAGCTCGAATCCCCAGATAGACCATTTTATGGTCCTGGTCGGATCAGTTCGGTGGGGAAGGGAGATAAGAAATTTCCTGGGAACTCAGAATTAAGTGAAGTATGATAGGCAGTACGAGAAGATGCCCTAGTCTGGATAATCTGTCAGAACCAGTCTACCACGAATCCCTGATTTTTGGATACCCTATGCCAAACGCTGGGTATATCTAGCATTTGGCATAGCCTATGCCTAAGGCTGGATACCCTATGCCAAATGCTGGATACCTGTTGGTAAAATAACCCTGACCTACCTCAATATAAAGGAGTTCTGATTGGTTGATTTTTTAGCTTCACTCAAATCATCAATATTTTACTGGGTTACAGTATCCAGCACCTGGCATAGAGTATCCAGCGTTAGGCATAGGGTATGCCAAACACTAGACATATCCAGCGTTTGGAATCAGAATCAGAATAATTTATTTTACACAAGCTATCGTAGTCAAGAAGAGACTCAACTAAATGGCGCTTGGGCTTACAAATTAAAAGAGGACACAAATAAGATCAGAAACTTCAGCACTTATTAAACACTGACGTGTAATACGGAACGAACGTGTTTGAAAACCTATTTGTTCGTGTGGTAGGCGGTACCAGTTTTTCTTTGTTTTTGGACCTAGTGTCAACTCGATTCGGCATGACCGGTGGTAGTATAGCCCTTTGTTTGTCACTTCGTAGAAGGAATTGACCAAATTTGCATATCAAACTGAACCGATGGTCGCAAAGGGACGGTAGTTGTAAGGTTGATAATGCTGATTCATAATCAGTAAATGCTTCACACAATATTACTTTAGCGGCTCTTTTCTGTATTGACTCAAGTTGATCACTTAAGTATCCTGTGTTATTGACTTGAGGACATAGGGTATCCAAAAATCAGGGGTTTGTGGTTGACTGGTCAGAACCGAGTTTGGCCACTCCCACAGTGGAGAGCTCGCACAAAAGGCTCGTTTAGCTTAGTACGACGAAGGCTGATAGATGACTCTCTGGGATGAGATCTAGGTTGGTGGTTGCAAGAGCTCTGGAAATAGTAGGGCATGCCCAGCTAGGGATTAGACGATGGTGTGGCTGCGATGATTTTATGTTTTGACGTAAAAACAACCCATCGGCTTTTCCGTTATCTGTTTTTTTAGATTATACTGAATTGAATTGAATTGATGAAACTTGGAATTTCTTTTTTAATTAATGTTGCTGATAACACTATATTCTGATTCCTCAAGATTACAAGTTTTGTTTTTTTAGCTGGAGTGAAATATAATTAGAAAACGCAACATTTATTCCAACAACGTTTTCAACGGATACGTCAGCTACGATTCTTCATCAGCGATATTTTGGCCCTTCTTGGCAAGGGTCCTCGTCAGGCTGTCAGTCCTCTTGTTCAACTTGGGGGAAGGAAACAAACCTGTAATTATTATTACAGGTTTGTTTCCTTCCCCGATTATTACAGGTTTGATTATTACAGGTTTTGATTATTACAGGTTTGTTTCCTTCCCCGAAGTTGAAAAAGAGGACTGACAGCCTGACGAGGACCCTTGCCAAGAAGGGCCGAAATATCGCTGATGAAGAATCGTAGCTGACGTATCCGTTGAAAACATTGTTGGAATAAACGTTTCAAAGTCAGCTTGGGCTCAAAGAATATTTATTGAAAACACAACAAGAGCTAGAAGCTCATATGACACTTGTAAGATTTATTCCAACAATGTTTACAACGGATACGTCAGCTACGATTCTTCATCAGCGATATTTCGGCCCTTCTTGGCAAGGGTCCTCGTCAGGATGAATATATATCGCTGATGAAGAATCGTAGCTGACGTATCCGTTGAAAACATTGTTGGAATAAATGTTTCAAAGTCAGCTTGGGGTCAAAGAATATTTACACTTGTAGGAATTTGGCAATTCGTGGGTTTGTTGTGATCATTTGTAAGCAAAACCCTTGAGATAAGAATTATTATGGAACCTTGGAAATCACGAGAATGTATCGTTTGGTAAAAGTATTTTTTTGTTCACTTGGCTGTGATGATGCGCACTTCAAGTGCACTAGAAATTCATATGTAATCAAAATAATTGAGGCAAAAATGATCCTTGGCCCTTTAGAACATTGAATATAATATGGTTTGGTCAAAAGTTTGTTTTGGCTTTTTGGTTAAGCCCTTGAAGCAAAAATTATCATGGGCTCATGGGGATCACGAAAATGTTGCTTAAAAGTATTTTTTGTACTAGTTAAGATGTTAAGATGAGTACTCTAATAGTCTAAGATATGGTCGGATCTGGGAATGACAATTTCCAAGCCAATCTTGTCAAGTCTTAATGTTCAAGCCAAGTTTCATCGTCCTAGCACATCTGGAAGTAGCCTACCTTAAATCATGATCAGCGGAATTCCCAATCCCTCCCCTCCGACTGCCCCCAGAGTGCCCAAATCCTGTCCGGTTCTATTGCTGATGTATCTAGGGCTTATGCTTGTTCTTCCCAAAACATGCTAAGCGTGTCAACAGATTTCCGGTTACCCCGTCGCCCCCCAACATTGATCGGATCCTGGCCACCCTTGAAATGGGACATCTGAGACAGAAGTTCTTTCCCAATCTCAAATTTCATTAAAATCCGATCATCCGTTCAAAAGTTGGACATACCTGAAGATTCCGGATGCCCCCTTTCTCCACTCCCCCCAAGATGGTCAAATCGGAAAAATGATTGTTCTTATATAAAAACGCTCGAGTCCCTGATATGCCTTCCAAGTTTCACCGTCCTAGCACATATGGAAGCATCTTAACTCGGGATCACCGGAATTTCGGAACCCTCCCTCTAACTCCCCTCACAGTTCCCGGAAGTATCTAGGGCTTGTACTTGTTCTTCCCACCAGTTTCATCCCGATCCGTCCAATCTGAACATGTCACACGATTTCCGGTTCACCCCCTCCAACTCCCCCATAAGTTACAAGATCTGTTCCGGACTTGAAGTGTATCACTTGAGACACGAGGTCTTTCCAAATATCAAGCTTCATCAAGATCCGATTCCCCGTTCAAAAGTTATAAATACGTCAATATTCCGGATTCCCCCTCCCTTGATTTCCCCCATGGTGGTTGGATCGGGGAAGTGATCTTTTCCAAGTTAGTCTGATCTGCTCATAATATGCCTGCCAAGTTTCATCGTCCTAACACATCTGGAAGTAGCCGAACTCGCGATAACCAGACTGAACGACCAACAGAAAAGTGATTGGTATATGGCATTTTGGCCGGAAGGCAAGTGCTTCACATCGAGTAATTTCTGTCACATCAAAACTACCTTCTTCAACTTTGCTAAATATCTTTGTCGGATATCAAAACTTGAGTCGAATTCTTTTATGATGGAGACTTATCGATTGAAAAAACCAATAGATATGAACAAAAAAATATGCTAGTTTTCTTTCTAAAATTCCACGAATCCGTTATTCATACGTTTTATTTTTTTAATTTTAGTTTGATTTTTGCCTGTTGATCTGTTTTGTGCGATGCGGCATTGTTATGTCATAGTTGTTGTTTTATATTTTTGGCCAGTTATGTATGCGTTTTCCATGTCTTTTACTCTCCGATTTCGGGAGGAAATAAATGATTTGAACTGAATCGAATTCAAACTAACTCGGTTATGTTTTATGCAGCAAAAAAACAAAACAAAAGCACAATTGTGAATGATAAATAAAGAACAAAAAAATAATAACCTAATAACAACAGTACAGGAGGGGTATCCAATCTCGAATTTACACAACCTCGAACCTGGCATAAAAAGGTTGGAAGGAAATTTCAGTCCAGTCCTAAAAAGGTGCTAACTGTCAAGAAGGAAACCCTGAGTGAGCCAGGACCTGTTTTCATCTGCACAAAAATTTCCTTGTAAGGTTTTCAGGCCAAGTTCGAGGTCAGATTGGATACCCATCCTGTGAACGTAATCTACGAAATAAAAATAAAATATTCACTTTATTATTAGTATCACTAAGCATTTTTTTTAAATAACCTAAGTAGTAATAATTAAATAACCTTATTGTCCTTGGTAAAAACAAACCTAAGTAATAGTAGCCTACAGGACCTGACCTCGATTTTGCCGCAAAAATGTTGAATGAAATGTACATGCAATCCTGACAGTCAAGAGGTAGAATATAAATTTTTCTAAAGCCATGTGTGAAAATATATTAAAATTCTATGCTTTTTCTTCGTTTTGAAGCTGCTTTGAAAAGGGATTTTCTGACTATTGACTTTGCTAACTCGAATTTACACAACCTCGAACCTGGCATAAAAAGGTTGGAAGGAAATTCAAGTAGTTTTTGCAGATACCATGCAGTTATTATGGTATCTAGTTAAATTGGTGGGAAAGAAGTTTGGCACTTAGTGATGTGACTGAATCTCAGTTTTTCTTTTGGGATAACTTTGGCAAGTGCTATTTCAGCAATTGCCTTTTTTGCAGAGCAACTGTGTATCAGACAAAACGGTTACCGCAAAAGTGACTACTTACAGATCCAGTTACCGTGGTAACATATACCATGGTATCTGCAAAAATCTAACTTTTTTGTAAGGCAATCGAGGCAAGGTTAGAATGAAGGGATCTTGTTTGAAAAGAAAAATATATTTAACTAAAAATACTGAAGCAATATTTATTTATCCAATATGAAACCATTCAAGTAGCTTCAATCTGTCATACACAAATCCTCAATTTTTGGGCATGGTGCCCCAACGTCTGGGCATGCCTGGACATATGGGCATGGTTCCCATATGTTAGGGCACCTTGCCCTGGAGTATGGGCATGGTACCCCTGTGAAATAGGGTTAAACTGACACTGGCTACATACTTAAATAGGGTCTTCTTTCTGTCCTAGATGAAAAGATACCTGATTTCACTTTCTACCCAGCCTCATTTTCCAATTTTCAAAATGTTAGAGCACTTCCAAGATACAGAGAGTTTCGTGGAGGCTACTTCTTTCCCAGTGGGTTTACTCAATCCTTTTCCTGGTAGTTGCCACTAGGTTACTCAATCCTTTTCCATGTTGTCAAAAAGTCAAAAGTCAGAGTAAAAAAAAGGAAAATTGGAAAATGAGGTTGGATAGAAAGTAAAATCAGGTATCTATTTAGGAGAGGAAGAAAACCCTATTTAGGTATGTAACCAGTCTCAGTTAAACCAAATTTCACAGGGGTACCATGCCCATGCTCCAGGGCATGGTGCCCCAACATTGGGGCATGCCCAGACGTTGGGGCACCATGCCCAGACGTTGGGGCACCATGCCCAAAAACTGAGGATTTGTGTAGGGTAACTATCCTAGTTCCCGAACGATTTTCACACTTACTGGCAGATTTCTTTAAAAAAAATTGCAATAAATTTCCCAGAGCAGATAGAAGAAAACTCTCATCAACTGATCATGCGTTGTAAAACTGGCTTACTTACTGGAACATGCCACCTTTCTACTTTGAAGCGGATGGCGGAAACAGTATTTTTTCCGAACCATAGAAGTATTTCTCAGTTTCCGAACGCCAAGAGATCAGAAAACCGTTCGGGATACCAATGTTCGGAACCCATGTTCCAGTTCCCGAATTTTTCATCTCAGTTATCAATTTTAGAATCAAAGCCAAAACTGATTGATGGTTTAGTTTCCAGACAGCCCACAGTGTCTTTCTAGCCAGAGCATCTGTGTAAACACTAATTGAACGTTAGCTGCGTTCGTTTTCGTTGTTCCAACCGTCATTTTACTTCAAGCGTATTTTTTAAAACGCCGTTTACGTACGGCGTTGAACTGCCGAGAATAAGATTTTTTCCTTTATATGATTGAACTGCCGTTTCATTATCGTTCTTGAAACGACGAATTTAGACGAGAATTTTCAATATTCTCAAAAAAAAAATCAACTTGTTAACAAAGTATAACTTTTCTCCAACAGGTACATAATGCATATCCTTCTATGACCGACGGCCAGTTATATCACGATAATCTTCACACAGAAAAATTAGCGGTGGAAATGGGAGGATAATACGAATTTTGATCACCCTCCAGACAGGATGATATGAAGTCATTAGCCTTCAGAGAGGTTGAACTGCCGTTTCATTGTCGTTCCTGAAATGACAAACTAAGGCGGAAATTCAGTTTCAATATTTTGGTCCCGTAATTAGGCACGAATTTTCAATATTCTCTAAAAAAAACTGAACTTGTTAACCAAGTATAACTTTTCTCCATCAGGTATGTAACGCATATCCTTCTATGACCGAAGGTCAGTTATATTAGATGATCTTCACCAGAAAATTAGCGGTGGAAATGGGAGGATGATACGAATTCGTATCAGCCTCCAGAGAGGATGATACGAAGTCATTAACCCTTCAGAGAGGATGGTATGAAGTCATCAGCCTCCAGAGAGGATTTCTGTTTGACGAAATTATAACAAGAGGTCTACTGAACACACAAGGCCTACTGCATTTCTGGTCTTTACCTGACTTCGTCCATGGTACTGACCAAGCACAGTAAGCCAAACTGATAGATTAAGACTCAGATCATGGAAACTGAAAGCACTAGATCAAGGAACAATAAACAATACTGATAAGTCATTTTTTCGCCAGATTTTGTATGAACTCATTTTGCAAGATGAAAACAGATTTAGCGTGATTTTCAACCCTTTTTCACCCGTAAAATTAAATCTTGGCTTGAAATCCACTCCCTCGCCTGAAAGATTAAGCTATGGTGCCCATCTGGAGTAGTCTATGTGGTACTTGTACTTAAAACATAGAAGTACTTGGCACAACACTGCCCCAAACGTTCGTCCCACATATTCTTCTCGTTCGGATTCTTAAACCGTACATTCGAGAACCGGGATTGTTTTTCCAAACGATTTTTCTTTTACCATTCGGGGACCTGAAATGTGTTGTTCAGATCGAAGTCCTGTCTTTCCGTTTTTGTAAAAGCCTGAAAGGTAAGCAAAATTACTTGATAAACAATTTATTAGAGCTGTCCTAGACGATGCAACTATAAAAATAGGCGGAAACCACAGAAATAGTGATTCAAAGACTTCATTCGGAAACTGAAACATGCATGCAACTAGTTTCCATACGATAGTAACCTCAGCCAAAATTGTGTAAATATGTTATAAGAAACAACATCAATAAAGTGTTATAGTCTATATGTTTGTAGTGCCCTCTTTCGAATGGTATCAAAATTTATAATTTAAAAACTTATCAAAACGGAAGCAAATGAATTGCAGAAGAGCTCTTTCCAAGTATCAGATTTACTGTTGGGTTCTTTTCTTATTTTTGAGCGCGAGTTAATGGAGGAACGTAAAGAGTAGGACAAAAAAGGACAAAAATGCACCTTTAAACGATGGTTATAAGCGTGAAATTCAAAATTTTATCCCAGTGTGCAATCAGAAGTTGGAGGTTTTTCAATTTTTTGCTGAACATCGAACCCATTGAGATGTAGGATGTTCCGGAACTAGGATAGTTACCCTATGACTGGCTTCAATCTAGTATGTTTGTCATATTTGTAGGCTTTTTTTTAACCAGTTAGATTTTTCTTAAGTAAAGACTTTTCTGGAAATTTGAAATGTAGTCTGAGCTGAGGTTGGATATACACCCTCCTTGCCACTTGGTAATAAACCAAGAAAGAACAAGTACTTTGTATCAAATATTTATCGGCACTGTCTAGGGAACCGGGAGTCGTACTTTATAACCTACGGGCTACGGAACCGGTAGTCCTCACGGAAACCAAACCATATGAGCTGCGATTCCGGGATCTGACGTCATTAACTAACGGAAACTTGTATGTGCTGGCTCCCGTTCCGGTAGTAATTGGAAATAGCTCACGGAAACTTCATCGCACCAGCTTCTCGTCCGGTAGCCTCACGGAATTGTGTACTCAGAAGCTAGGGAGCCGGTAGTTGATACCGGAAACTGTATAATTGGAGCTTCTGTTCCGGTAGTGTCTACGTGGAATATAAAACTCACGGAATAGTTTGGATGAGAGCTAGGATGCCGGGATTTTCACGGACTTAGAGAAAATAACATGGGAAAAAATTCACTACCGGAACCCATATATTGAGAGCTAAGGTACCGGTAGAAACTACTATTTGCTTGAAAATGACCAGCTCACGGACACAGATGGCTATGGGCTAGGGTTCCGGTAGTGATAAAAAAAAAAAAAATTGAACTCACGTACCCATGTCAGTGCAGACTAGGAAACCGGAAGCAAATATTTTGAACTAACGGAACCCAACTTCTGCTGGCTGGGGTTCCGGTAGGGCCAAAAAAAAATAAGATGTATAACTGGATTCAGTGAGCTGTACCGGACTCAAAGTCCATATTGACACCCGTCCATGAGTTTTTAATTTTATTTTTTGGCACTACCGGAACCGCAGCTTGGAAGAGCTGGGTTCCGTGAGTAAACTATTCACTTCCGGTTTCCTAGTCTACACTGACATGGGTCCGTGAGTCCTATTTTTTTTATTTTCGTCACTACCGGAACCCTAGCCCATAGTCACCTGTGTCCGTGAGCTGGTCATTTTCAAGCAAATAGTAGTTGCTACCGGTACCTTAGCTCTCAATATATGGGTTCCGGTAGTGAATTTTGTCCAATGTTATTTTCTCTAAGTCCGTGAAAATCCCGGCATCCTAGCTCTCATCCAAACTATTCCGTGAGTTTTATATTCCACGTAGACACTAGCGGAACAGAAGCTCCAAGTATATAGTTTCCGGTATCAACTACCGGCTCCCTAGCTTCTGGGTACACAGTTCCGTGAGGCTACCGGACGAGAAGCTGGTGCGATGAAGTTTCCGTGAGCTATTTCCAATTACTACCGGAACGGGAGCCAGCACGTACAAGTTTCCGTTAGTTAATGACGTCAGATCCCGGAATCGCAGCTCATATGGTTTGGTTTCCGTGAGAACTACCGGTTCCGTAGCCCGTAGGACATAAAGTACGACTCCCGGTTCCCTAGACAGTGCCATATTTATCAGACACTTTGAAATGTTGGCACTTAGATCTAGAAATCTTACCTAGCGCCAACGTAACAAAGAGAACCTGCACTAGCAGTCCTATTAGTGACAACAAAAAAAATATCCACATTTTCTTTTACGTTTGAATTTCTCGCTCGATGGAGCAATCTTTGAACGAAATAATCCCCCAAAAATGCTTTTCGAAGGAAAATACTCACTAATGGAAAATCAAAATAATTTAACTGAAAATTGTAGCAGTTTTATTTTATTTCGTCACAATTTGTATGAACCAATGCAAAATGACAGTTTAGCATGTGAATGCTAAACATAAAACCAACCAAGTTTCTAAGGGATTTATCTCCCAAGCTGCAGATTTGCGCGGGTCTACTTTTAAACCTATTTGGAAATGCCTGGATTTTTCTGTCTTTAATATGTATATTAAGCAGGTAAATATTATCGTGGGACTTCGAGACAGTAGTTATATTACTCATGATGATTTCGAAAATTTTACTACCTGAAAATATGTAAGATGAGATATTTGATTGTGAGAAATGGATAAGTCAGTTACATTTTATTGCAGCTATATTTCGAACATTCTTGGCAAGAGTCCTCTTTAACTCCGACCAATTTCAGAGGAGAATTTCACAAAATCAGATATTTAAGGAAGAATCTTTGACTTTAATTGCTTTTCCACAAGTTCATTTTCCAGCTTCAGCCTGAAAGTGAAGAGAACCCTTGCCAAGAAGGGCTGAAATATAGCTCTAATAAAATATACCTGACTTATCTGTTTTGCACTGTCAGATATGATTTGCAGTCAGCTTTTTCTGAAGGAAACGCTAATGAGATAGTTGATTAAGGGGTAAGTAGACGTGCTGAATCTCCATATGATAAATATTTTCTCCACGGACAAGTAGGACCCGGAATTCAGCCAAAAGTGGGAAATTTGTTACAAGTGAAAGTTTTACTTGAAGTAGATTAGATGTTTTTTTTTTATAGAGGTTTGATATAGAGACATACTGAATTATGTTCTGAGCTTCATTTTCTTGCCGGACAGGTAGTTTGCCAGGAATCTGGTTGAAAGCAGAAATTTGGCAGATGGCCAGAGGTTTTCAAACCTGACTTAGAGGTTTGCTTTGGGGGTAAACTAAGAACATGCAATGAATCTGTTTATGAACTACATTTCTAGTCAGACAAGTGATGTCATAGACACTTGCCCAAACCCGAACATTTTTTAGACCTAAAAACTCATAATTCCAAGTTGACAACTGCAAATGGTTATTGCAAAGTTGGTAAGTCTCAAACACATAGAAGGCTAGCTCAACAGTTAAGAGTGTCAGACTGAAAAAGTAGAGGCTCTTGGTTTGAAAACACGACTTTGGTATCATTCATCTTTATTTTCAAGATGCTGATTATTGATGAATAGTAAAATGTTTAAGGGAACTGATGAAGGTCAGATCTCTACATGACCCGACTGTCTGGATCAGAAAGTAGAATAAACATTAATTTTTTTAGATCCAGTCCGAACCTTTGGTCTTGTTGTCCTGGAGTCCATTCCAAGAATTATCTTTTTCTGTGTTTTAGGTCATTATCCAGGGGTTCAAGAGCTACAGGGAGCAGACAGTAGTGGAACCGTTCCATCCTAAACACAATGTAGTTGTTGGCAGGAATGGCTCCGGAAAGAGTAACTTCTTTTATGGTAAGAGTTCAGTAATTTTATTTTTATTCTTGCTTTAAGTTTCTTTGAAGTTTAGTAATTTTTTCGTGCAAATAAACTATTGTAGCATGGACTATAAAAAATAACACAGGCATGTAGACAATACCTCTGCATGATTGCATGAATGGGCCTGTGAAGGCAGTCAATTGTGTGAGTAAACAGTGGTATCATTTGTGTGAAACCCTAGGATGGGCAAAGCTGTTCTGGCTGTTCTAGGAGTAGCCTAGATTTTACCTCTGGTCACAATGTTATGATAGATAGAAAGTTTATTGTAAGAATTGACTATCGTGGCTATGAACCAAATTTGCGATTATTGAAACAATGTTTACAACCAGAGGATTGACAGCGTGACAAGAACCCTTGCTATGAAGGTTCAAAATATTGCTGATGAAGAATCGTAGCTGACGTATCCGTTGTAAACATTGTTTGAATAAATGTTTCAAAGTCAGCTTGGGCTTAAAGAATATTTATATGCGATTATTGTCAAAAAAACTGAAAAAATTACAATATATGTATCAGCGTATCTAATATCAGTAACATGATCAATACGGAGCCATCATGGACCTTGTTCGCTCAAATCAAAACCAAATGGTTTTGATTGAAAAATTACATGTTGTATCTGTCCCCTCTACCTTTAACTTTTCATCTAACAGTTTGTGGTTTATAAGAAAATATATTTTTGTGAGTTTGGCCAAGCTCATGGGCGAGGGGAAGTGGAGATGTATCCCAACAAATATGTCTGTTTTACTGTTTGTATATAATATAATTTGCATCTGAGGGAACCGAGTTCGCCTCTCCAGTCATACACAAATCCTGAATTTTTGGGCATGGGCATGGTACCCCTGTGAAGTTTGGTTTAACTGAGACTGGTTACATACCTAACTAGGGTGTTCTTCCTGTCCTAGATAAAAAAATACCTAATTTTACTTTCTATCCAACCCATTTTCCAATTTACAAAATGTTAGAGCACTTCCAAGATACATAGAGTTTTTTGGAGGCCACTTCTCTTCTAGTGGGTTTATCCTACCCTTTTTCAGAAAATTGCTGCTAGGTAGCATGGATGAGGCAAGCTTTTCAAGCTGTTCACTGGAGCAAACATTTCCTTTAGATTGTTTACATTTTATTGTATTTGTTTGGAGTAATTTATTTTTACTTTTTTTTACTCTGACTTTTGACTTTTTGACAACATGGAAAAGGATTGAGTAACCTAGTGGCAACTACCTGGAAAAGGATAGAGATAAACCCATTTGGAAAGAACTGGCCTCCACAAAACTCTCTGTGTCTTGCAATTGCTCTAACATTTTGAAAATTGGAAAATGAGGTTGGACAGAAGGTGAAATCAGGTATCTTTTGATATAGGACAGGAAGAAGACCCTATTTCGGTATGTAGCCAGACCATAAGTCCAGGCATGCCCTGACTGCACCTCTCTGCTCAGCACTGTATTTTTTTTTTTTTTTTACTGAAAAATTGAAAGAACTTGAACTTTAATAAAAGTGCAAATTAAGGTATTTAAGGTAACAAAATGATTGTGTTTTGAAATAGGAGTTGATGGTCATGACTCATGAGTTGGTTTTATTTTTTGCTCCGTTGGACCCATGTATAGTGGGATCTTATGTCCACAGAAACGTGCAGATGTCTCTTATGTTCTGTTAAAGCCTTTGATGTGTCATCTTACTGTTCCATTCATACAGCTTTTAGGGCACTGCTGGAAGGATTGCCAAAAGGCTTATGATATGAGCTTCGGCGTGTAGGCTAGCTACAGAATTTAAATGGAAAACCTGGTGAAAGGATCTATGAGGTCCTTTGGTTTTATACCTATGCACTGCCTGGCACCGATGGAAGTAACCTATTTGTTATTTTTAAGTTCACTTCAATTAACTTCAAAAGTTCGAGTCACAGAGGGAATGCACCATGATGAGTGGCTTTATTTCCCAGGTTTCATAGAACAGTTGGGCACAGGACTCTATGGAAAGTTCTCCTGTATAGGGGATTCGCCTGGTCAGGAGAAAAACAAAAATCCCCTTTGTCTGAGGGGTAATCAGACATGACTGTAGTTAGGAAGTGTTTGTGTTGCTTGTGTCAGTTCCATAGATCCTAGACATTAGCCCAATGAAAAATGTGTTGCCTGCGTAGTTGTATGATAGTTGCACGAAAAAGTTGCATACATTCATATGTAATAGCTTTTAGATCTATCAGAGATTTCCAAACTGTTTCTTACCACCCACCCCTCTTGTTTTCTTCTTTCCTTCCTGCATAATTCATGCCCATCACTTTCTGGTGAGATTTCTCATAGGGAGGAGAATTTGTCCAATCAGTTAAGCAGGTAATTCGAGGAACTTGGGGAGAAGCCTCACGGTTTGTTGATCATTCTCCGAACAGATAACATTTGGTTTTCTTCATGAATCATCATCCGGTTCTGTAAATGGCTGAACTACCTGATACTTAGATATTGATTAGTTCTCTTCCATAAGAGAAACACTTTCTCAAAGTGAAGTGTCTAAAGGAGTTTGGAAGAAAAAGAAGAAATGGAACAAAATGTTATAAATAATTCAGGGAAGATTCCTTGCTAGGCCGCCGTGTGCGTGGCTATACTACTTTGTAAGTCGACCAAAGGGTCGGTCAGTCTTTTTCTGCAGCGCCTCAGACAAGTAATCTCAATCCGCTCAAAGGATTTCCAGTCAAGACGTGTCTTCTCTGCAATACAGTTTAGTCTATGTTACCCAGATTGTCTGGGATGTATTGACACGCGGTGCAAACCGTCTGACAAGGGAGAGATAAAAATATGTTTCCTGCAGCCTACCCAGGATTCGAAGAATCTTACCGGATGGGTGTATCTGCTCAAGCAACGAAGTCTTGGAATTTACTACAAACGGCATTTTATCCGTTGACAAAGCATTGTCCAAGGATGAATACTTGATCAACACTACCTGAGTGGAAGCCAGCTAGGTTCTTTCGCCACCTTGTCTCTCCTGTATTAGCCAGGACAATAAGCGACAATTTCGCTATCAGGGGCGTCACAACTGGGGGGGGGAGGGGGAGGCCCCCCCGCCAATGCTGTCGGCCAGTCGGTAAAAAATAACCGAGTCGGCGAAGGGCCGCCATTTTTCGTCAAAACGGTTGATTTTTTTTCATGAAAACAATCGGTTTTTCTGAAAATTGGTCGATGTTTCGTCAAAATAGTCGATTTTTCTGAAAATCAGTCGATTTTTTTCAAAAATGTCATTTTTGTTGTTAAAAACAGTCGTTTTTCTGCAGAAAAGTCGGTAAAAATTTCCAGCCAGTCGGGAAATATCTCGTCCCCCCCCCCAAACATTTTGGCTAGTAACGCATCTGGGTGTTATTGCTTTTCATGAAAGAGGAGGCATGTGGTTTAATCTCCAGCCTTGCCTACATTGGTGGGACACCCGTCAGCGTAAGACTTGCTTACAGCCGGCCTCAAAAGCTAGTGTTTCGGCTTGAAAACAAACCTCTGTTCTCCGGCAAGCTCTTTCTTCCACCGGAGTATCATAAACAGGGACAAAACTGCAGAAGCATCCACTTCCTCCTGATTGTTAATTACGGAGCTGGTAAACCATTGAATAATCCCGGTCTCTCTATTTTGCATCCCACTACCCCGGTATTCTCAAATTCCTGCAGTGAACATAAATGAATGATCACTGTATAATTAATATTGACGTGTATCTCGGTTTTAGATGTGAACTGCATCCTTACGAATACTTTAAGTGACTTCTTTCATTTTTATAACCTTTCTTGATCGAAAGTAGTTGCTAATTGGTAAGGGCCTGGATTTTGAAGGAGTGCTTGTAGCGACAAGTACGGTCTGGAACCTCGTTTCGTCTTTTCGTCCTTGGACGGCAACATAGGGTGGGTTTCCATGAGGGTGTTCCACCCTTCTAACAATAGTTACTATTAGTTACTATTTCCGTTCCATCCTCCCAAAAAGTTACTACGCTGACGGTTCCAACCTTGTCGGAACAGTAACTAATAGTTGATATATGCTTACCATGCTCGGGAGCGTAGTAAGCGTAGTTACTACGCATCTCTGTAACGTGATTGGTCGGATTTGTCACTGGCGTGAGATCCGGCTGGAAAATAGAAAAATCGTTCCAGCCTTGACGGCAAAAAGCCAGAATTCGTGACGTCATGCGTAGTAACTACGGTAAGTAGGGTGGAACACGCTCCATGAAGCAAAAAGTGAAGATCAGGTCCAGGTTTGGACACGGATTTGGGTTTTTGACTTTATCCATGGGGGGGGGGCAGCCGGTGCAGGAGGCTGGTCATTGGTGTCCATCGAGTGAGTAACCCCTTGTATCAAACAAACGGAAAGAGAAAAAAAAATAAAAAGACAAAATCCGAACAATGGATAATGCTGAACGCAAAAGAAACTCCACCAACGAATCTTTGGTGTTGTCAGGTGACATATTTGCCTTGGAGATTGCATTTGTCGTTTCTTGGAACTGCTTCCACCTTTTCCGCTGCAGTACATCGGTAGTTTTGTACATTTCTTGTGGCCATGACATGGGCTTGTTTACCTAATTTTCGAATTTGGTTAATTTTGCATAATTTTCGATTTTTTTTTCTCCTTCTGGTTCATGACGAGTGTTGAAAATAAAGTGTCTCGTTTGTGATCCACAGGACGGTATCCAACCTCGGAATTTAAATAACATTTAACTTGGCCTGGAAATCTTACAAGGAAACTTCTGTGCAGGCCTAAACAGGTCCTAGATCATTCATGGTTTCCTTCTTGACAGTTAGGACCTTGTTAGGACTGCATTGAAGTTTCCTTTCAATCTATTTAGGCCATGTTCGAGGTTGTATAAGTTTGAGGTTTGATACCCCTCCTGCTTTTGTCGGCTTTTGTTTGCTTCCCTGATCGTTCGAAGTGACTACGCCGCCTGATAATTTTCGTAATATTCTATCGCTGCCGAGTGTTGGGTGCTGTTGGGGCTGTTGCTGACGATGCTGCTCTTCTTCCGCTTCAAGAAAACTTTTTTTTGCAACTTTAAGCTTGGTGCTAGCAGAACGCGAATATTTTCCGGGACGTGGAACAATTTCTACTTGAGGCGTATTCTCGCCGTTCCACGAGGACTCTTCGGGGAATCGAAGGAACGGCGAGAATAGAGGGAGTCACTCCACGCTGACTCCGCGTACACAACGAGAACCCGGGGAATGGTTCCAAAATGGATTTTAGAAAAAAAAATAAAAAAATATGCAGTTGGCGAAATTAGCCTGGATCCATTTTATTTTTGGTTTTGTTTATTCTGATTGTATTGAATTTATTTTACATTCAGCCAACACCAGCAAAAATTGATTCTCCTCTGAATCTGAAAGGGAGTCCTTTTTGATAATGGTGATGATAATCGGAGCTTTCTCCGTCCATGGGGACTCACGAGAGTACGGGGAAGTGAGTCCTCGAGACAAACAAAAACGCGGGGACTTCTCAAGTGGAGTCCTCGGGAAACGGCGAGGTACGCCTTTGGTATTGAAAATTGCGTGGTGCGATTTTAATCTGTCAGCGACGACAAATTTTGTTAGGTGAATTTCCATCTGCGTTCTGCGGGCATCAGGTCCGGATTAGGCTTTGATAGACTGTAGTTCCAGTTCACGGATGTCGAACGTCAACCGAGAGCGAGTTTATTTACATTGAGACAGTTTGGTCGCCACAGCAACCATGTTCGGGCCAGTGTGATGCAGACGATTTACATTTCAAAACAAACTCTCACAGCGTAAATGCCGAACTTAGAGCGTGTTCCACCCTTCTAACTATTGTTACTATTTCCGTTCCATCCTCACGAAAAGTTACTACGCTGACCGTTCCAACCTTCTCGGAATAGTAACTAAAAGTTACTATTTGCTTACCATGCTCGGGAGCGTAGTAACTACGCATCCCTGTAACGTGATTGGTCGGATTCGCCCGTGGCATGGTATCCTGCTGGAAAATAGAAAAAATGTTACAGCCTTGATGGCAAAAAGCCAGAATTCGTTACGTCATGCGTAGTAGCTACGGTAAGTAGGGTGGAACACGCTCTTAGTGTCTCTCGTCTGGCTCAGATGATATACGCATTTAAAGGACACTTTCGAGCATCAGGAAATGGTGACAGTTCTGATCTTAATTGGCACTGTTAGCGCTGCTAGGACCGTTGGATACCTCAGTTCGAACTCTCTCCGCATGAATCCAGCTTCCGTTTGCGTCATTTGAACTGCACATTTATGGTGGGACGAAAAGCTCAAGTTTTAAGTTGGCTGTGATGTTAGATGAGTAATTTAGTATTGTTTTTCGCTGAAGACAGTCGCCGGAAGTGCCACAGAAATATCCGATGTTGCATTTGTCCCCCCCCCCCCCCCATAGAATCTTAGAGGGGTTTTATTATTATTATTATTATTATTTATTTGAATCCTTCAAAACTGAAGATTAATGAATAAAAAGAAACAACAACATGTCAACCAAACTCCCGCACACTTACATGCAAATAAACAACTGATCGTTAAAACATATTAGCCTACTAAATCTACAATAAAAACAAGGGAAAAATCAGAGATCAGAATAAACAAACTAATCAGGGCGCTTTTTTTGTGAAAAAACGAAAAGGTTGTGATGAAGAAGAATGTTGTCAGCCTTTTTATGAAAGTTTCGGATTTTATTATTCAAGGTTTCCAGGGGATTCTTCGCCTTAAAGTTAAAAGTTAGGAAAGAGCTACTCGCAAAAATAGGGAAACTAAGAAGGAATTTAGAGAATTTATAATAAGTAACTAGCTTAGTATAATAATAGTAATTAGCTGATCAACAAATAACCCGAAAATTCCGTTCTTCTTGCATTATGAATAGTCAGCTTGGCTTCAAACCTTCAAACCTTCGTGCTTTCTTTCTTCATTTCTTTTTGTTCAGTTTTCTTCTCTTTTTCCAACAAGACCAAAGGTTTCGATGGGATCCAAAAATTCAATATCTGATCCAGACAACTGGGTCTTGTCTTCGCCAGATCCTGTCATCTCCAGCCTCCTTGAACATTTTTACAATTAAAATTCAGAAACAGATTAAGGCCAAATAGCTAGTCATCTGAAAAAGCCAAGTTCAGATATGGATTCAGCATGTGTGTTTACCCCTATAAGTCATATCTGTTTTGACGAAAACTTCCTGCCGCTTCTGCCAATTTCCTGGTTTCGGCCGAACTCCAGAACTGCTTGTCCGGCGAAAAAAGAAAGCTCAAAAACGAACTCAGGGTATCTTCTTTCCCCAATGATGAACATCTAATCAACTTCAAATAAAAATTTAACTTATAACAAATTTTCTGGCTCCAGCCGGATTCCGGTCGAACTATATTTCCGGGTAAAATATGATTGTCAAACACGGATTCAGCATATCTTCTCACCCTTAAATCGGTTATCTAATCAACTAGAAATAAAACTTAAGCTTTCCTGTTTCCTACAATTTTCCTGTTTTGGCCGGATTCGGGGGGAATTAAATGTCCAGGTAGAAATTTGTTTCACATAAGTGTTCAGCATGTCTTCTTGCCCTAAACCGAACATCTAATCAACTCCAAATAAAACTTTTAATTTTAACAAACTTTCCGGTTTGGGCCGGATTCCGGGCGAACTACTTGTCCGTCGAGAAAATGGTTTTCACCATCGTGTTCAGCTTGTCTTCTTACCCCATGATCGACCATCAAATTAGCTGTTTCAAAATATTTTGTTTTCCCCTTAATTTGAACCCCCTCCCCCACCCCTAAATGTAGGGCTACAAAGCCCATCTACGCACTTGACTGGTCCGACGACCCAACGAATCCTAACACCAAGTTTCATCAAAATATCTCATTCCCTTCGAGATTTATCGTGCTTACAGACGGACAGACGGACAACTTTTGCGATGTCATAGATATCCCTCCACTTACGTTTTGGGATCCCAAGAAGTTTGCGAAAATTAATATAAAGTGATTTTTTTTTTACTGCCCCCACAGGCCCATTCGGGCTTTCCTGCAGTCAGAAGTATCAGCTACATATATAAAAGATGTTAAGAGTGTTACAAAAGGTGTGCTCGTGTAGTTTAGCATGTAAAAGTTGCTTTGTATAATAAAGAGTACTAAACTAAACAAATCTAAAAACTATTCGTATTCTTCCAGCCATCCAGTTCGTCTTGAGCGACGAGTTCAACCATTTGAGGCCGGAGCAGAGGCAGGCCTTGCTTCATGAAGGAACAGGACCTAAGGTCATTTCAGCATACGTGGAGATCATATTTGACAACTCTGACCAGCGTCTACCGGTATGACTTGATTTTCCTTTCAGCGCAGTTTTATGTCAAAAGCTGCGTTCGTTTTAGTCGTTCCGTTCGCCGTTCTAAAACATTGTCCTAATAGGTGTAATAAGGTGTATTACCGCGTATAAGACTTATTACAGATTCCTCTTTTCCTCGGAGCGCGCTGTAATAAGGTGAATAAGGAGAATAGACTAGCGTTCTATTCTGGCTTATGCAGGTCCAATCAGATCGCTTGGTTGGTTCCGCCAGCGGGCCGAGGAAAGGAGCAGCGTCGTCAGGGTTGCCACGGGAAGCAGTAAAGTTCTACTTTGTTGGAAGCTGAAGAAACAACTTTTCTTCAAAATACCACGTTTTGTTCTGTTGCGACTGCTTAATGCTACTTCGAAGACCAATGCTGCCCATCCGTAGATTTAACTGCTTTTTACAATATATTGGGCGTCGAATTGTACTGGTGTACTTCTAGTAACACTAAGAACCTTGGCAACACTGCTCGCTGCATTGATAAGAGCCAGTCGGGTTCGTATTTGAATGGGCGTGTGTATTAAGACGTAAACATCGCGTATAGCGTTATTCAGCTTATTACACCTATTAGGACAATGCATAACCGTCGTTCTACTACAAGCGTTTCTTTACAACGGCGTTGAACTGGCGATAATAAGGAGTTTTTTTTTGTTCCCTTGAACTGCCGTTTCATTCCTCGTTTCTTAAACGAAGAACTGAGCCGGAAAGTCAATTTCAACATCTCCTTTCAGTAATTAGGCGCGAATTTTCAAAATTCTCGACAAAACAAATTAAAGTTGTAAACCAAGTTTGTTCCCCTTAATTTCGAAACCCTCACCCACCCCTAAATATAGAGCTACATAGCCCATCTTCGAACTTGACCTGTACTCTGACCTAAAGAGTCCTCATGCCAAGTTTGATCAAAATATCTCAACCCCTTCGAGAGTTATCGTGCTAAAAGACGGACGGACGGACAGACGACTTTTGTGATGTTATAGGTATCCCTCCACTTACGTTTTGGGATCCCAAAAGCAGTGACGCTTAGTACCGCGTAAAAGGCGAATACCGGGTCTCGCGAATATACGCCCATCCTAATATCCAATTAACTGCTGTCGGATTAGATTAGATTAGATTAGATTACATTTATTACAAACAAATACATACCACATAATCTGCATCACCTCAAGGAAAGTCCCGGGGGACTTGTTAAATAACAGGCGAAAAACAAAATTCACATCTATTTACCAGTGAAAAATAAGTACTACCACTGACACTAATTTCTAATTACTAAAATAAATACTAAAGATGAAAAAATAAAGAAAAGAAAACGACCGACTCTTGCTTACTCTTTTGCGAGCAAGAACCTTTTCCACCTGGGATTATTTTTTTTTTCAATCAATCAATCAATAAATTTATATATATAAATTTATTTATATAATTATATTCCGTAGCAAAATTCCTGATAATAAAAGATTCACGAGTTGTTTGTCGGATTTCACTAACTATATCCCCACAACCCATTGTTTCATAATTTTGATAATCACTATTCGTAGAAAAAAAATTTGCAAAAGAAGAAGGCAGTAAATTATTAAAGTGTTTGTAAACAAAGGTGCCAATTTGGTAATCCCTTGTTTTTGAAACATCAAAAAGCTTAATTTAAAGAAAATTTCAGAAGTTGTCGAAGTGACCATCAGCGTTGTGAAAAAGAAGTTCTATGCTTTATTTTGTAATTTTTGAATTCTCTTATAACACGTAATAAAGTTACTTGCCCATAGTGAGCAACCATAGCACACGTATGGATAAAATTTTAAGCTTTTAAGCTCATGTCTAGGCATGGGGCCCCCACTAAACACTTGTTTCGAATTTACATTTCATTTATCCGACCAAATTTAGAATACGGAGCCCTGTTTGGCATTTTGGCCTCACGGTCGAACAGACCGCCAGAATTGAGAAGATTCAAAAAAGAGCTCTAGTCATAGCGTCAAAGGTGGCCGAGAGGTCCTATGAAGAGTTACTACGTAAATTCGAAATCACCTCCTTACATGAACGAAGGCTGAAACTCTGCATGGAGTTTCGTGTCAAATCGCTGAATCACCCGATCTACAAAAATATTTTCCCTTCTGAAAAGCTGTCAAAAAGGCTCCCTCGCAAGGTATAGCTTCTACAGTTGAAAAGTTGCAGCCAATTAAATGAGCCCACCAGAGGTTTGCAAAGAGTTTTGTCCCTTCATTTTTAAAGTTGTACAACGAAGCATAAGCTCAGCTGCTAGTTTAAATTTATCATGTTATTTATGACCGTTGTAGCCGTATATGTTCATTTATATCCATGACTATACCGAACAAATTTGGCGTGAGCCACGATCAGTTTTTGGCGAATAAAAAGATTTATCTATCTATCTCTATCAAATATAGCGATGCGCTAGAGGGTACGGAGGTATTTGAAATATATTGATCGTATGCGACGTAAGTCTTGTTGGGATCCCAAAACGTAAGTGGAGGGATACCTATGACATCACAAAAGTTGTCCGTCTGTACGCACTATAACTCTCGACGGGAATGAGATATTTTGATGAAACTTTGTGTGAGGATTGTTTGGGTCAAGAGTAAGGTCAAGTTCGTAGATGGGCTCTGTAGCCCTACATTTAGGGGTGGGGGAGGGGGTTTAATTTAAGGAGAAAATTAAATAGAAACATATAATGTGATAGTCGATTATGGGGTAAGAAGACATGCTGAACACGATGGTGCAAACCATTTTGTCATCGGACAAGTAGTTCGCTCGGAATCCGGCTAAAACCGGAAAGTTTGTCAAAAGTAAAAGGTATATTTGAAGTTCATTAGATGTTCGATTTAGAGATAAGAAGACATGCTGAACATGATGGTGAAACACATTTGTTCGCCAGACAAGTAGTTAGCCCGGAATCCGGTCAAAACCGGAAAGTTTGTTCAAAGTAAAATTTTTATTTGAAGTTGATTAGATGTTCGATTAAGGGGTAAGAAGACATGCTGAACCCTTACGTGAACAGTATTTTCTACCAGGACAACTTGTTCGGCCGGAATTTGTTAAAAGCAAAAGTTTTATTTGAAGTTGATTAGATGACAGATTTAGGGGTAAGAAGACACGCTGAATCTGTATATGACAATATTTGTTTTTTACTTAAACATATAGTTCGTTTGGAATCCGGTTGAAACCGATTTTTTTTTTTATAAGTTAAAGTTTTACTTGAAGTTGATTATATGTTCTTTATACCGATAAGGAGATACGCTGAATTCGTTTCTGAACTTTTTTTTCTGGACAAGTATGGTAGTTCGTTCGCAATTGTCTAGATCAAATATTAGATTTTTGGGATCCCATCGAAACCTTTGGTCTTGTTTTTCTTGATTACACTATTTAATCCAGCAAGAAAATTCACGTATTGTGCGCAAAAGGCAGTTTATAGCTTCCCGAGTCCATGTCTATTATACGTCGGATATTTCTACCTCGGAAGTCAGTCATGCTTGCCTGCATTACTCTTTATCCTTATTAGTTTTACCATAATTAAAAACCAGTCCATACCGAGTTAGAAACTCCGGAGAGGGGGGGGGGGCAACCGTTTTGGTGGGTTTACACACTGCGTAAAATCCGAGCGTATTGTACGTACGTTTTGAGCTTGAAAACATTTCTAGCAATACGGACGTATTTGAGAAATCGGTCCGTTTTGTATCCAAATACGTCCGTATTGCTAGAAATCTTTTCAAGCTCAAAACGTGCCTAAAATACGCTCGGATTTCAAAATACGCTCGGATCTTACGCAATGTGTAAATGGACCATTACGGGTTCCTGCGAAACGATGGAATTCGCTGATCCGACTGAGTCAGGAAAAATGGCAGTATTTGTTTCTTTCAGTAATATGAAAGAAATTCTGTCATTTCTTCCTAGCAGTCGTCGAATTTTCTATAAGAAATGGTGTGTCCTTTACTCTGTTGTATGTTGCGTTTAAGCCTAAGAACTGTCGAGAGGTAGGGTTTTTCCGATATTTTCCTCCAAAAAGTCGATCCTTTACAATCCAAATTGCCCAGAGCTTTCTTGCTTATATTGCTTGAGCCAATCAAGCATCTTTCCTAACAATGCAATTTATTTTAATACCTTGATTTGGGCGGGTTTCTACCTGGAAATGAGAAATGTGTGCCTATTTGCAGAGAATAGCCTAGTTCGAATCTCTAGTGTGTCTAGTGTTTGATTTCTGGGATCAGAGGAATTGAGAAATTCGGTTCATGTGTTTATTCTTTCTTTTCTGTTCTTATTTGAAAAATAGGAGTAAATCTTTCAAATGAAATTCGAGTCTGCTGTTTTCTTTGAAGCATTGAATCTTAGTTTGCCAGATTGTTTAGGCTAATTTTGAAGAATGAGATAAATTTTAAAATCTGTTGATAATTTAATTATAATTAAGCTTGATAACTCAAGTTTTTCTCAAGTGTTTCCCACAAGTTTATTTTTCCAACTTGAGCGGTTTTGAGCCCGAAGAGGACCCTTGCCAAGATGGGCCGAAATATTGCTCCAATAAAATTCAGCTGACGTATCCATTGTCCACCATCAAATATAATTAATTCAGTGTATTCAGTTAAATGATACGAAAATAAATCGGCTTTTCAGTTAAACTTTAAAGGACCCGTCTTATCTATAATACTAATGCAACCTACTTCCATAATCACTCCATATATTTCTAAACCCAGAGACTTCAATTTTGTACGGTACACTCTAACTCAAACAAAACCACGCGGATTTTCTCACTTGCCGTGTTTTGCTACCATCGATGTGTATCATGCTGTCGATGGTTGTCTGCGAGAAGTTTTTCCATCATAAAATCGGTTATGTAAATTGTTTCCCTGTTTTCCCTGCAAAACAATGGGTAAAATATAACAAGAGCTACGAGCTCATATGGCACACCGGAAAGTAGACGAAAATGTCAAAAAAAAAACCTTCAACCCCCCCTAGGATTAGACCCGATGAAAAATTTGTAGCCTGCGTAGTAGTCTGGTAGTAGTACGAAAACGTTTTATGTAATACTATGTTATAGCAAAGAATACTATCATTTAATGTGCCTCAGACTAGTCCAATCTTATGTACTATATCCAGTAGCATCCTGCCTTGCCAAAGTAGCATTCCGGTCTTGCTAATAGTAGCATATAGGAGTATGCAGTATCACGGTAGCCTTGAAGTAGAAACATGTAGTAGCATCGTTAGTACTGCATGCTACTTTTTCGTACTACTTCATAGTATTATTTTGAGATAAATTTTCGTCGGGGACCAAGAAATAAGATATCCAATTTCACGGAAATGATGTAGGACTTGTGCTTGCTCTTCCCATTAAGTTTCATCCTGGTCCCTCCACTCTAAGCGTTTCCCAAGATTTCCGGTTCCCTTCTCCAGCTCCCCCCGAAGTCACCGGATCCTGTTCGGATTTTATGTGGATCGTCTGAGACACGAGGTCTTTCCAAATACCAAGTTTCATTAAGATCCGATAACCCGTTCAAGAGTTTTAAATACCTCAAGATTCCGGATTCCCCCTCCGGCCACCCCACCCCCCACGATGATCGGATCATGCAAACAACTATTGTCAAGTCGGTTTATTCAAGTCCCTGATTTGCCAGCCCAGTTGCATCGTCCTAGTGCATCAGGAAGTACCGAACTCACGTTTAATCAGAAATCCGCCCCTCCCCCCAACTCCCCCCATATTGCTCGAATCCGGTCCGGTTATGTCAATGATGTATCTAGGACTTGTGCTTGCTCTTCCCACCAAGTTTCATCCTGATCCCTCCACTCTAAGCATTTCCAAAGATTTCCGGTTCCCCTCTCCAGCTCCCCCCGAAGTCACCGGATCCGGTCCGGGTTTATTTGGATCGTCTGAGACACGAGGTCTCTCCAAATACCAAGTTTCATTAAGATCCGATCTCCCGTTCAAGAGTTATAAATTCCGGATTCCCCCTCCGGCCACTCCCCCCACGATGACCGGATCATGCAAACGATTACTGTCAAGTCGTTTTATTCAAGTCCCTGATATCCCAGCACAGTTGCATCGTCCTAGTGGATCAGGAAGTACCGAACTCACGTTTAATCAGAAATCCGCCCCCCCCCCAACTCCCCCCATATTGCTCGAATCCGGTCCGGTTATGTCAATGATGTATCTAGGACTTGTGCTTGCTCTTCCCACCAAGTTTCATCCTGATCCCTCCACTCTAAGCATTTCCCAAGGTTTCCGATTCCCCTCTCCAACCCCCCCCCGAAGTCACCGGACCCGGTCCTATGTGGATCATCTGAGACACGAGGTCTTTCCAAATACCAAGTTTCATTAAGATCCGATCACCCGTTCAAGAGTTATAAATACCTCAAGATTCTGGATTTCCACTCCCTCCACGATGCTCGGATCGGATGACTATTTCCAGCTTAATCATTTGGGGTCCCTGATATGCCTGCCAAGTTTCATCGTCCTAGCTTATGTGGAAGTGCCCGAACTAGCAAAACCCGGACCGACCGACAGACAGACCGACGGACGGACGGAAAGGGGCAAGTGCCATAAAAACCCGAAAATCTGGTTTTTCTATTTTATTTGAACCGAATGGTCAGCTTCTCTTCAAACCTTATATAAGTCAATGGGTCTCGGAGAAGGCTTAAACCAGCAACAAACGTGGGTTATTTGTTGAAAGCACAGCCTAATTTTAAAGTATTCAAATATTTTAAAATACCGTAAGTTGTAGAGTAAATAGTGCGAGGGATGGTAAGTAGGCGAGTAAGGTTTACGGAAAATTTGTAATTATGGTTTTTCACCAGGGCGTTCAGTTCCTAGATTCCAGTTCATATTCCCAGAAGAAAAAAAGATCAGTTCCTATAAATAGACTATCGCAACCTCTTCACTGCGAAAACACACTGGCAATTGCACACAAACTTGGCTAACATTGCCAGCAAACGTTGTCCCTGATTAGTGTGGTCCCCGAATGAACCAATCACAGAATATGCGAGAAACGGGGGTTAAAGTTTAACTGAAAAGGGTAGAGATCGGACAGTCTTTTTACCCCTCACTTATTCATTAAAAGAGGCTTGAAGACCCGATGGAAATGCGTTACTTTATCGCTCCGCTATTAACGAATAATCAGTTTTCGAATAGTGGAATTTCCCTGTCATATTTATGGTACTACCTGCTTCGTATGCTTGATGAAAAAGATTTATGAAATTTGTTTGTTCCGGCACTAAGCAATCTTCACCAAGCTTCTCACCGCCCACTTAAAAGCCGCGTATGTGTTCAGATTCAAATATTCCGCGTCATAGTAGAATTTGCGCTGTGGGGACAGCCGTAGATATTCTTAACCTCAGTACTAGAGGAGATAGTGGACGATAAGAAAATCTCTTAGCAGAATCCAAATAACTAAATGATACAAGAATAAGTTTGCTTTTCAGTTGAACTTTAAAGTTTACCTCGCACTATTTGCTGTTTGTGTTCCAGTATTCAAAAATAACTGAATAGTGTAATAGAATAGTATAAAACTAGGCCTATATATTAACAAATTATCCACGGCTTTGGCTGCTTTAAGCCTTTTTCGAGACTCATCCCACTTATAGCAAAAACACGAACAAATTCAGATAACCGGTTTTACGCACCAACAGCATGCTAAGCGTATACTCGTCGGGAGCACGATACGCATGGAAAATAATAGTTGCGTTTTTGCTGATACCGTGGTATCTGTTACCACGGTAACTGGATCTGCAATTTGTCGTTTTTGCAGTTATCGTGGTATCTGATACACGGTGCTCTGCAAAAACGACTATTGCCGAAATTGCACTTTTCGAAGTCATCCCAAAAGAAAAACAGATATTCAGTTACAACTCCAAGTGCTACGCTTCTTTCTCACCAATCTGACAAAATTTGATGAAAATGACATGATTTTTCAGATACCACGACCAGTTACCACGGTCGGACCGTAGCCTAGTATCTGAATATTTGATACCACGATAACTGGCCAGATACCACGATAACTGCAAAAACGCTTTTTGACCGTGGTATCACATACCACGATAACTGCAAAAATGACTTTGGACCGTGGTATCAGATACCATAGTATCTGCAAGTTTGAAAATTACTGATGTGTCATTAGCTGGCTTAGAATGTAACATATGAAAGTAGGGTCTCCAGGTTTAAGAATTAATGGAGCAATTACAGAAGTAAGTTGCATTGGCGTTGTAGGTACGACGGGTCCTTTCAGTGTGAATAATCTCTCCATGGGAAGATTAAATTTCTCTAGAGATCAAAAACATGAAAAAAACTTTGGAGGAAAAGTTGAAATAAGCGGACTGGTGAGAACTGGTCACTGGGCTGACGAAGGAAAATGATGGAACAGTGTCAGGCTTCTGTTCTTCCTAATTCAATGAATTAGGTTACAAAACTTGTGAAGCCCTACGAATGTTAAATGAATTTTATGTATCAACTATATTTGGTTTTCATGTTGTAAAACAGATACTCAGGAATAAATTCGATGATTGATTGATTGATTAATTGATTTTGAGAAAAGAAACTGCTGTTGGAAAGCCAAGAAGAGCCGAAATATTTATTTATTTATTTATTCATTTATTTCCCTCAAAATTGAGGAGTACAACTTATAAATTGTAAAACAAAATCATTCCTAAATCAACTAAACTCCTTTCAATAAAATACTGTGAAATGATATACAAAATACACTTCAACAACTAACTTATAATTACTTACGTATCGCACTAATCACTTCTTAAAAAATGGGTACAGGTTGTGAGTTAGGAGGGCTTCCGCTGCTTTTTTGTAAAAATTTGTCATCTTTTTCTTCAAGATTAAAACCGGGTCCTTTATTTTAAAATCTGAAACTAACTGCGAATTACTTAAAGAAATTGGGAACCCAAGTAGAAATTTACAAAATTTAAAATATGAAATTTTTATCGCAGAAATGTCGCTAATTCGAAAATTTTCTGTAATTGTTGCAGCAAAAAGTACGTGAGGTAAAGCCACGGCAGTAAATAAGGACCCAAGAATATCCTTTCTGTATCGCCCACGAAAACGAATTAGGAGGCCAAATGCCTTACGAATTCTGTCTTGGATATGATTAACAATTATAGTTTGAGAAACCTTGGCAGACGATGCATATGGGATCCCTAAATATGTCACTATATCACATGCTGAGAACCTAATCCCATTACCACAATCAAGACAATCACTTCCATCTACGGTACTATTAACAACACAAAACTGGCATTTATCAGCACTAACGGAAAGGCCCTTTGCTGACAAAGAAATGGCAAGACGGTTAAAATTCTCAACCAACGCAGCTTTGGATTTACTCAGTAGAATTATGTCGTCAGCATAAGCTAGGAAAGAAACATCTCGAAGAGCTGAAATCAGTGATATTCGGATTGACCGGAGACACTCTGCTAGACTAACATTAAATATATAAGGAGACATAATACCACCTTGTCTCACCCCTCTGCCCACTGGCAAATAAGAAGAAAATAGAAGAGAACCCACAGATACCCTAACCGACAGCCGGCTATACCAAGAACGCAAAACACGACAAATAGTAGCAAGAATTGCTGAAGCGTGTGATAAGTTATCAAACGCACCTTTTATGTCAATTAAAAGAGCGTATAAAGTTTCATTTTTATTTCTAGATTCAAGTATTATTTTTGAAAACGCAGCATGGGCGTGATCACAACCCATACCTTTCTTAAACCCAACTTGATTTTCACCAACATCAAGGTTATCAAAGAGACGTTTTATACTTAATTCAAACAATTTACCAAAGATTGATCTACGGGTGATTGGGCGGAAAGAATCAATAAAAGTAGATTTCGCTTTCCAGTTTTGGGAATAGGTGTGATAGTACCAAGTTGGAAAGGAGATGGAACACAACCAACCACCAACATCAAATTAAAATCATTTGTTGGGGCGCTTTGTTGGTGGAAGATAGTTCGTTAGTGGATTTTTCTTGACAGTTCTTTATTCTTCTTTTCTACTTCGTCTACTCTCCTTCTACGTCTACTCTCCTTCTTTTTTTTAATTTGTTTCCCTCAAAACTATATGCATAAAGAATATGCCCCGCACATTGCCAGGCCTTAAGTTAGGCCTTATGGTGGGGCCATAAAGAGTTAATGGTGTTTATTATTTTTTATGAATAAAACTAAACTGTAAAAAAATTAAGCTGACTAATCCTTTAGTTGCCGTCAAATAAGAAATACTGGAGCCTATACTATTTCTGTCGGTTTCTATTTCCGTACGGAATTAGTTTTCTAGCTTAGATATGCCTTAGATGCACCACAACCTGTCTCTAGTTAAACCTGTTGGAAGATGTGTGTTTAAAATCATGTTTACTGATAAATGTCTCTAAATTCAGATATTTAGGCACTGTTGTGACGGAAATAGAATCACGGCATCCCGCGTCGTTACAGTACAAGAGAGTCGACGTCAATTTTTGTAAGCCAAAAAGACAAAGATCTTCTCTGCTGAAAACACTAAATGTTTTTCTTATGTTGAAATCATGTTTGTTTCTAACAATCATACAATTTCCTTTCGTATTTTTCCAAGTACCTAGGTTAAACAATGATTAGGTGACGGAAACAAAATTCTGATGACCAGCCGTAACGGTAACAAATCCCCCAGAAAATGTTTGTGTCATCATAGAAAATCATGAACTGGAAACGCAGCTTGCACGCTATTATCTCGGAAGAAAACCTAAGACGAAGAAGAAGAAGATGGCTTTCTTTTGAGATATTGTTTACCTTTTTTGGAAATTTTTGTGGTGAGAAAAAGACAAACCAAAGCTGGGCAATGGAATAGACAGGTTAACTTCTGACGGAAATAGTACAGGCTCTAGTATAGGTATCATTGTTATATATTTTTATTTCAGATTGATAAAGATGAGGTAGCCCTTCGTCGTGTCATTGGGTCGAAGAAGGATCAGTATTTCTTGAACAAGAAGCTGGTGACGAGGACGGATGTACTCAATTTGCTTGAGTCTGCAGGCTTTTCAAGATCGAATCCTTACTACATTGTCAAACAAGGAAAGGTATGCGGCTATAGTTATAGTGTTTATTTAACTAGGGGCGGGAAACAGCTTTAGTTTTTTGCCGGACAAGTAGACCAAGTAGTTCACCCGGAATCCGGCAGCGTAAGCATCTTAGCTGACGTATCCGTTTTATGAATTGTTGAATATAATACGGCCGAAACCGGAAATTTGTCAGAAGTAGAATTGACGTATAAGAGCAAATACACATGCTGAATTCATATTTGAATTTGGTTTTCTTAGATGATTAGCTATTGCCCTTACCTGTTTCTGAATTTTAATAGTAACATGTTTAAGGAGTTTGGAGTCTCATCGAAACCTTTGGTCTTGTTATTTGTATTTATATAGGTTGCTTATGTTCGATCCTTGAAAATAATTCCGACCCCGTAAGATCAGCTAATACCCCAAGCCTTCAATGGTAAGCTTTTTGCAACTCTTCCTGAGCCCATCTCCTTAAAAAAAATCTTTCTGAACCTACCTCTTATTTTAATTTTCATTCAAATAATCTCCCAATAATTCTGATCCCATTTCTATCCTGTGCTTTTTATGGCACTTGCAGCCTCTGGCTCAAGTGCCATATCCCTATTGCAATTCCTTCTGTCAGTCGGTCGGTCTGTCCCACGATTTCGAGCTAGGGTACTTCCAGATATGATAGGACGCTGAAACTCGGCAGGCGTATGAGGGATCCGACCAACGTCACCTGGAAATAATCAGTTTCCCGATCCGACGATCTAGGGGGGGGGGGGGATCCGGAAAATTGAGTCGTGCCGCGTGCGTAACGTTCGAACGGGCGATCGGATTTGAATGCAACTTATTAACTGAGTAGGAGACGTGTCTCTGATGTCATATTTCAAGTACGGACCGGATTCGACAACTGTGGAAGAGCGGGGGGGGGGGGGGGGGCGGAAATCTCGTGAAACATATTTTCAAATAATACATAAAACGGATACGACAGCTACGATGCTTTGACTGCCTCTAATTGCTTGTCCTTGAAAAAGTCATTGCCGAATAATAAAATTAAAATATCAGATTAAATGCAAGACATATCCTAAAATCATTTTCCTACAGGTGTAACTTTACCGATGTCGCATCTTTAGCCCTGAAAATGCAGGATTTTGTTCAAAATGAAATTCTCTGTGTTTGGATGAATTTTGGTTTGTCGTGCAAGCAGCACACACTTTAGATGTTATTACCAGAGCCCCTAGTGGAATAATAAAAAATCAGATTGTCCTTCAGCCCAAGCTGACTGCACTGCAACACTGATAAGTCAGCTACATTTCATTCGAGCTATATTTCGGCCCTTCTTGGCAAGGGTTGGCAAGTCTTGAGCGGCTCAAGCCGCTCAAGCTGGAGAATAAACCTGTGGAAAAACAATTAAAGATTCTTCCTTAAATATTTGATTTTATGAACGTCTTCTCTGAAAGTCGGTTGGAGTTAAAGCTGGTGCTGTGATTTCATTCTGGACACGGCTGCTGTTTTTGCTGTTCGGTGAGGTAGTCCAAAGGGTAGAGATTCTTCTGCATTTTGGTTTTGAAGTCATCTGTCTCGTCTTCTTCTTTCCAGCTAAGATGGATACTTGTCGGCGGCATGTATGGGTGATTTGAAGTTCCGTACCGTGGTGATAAGATAGTCCTTTAGCCCAAGCTGACTGCGAATCATATTTGACGGGGCAAAACGGATAAATCAGCTACATTTTATTCGAGCTACTTTTCGGCCTTTCTTGGCAAGGGTCCTATTTCAGGGCTTGGATTGGTTGGAGCTTTAACTCCAGCCAATTTTCAGAGAAGAAGTTCATAAATATTAATAGATCTATATTATAAAGTTATGCTTAATTTTGACCTCGAAATTTGACTTAAAAGTCTCAGTCAGTGGACTATCGTTACCGTAATATCCGTTCGGGTTAAGCGTCGGCGTGAAAGGTGCATTCTAGAGAAAGGATTCCTTACCTAAGAGCTTAGTCCCTCCTGTGGCGCCAGCGGCACCAGGACATCCGTCGGATCCGGAAAATAAGGTCTCGTTGAGTATCGGCCGGATCCTGTATAGTCCGTCATAGCACGAACAAATAATCATATAGAACCTCTGTCTTTGGTACCATGCAGCGACTATGAATACCCCGACAAAACTCGGACCTAGAGCTGTAGCTTTTTACCCGTCTACTCTACTTCTGTCTTCGCCTTTGCTCATCGCAGAGAAAGAAAATGCCTTAGGCGTACTCCGCTCGCTGACCCGCTCTTGAGCGCGTTCAAAGAACCCATCAGCTTTGTGTTCTACTTTTCCTCAAGGTGGTTTCACAGCGATATAGGTAGTTGTAGAGGTAGCAAAACGTGATGTGGCGCGAAGCTACTAACCTCCGCTCGTTGACAGCGGAAAAGGTGCGGGGAAATACTCGATTCCGCATAGTCATATTACAGAGATAAGGAGTCGGAGGTTCTATCGGATTATTTGTTCTTGGTCACAGTCAGAAAGAACCGCCATTTTTTCCTGCTGCCCAGACGTCTTCCCGCTGGATTTTGGACTACCGTATTGATGTGCTTCAGGTCTCGCTGATAGGTGCGACGAAGCGTATTTTTCGACCTTCCTCTTCTTCGGTTTCCTCTGCTGCCACCCGATAAAAAAATTATCTCAAAATAGTAGTATGAAGTTGTAAGAAAAAGTAGCATGCTGTACGACCTGAGCATGCCTTTATGTCAAGGCTACCGTGTTACTGGATTCTACTGCATGCTACTATTAGCAAAACTGGATGCTACTATAGCAAGACAGGATCATAGATGGGTGAATCCGATCATGAAAGGATTCGAACCCGAATCTGAATCCAGGGCTAGGTACGAATCCGAATCCACCATTTCATGCTGAGGATTCGAATCCCGAATCGAATCCGACCTTAACAAAAATTGAATCATGTACATAGGCTATTTTTTAAATCAGAGGTGACTAAAAGCATTGATATCTAAGATAATCAGATAACGAGAGATATTACTGAGGATGGTTGCTGGTGGAGACTAAAAAGTTGGATTGCCTATAGGCACACTGTGCAAAAATTGGAAAACCGGAAACTGAAAGGATGAAGTCCAGGAATTTGAGCGGATTCGTAAGATTGAGGGTTTGGAATCCGAGTCCGGATCCGAGTCCAGCCTGACAAGCAGAAGATTAGAATCCAGGATTCGAATCCGGCCAAAGGACGAATCCTGGATTCCGGACAGGATACTACTGCTTAAGATTGGCCCAGTCTGAGGCACATTACATGATAGTATTGTTTACTACTACATATAAAGACATGCAACTTTTTCGTACAACTATCATACAACTACGAAGGCTACAAATTTTTCTTCGGGGCTCCAGTACCGTTTTCTAGGGAATCTTATCGTTCGCCATTCGGATGACGTACCTAAAGTAGCGCCCGCTGGCGTATGACATCTGTTATCAGGGCTATGTGGGCTATGTGGTCCCTCCAGCTAATTGTCAATATCCTTCGGAGACGGTTGTTCTCAAAAGCGAGAATCCTATTCGCCTGCTGTTGGTCTACCCTCCCGCATTTACAGCTAGTACTTTTTCGGTCACCAAACTGGCTTTAGTCGATTAAAAGCTCCACTGGCTTGTCTAATCCTAGACCACTTCTCGCTGATCCCATTTGTTCGTCTGTACTTCCAAGGTATCCCACCACCACCTGCTATACTGTTTTATCCCCGCACGTTATATCCAGTGGTGAGTCGCTCGTTGGCATGCTTATTATTTTGTACGAGTTGATCTTCGGTCCCAAAGACTCGCTTTCTCTCGGACTACATCGAGAAGATCCTGGGGCTTCTCCTTGTTTGCCCCCATGAGGGTGATGTCGTCGGCGAAATCGAGATCATCTAGTTGGTTGTTGTGGCATATTTGGATGCCAAACCAGGAGTGACCAGGATTCTAGCGATTTTTTGTATTTTGATCTCAAAGACGCAGTAGGACATTATGTAGACGAGTGGAGTACTTGTTGCCCCAGCATTCACGATTTCTTGGCATTCATTAGGCTCCAGCGTTCTAGGAAATGCTGCATACTGCATACCTGAATTCCTATCTCCTCCCATCTCATATCGTATTACCTGGCCCTCTTTCGTATCCTATCTTATTTTATTACTAGCCTAATTTTCAATCAGAGTCGCTAGCCATGAGTCCTTCCCCCTCTTTTAGATTCCCAATCTTGAACCGAAGTAGAGGGACGAGCTTCTATTTGATTTCGGCCTACGGGAATTTCAGTATAGTTCTCCAGGATTGAATTTTTGAAATCTGCCGTTCCCCAGTTTTCTTTCTATGATTCGTTCTAAATATTAAAGTTTAACTGAAAAGCAAACTTATTTTTGTTTCATTTAGTTGAATACGCCGAGTAATTTGGATTCTGCTAAGAGATTTTTTTATTTTCCACTATCTGCGCTCGTAGTGACGTTCAGAGTATCTACGGCTGTCCCCAGAGCGTAAATTCTACTATGACGCGAAATATTTGAATCGGCACACAGATGCGGCTTTTTAGTGGGCGGTGATAAGCTTGGCGAATACTGCTTAGTGCCTGAACAAAAAAATATTCATAAATCCTTTTCGTCAAGCATCCGACACAGGTAGTAGCCTACCACAAATCTGACAGGGAAATTCCACTATTTGAAAATTGGTTATTTGTGAATAGTGGAGCAACAAAGTAACGCATTTTCATCGGGTCTTCAAGCCTCTCTAAGTAAATAAGTGAGCGGTAACAAGAATGTCCCTTCTCTGCCCTTTTCAGTTAAACTTTAACATGAAATCGTTATAAAACATGGAACTGTGTAGGCTATTGGCTGCTGTATTATGTAGGATCCACAACCCGGGGCAAGTAAGCCCGGTACTTGTTGGGGAAGGCACAGGGAACCCCTAAGCTGCCGCTAGTGTTACTGCGAGCTTTTGGAGGTGCGACCCCTGCGGGCAAGTTGTTCCAGGCTTATGGCGTCTCCAGGCGTTTTACATCCGTTCGCGATTTCCAGATCAGTGCTTCAAAACGGACTAGTTTCGGAAAGTCCTTTATTGTATCATTGTGATTTCATTCTTTGTAAATATAGTAGCAGTTGGAAATGTTGTCCGGAAAGGTCTTATTATTCGAAAGTTGAGCGTTACATGATTTTGTTTGGTAGTTGTTTGTTGTTGTATATGTATGTATACGGCATTCATTCATTGGCAACACTTATAGTAGACTTGTGACAGATATTGTAAAATCGATCCACAAGCTGATAATAGAAAATCTTAGAAAATGCTTCTCGAACAAGGAAAGTTTTGTTGTTCGGAGCAGAGAGTGGTAGCTGATATGCCCTGCTTATTACCTTACGGAAACCTATTTTACGATCTCTCTGTAACGTTAATAACGAGACAAATTTGGACATTCAAAAACTAGTCCGCTTGTATTCAAATAATGCTTACCCCGGATACATCAGCTAAGATGCTTCATCATCGATTTTTCGGCCCTTCTTGGCAAGGGTCCTCGTCAGGCTGTCAATCTTTAGGCTCAACGTCGCGGAAGGAAACAAACCTGTAATGATGAGGACCCTTGTCAAGAAGGGCCGAAATACCTTTTTCTGATTACAGGTTTGTTTCCTTCCCCGACGTTGACCCTGAAGATTGACAGCCTGATGAGAACCCTTGCCAAGAAGGGCCAAATATCGCTAATGAAGCATCGTAGCTGACCTATTCGTTGTATACATTATTTGACTATATGTCTCAAAGTCAGCTTGGGCTCAAGGAATATATAGTCCGCATGGACCGCCGAGGTGGAATAAGGCAAATATCTGAATTGGAGTAACCGCTTTTTTACGAAAGCTGGAGGTAGACGCTACTTTTGCGACTTACGAAACGGCAATGAAAGAATTGACTGACATCTCCGATTGTCACAATCCATATGCCCGGGATGACTTCCTCCGACACATGAATGGTCGGCTGTCGAACTGGTTTTCGGAATTTCCCGTTTTCGCCGGTTCCATTTCGGATTTAGCGGGCATTCGCGCGAAGGTGTATTTCAGTTCAATTCTGAAGAAAGCTAATCTCTACATACTCGGTCAGGCTTTTATGCTGTTGCTCTTTCAAGTAGTTTCGGTGTCTTTGGGATCCCAAAACGTAAGTGGAGGGATACCTATGACATCGCAAAAGTCTGTCCGTCCGTCCGTCTGTCAGCACGATAACTCTCGAAGGGAATGAGATATTTTGGTGAAACTTGGTGTGAGGACTCAGCGAGTCAAGGGAAAGGTCGAGTTCGTAGATGGGCCCGATAGCTGCATATTTAGGGGAGGGGTTTCAAATGAAGGGGCGAAATTTTTTTTTTTTAAAGCTAATGAGATAGTTGATTACGGGGTAAGACGACATGCTGAGCACGAATATGAAAATCATTTTTTCGCCGGATAAGTAGTTCATCCGGAATCCGGCCAAAACCGGAAAGTTTGTTAAAAGTAAAAGTTTTATCTGAAGTTGATTAGATATCCGATAAAGGGGTAAGGAGACATGCCGAATCGGAATATGAAAATTATTTTGTCGCCGGACAAGTAGATCGCCCGGAATCCGGCCACATCCGGAAAATCTGTTAAAAGTATATGAATATATGAAGTTCATTAGGGGTTCGATTTACGGGTAAGAAGGCATGTTGAATTCGTGTATGACAATTATTTTATACCTGGACACATTTCACCACGAATCTGGATCACACCACGATTATGGAGAAATGGCTGGTATGGAGACACGCTGAAACTCTTTTTGAACTTCAATTTTTTGCAAGACAAGTAGTTCGCCCGGAATCCGACTGAAACCGGAAATTTGGCAGAAGTAAAGCCGGAACTTTCGTCAAAGTAGACATGACACAGGCTATAGGGGTAAACTCACCTGCTGAATCCATATTTAAACTTCGTCTTCTCCGATGATTACCATTGGACCGCTACAAGACCCGATTGTCTGTAAATATTAAATTTTTGGGATCCCATCGGAACCTTTGGTCTTGTTATATCTGGCAAAATATATCATTGGCCCTAAAGCCTCTCATCCCCTCTGGAAGACGGCCGAAAAGCGGGAGTGGTATCTGAATTCTGGTGAGCGTTTGTGGCGCAGCCGGCCTTAATCCCTTGTGCCAAATATCAATCTTTCCGCAACTCACGATCGTTTTTGGTAACCAGCTAAACAGCTTGAAAATCGGTTGGTATTTTGGCCAAAACAGGCTTGCCCGGAATGAATCTTGCAGGCTGAAGTTTTCCATGTTGGTATTCTATTGGTCTTTTTAAATTTAGTCAAATATGAACTCCGATTTCTTTCTCTCCTGAAATGGTTGACGGGATTTCGGAAGCTGTCTATTGAAACAAGAGCCCAGGTTGGTCTGGGAGATGATCAGTAAAAATAGCAGGGTTCTTTAATCTTTAAGTTCGTCAACCTTGGATCACGTCTTTCCTTGTTTTCTCTCCTTCCAGTTTATTTTTATTTTTGACATTTCTGCTAAGGCCGCCGTAAGTGGGATGCATAATCCCTGACTTGATTGCTCTAGAAATCGAGTAGCCAAACGCGTTTTTTGTTTTCGATGGGATTTCCGTCTCGAAAATTGCTAATAGCAACCCCTCTGGCCTCTGGACGTAAGTGGAATACGGTAATCTCAGATGTTGGTAAGTGGATAAATACTGGAGATTCGTGACTCCTTATAATATGATGCTACCACAATAGTGCAGTGCATATTATATCCTAATATACTAATTTAATCCGTCGACGTGTTGTATGTTTGGATGATGTAGGTCGGTCTGGCTACCGGTAATCTTCCCAGATTTGGGCCTTTTGCTGGGTATACATGGTTCCTAAGAAATTTAAACAACACTCAAAATATGAGTGATTCATCTTCTTGGTCCCGGTTTCTAGTATACTTGTTTCCTAAGAAATTTAAACAAAACTCAAAATATGAGTGATTCATCCTCTTGGTCCCGGTTTTTAGTGGAGTGTTCCTTGGAACAATCCACTATTGCGAGCGCTGTAGCAGCTTTCGGTTTTCACCATATTTTGTGGACCTCATTAACTCGTGAACCAATGCAAGTATCAAGTTCAAACTTGGTACACTAGTGGCTATTGGGGTCTAGTTGTGCCTTTCGCCCCCTCCCCCCCCCCCCAACCCGGTGCAGGGGCAAATGTGCCCAGATTGGCCAGTGAATAATGTTCATAACTTGACCAGAACTGGACATAGGACTATACAATTTCTTGTATTTGTAGATCCTAGGCCTGGGAAATTGCTTTTAAAGTTGCACCTCCCCCACCCACCCCGTTCATGGGCAACTGGGCCCAGATTGCCCAGGAGTAAAGTTTCTTACTTCTTATCCGTGACAGGAATCAACAGGTGTCAAGTTCCAGAATATGTTCTCACTAAATCAAGACCTGCTTTCTTATGGCACCCGAAACTCTTGTGACATCGTCCAAGAAGCGCCCTCATCAAAAAGGGCTTCTTTTTTAATTCGATTTTTTGCGCCGTCAATTTGGAATCTACTACCGTTAGATATCCGGAATTCGAATAACCTCATTTCCTTCAAGCGAGCAGCGAAAGGTCATTACAGGAAAATTGTTTAGTGTTATCCTCCTTTAGACCCCCCCCCCCCCGTTTTTCTTTTCTTTTGTTTTCTTTCTTTCTCCTTCCTTCTTTACCTTATTTTCTCTCTCCTTTTATTTAAAGTTGAAACCATAGGTTATTTTTTTCCTCTCCTCTTTTTTTTTCTTTATATAGATTGTTCGGTTAGTTGATTCTGTTTGATGTTTAAATTAATATCGGATATTTCCCTGCCCTAGTCAAGCACTACATTTGTGCTTTCCTGACAGGAATGTAAATTGTGTATTTTTTTGGTCTTTAAATATAGTCCAATGAAACTGAAACTGAAACTGAAAAACTTGGTAGGTTTGTGAGCATTGGGGTCTCTTTTTACTTTCTGCGGGTCCCAGACCCCACCCCCACTTGGTTCAGGGCAATTGGGCCCAGATTGCCCATTTTTTAACTTGACAATAACTGGAGATAAGACGATGAAATCCTTTTGTGCTTTTGGATCATAGGGGTTTGGGATATATATGTGGAATGGAACCACCCCCAACCCTCCCCGGTCGTGGGCAAGTAGGCTCGAATTGCCCATGAACAAAGTTTCTGACTAGTGACTGGAATCAAACTCTAAGCTGGTATACTTAAGGAAAAAGACGCGTAAATACGTATTTTGATGGGTCCCGACCCCCCCCCCCCCTCTCCCGTTAATGGGCAGCTGGGCCCTTCCCATGAGTTAAGTTCGTCTATGACAGGTCTCTAACTCTTGTATATTTTTGGAGATATATCTATGCTACAATACGTTGATCCTAATATCATCACTCTAGTTTGACTGCGAGTAGCATTTGCAATTCGCAAGAATCAAAAAAGGTGTTTACGCTGTCTTTTTTCCATAGCCGTCTATTGTTTCAACACAGAATTTTCGGACTGTAGACTTTTATCTTTCCCATTTCTTAACATTCCGGTGACAGAAGGTGCCAAGCAAGCTTAAGTGGGATCCAGGGACTCTGTAGAGCTAGTGGCTTTCAATTGAGTTTCAAACGTTGGACATCGCAAACGTTGTCCGTCTGTCCGTCCGTCTGTGAGCACGATAACACTCGAAGGGAATGAGATATTTTGATGAAACTTGGTGTGACGATTCTTTGGGTCAAGAGTAAGGTCGAGTTCGTAGATGGGCCCTGTAGCCCTATATTTTGGGGTGGGGGAGGGGTTTCAGATTAAAGGGCACACAAAATATTTTTAAACAGCTAATGTGATAGTCGATTATAGGGTAAGAAGACATGCTGAACACGAATATGCAAAACATTTTCTTGTCCGACTAGTAGTTCGCCCGGAATCCGGCAAAAACGGGAAAGTTTGCTAAAAGTAAAAGTTCAGTTTGAAGTTGATTAAATGTTTGATTTAGGGGTAAGAAGACATAATGAAAACCATTTTCTCGCCGGACGAGTAGTTTGTTCGGAATCCGGCAAAAACTGGAAAGCTGGTTAAAAGTAAAAGTTTGATTTGAAGTTGATTAAATGTTCGATTTAGGAGTAAGTAGACATGCTGAACACTTATGTGAAAAGCATTTTCCACCCGGACAATTAATTCGCCCGGAATCCGGCCAAAACCGGAAAATTTATTAAAAGTAATAAGTTTTATTTTAAGTTGATTAGATGATAGATTTAGGGGTAAGAAAAGACGCTGAGTCTGTATATGACAATCATTTTTCACCCGGACATATAATTCGTCCGGAATCCGGTTGTAACCGAGCTTTTCTTAGAAGCTAAAGTTTTATTTGAAATTGATTAGATGTTCGGTATAGGGATAAGGAGATACCGTACGCTGAATTCGATTCTTAACTTTCTTATTTTTGCTGGACAAGTAGTTCGCTTGGAATTCGGCCGAAACCGGAAATTTGGCAGAAGTAAAGCAGGAAGTTTCGGTCAGTATCTTCAAAATAGATAAGGCTTATAGAGGCATATCTGAACTTGGTTTCTCTGATGATTAGCCTGGCGAAGACAAGACCCAGTTGTCTGAATCAAATATTAGATTTTTGGGATCCCATCGAAACCTTAGGTTTTGTTTTACGTGGAATTTGCTATGATGAAGACATAGCGAAATGCACTAAACGAGTGAGTTTCGACTCCCAGAGTCATCCATTAAGAATATCGAACACATCTCATAAGAAGTCCCTTTCGGGGGGGGGGGGGGGTCCCAAACGTAAGTAAAGTAAAGTTAATTTTATTTAACGTCATTTTATTTACTCTAATCACCGAGGAGGAATGGTGACTTCGCTCGCGCGTATACGCGCAAAGTTAATTGGGTAAGACTGTTAAACCTAGCGTACGTATTCTTTGGGTTTTGGATTGTCGGGGGGGGGGGGGGGGGTTGAAATGGTTAATAATATGCTGTTCAAATTCGTAGAAGGATTCACTGGCAAAGTACAGGCCAAGTCCGTAGATGCGTCCTTTAGCCCTAAATTTAGAGGCAGAGGAGGGGGTTTCGAATTAAGGGTAAAAACAAATATGTTTGTATAAGCTAATGAGATATTCGTTTAAGGGGTAAGGAGGGTCACAGAATCCATATTTGAACTTAGTTTTCTTGCCGGACAAATAATTCTTCTGGAATTCAGCCAAAACTGGAAATTTGTGTGAAGCTCAAAGTTGTTTCTGAAATCGATTTGAGATTCGGTATCGGGATAAGGAGACATGCTGAATCGAATTTTGAGCTTTATTTCCTTGACGGATAAGCTGGCAAAATTCACAAAAACCTAGAAATTTCGATTGAAAAGTTCTGCTCTCAGCGTTACTAGATCTTTTGCTGTGCATGCAGTTCGCCGGGAATGCTTCTAAACTACGAGGAATTTAGTAAAAAAATAAATAAAAAAAAATACAGTTCTAAAAGACTTTTTTGTGGTCGATTAGTAATGAGATATTGGAGTAAACATGCTTGTTGTATCCGTATCTGAACTTGGTTTCCTCGTTTGATTAGTTGTTTGGCCGTAAGCAAAAACCTTCAAAACGGTAAAAAAAAATAGTGTAGGCTACATATTAAAGCGGTTGATGATGGATAAATAGCAAAAATGTTAAATGGGTCAAGCGAAGACTCGGAAATGTATACGATTGGATTGTCTGGATCAAGAAGTATGATAAACATTACATTTTTGGAATCCCATCGAAACCTTTGGTCTTGTTTAAATCGAGAGGTTTAAGGTTTTGACTAAACTTGTGTATAAAATCAGAATAAAGAGAAGGTCAAGCTGGGGAAACAAGGTTGATTGACAAAAACGCGGAGACTGATTTAATTTTTCGCGTATGAATGTTTTCCTTTTTCATTGCCTTTCTACTTCTTTAACTTATTGATTACCGTAGTGGACTTTCAGTAATAAAATAAAAGAATATAAGTAAAATAAGGTGTATATGACTTGCATTTTTTTTTCCTCATAAGTAAGAAACCACGCTGGCTAGGCCAAGCATTGTCATTTCTGCTAAGCTTACTGTCTAGGGTTCCTATTTGTTCCCGTTGGAAAATTATTCCAAATCCGGGTAAAGCTAAAACCTGAAGTTCAGGTTGATTTTTTTGTTTTCTCTTTTACTCAGTACATTTCATTCACTCATTCATTCATACTCCAGGGACAACCAGATCCATCCCGATTCCACAACTAACATTCGATGCAATGTTGAAATGCGTCAGTTCCGACGGTTTTATTTCCCTTGAAATAGACAAATCAGAGTTTACTTGAGATGGGGATTGGATTAATTTATCACAGAGATATGCCATCTGCACTTCCCAGTGGGTAAATAATTCAGTTCTAATCGAGGTGATTCGCACTCTCCGACCTGGTGTGCAGGTATTAACTCTGGATTATCGATGTAAAATTTCAACAACTCCATTTTATCTGTGGAAATGGCGAATCTTCGCCGAAAAATTGTGAACAATGGCGAAAAATTAAAAACAAGGCTGAAAAATAAGACGCTGAGCATGAGTTTGTTGTCATATAACAACTGAGGAACTCACTCTTGTGCTTCTTCTCCCCCTCTCTCACCCAGTGTCACCGACCAGAAGCATGACCAACAGTAGGAACGTTTCCAGGCTTGCTACAATACCTTACCTTAAATTACCTTAAATCGCATTGTCCAGCGACAAAGGTGCCAATGCTCCTGTAGGGTACGTTGATTCTAAGACGTTGGTTAGTTGATTCTAATACGTTGATACGTTGATTCTAATATCACCACTCTAGCTTGACTCGGCTAGATTGGGAGTACCATTTGTAAGTCGCAAGAATAAGAACAGGTGTTTACGCTGTCTTTTTCTCCATAGCTGTCTATTGTTTCAACAAAGAATTTTCGGACTGTAGACTTTTATCTTTCCCATTTCTTAAAATTCCGGTGAAAAAAGGTGCCAATCAAGCTTAATGGGGCTCCGGGACTCTGTAGAGCTAGCGGCTTTCAATTGAGTTTCAAACGTAGGACAACGACCAACTACTGAATTATTTGGATTCTGCTAATTGAATTTTTTTTATTTTCCACTATCGGCTATACACTGTAAAAAGTTTCTCCGAATAAGGATGCAGTATTTGCTACTGGGATTAATCTTACCTCTATTGGGATAAGATTAATCCGAATTAGGGGTAATCTTATCTCAATAAAGATAAGAATAATCCCAGTAGCAAATACTGCAAGATTTTTTTTTACAGTGTAGTTAGGATGTTCAGAATATCTGCGGTCGTCCACACAACGTAAATTCTACTCTGGCTCGGAAAATTTTAATCTCAAGACTAACGCGGCTTTTTAGTGGGCAGGGGTGAACTTGGTGAAGACTGCTTAATGCCTGAACAAAAAAGAAATTCATATGTTTGGCTCGTAGGCATACAACACAGATACAAGCGCAGAGAGGTACCACAAATCGCACGGAAATTCCACTATCTGAAAATCGATTATTCGTGAATAGCGAAACAACGAAGTAATGCATTTTCAGCTGGTCTTCAAGCCAATTTAATTGAATAAGTGATCGGTAACTAGAGTTGCGTTTTTTTGGATTTAGTTTCGGCGTAGTTTCGCTTAAAAGCCGTTTTATTTGTCCATTCCATTTGCTGTAGTTTCGAACCTGAAACTACGGAGCTCAAACTACAAACTACCTCGCCGACGTAGTTTGGTGTAGTTTGACTTTTCGGAAACATGAACTCAATAAAACGCAAGTAAAACAAAACAAGAGCCAAACTACAAACTTTGACGAAACAAAAGTGAATCCAATAAAACGCAACTTAGATTGTCCTCTCCCAACCCTTCTTGGTTAAACTTTAATTTTACCATAGGTTATTTTTCTTTTTTAGATCAACCAGATGGCGACTGCCCCTGATTCATATCGTCTGAAACTCCTGCGTGAGGTGGCAGGCACAAGAGTTTACGATGAAAGGCGGGAAGAATCTGTTGGAATCTTGCGGGGTAGGTTCGTTGAGTTGGAAAGCTGGGAGTAAACGAGAGCCCACTATGAGCTTTTGAGCTGTTCTAGGTCCTTCTTGATTCTAGGTTCTAGGTCCTTTTTTGATTCTAGGTCCAAACATCCCATGCAAACCACAGAGATTGAACCCTTACCATCTACTAGCACTGAACAGGCATCGACGGACTCGGAAAACAAACGGGACACACCCAAGTTTATTAGTTGCGTTTCTGCAGATACATCTGATACCACGGTGTAAAGTCGTTTTTGCAGTTATCGTGGTATCTGATACCTAAAGTCATTTTTGCAGTTATCGTGGTATCTGATACCACGGTCAAAAGGCGTGTTTGCAGTTGTCGTGGTATCTAGCCAGTTATCGTTGTATCTCATGTTCAGATAACATGGTCGGACTGTAGTAATTGACCGTAGTATCTGAAAAAGTCATCTCACTTTCATCAACTTTTGTCAAATTGGTGGGAAAGAAGTTTTGCACTGAGTGTTGTGACTGATGTTAGTTTTTCTTTTGCGAAGACTTCGAAAAGCGCAATATCGGCAATTGTCGTTTTTGCAGAGCAACCGTATATCACATACCACGTTAACTGCAAAAAGGACTTATTGCAGATACAGCTACCGTGGTAACAGATACCATGATATCCGCAAAAACGCAACTATTAACTTCCCTTGTATAAATTCCATCTTTACTTATAAAAGATAGATTTATTCTATGCACGCTTGTTATTAAAGACCATAGCCCTTTGACCTTAGCTGCGTTTTTGCAGATATTATCGTATCTGTTACCACGGTAAATGGATCTGCAATTATTCGCTTTTGCAGTTATCGTGGTATCTGATACACGGTTGCTCTGCAAAAACGACTATTGCGGAAATTACACTTTTCGAAGTCATCCCAAAAGAAAAACTGATATCCAGTTACATCACTAAGTGCCAAACTTCTTTCTCACCAATCTGACAAAATTTGATGAAAGTGAGATGACTTTCCAGATACCAAGACCACTTACCACGGTCGGACCGTGGTGTCTGGATATCAGATAGCATGATAACTGGCCAGATACCAAGATAACTGGCCAGATACCACGATAACTGCAGAAATACCTTTTGACCGTGGTATCAGATACCACTATAACTGCAAAAACGACTTAAGACCGTGGTATCAGATACCATGGTATCTGCAAAAACGCAACTCTTTCCTTGTTCTTTCCGCTTTGGACTCGCAACAGTGTTTATTGTCACTCCTTATTTATAGTGGACCATATGGTGCAGTAAGGGGATTTTTGCTAATCGACTTCCGAGACGACGGGGAAAGGATTGGAAGCTAATATGAAGTGACAGTTTTGTCCGGTAAATCCTCGCTACACTCCTCGGTTGCTCGAGGAACGAAAGATCTGACAATCGTTCCGTGAAGTGTTCGTTGTTTTCTGGAAGTGACCCGTTAGCGGATCAGAGAGAGTGAGCGACAAAATTTAATATATAATGGAATTTTACAAAAGAAAATTTCAGTATCAATCTATACAAGCTGCGTTCTTTGTCACGGGAGTTCTCACCGGTGGTCTCCGTTTTTTCTTATAAGCCGTTTTTGCATTCAGCGGTGACTACTCACCAGTCCTATAACCCGTTTTTGAACTAACCGGTGTCCGGTTTTATCTCACCGGTGCGGACTAACCAGAACCTGCTAGGGAGCCCGGCTTCAGCGAGAAGTTAACCAGTTTCATCAACTCACAAGTTAACCCAAAAACGCGTTATAAGAGAAGAACCGGACACTGGTGACTAAACACCAGAGACAGCCCTGAGTGCAACGAACGCACCTACAGACTTGTTTGTGGCAGGACTCAATAATTTCTCATCTTTATTTTTCTCTATAGTTAACCTCGATAAAAAGTAAATAGAAAAATTAAATAATTCTTCCGTGTTTTTGTCTATTATTTCCTTCCGTTTCTCATTTTTTCCTTTCAATGTATTTTTCTTCTTTTTTTGCCGTTAGTACTTTTCTGTATGTGTAGTTTATTTATGCTTGTAATGTGACGTAACTACACTGTAAACAAAAACCTTGCAGTATTGGCTACTGGGATTAATCTTGTCTTTATTGAGATAAAATTACCCCTAATTCGGATTAATCCTATCCCAGTAGAGATAAGATTAATCCCTGTAGCAAATACTGTATCCTTGTTCGGAGAAACTTCTTACAGTGTATTGTAATGTGAATGTTTTAGTGTAGGTTAGTGTATAGGTAGTGGACCCCCAATAAGATAGCTTCAGGGGGTCTTGTTTCTTGCTTTATATTTATGTTATGTAGTCTAACTAGTATTATTAAATGAATGAACAAAAAAGAAAAGGGTAAAAATAAATGCAATACTATACATAAACGAGTATAAAATTTTTGTTTTCAATATTATGAAATATTACCAGTCTCACCTATATTTAATTGTCCTGGAGAAAAGTCTATTGGCCCAAGTCTATGGTGCTCGAGAAAGGCTTAAAACAGCGAAAGCCTTGTGTTATATTATCACCCTCTTTCAGAGACCGATGGAAAGATTGACAAAATTGAAGATTTCCTTCGAACTATCGAGGATCGCCTGCAAACTTTGGAGGAAGAGAAAGAGGAACTGAAGGAATATCAGAAATGGGACAAAATGAGAAGGGCGCTAGAGTATACTGTTCACGACAGAGAATTGAAAGAGACAAAGAAGAAATTGGAAGATGTAAGTATTATCCATTTTCATTCTACTGTAAAAAGTTTCTCCGAGTAAGGATTGAAGTTAACGGCAGTATTTGCTACTGGGATTAGTATTATCTCTACTGGGATAAGTGTTATCTCTACTGGGATAAGATTAATCGGAGTTAGAGATAATCTTATCTCAGTAGAGACAAGGTTAATGCCGGTAGCAAATACTGCAAGATTTTTTTTTGCAGTGTGGTCAAAAGAATACTAGGCATTATATCTCTGTTAAGGTTTTAAATATAATACGTACAAGAAAATATTAGCGATATTGGCGATATTATTCGCGCACTTCAAGACACAAACTTTGCTAATAAATAATTTAAAAACTATACGAAAAATTGTCCCCTATTTGATACTTGGCGGCAGGAGTTTCTGTCATTGTTTCTGTCATTTCGGCCATGTTTCCTATTTTATTATTATTTCCGGAAAAATGGTAAGCTAAAAGCTTAAAGGCTTGTGAATCTTTGAAATTGGAAAAAGTTATTTTTCTTTCTCTTTTAACTTTTACATTAGGTTAGGTTATTCTTTATTTTACACAAAATCACATTAAACAACTTATAACAACAAAACATAAGCCTTACAAACCTTTAGACTTTTTCCGACATTTTCAACAGCAAAAGAGCGGCTAAACAAACATCACCACGCCTTGTAGCCATAGCATTCTGACATTCTGTCACTGGTTGATGAAGTTCCGCCCATGCTTTCTTTTATAAGAGCTTATAGGTTAGTCTTTTGGAAAGGGGAAAAAAGGTATTTTCTTTTGTGGTTTAACTTTCACATTAGTCCAGATTGGTCTTAAAAGTGTCTGGATTTTTCCGGCAGTGTCATGGAAAAGCAACAGAGCCTATGTAAGCGGGGGAACGTCCTAATTTGGGAATTTAATGTTGTGAATATTGCTGTTAAAGTGCATTTTTTTAGGACGTACTGTTACTCAATTTTCGCGTTACTCCTGGTTATAGATGTAAAAAGCGATTTTTTCAGTTGAAAAATTTAATCGAATATTCGCAAAATTGAAATATTCGGAGTATTTCGGAGGCCTCTCGAAAATTGCGAATATTCCGAAAAATTGAAATATTTCGCAAAATTGAAAAATGCGGAAAAATTGAAAAATATGGTTTATTTTCGCAAGAAAATACGTTTGGACCCCATCACTACGTAATCATGTCCAAACGCGTCACGGAATCATGTCCAACTGGGTTATAGAAAGGCGATTCTTTGTACTTTTGATGGATAACTGGTGATGAGTCAGGTAGTCAAGGGTTGCATTTTGCATTGCATTTGAAGGCAAATAGAGTGTGATTTTGATAGGCTACGAAGGATACGTATGATAGGAAGAGAAAGAGTTAATTATTTGTAACTGGTGCTTATATTTTATTTCACTACTAGGTTAGAAAAAACACGATCGGCAGGGAAGGGGTCGCGGTTTCATATCCGGAAGACGGAAATTCTTGTTTGTCTTGCAATTCTTGTACTGATTGAAATTGACAAACATCAGAAAAAACCTACCTTTAACTCCTCTATAGATTAAGCTTAGGAGAAAGGATGTTTGGCATATTAAGAGGGGTTTCTCTCTTGAAAAAACCATGTTGCTGGTGCGGTATAATTATTCTGCGCTGTCAGTGGATGTGTGACATTGGGTTGGTCATATAATTAATTAGCAGAAGCAATTTTATTCTTAGTTCAGAAAATATAAAGACGTAAAAGAATATCCATTTTCCTTGGTAATAACCTCATTGATTCAGATGTTGCCGGTGCAGCAGGTCCGTCAAGGATATGCATGTCATTCATTTAAACTTGTTTTACGTCAGTTATTTTTATTTGTTATGAAAACCCGCAACAATAATCAATAAACAAGTGAAAAGTCATGAACTTCTCACAAGTGAAACAATGGGACCAGCCTCAAATAAGGACTTCTTGCTAGGTCGATTCGTTATTCTTAAGGGGGAGGGGACACCGGGACTCGAAACTCCTTCGTTTGCGCATTTGACAAAGTCTTCAACGGAAATTATATGTAAAACAAGAGCTGAAAGCTCATATGGCACTTGTAAGAACAGTTATCATGTTTGTCAGATACGGTTTGCAGTTTTCAAGGCTGGATCTCTCTCCCGATATTTATTTCATCAGATAACGGGCTTGATCTAGTAAATCTGAAATGGTTATACCACTCATTGAAAATTGTATCTTCCTCCAACGATGATCTGATCGGGGAGGGACTATATTTGCAAGCCGATCTAATAGAGTCCCTAAGATGCCTGCAAAGTTTCACGGTCATAGCACATCTGGAAGTACCTTAACTCGTGATCATCGGAACTAGGGAAAACCCCCTCCTACTCCCCCCACTGCGACACGATCGGTCCTGTTTTGTCAATAATAATAATAATAATAATAATATATTTGCAAATTGAAAGGCAGGCCGTTAAGCCTCTACAATGTATCTATGGCTTATGCTTGTTCTTCCCTCCAAGTCCCATCCCGATCTCTCGACTCTAATCGTTTCAAGAGATTTCTCCCCCGCCTCCAGCTCCTCCCGATGTTATCGGGTCCGTTCCAGACTTGAAATTGATCATCTGAGTCACTTGTTCTTGACACTTGACAAGTTTCATGCACGTCTGATCACCTGTTCCAAAGTTATGCATGTCAATAGAATCTCCCCCATGATCGTCGGATCGGGAAAAGAACTATTTTCAAGTTGACCTGGAAGAGTACCTAATATGTCTGCCAAGTTTCATGGTCCTAGTACATGTGGAAGTACCCTAACTCGTGTCCGGGAAAACCCCTTCCAACCCCTCTACTGTGACATCCCGATCCCTCGACCCTAAGCATTTCACGACATTTCCGGTCCCCCCTCTCATCCCCTCTCTTCGGATTCGGTCCAGATTTGAAACTGAAAATCTGAGACACTTGTTCTTCACAATTGTCAAGTTTTATACATGTCCGATTATCCATTCCAGAGTTATGCATGTTTCTAGTTTCCGGATTCTGGATTCCCCTTCCCTCCCCCCCCCCTCCCCGCGATAGCAGGATCGGGGAAGTGATTATTTCCATGTTAATCTGGTTGGTTCCCTCATATGCCTGTCAAGTTTTATTGTGCTAGCTTATTTGGAAGCGTTTCACCAGATTTCCGGTTCCCCCTGCAGCTCCCCCCCCCCCCCTCAGTGATCGGATCTGGCCCGGATTTGAAACTGAGTATCTGAAGCACTTGTTCTTGATATATGTCAAGTTTCATGCGAGGTTTCATGCATGTCTGATTACCCGTTCCAAAGTTATGCATGTTACTAGTTTCCGGATTTCCCATCCCTCCACTCCCCCACGATCGCCGGATGGGGAAAGTGATTATTTCCAAGTTCTTCTGGTCGGTTCCCTGATATGCCTGCCAAATTTCATTGTCCTAGCTTATGTGGAAGCGTTTCATGAGATTTCCGGTGTCCCCTCCAGCCCCCCCCCCCCCCAAGTTATCGGATCTGGTCCAGATTCGAAATTGAGCTTCTGAACCACTTGTTCTTGACATATGTCAAGTTTCATGCATATCTGATTACCCGTTCCAAAGTTAGGCATGCTACTACTTTCCGGATTTCCCATCCCTCCACTCCCCCCACCCCCAAGATGTCCGGATCGAGGAAGTGATTATTTCCAAGTTAATCTGGTCGGTTTGCCAATACGCCTGCCAAGTTTCATCGTTCTAGCTTATGTGGAAGCGGTTCACGAGGTTTTGGGTGCCCCCCTCCAGCCCCCCCCTCCCACAGTTATCGGATCTGGTCCGGATTTGAAACTGAGCATCTGAAGCACTTGTTCTTGGCGTATGTCAAGTTTCATGCAAGTCCGATTACCCGTGGTAATGTTATGCATGTTACTAGTTTCCGGATTTCCTGTTGATCCACCCCCCCATGATGGCCGGATCGGGGAAGTGATTGTTTCCATGTTAATCTGGTTCGGTCCCTTACACGCCTGCCAAGTTTCATCGTCCCAGCTTATGTGGAAGTGCCCAAACTAGCAAAACCGGGACATACCGTAGTTTCCGGATTTCCCATCCCTCCACTCCCCCCACTATGATCGGATCCGGAATATGATTATATCCAAGTTAATCTGGTCGGTTCCCTGATATTCCTGCCAAGCGTTTCACTAGATTTGTTTGACTTGGACTGACCATCTTTAAACCGTATGTATTCTCGCATTCGCTTTTTTATACATCAGGGCATGGCTCAGTGGTAGAAAACTGGACTGGCAACACAAAGGTCAAGTTTCACGTATGTCTGATTACCCTTTCCAAAGTTATGCATGTTAATAGTTGTCGGTTCCCTGATATTTCTGCCAAGCGTTTCACTAGATTTGTTTGACTTGGACTGACTATTTTAAACCATATGCATTCCCGCATTCCCTTCTGTACATCGTCGCATGGCTCAGTGGTAGAATACTGGACTGGTAACACGAAGGTTCCAGGTTCGATTCCGCGCTCAGGCAGCGCTTTTTTTTGCTCCTGTTTTACTTTTTGCTCTCGTTTTACTTTATAGTTTTCGGACTCCCGGATCCGGGGAAAGTTTGATTGGGGAAGTGATTATTTGTAAGTTGATCTGGTCTGGTCCCTGATATGCCTGTGAAGTTTCATCGTCCTAGGTTGTCTGGAAGTGCCCAAACTAGCAAAACCTGGACAGACCGACAGAACGACAGAACGACAGAACGACAGAACGACAGAACGACAGACAGACAGACCGACAGACCGACAGAAATTACGATCGCTATATGGCACTTGAGTATGCTCAAGTGCCATAAAAAATCCCTCGTTGACTGAAAACTGAAGAAGTGGCAGCCAAACAGATTCTGATAAGCAGAAAGGAATCTAGCTGCCAATATTCAGAATGTTCTGAACAGATGAAGTGATAAAGTTATACATAACCTTGACTGAGTTCCACCTTTTCGGTCTGACACAGATGCAAATTTGTCCAGACACTATACTCGAGCTCAGCATCTTATTTTTCAGCTTTTTTTTTAATTTTCGCAATTTTTTCAGTTTTACAGCGAATATTCGCAATTTTCGCAAGATAAAATGGAGGTTTTGAAATTTTACATCTATACCCCTGGTGTATAACCGTACGAAAAGATCACATTTGAACCTAGAAGCTTGTTATAAGCGTGTTTTCCGTCGGTTAGCAAAGCTACAATTTCGAGCTAACATTAGCCAAGCGCTTTTGTCGAACCATTGTTGCACATTCATCGAAATTGATAGGAAGTTGAAAACATCTTTTTTTTGTCGTCTTATCGAGTCGCGGAATGATTTAATGGAGTTTGCTGCAAACCCACTATTCTTCAGTCTTCTGATATGGAATCATTTGCTCGACCCTGAGCCACCATGATGTAGATAGTTTGTTCTCGCTTGTTGTATTTTAATTTTTGTGTGTTGTTTATATAGCCTACGCTGAAATAAAAGTGTAAAAATAAAAGTTTTCGAGTTAGGGTACTTCCAGATGTGCTAGGACAATGAAACTTGGCAGGCATATCAGGGACCCGACCAAACTAACCTGGAAATAATCAGTTTTTCGATCCGACCATATGCGGGGGAGTGGAGGGCGCTGGAAACTTGAAAATTTAGGGCATTTTGTCACACTTTTTCGAGTTAGGGTACTTCCAGTTGTGCTAGGACCACGAAACTTGGCAGGCATATCAGAGACCCGACCAAACAAACTTAGAAATAATCAGTTTTCCGATCCGACTATTTTGGGGGGAGTGGAGAGCAGGGGAATCGGGGATCTTTCGAACGGGTGATCGGATTGTAATGAAACTTAATAGCTGAATAGATTATATATCTGTGATGTCCCATGTAAAGTCTTGACAGGATTCGGTAGCCAGGGGGGAGTTGGGGGGAGGGGAGACCGGAAATTTCAAGAAAAGGTTAGAATGGAGGGATCGGAGTGAAACTTGCTGGGAAGAACAAGCATCTGCTCTAGATCAATCGTTTAGACAATTGTACTGGATCCGGACACTTAGGGGGGGGGGGGGAAGGGGTTTCCCGGAATTCCGGTGATGGCGGCTAGATGGAAAGAACAGAATGAAAATGAAAGAGAAATAATACAAAAATGATGTTAAGTTCGAAAATCATATCCCTGAGCCGTTTCATCTTAAAAAGATCATTTCTTCTAAGAGTTGTGCGTTAACAAAAGTCAACGCTCAGCGCAGTACCGACTTACGGCCCCAAGAAAACACCATATGTGCCTGTTAAGGGACCCGCCGTACTGATCATTTTAATTCTTGCTACTTCATGCAGCGTCCACAAGTACAAGAAAACTTGAACAGAATCCGATCTTGATGACAAGGTTATGTTGACACGCAAAGGGAAGAAAATAAATCCTTCAAACCAGAAAATCGGACAAAAATAAACTCACTAGCCAATAAATTTTTTTTTATAAGATCATTTATGACATCAGTACTGATGACTGCTGCTCTCCAGAGCTAGCTAGACTTTCTTTAATCTTTTTATCAGCGCCGCCGACGAGATTCCTTCCAAGTGTCGTCCCTTATTTGTACCGCAGTTTTTAATCAGTGTTTTTTTAGATGGTATTTTTCCAAAATTGTTTTAAAAGGGCTTTTATTACCCCAATACCCAAGACTCGAAACGTTAAGACCGTGCATGATCTCAGGCCGATTTCAAAGACGCCAGTACTCTCGAAAGCGTTGGAAAGATTTATTTTGGAGTCCCTTCTCAGTGATGTGGAAGATAAGTTGGACCCTGCGCAGTTTGGGTTTTGACAAGGGCACAACCCATTATTTAGTAAGATTGCTGGATGCACTAATGAAACATCTAGAGAGTGATAATTCGTATGCTGAAATTATTTTGGGTGATGTTATTAAGGCTTTCGACAGCATTAATCATCAAATTGCAGTTGACGAAGCAAGAACAATGGGGGGGCTCTTGAGTTCATTGTTCGGTTAGTTGCTAGTTTTTACGGGTAGGACTCAGTGTGTCCAGCTTTTTAGATATATTTTGTGGAACCCCGCAAGGCACGAAGTTGGGGCCTTTAATCTTTCCGATCGTTTTTAACCGCCTTATGACCCATGTTTTAAATCGTTTTAAGTTTGCTGACGACCTATCGACATTATCCCTCCGGACGTTTCCCATGACCCCGACTGAGGTTTCCCTATCTTCTCTTTTCGAACTTTTGAAAAACGATTTGGATGAAGTCAAGTTGTCCGTTAGTATACCGAAAAGCATGGCAATGATGATCTCTTTCTTAAAACGGGAATTGCCGGCTGTTGAAGAAATTGGTCTGGAAATAAAATCCTCTGTTAAACTACTTGGGGTGAAAATAGATAATGACTTGACGTGGAGAACACATGTTGATTCCATCTTTGCAAGATCAGCCCCACTGTTAAAGTCCTCCTTCAAATGACTGGCACTTGGGTTCCACTCTGGATCCCTTTCGGCCTTGGTTGCTTCTACTTCTTCGTTGCTGCGGTTGTGAAATGTTGTTTTCTTGTAGAATAGTGATGATCTGATGGTAAATTTCCATCTCTTTGTCTGAGAGGAATTTCGATGTCCACGATGGTTGCGATATCTTCTGATAGGTTAAGCTGGCTGGTTATTCTCTTAATTCTTGCTGTTTGAGGGGCTGGGCTCTTGAAGTCGAAGATGTTATGTTGGAGGGTTTCGGGATGAGAGGCGCAGAATCGACAACTTGGGTCCAGTCTCTGTTTGTACAGATATTCTTCCTTTCGGAGGATTAGAGCGAGACTTTAGTTTCTGCGATACAGTTTGTTGTCGCCCGCTCGTTTGTTGTCGACTGCTGATCCTTTTTCTCATGACGTCACTGATGTTGGTTAGTGCTGCCGGTAGGTCTGTTGTTCCTAGTCTGTCCGCTTCTTCGTTATATTTGATACCTTGGTGGCTTGGAATGTGCTGGAACTCTATCACTGTGCCTGCTAAGTCGATTTTAAGGAGCAGTGAATGTAGTCTGGTAAGGTCTGTGTCTGCTGCTTTCTTGTGAAGGTTTCTGATTAGGAGTAGTGATGATTTGGAGTCTGAGCAGATGACAGCTTGTTTGGACGTTGGTGTTTAACGAGGATTACTTTGAGGGCTTCAAGAATCGCTGCTACTTCTGCCGACAGGATCGATGCACCATCTGGCAGTCTTTGGGGTAACTTCAGGCTGTATTCCGGGATCACTGCTGCTGCAGCCGCTTTACCCTGTTTCACGGATCCGTCGGTGAAGATGCGGACGTGGTCGCCATAGTCGTTGTTAGTCCATGGTGGGGTTTCGGCGAAGATGAATGGGGGTAGCTTGTTGGGTCTCCAGTTAGGGGCTTTGGTTTCAAACAGGTCCCACAACGGGATGACTCCTTTGGGTGGGTTTCTGTTGAAAGTTCTCTGGTAGACTATATGCTCGGGACCGTAGGCCTGGATCTTTGAGAAGTACTGTACTATTAGCTTGACGATTCTTTCCTTCACTGACGGTAGTCCTGCCATCTTCCGTGTGCGGTGTCTCGATGAATGTTTATGGAGGTCTAACGCGGAACGCAGGGCCATATTTTGGAGGGTTTCATGTTTGTTGAGCTGGTTCTCGCTGCATTGACCGTATGCCACGATGCCGAATTCCATTTTTGACCGAATGTACTTCTTGTAGAAATCAATCAGTATTTTAGGGGTTGCCCATTTGAAAGACTTCAGCCTCCTTAAGATCACTATCCTCTTCACGCAAGCCTCCTTGACTTCTTCAACTTGTTTGGTCCAGTTTAATAGAGGGTCGAGTGTTACACCCAGAAGTCGTGGGGTTTTCTCGTAGGCCACTTTCTGTCAATATGGTTTGATGGTTGGCGGTGTGAAGGATCGTTTTCTGTGGAATACTACTGCTTTAGTTTTGAGCGCTGAGATCGGCAAGTGGAATGTTTCTGAGAACGCTTCTAGTTCTTCCAGGGCTTTTTGAAGTTTCGTTCCAATCTCTTGTGGGCTGGCGCCAGTCTCCCATATATGTAAGTCATCTGCGAAGGCTCCTTTTTCCGTTGTTGGGGTGCTGAAATCGAGTTCGCTGAGCAGGATCAAGAATAGGGTTGGGCTGAGAGGATAGCCTTGGGGTACACCCATGTCTACTTTGCGCTCAGAAGATGTTTGATGGTTCACCTGGACGCTGAAGCTTCTACCCGAGAGGAAGCTCTCAATGAAGTTGATGAACGTTTCTGGGAAATCCATGGAGCGCATGATTTCCAGCAGCTTTTTCCTTCGGACGTGGTCGAAGGCCCCTTTTAAGTCTACCAGCACTGCTACCAGAGCATTTCCGCTTTTGAAGGCCTGTTTAACCGCTTCTTCTGGGACCAGTATGTTGTCGGTTGTGCTGTGGCCTTTGCGGAAGCCAGTCTGGAAATTTGGGATGAGTTTATTCGTTTCAACGAACCACTCCAATCGTTTCTGGACCATTTTCTCCATGATCTTTCCCAGGACTGCTAATAGAGAGATAGGGCGGTACGACCTAGGGTTTGACGAGGGCTTTCTTCCACAGTTTTGGGAACATCCCTTTCGTCCATGCGGCGTTGTACACATGTAGGAGCGCTTTGCGGAACTTGTCTCCTGCCTCTTCTACCCATCTGTGGCTCACTTCATCTTTTCCTGGAGCAGAGTCCATATTTGTTCTTCCAAACAGCTCTCCAGCTCCGCCTTTTGCCGTTCTTCGCCGATTTGCAGTCCCTCCTTGAGTTTTAAAAACAATCTACTGTACATACATTCGTCCCTGAGTGGAATATGCGTGCCCGGTATGGCATTCCGGACTGATAGTAGAACAGACAGAAAGACTCGAGTCTATCCAGAAGAGGTCGTGCAAAGTGATGATTGGTCCGGATTATGTTTCCTATGAGGATGCTCTGGTCAAGCTTCAGTTGCTGACCCTTGCGGATAGGAGGCATCAACTGACGATGAACTTTGGAAAAAAATGTTTACTTCTGACCACCACCGGACTATTTTCCCAGACTTTTAAACTCCAGACCAGACCAGACCGGACACAAGGGGAAGACTAGCTAACACTGACAAGCCACGGCTTCTTCAACCCCCCATAAACTTAACCGAAAGGTATTTATCTTCGTTTGTGCCTTACTTTATTCGTAATTTTAACTGTCAAAATATCAATCAGTCCTGATTCGTAATTTGTTATGTTGACGGTCCGCAGCTAGTAGTTGTAAATGCTATTAATGAAATAAAAATAAATGAGAAATGAGTTAAGTGGTCCGGAATTCTTTTCATCATGAAAGGATTCTCGTCTTGCTAGACTTTTTATCTAGTCGTCTTCACGAACGGAATCTTTTCGAGTCGACCGGAATTCCTTTCTAATCGACGGGATTTCTTGTCCGTGTAAACGCTACATCAGTAGGTTTTCCAAGTTAAAATAATACAAAGACGGCACTTTACACAAGGGACTTGTACCGTGACCAATAAACCAGAAACAGCTTTTTTTTCGAATATAATTTAGAAGTCTAGGAACGCATTGTGAGGAGCCACGTAGACATACCAGAACCCACAAGGCGGGGTCTCATGGTGAAAACTAAATAGAGCCAAATATATAATTGCAATGGGGAGACGCCCTTGAGATGAAAACATTTTATAAGTAGTGAACTGAAAGACAAAAATCTCCTCAGCCGGGATTTGAACCCAGGACCCTCTGCTCACAAGGCAGGCGCTCTACCAACTGAGCTACCGAGGGGCTTGAGAACAGAGTTCGCAAACCACTACAATAGTCTGGTAGAGCTGATCTCTGTTCTCAAGCCCCTCGGTAGCTCAGTTGGTAGAGCGCCTGCCTTGTAAGCATGGAAAGTGGTTAAAAGCAGCCGAAGCCGTGTGTAATTTCTGTAAGCGTAGCTTATGCAGCGTTTGCAAGTAGAGGAAAACTTGAACAGAATCCGATCTTGATGAAAAGATTATCTTTACACACAGGGGGAAAAAACTATGTCTTCAAGCAAGAAATATGACAAAAATAAATTCACTAGACTAGCTATCAAAAATGTGCTGATAGCTTTTATGACATCAGTACTGATGACTGCTGGTCTCAAGAGCTAGCTAGCCTTTTTTTATTCTTTTTCAGCAGTGCCGCCGTCGAAATTTCTTTTAAGTAGACCCGAATTCCTTTCATCTTGAGGAATTCCCGTCCCGCTTGACTTTTTTTCTAGTCGTCTTCACGGACACCGGAATTCCACCGGAATTCCTTTCTGCTCGACGGATTTCTTGTCCGTGTAAAACGCTACAGTAGTGGTAAAGTGGTCAGTTATCTCAGAACATCTGAGCAGAAACACTACCTGTAAAAACAAATCTTGCAGTATTTGCTACCGGGATAAATCTTGTCTCTGAAAAGATAATCTTATCTCTAATTCGGATTAATCTTATCTGAGCAGAGATAAGATTAATACCAGTATCAAATACTGCAGTTAAATTTAATCCTAACTTGGACAAACTTTTTACAGTGTATGCAAAGCGAGACGTCCTTGAAATGACATGCTACAACACGTGGAAAAAAATGTCTTTCAGGTCGATAAGGTCATGTTAGTTGATTACTTGTCACACCAGGGGGCCATTGACCGAGCAAAGGAAATCGGAGTCAAGCAGTTTTCTAGGGAACATTCTGTCAGTGTGGCAATGCATCCTGGGGGGGGGGGCAAACCTGTACCCTTCTGTTTCAACATAGTAATTAGAACCTCTCGAAAGCATGAAGTATCGTGTCGAATTACTTTGCCTGGCGTTTAATGGAAAACTCTGGTAATCCGGATTCCAGTTCCCTTTACAAGCAGCATTAGAATTTTTCGATGTTTGAAAATTTGAGGTACAGTTTTTTAAGGAATACTTGTATTTGTCTGGGAAGAGTAGGTGAGGTTAAGTGGATACAAATATTAACGTCAAAGAGAGGGTTATGCGAGCCGCAGCCCCAAAAGTTAGAAATGTAAGAAAAGATATTATACTAGTTTAAATTTTTTGTATATAAAAAAGCACATGTGGCTTTCCATTTTTAAGTTTAGGTCAGTTCCGTAGCCCTTGGGGCCTGGCGGCTGGCCCATTCTTCTATTCTCACTTCCATTTTTTTTTTCCGACAAATTGTATTTCGAAGCAGAACACGGTAACTAGAACAGAATTACCGTAACAAGCTTTTGCCAGGAACTGAGTTTTGTACAAAAACGTGCGTACAAAAATTCGGTAGGCTATACTTCTCCTAGTATTTAAACTACACGTTGTGCTTATGATAGTAAATCATTCAACTTCAGTAGTAGTTCCATCCATTCTCGTTCGTGAGAGTCTTCACTTCATAAGTGTATCCTATTTCCTCTAGTAGCAATACACAAATGATTACGTTTGCAAGGTTTGTTCTGTTTACATGATGTATCGTACATCCCATCGTTGTTTCCGAAGACCTTATTCGTCCGGAGACCGGTTATGCAAATTTTGCCAAGATTGTCATCTGAGTCAAGGGACATGGAAAACGGCTAAAACAGCCGAAGCCATGTGAATTTTCTGTAAGCATAGCATAAGCATCCACTATATAGTGCAAGTTGTCCTTTAAAAGTAATGACGCCATTAAACATGATGTGCATTCAGCTTGAGCTAAAGTAAATTTTACATTTTCCTGAATGTAGGCTGTTTATATAACACTTTTATTTCAGATTAAGCCATATAAACAACACAAAAACAGTAAAAAAAAATATAACAAGCGAGTACAAACTAACTACACCAAGAGGCCGACCAAAAAAGCTCCCAAAATAATACTTTGTCTGCATGTGGGGGAGTTTTCTTTCACGTTCCCAGGACGAAGATCAGAAGAAATGGATAGCTTTGATTTTACAACTTCTTCAACGGAAGTTGAGGCTTTCCAAATTCTCCGGCCTGCGTATAAAGAGTGTATAGATTCTATCTCTCGAGAGAAGTATAAAAACCCACCCGGGTAGAATAGAACTACGCTTGTTTTAACATTAGTTAAAGGACCTGTCTTACCTATAATAATAACGCAACTTACTTCCATAATCACTCACTCCATATATTTCTAAACCCGGAGACCCCAATTTCGTACGTTACATTCTAACTCCTCTAATAAAACCACGCTGATTTCCTCACTTGCCGTGTTTTTCTACTTTCGATATGTGTCACGCTGTCGACGGTTGTCTGCGAGAAGTTTTTCCATCAGAAAAAACGGTTATGTTAATTGTTTTCGCTATAGTTCAAGGGGTCGGAAATGGCTTAAAACACCCCAAACTGTGGGTTGTTTGTTGAAAGCACAGCCTAGTTAAAAGTATTCAAATATTTTGAAATACTGTAAGTTGAAGAGTACATAGTGCGAGGCGTCCTTTAACCCTGAACAGTGTCATTTTCATCCACTTGGTATAACAAAAGTCAGATATGAACAAGCCAAAGCTAATTAAGGGTTCGCAATAATTCCTAACTGTGTGTTTGGGTCATCAGTTTACCATTTTGCCCAAAACTGTGCTGATCAAGGTTCGGTGATATTTCGGCCCTTCTCGGCAAGGGTCCAGGCTGTTGCTGGGAGAAATGAACCTTCAATCAGGAGAAGGGCTTAAAACAGCGAAAGTGGTGGTTACGTTCAACTGAAAAGCCAACTTATTTTTGTATCATCTAACTGAATACACTGCTTTATTTGGCTTGTGTTAAGTGATTTTTTTTTTTTCCCTATCTGCTCTAGTATCATTTTCAGAATATCTAGGGCCGTCCTTACAACGCAAATTCTACTGTGACGCGGAAAACTTACTTTTGTAAATTTGTTTTCGTCAAGCGTACAACATAGGTACACGCGCATAGAGGTACCACAAAACGACAGGGAATTCCACTAAATAAAAATCAATTATTCGTGAATAGCGGAGCAACGAAGTAACGCATTTTCGTCGGGTTTTCCAGCCTCTTTAAGTGAATAAGTGATCGGGAACTAGATTGTCCTGTCGCAGCCCTGTTCAATTAAACTTTAAGTTGTCAAATGCAGAGCCTATTTTAAAATAGTAAAGAGTTCGAGGTAAAGAGCTTGTTCCACCCTACTTATCGTAGTTAATACGCTTGACGTCACGAATTTTGGCTTCTTGGCGTCAAGGCTGGAACGCATTTTTCTATTTTCAACAAAATCAGCCCACGGGCTAATCCGGCCAATCACGTCAAAGATATTTGTAGTTACCACGCTCAGGGGCGGGAGGTGGGGGACCCCCATCCCCATAGGTCTTGAGAAAGTACTTACGTAGAGTAGAGTAGAGTAGAATTTAATTTAAAAATGACTTTCACAGCAATCATGCCGAATTTGCATTTCTCGTCAACATATAATACGTACAAATGTTGTCAACGGACATTTACAGCAGATTTGCAGATGTCAATATATATATACAATTTAAGCACAACCAAATCATATAAATGCAAATGCAACAAAACAAATTCATTTTTAGTCGTGAGAATTCAAAAGTGTCACGAAAGATGGAACGAAGCTTTTCCTGTATCTTTCGTGAGTGCAAATTACTGGTGTTAATTTGGGGACTTTCTGGGTCCCCAGAAAGGGGATGAAAGAAAGGGGACGGAAAGACGTCGGGCGAAGCCTGGCGAAAGTTCACTTTGTTTGTCAGCGCGGACCGCCGGCAAACACAGACGAATTGTATGCTTTTGTCGGTCGACTCGTCGGCACATCGGGTTCTTTTTATATGCAAGAAATAAAATCCTGCGAACATTTGTCGGGCCAAACACAGAAGAAATAGAGTTCTGCATGCTTTTGTCGGGCCTCGTTATTCTCGTCGGCACATCGGTTTTTGGGATCCCAAAACGTAAGTGGAGGGATACCTATGGCATCGCAAAAGTTGTCCGTCTGTCCGTCCGTCTGTAAGCACGATAACTCTCGAAGGGAATGAGATATTTTGATGAAACTAGGTGTGAGGGTTCGTTGGGTCGTCGGACCAGTCAAGTTCGTAGATGGGCTTTGTAGCTCTACATTTAGGGGTGGGGGAGGGGATTCAAATTAAGGGACAAACAAAATATTTTGAAACAGCTAATGTGATAGTCAATTATGGGGTAAGAAGACATGCTGAACACGATGGTGAAAACTATTTTGTCACCGGACAAGTAGTTCGCCCGGAATCCGGCCAAAACCGGAAAGTTTGTTGAAAGTAAAAGTTTTATTTGAAGTTGATTAGATGTTCGATTAAGGGATAGGAAGACATGCTGAAGACGATGATGAAAACTATTTTCTCGACGGACAAGTATTTCGCCCAGAATCCGGCCCAAACCGGAAAGTTTGTTGAAAGTAAAAGTTTTATTTGAAATTGATTAGATGTTCGATTTAGGGGTAGGAAGACATGCTGAAGACGATGTTGAAAACTATTTTCTCGACGGACAAGTATTTCGCCCGGAATCCGGCCCAAACCGGAAAGTTTGTTGAAAATAAAAGTTTTATTTGAAGTTGATTAGATGTTCGACTTAGAGGTAGGAAGACATGCTGAAGACGATGGTGAAAACTATTTTCTCGACGGACAAGTACTTCGACCGGAATCCGGCCCAAACCGGAAAGTTTGTCAAAATTAAAAGTTTTATTTGGAGTTGATTAGATGTTCGATTTAGGGCAAGAAGACAGGCTGAACACTTATGTGAAAACAATTTTCTACCCGGACATATAGTTCGTCCGGAATCCGGCCAAAACCGGAAATCTGTTGGAAGTCAAAGTTTTATTTCTAGTTGATTAGATAAGCGATTTAGGGGTAAGAAGAGATGCTGAGTCCCTGTATGACAATCATATTTTACCCGGACATATAGTTCGACTGGAATCCGGCTGGAATCAGAAAATTTGTTATAAGCTAAATTTCTATTTGAAGTTGATTAGATGTTCATTACTGGGAAAGAAGATACCCTGATTTCGTCTTTGAGCTTTCTTTTTTCGCCGGACAAGTAGTTCTGGAGTTCGGCCGGAACCGGGAAATTGGCAGAAGTGGCAGTAAGTTTTCGTCAAAACAGATATGACTTATAGGGGTAAACACACATGCTGAATCCAAATCTTAACTTGGTTTTCTCAGGTGATTAGCTATTTGGCCTTAATCTGTTTATGAATTTTAATTGTAAAAATGTTCAAGGAGTCTGGCGAAGACTGGATCTGGCTAAGACAAGACCCAGTTGTCTGGATCAGATATTGAATTTTTGGGATCCCATCGAAACCTTTGGTCTTGTTTTTTTATACATACGGAATACAGAAGAACACAAACATTTTATGCTTTTGTCGGGCGTCGGACGACTCTTCGGGAAATCGGGTTCTTTTATTACGCAAGAAATAAAATCCTACAAACATTTGTCGGGCAAAACACACACAAAATCTTATTCTGAATGCTTTTATTGGGTCTCAGTATTCTCGTTGGGAGATAAGAGTTCTTTTTTAAAATTTTGTATGGTTTCGTCGGGGGGACTATCGACTCGTCGGCACATCTAGTTATACGTAATAATAAACTTCTGCAAACTTCGTCGGCCACACCCAGGAAGTTCAAGTCTCGTCGGCACATCGAGTCTTTTTTTACACGTAAGAAATCAAGTTCTGTACCATCTAGTCGGCAAGATACAGAAGAAATCAAATGCCGTATGGTTTTGTCGGGCGTCCGTATTCTTGTCGACACATCGGGTTCTTTTTGGGATCCCAAAACGTAAGTTGAGAGATACCTATGACATCGCAAAAGTTGTCCGTCTGTCCGTCTGTAAGCACGATAACTCTCGAAGGGAATGAGATATTTTGATGAAACTTGGTGTGAGGATTCGTTGGGTCGTCGGACCAGTCAAGTTCGTAGATGGGCTTTGTAGCCCTACATTTAGGGGTGGGGGAGGGGGTTCAAATTAAGGGGCAAACAAAATATTTTGAAACAGCTAATGTGATAGTCGATTATGGGGTAAGAAAACATGCTGAGCACGATCGTGAAAACTATTTTGTCATCGGACGAGTAGTTAGCCCGGAATCCGGCCAAAACCGGAAAGTTTGTTAAAAGTAAAAGTTTTATTTGAAGTTGATTAGATGTTCGATTTAGGGGTAGGAAGACATGGTGAAGACGATGGTGAAAACCATTTTCTCGACGGACAAGTAGTTCGCCCGGAATCTGGCCGAAACTTGAAAGTTTGTTAAAATTATAAGTTTTATTTCGAGTTGATTAGATGTTCGATTTAGGGCAAGAAGACATGTTGAACACTTATGTGAAAACAATTTTCCACCCGGAATCCGGCGAAAATCGGAAAGTTGGTTAAAAGTAAAAGTTTAATCTGAAGTTGATTAAATGTTTGATTTATGGGTAAAAAGACATGCTGAACACGATAGTGAAAATCCTTTTCTCGCTGGACAACTAATTCGCCCGGAATCCGGCCAAAACCGGAAAATTTGTTAAAAGCAAAAGTTCGATTAGCTTACAGATTATGGGGTAAGAAGAGAGGCTGAGTCGGTTTATGACAATGGTTTTTTACCCGGACGTATAATTATTGCTGGACTAGTAGTTCGCTCGGAAATCGGCGGGAAGTCTCGGTCAGTATCGTCAAAATAGATATGGCTGATAGAGGTATATCTGAACTTGGTTTTCTCTGATGATTAGCCAGTCCAAGACTGGATCTGGCGAAGACAAGACTCGATTGTCTGAATCAAATATTAGATTTCTGGGATCCCATCGACACCTTTGGTCTTGTTAAACGTAAGAAATCAAATTCTGTACACGTTTATCGGGCGCATCCCGAAAGTTTAAGTTTCGTCGGCACATCGGCTTTTGTTTACACGTAAGAAATAAAGATCTTTACAGCCTTGTCGGGCAAAACACTGGAGAAATCGAATTCCGATTGCTTCTGTCTGGCGTCCGTATTCTTGTCGGCATATCTGATTGTTTTATACGTAAGAGATCAAATTCTGAAAACCTTTGTCGGTTTCGGGAAAAACTACTGGTTTAAAAGAATTCGCATGCGGCGCTTAGTTCAGCTTGTTCTGGGTAAAGTCGTTGGAAGATTCACTTTTTAGTGAAAGGTGAAACGAAAAGCCGAAAATGTTAATTTAAATATACGAATTTATATTAAAGGAACAATCTCAACTGATGCATTCCAGTTAGTCTTATACAAACTTGCGCCTGCGGCTTATTTTGTAGTATGCTCTATTTGGAAGAACGATCTTTCATTTGGTTGGCGTTTAAAGGATCTCTCTTGCTTATTCTGCCTTTTATAATATACTTAGCTCCCATTTGGAATTATAAGCTCCTAAAATCCCCACCTTTCTCCATTGTTTCGTTTCGTAACTACGAATTTTTAGCACTTTTTCATCCTTGCCGAGTTTTCCCGTCACCCAACGAAAAATTAACCGGAATCTTCACTGTCGGCTGACAATTCTTTCACACATAAGGATGTGATAATCTTCTGTTTTATTACTTCTTTTATTTGCCTAGTTTTCCACTTTTTAACCAAGGCACGTTCAGTTTTCAAATCTTTTTCGCCCAGTCGCCGCGTCGGAGAGCAGGAAGGCTGGATATAATCGACAAGCGCTAACAAGAGAATCGCTAGTTTCAGGTGGAAAGTAATGGTACTTTCGAAAACGTTTTTTCTGATCAAGTTTATTGGGTAAAGAGCATTTCTAGTAAGAGTTGTGCTTTTAGGATTTGAATTCTTGGGGATTTGAAACACGTTTAAAGCAAGAACTTGTATGGTAGGTAAAAAAAAAAATTCCGGAAAGAGGCAGATTAAACAAATTCGCCTGCGGTGCTTACTTTAACATGTTCTTCATACAGTCGTTGTGCTTCGCTTTTATAGCAAAAGGTTAAATGAAAAGCGAAATAAAATATACAAAATACTTTAATATACGGAATTACATTAAAGGAATAATCTCAAGTGATGTATGACAGTTAATTTCAAACCGGTTGTTTGATTGAGTCTGCGACGGGAACATGGAGCTATAGTAGTTTACGCCTTTATAAACTACTTATATTTTATAACAAGAGCTACGAACTCATATGGCGCTTGTTGACAGTAGGGAGGTACAAGAAAGCAGATGAGAACGCCACAAAATTCACCCGCCATCCGAAAATAGTAAGTGCCCGGCAATCATATTTGCCGCTAATCTGTTATGCGGGCGGGAACCGTACGCCGTGTTTTGTCGGCACATTTCTCAGTCCGTCGACACAAATCTGACGTCCCCCTCCCCCAAAGATAAAAGGCTAGTGACCCTGACCAGGCTTACTACGCTCCCGAGCGTGGTACGCAAATAGTTACTATTTCGAGAAGGTTGGAACGGTCAGCGTAGTAACTTTTCACGAGGCTGGTACGAAACTAGTAACTAATAGTTACTGCTCTAGGGTGGAACACGCTTAAAGGACTCATCTTGCTTATTCTGGCTTTTATAGTATACCTAGCCACCTTGTGGAATTATAAGCTTCATAAATCCCCACCTTTCTCCATTGTTTCGTTTTCTGTCCACGAATTTTAGCGCTTTTTCGGTCGTGCCGAGTTTTGCCCGTCACATAAATCAAAATTTGTCCGAGTCTTTAACTTTTGCTGACAACTCTTTCAAACACAAGGATTTGAGAATCTTCTGTTTTTACTTCTTTTCTTTACTTAGTTTTCCAACTTTTTAACCACGGCGCGTTCAGTTTTCCAGTGTTTTGCTCCCACCCGCCGCATGGGAGAGCAGCAAGGCTGGTTTGTGTCGACAAGCGCTAACAAGAAAATCGCTTATTTCAGGTGAAAAGTAATTGTATTTTTTAAAACTTTTTTTCTGATCCCTTTCATAGGCAAAAGATCATTTGTAGTAAGAGTTGTGCTTTAAAGAGTGAGAAGTGGGCACTCAGAAGTGGGAGTGGGTGAGAAGAGTGATAAGTGGGCACTCGGATGGGCATTGGACTGACAAAATAGAGGGGGAGGACTCGGATAAAACTAATTTCCTTTGCAGATGGAAAAGGATCGTTCAAGCTCTGGTAAGAATCAGGAGAAGCGAGCTAGCGACTTAAAGGAGGCGCAAGACAAAGTGAAAGCTGCTGCCAAAACAGTAAAGGAAATCAAGACTCAAGGATCGTCAGCCAAGGAGGAAATAGATTCATTGAAAAAGGAAATGGCGGAATACGTTAAGGAAAAGACGAGGCTGGACAATAGCATCAAAGACCTGAACGAAGACATTAAGGGAGATGCAGACTCGAGGGTGAGTTTTTTTGTTATTAAATTTTGTTTGGAAATAATAATAATAATACGATGCGGAATGACCGGGGATAAAAGGGAATTGTCCAAGCGTGGATAGAATCTCTCATCACTGCTTCAGATGGACTGGTGCTCCATTTTTTTTATTTGAATTTACCTCAGACTATCATAAGTTATATTTGACGGTGCAAAACGGATAAGTCAGCTACATTTTATTCGAGTTATATTTCGGCCGTTCTTGGCAAGGGTCCTCTTCAGGCTCAAGCTGGAAAATTAACTTGAATAAAATGTAGCTGACTTATCCGTTTTGCACCGTCATATAAGATTTGCAGTCAGCTTGGTCTGAAGGACTATCTTATTACCATAAGTTGCTCTTTAACCAATAAGAGTATACCGTCTCGATGGCTATAGCTTGCGGATGATAAGATGTGGGTTGCAGTTGGAACAGTCGTCTCTCCATGGATGCGCACGCCGGTCATCGTCAAGTTTATTTTCGGATGTCCTTGATGTCGTACTAGTTAGTTATTCAAGATAGGTCACGACTGGCGCTGGCGCAGAGCAATACGCTGTAAGTAGCTCGAGAACCGTTTTTATTTTTAATTTCACTACTACTATTAACTATTAGTAGTAGTATAATAGAATATAATAGTGGTTATTCAGCCACAAGTGGGCCATACAGAGAGTATTACAAATACCACATACAAATATAGTATTACGTCGCAGATATAGGCTAATGATAGTACAACACATAAAATAATTAACCATGGAGAGGAATTTTCTTACCCTCTTATTTATAGAGATCGAGTAAAATGTACACCAATTTACAGAAATTTCTAGCCCCTCGTGAATCTCCTGTAGCAACGATTCGTCCATCTCCCCGTGATATATCGTCAAGTGCTATAAACCTCAGATACGCTCGAAACAAATAATACGTATACCAGCGTTCAAAAGTTGCAAACCCCTCATCGTCGAAGATAATTATAGTTTAACAGCCGATTGTTACTTACTATTTCCTCTTTTTCTGTGTTTGTGTTTGTATGTGTTTTGTTTATTTTCTTCATTTACTCCGCCTTTCCAAAATGGCGGGTCAAAAATAAATTACTTACTTATTACTTACTTACTTACTTACTTAGCCCTAAATGACTTATTATCAGGAACCGAATTGTTCTTACCACCAAATACACCGGAAACAGATAATAGGTACACCAACTACGAAAAGTTGCAAACCCCTCATCGCCGAAGATGATTATGGTCGAACAGCTGTAATACGGAAGCTAAGACGCGGTATAGTCGCTTCGGTAGCGTGGGGAGGCTCGTGGGGGTCTATCTCCTAGGGCTTGTAGAGTTGAACAAACCAGGGTTACAATATACTTTATTATCCAATGCACTTACAGCTCAGTGGGTTCCAAGTAGACGTTAATCCATACGTAGACAATCCTCAAATAACGATATGGCAATTACTAACAATTGTACAGCAACACTGCTAGTCTTAGGCTCGACTGATCTCCTTTAAACTTGGAGAATCTTACTTATATACATAATCAACCGATACACTAAAACCAGGCACTAGCCCACCTGCAGACTTGCCAATCTTGCATCCGTCATCAATAAAAACTGTCTTCATGGTATTCTTGGAGTCGGTAAACCCAAGTGAGCCGGTCAGGACTCAGTCCCACGGCTATGACTCACGCTCGATAGCTCGCGGTTCTGAGAATGGGCAAGTTGGCCGGTGCGCATTTGTGCAGAGGTTTCAGAGGTACAATCGAGAGGCGTGAACTACGTCAGTACACAGCCCATTGTTGCCTTGCCCCCTGCAAGTGTCACCTACATGTGTCACAATTGGGGTCGGCCTATTTTCGCTTTCAGTGTGTACCCTACTACTGGAGTTGCCAACCCCTCGATACTTTCAAAATGGTGCATCTCATGAAGAAATTCTTTACCAAAAAACGACTGCATATACTTTGATCATCGGATCAAGTGCTATCGATTGCCGTTGACAAAAACAACAAAAAATCTATCTATCTGTATTAGTTCAAAAGCTGACTTTTTTAACGTATGCCAACTTTGTAATATCATAACTCATCAAAGGAGCAAAGGGTAAGCTCTAATGTCTTTAGCATTGAGAGAACTTTTTTTCTTTTTCTTTTTTTCTTTTTTTTCAATGAGGATTCAGTGGTAAAGTACAGGTCAAGTTCGTAGATGGGTCCTTTAGTCGTATCTTTCAGGCAGAGGAGGGGTTTGGAATTTACGGTAAAATATGTATGTTTTATAAGGTAATAAGATATTCATTGACGGTTTAAGGAGGACCTCCTTACACCGCTGAATCCATGAGAGAACTTTTAAAGATCAAGAGACATATCTGATACCATTTCTCTACCGCAATTGCAAGTGCAAAAAATGGAATGATGAACTTGAAATCCCGAACAGAAATGGTTAGAAAAAATGGATGGCAGCACTTTCAGACCCGTGAGAAAATAACACTTTTTTGTTTCTCCGAATATTTCTTTTAGTCATTCAAAGAAGATATATTAGATGTTCCTACGGCCCAAGCTGACTGCGAATCATATTTGACGGCTCAAAACAGATAAGTCAGCTACATTTTATTCGTGCTATATTTCGGCCCTTCTTGGCAAGGGTCCTCTTCTGGCTCAAGCCGCTCAAGCTGGAAAATTTACTTGTGGAAAAACAATTAATGATTCTTCCTTAAATATCTGCTTTTGAGAAATTCTTCTCTGAAAATTGGTTGGAGTTAAAGCTGGTGCTGTGATTTCATTCTGGACTCGGCTACTGTTTTTGTTGTTCGATTGGGTCGAAGTTCTCAAAAACAGATATTTAAGGAAGAATCATTAATTGTTTTTGCACAAGTTTATTTTCCAGCTTGAGCGGCTTGAGCCTGAAGAGGACCCTTGCCAAGAAGGGCCGATATATAGCTCGAATAAAGTGTAGCTGACTTATCCGTTTTGCACCGTCAAATATGAAGATATATTGGCTGTGGGGAAGGGCAACTGCCTCATTTTTTTTTTTTTTTTTTTTTTTATTTAATCTAATAAAACGGTCAGCTTGGGCCATACTAAACAACTAACAATAAATATTAACAACTACCAATTGCACTTGTAGATTTTAGTCCATATTCAGTTTGAAAGTGGTGCCTGCCTGCTTGCCTTCTAGAACGGAGCTTTCCACTCGAAAACAGAAACACGGTTCGATAGAATGAAAGCTTGGCTGCACAACTTCACTTAGTCCTCTCTGACATAGATTATTCCACTCCGCTTCACTTCACTGACCGTAGGCTCTGGCTCGAGGACAAGCAAAAACCATCCTTTTTGGCCCCAGGCAAATAGGCTCGTGCCTTTAGTCAAAACAGGGATCCTGCCCCAAAGAAAAAAAAAGAGTAGGGGTCCTGCCCTTCTTCGTTTTTGCGGCGGCTTGCGATCTAAATGTCGCTGGATCGCTTGCCTGATGGCGACTAAGAACAAACCGTAACCCCGGTTCACACCAGGTTCATACAGAGCAAATCGCGGCGATTAACAAGATTTTCCAATCGCAGTGACATGAGATTTTTGTCGCCTGGATGTTCATACTGAATTTTGTTGGCAACAGAATTTAACGCAAAAAAAAATTAAAATAATTAATTTTTCTAAAAGTGAATCATCAAAAGGGTCGTCCATGTTGCTGTTGCGTGCATAAAATCGTACTGTCGCCCAATTAAAGCTGAATTTTCCCAACATCGAAAATGGCCTGACGAAGCAACAGAAATCGCCGATTTTGGCTTCGAAAATCTCGGCGATGGCCGATATCGCTTCAGTGTGAACGTCTGTGTGAATCTAGGGTTCACACTAATTCGTCTACCAAACTTCGACATTACAGTTGTGAGCCACGACAGCCGTTGCGAGAGGTTAATGCCTGTAAATGACTCGGAAAGACAAATGTTATTCCGGATACAACACAGTCGAAATATGCTTTCCTTTATTTATATCTCTTGAACCGCGCATTATCTGTACTCGCTATTTCTTGAATTTTGGGCTACGGCTTTACTGATAAGCATTAGGATCACAAACTCGAACAAAAACTGATTTTTAAGACTGCAAACATTCTATTTTAAATTAGTTTTTTTTATAGCGTTCTTACGTTATTTTTTTCCAGAATCGCGCCATGCGAGAGCTTGAAGATTTGGAAAATCGTGTCAAGGAGAAGACAGACGAACTCAACAGCTTGAAACCTAAATACGAGGAGGCAAAAGCCAAAGAAGAAGCTATTGCTAAGCAGTAAGTTCTTTTTCAACCGAACGGGGGGGGAAAGAAGATTTACAACCCGAAGGGAAAGAGAGGGAGGGGGCATGCCATTCTACCACAATTCTTCGTTTTGTAGCCCGATCTAGGGTTCGGCAAAGTCATAGAAATGTAGTCCGCTAGCCCTACTCACAACTTATCCATACATAATGTGAATTTCGGAATTTCGTGGTGAGAAATTCCGAAAAGACATTGGAAAATGGAGCTTCAAAAACCGGATAGTGGAATACTGGAATAATCTCCCCGAACATGTCGTAAATGCCGAAAATATCAATCAGTTTAAAGCAGGCGTGGATAAACACCTGGCTGAAATTGAATTTAGTGTACACAGTGTCCCGAGAAATCAACAGAGGCGAAAGCCTTTTTTACTGCAGTTATATTATATTATTATAATAATATATTCCGTAATAGCCATTTCCATAATATTCCGAACCCGAAGCGATGCAACCCGAACTAGGTTAGTCGCTTCTCGAATTTCAGCCTGGCAGAGGGGTTTGTGGTGTCAAGAATCTTGATTGATTGATTGATTGATTTATTTATTTAAACATTAGCACAGATCCTGGCGCAATGCCAAATTGCGTACCTACTTAGTCAACAGATGAAGTTAGTCAAATTATAACTTAGTCAAATTATAATATTTTAATATTTTATTATATATATTTTTTATAATATTTTAATATTTTCAAATTATAATATATATATTAGTCAAATTATAACTTTCAACAGATCGGACCAAAACACCAATATCAGTATATCTGCTTTTACGGTACATTCTGTAAGCCTTGACATGATACAATCAATCAATCAATCAATTTATGTAATTCGTGATATTACACATCACATAATAAAATTAAACTAGGACAGGAAATTTCTTTACTAAATATACACAATTATTTTAAACATTCGGTGGCTCGGGGCAATAACACAGTCGACGGAAAAGTCGGTAGAAATGGCCGGAACGGCATTCTGCATTCTCACAATATACAAACAACAATAATCAGAATCACACATCAATAGAAAAGACTCCAACAACCTAATATTATTAGAACTACCATTGCGGTAGTGTTTTTTTGTAAACTTCAACAGATTTTCGGACGAAACTTCGCCTGTATTGTAAAAAATGTATTCATAAAGTAACTATCAGAGCTGAAGACGCCAAAGTTGACTTTTTCGTCAACACAGATACTTCTCGTAAATCTTTTTTTGGACGAAACTTCGCCTGAACGTGTTTTGTAAAAAATTGTATCCATAAAGTAACTCTCAGAACGAAGACGCCGAACTTGACTTTTTCGTCGATACAAAAATACTTCTCGTAAATCTTTTTTGGGACGAAACTTCGCCTGGACGTGTTTTGTAAAAAATGTATCCATAAAGTAACTCTCAGAGCGAAGACGCCGAAGTAGACTTTTTCGTCAGTACAAAAATACTTCTCGTAAATCTTCTAAGTTCGTCTTTAATGAAAATTTAAACATCACTCTAAAAAAAATCTTGCAGTATTTACTGCTGGGATTAATCTTGTCTTTAAAAAGATAATCTATCTCTAATTCGGATTAATCTTAACTTAGTAGAGATAAGTTTAATCCCAGTAGCAATACTGCAGTTAACCTAAGTCAATCCTAAGTCAGAGAAACTTTTTACAGTGCAGAGCAATAAAAAATAAAATAAAAAACAAGTGACAAAGGTATGTTTGTTAGTTTATTGTGGAGCTCGACAAAAGATGGAACTGAGCTCTTTCTGTATATTTCATGTAGTAGAGCAACTGGACTTAAACCTTGGGACTTTTTGTGAATTTTGACGTTGTGATCTGCATTTTGAAAAATCCACCACATTTTTTTTCATAACGACTGTGAGCCCTGTAGCCTACGTGGTTTACTCGGAAATCCGTTTTTTCTACGAACTAACGGTTAAACCTGAAGACTGAATGAACAAAAATTGTGAAACAGCTGAAAAGAAAATGTGATGTCATTGGTGCTTTAAAAATATGATTGAACCTCAAAATTGCATTTGACCTTATAATCCTTGAATATCATGTACAGAGCTAATTGACGCTTTCTTTTTATTATGGACCCTTACCGTTAGAATAGGCCTGCCTTGGTAGAACTAATTGTTGCTTCAGAAGTCTGTTCCAACTCAAGAGTTTCCCTAACTTTAATTACGAAGATGTAACTAATGAAATTGGGTTCCTTGTAGCCCTACGCTCAGAAAATGAGCTGAATTTTTGTTTATCGTTTCCTGGGAGTTTCGAATTATTTTTCAAGAGACGCATCCAGGTTGTGATTGACGTGTTGCCATGTTACGTTCTCGCAATACAGAGGCTTTCAAAGAAGCAATTTCGAATTCGTCTCCCAGAAAAATGTCTATATTTCCAGGATAATTCCGAATTTGGTGGGTTGACCACGTTAAAGAGGAGGAAGGTCTGTAAAATCACCGATGGGGTTTTACTTAAAGAACAAAGGACACTTGAATTTTAGTATTCTCTTTTCTGAAGAACGATATCTAGATACAAAATTTGTCTCAAAATAGTAGTATGAAGTTGCACGAAAAAGCAGAATGCAGTACGAACTGATGCTATTACGTGCTTCTATGTCAAGGCTACTGTGTTACTGCATGCTACTATTATTAAGACCGGATGCCACTGGATACTACTGCTTTAGATTGGCCCAGTCTGAGGCACGTTTATTTCTTGTTGTCTCATCTTCTTCTTGTCTTTTCATTTTTATCATTCATTAGTCGACTTTGTAGTCTATGAGTAGCTCGGTATGAATGCAGTGAATAACTATAAATGAATAACCACGCTTGCCTTTCCAAGCTTCATTGCCTTTTTTGGCAGGCGAAAGGCGAATGGGGTCTGTTTCTTTAGTAAATGTTTTTTTAATTCTTTTTAGTATCTCTCTTAAAAACAAATGATAGTGTTCTGTGCTGTTACTATTAATACATGCAACTTTTTCGTACAACTATCGTACAGCTACGCAGGTTAAAAATTTTACATCTGGGTCAGCTATAAAATAGAAATAAAAATTGGGGATAAAAGTAGTAGAGATTCTTTTTTTTTATTTTCCTTTTTCTGATCGAAAACATAATGTTCCAAAACATAATTTCCTTTCTTCTTTTTTCCTTCCTTTTTTTTTGGGGGGGGGGGCAAGGGCGCTTTGGTGATGGGAGATCGTTCGCTAGTGGATATTTCTGGTCAGTTTGTTATGTCTTCATTCTTATTTTCTTCCTCTCCTTCTTTTCCTTTTTTTCTTCTTTCTTTGGTTTGTTTCCCTTAAGATTAGATGAATAAAGAATAAGCCCCGCCCATTGCCAGGCCTTATGTTAGGCCTTATGGTGGGGCCATAAACAGTTAATGGTGTTTTTTTATTTTTATGAATAAACTGAAACTAAACTATACTTCTTCAATCAATCAATCAATTTTATTTCAACCCTAATAGCACTAGGCTAACACGGGCGGGAATTGGAAAAACAAACACTCACTAACTATAGAAATAAAACACAACCTAACAAACAATAAATGCGAAATGAACATTAATCAAGTACAGTTAAAAGCAGATTATTCTTTCTTACCTTCAACCTTCGTCCTCAGTAAATGACCGATCACACTTAGTCTGTCTTATATATTATCCATTACTCTCCCATGGAAAGAGTTCGAAATCCTCGGCTATCGCCATTGTTCATTGGCTCATAAGACTTTCGAGAAGGCCAGATTTCGCCGAAAGCTTCATGGTCCGCCGACAACTCTTTAAAAAATATTCGCATGAGAAGCTCCATTTATTTTTCACTTTGGAAGACTTGGTAGCCGAGTCTTATTTATTTATTTATTTCCCTCAGAACTGATGAGTACAAAATATAATGTATAAAACAGAACTATGCCTAAACCGTCTGGTCCATTCATAAGTAACAGTAACAATTTTTTTTTTTAAACCACTATCATGGCAATGCCAAATTTGGGTATTACGTCAAATATAATACACATTTTATAATCTATACAATTAATCATCAATTCGTCATCACAGACCTATTATAGTATATAAACAAAAACAAAAAACAGAACACGGACGTTGGAATAATATCACAGACAGCTACCACCATCATTATAAATTTTGGTGAAACTCGGAACGAAGCTTTTTTGGGACCGCGTATGTGTTGCAGGTACGGGGGACAACTTTGGAACCTTTGAACTTGCGACCCTTTCCTGTCGGTTTCTTGTGTTTTCATAGGGAGGGGGAAGGATATCGGATAGAACAGGATGGTGGAGGAGCTTATGACCAACCGCTAAGCTCAGCCGCAGTCTCCGACTCTCAAGGGTTTCCATCTTAAACTTTTTTAGGAGAGTAGAATAGAGAACTTTGGGCTCACGACTTATTATTAGGAGTGCACGTAGTGATATATTACTGCAAAAGGCCTTTTCTTTTGCTTAGCTTTTCCAAATTTTTAACTACACAACTTTTTTGACAATTTTCGAAAAAAATTAGTGTCGAAACTCGGCTTCGGGGAGCGAGAAACAAATACTGCCGATAAGAAAATCGTTAGTTCCATGTGGCAGGTGTTGGTATTTTCGAAAAGCGAAATTTCTGTACCATTTTTATAATGCAAATATCATTTCTAGTAAGAGTTGTGCTTTAAAGTTTTAAGGCCTGCCTTACCTATAATACTAACGCAACCTGCTTCCATAATCACACCATATATTTCTAAACCCGGAGACCCCAATTTCTTACGGTACATTCTAACCCCTCCAAGAAAACCACGCTGATTTTCTCACTTGCCGTCTTTGCTACCTTCGATGTGTATCACGCCGTCGTCGGTTGTCTGCGATAAGTTTTTCCATCAGAAAAACACGGTTACGTAAATTGTTTCCCTATTGTAACAAGTCAGCGGGTCTCGGGAAAGGCTTAAGACAGCCACAAGAGTGGGTTATTTGTTGAAAACACAGCCTAGTTTTAAAGTATTCAGATATATTAAAATAAAGTTGAAGAGTAAATAGTGCGAGGTGTTCTTTAAGATTAACCCAGTCGGAGCCATGTTAAATCAAAGTCTTCCATACTACTATATGTCAATACATGCAACTTTTTCGTAAAACTACCATACAACTGCATAGTCAAAGAACTTTTCATGGGGAAGGGTGTGATTCAACCTCGGGTAAATAGTCACTAAAAACTGTCATCGTCTTTCTAATGTGAAAGCGCGGAGATTAGTAAAAAAAATCTCTTACTTCACAGGAATCCAAGGGGAGGCTTTCGCGTGGATGGCTCTGATCCCGTCGACCTCCGGATGTCGAGCTCGACGGACATTTTCTTTCTAGATTATAGTCTAGATTCCTAAACTTGTCTGCGACCTTCTTGTTTTACTTTTATGTCAGGGCCACCCTACTTGACCTAGAGGCATATCTTATCAATTTATAGTATTTTCCAAAGGTTGTGTTTTATTTTGACCAGTTGGCTTTGACCATATGCAACACATATGTCCATCAGCTGCTCAGCCGGAAAATCGGAAATGTGAAAAAACGGACAAATTCTGTTAGTGGAAGGAAGTGGTGCTTTGGCTTAAAATTCAAGGCTAGGTGATCGATCCGTTTCATTATTATTATGGTCTAGATTCCTCAATGCATCTACGACCTGTTGTTTTCCGTTCAATTTTCTAGACCTTCGCTGTATCCTAGATTTCCAGGGAAACAGTTTCACTTTGTACGCATTTGACAAGTGTTTATCAGTCCGCATACCGGAGTTTCTCTTGGAAGCTTTCATTGACGTCAAGCAAGATGCAACACGTGGGAGTGACATAATAATTATGAAATATCATCCGTGATGGGGTGTTAGCCGAACCTATAGCGTACGTGAGGTTCCAAAGTCAGATTATGGAGAAAGTATATTATGGGCATGAGCGGTAACACCGTTTGCCTTTTGTTCTCTTTGTTCCCTTTTATTTCTACCGAGATTTTGTATTCCCCAATCCCTCACATTCGCACATCGGGTGCTGCAGAAGGATCTCCCAAATTGTCTTCCCATATAATTTCATCGTGCACCAAGGGGTAGTCCATCTGCTCCGATCCTACAGTTAAAGTTTAACCGAAACCAGCTGGGATAGGACAATCTAGTTACCCATCAGTTATAAATTGGCTTGAAGACCCGCTGAAAATGCGTTACTTCGTTGTTCCGCTGTTGAGGGATAATCGATTTTCAAATAGTGGAACTTCCGTAAGATATGTGGTACCTCTTTGCGCTTGTATCTGTAAGGAAGTAAGTAATTTATTTATGACCCGCCATTTTGAAAAGGCGGAGTAAATGATGAAAATAAAGAAATTAAAAAAACACATATATACACACATATACACACAGAAAAAGACACTTAATTTTTCATCTTCGGTCAGGAAGCAGTGGACGACATCGTGTGCTGGTTGGGCCTTGTTGTCCATGAGTTTTGAAAGTGATGACGAAACATCCAAAAGGGTAACACTTGCATCTTGAATTTTGAATTTCTCCGTCAATGTATGGTTATGACATAATTTCGACAAGTGGAGCAGGTGCTTTGCATATTTAAAATAACATGATCTCATCTTTTTATCATCTATGTTGTATGCCTTGTATCTCATATATACGAGAAAGATTTATGATTTTTTTGTTCAGGCACTAAGCTGTCTTCACCAAGCTCACCATTTCCCACTAAAAAGCCGCGTTTGTGTTGAGATTAAAGTTGTCCGCGTAAAAGTAAAATTCAAGGTGACAGCTGCAGATATTCTGAACGTCATAACTAGAGCAGACAGTGGAAAATTAAAAAAATCCCTTAGCAGAAACCAAATAATTCAGTGTGTTCAACTAAATGACACAAAAATAAGTTCGCTGAATGAATGAATGAATGAATACTTTTATTTACCCACTTCTATAAAATAGAAATAGTGGAGTACATAAAGAAAAGAAAGAAACACAACTTAAAATTATGATACAACTTTACACATCGAAACAGATTACACTTCAAACAAACGGACAAGACCGTGATGTGGAGAAAATGCGGCGACCGACAGATTCCTATGCAGCTCGTCAAGTTTAGCAGTTATATTAGTTACTGAAAATTTAGTTACCATTTTTCGATTTTTATACCAAATTGGCAAGTAGAGGAGGAATTTACAGTAGCGGAAGTATGCTATTCGAATAGCTGCTACATCCTTTTTCTTCAGCAGGGGGTAGAGTCCCGAAAGGTAAAGGCCCGAGTGGTCGCAGTAAGTGGCGTAGAGTTTAGCAAGAGCTCTGCGGTTATATTTTCCGCGGTTGGCAACGATTTTGGCATATCCAGACTGAATTTTGTTTTTAGTATCAAGAACTGCTTGCTGTCGAAAGTTTGACATTTTTTCTGTAATAGAAATACCGAGCCAACGGATTTTTGGTACACAAGGGATAGAAAAATTAAAACATTTTAGGAGTTTATTGTTAGAAGAAGAGTTTAGTTAAACTTTAATTTTATCTCCTCTCTTCCAATTTACCTCCGAATAATGAACTGAATTGAAAAAAAATGTCCGTATTTTCAGGCTTGCTACCAAAGAACAGAAGCGGAAGGAATTGTATGCTCGCCAAGGAAGAGGGAGCCAGTTCGCCTCGAAAAAGGACAGGGACGTCTGGATCAAGAATGAATTAAAGTAAGTAACCCATCCTAGATCTGCTACATATCTGTATTTAAAGGCTATTAAGCCATATTTTGAAAAAAAAAACATACCAAAAACCATCTCACTTTTTCTCGCATTCATAAGGTAATATCACCTACCGACTTTCTACTAAACTAATCACGTTTTCTATCATATAACCAGAACAAACTATAGAACTAGGAGACTTAGACTTTGCGACACCTAGAAGTAGCTCATCCCCCCCCCCCCCATTTTGAAAAAGACTACCCCTTGTATTAGAAATCTTCTTACACCTCAAAATCTGCTTGTGTTTTGCCTCCGTTCATCTGTCCTGGCTTATCTTATACTGCAGACGGGGTTGTGTCAAAGGGGGTAGCCTACTCCCCAAACGTTACCTAGAATGAATGTCCCCGGAAAAAGGTCCCTGTGATACAACTTCCCCAAGTGATTGTCCTTCCAAGAAAGCTCAACAATAGCCGATTTTCCAATTTCTGCCCCCCCCCCCCTTCTCCCTGTTCTTGGACAACTCGGGTCACATTGGCCAGTAATTTGAATGTTTTAACAACGGTTTTGGTCGGGACGATGGAAATCAAGTTACTTGCGCTAGTTCTTTGGTAATGTTCTAAAGGTGTATTTTTAGTTCGGAAATAGTGAACTGATCGATATTTTAAAAGTCAAAACACCCACCCAGATGCCTTTATGCTACCAAATAACATCTATTCAAACAATGTTTACAACGGATACGTCAGCTACGATTCTTCATCAGCGAATTTTCGGCCCTTCTTGGCAAGGGTCCTCGTCAGGCTGTCAATCCTCTGGTTCAACTTCGGGGAAGGAAACAAACCTGGAATATAGTAAATTATCTTCAAATACCACTATAATGAAAAAACTAGTCCTGAGATTTAATTTTTCAAATAACATCTCATACACCGATAATACCCCCCACCGCCTCGGAACCCAATAGCGATAAACATGTGCGTTTGCGAATGACGTTCCGTATTTTTTCTTCTTTTGATTCCCTTCCAGTGCACAAAGAGGTCTTCTCAGACGATCTTGGAAGTTCTTAAAAACGGGACTGCTAGACGTATTATTTACGGCTTAAATTGACAGTTTAGCCATAGAAGTGGAAGAGAATATTCGTAGCCCCGCTCTTGCTCTTTCTCAGTGGACGGTGGATAAGATGTGAAAGAGGAAATGATGTGTGGCTCTCGAAGGCTTAACCCTAGGTTCACACAGAGCAAACCACGGCGATGAACGAGATTCCGCAGCGACGGAAGATTTTTATCGCCTGGATGTTCACACTGAATTTTCGTCGGCAACGGAATTTAAGGCAAAAAAAATAAAATAATTAAAAGTAATTAAAATAATAAAAAGTAATTAATTTTTCTAAAAATAATCATCAAAAGGGTAGTCCATGTTGCTGTTGCGTGCATAAAATCGTATTGTTGCCCGATTAAAGTTGAATTTTCCCAACATTTAAATCGCCTGACGAAGCAACAGAAATCGCCGATTTTGGCGACGAAAATCTCGGCGATGGCCGATGTCGCCTCAGTGTGAACGTCTCTGTGAACCTAGGGTAGCTCTGGTCCTGAGCCGTTCCACTTTCCGGAAATAAATCGACCTGTCACATCCGATCCGTTGACTTCTGTGTAATTTCGGCCCCATTTCGTTTGCCGCCACCCTGTTTTATGCTTCTGATTAACGATAAAGATTTCCCCGCTGACACATATAACATTGCTAATTATTCAGTAATGATTCATAACGCTCGTGGACGGAAATTAAGAATCCGGGCGTCGTCGAACCACATCCAGGTGGTGAGCAGAGAGGTTAGCCGCTTGCGAGCGAGTGAATGTATATGCGTTTTTTTTTTGTTTTTTTTTTTACAATATCATAAAAGAAAAAGGTTGCTGATATCACGGTATTATATAATTTGATAATAATAATTCCTTTAAGTACAATATTATCCTTTTAAAAAAATTGTGTTAGATGGTCACATAGTCGCAATAACTAGTCACACTCGCACATATGTTTTATGACGGCGAGAACTGAACTGGCTGTGAAACTTCATATATGGCTACGTTTCTCTCAAACTGTATTTTCATGTGTTCGATCGGCACGGTAAACTCCTATAGAAAACGGGATAAATGTACCGTGTTCTTGAAAACTGTGGTAACTCCATTTTCACGATTTTTGGTCCCAGTTTTGTGTATGCCATCTGCATGAAGAAAGTAGGAACTCAGAAAGTTAAAACTAATCTAGATGGTGCTATCTAGATGTGAGCTCATGTCGTCATCTAATACTTAGCACAATTTAACAGAATACCAAATGAGCTATGTTCTTTCCAATGGTTAACCCAGTTTTCAAAATTTGTTCAGTTAGCACAATTTTGAAGAACACGGTACAGATACCCACAAGAAGGAGCATCCCTTCTTAGAATATGTCACCCCTATTCAGTTCCTCTTATTTGCGTCCCTTTCGTCCTCAAAGCTTCTCCGTATCTCCACTTGCGGTAGTATTCAAACGTCATTTTCAACAGTACTATTCACGTCGAAAGAGATGCTGTTCTAGGAACAATCGGGCTGACTGAGACTCCATTCTCCAGTCTGCTCGAATTATTTGGATTTCCGTACTCCGGCCATGCTCTGGGGAATTGCGGATCGTGTTCGCTCTAATTTGGAAAATTGCTCTGTCGCGAAATCGTCATTAATGTCTACCTCCATCTCGCTTGTCCTTATTTCGTAGCTATTTCCTTTTGAGAGCTATTAATTAATTTTTCTCTTAATTTTGTTCGCCGTTGGATTGGCCGGTTGCTTAATTTCGTTTTCAGACCCCGTCGAAGTTCACCGTTGAGCCCATGATCATTGTGAAACAAGGGTTTTGCTTCAAATGAATTTCCCAGCTCCCTTAAGGGACCCCTCGCACTATTTACTCTTCAACTTGCAGTATTTTAATATATTGAATACTTTAAAACTAGCCTGTGCTTTCAACAAATAAGCCACGGTTTTGGCTGTTTTAAGCCTTTTCCGAAACCCATTGACTTTTAATGAAAACAGGGAAACAATTTTCATAACCGATTTTTCTTATGGAAACACTTTTCTCAGACAACCGTCGACAGCGTGATACCCATCGAAGGTAGCAAAACACGGCAAGAGAGAAACTTCCGGCCAAGTGCCACATACCGATCACTTTTCCGTCGGTCGGTCGGTCCGGTGACCGCGAGTTAGGGTACTTCCAGATGTGCTAGGATGATGAAACTTGTTCAGGCATATCAGGGATCCGACCAAACTGACTTGGAAGTAGTCACTTCCCGATTCGACCATCGTGGGGGGACTGGAAGGAGGGGGAATCCGGAATATTGAGGCATGCGTAACTTTCAAACGGGTGATCGGATCTGAATGCAACTTGATATGTGGGAAGAAAACATGCTTCAGATACATTTTTTACGTCCGAACCGGATTCGACAACTGTGGGCGGAATTGGAGAGGGGGGGGTACCGGAAATGTCGTGACACGGTTAGAGTGGAGGGATCGGGATGAAACTTGGTGGGAAGAACAAGTACATATCCTTGATATATCGTTGACATAACCGGATTGGATCCGGGCACTGTGGGGGGATAAGGCTGGATCCCGGATTTCCGGTTGTCACGGGCTAAGGTACTTCCAGATGTGCTAGGACGATGAAACTTGGCAGACTGTTCAGGGACCCGACAAGGTTGACTTTAGAAAAGTCATTTCCCCGATCCGAACATCGGGAGGGGGGGAGGAGGGATGGAAAATCCGGGATCTTGAGGCGAGCATAACTTTCGAACGGGACATCAGACACAAACAAAACTTGACACTTGGAAAGAGCTCGTGTCGAGGATTTACCATTTGGTGTCCCAGACCGTATCCGATAACTCTGGGGGGAGGGGGCAGGATCGGAGGGGGATCGAAAATCTCGGAACAAGCTTAGAGCGGTGGGACTGGAACAAATCTTAGCTGTTACCCTCACCCTCTACGTATGCTTGCAAGTGCCATATGAGCTTACAGCTCTTGTTGTTAGAGGGGTTAAATGTACCGTACGAAATTGGGGTCTCTGGGTTTAGAAATATACGGAGTGATTATGGAAATACACTGTAAAGAGTTTTTCCGTATAAAGGCTAAAGTTAACTCCAGTATTTGCTACTCGGATTATTCTTATCTCTACGCATATAAGCTTAATATCAAATAGAGGTCTCTTCATAAATACCGTTTTTGGTCGCCTGTCGCCGTTCCCTTGTCGCCGTACCTGGTCAACGTTAAAGTCTAGGGTTGTGTAACTAAACCTTATCTTATTTTCTAGCACTGAGTTCCCATTAATTCCAAAACCTGAATCTTTAACGTCCGCCATTAATTTAACTTTTCTTCTTTTATTCAAACTTTTAATCGTCAAACTGGATGACATAGCAAGCTCTAAGTTTGCCTGGAAGGTGGATGAAACTGCGCCCGGACAAGGATCACAGGAGTGAGAAACACGCCCTTAAAGGACATGTCTTATATGTAACGCAACCTACTAATACTAACGCAACCTACACAGATATCCTCAAAGTTCGAGCAGAAATAGCAATTTTAAACATGCCCCACTTTACCTTTGGTTGGCCGTTAAAGTTTAACCGAAAAGGGCTAGGACACGACAATCTAGTTACCCATCACTTGTTCACTTAAATAATCTTGAAAACCCGATGAAAAAGCGTTAGTTTGTTTTCCTGATATTTCCAATTAAGCGATTATACCACTGTGCTTGCCGATCTTCCCGTTTTTGTGATAGCTCTATGGTGCCTGGAACATTCGGCAACAACACCAGCAACAAACAAATAAATAAACGGGTGGCGACTAAATTGTGACGGAATTCCATACAAACGTGATTGTGAGCGTGTTCCATCCTACTTACCGTAGTTACTACGCATGACGTCACGAATTCTGGCTTTTTGCCGTCAAGGCTGGAACGATTTTTCTATTTTCCAGCAGGATCTCACGCCAGGGGCGAATCCGACCAATCACGTTCCAGAGATGCGTAGTTACTACGCTTACCATGCTCCCGAGCATGGTAAGCAAATAGTAACTATTAAGTTGCGTTTTTTTGGATGTAGTTTCGGCGTAGTTTCGCTTAAAAGCCGTTTTATTTGTCCATTCCATTTGCTGTAGTTTCGAACCTGAAACTACGGAGCTCAAACTACAAACTACCTCGCCGACGTAGTTTGGTGTAGTTTGACTTTTCGGAAACAAGAACTCAATAAAACGCAAGCAAGACAAAACAAGAGCCAAACTACAAACTTTGACGAAACAAAAGTGAATCCAATAAAACGCAACTTTAGTTACTATTCCGACAAGGTTGGAACGGTCAGCGTAGTAACTTTTCGTGAGGATGGAACGGAAATAGTAACTAATAGTAACTATTGTTATAAGGGTGGAACACGCTCTGTGTACCAAATAAAAAAAAAGTGTCTGCTAGTGAGGTGTCTTGTGTATTGATATTGGCTGCCCGATTTTCATCATCAGGAACTGTTGCATCAGATGGAACACCTTCAGCAATGTCTTGGCACCTTTATTACAGGGTTGGTGGGAGATACAGTGTTTAATTAAATTACTGGTCTCTCTCAACCTTGTGGTTACGGACCAACATTCGACAAACCTTTCCCACCTATTACTTGTCTGAGGTAAATCCTTCCTTATTCCTTTGAATCACTAAGAATGGCAGATTCAGTCAGGATTCAGGGGGACTGTATGGCCTAACATTGTCGGAACCACTCTAATAATAAGATTTGTTTTCAAAAATATGGAAAGTAGTCAGTAATCACTAGAATTTGGTTGTATCAATGTACAATGCAGGGAAAGGACCTGACCTCATTTTACACTAACTCAATTTTTGTAGCGAAAATGTTTAAATGAAATGTACATGCTGTCTGACAGGCAAGAGGTAAAATATGACTTTTTTTAATAAAAAAAAAAAATTCTGGCTCTTGGGCTCGAACCCTTATTAATGTGTTCAAAATACTCAAATTCTGTGCCTTTTCTTTGTTTTCAAGCTGCTCTGTAAAGGTATATTCGGGCCATTGACTTATGGTAACTGAATTGATCTTTTCTGAAAAGAAAATAATGTTTAAATAGAAATACTGAAGCAATATTTATCTGTCCATTATGTAAACCATTCAATTAGCTTCAGTCTAGTATGTTTTTCATATTTGTACGTTCCGTTTTAAGCCAGATAGATTATTCTGAAGGAAAGACTTTTCTGGAAAATTGAATTGTTGTCTGAGGTTGTCAACCCCTCCTTTAATGCAGAGCTATGCGATTCAACGCCTTCCACATTTTCCCTCCCTAACTTTGCTGTATTCCACACTTTCTTGCTTATGAAAAAGTTTTTTTTACGCAAATTCTAAACTCTACCTTCTTTCATTTGATGGTTCAATGAACTAGCAGCAACGTAAAATAATTTTTACAAAGTTGTCGGCTAGTTTGGGTGTCTGACCTACCAGTCAAGGAAAAAATCTAATTTTTTACATATTGACAAAAATATGTTAATTTCCAGACTGTTATACGTTTGTTTGTGAATGCTTGGAGCTTTGAAAAAAAAACAGAGCCGAAAATATTCAGTAGGACTGCATAACCTTGTCAAAACCATTCGGACCCTATACTATAAATTTTCTGTTCTATTTCCCACCATTCAGTAATCCCTAGGATTTGCCTGTACAATGCAGATAGAACAGTAGCAGCATGCTTATTTGGACACCTCTCTAAATTTTCCTTACCTTGGCCCTGTTCACAAAACAGTTGACAATATAGTGTAATATCAAACTTCGTATCAGTAAACAGGAGTCTCTTGCAGCAATTTTCTTGTCACAAAATAAAAAGTTGTTTCTACCGACATTCTTTGAATTTAAATTTTTCCTTTTTTAATTTGCTGGTTCAAATCGACCAACAGTGAGGTAAACAAGAAAAAAAATGGAATAAGTTGTCTGTTGGTTTAAGTGCTTGAGGTATCTGTGAAGGAAAAAAAAATCTGATAAAGTATGTACACGCTTGTTACCTACTGACAAAAATATGTCGAGTTTCAGACTGTTGTGTTGTTTTGTGAAAGCTTGGAACCTTGAAAGAAGAAACAGAGCAAGGGGGAACAGAGCCTAAACTGTTCAAGTCTTGGATGAAACCTGGGTAAGAAACCTAGCAATTAGTACATATACTAGCATTTTGGCACCTTTGTTACGTTGGGTGCAGTATTGATGTTTGATTTGAACCGTTGGTGTCTCTCAACCTTGTAGTTAAGGACCAATATTTAGCGCACCTGACCTGAACAATGTTTTAGCACCTTTAGCACCCACCATTCTAAGCACATTCCAGGTTTCACCTTCAGCTCAGTTTGCCTTCCATCCACTGTGTCCAAACCCTAACAACCATCAACATGCTAAAAAATTGTATCAGTCTACAAACTATGTTTGTCCAGACAAGTAGCCCATTTCTTAGGCCAAACTACTGAAATGCAGCTGCTCAGAATAAAGACCAGTCTATTTTTTTTACTATTTTACGCCAAAAACACAATGAAGCACTCAGAATAAAACCGTATATCTCTTTATTGTAAAGCCTATTATGCTTCACTAAATTTCATCAAATCAGGTGCAGTTTTGACTGATGATGACCAACACAGCTGTTCCAATGTAACTGGCACAAGCAAGCCTGCAAGGCTGAACTCGCCAGGTCCATATTATCCTGAAACTAATCATAAAATTAGAATGCAAGTTTATGTTTGAATATAAGGCTTCATGCTACTGTTTCCCTATGGCTTCCCCGTCTTCTTCTTCAAATACACAGCTGTCTGTGAACTGAGCAGTCCTCACATAGTTAATTAACCCCTCAAAATACCCTGTTTATTGGTATATAGATTATATTATTTTCAAAATACTGAAAACAGTAGTTTCATAACAGATAACGCAAGGATGCTCAGGTTCAATGGACAACACTCAACAGACAACACCTTGAATCTGTTGTGTTTGAAGCTCGTTATGGGTGAAATGTTATGCATAATAAGCATTGCCAGGAAGAGCAAGAAAGGGAGTAAAAGTGAAAGAAGTATTACATAATTTTAGTAAGGACGAAGCAAACCTGGTCATCCTGAACCAAAATACAACGTTTCAGGTATGAAATATTTGCTTTCAAAGTAGATACTAGTTTTGGGCAAGAAAGGTAGTATGAAGAAATGTATGATTTTCCTGAGGATGAAGGGGAGTTAGTTTCGACTTACTTACACCTTGACAGGGGCGTAACTAACATCCTGGGAGGGGGGAGGGGCTATGCTAATTCGCAAGCTTCAAAGATTCAATCCTAGCTAACAAATTCTTGCCATTAGCTACCGGCATGATAATTACCATCTGCAAACACGTAGGTGAATAAGGGCTTTTTGAACATCCAAGCCCTTGTAAGTAAGCCTCTGAGGTGTGAACACTCAACTCGCAATTGCCTTACACCAGTTCAGCGCTCCAAGTGGATTGGTCCTGCCAATCCCCCATTGTCTCGGAATCAGTACTCGTATAGACACACTAAGCAGTCGGATCCATGAGGTAGTGGGTAACTTTCAGTTTCTGCGACATGTCCATTAGGGACTCAGATTGCAGGTTTTCTGCTCATGAACCTGTGGATCTATTTTACTCTGTATGACACAATAGCGGTGGTGAGGTAGAGGGGAATTTACAGAAACTAGTCACTTAGAAGCGGTGAACCGGAATATGGCGAATTTCCGAATACTGAAGTTTCATTTGTAACAGGGGTTGCATTTTTAACCGCTGACAGAAACAATTAAAACTCATTTTGCATTCTTCTCATATATTCCCTTAGTATGTCTTAAAGGACAACTGGCACTACAGAGTGTTTCTGCTGTTTTGGGATATATGACTACTTTACAACTTAGCTTTCCTTACAGAAAATTACACAAGGCTGTAGCTTTTCTTGGCCTCTCCTTACAGCCCTTCACCCTGGATGGCAAACTCGGCAAAATTTGCATAACCAGTTTTCGCACCAATGAGCCAACAGTATTGGCCTGTTTGACTATCCTCCCATTTAATTTGTCCCCCTGCTAACACTCCCAGAATACCTAAAAAAAAAAAAGGAATCCTTATACCTGTGTCACAATCCCAATGCAAGATCTACAACTGAAAAGCTAGAAACCTACCTAATGTAATACTCTTCTTCATCAAGTTGGTTCAAACCAGCTGTTACCAACAAAGCTTCTATAGATGCGGCCAGAAAAGTGATTGCCTTTAGTCACCTGTGTCCTCTGATTGCTCGGTGGTAGTAACTATGGGTTGATCTTGGAAGGGTGTTCTGGATTTCTCAAGGCTCGACTGCACTTCAACCTAAAATAGGAACAGTTTTCAAAGGATGAAATTTCTAGCCAATTACACTGTAAAAAGTCTCTCCTACATCGGTCTTTAGAGGTTGCACATCACCAAGTCGGTGATTTTTATTTCGAATTCGGAGAGTTACAATCCGAATTCGGAGAGTTAAAGTCCGAATTCGGAGAGTCCAAATCCGATACAGGATTAAAACGCTAAAATGCGAAATGCTGCAGATTAAGTTATCCTAGTCTGCAGTATTTTGCATTCTAGCGTTTTAATCCTGTATCGGATTCTAACTCTCCGAATTCGGATTTTAACTCTCCGAATTCGGATTTTAACTCTCCGAATTCGGATTTTAACTCTCCGAATTCGGATTTTAACTCTCCGAATACGAATTTTAACTCTCCGAAGTCGGAATAAAACTGCCGAATTCGATGATGTGCAACCACCAACGTCCGATGTAGGAGAGACTTTTACAGTGTAGTTATCTTGTCACAGTTCCTCCAAACATTTATATGTGGCCTCACCAAGAAGTATGACTAGATAGTTTCCTTGAAGAGCCAGACCATGTTTTTATATGCTACCCAAAAGTCTCAAGCAGTAAGACTGGTTTGGTCTCAAACAGGGAGCGGCGAATCAGCATGGTACCAGATATACATAACAAAGTCACCCCTGTTGTTTGTATGGTTGAGAGTCTTGATTATCTCCTAGTAAACCAACCATTGCTAAATTTTTTCTCATAAAAACCTGACATATGTAATGTATATTTTGATGGCCTAGCCTACTACAAAGCGAATATTCAATAGTTAGCCATGAGCTGCGATTCTGCACGTTGACATTCTGCTTCTGCATGATCTATGTTGGTATACTGTCTGTGCAGATGGTGCCATTATGGGCTTACTGCTTAGTTTTGTTTGTAATCCTGTTCATTTACTGATTTCATTTGTGAAAATAAAGCAAACAAGAACCTAGAATATGCACTGTGTAGGACAGAATCCACAGTAGGTATCTGCAAAGGCAAACAGTGCAAGGATTGCTGTGATGATCGATTATTTGCTTGGTGTGCTAGCTTTTTGCACGGGACCTAAGGCTGACTATGTTCCAGGCTGTCTGGCATTCCATTCCCTTTTTGGCTCTTGTCATATGGTACAGGCAAGTCGATGCCAGTCCATTTTCTTCAGAAATACAGAATTGGACTGACATTCTCGTCAAAGTACATTGAGGCTTGCTTGTTTCATATTTGAAGGCAAAGCAACAGACTTCTCTGTTGCAGTTTGTAAGATTATAGCTGGTAACAACAACAACAAGCATGCAGACAAGATTGTAAACAAGATGTAGGCTATTTCCAGAAATCACAGGATCTGCGAAGGCAAAAAGTCCAAGGATTGCTTCTGGGATTGACTATTTTCTTGGTAGGCTAGCTATTTGCAAGGACCTAAGGCTGAGTATGTTCCAGGCTGTATGGCTTTCTGTTCTCCATGGCTTTTTTTCACAAAGCCAGTCATTTTTCTTTGAAAATATAGAATCGGAATGTCATTCTTGTCGTAGTATATTGAGACATGATATGAACTTGGTCTTTTTAGGTTGTGAGAAGCCAAAGGACTAATTCGAATTAATAGGTTTGTGGTACTACATATGTGGTGTATTTGCTCGGCTTTAGTTTCTATTTATTCATTTTTTTACCTTATTTTTTTTGAAAAGCACAAGGGTAAAAAAGGCTTTCTTCTTTGCAACTCTTTGATGAACCCTGAGTGCGCAATTTACTTGGATTAAAAGGACTTATTTGCAGATGACTTGACTTCGCTACGCTAAAGTCTAGTTAATTTTTAGCCAGTTTAGGTCCATCACTAGTTTGTCCTGTTTCTTCAGTATTATTTGAAGGTGCTTTACGGAAAATTGGTATAAGAGTATTCTACAAACCTGTAAAGATTCTATCGATCCGTCGTTCCAAGAGGACCATGTGAACTTCATAAAAATTCCTCCATTGACTCCACTCCGTTGAAGAACACTGGAAGATTTCCTTGACACGGCAAGTCTTCTGGTTGTTACCCTTGTCAGTAGGCAGTCTTCTGAGCTGTTTTTATAATCAAGGATTGAGCGACGACTGATATTTGCCATATCTGACCTCGACCAAAATATGAGCTTGAAAAATCACGTTTGGTCGATATTTTAAAATTTCGCGGGCGAATTGTGGACGGATTCACCATGGGAAAGCGTCCACATTCCCAACGTCCCTACTGAAGACTACTGTGGACAGAATGAAAATCCCTAATGGGTGTTGTAATAATTCAATGTGTTTGAATCTAAGATGTAAAAATAAGTTGCCTGTTCAGTTAAACTTTAAGTTCCCATCAGACTGACGCAGAACAAATACTCTATTTGACTAAGTCCAAAACACGCCAGTGATTCTCAGGAAGAAGGAGCAAACGTGTCCGTGACGACTCAAACTCAATGACTCAAATCCCGAGTCAGCGTAGCTGTGACATCGTTTCTTCCGTTCTTCCGCAGGTACCCGGAGATTCTGCATCGGAAGGGAGCAGGGGCGTCACGTGGGGGGAACCCCCCCCCCCCCCCCCCAATGCCGTCGGCCAGTCGGTAAAAAATAACCGCGCCGCGATTTTTCGTCGAAACAGTTGATTTGTTCCATGAAAACAGTCGGTTTTTCTGAAAATGGTCGATTTTTCGTCAAAATAGTCGTTTTTTCCGAAAATCAGTGGATTTTTTTCAAAAATGTCATTTTTGTTGTTGAAAACAGTTGTTTTTTTCTGCAGAAAAAGTCGGTATAAATTACCAGCCAGTCGGTAAATTCCTCGCCCGCCCCCCCCCCCCCCCCTCACCACCAAACATTTTGGCTAGTAACGCATCTGGAAGGGAGAGATAGTCATCAAATGTATTAAGTTACTCTTCCGTGACTCTTCCACACCCGCAGGCCACCCGTTTAGACTGGCTTAAGCGTAAACTTGAGGAATCTCTTCTAATCGAAGGCAACTTCGTTTTACAGCAATTGCCCTTCGGCCAAGTGCCATATAGCGATCGCAATTTCTGTCCGTCCGTCGGTCGGTCGGTACGGATTTTGCCAGTTCTGGCACTTCTGCATAAGCTAGGAAGAAGAATCTTCGCAGGCGTATCAGGGGCCCCAAAAGTTTAAGTTGAAAATAGTACTTCCCCAATCCTATCACCGTGGGGGGAGTGGAGGAAGGGGGAATCTCGAATCTTGAGGTATGTATAACTTTTGAACGGGTGGTAGGATATTAATGAAACTTGATATTCGGAAAGACCCTCTTCTCAGACGACCCACTTCAAATCCGGACAAGATCCGGTGACTTTGGGGGGGGGGGGACTGGAAATCTTGGGAAACGCTTAGAGTGGAGGAATGGGGATGGAACTTGGTGGGAAGAACAAGCACAAGTCCTGGATACATCGTTGACATAACCGGACCGGATTCGGGCACTGTGGGGGAGTTGGGGAATTCTGGTGATCCCGCGAGTTCGGTACTTCCCGATATGCTAGGACGATGAAACTTGGAAGGCGTACCAGGGACCCGAACAGACTGACTTGATAATAGTCGTTTCCCCGATCCGACCATCATGGGGGGAGTGGAGGGATCGGGAACCAGGAACCTAGTTGCATGCATTACTTTTGAATGAGTGATCGGAATTGAATGAAACGTGGCAAGTCTTAGATGGTATATGTCCTATGTCCTGATAGGATCCTATACTTCTGGGGGGGGGATTGGAGGGAGGCACCGGAAATATTTTAAAACTTTTAGAGTCGAGAGTTTGAAGATATACTTAGAATCTCCTTGCTAGTTTTTATGGCACTTTTCTTCCGGTCAAGTGCCATCTACCGATGGCAGTCGTTTTTCCGATCCGGCCATCTTAGGGGGAGTGAAGGGAACTGGATTCCAGACTACCAGGATTTCATACATAACTTCTGAACGGTTGGTTGGATCGGAAGGAAACTTGACATTTAACAAGAGGTCGTGTTTCTGAACTAGCTAAACACTTTGATAATCCCCAAGGGCCCGGGATCGTTTGTACCTCAAGTATATGCTTACAAATGAGTTTTACAACTTATAAAACTCATGAACTAAGGAGCTAAATTTAGCCCCTTAAAATACGTATCTTAACTCAAAGTTAAATAATACTTTTGACCAAAAGATCCATTTTCTTGATTTCTATGTTCAAACAATGTTTACAACGGATACGTTAGCTACGATTCTTCGGACTCGTGATAATTTTTGCCTGAAGGGTTTCGCTTACAAATGACTTTCCAACTTGCTTAGAGCGCCAATGGTATCGGAAAGCGGAAAAACATGTCAAGAATCTAAACATAAACAAAACAAAAAACAGTTTTAAGATCTCCAAGGGTCCATGATCATCTATGTCCCAAGTATTTGCTCAGTTCTAACCAAAAAAAAAAAAAAATCGAGCGAATGGTATACTTTCGTGACCCAAAGGCCGATGATGATTTGTGTACCTGTGCTTTTGCTTACAAAATGGATTCCTAGCCCCCTTAAAGTGCACATTGTAAGCAATATAAGGTTTGAAGCCAAGCTGACCATTCTTTACGAAAGAAATAGAAAACCGTGATTTTCGGGGTTTTTTCTTGATCAGCTAATTATCCCTCTAGGATGATGTGCGAGGGATAAATATAAATTCGGATATTTCGGTTGCACTTCCGGCAAACCGTCCTCAGCGAAAAACAACACAAAAAGTAAATCATAAAATCCACCACAATCACAACAGGAGAACGATGCGGAACCAACAAACAATAAGACGAGACGTAACTAAAATCCAGAAGAAAACGGTGCAGATGCAGATTAAAATAAAATAACGAAAGATAAAATGTGCGTGTTAAAAGTGTATATGTACAAATCTGTGATTATTTACAATTCTGAGCTCTGTGTATATTTAAAAATTACCATCCGTCTGGGAAAGCGCAGAAGCTTTCACCCAGAAAACGGCCCACTCGAAAAATCCATAATACGTTTGAAGACTTTGGATAAAATCTTCCATAAAACTTGGAGTTTTGTCGGTGAGTGAAGGAATAAGTTTTAAGTTTTTTCATTGAAGCAACTTTTTGCTACCTTAAAAGAGATACTCTAAGGACGGTAGAGCATCTTGAAACAAGTAGTGCGTGAGTTAAAGTTTCTTTTTTTTGTCGGTTGTTTATTCCTGATAAAAAAAAAGGAGGGATGGAACTTGGTGGGAAGAACAAGCATTAGCCCTAGATATGTAAATGACAGAACCAGATGGTATCGGGGCTCTGTGGGGGAGGTCGGAGGTTGTTCCCCGGTATTCTTGTTATCGCCAGTTATGATAGTTCCAGATGTTGTAAGGACGATGGAACTTTGCAGGCATGTTACTGACTTAACAACCCCACACAATGCCCTAGGAAAACTTGTTTTCCTGGATACGACCATTTTTGGGGGAGTAGAGGGAAGGGGAATCCGCAAACCACTTACTTCCATAAGTTACGGACGGGTGGTCCGATTCAAGTGAAATTTGGTGATAAGAACTGATGGCATCTGAAAACACCTGTATAGGTATTTTGCATCTCCATTCCCATTTAGCTCAAAACTGCACTGTTCACATTGAAGTAACTGTTCACATAAGCATACCTCTAATGTAATTAGTGAGGAGAGGCTCCCCCAATGTTGTCGGCGGTCCTACCAATTGGAAATATGGCCGATTTCATGCAAACCATACTTGGTACCACCCAGTAGCTCTTTTACTTCCAAGTCGTGGTCAAGTAACCTTCGTAGCTGGTCGGCGGTTAGTCTTTTAACTACTTGTGAGAAAAAAAAAGGTTCAGGTTCTTTAATTTCTAAAACACTTCGTGACAATATATTTTGACCACTGGGGGCCGGCAGGGATACGAGCTCATTAGCTGTTGTGGTTCGCCTGTTCTCACGATGATACGATTGACACCCCGCATCGCTCGAAGCGATCAGATAAATACAGCCTCCAAGAGGGGAGAAATGGAATGAAAGTTCAATACCGTGCCAATAGCCAGAGAGTCATGTAATATGCTTTTGTGAATAGGCTAGTGTGTTAATAAATAGTGTGTTCGAAATCTCGAACATTACCTCGACCTCATAAGTCAGTAGAATATCCCCCCCCCCCTCAATATTTTGACCAGTAACACCACTGCACTACGTGATGTATGCGTGGTTATCATATCTCCACCCAGGATGGACCCTTAGTCCCTCTTGTACCGCCAGGGACGACCAGGACATGCAGAAAGAGCCGCCATATGCGATATTGCCCATATGTTTTCCAGTAGTGTCGGACGGAGACCCATGGTAGAAATCAGAAGTTAACTTATTTATGTTAATTTTGAAGTAGAAACGTCTTTAATGTCTTAAAGGCTACGATATAATTGATTTGTGCCATTTTGCCTTCCCAGGCTACCATAACAACTTGATAAAGCGGTCTTGTCTCCCGGAGGACTTGTAAAATGTCTTATAGTGCCACTTGAACTATTTAGGTGGCTGCGTTGCTAAGCTGGCACAATAAGCTTGTTTTCGGGAGTTATTGGGATTGGCTGAGGACTTGGTAGGTGAAGTATGGAACAGGTATGGAATGTAATTCCATAAGGGAGTTAGGATGATATAAAAGACATAATAAGCAGGGGTCTTTTAAGGGGAGGCTTAAAGCACAACTCTTACTAGAAATGATCTTGTCACTATGAAACGGATCAGAAAAAATATATTCGAAGATACCATTACTTTACAACTGAAATTAGCGGTTTTCTTGTTAGCGCTTGTTGACTATATCCAGCCTTCCTGCTCTCCGACGCGGCGGCTCGGCGCAAAACATTTGAAAACTGAACGCGCCGTGGGTAAAAAGTGGGAAAACTAAGCAAATAAAAGAAGTAATAAACAGAAGATCGCACATCCCTCGGCACATCCTTATGTGTGAAAGTGTTGTCACCGAACGTCGAAGATTCCGGAAAACTTTTCGATGTGTGACGGACAAAACTGGAACCGGAAAAGCGAATTCCTAGGCACAAAACGAAGCAGTGGCGAAAGGTGGGGATTTTAGAAACTTATAATTCCATAAGGGAGCTAGGTATATTATAAAAGGCAGAATAAGCAAGAGAGGTCCTTTAAGAACATTCTTCAGAGTTTTCAGAAAAGGAAAAATCCGTTTGATGTCCCAAATACAAACTATAGTATATTCCAGCTTTCATTAATAGCTCTCTAAATGGCGTACCCGATGAAAAATTTGTAGCCTGCGTAGTTGTATGATAGTTTTACGAAAAGTAGCATATATTGAAATGTAATAGTAGAGAATACTATCCTTTAGTGTGCCGCAGACTGGGCCAATCTTAAGCACTAGTATTCAGTAGCATCCTGTCTTACTATAGTAGCATCCAGTCTTGCTAATAGTAGAAGGCAGTAACACAGTAGCCTTGACATAGAAGCATGTAGTAGCATCAGCTCGTGTTGCATGCTACTTTTTCGTACAACTTCATACTACTATCTTGAGGTAATTTTTCGTCGGGTTGCAGTCTAATGCGCTGACAAACTATCAAGGCCGGGTGGTCGCCCAGTGGAATTCCTGCCAGGATTGTCACCACAATCGTCTATTCCACATGAAAAACTTAGCTTTTTTCACCGTGATAAAGTACTTAAAATCCGGAAGGGGAAACAAGATCGTATATTCACACCATAAACCTGCGAAAAGCAAAGCAATTTACTACAGAAGCTGTCAAATGCAATTGGACCAAAATACCTACTTCGAGCTCACTTCAATAACAAGTTTTTCTTTCCAGGGCATTAAACAAAGCTATTAAGGAAAAAGAGGACCAGATTGAGAAACTGGAGGATCAGATCAAGAGAGACAGTGACCGGAAAGTTGAACTGGAACGCCGTGTTGAGGTAAGCCGTCGTTTAAAACCGAGGAAAGATAAGGTTTGGTAGCGCGTAAAGCATTTGTCTTCTGAAATCTTATTCCTGGGGTAATCTGGCCTTTCTTTCTCAGGATTCAACATTATAAAAAAAAAAAATCATTCCGGCTTGACGACCGGTTACAAACAAAGCACGGGGTTAAAAACTGTTGCTCTTGTTAGAAAAAAAAGGTAGGTTTCGTTTCTAGATACAAACCTTATGGAGGAGGGGTTTTTTGAAAGAGGGAGTGAGTTTTTACGAGAATATTTAATAGAAAAATGAAAAGTTTGAAAAGAGAAGTTATAAAAGTATAAAAATATAGTAGGTTTAAGACGAAAGTGTTAAGTGACGTAAAAGTAGGATAAACTGTTGGGTAAAATTTGTATTAACGTCACTGAGTTGGAGGTGGAGACGTAGCCACTTGTTTTAGTTCGATTTAAAGTAAGAACAAATGAAAAAAAAAATTCGCGTAATGTTGCTCTTCCTTGGGTGCTTACCTCAAGTTCGGCTTTCCCCTCTTGACTTCTTCAAACCTTTCACATATAAGAACTGATTAAGTGGCTCTGCAAGCATAACCGTAACCATAAAAATCGGATCATGATACATGGTTTACGTTTGAAGGACCTCGAGCTCGGAAAAAACAAGACCCCTCAAAAAAAGAAAAAAAGAAAACTTGGCGCTCTAAGAGCGCCCGGCTACCCAAATTTAGCGAAACGGGGCGCTCACCCAGGAAAGCTAAATGGGGGGGCTGGCAGTACGCCCGGAAAAGTCAGTAAGGCTAGTTCAAGGTTACCAAGAAAATTGGGTTGACATCCAGTTTGAATTCTCGAGCGTTTGGACTTAAAGGACCCCTCTCGCTTATTCTGAATTTTATAATATACTTGGCTCCCATATGAAATTGCAAGCTTCTAAAATCCCCACCATTCTGCATTGTTTCATTTCGTAACTACGAATTTTTAGCACTTTTTCTGCCTTTCCGAGTTTTCCCGTCACCCAACGAAAAGTTTCAAGGTCCGCCGACAACTCTTTCACATATTGTATTTTTTTTGTTTTCCTTTGTATTTTATTCATACTCCGCTGTTACGCAAAAAGCGGGTCATAAATAAATAAATGAATAAAAATGAAAATATAAGGATGTGATAACCTTGTATGTATTACTTCCTTTATTCGATTAGTTTCCCTACATTTTAACCAAGGCACGTTCAGTTTTCAAAAGTTTTGCGACTAGCCGCCGCGTTGGAGAGCAGGAACGCTGGACATAGTCGACAAGCGCTAACAAGAGAATCGCTAGTTTCAGGTGGAAAGTTCTGGTATTTTCGAAAATGTTTTTTCTAATCCTTTTCATAGGGAAAAAATCATTTCTAGTAAGAGTTGTGCTTTAAGGAATTGCATTCTCAGTCGCATGTTTCGAGCTTACCACATCGACAAAAAGAGGTGGGCTATTTCTAGTCGTTCGGGTGCGAAGAGATTTTTTAATCAGTTTTTGTCAGAATAAGAAGTATGATTGTCAGACTTTAACTTCCAAGATCGGCAAAAACAGGTGTCAAATCATGAATTGTACCGTGTTCTTCAAAACTGTGCTAACCACATTTTCATAATTTTTGGGCCCAGTTTTGTGTATGCCATCAACATGAAGAAAGTAGGAACTCAGAAAGTTAAAACCAATCTACCTGTTAGATGATGCTCATGTCGTCATCTAACACTTAGCACAGTTTAACAGAATATCAAATCAGCTATGTCCTTTCCAATGGTATAGTTAACTCATTTCAAAAAAAATTCAGTTAGCACATTTTTGAAGAACACGGTCCAGTCTCACCCTGAAGCACATAGTTTTAACCCAAGTTTTAACATGATCTGTTGTTTACCAATATCTGCTGATTCATGTAAAAATCACGCAGGCTGATTTTGCTTCTGACGTACATTTTTACGAATTTGTTAGTTTCATGCAAAGATTCTATGCATTTCAACAGAAAAAAATTTGATAATAAGAAATTTCCTCCAGTACGACGTTTAAAAATAAATCTGCTTCTTGAGCAATGAGTGAAGATGTAATGGCGGGCCTGACTATTGCAAAATTTCATTTGATTTTGATTTTTATCTGTAAATTCAGAACAACTCTACTCTGTCTGGATGATCAGTAGTTCTTATTCGGAAAGGGTCGAACTTGAAGCACACTACCAACTTCCAGCTAAATGTTTCCAGCTAAAACATTTTTCTGGGTTCGTCGTGGACGCAGATCCTTGCTAAGTCGCCCTTACTTTCATTTGGGATCCGAAAAGACGTTCTGATCGTACAGGATTCCACGAAATTTGCCTGCAGCGCCTTTCGTAGTACGCTATTTATTGGAAGGTCGTTTCATTCATTCGGGTTTCAGGCTTGAAATTTTGGGATTTGGGTCACAAAAGCTAGATTTGGTTGGGGGGATGTAGTGCTTTTCCCGAAAAATGTCATAGCATACTTCAAAAATTTCGCTTGCCTTCATTCTCTCCGATATAGTCATTAAATAGTGTCGGACTATTGCGGAAGCGAATTCCTGTTATTACGAATGACGTTCACTTAAGTTTCTTTAAATTCGAACAGTTTCCCGCATGTGGTGCTGTCTTTCTTGGCTATATTCCAAACTGGTATGGCTCTTGAGCCTTTCCGGCAGAGGCGTCACGACTGGGGAGGGGGTGGGCGCCCCCCCCCCCAAAGCCGTCGGCCAGTCGGTAAGAAATACCGAGTCGGCGCGAACAGCCGCGATTTTTCGTCAAAACAGTTAAGTTTTTTCATGAAAACAGTCGGTTTTTCTGAAAATTGGTCGATTTTTCGTCAAATCAGGAAAATCGGAAAATTAAAATGTAATTTTTATTGTTGAAAGCAGTCGTTTTTTGGCTAGTAACTCCCCCCCCCCCCCCAAAAAAAAAAACATTTTGGCTAGTAACGCCTCTGCTTTCCGGACATCTGCCAGTCGTATATTCTGAGGTAGTCACCTCCCATGCCCAAGCCCTTCAAACCGCCCCTGAGCTCGGAGATACGGCTAGGCTTCTTCAGTCTTCCGTCCTTGCAGGTATCACGAGTTTTATTATTACATATGCGACGCCTCCCCCCTCGAGTTTTGGCTAGCGACTGCCCTGTCCGTAATAGGCATCTTTGCCACCTTCTGAAACCAAATTTATTTTGGTTTAGCCAAAGGCCCCCCCCCCCCCCCACACACACACACACCGTTGTCGGGTCCGGTATTTGGACCCTAAAACATAACGTCTAGGGTTTATGCTCTCTCTACGTTCCAAGTTTCATTTAAACTGATGCATTCGTTTGACCCCTATGTAATTTTCGGCAATCTCCCTCCAGCTCCCCCCACTGTGGCCGAAGACGACTTGGAAATTATAAAGGTTGTATCTCATAATCCCCTCTTGCCCGTCCATCAAGTTTAAAGGAACAGAACACTTGACTCGGGGAGCTAGCTGACATATCAAGAATGTACCCTGAGTCGATATTGAGAGTAAGAAAAATTCCTCGTTAACGACCATTGCAGTTTCCGGTCAGTTTCCCAGAATTCCACTTTTGAGTTAGTAGGAAAAAAAAGCAAAAGGTTTGTGTGCCGAGAGTGGGGATCGAACGTACGACCTCTTGACTACTATTCCTATGTGTTAGTCAAAACAGCCAAACGCGAGCTTTTACAGTGCATAATTACATTGCATAAGGGGCAAGGGCCTGCCAGCTAGCTTTGGGAACACTAAGGAGGGGGTTCGAGATAAAGAAGAAGGGGGGGTCCTGTCGACAATAAGTCCCTATCTTTATCTAAGCCCCCCAGGTTGGTTTGATGGCGAAACTTGCGTAGTCAAGTTTTCTGTGCCTTTAACTGAAATCGGGGCATAGCCTATCTGCAAAATTCCAGTTCCAGCCCCCCCCCCCCCCCCTTACCTTGGCTGAATCCGTCCCGAATGCCAAATAACAAATCTAGGCCGCACAAACTCGGCACTGTCCAACTTGCATCCCAGTCAGTCCACCCGTTTGGTTTTTGTGCATGTCAAAAGCCCCCCCCCCCCCCCTCCCCAATTCCCCCAACCGTGGTCGCATGTAGTTCGAACGCATGTCTAGGTTGTCAATTCTTATCACCCATTAAGTTTCACTCGAATCAGACTACTCGTTCGCAATTTGCAGAAGTCAATTCCCATATTTCCCTTCCGTCACTCCCACATAAATGCTCGGATCTGGGTTTCTGGGGTCAAGTTGTGTCGGGTTCTTAAGTCGTGTCACTGATATGCCCCCTCTAACTCCCCCTACAGAGCCCCGAAACCATCAGGCTCCGTCGATTTGGTATCTAGGCCTAATGCTTGTTCTTTCCGCTAAGTTTCGTGCCAACCCCTCTACTTTAAGCGTTTCATGAGTTTGCCCCCCCCCATCCCCCCACAGGTATCGGATCCGACCCGGACGTGACCAGAACATCTGAGGCGATAGCTCTCTAGATTCCGGATTCTCCATCCATCCACTCCCCCCCCCCCTGGATGGTCGGTCAGGGAAATGACTATTGTCTAGTCAATCTGTTTGGGTCCCTCGACATACCTGCCAAGTTTCATCGTCCTAGTACATTAGAAAGTATACCGAACTCGCGAGATCGCTAGAAATCCCCCCCCCCCATCTCCCCCACAGCGCCCGGATCTGGTCCTCTTATGTCAGTGACGTATCTAGGACTTGTTTCATCCCGATCCCTCCACTCTAAGCGTTTCTCAAGATTTCCGGTTCCCTCCTCCAGCTCCCCCCCCCCCAGTGCCATCGGATCCGGTCCGGATTTAAAGTTAAAGTGGGACGTCTGAGACACGAGCCTAAATATCAAGTTTCGTCAAGATTCGATCACCCGTTCGCAAATTAAAAATACCTCTATTTTTCGGCTTCCCCCTCCCTCCACTCCCCCCAGGTGGTAGGATCGAGGAAGTGATTATTTCCTATTTATTCTGGTCAGGTCCCTTGTATGCTTGCCAAGTTTCATCGTCCTAGATTATGTGGAAGTGCCCGAAGTAGCATAACCGGGACCGACAGATTGACTGACGGACAGAAATTGCAATCGCCATATGGCATTTGGCCGAAGGGCAAGTGCCATAAAAACGAAAATCTAGTTTTCGTTTCATGTGTTATGAAATGGTCAGCTTGGCCTTAAACCTTGAATATTATACAAAGTACAATATGAGGCAGAGTATAAACCGATCTAACCTTGCGTAGAGTAGCCTATGGTTTATTCTAAATGGTTTGTCCACCGTCTCTGCTGGGAGTTTATGCAGAACCCAGACAGTGGATGACCGATGAGACAGTCTGCCTAGCATTTTGTTTTATTTAGGTTTTAATTTAGGCTAACAGCATATTCAACCCAAGGACTCGATCTTTGATAACCTGGTCTGCAATACCAATCTCTTTTCACAAGAATTTTTGTGCACAAACCGCACTTACTTTTAATGCGACATTGAAACGTCATTTAGCACTCCGGTGATATGTTCTGTTCAGTGCTCAGAGTATATATATGTATAGCTTCTTCCTACATGGGCACTAGTCTTGTGTTTTGTAGATGCCATGGTATATGATACCACGGTCCGACCGTGGTAACTGATCGTGGTATCCGGAAAGTCATCTCACTTTCATCAAATTTTGTCAAGTTGGTGAGAAAGAAGTTTAGCACTTAGTGATGTAACTGGGTATCAGTTTTTCTTTTGGGATCACTTCGAATAGTGCAATCTCTGCAATAGTCGTTTTTGCAGAGCAACTATGTATCAGATACCACGATAACTGAAAAAACGACTAATTGCAGATCCGGTTACTGTGGTAACAGATACCATGGTATCTGCAAAAACGCCACTATTGAAACATCCTTGCTAACACAAACCACACTTACTTTTAATGCTATATTGAAACATCCTCTAGCACTTCAGTGATATTTTCTAGTTCAGTGATCAAAGTATATATAGATAGATAGATAGATAGATAGATGTTTAATGAAGCCCTTGGGCCATGAACAAAAAAACACAAAACAGTACAACAGTACATTTGGATTCATTATACGAGCGAACTTTTAATCAACATAAAAAACAACTCCCTTCAATCTCCAACTAACCTCACATACTTTTAATTATCTTACTTAAATGGTCCATAAATGCACCAATCCTGCATATACTTATAGGGTTTGTACTATTGAGTAGCTCCTTTACTGACATGTACCATTCTAAAACCTCTCACGCGGGACAGACAACTCCTGGCACTTGTAAAGAATGTGGTCCAGTTCCCCTACCTCAACTTAGAAAAATTTTCAAATCAGATTATCCCTTGTCCCTGGCCTTTTAATATCCCAAATATTCCCCAAAACTGGAAGACAATTTGCTCGCAGCTGAATCCATCAACGCAAAACTCTTGAAGGTAAATTAAATTTAAAATAAACCTCTTCACCAAACCTTACCTTTGCTGCCTTGTAATACCTAAGTGCTTCAGACCTTTCCATTTTCCCCGCGCATTCCTGGATTTCTTGTCCCTCCGTTGTGTCTCTTACTATTCTTACTATATCCTTTGGCATTTTTGTTGGTCCCAGGCCTCCATTCCAAATCCATGACACACCTGCCTGATCTAATATACCTTTGATGTGGTGGGGCCAAGACCATTTTTTATGACTCTTCATATGCAGTCCTAATCATTCTTTCTCTAGGTAAGCTAATTATTTGTAACCATAATTTCGACATACTTACTTTTTTTGCTAGACTAAGGGAGAATAGGCCTACGTCCCCTTGCATAACTACGATATGGGTTGTTACATGCAGTCAGTGCTTCCACCCCTCCCGATTTCTCTGGAGATCTCCCTACTTTTTGGGAAATCTCCCGACAGAAAAATTCTCCTGATAATATCCCGATTTTCGTAATCTTGCCAAGATTACAACAAGGTCACAATTCTCGAATTTCACAATGGGGTTTTACCAAAATCTCTTTATTTCGAAGGAGAAATGGCCGAGTTGCGAATTTTCGCCTGCGGCGCATGATTTGGTTTTGTGCAGAAACATATATTTTTATCAGAAAAGTAAATTGATTTTAAAAAATTTGACATGGGAAGGTTTGAACATAAATCCTCATTGGAAGCATTGAGAGAAGATGTTCGAGTAAAACTCTGGTCACTGCTATTTTATTATGGATCCCAAAAGATGAGCCATCATGAATGTTTCCCAAAACTTCGCTGCGGCACCTTTCATAGTTTTCTTCATTTGCTGGAAGGGCACCTCATTTAGGTGTTTTTTTCAACAGTTTTAGGCTTAGGATCTGAGAAACATTATGAAATGGCTGAATTTTGGCAGAAAAAGTCGAATTTAGTAATTCTGTCTGAGGCGGTGTCTTTATCATAGTCTTTGAAGCTGCTACAATGCCAGAACCTCGCTCTAATATTTCTGGAAATCCTCGGGATCTTAGGATTTAATCACCGTTAAAACCCAGAACTTGCATGGGAAGCAGTTGTGCGCGAACTTCACGAATTTTACAAGGCACTATCATTTTATTCTCGTCTTGGGTAAAAAAAAAAACAGAAAATGCTGCTGGAATGGTGTGCGTTACAGTCAATGTAGTCCCTCTGTTTTTGCATTTAGATTTTTTTAATAATTCAAATTGTAAGTTTCAAGGACTCGATAGAATTTCGGGCAGATTCGTGGATTTTTTTGCCTCCCCCACCCAAAAACGAAAATTACGCGACGCCTCTGATGACATAGATATCTGATGGTTGCTTTGACAACTAAGGGCTCAAAGGTCTTTATCACAAGCACTGGGAAGCTTGAAGAGCTTCCTCGGTTCGACACAATTTAAACTAAATTCCTGGATATGTGTTTAAGTTCCGGTTTAAATCCTCTAGTTTCTGTCTGTTGACTGTCACCAGGGAGATAAAATGTCAGGTTCCCAAAGGATTTTCAGTTTCCTCGCGGACGGACGTACCCATTTCGTAAAGCTCCGCATGAAATGCGAATAATTTTGAGTCGAGAAATCCGCGCTGTTTCTCCAATTTGCAATGTCTGAAAGGGAAAGAGAAATGTAGACCTCAAAGCACTGAGGTACCTTTGAAGTTTCCTTTAAATTTGGAGGTGCAAATGGAAACATCAGCCTTGCTAATAAACCGGTCATATCTGTAGCATAGCATTTCCGCATGGAAATCGTAAGTATGACGAATAAAAAGAGTATTTTTACGTGCTAACGAGTTCAATGCAGTTGCTCAATGCCTTTTTGTAATAAAGCTATCGCTAAAATTGCTTTGTCAGACATAATCACTGTTTTTAAAACTCCCAATTTTTTTTCCCCATTTCTTAAATATCTCCGTATAATCTCCGTTTTTATGGCACTTGAGCTTACTCAAGTGCCATATAGCGATCGTAATGTCTGTCTGGCTGTCGGTCTGTCCGCATTTGCTAGTCTGGGCACTTCCACATGACCTAGGACGATAAAACTTGGCATGCATATCAGGGACCCAACCGGATTAACTTGGAAATAATCACTTCCCCGATCCGACCATCAATGGGGGAGTGGCAACATGGGGAATCTGGAAATTAGTAACATTCATAACTTTGGAACGGATAATCGGGCGTGCATTGAACTTGACAGGTATCAAAAACAAATGTCTCGGATGTTCATTGTCAAATTCGGATCGGATCCGATAACTGGGAGGGGGACACCCGAAATCTCTTGAAATGCATTTTCTAGTTTCCGTCAAACCCCTACCCCTTTCTTCGCACTAGTATAGCTCTGCGCATTGATGAGTCTTTCTTTCATCACACTAGTATAGCCGTGCTCGTGGATGATTTGCTATATAGGATTCGTTCGGAGAGAGCTACATCAATCGAAGGTCGAAGGGGTTGGCAAAATATGTTGTTGACCTTAGTAGGGGTTGATATAGCGGATAATCGGGCGTGCATTAAACTTGACAGGTATGAAGAACAAATGTCTTGGATGTTCATTGTCAAATTCGGATCGGATCCGATAACTGGTGGGGGCTGAAGGGCTGGAGAACTTGAAATGCTTTTTCTAGTTTTTGTCAAACCCCTACCCCTTTCTTCGCACTTCTATAGCTCTGCGCATGGATGAGACATTCTTTCATCACACTACTATAGTTCTGCTCGTGGTTGAGTCATTCTTTGCTAGAGAATCCGTTCGGAGAGAAATAGATCAATCGAAGGTTGAAGGGGTTGGCAAAATATGTTGTTGAACCTTAGCAGGGTTTGATATAGACTAGGGGGTGCTAGGATGATGAAACTTGGCAGGCGTATCAGGGACCCGACCAAACCAACCTGGAAATAATCAGTTTCCCGACCCGACCATTTTGGGAGAGTGGAGGGTGAGGTAATCCGGAAAATTTAGTGGTGTGTAACTTTCGAACGGGTGATCGGATTGAAATGAAAATTAATTCCTGAATAAATGACATATCTCTGATGTTCCATTTGAAAAAAGTGAGTTTATCGGTCGGAAGTATTTCGCGGCGTTACAAGAATACTCTTTATGCGGCCAGTGATCCTCGGTAAGAACGGAACTAACGACTGAATGTCGCTGACGACGTTAGGACGTCGCTGACGAGGACCCTTGTCAAGAAGGGCCGAAATATCGCTGATGAAGAATCATAGCTGACGTATCCGTTGTAAACGTTGTTTGAATAAATGTTTCAAAGTCAGATTGAGGTCAAAGAATATTTCATAACTCATATCCTGTGTCAACCAATCACGGCGATCCTTGGGGACAGCTGTGGAGCCGCTTCCGGCTCATCCGCTAGGTACACGGCCATTTTGCATCGGCAAGGAGAGTTAGTCATCAAGAGTATTCAAAACATTCTTGAAAGAGGTTTGAGTGGACCGGTTCTTGGTACATTTGAGTCATTGTGAGACTGGCCCGAGTTTGTTTTTAAGTGGAGGGATACCTATGACATCGCAAAAGTTGTCCGTCTGTCAGCACGATAACTCTCGAAGGGAACGAGATATTTTGATGAAACTTTTGTGAGTATTCTTCGAGTCAAGGGAAAGGTCGAGTTCGTAAATGGGCCAGATAGCTGGATATCTAGGGGAGGGGGAGGGTTTCAAATTAAGGGGCGAACAAATATTTGTTAAAGCTAATGAAGTGAATATGAAAACCATTTTCTCGCCGGACAAGTAGTTCGCCCGAAATCCTGCCAAAAGTGGAAAGTTGGCAAAAGTAAAAGTCTTATCTGAAGTTGATTAGATGTCCGATTCAGGGGTAAGGACAAGTAGATCGCCCGGAATCCGGCCAAAACCGGAAAATTTGTTAAAAATAAATGTTTAATGTGAAGTTGATTAGAGGTTCGATTTAAGGATAGGGAAACATACTGAATCCGAATAAGAAAATTATTTTCTCGCCGGACAGGTAGATCGCCCGGAATCCGGCCAAAAACCGGAAAATTTTTTAAAAGTAAGATCAAGTACTAAATTTTAAGGATCTCGTCGGAACCTTTTTTTTTTTTTTTTTTTTTTTTTTTTTTTTTTTTTTTTTTTTTCTGAGAAACATACATTAAACACATGTTTATTCAAACAATGTTTACAACGGATTCGTCAGCTATGATTTTTCATCAGCGATATTTCATCAAGACGAGTTGAAAGCGCACATGATTAAACACATGGCTAAAAACTGATAGTCAGCTGCGATACTTAAACATTTTTCGATCCTCTTGGCAAAGGTCCTCGTCAGGCTGTTGCTGGACTGTTATGGAGGACATTGACATCGTTTTGTAGATCCCTAGTCGTCGGAACCTTTGGTCTTTTTTCCTTATTGCGTCTTTTTCTGACCTTCAAGTCATCCTCAATGCCGAATATATTCACAGAAATTTTGGGATGAAGGCCTATATTTGGAAAAACAACGAACCAAAACCTGAAAAGTATAACTGTTTCGAAAGATAAGGGATATCTACTGGCGTCCATGTTCGGCTTTTCTGAAGACGCCAGCGAATGGAAATGTGTCATACGGCCCTTTTTGTATCAGAATGTCATTCTCTGCAGCATTACAGGAAACCAATCACAGGATCCATGTTCTGTTTAAGCCGAGTCTCGGCTAGGCCACGATTGATTGTCATCGTCTCCAAGTCAATACGCTTTCAACTCGTCTTGCTCCTTTGTAATCTGATGAAATTAAATTAGAATTTCTAGAAGCCATCCAGGAAATTCCAGTTTAATTTCTTCAAATCGTCTATAATGTAGACTAGAATAGAACCCAAATCGTGAAAATGTTCTGTAATTTAGGGGGAGGCATTGTGCTTGTAAGGTGACTAAATGAAATGGTGAAGCAAAGGGGATGCGGAATGGTGGTGTATGCGAGTATGTTTAGAAACTGCCGTTTCGATTTAAATGATTTAATCATGAATAGTTGAACTGTCTCCAATACCCTAAACATAAACATACCATATCTTGAGACTTTCAACGTTGGACGACTTTAAATGGCAATCGTGCCGCAGTCGATCCGCTCCTCGCCCTGCCATATCATTTTCTTTCACCAAGTTGTCAGTTATATAGAAATTGTGTATTGAGAGGCGTGAGGAATAAATTATTATTATATGTTTGAGCGAGATCTTTATTGAATGTCTGAATTAAAAGCCCAGTCAGTATGCTTTCATCTTGCCTTTCTCCTTAGTAATCTTAATAGGCTTACTCAGGAAATTCTAGTTTAATTTCATCAGATAGTCTATAATGAAGAGAATAGAACTGTAGGACCCATTTCGTGATAATGTCTTGTAACTCGGGAGAGGTGTTAAAATATGTGTTGCCCACTTTCGCCTTTAGTGTAGGCCAGCCAGTGCCTGGTGCTGAGGTACCTGCCGGCCAGCCCCGATGAAAAATTTATCTCAAATAGTACTATGAAGTAGTACGAAAAAGTTGCATGCAGTACTAACGATGCTACTACATGGTTCTACTTCAAAGCTACCGTGTTACTGCATACTACTATATGCTACTATTAGCAAGACTGGATTCTACTATGGCAAGAAAGGATGCTACTGGATACTACTACGTAAGATTAGACCAGTCCGAGGCACACTAAATGATAGTATTCTTTGCTATTACATTGTATTACATGCAACGTTTTCGTACTACTACCATACTACTACGCAGGCTACAAATTTTTCATCGGGGCTGGTTCCGACCACTGACTCGCACGCCATTGGTTAACACAAAATTAGTTTTTTGTTGTTTTTTTTATCACCATTTTTGACATGGCCTGAGGTGTTTTGTGCGAAATAAATTATTATTATCTAGCTTTTATAATAACATGCCTTCTGTCCATATTTCCACACTCACATGCATAAAGCGAGATAGTTCAAGAAGTCGACCAGGATGGAAGGAAAAACGAGTAAAGATTAATATTTTTATGATAACTAGGTTACATCGTATGAAATCCGAAGTTTCGTTTGTACAGTGGCTCTAAGGATTAGAGGAGTGGAACAGATCAGCAGGGACCCCTTTCGGACGAGATGTAGAACGAAACAGAGAATAATAACACTATGGAGTAGCGCCAAGATCCATACTTTTGCAAACGGGAATATTCGTAGCGACGCCCACTACGTTTGCGGCAAGTAAAGCGAGACAAACTTGCGGGTTTAGAAATTTCTTGTACAGCAAATAGTGCGGTCTGCACACACCAAGTAACCAACGGAGGCTGTATTTTTTGTTTGCCATGTTCTGAATAATAATAATAATAATAATTGTATTTGAAAAAGCCCGAGGGCCATGTACAGGTACAGGTTATTAATACACAGAAACGTCAATCAACATACAACTAATCTACGGAAAGCTTTCTATATTCTAACGCTCTAGACACAAACCTACAAATCTTACTAATCGCCTGGGCGGATGTACACTTCAGGATACCAGGGAGTGTCGGGGTATACCCACCGAAAATCTCCCTACGGAGATCCGAAAGCTCTTGGCACCGGCTTAGAAAATGGCCAATATCCTCATCTTCACCACCGCATAATATGAAGTTATCAGAGCCAGCGCTGATAGAGTTTCAGTAGGGACGTTCTCTATAGCTAGTGGAGGTAGTAGTCGCCGCTATCCAAGTGTGTGTCAGTTTTCATGGCTCTTGCACATGAGGGTGGCCTTCCGGAATTCTGGTGATGGCGTTTATCAAGACGAAACTTGGCAGGCATATCAGGGACCCGGTCAATCTGACAGCCATAACGTACCACATACAGTTGCAAGTGCCATATGAACTTACAGCTCTTTTTTCAAGTCTTGGCGCTACTCCCTAGTGTTACTTTGCCCTGGAACGAACTTAGCAAACTTCGTACGAACTTGATTTTCGTCTTTTTAGGAACTAACTGCTGAGATGGAAACCCATCGGCAGAGCATTGAGGATCACAACAGAGGATTTTACGAGATGAAGAAGAGAAAGGACCAACTTGCAAGCGAGAAGAAGTAAGTAAAATTCTTTGACAGTTCGTGGTAAATAATTATCCCTCGTCCATTTGAATGAATAAATTTATTACCAGCCTAGTAATAAGGCATTTTCACAGTACATTCAGAACAAGACCTAAGGTTTCGATGGAATCCCAGAAATGTAGTATTTGATCCAGACAACTAGGTCTTGTCTTCTCCAGATCCAGTCTTCGCCAGATCCAGTATTCGCAAGGCTAATCATCTGTGAAAACCAAGTTCAGATATACGTCTATCAGCCATATCTATTTTGACGATACTGACCGAAACTTCCTGTTTTACCCGTAGGGAAAAAATCGGCCTGGAATCCAGGCATCTGGAAATTTGGAACCTGGATTCCAGGCTGATTCTGGAATTCCAGACTTCATCCCGGATTCCAGGTTCCAAATTTCCAGACTAGGATTCCGGGCTGAATTCCAGGCTTTGTCTGGATTCCAGGTTCCAAATTTCCAGACTAGAATTCCGGACTGAATTCCAGGCTTCGTCCGGATTCCAGGTTCCAAATTTCCAGACTAGAATTCTGGGCTGGATTCCAGGCTTCGTCTGGATTCCAGGTTCCAAATTTCCAGACTAGAATTCTGGGCTGGATTCCAGGCTTTGTCCGGATTCCAGGTTCCAAATTTCCAGACTAGAATTCTTGACTGGATTCCAGGCTTTGTCCGGATTCCAGGTTCCAAATTTCCAGATTAGGACTCCGTGCTGAATTCCAGGCTTCGTCTGGATTCCAGGTTCCAAATTTCCAGTTCCGGGATTCCAGACTACCTGTATATTCTGGATTCCAGACGGCTAGTCTGTTCTGGATTCCAGACGGCTCGTCTGTTCTGGATTCCAGACTTCATTTGTTCCACAACTGTCCAGAAACATCACTGATATGTTGATACCTTGCTTTGACTGGAAGGATATATATCTAGGATTTCGCTCTGATAAAAATAATATAAACATGACTAATTTGTTCCCCGACGTTTTCTCATCTTACGACTTTCGAAAGTCACAACAAACAATTTAATTCCGTGGCATAAATTTCCGCATTCCTTGGTTTCAACTCTTTCTAATTTCTAAGAAAACCATTATTTTTCTGAGAAACTACTTTCTTCGTATTCAACCAAGCACGAATGAATCCTTGTACACATGTGATAATTAATGTTGATTTAATGATTTAGATCAAACAAACAACAATAAAAAGGCAGTCAGCAGAAAACGTTGCATCTTGAATAGATTTATTTATAAGGTAAAACGATAGATACCAAACAATGGTGATAAAGCCTTTGGTCTTGAATCTCAGTCGGTCATAAAGCCTGAAATTGTGTTCTCTTCACGTGCTGCATGGAAGTATCTGCAAAACGCTGGATCCCTTACACCAAAGCTGCCTTCGTATTGAGCTGGGTTACCTAAATAAAACACCCATACTTCAGTGATCGACCAAAGATTCCTTGTTCCCAAACGGTGACTAGTGAGCAAGTGCTCAAACGTAGAGTGTGAAAGTAAAATGTTTACAAGCAGCGTTAGAACCAAGACATTTCATATCCCCAATAATTAAACAAGTATTTTAACAGCCAAATTTGAAACCATCCCACTTTAAAAGCTTTTAATCGAAACAAACGGTATGCAGAATTCGAGATCCTGAAAATCTTTCTTTCTATTTCAATACTGATTGTATTTCTAGCCAGTCTGAGCCTTTAAGCCTCTTTTCCATTAGCATGGTTATAATAAGTGCAATACCAAACCGTAGCAGCCTAATACCCCCTTCGTTACAACTGCATGAAGGACGGCAATTCCTAGATCATATGACAAAGCCGTTCAGTTTCCAACTTTTCATGAAGGATTGAAGCACGTCGCGCAGTGGTATTTGTTACTGTTAGACTAAAATCCACATCTATAGGCTACATATATTTTGCCAAGTACACAAGAGTTGAACTTGAGACCTTCCATAGACGAACTTGACTCATGGGAAATCTAGGCCCAGCTGCCCATTAACGGGAGGGTGGGGGGGGGGGGGGGGGGGGGGGGGGGGGGGTCGTGACCCATCAAAATGTGTGTATAGGCCTATATTTCCACAAGTATCTCATGCGCAATTTGGGACAACTTTCCCATGAGCGTTGAGGGTGGTTGAACTCCACATATATATTCCCAACCCTAAGATCTAAAAGCACAAGAAATTTCATCGACCTATCTCCAGTTATTGTCAAGTTAAACACATTAAAAGTTAAACAATGGGCGCAACTGCCTATGAACCAAGTGGGGGTGGGGTTTGGGGGTCCCCAAAAAGCAAAATTAGACCCCGATGCTCAAAAGCCTACCAAGTGTAAACTTGATACCTGTTGGTTCCTGTCACTGGTCATGAACTTTACTCTTGGTCAATCTGGGCAAAGTTGCCCATGAACGGGATGGGTGGGGGAGGTGAAACTTTGAAAGTAATTCCCAGCCACATGATCTACAAATACGAGGAATTGCATCTTCGTATGTCCAGCTCTGGTCAAGTTATGAACATTATTCACTGAGCAATCTGGGCCCATTTTCCCCTGAACCGAGTAGGTGTGGGTGTTCACCAGTTACGAGCTCTAAAAAAACAGTGAAAACCGAAATCTGTTTTGGCGCTCGCAATAGTGGATTGTTCGAGGAACACTCGACTAAAAATGTATTCACTATTTCATATGTGCGACTTTTGGCTTATGCATTGCTAAAATTGGTACTCTCGCGTATGGTGCTACTGACAGATTTGCTGGCATGTGGCAAATTAGAAGTCAAATATTAATGTAAAAAAAAATTCAAATTTTCTTGAAACTACAATAAATTTTACCCAAAATTCAACACACTGGCAAAATATGAAATTTCAAGGAAATTGGGCAGCCCCCCCCCCCCCTCCTCCCCCAACGTTAAGAGGGTGCTATAGCAGTTGGTTAAGGATCTCTACAATGGGAGAGTTTATCAGAAAGCAGAGACAAATATAATTTCTCATTCGTGTTAGAATGGTGAAACCCAAATCTGCATAACAAGACCCTATATTCTGGAACTGTTTACCGTACCTAAAATAACCATCATTTTGCTGAACAAAAACCATTATACAGATTTACTAAAATTTCTAGGATTGATCTTTTTTCTGACCCTCCTCTTCTCTAGAGGCTTCACAGACTCTGAATTCAGTTCAGCAGATTGGAGCATTTGGTCTAAAGGCTTAAATACACTCCAATTCATTCCAGCCTAAACTTAATCTTTTAACCTATACTTCGTATTAATACTGATATAGTAGGCTAAAGCCTACTTGCAGTAACCAACTTGTCTGTCGACTGTGTGACCACGCTTAAGTAGTTATCCAGAATATGAGTCTGCAGGTTTTGAACCACATCCAGAAATAAGTAGAGGCATGCTTATTTATTCATCAAAGAAACACTAAGACACATACCAGGCAGGCGACTTCTCTGCAAGACTCGTTCTAAAACCTTTTGTTCTATTTTCTAGTTTACCCTATATAGTAGCCTACGCTCAGCCTTATTTTGGAATGTTTTCTCTTAATTTCCTTCTGTTTCTTGTGTCAAGTTTTGCAGATTTTACTCAGTGTCACTTAGTCCAAAGGCGTTACTAGCCAAAATGTTTGGTGTGGGGGACGAGGCATTTACTGACCGGATGGTAATTTTTACTGACTGTTTTCAACAAAAAAACAACAGTTTTGAAAAAAAAAATCAACTGGTTTTCAGAAAAACTGACTGTTTTGTCAGTTGACTGGGGGCGTCCCCCCCCCCCCCAGTCGTGACGCCCCTGACTTAGCCTACCACAAACCCCTGATTTTTGGACAACCTATGGTAACTCCTGGGTATGTTTGGATCTCGAATACATTATGCTAAACGCTGAGTATGGTACTATGACCAAATAAAATATTGACCATTTGAGCTCAGCTGACAATACAAAGACTAGCTCGAACACCACCAATTCAGAACTCGTTAGCACATAAAACCTATGCTTATTTAATCTTATTACCACTGAAAAATTAAATACCATGCCAGGCAACTTGAACTGCAAAATATTTGCTGAAAATGTTTAATTCATATAGTGATTTCCTGTATGTCAACAATTATAGAACAATTTCCATTGTCTCTGCAGTTTCTTCTTTTGAGGTTACAAACATTCTATCAGCCACACCTACCCATAAAAAATAAGAAAATCCTACTGTCGCTGATGCAATGCAGAAAACTGGTTGGCATATTTGCCATCCCTGATAGATAAGCAAGCGCTGAAACAAGTTGATTATCCCAATTTCATTACCTTGCTGCTAGCTTTTCCAACCCATCAAATGGAAAAGAAGGAAGTTCAAATTTGAGAAGTTTATGTTAATCCAACATTAAATTGGTGCAGAAAAATTACTTAAATATATAGCTCTTAACTGGTATCAATTTTGTTATTTTATTCTTTTGACTGTTCTATAAGGACAACAAACAAAACAGAGGTCTGGAAAGGTTTCTAGAGATGCTAAAAAATAAGCATACCTCTACTGCTGCTAGTTTACAATTGAGTTTGAGTAGGTTGTAGTTGAGTAGGTTGCAGCTTGAGTCGGAACCTACATATTTGGCTTTAATGTATGAAAACAATTGGCTGCATTTTTGCCTTTTCTCCATAGGTCTGTTAACCTACCTATTTGCCACAATTGACAGTTTTTTCGTCTTGCCGGTCTTTTCAACTGAGCTCTAAAAAACAGCTTATAAGAACAAATGGCATCTTCCCATGGCCAGCACCTATCTCTCCAATGGGAATTTTGAATTTCCCGCCATGCCAAGAGCGTAGGTCGGCTGGATGGAGCTCCCACCTCAGTCCACAGGTCGGTTAACCGACCAGCAAATGGAATAAAAAATAGCTTCTAAAAACTTAGGTTGATTAACCGAAGGAAGAAAATAACTAATAGTGGGAAATCTTTTAGGCCGATTAACTGGATGACTGCAAAAAATGTGGCTATTGTTTCTGGTAGACTTGTTACCTGCAGTTTTGCGAAGTAGTTGCAAGTAGATGTCATTCAATGTAAACAATTAAAGAGATCACCAATGGAAAAAGAAGCATAGGATTATTAACGTCAGCAAAAATCTAGAACAAGGAAAAAAAATGTCTATGCCAAATGTAAACTGAAACAGTCGGCTGCTAGCTGATATCATCATTGTTATACCTCTTTCCATTTGACTTGAAACAAACAAATTAGTGAAATATTCAGATTGTAGAAAGTTACTGCATTTTTGCCTTTTCTCCATAGGTCTGTTAACCTACCTATTTGCCACAATTGACAGTTTTTTCGTCTTGCCGGTCTTTTCAACTGAGCTCTAAAAAACAGCTTATAAGAACAAATGGCATCTTCCCATGGCCAGCACCTATCTCTCCAATGGGAATTTTGAATTTCCCGCCATGCCAAGAGCGTAGGTCGGCTGGATGGAGCTCCCACCTCAGTCCACAGGTCGGTTAACCGACCAGCAAATGGAATAAAAAATAGCTTCTAAAAACTTAGGTTGATTAACCGAAGGAAGAAAATAACTAATAGTGGGAAATCTTTTAGGCCGATTAACTGGATGACTGCAAAAAATGTGGCTATTGTTTCTGGTAGACTTGTTACCTGCAGTTTTGCGAAGTAGTTGCAAGTAGATGTCATTCAATGTAAACAATTAAAGAGATCACCAATGGAAAAAGAAGCATAGGATTATTAACGTCAGCAAAAATCTAGAACAATGAAAAAAAATGTCTATGCCAAATGTAAACTGAAACAGTCGGCTGCTAGCTGATATCATCTTTGTTATACCTCTTTCCATTTGACTTGAAACAAACAAATTAGTGAAATATTCAGATTGTAGAAAGTTACTAATTATTAAGTAAGCATACAACAGGAGAGGTATCCAACCTCAAATTTACACAACCTCGAACTTGGCCTAAAAAGGTTGGGAGGAAATTTCAGTCCAGTCCTATAAAAGTCCTAACTGTCAAGAAGGAAACCCTGAGTTCTGAGTAATGCAAGACCAGTGCAGGACATGTTTAGGACTGCACAGAAATTTCCTTGTAAGGTTTTCAAGCCAAGTTTGAGTTGATATGAATTCGATGTTGGATACCCCTCCTGTCATAAACAAGTACTACATAGACCTAACCAGTACATTTTATACTTACATATAAGAACGTCATTCATCCTGCATGCAGGAGCAATATCTTCATATATATCACAAGAAGATCCATGACAGATGATGTAAACACTCCACAGAATATTCAATTCTTGAACTCTTCCTTCAGCCTTGAACAGTGTTGCCAGATCGTGATCCAGGATTGACGCAGCTGTCTTTGAAAAATGCGCCAAAGTTTCTTTTTCACCATAAATCCCAAGAAATCTCCCATGCCTCCAAAAAAAAATCAGCAAGTCGGTCGAAAAAATCTGCCAGTTTGGCTTAAAATCCGTCAATGTGGCAACACTGACCGTTTGACTAGCGCATTTGAATTGATCATGAATGTTGCGACCCGGCTTTCTTGAAAACCTCACATCGAATCTCTAAAATCCTTGATAACTTCGTTCTATACTCTGCAAGTCTGCATGACGAAGTCCAAAACACGACAGTGATTCTCAGGAAGAAGGAGTAAGCGTGTCCGTAACGACCCAAAATCAATTACTCAAAGCCTATGTCAAACAATCACGGCGATCTTTGGGAGCAGCTGCCTTTCTTCCGCCAGGTACCCGGAGAGGCCGGAGATTTTGTATCGGCAAGGAGAGATAGTCATCAAGAGTATTATCAGAAAAATCCTAAAACCCATGTTCTAAAACGGAAATTCTTTTGGGACAAACGAGAAAATTTGTTTTCTTTGATAATTCGTATCATTTTTGGTTACAGAATGTACGAATAGGCCTACACACAAATGTTGAACAAATAAAACACCAGAGGCGTATTCTAGCCGTTCCCGGAGGACTCCTCGGGGAATCGAAGGGAACGGTGAGAATACTCTTGATTATATCTCTCCCTGCCGATGCAGAATCTCCGGCGTACCTGCGGAAGAAAGGAAGAAACGGTGTCAAAGCTGCGCTGAGTCATGATTTGAGTCGTTGAGTTTAAGTCGTTACGGACACGTTTACTATTTCTTCCTGAGAATCACAGGCGTGTTTTGGACTTAGTCATATAGAGTATAGAAGGAGTCACTCCACGCGGACTCGGTGTACAGAAACAGCGAGAATACGGGGAATGCTTCCAAAATAGATTATGTTCAATTTGTTTATTCTGATTGTTTTTAATTAATTTTATATTGTACCAAAACCATCAAAAATTGATTCCCCTCCAAATCTGAAAGGGAGTCCTTCTTTATGATGGTGATGATGACTCCTCATTTGGAGTCCTCAGGGAACGGTGAGAGTACGCCTAAGGTCAGCATTGACTAAAAACGTTGCGGCATTTCCCTCCTTTGTAGTTTCCTTAATCTATGCTTCTAAATTATATATGATTCAAAGCGGACCTCGAACATGAAACCAAAGCTAAATTATTCCGGTAATAAACCTTTCAAATGTTCATGTGAACTCGGAGCCTTGCAGAAGCAAGTCAAAGATAATTCGGAAATTCAGATTTCGACAAATAATGCCGGATCATTTCTGCATTCTATATTACACATGATCTTTATAGCTTTTTTGCGATAAACATCGTATCAAGGTTCCGGAAGTCCAACTTGACTCCAGATTTTTTGAGAAATTTCTGTGCAAACTCGCATTTTCACCCAGTTCAATATCGTCAATTAAATATAGTAAAATTTTCCCGAGACAATGCAAATGCTCTCTTGGAATCCATTGGATTTCTTGTTTGTAGCAGTGCACAATAATTTAACTATCACAGCCGTGCGTCAGTGATATCATAACTAGGCCGTGCCGCTCAAATTCTCATTTTCAACTACCCTACGATTACCTATTACTTTATTTGTCTAAGAAAAAGACAGCTCATCATGGGGTTTATCACACTTTCATCAGAAGACAACAGTGTAATTCTGAACTGTCACCACTTTCTAACAAGATCTCACGTTGGCAAATTTACTGTCACAATATTTTCTTAGTGTTTTACTCATGTTGACCCGATGTAGATATATAAATTATGCAACACTGTCTTGCTGTTAAAAAATTAGGTAGTAAACAAGATTCGACTCCCCTTTCTGTAATTAATTTACCGCGATGTTTTCTTATTTTCAAAGTTTTTGTTCAGACCCGAACACTTTCATAAGAGAAGTACTGAAAGCGAGAGATTTTAATAAAAATGTTGTTCGGCAGACAGTTTCTTCGGATGATTTTCCTCAGACATTTTTGAAAATGTTGATCAGGGTATTTTCTTCACGAAAATGTCGGAATCTTTGAACAGTGTATATTTTTCCGCTACACCTTATAATCCAACTAATCCTATATTTGACGTTGCAAAACGGACAAGTCAGCTACATTTTTGATGTAGAAATGGAGCTGACTTATGAAATGTAGCTGACTTATTCAAAATGTAGCTGATTTATCCGTTTTGCACCGTCAAATAAGATTCACAGTCAGCTTGGGCTGAAGGAGCATATACCAACTAATACTGAAATCCAGGCTTTCTTGTCGTCAAACCAGACTTTCTGCATGTATTCCCTAGATTTACAGACGAGGAAGAGCAAAAATCCAGGACAGTCTGGAATTTCAAGTAGGTCAAGTTCTGGAAAATATGACTGCTACCCTGGAATTCCAGAAGAGGTGGCGTGGAAATCCAGGTTTGTCTGGAATTTCAACCAACTGCCCGGAATTCCAGGCTCTTACCAAATGTAAATTCGGGCCTGTCTGGAATTTCAACAAAGTGTCTGGAATTCCAGGAAAGAAACATCCTTACCTGGATTTCCAGAGAAAACTTGTCCGGAAATCCAGTTAAGTTTTTTAATCCCGGGTTACAGCCCGGAAATCCGGGCAAAATGCCTGGATCTCCAGGCAAAATGCCCGGAATCCAGGCTTTGTCTGGATTCCAGGCCGTTTTTTTCCCTACGGGTACTTCTGCCAAATTTCCGGTTTAGGACGAATTCCGAGCGAACTACTTGTCCAGCAAAAAAAGAAAACACAGAAACTAATTCAGCGTATCTCCTTATAAAGGACATCTAATCAATTTCGATTAAAACTTTAACTTACAAACAAATTTCCAGTTTCAACCGGATTCCGGACGAATTATATGTCCGGGTGAAAAATGATTGTCGTATACATGCTCTTTGTCTCCTTAGCCCTAAATGTGTCATCTAATCAACTTAAAATAAGTTTTTGCTTTTAACGAATTTTCCGGTTTCGGCCGGATTCCGGGCGGACTATTTGGCCGGGTAGAAAATACTTTTCATATAAGTGTTCAGCATGCCTCCTTACTCCTAAACCTGTCATCTAATCAACTTCAAATAAAACTTTTAATTTTTACCAACTTTCCGGTTTTTGTCGGATTTTGGACGAACTACTTGTCCGGCGAGAAAATGGTTTTCACCATCGTGGTCAGGGTGTCTTGATACCTCTAAATCTTACATTTAATCAACTTCAAATGAAACTTTTACTTTTAACCAACTCTCCGGTTTTGCCGGATTCCGGGTGAACTACTTGTTGGACGAGAAAATGTTTTGCATAGTCGTGTTCAGCATGTCTTCTTACCCCGTAATTGACTATCACATTAGCTGTTTAAAAATATTTTGTTTGTCCCTCAATCTGAACCCCCTTCCCCACCCCTAAATTTAGGGCTACAGAGCCCACCTACGAACTTGACCTCACACTTGACCCAAAGAATCTTCGCACCAAGTTTCATCAGAATATCTCATTCCCTTCGAGAGTTATCGTGCTGACAGACGGACGGACGGACAGACGGACAACTTTTGCCATGTCATGGGTATCCCTCCACTTACGTTTTGGGATCCCAAAAAGAAGGTAAATGAACGCTTAACAATAAAACGGACGGTACACATAATCTACAACAACAGCAAAAGATAAATGAACGCAAAACAAGAAATACACAACGAAACACGAAGAAATTTACTGCATGAACTGGCGCATTGCGGAATGGCATGCATTTTGGGTCAAAATTGGTAAAAATGTTGCCGAGAATACTTGAAATGTCGCCGAGAATCCATGAAATGTAGCCGAGAATGCTGTTTTTGTCGCCGAGATTTTGTGTGTGTATCCGAGACTGCAAAGTTTGTTGCCGAGAATGACAACTTTGTAGCCGAGATTTTCACTGAAAAGCGTGTCGCCGAGAAATACAGATATGCGTTCGAAACCAAAAATCTAGTTCCCGAGATGGAACAAAGTGTCCCCGAGATTGCTAGAAATGTCGCCGAGATTTCGCGTATTGTCGCCGAGAATGCATGAAATGTCGCCGAAATTTTTTTGAAAATAACATACAAGTGAAAAAAGTGTCGCCGAGAATTAAAAAAAAAATACAGCTTAGAACAAAAAATCTGATTTTTTAGATGTGAACAAATGTAGCCGACAGGGTGGTTGGTGAGGTCCTCCTTATTGTTCTATTTGTTAGTCCGGATCAAGTGTGATTCTTTGCTGCAGTACACACTCACTACCATTGTTAAGTGCTATATTTGCTATCGCTGTCTTGTTGGTATTAGTCTACTCAATAAACAATGTGAATGTGAACAACAGTTGCTCAAAAGTAAGATCCACAGGAAGTTTCAAAGGAAAGGATATGGCTAAGAGGCAGGGGCGTTGCGAAAGGGGTGGAGGGGGGTGCAAAATTCAGTAACTTATTCGGTTTTATTGCTAGGATTCGGTAGTTACCAAGAACATGAAGAGGTCGAATAAAAAACTGGTCACAGACAAAAGGACTGATCTATGATTTCATCGATAGTCCTTACTTTTATTTGTATCCTAAAAACAAGCTCTTATCAGAAATGTCTCAAAAATTCTGCCTGCGGCGCTTTTCATAATATTCACTATTTTCCGGAAAGGCGCGTCATTTAGCTAGGTTTTAAACCAGTTTTAGGGATCGGGATTTTTCGAAACCCTAAAAGCTAGAACCTTCATGGAAATAGCTGAATTTGACAGGAAAAAAAGAACTTAAACAAATCTCGCCTGCGGCGCTCACTTTATGTGATCATGACTAGTCATACAGTAGCAGCTGCTGCCGGGATGTCGCTCCATCCGGTTTCTGGAAATTCTTAGGATCCTGTTGTTTTGGCTCTTCCCAAACAACAAAAATTCACTTGCGACCCCCTGCTCACAGGTGCTAAGAAAGCTAGAATAAGTATAGTCGTTGAAAGAAATATATAACTGAAACGCATTTATTTTACGGATATATATCATCAAAAAATGTGTTACCACCTTAAAATTTTTGAAATAATGACTTTAGCACAAAAACCTGGTTCTGGGGAGCTTGACTTTGACATGGAAGACTGATTTTCTCTTCCGTTTAAGTCATCCACCAATAGCCTTGTATACTGGTTAGGGCTAAGGTTCAAGCATAGCAAGTATGATAGTTTCGTTCTTGCAATAGCCTTGTCACATGGTTATGGTTAAGGTTTAAGTCTCCAAACACCGTTTGTATGGTAGTTTTGGTTAATCTTAAAAGGAAATGTCAGGTAAGCAGCACTTCATAGCATCTCCATGACTGAAAGTGCAAGCCCATCTCAGAACCATGCTTATTCATGGTTTCACATTCAAATCCAAAATCAGAGCTACACGTCAGCAGGACCAGGAACTGGCTCAAGCACACTACTTCCGAAATGTAGTTTCAATGACTTATTTGGATTTAGGACTCTGATTGTTCAACTGAACTTCAGAGACAAGAAGTGGTTTATCTGATAGGTGGAAATAACCAGGAAATTTCAGTCCAGTGATGCAGCTTTTCCACCTCAAAAGTCCGGCTTCCTCACTACTATAGATCCCCTGAAGCTGAGGAAAAAATATCCTTTGCATACACGCTCCATGTACTGATTGTCAATTAATATACTTTTTCTAAGTTTTGGCTTTCACCCCTTGACTTCATATTTCACGAAGTGCTCAATACTGTTCAAAACTGGAGCTTGAGTACTAGTCAGCTGTTCCTGTTGGCTTTGGGCATGAATGATCACTGCATGGGCTTTGACTATTCCTTCTTGCGGACCTTTAATAGCCGATTTCCCACACTGACTTCGATTATCGACAACTGCATCTAACACTCCGGAATCCATCTTCGAATTTCCGATCATAATGGCCGATGCAGTTATGTTTCTTGATCAATGACTGTGACCTGGAAAGGATATCAAGTTGGGCACAACAGAAGAAACAATGGTATTCTCAAGTGTTAGGATAATTGTGAATGAATAGATTGTTCCTTAAATATCTGATTTTGTGAATTTCTTCTCTGAAAATCAGATATTTAAGGAAGAATCTTTAATTCTTTTTCCACAAATTCATTTGCCAGCTTGAGAGGCTTGAGCCTGAAAAAGACCCTTGCAAAGAAGAGCCGAAGTATCACTCTTATGAAACTGTAGCTGACTTATCGGTTTGCAACGTCCAAGATGATTTGCAGTCAGCTTGGGCTGGAGGACTATCTCCAACCACACTTGATGACTATCTCTCCATGCTGATTCAGAATCTCCCGGGTACCTGTGGAAGAAATGAAGAAATGGTGCTAAAGCTGCACTGACTCAGGATTTGAGTCGCTGAGTTTGAGTTGTTACAGACATGTTTACTCCTTCTTCCTGAGAGTCACTGGCGTGTTCTGAACTTAGTCATATAGAGTATATCCCACAACTAAAAGTTCTCCTGCTTTGGAAAGTGAACTGTTTGCTAATTCAGTCTCAGGCAAGGAGTCTTTAGCAAACTCTTTGCTTCAAAGATAATCTAGATCTAGAAAAGATAATCGGTCATGGAAGAAAAGCAAAAACGGCTCCATAGCCTGGTGCCAGAGAGCCAATGTCTGCAGATACTTACATACAATTCTCAGAAAAAGAGCCATTGACAGTCAAAGCTATTTCAGTCAATTCCGACTCATACTATACTAAGACATGAGCTACTTGAACCACTGAAAGAACTTTAGAGAGGCTGCAATGGCCTTGAACTTCTGACTTTTCTTTGGTATATGATGTCCTCCTTCGGGAAACGTAAATACCTCACTAATCCAGTGGGCTGATCCCCCCCCCCCCCAAATGATGCCTCTGATTCTAGGATTCTGAATCTCTGATTCAAGCAACTCTGGGCCTGAGTCTAACGATCCCCTGAGCCTAATCAACTTTGTAGCAGGTACACTGAAAAACGGACAGTAGGTGGTCAAGGGAACATAGGTTACCTACCCTGCATTGTAAATGACATCTCGTTTTATCCATGAAATTCAATTCAATCCTTTGGAAGACTCTGAGACCCCTCAGTGTGCACACCTTTCATGGATTTTGAATCTTGGGCCCTGGCAATACCTGAAACCTAGAGGTACTGAAATCCCTAACGTTGTAACAACAAAGGCTAGCAAAATTCAAGAGAAATCTCAAAAGAAGTCAGAAAAAAATTAAGACATTTTCTTTCTTTATCTCTTCCAAATCTTGACACTAAAAGCGTAATCTTCAATGTAAAAGATTATTTTTCTTTTCATTCCAACAATGTTTTCAACGGATACGTCAGCTACGATTCTTCATCAGCGATATTTCGGCCCTTCTTGGCAAGGCCAACAGCCTGACGAGGACCCTTGCCAAGAAGGGCCGAAATATCGCTGATGAAGAATCGTAGCTGACGTGTCCGTTGAAAACATTGTTGGAATAAATGTTTCCAAGTCAGCTTGGGCTAAAAGAATATTTATTTTTCTTTTCATTTTCGGTGGTCTAATTAACTCAATAGGATGAACACAGTCACCCCACAGTCGCCCCAGCCACCCCCCTCCACCGTCACCGGCGGTACGAAAAAACCTCGGGTACCGAACCACCCCGACCAAACCCTCCCCCCAATTTATTTCTATGAAAAGTATTTCATAGATAGGAAAGGCCACCATCACGTGTTTACATTAACTCACGTGTCTGTATAGAGTTTACATTAACTCGCTGTCAGAATATATTTAGTTTCCTATATATTTGCATTCAGGGAGGGCGGACGGATTTTTGTTGCCAGGGGGGATAAGGATTTTCGGCTAGACCCCAGGGTGGACCCGGACCCCACCAGTCCCACTACCGAATTTAAATATGAACTTTAAAGTTTCTTTCAAAAGACAAGCGAATTTATATTGGAATCGTCTGCTGGGACTTGTGACTGTGTTCATCCTATTGACAATATAATTAGGATGAAAAGAAAAATAATCTTTTACATTGAAGGTTATGCTTTTAGTGTCAAGATTAAGAAGAGATAAAGAAAGAAAACGTTATTAATTTTTTTTTGACTTCTTTTGAGATTTCTCTTGAATTTTGCTAGCCTTTGTTCTCACATCGTTAGGGATTTCAGTACCTCCAGGTTTCAGGTATTGCCGAGATTCAAAATCCAGGAAAGGTGTGCACACTGAGGGGTCGCAGAGTCTTCCAAAGGCTTGCATTGCATTTCATGGATTAAACGAAATGTCATTTACAATGCAGGATAGGTAACCTATGTTCTCTTGACCCGATCAAGCTTTACAATTTCTCTTTGAAATTCTATTCTAAGAGTGCCTACTTTATTTGTTGGTGTCCGAACCTATGTTGTTGTTTTTCAGTGTGTTTGCTACAGTACAGTTTATGAGGCTGAGAGATTAGGCTCAGGGGATTGTTAGACTCAGGCCCAGAGTTGCTTGAATCAGGGATTCAGAATCCTAGAATCAGAGGGATCATTTGGGTGGGGGGAATCAGCTCACTAGCTTTCGTGGGGTTCTGGAGCACCCCAGGAAAAACAGAATAACATTCAGAAAATTTAGCCTAAATTTGCAGCAGGCGAAAATTTTCAAGCTGTTAATTGTCATCAGTTCAGTTTATCACAAATCCCTGATTTTTGGATACCTTATGCCAAACGCTGGGTATATCTAGCATTTAGCCTAGCCTATGCCTAACGCTGGATACCCTATGCCTGCCCTATGCCAAACGCTGGATACCTGTTGGTAACCTAACCCTGACCTACCTCAATAGAAAGGAGTTCTGATTGGTTGATTTTTTAGTTTCACTCAAATCATCAATACTTTACTGGGTTACAGTATCCACCACCTGGCATAGTGTATCCAGCATTAGGCATAGGGTATGCCAAACGCTAGACATATCAGGCGTTTGGCATAGGGTATCCAAAAATCAGGGGTTTGTGGTTGACTGCATCAGTTATAACAAACTACTGTGGGGGCTTCACTCGTAGCAAATTTCTATTATTATGGATGACCTATAAACCTTCGCCTTAAACTTGTAACAATTGTTGTTACTTTATCTTGCAATTCACACAGTTTTGCGCATTTGTTTGGCCCTCTTGTTTCTTGTCTAAGGTTTCTAACCAGTATAATCCTCCAGGTTAGCAAAATATCTGTCAGTCTTATATTTGAGATACTTTTTGGGATCCCAAAACGTAAGTGGAGGGATACCTATGACATCGCAAAAGTTGTCCGTCTGTAAGCATGATAACACTCGAAGGGAATGAGATATTTTGATGAAACTTGGTGTGAGGATTCGTTGGGTCGTCGGACCAGTCGAGTTCGTAGATGGGCTTTGTAGCCCTTCATTTAGGGGTGGGGGTTCAAATTAAGGGGCAAACAAAATATTTTAAAACAGCTAATGTGATAGTCGATTATGGGGTAAGAAGTCATGCTGAACACTATGGTGAAAACCATTTTGTCATCGGACAAGTAGTTCGCCCGGAATCCGGCCAAAACCAGAAAGTTTGTTAAAAGTAAAAGTTTATTTGAAGTTGATTAGATGTCCGATTTATGGGTAGGAAGACATGCTGAAGACGATGGTGAAAACCATTTTCTCGACGGACAAGTAGTTCGCCGGGAACTCCCCGGCTCTTTTTCTGAGAATTGTATGTAGGAGTATCTGCAGACCTTGGCTCTCTGGCACCAGGCTATTGAGCCGTTTTTGCTTTTCTTCCATGACAGATCTAGATTATCTTTGAAGCAAAGAGTTTGCTAAAAACTCCTTGCCTGAGACTGAATTAACAAACAGTTCACTTTCCAAAGCAGGAGAACTTTTAGTTGTGGGATAATACTCTATATGACTAAGTTCAGAACACGCCAGTGATTCTCAGGAAGAAGGAGTAAACGTGTCCGTGTCTTTGTCCAGCTTTGGCACCATTTCTTCATTTCTTCCGCAGGTACCTGGAGATTCTGAATCAGCATGGAGAGATAGTCATCAAGTGTATAAAGAAGGTTGGAGATAGTCCTCCAGCCCAAGCTGACTGCAAATCATCTTGGACGGTGCAAACCGATAAGTCAGCTACAGTTTCATAAGAGTGATACTTCGGCCCTTCTTTGCAAGGGTCTTTTTCAGGCTCAAGCCTCTCAAGCTGGCAAATGAATTTGTGGAAAAAGAATGAAAGATTCTTCCTTAAAGTTTAACTGAAAAGCAAACTTATTTTTGTATCATTCATCTGGACACACCACATTATTTGTATTGTGTGAAGGGATTTTTTTATTTTTCACTACTTGCTCTGGTATGACGTTCAGAATATCTATGGCTGTCTTCACAACGCAAAATTCTACTATGACGCGGGAAATTTAAATCTCAATAAAAACGCGGCTTTTCACTGAACTGTCATGAGCTAGGTTACCACTGCTCACTGCGTGAACACTTATTTTTCGTAAATAGCTTTCGTCAAGCACAAACACGGGTACAAACGCATAGAGGTACCGCAAATCCGACATGGAAATTCCACTATTTGAAAACTGATTATACGTGAATAGCGGAGCAACGAAGTAACGCATTTTCATCGGATCTTCAAACCTCTTTAAGTGAATAAGTGATGGGTAACTAGATTGTCCTATCTCAGCCCTTTTCAGTTAAACTTTAAATATCTGATTTTCAGAGAAGAAATTCACAACATCAGATATTAAGGAACAATCTTTAATTGTTTTACTACAAATTCATTCACAATTATCCTAACACTTGAGAATACCGTTGTTTCTTCTGATGTGCCCAACTTGATCTCCTTTCCAGGTCACAGTCATTGATCAAGAAACATAACTGCCTCGGCCATTATGATCGGAAATTCGAAGATGGATTCCGAAGTGTTAGATGCAGTTGTCGATAACCGAAGTCAGTGTGGGAAATCGCTATTAAAGGTCCGCAAGAAGGAGTAGGCAAATCCCATGCAGTGATCATTCATGCCCAAAGCCAACAGGAACAGCTGACTAGTACTCAAGCTCCAGTTTTGAATAGTATTGAGCACTTCCTGAAATATGAAGTCAAGGGGTGAAAGCCAAAACTTAGAAAAAGTATATTAATGGACAATCAGTACATGGAGCGTGTATGCAAAGGATATATTCCTCAGCTTCTGGGGATCTGTAGTAGTGAGGAAGCCGGACTTTTGAGGTGGAAAAGCTGTATCACCGGACTGAAATTTCCCGTTTATTTCCACCTATCAGATAAACCACTTCTTGTCTCTGAAGTTCAGTTGAACAATCAGAGTCCTAAATCCAAATAAGTCATTGAAACTACAGTTCGGAAGTAGTGTGCTTGATCCAGTTTCTGGCCTGCTGACGTGTAGCTCAGATCTTGGATTTGAATGTGAAACCATGAATAAGCATGGTTCTGAGATGGGCTTGCACTTCCAGTCATGGAGATGCTATGAAGTGCTGCTTACCTGACATTTCCTTTTAAGATGAACCAAAACTACCATACAAACGATGTTTGGAGACCCTTAACCATAACTATGTGACAAGGCTATTGCAAGAACGAAACTATCATACTTGCTATGCTTGAACCTTAGCCCTAACCAGTATACAAGGCTATTGGTGGATGACTTAAATGGAAGAGAAAATCAGTCGTCCATGTCAAAGTCAAGCTCCCCAGAACCAGGTTTTTGTGCTAAAGTCATTATTTCAAAAATTTTAAGGCGGTAACACATTTTTTGATGATATATCCGTAAAATAAATGTGTTTCAGTTATATATTTCTTTCAACGACTATACTTATTCTAGCTTTCTTAGCACCTGTGAGCAGGGGGTCGCAAGTGAATTTTTGTTGTTCGGTGAAGAGCCAAAACAACAGGATCCTAAGAATTTCCAGAAACCGGATGGAGCGACATCCCGGCAGCAGCAGCTACTGTATGACTAGTCATTACTAGTCACAATCACATAAAGTGAGCGCCGCAGGCGAGATTTTTTTAAGTTCGTTTTTTCCTGCCAAATTCAGCTATTTCCATGCAGGTTCTAGCTTTTAGGGTTTCGAAAAATCCCGATCCCTAAAACTGGTTTAAAACCTAGCTAAATGACGCGCCTTTCCGAAAAATAGTGAATATTATGAAAAGCGCCGCAGGCAGAATTTTCGAGACATTTCTGATAAGAGCTTGTTTTTAGGATACAAATAAAAGTAAGGACTATCGATGAAATCATAGATCAGTCCTTTTGTCTGCGACCAGTTTTTCATTCGACCTTGTTCGTGGTAACTACCGAATCCTAGCAATAAAACCGAATAAGTTACTGAATTTTGCACCCCCCCCCCACACCCCTTTCGCAAAACGCCCCTGCCTCTGAGCCATATCCTTTCCTTTGAAACTTCCTGTGGATCTTACTTTTGAGCAACTGTTGTTAACATTCACATTGTTTATTGAGTATACTAATACCAACAAGAGTGCGATAGAAAATATAGCACTTACAATGGTAGTGAGTGTGTACTGCAGCAAAGAATCATACTTGATCCGGACTAACAAATAGAACAATAAGGAGGACCTCACCAACCACCAAGTCGGCTACATTTGTTCACATCTAAAAAATCAGATTTTTCGTTCTAAGCTGTATTTTTTTTTCAGTTCTCGGCGACACTTTTTTCACTTGTACGTTATTTTCAAAAAAATCTCGGCGACATTTCATGCATTCTCGGCGACATTACGCGAAATCTCGGCGACATTTCTAGCAATCTCGGGGACACTTTGTTCCATCTCGGGAACTAGATTTTTGGTTTCGAACGCATATCTGTATTTCTCGGCGACACGCTTTTCAGTGAAAATCTCGGCTACAAAGTTGTCATTCTCGGCAACAAACATTGCAGTCTCGGATACACACACAAAATCTCGGCGACAAAAACAGCATTCTCGGCTACATTTCATGGATTCTCGGCGACATTTCAAGTATTCTCGGCAACATTTTTACCAATTTTGACCCAAAATGCATGCCATAATGGGCAGGATGATAGCAGAAGATTTTCACTTATTTATGAAGAGCGAAACACAAAACTGCTCCTCAGCCGAGATTTGATCCTAGGCTTTCTCTTTCATCGCTCTACCACTGAGCTACTGAGGAGCTCTTTCAGTTACTATTATCTTCCCCCGTCTTCGGTACCTGATGGTAAATGTGTCACCAGCGCAGTTGTATGATAGCTGTGCGAAAAAGTTGCATGTGTTGCTATGTAATAGTATATAATAGATAGATAGATATTTTATTGCTATAAGCAGCCTGAGGGCCATGGCAAAAATTTAACAGACAAAAAAAAAACACTGACTTATAATAATAGCCTACTTATTTTCATTTAATTTGTTTTACTTATTCCAAAGATCTACTTATGTAAATATTCTTTGAGCCCAAGCTGACTTTGAAACATTTATTCAAACAATGTTTACAACGGCAACATCAGCTACGATTCTTCATCAGCGATATTTCGGCCCTTCTTGGCAAGGGTCCTCGTCAGGCTGTCAATCCTCTGGTTCAACTTCGGGGAAGGAAACAAACCTGTAATAATCAACTTCGGGGAAGGAAACAAACCTGTAATAATCAGATTATTACAGGTTTGTTTCCTTCCCCGAAGTTGAACCAGAGGATTGACAGCCTGACGAGGACCCTTGCCAAGAAGGGCCGAAATATCGCTGATGAAGAATCGTAGCTGACGTTGCCGTTGTAAACATTGTTTGAATAAATCTACTTATGTGTTCCATCGCTAGCCTAAAAAATCGCCCCTACCAGCAAAACACTCATCCTTAAACATTCGTTTTAACCACTCTTCGTCAAATACACACACATCATACTCTTCTTTTCTCCAGTCACTCAGCACAATATAATCGCAAAGCATGTGAATCACACTCTCATCCACGCACCTACACATCGGACAGAAGTAAGGACTGAACTTCTGCTTACAGTTACCAATATAATGTCTACACCCAATTGGTAGACAATCTGCCAATAATTCAATATTTATCTTTAACTCATCCTGTCTAAGACCCGCTTTAAACATTATATTCTCATCCAATGTCTCCCTTACTGCAGCATACAACCCCAAAGATTCCTAATGATCCTTCTGGGCGTGCCAAACCTGTATTTCCTTGCTCTTAAGGATTTCTTTCACTACCTTAGTCACTCCTTCCTCCTTTCCTAATCCATCATTCCACAATTCTCCACCTCCGCAATCATCCAGTATCTTTTTTACTAGATATGGCCATGAAGTAGGCGATTCTTCTTTCAACGCTTCTAAATATGCAGAGTTTAATAATCTAAGACGTGGCATTCTAAAAATCCTTTCCCAAAACCTAACCATGTTCACTAGTCTTACATTTCTTGAAGAAGTTAAACCTAACTCACCCCTAACAACTACACTATTTGTCCATTTAATTACTCCTAGCCACCTCTTGAAATAACCTAACTGTACTACTTCTATCTTGTCTATCTTCTCATACCCCCATACTTCAGGTCCATAATGATCTTCATACCCCCATACTTCAGGTCCATAATGATCTTACTTCAGTCTACTTTTTCGGACAACTTCATACTATTAGTTTGAGATTAATTTTTCATCGGATATTTGTGTTTCGTCTTCGAAAATTCGTCTTTTTGACACTCGAGGCTTCAGTGATTGAATTCTTTTCTCTCTTAGTGAAAAGACAGTCACTTCTCTGTTGGTATTGTGTTGGATTTTATGATTTAGTTGTTTGTTTTTCGCTGAGGACGGTTTGCCGGAAGTGCAACCGAAATATCCGAATTTATATTTATCCCTCGCACATCATCCTGGAGGGATACTTAGCTGATCAATAAAAAAAAAACGAAAATCTCGGCAAAATATCCCTGGCAATGTGTCCCTACGACAAAACGTCCCCAAAATTTTCAAGTTCGTCTGTGTCTTCAGACGCATGACCGAGGTAAAACAACTTCGGAGTTTACATATATTAGAGATGCAGCAACATTCTTTATTTTTTTTTTTTTTTTTTTTTTTTTTTTCGTATTCTATAGGCAGTGGTGAACGTGGAACCAGTTGTTTTCCCTTGAAAATATAATACGCCTTTAGATCTGTTTCGTTTAAAGCAACATGCATAGCCGGTAAAAAAAAAACAAAAAACAATAATTACCGATAAGTTCCTCGGCTCAGAAAAAGTCAAACGGGATTGAAGCGGCAGTCAGCTTGGGCTGAAGGAATATCAAACAGGGATAATGCAAAAATCAACGTAGTACCGTTATGGTGGATACAAATGGGATGGGAAGTTCAGGATATTTTTAGTGAACCTTTTATTGCTTGGAGTAATACTTAAACTGTACATCTAGGCGATTTTAATCTCTTTATTTCTATGCTCTCTTCTTAAATTGATCCGCTTTAAAGGAATGCACGGTCTGATATAAATCTTGAATTCCCGCCCCCCCCCCCCCCACCTTCGCGCAACGGCTTACATTTCCCGCCAGCACAGAATAGAACCGGGGTAAAACTGTAATTTCGTATATTAAAGTTCACATATTTGGCTTTTCATTTTAGCTTTCGCTAAAAAGCGAAGCTTCCCACGACTGTACCAAGAACAAGTTAAACGAATCGCAGCAGGTGAAAAAAATTTTAATCTGCCTTTTTTTCGGAAAAATTGAGCTACATCTAGCATTCAAGTTTTAGCTTTTAACGTGTTTCCGATTTTCCGATTTTTTCCGATTTCCGGCTTTTAACGTGTTTCAGACCTCAAGAATGTCAATCCCAAAACGCTAGCTAAATTTTGCGTAAACTAATAACTGAGTAGAGATTATTCTTTTGGTATAATTTCGTATGTTAAATTTCACATATTCGGCTTTTTATTTTAGCTTTGCTAAAAAGCGAAGCTTCCAACGACTGTACCAAGAACAAGTTAAACGAAGCGCAGCATGTGAAAAAATTTTTAATGCTGACTTTTTTTCGGAAAATTGAGCTATACCTATAGCATTCAAGTTTTAGCTTTTAACGTGTTTCCGATTTTCCGATTTTTTCCGATTTCCGGCTTTTAACGTGTTTCAGACCTCAAGAATGTCAATCCCCAAACGCTAGCTAAATGAAACACGTTCTTCCAGATAAAGAATACTACAAAATGCGCCGCAGGCGAAATTTTGCGTAAACTAATAACTGAGTAGAGATTATTCCTTTGGTATAATTTCGTATGTTAAATTTCACATATTCGGCTTTTCATTTTAGCTTTGCTAAAAAGCGAAGCTTCCAACGAGTGTACCAAGATAAGTTAAACCAAGCGCCGCAGGCGAAATTTTTTTAATCAGCCTTTTTTCCAGAAAAATTTAACGTGTTTCAGACCACAAGAATTTCTATCGTAAAACGAAAAATAAATGATACCGTTCTTCCAAATAGATTATACTAAAAAAAAGCGCCGCAGTCGAAATTTTGTGTGAAACTAACTGTAATGCATCAGTGAGATTGTCCCTGGATGTAAATTCAAACATTTAATTCACATATTCGGCTTTTCATTTCAGCTTTCGCTAAAAAGCGAAGCTTCCAACGACTGTACCCAGAACATGTTGGTCTAAGCGACGACTGCGAAATTTTTTAAATCTGTATTTTCTCTGGAAAAATTTGCGCCCGACAAATGTTGCTGAATTTGATTTCTCACGTATAAAAGACCCGATGTGCCTATAAGAATGCCGACGCCCGACAAAACCATTCAGAATTCGATTTCATCTGTGTTTTGCCCGACAAGACTGTAAAGAACTTTATTTGCTACGTGTAAATTGCGTGTAAATTGCTACGTGTCTATTTGCCGACGAAAGTACTTTGTCAAGACCTTTGGGGGGGAGTCCCCCCCCCCATAGTGACGCCCCTGCCCTACCCTTCAAAAAAATATGATCATATTTTTGTTATTGAATCCTTTTAGCCGGGGACGTTTCACGATAGGGACGTTTAGCATGGGAACGTTTCGCCACGGGGACCTTTTGTTATGGGTATGTTTTGTCATGGGGACGTTTTGCCGTGGGGGTGTTTTGTCATGGGGACGTTACGCCGACAACCCCTGTGTTAAAGTTTAACTGAAAAACAAGCTTATCTTTGATTTGAATACCTGAATTTTTGGACTCTGCCAAGGGATTTTTTTTTTTCACTTTGGGCTCAGTGATGTTCGGAATATGCCCAGTTGCCCCGACAAGAAAAAGTTCAGTAGAAATTGTTTTTGAACAAAAGCGTGCACTTCAGTCTCAGGAAATGTTCAGCTCCAGATTGTAATGTCACTTCTGAAGAAAGTCCGCTTTTGCTTGTGACCCCCAAAATACTTATTTTTCGGCTATCCTTTGCCGTTGTAGTTGCTAATTATTTCAAGCAGATGTGTACAACCGCATTGAGGTCAAATCCGAAAGAAAAGTCTATTTGATAAAAATCGATTATAATGAATAGCGGAGCAATGAAGTAACACATTTTCGTCGGGTCTTCAAGCCTGTTTGGTTAAATTTTTTCGAGGCTCGAATTTTTTTTTAAGGATTAGATATCTTCAACTGTTGAGAGGATATTCCTTTCTTTTTCCTTGAATCTCTGAAGAGGCGAGACACCTCTTCTAGCAGTAAATTATACTGATACTTTCCTGGAACCCATTTCCCTGAAGTATTTCTCGCTAAAATGTCATAGGATTCCTGGATACCGGTGTGGAATTGCTACATCTTCAGAAGAAATAACAATTCTTGAGAAAGAACATGACACGCCATTGACTCCAAAAGCCTTCGACTTATCCTTAGTTACTCCAAGTGTAAGCTTAAATACGAAGTCTATCTTTTCTGAAGCTAAGACGACCCCCCCCCCCACCCTTCCCTAAGCTGATATATCGCGGTCTATGTAGCTAAGCCGCTCCCGTCCTTGAGCTTATATATCGAGATCTTTGTTTTCCGGGGACAAGAGCCCCCCTCTCATCCTGGGATCTGACTATCATTTTGACGAAGCTTACGACATCTCCCCCGACCTAGCTTTGACGGAGCAATTGGGATGGGAACGTTTCCAATGTGTGCTTAGGTCATAGAATAATAAACTACTTTCTCTGGAGTTGTCTGTAAGCACATACAAGGTACTTTATAAAAAGGAGACCATTTTTAGTCTCTGTATTGTTTATGTGTATCTGACAGGCAAAGCTCTTAGCTTTAACAGGTCCGCAGGGGGTAATCCTTTATAATAATAATAATAATAATTTATTTGTAACCCACTGCACAAAACAATGTGAGGATAGTGGAGTAAAGAAGAGAAAGAAACAAATAAACAACTGAAGAAACACTAATACAACAAAATCAACAGAACAAACGGATGAGCCCGTGATATGGAGTAAGCCGTTCATACGCTTGTCCAGATAAATTTTTATGAAGCTCCTGGAGTTTTGCCGTTATATCAGGGGCTTTGTATTTTCGGATTATTTTCCGATTTCGGTACGATATAGGTAAATAAAGCAGGTATTTACGTATTTGTAGTAGCATAGTTTACGTATGTCACTCTTTTTCAATAAAATAAAATAAAATCTTTTATTATAAAATCTAGATCAGATAAAATCTTATCTGATCCTACCTTTTAATAATCTGCACTGTAAAATTAATGGCGCAAAAACGCAGCTAAGAGAGACAGATAAATATTCTTTGAGCCCAAGCTGACTTTGAAACATATGCTCAAATAATGTATACAATGGATACGTCAGCTACGATTTCATCAGCGATATTTCGGCCCTTCTTGGCAAGGGTCCTCGTCAGGCTGTTAGTCTTCTGGGTCAACGTTGGGGAAGGAAACAAACCTGTAATAAATAACTGAAGATTCTACTGACTATAAATGTCTTATTAGGGATAATTACTTTCAAATACCACTGTAAAGAAAGAACTAGTCCTGAGATTTAATTTTTGACACGGCCGCTGTTTTTGCTGCGCGATTGGGTAGGAAAGGAGTGTTCTGTATTTTGATCAACTTCGGTTTTGTTATTAATAAGGGACTGAAAACTTAAATATTATTTCATTAATAACCTCGTTCCACGAGAAAACAGATTTGTTTTGGCGGTATTTCAGCCTTCTGAGCAAGAGTCGTATCAACTTGTAGCTAAAAGAAATGAACCTGCAATCCTGACGAGTACCCTTGCCAAAAAGGTCCAAAATATCCCTAGTAGCGGTATCAGCGGACATGTGCGTTTACTGCCATCCCGATGAAAAATTTGTAGCCTGCGTAGTAGTATGGTAGTAGTACGGAAACGTTGCATGTAATACTATGTAATAGCAAAGAATATTATCATTTAATGTGCCTCAGACTGGTCCAATCTTATGTAGTAGTATCCAGTAGCATACTATCTTGCCATAGTAGCATCGAGTCTTGCTAATAGTAGCACATAGCAGTATGCAGTAACACGGTAGCCTTGAAGTAGAAGGATGTAGTAGCATCGTTAGTACTGCATGCTACTTTTTCGTACTACTTCATTGTACTGTTTTGAGATAAAATTTTTTGGCGGGATCAAATATGGTTCGCAGTCAGTTTGGACTGAAGAAGTATTATGGAAATGAAATAATAGAGAAACTACGTGTACCCGTCATTTGGATATATACCTTATATAAGAATAGATAAGAAATCTGCAGTACCTATCCACTCTCCTTCTCCAACTGTTGGATCCATGCTTTGCCCTATGCTTTGGGTTCGTACAGTTGACCAAAGTCCGTTTGCCAGGTCAACACTCCAGAGGTCAGAGCCTTGTTCGTCCATGGGTTTTAACAACAATAGAACAGGGCTCGCCTCTCTCTTTTCTTGAGGAAAAAGGATATGAGAACAGGGGTCGTTCCCTTCGTTGCGACACATCCCAATGAACCCGTCTTTTTTTTCAAGAGATGGCCGTCGTAGTTATTTGAAATTAAATGAACCTGATCCGCTTTTTTGTAAAGAACTTTAAATTCCTTTCGGGATCCTTTTAAACTGCGGCTCAAGTATTTTCACGCAATATTAGTTGTGTCCTGCGAAAAAAAGGAATTACAGAAGATGAGACCGTGTTGTTTCAAATATGCAAAGCACCTGTTCCATTTGTCAGAATTTTGCCTTAAAGTTTAACTGAATAGCCAACTTATTTTTGTGTCATTTAACTTATACTGAAGCGGGAAATTTGAATCTCAACACAGACGCGGCTTTTCAGTGGGCAGTGGTGAAACTGGTGAAGATTGCTTAGTGCCTGAACAAAAAATAAATAAAAAGTCTTTCTCGTATGGCATACAACAAAAATACAAGCGCATAGAGGCACCACAAATCACACTGAAATTCCACGATTTGAAAATCGATTATTCGTGAATAGCGGACAAGGAAGTAACGCATTTTCAGCGGGTCTTCAAGCCGATTTCAGTGAAGAAGTGATGGGTGACTAGATTGTCCTACCCAGCCCTTTTCGGTTAAACTTTAACCACGCGCTAACAAAGAACTTCCCTTTGGGAAGTTTCCTCGTCACCACCAGAAATGATGGACAACACCGCTTTCTGGCCGAATATCGAATTTATGTCTTATGTTGTTTTTCTTTCATACATTCCGCTTTCGCTTTTCAAAATGTCGGGTCACAAATAAATTAATTACTTGCTGTTTGTTCTGTTTCGAAGTTGTAATAGGGTTTTAAGTACTGAGTCAATTCTTAGGAAACTTAAGATTTTGAAGGTAGGTCAAATTAGAGATTTCTAAATTGGTATTTTTGTGTTTCAGAGTCTGAAAGGTTTCGCGCCTGATGTTTTTAGTAATTTTTTTCGTTTTAACTAATTTTATCACGGACATGCTACGAGGCATGCTGGAGACCTGCTAAGTGAGCCAAGAAGTACGGTCCGTTCTAGCCATGTGGCAAGGCATTCGGGTACGGTGGTCTGGAATACTTTTCCAGAGTCAATTCGAGAAGTGGAAAGTGTACCGCAATTTAAAAATCGGTTTAAGAAACATCTCCTTGAGGTTAGTTGGTGAGTGGAGGGTTTGGAAGACGAGAGAGGACAAATTGACAAATTAGTTAATTAATTTTTAGTTTATTTTAAGGTTTGTTTAGAATATGATAGTAAATGTGTACTGGTTGCGTTTTTCAAGCACGTATGTGCTTTGTGTGTAACCGGTCGTCAAGGCGGAATGATTTTTTTTTGTTTTTGTAAGTTGTTGAATCCTAAATCCTCTGTACTTTCAGCGAGTTGTGGCGTCAGGAGAATGAGCTGCAGACGACCATTCAGTCACTGAGAGAAGAAAATGGGAAACATGACCAGAATCTCAAATCCATGGTCGGAAAGGTCAGTACCCTACTCGTTTTCTTCTGAGACCTTAAAGGACACCTGAACAAAGAAACCATACTTGAACACACCATGGAGAATACATTTACAGACATGGCCACGGAGAGCATTCTTCTCCTGAGCGTGACGTTTTCAAAATAGGGATGTTTGTTTCTGGAGGTTTGCACATGCAGACTCCAAGACAAAAAGCGCAATTCATTCGACTCTGGTACAGCGCTGGCCGGATCGTATTGGAATTTCTTCTAGATATACGTTTGGGCTTAACTGGTTAAAAAATATTCCAGAAGAAGGGTTGATTCGAGACATTTGTTCATTTCTAAAATTGTTCGGTACAGAAATAAGGACAAATGCAAAATGGAGCAAAAATCATAGCTTGGAAACACTATTTCGTATTTGGATTAGGTTTTCTGCAGGCAATGTTAACGGAAGTCATACAGATAGGGATGATACTTGGTACTCTTCATTCAGGTGTCCTTTAATAATAATAATAATAATAATTCTTTTTTCACCCATCGAAAAGTACATGGCATAAACGGAGTATGAATAAAGAAAGAAAAGAAGAAGGAAACACTATAACAAGAGGAAACCAAACCCAACATAGAGACTATGACAGCATTATACTATCTATAAAACTATCCTATTGTAGAAGAATGCTCTCCCATTGAAGCTTAATCTTATTGTTGTAATTCTGTATAAGTTGTCGAACTGCTGTAAGTGGGTCAGTGCAGGGGCGTCACGACTTGGGGTGGAGGGGGGGACGCCCCCCCCCCCAATGCTGTCGTCCAGTCTGTAAAAAATAACCGAGTCGCCGCGAAGCGCCGCGTTTTTTCGTCAAAATATTTTGATTTTTTTTCATGAAAACAGTCGTTTTTCTGAAAATGTCATTTTTGTTGTTGAAAACAGTGTTTTTTTCTGCAGAAAAAGTCGGTAAAAATTACCAGCCAGTCGGTAAATGCCTCGCCCCCCCCCCCAAACATTTTGGCTAGTAACGCCTCTGGTTCAGTGATGTTGTAAGTAGTGAGGACTTTACTATTTTGGGTCCAAGGAGGGAGGCGGAGCAGGAATTTACAGAAACGAAAATAAATAGAGCGAATTTGTTTTGTATCAGTGTTAGTTAACATTCGCCTAGTTCTGCGTGCACATACAGTTTGATAAGAGTCGCGTTTAGGAGTTGCCTTTTTTTTGCGATCGAGCGTCCACTGGAGGTCCAGTTTCTTTCTCTTGGAGGTCCAGTCAAACTTGGGGCCAAATTTTGAAATTTGAAACATGTGGACCCAAAAACGACCATCATGCTCAGCATGTCTTCTTACCCCTAAATCAGACATTTAATCAACTTCAAATGAAACTTTTACTTTAACCAACTTTTTGACGGATTCCGGACGAACTACTCGTCCAGCGAGAAAATGATTGTCACCATCGTGCTCAGCATGTCTTCTTACCCCATAATCGACTATCACATTAGCTGTTTAAAAATATTTTGTTTGTCCCTTAAATTGAACCCCCACCCCCAAATATAGGGCTAAAGAGCCCATCTACGAACTCGACCTTACCCTTGACCCATACAATCCTCATACCAAGTTTCATCAAAATATCTCATTCCCTTCGAGAGTTATCGTGCTTACAGACAGACAGACGGACGGATGGACAACTTTTGCGATGTCATAGGTATCCCTCCACTTACGTTTCGGGATCCCAAAAACAAAAAAAAGTTGTTCTCGTTCCCCGATCAAGCGGCAAAAAAAGGTCAACTGGATGAACCCGGGAATAAGTCCCAATCGCCAGTAAGGTTTGACGCATGTGAAATTCACGTCACTGTTAGAGAACCTGCCTGTGATGTTTCGAACTTTTGCAAACCTCGATCGGTTGACAAAACCAAAGTGTTGCGCTCGCAACACTTTAGTCGGCGAAGCCGCACAAAGGTTGCTGCAACACTTCACGTTGCCCAGGCAACGTAGGTCTAGTTTACTCTCGTTTAAGCAACATCTTGGTGGTACTCAGTTCAGTTGCAGCGCCTATGTGAATACTTTTTAGTGTATACTCTTTGTATCGGTGTATATTGAGTGTTATTAAAGGACAGTTCATGTGTTTCGTAGGGAGAGATGACTCGGCTTACCTCTTTTTCTATTAATAAATAAATAAATAATACAAATTCAAACCGTAGGCTATTTACAACAAACCAACGTTGAAATTCACCTGAAAAGCCGCTTATTTGTATATAGCCTACTGGAAGTGGATCCTCCAGTCCAAGCCAACTGCAAATCGTAATTGCAGTGCTATACGGATACGTCAGCTGAATTTTCTTAGTGCGATATTTTAGCCCTTCTTGGCAAGGGTGTTAAATACGATACGTCAGCTGAGGTTTACTAGACCGATATTTCGGCCCTTCTTGGCAGCTGCCGTATCCGTTTAACACTGCAACTATAGATATAAGGTTTGAAGCCAAGCTGACGATTCATTTCGAATAAAATAGAAAAAACGAGATTTTCGGTTTTTTTTCTTGATCAGCTAGTTACCCCTCCAAGATGATGTGCGAGGGATAAATAAAATCTCGGGTATTTCGGTTGCACTTCCGGCAAACCGTCCTCAGCAAAAAACAACAGAACTAAATCATAAAATCCACCACAATCACAACAGGAAAATGATGCGGAACCAACAGACAATAAGACGACATGTAAGTAAAACCAGAAAAACGATGCGGACTGAACGACATGCAGATAAAAATAAAATAACGAAAGAAAAAATGTGCGTGTTCAAAGTGTATATGTACAAATCTGTGATTATTGACAATTCTGAATTCTGTGTATATTTACAATTTACCATCCGTCTGAGAAAGCGCAGAAGCTTTCACCCAGAAAACGGACCACTCCAAAAATCCATAATATATTTGACCACTTTGAATAAAAAACTAGGGGTAACTAGCTGATCAAGAAAAAAAAACGAAAATGTAGTTTTTACTATTTTATTTGCAATTATAAAGTTCATACCGTTGCCGAAAGCATGCTTTTCAATGGCGAATTTAGCAAAATTCAATTCCAGATTATAAAATGTAATCTCAACACTACCTTTCACCTCAATCAGTTCCTAAAGAAATAATTTTCCAAAATATATTTAATATTAAATTAATTTATTACCTATCAGATGCACAAACGAAAGGGGAGTAAAACAGAAAAAGGAAAAACAACAAGTAAAAGTCAACATAAGCACGACAATTCAGACCGAATTCATAACTGGGCCTAAAAAAAATGATACAAGTCATCATGTATATGATGAGTTGGGTAAAATAGTATTTTAGTAGAGACGTCGAGTATTTGCATTTCTAGAAACTTTACTTACTTTATCGCAGGCTCGTTTCGATACAGCCTGATCTGGAAACCAAGTCAAGAAGGGCCGATATATAACTAGAGAAACCTTTAAGGTAGCCTTTATTCTCCGTTTGACGGCATCAAATAGTCGCTATAGGCTATCTTATTTTAGTTTTACATGGCACGAATTGTTCAAATTTTGTGTTTATGCCATTGTAACTTATTAGAAAAGCATAGCCTTAACGGTCTTTTTTCTCTGCAGTGTTTGTTTAAAGGACACCTGACAGAAGAGTACCAAGTATCATCCCTATCTGTATGACTTCCGTTAACATTGCCTGCAGAAAACCAGATCTAAATACGAAATAGCGTTTGCTAGCTATGATTTTTGCTACATTTTGCATCTGTCCTTGTTTCAGTACTGAACAATTTTAGAAATGAACAAATGTCTTCAATCAACCCGTCTTCGTTAAGCCCAAACGTATATCTAGAAGAAGCTCCAATACGATCCGGCCAGCGCCGTACAAGATTTGAATGAATTGCGCCTTTTGTCTTGGATTCTGCATGTGCAAACCTCGAGAAACAAACATCCCTATTTTGAAAACGTCACCCTCAGGAGAAGAATGCTTTCCGTGGCCATGTCTGTAAATGCATTCTCGATGGTGTGTTCAAGTATGGTTTCATTGTCCAGGTGTCCTTTAAAGCTAATGACAACAAACTATCCGAGGTATATGGTGGTATTCTGTCGGTCCTTTCCCTAGTTCCCAAGTTAGGGTCTTGCAAGAATATGTAACACTACTGTGTAGCTAAACTCTCGTGCAGTCTGCGGAGTCTGCATGTGCAAACCTCCAGAAACGACCATTCCTGTTTTGAAAACGTCACGCTCAGGAGAAGAATGCTCTCCGTGGCCATGCCTGTAAATGTATTCTCCATGGTGTGTTCAGTTATGGTTTCATTGTTTAGGTGTCCTTTAATAAAAGTGACAATTTTGTAAGAAAGAAAAAAAAATTCCAGTGCCGAAATCAAATTAGCCCATCATTTAATTTCCAGGAAAGGGGCTATGTGAGCTTTATCAGTTTTCCTAGTACGAAAATAAAATGCTACGTGAGCTTTGTCAGTTTTCCAAGTACGAAAATAAAATATTTACCATGTTCAGCAAACTTAAGTAGTGCTTCTCCCTAACGATGACGCGATACTATACCAATATTCCTCATCTACACGAGAAGAGGTTTCCCCGAGGACTACTAGTGGGTTAAAGCTTTTAAATTTCCGTCATTACCAATTTGCCTAACAATTTTTTTTCCAAGGCAGCTGCCAAGAAGGGCCGACATATCGGTCTAGTAAACCTCAGCTGACGTATCGTTTAAAGCTTTGCACATTTAACACCCTTGCCAAGAAGGGCTAAAATATCGCACTAAGAAAATTCAGCTGACGTATCTGTATAACACTGCAACTACGATTTGCAGTTGGCTTGGACTGGAGGATTCAGTTCCAGTAGGCTATATACAAATAAGCGGCTTTTTAGGTGAATTTCAACGTTGGTTTGTTGTAAATAGCCTACGGTTTGAATTTGTATTATTTATTTATTTATTAATAGAACAAGAGGTAAGCCGAGTCATCTCTCCCTACAAAACACATGAACTGTAGTTTAATAACACTCACTATACACCGATACAACGAGTATACACTAAAAAGTATTCACATAGGCGCTGCAACTGAACTGAGTACCACCAAGATGTTGCTTAAACGAGAGTAAACTAGACCTACGTTGCCTGGGCAACGTGAAGTGTTGCAGCAACCTTTGTTCGGCTTCGCCGACTAAAGTGTTGCGAGCGCAACACTTTGGTTTTGATAACCCATCGAGGTTTTCAAAATGGTATGTTCCAATCCATGAAGAATATTTTTCTGAATTGATGACACGATCTGTAATCTCATGGTTATCCCTTAGCGTTGAACAAAAAAACAACAGAATATCGGAAGTAGGGACTAAATTGTCCTTGCAGCCAGTCGAACTTTATCAAACAATGTTTACAACGGATTCGTCAGCTACGATTCTTTATCAGCGATATTTTGGCCCTTCTTGGCAAGGGTCCTCGTCAGGCTGTCAATCCTCTGGTTCAACTTCGGGGAAGGAAACAAACCTGTAAATAAATAACTTGTTTCCTTACCCGAAGTTGAACCAGAGGATTGACAGCCTGACGAGGACCCTTGCCAAGACGGGTCGAAACATCGCTGATGAAGAATCGTAGCTGACATATCCGTTGTAAACATTGTTTGAATAAATGTTTCAAAGTCAGCTTGGGCTCAAAGAATATTTTTCGAACTTTATCATTTTCAATCGTAGACATCGTGACTTGTGGAAACTTGGAAAATTATCTTATATCACCTAGTTGGCATTATAAAGCTATCCATATAGCTTTTTAGTCCAAAATACCAAAACACCTCCACTAATTATTGCGAAACATATCGTTGTTTTACATTATCATTAGTGTCCGTTGCTCTAACACTTAATTCTAGGTTACAGCGAAAGACCATCACCAATCACCATAGATCATTCTAGCATCTCATGAAAATAGCAATGCTTAAGCAACCGATTCTTGAACGACGACATGAACCAAACTTTTCGTATCGTCTAAAACACCGGAAACAAAATAGGTACACGTACTAAGAAAAGTCGGAAGCCCCTGATCGCCGAAAATGATTATGGTGTAATTTCCGACTGTTAGTTGCACGTCCCTGACTTGTCTCACAGTTGGGTTCCGCCTATTCTTTGTTTGAGTGTGTACCCTAGCGCTAAAGTTGTCAACCCCTCAAAGACTTAATTCTAAGTTACAGTAATAGACCATGGAGACTCATTTTCTTACCCTCAGATTTAGAAAGATCAAGTAAAATGTGCACCAATTTGCACTGGTTTCTAGCCCCTTATGAACCCCTTCTAGCAACCGATTTCTACTTACAAGCTCATCTCCACGTGATAGACATAGTACCAAACTGAATCAGTTCAAATACACCAGAAACAAAGAACAGTATTAATAGGTACACCAACTAGCAAAAGTTACAAGCCCCTCATCGCCGAAAATGTATGGTCTAACAGTCAGTTTTGCTTACAAGTTAAAAAAAAACAACACACTATCGGAAGTAGGGACTAAATTGACTTTGCAGCCAGTTGAACTTTATCCTTTTAAATTGGAACATTATCTTATATAGTCTAGTTGGTATTATAAAGCTATCCGTAACTTTTCACGATCAAAATACCATAGATGTCACTATGCTAATTATTTCGAAACTATGTTGTTGTTTTACATTATCATTTGTATCCGTTGCTTTAACACGGTCGGAAACTTCTCACCGCCGAAAATGATTATGGTATAACAGTCGATTTATAGAGATAAAAAAAAATGTGCACCAATTTTCACAAATTTCTAGCCCCTCATGAACCCCTTCTATAGCAGCCGATTCTTACTTACAAGTCCATCTTCCTGTGATAGACATAGTACCAATTCTATTCTCACGATCAAATACCCAGGAAAGAAATAATAGGGTTAATAGGTACACCACCTACCAGCGTTGCTAACCCCTCATTTTCGAAGATGAGTATGGTCTAACAGCCGATCGTTGCTGACAAGTACCCTACATGTCTCACGATTGGGATCGGACTATTTTTGGTTTCAGTGTGTACATCACAACTTAAGTTGTCAACCCCTCCAAACTTTCGAATTGTTGTATCTCATGAAGGAATTTTTGTACCAAAAAACAGATGACATTTACTTCGATCAGCCCATCGAGGCCTAATGAATGCTGTTGAAAAAAAAATCTTTTGGTATTAGTTCAAAAGTTGACTTTTTTGCCGTAGACCAACTTTCTAATTTCACCACTTAGAAAGGAGCAAAGGATAAACTCTAATCTCTTCAGCTGTGAGAGAACTTTTAAAGTTTAAGAGGCCCACCTGACATCATTTATCTTCCTCACTCCCAAGTGTAAGAAATGGAATGATAAACTCAGCTGAAATCACGAACAAAAACGGGTAGAAACAATAGATGGCAGCACTTTCGGACCCGTGGGGAAATGACACTTTTTTATTCTGTAAATTCTTCTATTTATCACTCAAAGAAGATGTATTGGCTGTGGGGCCAGGGAACTGCCGCACATATTTCGCTCTTATAGATTTCAGCCCATCTTTAGTTTAAAACTGGTGCTTGTCTGCTTGCCTGCTAGAACGGAGCTTTCCACTCGAAAGCAGAAACATGGTTTAGTGAACCGAAAGCTTGGCTGCATAACTTCAGATAGTCTTCTCTGACATAGGCTGTACATCTCCACTTTAGTTCAGACACTGTTGGCTCTGGCTCAATTACAAGCAAAAACCATCCTTTTTGGCCCCAGGCAAGAGTAAATGTCAAAATGTAAGTCCAAAGTGTTATGTCTTATTCGTCAATCCGGCCTAAGGTCCACCCTTTCCGTAAATACTCCACAGGTTAGACCCTTACCACTTTCTAAGAATAAGCGTAAATCGGGTTACTAGGAAAAAAAAAAAACATGACAGAACCAAAGTGTTGCTCTGGCAACACAATTTGGTTGGGAAACAGTCTCCTCAGATAAACCGTTCACTGCCTGGCATGCACGGCAACAAAATTGCCTTGCCTCGGAAATTTACCGTGAGATCCTGCCTCCCAAAGATGAAAAAAGAATGGATACTCGCCCAACAAGGAGTATCTCAAGGGTAGCTAAGAAAGCTGAGCTAATGAACCCGCCCTGCTCATAGCAGTGAACGCTATTTGAACTCACATTTGCCTTATTTTATCCGCAATTTTAATATGAATAAACCAAATTGTAATTTGACAATCCCGTGCATTTTGTATATAGAATAAATGGATTGTAATTGTTAATGAACGTTGACCAATTTTCCTGTTTATTTTTGGTAGGTATAACCTCAAAGAATGCTGACGGGTTGACTGATATGAACTGAACTCCTAAAACATTTTGAGCGTGTTCCACCCTACATATCGTAGTTACACGCATGACGTCACGAATTCTGGCTTTTTGCGTCAAGGCTGGAACTATTTTATTGTTTTCCAGCAATATATCACACCACGGGCGAATCCGACCAATCACGTTACAGAGATTCGTAGTTACTACCCTTACTACGCTCCCGATCATGGTAAGCAAATAGTAACTATTAGTTACTATTCCGAGAAGGTTGGAACGGTCAGCGTAGTAACTTTTCGTGAGGATGGAACGGGAATAGTAACTATAGTAACTGTTGTTAGAAGGGTGGAACACGCTCTTTATCTCATCTTTTTTCTCGCATAGGCCATATTGAACGGCAGAGACAGTGTACGTCGGGTTCTTGAGACCTTTACCTCCAGAGGAGGCTATGAAGCAGAGACAGTCAAGGCCTACCACGGCCTCGTCATCGAAAATTTCGAGTGCGAAAAGTCAATCTACACTGCAGTCGAAGTCACCTCTGGAAACAAGTGAGTTGCCCCCACTTATTTTCTTCAGTTATGGTGGGTTTACTCACTGCGTAAAATCCGAGCGTGTTTTGAAATCCGAGCGTTGTTTACGCACGTTTTGAGCTTGAAAACATTTCTAGTAATACGGATGTATTAGAGAAATCTGTCCGTTTTGTATTTTAATACGTACGTATTGCTAGAAATCTTTTCAAGCTCAAAACGTGCGTAAAATTTGCTCGGATTTCACGCAGTGTGTAAATGGACCATTACTAAGTTCTGTTTGAATCCAATCATCCGTTCGAGAGTTACGCACGACACAACATTTTGTTAGTTTAATTGGATCCCTGACATTTTAGCGTCGCACAACGGTTACTCAGATCCGTGGCGCAACCCCTCTTATAGTAGTTGCCTTTTTGCAGATACCACGGTATCTGATACCACGGCCTAAAGTCGTTTCCGCAGTTACCTTCGTATCTGATCCCGATGAAAATTTATCTTAGAATAATAGTATGAAGTTGTACTAAAAAGTAGCATGCTGTACTAACTGATGCTACTACATGCTTCTACTTCAAGTCTACCGTGCTACTGCATGCCACTGTTAGCAAGACTAGATGCCACTATAGCAATACAGGATGCTACTGGATACTACTGCTTAAGACTGGCCCAGTCCGAGGCACATTAAATGATAGTACCCTTTACTATTACATATCCATACATGCAACTGCTGGCTACAAATTTTTAATCGGGATACCATGGTCAAAAGCCGTTTTTTCAGTTACTGTGGTACAGCTGGCCAGTTATAATGGTATCTGATATTCAGATACCACGATCCGACAGTGGTAACTATTCGTGGTATCTGAAAAAGTCATCTCACTTTTATCATTACCACGAATAGAGACTAGGTTTTTGTACAATTGGTGAGGAAGAAATTTGGACTTTGTAACTGTATATCAGTTTTTCATTAGGGATGACATCGAAAAGTGCAATTTCGGCGATTCTCGTTTTTGCAGAGAAATTTGCTTGAAGTCCCGCTAAAAATGTGTTACTTCGATGTTCCGCTATTTGCGAATAATTGATTTTCAAATAGTGGAATTTCCGTGTGGTTTGTGGTACCTCTATGCGCTTGTGTTTTTGTTGTATGCCTTACGAGAAATATTTATGATTTTTGTTGGTGTTTAGGCACTAATAAATCTTCATCAATCTCACCAGTGCTCACTGAAAAGCCGCGTTTGTGTTGAAATTAAAATTTCCCGCGTCATAGTAGAGATTAGGTTGTTGTGGGGACGGCAGCTGATATTCTGAACGCAATAAATAGAGTACAGGAGTGTTGCATGAAGCTGCCCTTACTATGGCACCGCCCACCCCCCAATTGGCCATGGTACATGATCCTGCCACCTTGAATCATGAAGCTGCCACCCCCCAAAAAATCATGCAAATTCCAAGAAAACAGCAAATTTTGTTATTTGCAAAAGGTCAAGGAACCTCTCTGACCAAACAGCTGGCTTCTAACTTCACCATGTAGCAAAATACCATTTTTAGCAAAGTGGGCGACTTCATGATCACTTGGGTGCCTATATTCTTTTGTGTTCTCCAGCTTAGTCTTGAACAATTACAAGTAAACTATGGTACCAGCAGAAAGCGAAGGTTTCTAAGCTTCCTTTCACGATACTCCACTGAATTTTATTTCAACCTTTACTCTTTTTCCCTAAGTCATTTCCCCAAAATAGGAGTTTAGGGTGGCAGTTTCATGCAATAAATAGAGTAGATAGTGGAAACTAAAAGAGTCCCTTAGCAGACTCCAGATAATTCAGTGTGTTGAATTGAATGACACAAACATAAGTTGGCTTTTCAGTTAAACTTTAACATGAAGAAGAAAGCATTGTGTTTAGCAATGTCAAAGCTCTGTTGTCTTCCGTAAGAAATAATACTACCCTTGAACTATTTTTAGCTTTAGTTCAGTTCAGTTTATTTTACGACCCAAATACATTTAACTATGTTGCCAGTACCCGCCCCAAGAAAGGTACAAAAAAGCACTTGCAGTTGGGCGGGTACATAAAACTCATATCCTAACTAATAATTAACTAGAAACAAAACATACCAGAAAAAAGCACTAAAACAAGAAATAATAACCAATCTCTCATCAACTCATTTATTAATAATAATGAGAAAAAAGAAAAATAATAAGAAAAACAAGAACAAAAAAATATGAACCTTGGCCTAACAAATACTTTTTCAATTTATTTTTAAATAGCCCCAGGTGTTCAGCCGCCCGAATGCTCTCCGGAACAGAGTTCCACACATTAGGCCCTGAAAATCTAGTAGGGAAGCCGGCCCTGGTTCCACTTCTATGCGGGACAACGAAGTCACTAGCATGACGCGTTTCATAATGATGCAAAGATCATTAGCAATTTATAGATCATTAACAATCTTTAAAGGACCCCTCTTCCTTGTTCTGCCTTTTACGGAATACCTAACTCCCTTATGGAATTATAAACATCTAAAATTCCTACCTTTCTCCATTTGTCCGTTTTGTCCCTACGAATTTTTAGCGCTTTTTCGGTCGAGCCTTGTTTTGCCATTCACAAAATGCAAAGTTTGCCGAAATCTCCAACTTCCGTTGACAACTCTGTCACACATAATGGTGTGAGAATCTTCTGCTTTTGACCTCTTTTATTTGCTTACTTTCCCCACTTTTTAACCACGGCGTATTCTGTTTTCAAATGTTTTGCTCCCAGCCGCCGTGTCGGAGAGCAGGAAAGCTGAGCCTCGTTTTTGTTGCAATAGCGCTGCCGCATCGCTGCAGCAGCACTTCTTTGCTTTTGCATAATATGCGTTTTGGATTCACTTTCTTCTTGGTTGAAGCGGCAGCGCTGCAGCATCTTGCAGGGAAGCACGGACTTGGTCGGGGAGCAAGTCCGCGATTCTCGAGAAGCGCTGCCGTCTTCCTCGGAAGCGCTGCAGTGCAAAAACGGATGTAGAAAGAATCAGTCCGGAATCGGCCGAGAAGTGGACCTGCAGCATGCAACACAAACGAGGCTCTGGACAGAGTCGACAAGCGCTAACAAGAAAACCCCTTATGTCTGGGGGAAAGTAACGTAATGGTATTTCCGAAGAAAAAAATTTCTGAGACATTTCATACTGAAAAGATCATTTCTAGTAAGAGTTGCGCTTTAAGTTTCCCCTAGAAGATGAGCCAGAAGTCATAAAATAAATTTTGTATTGACGTTACCATTCCATAAGCAATAACATTTAAAACCATTTGGAATCTTGTTAATGTTTTTACGTTTCCGAAAATATAATAACTGTAGAGGTAATAACGTAAATTCTCTTCTCATCCTTAACATGTGTGCCTTAAAGGACCCCTCGCACTATTTACTCTTCAACTTAGAGTATTTAAAAGTAAATACTTTAAAACTAGTCTGTGCTTTCAACAAATAACCCGCGGTTTTGGCTGTTTTAAGCCTTTTCCGATACCCGTTGACTTGTAGGCAAAACAGGGAAACACTTCTCGCAGGAAACCGTCTACAGCGTGAACACATCGAAGGTAGCAAAACGGCAAGTGAGAAAATCAGCTTCCTTTTGTTAGAGGGGTTAGAATGTAACGTACGAAATTGGGGTCATTCCAATCTTCGACCGTTCCAACCTTCCGAATAGTAACTATTTGCTTGTCGTGCTCGGGAGCATACCATGAGTGGTAACTGCGCATCTCTGTAACCTGATTGGTCGGATTCACCCGTGGCATGATATTCCGCTGAAAAATAGAAAAATCGTTCCAGCCTTGACGGCAAAAAGCCAGAATTCGTGACGGTTTGTGCAGTATCCATGGTAAGTAGCATGGAACACCCTCAATATATTTAAAACGTACACAAATAACTTTAGATGTGTCATTGTTGAAATACTCAGTTCATGGATAAAAGCATGATAATAAAGGCTACAACAAAACATCAATGAAAGCACATATTAATAAATAATAGCTGACTTATCTGTTTTACCGATAGGCTGTTCCACCATATCGTTGACTCTGATCGTGTTGGTACTGCCATCTTGAAAGAAATGAATCGTCAAAAGCTACCTGGTGACGTCACGTTTATGCCGATCAACCGACTTGCCGTCCGACCACCAAATTATCCTGAGAATAATAAGGTAACTTACTTACTTAGCCACTTACTTATACAGTACACTGCAAAGAACCTAGATCCCAGTTTGATTGCACTGATCCGTTGTTCTTTTCGTTCTTTCATTCTTATTCCCGAAACTTCGAGCTTTGTACGGTATTTTTCGTCGATCTATCGGTACCATGCTTATAGGTTGCTCCCTGGAATGATATGTTCTTTCATTCTTATTCCCGAAACTTCGAGCTTTGTACGGTATTTTTCATTGATCTGTCGGTTCCATGCTTATAGGTTGCTCTAGGAATGATAAAGTAATGTGTACCCGGCTAAGAACCTAGGTCCCACTTTGATTGCACTGATCCGCTATTCTTTTCGTTGTTTCATTCTTATTCCCGAAACTTCGAGCTTTGTACGGTATTTTTCATTGATCTGTCGGTTCCATGCTTATAGGTTGCTCTAGGAATGATAAAGTAATGTGTACCCGGCTAAGAACCTAGGTCCCACTTTGATTGCACTGATCCGCTATTCTTTTCGTTGTTTCATTCTTATTCCCGAAACTTCGAGCTTTGTACGGTATTTTTCATTGATCTGTCGGTTCCATGCTTATAGGTTGCTCTAGGAATGATAAAGTAATATGTACCCGGCCAAGAACCTAGATCCCAGTTTGATTGCACCGATCCACTGTTCTTTTCGTTCTTTCGTTCTTATTCCCGAAACTTTGAGCTTTAAACGGTATTTTTCATCGATCTGTCGGTTCCATGCTTATAGGTTGCTCCAGGAATGATAAAGTAATGTGTACCCGGCTAAGAACCTAGGTCCCACTTTGATTGCACTGATCCGCTATTCTTTTCGTTCGGTCCATTCTTCTTCCCTAATCTTTCACTTATGTACAGCATTTTCGTCGATCTGTCCATTCGCCTGCTTATTGGTTTCTCCCAAGAATAATGAGGTAATATGAGTACCTTGTGAGTAACCTAGGCCATTCATAACACTGATCCGTTCATCTTTCGTTACCGTTCTGTCATTCTTTTCCCCGAGGCTTCCAGCGTTGTACGGTGTTTTTAGTTAATCTACTCATTTCGAAGTTGATTCATTGCTTTTTGGGATCCCAAAACGTAAGTGGAGGGATACCAATGACATCGCAATAGTTGTTCGTCCGTCCGTCCGTCTGTCCGTCTGTAAGTACAATAACTCTTGAAGGGAATGAGATATTTTGATGAAACTTGGTGTGAGGATTCGTTGGGTCATCGGACCAGTCAAGTTCGTAGATGGGCTTTGTAGCCCTACATTCAGGGGTGGGGGAGGGGGTTCAAATTAAGGGGCAAACAAAATATTTTGAAACGGCTGATTTGATAGTCGATTATGGGGTAAGAAGACATGCTGAACACGATGGTGAAAACCATTTTGTCATCGGACAAGTAGTTTGCGAGGAATCAGGCCAAAACCGGAAAGTTTGTTAAAAATTAAAGTTTTATTTGAAGTTGATTAAATGTTCGATTTAGGGGTAGGAAGGCATGCTGAAGACGATGGTGAAAACCATTTTCCCGACGGACAAGTAGTTCGGCCGGAATCCGGCCCAAACCGGAAAGTTTGTTAAAATTAAAAGTTTTATTTGGAGTTGATTAGATGTTCGATTTATGACAAGAAGACATGCTGAACACTTATGTGAAAAAAATTTCTACCTGGACATGTAGTTTAACCCGAATCCCGCCAAAACCGGAAAATTGTTAGAAGCTTAAGTTTTATTTCTAGTTGATTAGATAACCGATTTAAGTGTAAGAAGAGATGCTGAATCCGTGTTTGACAATCATATTTTACCCGGAAATATAGTTCGACCGGAATACGGCTGGAGTCGGAAAATTTGTTGTAAGTTACATTTTTATTTGAAGTTGATTAGATGTTCATTATTGGGGAAAGGAGATACCCTGAGTTCGTTTTTGAGCTTTCTTTTTTCGCCGGACAAGTAGTTCTGGAGTTCGGCCGAAACCAGGAAATTGGCAGACGTGGCAGGAAGTTTTCGTCAAAACAGATATGACTTATAGGGGTAAACACACATGCTGAATCCATAACTGAACTTGGTTTTCTCAGATGACTAGCTATTTGGCCTTAATCTGTTTCTGAATTTTAATTGTAAAAATGTTCAAGGAGTCTGGCGATGACTGGATCTGGCTAATACAAGACCCAGTTGTCTGGATCAGATATTGAATTTTTGGGATCCCATCGAAACCTTTTGTCTTGTTATAAGTAGTGAACGGACTGACAAAAATGCTCCTCTGCCGGGATTTGAACGCAGGAAGAGGTGGGTTCAAAATCCGGCTGAGGAGCATTTTTGTCTATCAGTTCACTGCTTATAAAATGTTTCCATTTCAAGGGCGTCTTAACCCATTAAAATTATATATTTGTTTTTATTTGGTTTTCACCATAAGACCCCGTCTTGTGGGTCCTGGTTTGTCTACGTGGCTCCGACAAGGGAGTCCTAGAATTCTAAACTATAAACGAAAAATTGTTTATGGAATTGGTCACGGTACAAGTCCCTTGTGTGTGCCATCTATATTGATTCATTGCTTCCAAGAATGATAAGGGAATTTGGTTCCCGGCTAAGAACCTGGAGCCAAGTCAGAGCAAAATAACACTAGGGAGTAGCGCCAAAACTTGAAAAAAGTGGCACACTCTCGAATAGCAGCGACACTAGCACCACTAGTGATAGAGAACGTCCCTACTGAAACTCAATCAGTAGTGCACCAGCGGTGGCTCCAATAACTTAAAATTCTGAACATAGCAAAAAAAAATATTCAAAATCCCCTGTTTCTTCGATGTATGTAGCCTCATCTTAGCTTTACTAGAAATTTGTACACCCGGAAGTCTGTCTCGTTTTAAATGCCGCAAGGGTATTGGCCGGTGCTACGAGTATGGCCCGTTTGCAGAGCATCGAAAGCATAGGTTTTGGCGCTACTCCCTACTGTTATTTTGCTCTGAGCCAAGTAGTAGTACTTATCCTCTCTTCTTTACTAATCGATTGTTTCGTTCTTATTTCCCAGCTTCGAAGGCTTCCATCGACTTTACCAGAAATACGAGCTTAACACTGTAAAGTTGGAAACTTTGGACGTTGTTTTAATTATAACTACCGACGACCTTTGTCGTGAAAGAATTTGGGAATAATCATAGTACAAACTTCGCTTTCCAACTGCACTTACACATGTCCTTGTGGAAACAGAATCTTACAAGCTCAAATGCGTGTCACCTATGAGCGTGTTCCACCCTTCTACAACTAGTAACTATTAGTTACTATTCCCTTCCAACCTCACCAAAAGTTACTACGCTAACCGTTCCAACCTTCTCGAAATAGTAACTAATAGTAACTATTTGCTAACCACGCTCGGGAACGTAGTAAGCGTAGTAACTACGGATCTCTGTAACGTGATTGGTCGAATTCGCCCGTGGCATGATATTCTGCTGGAAAATAGAAAATTCGTTCCAGCCTTGACGGCAAAAAGCCAGAATTCGTGACGTCATGCGTAGTAACTACGGTAAGTGGGATGGAACACGCTCTCTGTGTCCGATCAGTTTCAATTCAGTTCAGTTTATTTTCGAAACCGATACAACGGCCAAGCCGAATATACAAAAGATCATTCTAGACTATTTTGGATATAACAAAGAATTTTCAAACATAACACAAAATATTCAAACCTATTCACAATTAGTAAGTAATAAGTAATATATTTGTAACCCGCCATTTCGAAAAAGCGGAGTAATGAAAGAAAATAAATAAAACACATAAAGACACGGACAAATAAAAATATTAATGACGCGAGTTAAAAAAGTTGACGAAGGCGGGAACAAAACTTTTTAGGTAACGAGTCGTTGTGTGTTTAATCGGCTGCAATTTGGGTATTGGTTTGGCTACCACTCTCCCAGGCCTTACTCTTTCCGACTGAAGTTTAGTTTGCTTAAGTTTGAAATAAACAGACTTCAGTAACAGCCGTCGTCAGTGGAGACGTTTAGTTATTACTAACTTTTTACTAACTTAATCTAAAAGTTTGGTTTAGTTTAAGCTAAACTTCCTTAACAAACTGTCCTCAAATGGGACATTGAAGAGATCACTCACTTTTAAAGTTCCATAATTACCATTGTTCCTTTTAACTTTGGACAATACCATCGTTACTGTGAAAAAAGTTAACTCACAGTCGTTCTTTGTGTACTCCCAAGAACATCTGAATTGAAATTTGAGATTTAACTATAGCCATTTAGACAAGGAAAGCACCCTTCGTAAATAAATAGTCGCCCAAGGAATATATCCTCAGTCTCCGCTGTGCAACTTTTGCTTCGCTCGTCCAGAAATGCAAATTCCATGCACACGTTTGGGCTCAGTAAGAATAGGTGCGTTCGTTCACTATTTGGGTCTCACCATCTCCACTGTTACTGGTTCGATCGATAAAAACCACAAAAAAAAAATGAAGAAACCATCGAAAATGGGGTTTGTAAAGGCCAACAAATATACTGAAATAAAAGACGAATATTTAGGCGAAATAAAAGGCCTTTACAAACCCCATTTTCGTTGGTTTCTTCGTTGATTTTTTGTGGTATGTCACGCCAATGTGGTTTATGAAAACCAGGTGAGTTCGTGAAAAGGTTATAACACTGAGTCTAGGCGAAAAGCCAACGGACATGCCCCCCCCCCCCCCCCCCCCCCCCCGCGAAAACCCCCCGGGAAGGTTTGGCATCCGAAGGGAGGGGGGCGGGTGTCCCGATGCCGTTTTATTTTTTTTCGCCGGAATCCTATAGTAGTAGATAGTAGTATTTTATTAAAGCCTTGTGGATGGAAAGTTTACAAAAGTTTACATACCAAGAGACAAAACCAAACTGGAAACCTGGCAAAAACTATAGAAAGCGCTCCCTGTGCGACATAAACGAGCGAGCGGAATGATAGATTAGACCAGTTATATATGGCGTTTACTAGAAGAAGAAAGAAACTAGCACCTACAACACCCCTGACAAGTTAACACATTTTAAGAAGTTTAACGAACCCCAATTAAGAAATTAACACACATTAGTTCAGGAGCTGCTTGGGCCTGGAAGGCTTGGATTGATAAAGTAGATTAAATTATATATGGCGTTTACTAGAAGAAACAAGAGCTGGAAGCTGATATGGCACTTGCAAGGCTGGTTCAAAGGATGAAATATAGAATTTGCCTTTTCGTGTGTTTGTTCTGATCATCTGTAAGCAGAATCCTTGAGATAAGGATGATCATGGTCTTAAAAATAACGACAATGTATCGTTTGGTAAAAAGTATTTTATTTTAGAATTTGGCTGTAATGATGCGCACTTTAAAGGCGCTGGAAACTCAGCTGTAAGTAAGACCCTTGAGCAAAAACGATAATAGGCCCTTGGGGGTCATTAATATACATCGTTTGGTCAAAAGTATTGTTTTCACTTTTCGGTTAAGATGCGCACTTTAAGGGTGCTAGAAATAAATTTTTTAGCAAAACCCTTGTGGCACAAATGATCATGGCTGATATGTATGTATCAAAACTACTTTCCGATTTTGCGGTTAAGATGCGCACTTTCAGGGAGCTAGAACTTCATTTGTAAGCAGAACCCTTGAGGCAAAAATTACAATGGGCTCATGGGGATCATGAAAATGTATATTTTGCTTAAAAGTATTTTTGTTACTTTGCAGTAAAGATTGGTATTTTAAGAAATAGTCGGATTTGGGAAGTGGCCATTTCTAAGCGAACCTTGTCGAATCACTGCCCGCAGCCAATCCGGTTCTGTAAAGAATTTATCCAGAGCATCTGTTTGATATTCCCACAAGGTTCCATCCCAATCTCTCCAGTCTAAGCCGGTCACGTATCCCCCCCCCCCCAATAGTTTGTCGGATCCCGTCCGGACTTGAAAAAGATCACCAGAGACATGTCCTCTGTTCAAGTATAAACTTTCACGTTAGTCCGATCACCCGTTCCAAAGTTACGCATGACTCAGTATTCTGGATCCCCCCTCCGTCCGCTCCCCTACGATGATGAGCTCGAGGAAATTTGCATTTGTACCACCGGAACTGCGGACCCCCCCCCCCCCCAAGTGTCCGGATTCCGTCCAGTTGTGTAAATGAAATATAAAGCAGATGCTTGTTCTTCCCAAAAAGTTTCAGTCCCCTCCATTCTAACTGTTTCTAGAGATTTCCCCTCCCCCCGCCCATACCTGTCGAATCTGGTCCGGACTGCAGATGGGATATCAAGATGTCGTCTATTCAGTTATTAAGTTTCATTCCAATCCGATCGCCCGTTCGAAAGTTACGCACTACTAAATTTTCCGGACCCCCCCCCCCAGATGATCGCATCGTGAAACTGATTTGGGGGGTTGTTCGGGTCCCTGACATGTCTGCCAAGTTTCATCGTCCTAGCACATCTGGAAGTTTCCTAACTTGAAAAATTGTGACAGACCGCCCGACAGACAGAATTGCGATCGGTAAATGGCACTTGAGCCAGAGGCTGCAAGTGCCATAAAAACTAACAACTACAACACTCTTCACAAGTTAACACTTAGGTTTTACAAACACTCCTTGATAAATTAAATCACGCACGTCTTCTGTTCCTGGTCGCGAAAAAAAAAAAAAAAACACTCTAAACCCCGTCCTCAGGGTGGGAGTGAGACCTATATATCCTATATTTAAAACTTGTCCTATAATATACTATATTGGGTGAAAAACTCTATATTCTCCTATATTTCAGCTTTTGCTGTTTTTTCTTAAATTTCGAAGTTAATTCTGCCAAAACCTGGGCGAAGGTCGAAGTAATTAATATTTCTGCAAAATTGTTTTTTCTATTTCGTCTGTATATTTCCCTTTTGAATTTTTGTTTCCATCAGTTATGGCAACGTTGGGTTGCCCAAGATCTACTGTGTGGTGGAAAAAGGAGGCCTTGTTGAAGCTCGGAAGAAAAATTATCCTGTAAGAATTGAATCTGCACAAACTCTCATTGAGCTTTCGGAGAGCAAAGTGAGTGAAAGTGTTGCAGGCCTTTCTGCCCTTCAGAGAAAGAGGAAAAAAGCAGATGAAAAGCGAAGTGGTCTCATGGAGAAGCTCTCTTCATTTAAAAGGCGCTGTTGACACGCAGCTTGACGAGGTTGTGTGGTTTTCCGGTCCTTTTCTGAAGTTTTCACGGTCAATCAGTAGTGTGTGCGTAGTTCTTTAATTTTGTATTTTATCTCTGTTCATGGATAAAACTTACCCACCAAAGTCTCTCGTCTTAGATACTATGTTTTTTGTTTTAAGGTGAGATCCCAAGTTGTTTCACCAGAATCGTCCTTTGTCATTCTGCAGAAGATGGGGTCATGAGATGTTTTCATGCAAATAATTTGTTTTTTATGGCACTTGCAGCCTCAGGCTCAAGTGCCATATACCGATCACAATTCCGTCTGTCGGTCCGAGTTTTTTGTCACACTTTTTCGAGTTAGGGTAATTCCAGATGTGCTAGGACAATGAAACTTGGCAGGCATATCAGGGACCTGACAAAACTAACCTGGAAATAATCAGTTTCTCGATCCGACCATATGCGGGGGAGTGAAAGGCGCTGGAAACTTGAAAATTTAGGGCATTTTGTCACACTTTTTCGAGTTAGGGTACTTCCAGTTGTGCTAGGACCATAAAACTTGGCAGGCATATCTGAGACTCGACCAAACAAACTTAGAAATAATCAGTTTTCCGATCCGGCTATTTTGGGGGCAGTGGAGGGCAGGGGAATCTGGAAAATTGAGAAGTGTGTAACTCTCGAAAGGGTGATCGGATTGTAATGAAACTTAATATCTGAATAGATTATATATCTGTGATGTCCCATTTAAAGTCTTGACCGGTTTCGATAGCCAGGGGGGAGTTGGGGAGGGGAGACCGGAAATTTCAAGAAACGGTTAGAATGGAGGGCTCGGAGTAAAACTTGCTGGGTAGAACAAGCATCTGCATTGGATAGATCGTTTAGACAGTTGTACTGATCCGGACACTTAGGGGGGGGGAGGGTTTTTTTTCGGAATTCCGGTGATGACAGTTTTGGGATTTTCACGATGAAACTTGGCAGGTATATCAGGGACTCGATCAAACTGACTTCAAAATAAAAATTTTGTCGATCAGATAATGGTGGGGGGAGTGAAGGGAGGGGAATCCGGAATTTTCTGTCATGCATAACTTTGGAACGGGTGATCGGATTCGAGTGAAATTTAAGAACTGAACAGAGGATATTTCTCCGGTGATCTTTCTTATATCCGGACCGGATCCGGCAACTATTGGGGGGGGGAATTACCTGACCCGCTTAGAATGAATAGATCGGGATGGAAGCTTGTGGAAAGAACAAGCAGATGCTCTAGGTAAATATTACTGAATCGGATTGGCTACGGCACCTCGGGGGAGTGGGGGGGGGGGGGAAATATCGAGAAACGGTTAGAATGATGGTATCGGAGTGAAACTTGCTGGGAAGAACAAACATCTGCTCCATGTAAATCTTTTACACAATTTGACTGGATCCGGACACTTGAGGGGGGGGTCCTGGAATTCCGGTTTTGGGGGATTTTCACGACGAAACTTGGTAGGCATACGAGTGACCCGGTCAAACTGACTTGGAATAAAAACATCCTCGATATGATAATCTTAGGGGGGGGTTGGGGGAGGGTAATCCGGAGATTTGAGTCATGCGCAACTTTGGAACGGGTGATCGGATTCGAGTGAAATTTATTAATTGTACAGAGGACATTTTTCTCTGGTGATCTTTTTCATTTCCGGGCCGAATCCGACAATTATTTGGGGGAGGGCGGAAAATACTTGGCCCGCTTAGACTGGTGTGATAATGTGATCTGGATCGAACTTCGTGGGAATGACAAACAGATGCTCTGGATTAATCATTTACAAAACCGGATTGGCTCTGGGTATTGTGGGTGGAGTTGGAGGGGGGTGGCTCTGGGATTCCGGTGATCGCGAGTTAAGGTACTTCCAGATGTGCTAGGACGATGAAACTTCGCTGGAATATTGGAGGTTCAGCAGCATTTGCTTAGAAAACTTCTCAAATCTGATTATTATATACCAATCTTGACCGCAAAGTAAAAAAAAAATACTTTTAAGCAATATCTGCATTTTCATGATGCCCATCAGCCGATTAGCATTTTTGCTTCAAGGGTTCTGCTTACAAATGAAGTTCCAGCTCTCTTAGAGTGTGCATCTCAACCGCAAAGTCGAAACTTACTTTTGATCAATCAAAACATCTTAACCCATGCAAGTTCCATATGAGCTTACAGCTCTTGTTTATCCCATATTGTCCTGTATTTTAATGTGAAAAATCCTATATCCTATATATATTTTAGCCTTGGTCACTCCCAGGCCTGCCCGTCCTTTAAAAACGACACAACTAAATCAATAAATAATTGGAAGGCACATTTTGAACAGTATTGTCCCCCAGGATGCTATTCCAATGGTGAGCAAGCTGAACTACGAGGAGCATTACGCTAAAGTTATGAAGTTCATGTTCGGTCGAACCCTCATCTGCCGAAACTTGGAAGTCGCGACTAACCTTGCTCGAACCACAGAGTTGGACTGCGTAACCATCGATGGAGATCAGGTAATTTTGATGTTTAGTGTGATTTCTTTCTTCAAAATCCTGACTCCAGCTAACATAATTCACAACCAGCAGTAGAGTGGATCAATGCTTTATGGCAATGAGTCCTTCAGTCTCATATTTGATTGTGCAAAACGGATACGTCAGCTGAATTTTATTTGAGCGATATATCGAGCTAAAATTCAGCTGACGTATCCGTTTTGCACTATCAAATATGATTCGCAGTCAGCTTGGGCTGAAGGAATATTTGTACCTTGTTCTTCAAAACCGTGCTAACTGAAAAAATTTTTGAAAACTGAGTTAACTATACCGTTGGAAAGAACATAGCTGAATTGGTATTCTGGTAAATTGTGGTAAGTGTTAGATGACGACATGAGCACCATCTAACAGGTAGATTAGTTTTAACTTTTTGAGTTCCTACTTTCTTCATGCAGATGGCAAGCACAAAACTGTTCCCGAAAACTATGAAAATGTAGTTAGCACAGTTTTGAAGAACACGGTACGTTTATCCGTCAGTCTCATCCGCGCAAGAATTATTGAGCTGGTTAAACAACATTCGGTTACTTAGCAGACACAGCTTTTCTTCTTGAAATGTGGTTAGTTCTCGAGCAAAAACTGAAAAGGCCAACTTATTTTTGTATCATTTAACTGAACACACTAAATTGTTTAGATCGTGTTCAGCGTGTTTTTCTTTCCCCACTATTTGCCCTAGTATATTTTGCCCTAGTTCAGCATCTCTACGGCTGTCCCCACAACGGAAAGTTCTACTATGACGCGGAAAATTCGAATGTCACCACAAACGCTGCTTTCCAGTGACCGTAGTGGTGATGTTGGTGAGTGCTGTGGCCAAGACATTTATGGAAGACTGCCAATCGCTTCATCGTCAGTTTCGCCTGTCCCCCAGTCGATCTCATTTGCTATTTCATTTTATTTTTCGTAAAATATTTTCGTCAAGCATACAACACAGGTGCAAGCGCATAGAGGTACCACAAATCCGACAGAGAAATTCCACTGTAGGAAAATCGATCACTCGTGGATAGTGAATTAACGAAGTAACGCCTTTCCATCGGGTCTTGAAGCCTATTTAAGTGAACAAGTGATGGGTAAGTAGATTATCCTATCACTCACAGCCCTTTTTAGTATTTTGGACAAGACAAGAAAGCTATGCTTTTCCGGACAACAGCCAAGACTATTCACAACAGAGCAAGAGCTAGAAGCTCAAATGGCACTTGCAAGGCTGGGTCAAAGGATTAAAGTAGGAATTTGGCCATTCGAGGGTTTGTTGTCATTATTTGTAAACTCAAACCCTTGAGATAAGAATGATCATGTTGCCCTTGGAATTCAAGAGAAAATATCGTTTGGTAAAATATATTTTATTCTTGCACTTTAAGGGCGCTAGAAATTCATCTATAATCAAAACCCTGGAATCAAAATTATGACTGAGGTCATGAAATGTATATTTTGCTCAAAAATGTTGTTTGTGCTTTAAAGGACACCTGAACAATGAAACCGTACTTGAACACGCCATGGAGAATGCATTTACAGACATGGCCACGGAGAGCATTCTTCTCCTGAGAATGACCTTTTCAAAATAGGGATGGTTGTTTCTGGAGGTTTGCACATGCAGACTCCAAGACAAAAAGCGCAATTCATTCAAATCTTGTACAGCGCTGGCCGGATCATATTGGAATTTCTTCTAGATATACGTTTGGGATTAACTGGTTAAAAAATATTCCAGAAGAAGGGTTGACTGGAGACATTTGTTCATTTCTAAAATTGTTCGGTACTGAAATAAGGACAGATGCAAAATGGAGCAAAAATCATAGCTTGGAAACACTATTTCGTATTTGGATTGTTTTTTCTGCAGGCAATGTTAACGGAAGTCATACAGATAGGGATGATACTTGGTACTCTTCATTCAGGTGTCCTTTAAGGGAATCACTTGTAAGCAAAACCATTGAGGCAAAACGATCTCGAGCCCTTGGGGATCATGAATATATATCGTTTGGTAGAAAGTATTTTTTTTCTTTTTCGGTTAAGATACGCACTTTAAGGGTGCTAGAAATTCATTTCGTGGGCCCTCGGAGATCATGAAATATATCATTTGGTCAGAAGTATTTTTATATTTTGCGGTTCAAATGAGTACTTTAAGGGATAGTAGGATATGGGAAATGTGCGGAAATGTGCCAACTTCCCCCACAGTGCGAATCCGGTCCGGTTCTGTCACTGATCTTGTGCTTGTTCTTCCCACCAAGTATCATTCTGATCGCTCCACTCTAAGCGTATCACAAGATTCCCTGTTCTCCCCTTCCCCCCCCCCCCCCCCCTCCCTACATTCATCGGATCGAAAATGTGACATCTGAGACACAACGTCTTTCCTAATATCATGTTTTATTTAGATCCGATCACCCGGCGAAAGTTACACATGCGTCAAGATTACGGATTCCCCATCCCCCCCCCCCCCCCACACGATTGTCAGATCGGTGAACTGACTATTTATAAGCCAATCTTGTCAAGTCTCTAAATTTCAAGCCAAGTTTCGTCGTCCTAGGACATCTGGAAGTACCTTAGCTAGCGATCACCGAAATTCCGCACCCCCCCCCCCCCTAAATCCACCGCAGTGCTCGAATTCTGCCCGCTTCCGCCACTGGTGTATATAGGGCTTGTGCGTGTTGTTCCCACCAAATTTCATCCCAATCGCTCCACTCTAAGCGTGTCACAAGATTTCGGGTCCCCCCCCCCCCCCGTCACATTCATCGGATCCCGTCTGGAGACGAGGTCTTTTGAAATATCGAGTTTCATTCAGATCCAATAACTCCTTCTGAAGTTATGCAAACCTCAGATTCGGGATTCCCCCTCCCTCCACTCCCCCAAAGGTGGTGAGATCGGGGAATTCAGTGACTATTTCCAAGCTAGTTTGGTCGGGACCCTGATATGCCTGGCAAGTTTCATCGTACTAGCATCGACAACAGGAAACTTACAGACCGACTGAAAAGTAATCGCTATATGGTACTTGAGCGAAGCTGCAACTATTGGTGAGTCGGTGTCGAAGCTAACTCTCCAAGTTGTAAACAGGAAACTCACAATGCTTTTAAAGTTCAATGGGCACATCAAACTACCCCAATCCCACTCTGTAACAACCTAGGAACAATGCTTACCCCCTACATCAGCAGCTTTTTCAACAGTTTCCTCTCTGTGATATTTTAAAGCGTACATGCTCAATTTACTAGCTTGGACAAAGATAAAAGTGATGTTTCTTATAATACTTAGTAGACCTTTATTTTAAGCATAAATCAGCTTGTATAATTCAGATTTGAATAGGTTATTTGTTTTTGAATGATTTTTGTAGCTATGTTATTTTTTATAAGCTTATTGCATATTCTGGTACATTTGATCAAGCTTCACAACACTATTCCACAAAGAAAAACTTTTAATAGGCACTTTAAGCCATGGACTTCTGATTAAACACTAGAACTATCAGATAAACTGCATCTGCGGCTTGACTTTGTTGACATCTCAAATATATCCTTTTCTATCAAGCATTGCTGGGAGTTTTTGAATTTCCTGCCACGATATCCCAGCTCCTAAGATTTGGATCGCCGAAATGCCAGAGAGGTAAAGACAAGGGATAACAAGAAAACGGCCGATTTTCGTAGCGACTTCTAAAGGGAGTCGAAAATGTTTATTTTGAAGTATTTAATAGTAAAGCATTAGAAGTGTCCATTGTGCTTTACAAAATTTCTTCTGTACCTAGTAATAAGTCAAATCTTCTGTCTCCCGTTAATAGTTCTGAAATCGATAAGATTATTTTTTAAAAAATGGCTATTCTGAAGGCTCGTCTACTCATATTTTGAAACAGATTTACCCTTGTGTATCTAATGTGTTAGCTCATATTATAAATATCGTTTACTGGTGTCTTTACAACTGAGTGCTAAAGTTATTGCATTGCAAAAACGAGGGGACAAAATGAAAATGAGTAATTACTGTCCCATTTCGATACTTTCAGCATTCTCAAAGGTGGTAGAATAGTGCATCTACAATAGAACTTACAGTTTTATGAAAAGGAACAATTTTTCTTTTAACGAATGTCAATTTGGTTTTCGGCGATCACATTCTACTGAACACGCAATCCTTCCCCCAACGCAACTTATTCATGGTGCTTTAGATAAAAGTGAGATACCGAGCGCTTTATTTTCTGGATATTCGTAAGGCGTCTGACAGCATTTCCCACAAAATTCTTGTTTCTAAATTAAATAATAGTGGGTTTAGAGGCCCTGCTCTTTCATTGATTAATTCGTATGCTTCCGTTCAGTTTATAACGCACCAGGTATTTGTGGTTTATCGTCGCCACAAAAAAATCAATCTAATAGAGTAGGAGTTGCCCCAGGGATCGATTCTGGTGCCCCTGTTATATCTAATTTACCTTAATGATATTAAGAGTACACTGAATGATAACGCTATAGGAATCTAATTTGCAGAGGATACCGCTGCTTCCGTTTCTGCTTGGTATGTTGAGCTACTTCAAAACTTCGTTTGTTCCTCTTTTAGCTTTTAGCTATTTGGATTAAACTTGATTGGTTGATGAAAAAGGGGAAACGGTGTTTTGGCAACTTGTATGCTGGCTTTCATCTAACAGGCTATCCCTTAATGCAGCCCAAACTAATTTCTTGGTTTTCTCGCGGGCTTTTCCCCGTTTTCCGTCGCTTCAGTCACTGGCTTTTGATGACCTTGATATGAGTATTTCTCGAGCTCATAAACTAAATTGATGATATCAAGAAATGTGGGGTAATGAATCGACTAAAACATGTTTTTCCTCATTATCCAATGAGATATGTTTATTTTGAGTTAGTCCACTCATATTTCAGCTACTGCCCTATAGTATATCGAATACTTTCCAGAAGCATGTTAAACCGCTACAGATTGTTCAAAATAAGGCGGTTGAGATCAGAGTTAATTTACATTATTCTAAAGATTGTCCCTGTAAGTAAGCTTTTAATACTAAATACCATTTTATTTAAAATCAAATTTGACCGTAATAAGACACCGAATTATTTCTCTTTCTGAACCCTTTCCCACTTAGGCCTACAGTCCATCCATATGAAACCTGCCTAAAGGCTTGCTTTTCTTTACGTCATCCTAAAGTGGTAACTGAGATAGTGTTCCAGCGACTTATTATTAGTTACAGTCGTTACTATTCTTGTTATAATGCCGTTCCAGAGCCCGCCGTAAAAAGTAAATTGGCTCCTCTCACTTATTATTTTTACTTATTACTTATTTTTACTTACTTATTATAAAACCTAGTCTCACAGAAAATTCTTCGATTGCTTTATTTCGCTATTTTTTATCCGTACATTTGCTATGGTTGCTCTATATGGGCAAGTAATTTTGTGTCATGTTATAAAAAAATCCAAAAAATCCAAAATAAAGCCGTTAAACTTTTGTCACCTAAAACTTTAGTTACTCTTAATATTAATGAACTTTACATTAAGAATCAACTACTTGATATTTGAAAAACTAGAGATTATCAAGATAGTATTTTCACATATAAATTTCTCAATAATATACTTCCCTCCTCTTTTGAAAATTTTTTCTCCATTAATAGTGATCTCCATAGTCATGATACACGAGGGGCATCAAATGTGGTACACCCATTTAGAAACACGACTAGAGCTTCTTTCGTGATTAGAAATTTTGCCCCCTCTGTATGGGATATAATTCCAGTTGAAATTAGAAACTCGAGTCATCTGGCATCCTTCAAGGCTACAGCGAAGAGATTTTTCCTTGCAAAAGAATAGTAATTGATGCGTGAGTGTTTTTTGTAAGCAGAATGTTTGTTGTATATGTGTGAACGGTGTATGAATGGCATTTAGAATAATGTAAAAATAATGTTACCTCATTATGTAGAATAGAGAAGACTGCCACCTGCGGCCAACAAACCCTCTGGGGCTTTCTTAGCAGGTGCTGTAGAATGTTTTTTATACATGTGTAAAATAAAATTGAATCTAATCAAATCTAATCTAATCTAATCATTCAAGAGAGCGCGGTATCTACCACAATACGGCGCTCGCCCATCGTAACTTGTAATAAGTTCACTGGAACGCTACCACTCAGTACTACTGGATAATTTTAAGGCGGGTATTCCTTTAGATCACATGCGATTATTAATTAGCCTGATGGCAGATTGTTTACCGGTAGAATTATTTATGTTTTACCGGTAAGAAAGTATTTGGGCAAGGTTAGGAGGTTGTGTGGTCCTTACTTTTGTCCGATGTGCGGGAAAATGGATCAGTGTATTTTCCACTTAATGGGTGAATGTCAGGAATTAAGAAATTAGAGGAAGGAAATATTCGGGGAATTGGTGTGGGGGGTAGGAAAGGTTTATACAAATTTAGTAGAAGTTTTAGAGACGTTAGAGATTTGGTAAGATTCCTTAAGGTGGCTATGGTCTACAGGGAAAGTTTTGTGTTTTTAGTTCTGTTGTTGAGGTTACGGTTCGTTTTGGTGTTGTTTTGTTGTTCCCGTGGCCCTCTATGCTTTTACGTAATAAATCTTATCTTATGTGCTAATGTGTCCATACCAGTTGTTAGATCGAGCCTCGTGCAATTATTACTGTTTTATGCAGTATTTGAATATATTACTGTTCGAATTTAAGAATCATTAGTTTTGTTTTGACTTAACAAAAATTTGATATATTTATGTGTGTATCCGTCACCTTTTATATTCAGTAATATTATGGTTTATAAGAAACATTGTTTGTTTTCTTTATTTTTGTGAGTTTGGCCGAGCCTCCTGGGTGACTTAAACTGGAGACGTATCGCTACAAATACATGTGTGTTTCAATGTATTTAAATTAGGACTGTCTGCTCAGGTACTTAGGTTCAAACTCCGGGCTTACTCTCTTCCATTACGGTACAGAAAGAAAGTTTTGGTAGGAGAAAACAGGTCGGCTAGGAGAATTACAATTGCCCGCTTTATTGCACTGTGCAAGCTACCATTGACCACATTCTAGGACATTAGCTATCTTCATTCCTGAAGCTAGCTATGGCCCACCATGAACTATTTTTATAGAAGTTGATTTCTTGGGTTTGTTGTTGGAGTGTATGATAGTTTGTTTTTGTTATTGTGTTATGTTTCCCGCCATGGCCCTTGGGCTTCATTGGGAATAAATTCATTCATTCTAGGACAGTGCCAAGAGCTTCCTTCATAGGGTGTAGTTGGGATGGTTGGTGGTGCTCTCTTCCCTGGTATCTTAAAAGTCGACAAATAAAAGTGCAATTCGTGAGGTGTTTTTTTTTTTCGTTTTGAGTGCAATGAAAAGAAAAAAATAGTTTGGGTTTTCATTTTAGTGGCAAAATTGTTGTTGGCGTTTCAGGCGTCTGTTGTATTGCCGTATTAGGCTTTTTCGAATATATTATTATTAGTATTACAGTGTAACTTGCATCAGAGTGAACCGAGTTCACAACTCTGCTCAGTGCTGTATTTTTTTTTTAAATTGAAAAATTAAAGGACACCTGAATGAAGAGTACCAAGTACCATCCCTATCTGTATGACTTCCGTTAACATTGCCTGCAGAAAACCTAGTCCAAATACGAAATAGGGTTTCCAAGCTATGATTTTTGCTCCATTTTGCATCTGTCCTTATTTCAGAACCGAACAATTTTAGGAATGAACAAATGTCTCGAATCAACCCTTCTTCTGTAATATTTTTTAACCAGTTACGCCCAAACGTATATCTAGAAGAAATTCCAATACGATCCGGCCAGCGCTGTACAAGATTTGAATGAATTGCGCTTTTTGTCTTGGAGTCTGCATGTGCAAACCTCCAGAAACGAACATCGCTATTTGAGAACGTCACGCTCAGGAGGAGAATGCTCTCCGTGGCAATGTCTGTAAATGCATTCTCCATGGGGTTATTACGATGACTGTATTTGTATGTGAAGAGGCACTCTCAACCTGATGTTATGGCGAGGGGTGCAGTAGGCTGGACAGAGATGGTAAACCGTCCTTAGATACAGTCATCGGAGTCAGGACAGCCTACGGCGTCTGGTGGCCTACTACACGTGCAGACTTCACGGATGAATTGTGGATTCCCCCGATCAATTCAGACTAAGGTTTGCGTACCGAACCACAATAGGCTATAAACCACCCATCATACACTAGGTCCTACAGGCCAGCCCACTCCAAGGAGCTTTAAACAAGACTCATAACAATGACCTAAGGTCCATAAATAAACAAAAGGTTATATTCTCTGTATGAACTTACTTACAAAATAAGCAAACTTTAGGTATAAGGGTTGTTCCCGGTCGGGACCCGGAAAAGAAGGGTGAAGATGATTCATGCTCCTGGATGAGTCATGAACATAGAGTTATTAAAATAGTACAGAGTCACGACAGTATAAAGGATTAAACATACTGGACGGAAAGGGATTAGCGCTGCCTGACGGCGGCCCAAGTGGGTAGTGCGGGGTGCAGATGGCACCACCGTAATAGGGTGTTCAAGTATGGTTTCATTGTTCAGGTGTCTTTAAAAGAACCTGAACTTTAACTAAAACGAAATGAAATGAGTAAAGGAAATGAATTCTAGGTATCCAGCAAGGGCTCTCTCACCGGTGGGTATTTCAACACGAGTCGTTCACGCCTGGAGTTGCAAAAGAACTTCACTCAGACCAAAGCAGCCCTGGAAATAGAGGAGGTTAAGTTTACGGAGCTAAAGGACAAGATTAGAAAGGTGGAGACCGAGATCAACAGCATAGTGAGCGAGATGCAGAGAACCGAGACGAAGAATTCCAAAGCCAAGTAGGTCGCGATTTTTTTCGACTTAACCCGCTTTGTTCCTCCCTACCCCGGGGAATAGTTTTTGCGGTTACTTTGCTGTAATATCCGTTCTGGCAGAATGGTTAACACGCTGAACTAAGCGAAGCGTAGCTGGTTCGAGTCTCTTTGGTGCCAACCATGCATCGCACTCCCCGCCGAGAGCACTGAATCAGGAGCAGAGAGCGAATTCGAATCCGGATTCGGATTTGAATCCAGGATTCGTCCTTTTGGCCGGATTTGAATCTTCTGCTTGTCAGGCTGGATTTGGACTCGGATTCCAAACCCTCGATATTACGAATCCGCTCAAATTCCTAGACTGCACCCTTTCAGTTTCCGTTTTCCCAATTTTTACACATTTTGCCTAGGGAATCCAACTTTTACGTCTCGACCTCCATCCATCCTCAGTAATCTATCATGTTATCTAATACCTTGGATATCAGTGTCTTTTGTCGCCTCTGATTTTTAAACCATGACCTATGTACATGATTTGAGTTTTGTTAAGGTCTGATTCGAATCCGGATTCGATTCCGGATTCGAATCCTTAGCATGAAATGCTGGATTCGGAATCGTATTCGTCCTGAGCCCTGAACTCAGATTCGAATCGCAACTAATGTCAAAACAATAAAATTTACTACTTTCACAAGCTTGTAGATATAAAACTGAGTATCCTTTTTGCACAGGATGGTAAAGACGAAAGCCTGAAAATATATTTATGGAGATTTGATCTCAGTTTAAATTTTACTTTGACAGTTGAAATTACCGCCCAAAAAATAGACCAAACGGCGTTACCGCGAGTCTCAACTGGTGGCTCGACTGTGTGGCACACAATCGCGTTTCTTCGACAAACTATCTCGGAAGTCTGTGTCACAAAATTGTGTCGCGGAAAAACGCCGTATAATGTAAGATGAAAAACGAATGAAAACAAACACAAAAATTCTAAGTAGATTTTCGTTGCTCAGCCTTAGCTTGGGGAAATGAAATAGTTCAGTTCCTCACGACCTTTCTTTCCCAGGTTTGAGCATCCGCTTGGTAATTGCAACCAATTAAATTCAATGATTCCGCCCTGGTTTCGAAATTTAAAGCTTAAGCTGCACCTGTTGTAGCTGGGGAAGAAATTTTCAATTTTGCTCAAATGCAATCTAATCTCCACAGTTTTTACAATGAATGAATGAATGAAGGATTTATGAAGCACGGCCCAAGGGCGTAAATGCAGTAGAAAAGGATAAAGAATATAAAATAATCGCAAAACACTAAACAAATATTTTCCAGAAAAGTTCACTAATTTAGAATCACATTCATGGCGATCGTGAACAGGTAAGTATCCAATCGGAGAACATAAATTAGAGGAGAGGGCTTCAAGCGTCAACAATGGATCGGAAATTAACCAGCGGCGGATCAGGTAGCAGTTCAGTGTGGGCCGTGGAAGGTAGAGAAGACATCTTAAATATCTGAAGTATGACGAGTGCATGCGTCGAAGGTCCTTTTTCTGAGTATCCTCCTGTTTTTTTCTAGAACGATGTATATTGATTCCCTTCGTTCTTTCTTGTCTGACTTTCTTCCCAGAATTGTTTAGTGTTTAGGCTTCCTTGTCACAATTCTTGCTTGGACTTCTCCAAGTTGGATGAGAAATACTTACCAGTTCCTGGAACTGAAGGTCATACTGCTAATGATAAGTTCGGCTCATTTATTTGCATTTAGTTTCCAGTCCAAAGTCGGCGTCGTAGCCGGGTTCGTTAACTGAAATTCATTTTACAAACAAGGCTAGTTCCGATTGGTTGCTGAATATGAGTTGGCTCCTCCTTGGGGAGGAGTCAAGCGGTGAGAAGTGACAGGTGGCCCGCCTTTGAGGAGGAGCCAGTCAGTCAGAAGTGATGCCATTCGTCTTTTAAAGCACAATACATTAGAAATGGCTTCGCTGTAAAATGGTCAAGTTCAGGTTCTTTTAGTCTGAAACGATAGAGAACAATATAAAACAATCACTGGGGGCCGGCAGGGATACAAGGTCGTTAGCTCGGCCCCTATGAGTATAGTTTTTCGGGGGGACAGTCTGCCTCTTGGGGAGAGAAGGCGGTACATTGGGAGGGCAAGGGGTCGGTCCGGACCTTACTTATGTCCGATTTGTGGTAGTATGGATGAGAATTTGAAACATTTGTTGTGTGAACGCGAAAATTTGATTGAACTTAGGTTAGATTTTTGTGGAGTAAAAGAAAGAGAGATGGATGAAGAATGGATGTGCAGGATCATTGGAAATAGTTGTTTTATGAGTATTAAACAGTTGGCGAGGTATGGATGAGAGTTCCTCGGGGTAGGAGTAAATATAAAAAAATAAATAAAACACAGAAAAAGACACTAATTTTCAATCTTTAAAGCACAACTCTTCAAGTATTCAAGCATTTATTTACGTACTAGAACTAATCGGAATCGGAATCGTTTATTAATAAAACAGCTGTCGTAGCCTTCTCGTGGACGAGACGCTAAATTACGCTATTCTTTACAAATTCAAAATAAATATATAGCAAGGTACTACACTTCTTTGTTATAACGGTCAGTAAAAAACGGCACGAACGAGTGGGCGAACCGGTTTGTTCTGGTTTTCACAGGCACAAGCTTATTGCAGCGACGGGTACGACTAGTACTTGTACTAGTACTAGTACTAGTACTTGCACAGTACTGAACGATTTGGTTTGACGATTTGAGCGAGCAGTCTCTACGAAGGTCCCAATATTCCAACCAGTAGCGGCCAAAGACAGCCGTTACCAAAATAGTTTTATGCCAAAGATTGTTGAAATTTAAATAGCCTTTGACCATTTGTACGTGCTTTTAAATGTTTATGTTATGACAGTACTCACCAATTTTGGTTTTGTAATCGTGAAAGTGTGAGTGAATAACTTACTATTCTAATTCTAATTCTAATGATTTACTGGCCTAGCACTTCTGTACTCTTAGCTAAGCTACAACTTAAAATTTAACTGAAAATGGCCGAGATAGGACAATCTAGGTTGCGTTCCCCAAACTTAACAATTGTTAACAATCGTTAATTTTACTTCGGGGCGGAGCTAACTACAGCTTTAACGATCATTAACTTTTCCCAGTTCTACAATTGTTAACTATTTTGTAACGATGCTCACCGACCATCGTTACAAAATGGTTAACAATCGTTAAGCTCCGGAACGGAAATTGTAGGTGGGCGGAGCTTAAATTTCGAAATCAGAAACGTGGAACGCAAAAAGCTAACAACTGTTAACAATTTGTTGACGATCGTTAAGCTGCGGAACGCAACCCTGCTTACCCTTCACTTATTCACTTAAATAGGCTTAAAGACCCGATAAAAATGCGTTACTTCCTTGCTCCGCTATTCATGAACAATCGATGTTGGAATAGTTTCCATTTCAGATGTATGGTACCTTTATGCGCGTGTACCTGTAATGTATGCTTGACGAAAAAGATTTAGAAATGAAACGAAAAACCACTCACCACTGGCCACTGAAAATGCGCGCTTGTGTTGAGATTCAAATTTCCGCGCCACTGTACAATCTGCGTTGCGGGGACGGCCGTAGAGGGGACGGCCGGGCGCAAATTTTTTAAAAACTAAACGTGCCGTCGATAATTCATGAACGACGCCGACGTCGCACCCATTGGCTGACATTTTGGATGATAGATGAACAAGAGCTGAAGCTTATACGACACTTGCAAGGCTGGGACAGGGGATGAAAGTAGGAATTTGCAAATTCGTTAAGATGAGCACTTTAAGGGATGGTCAGATATGGTAAGTGACAGTTTCGAAGCCAATCTTGTTAAGTCCCTAATGGTCAAGTCAGTTTTGATCGTCCTGGCACATCTGGAAGTACCTTAACTCGCGATCGCCGGAATTCGGACTCCCCCCACATTGCACAGATGTATCTACTGCTTGTGCTTGTTCTTCCCACCAAGTTTCATCCCTATCGCTCCACTCTAAGCGTGTCGCAAGATCTCCGGCTTCCACTCCACCTCCCCCCCCCCACACACACACACATTCATCAGATCTGGTCCGGACTTGAAATAGGACATCTGAGACACGAAGTCTTTCCCAATATTAAGTTTCATTAAGATCCGGTCACCCGTTCGAAAGTTATACATGCCCTAAGATTCACAATTCCCCATCCATCCACACCCCCACGATGGTCGGGTCGGGGAGCTGACTATTTCTAAGGCAATCCTGTCAAGTCTCTAATATTCAAGCGAATTTTCATCTTCCAAGCACATTGGAAAGTATCTTTAAACGCGATCACGGAATTCCGGACCCGCCCCTACAGCTTCCCCCCAAGAGCCCGTATGCCGTCCGGCTCTGTCATTGATGTATCTAGGTCTTGTGCTTGTTCTTCCCACCAAGTTTCATCCCAATCGCTCCACTGGAAGCGTATCACAAGAGTTACGCCCACCCCTTCGGCTCCCCCCCCCCACATTCATCGGATCCGGTCCGGACTTAAAATGGGAAATCTGAGAGACGAGGTCTTGCGAAATGTAAAGTTTCATCAAGATCCGATCACCCGTCCGAAAGTTAGACATTCTCAAGATTCGGGATTCCCCATACCTCCTCTCCCCCACGGTGGTCGGATCGGGTAAGTGACTATTTCCAAGTTAGTTTGGTCGGGTCCCTGACATGCGTGCCAATTTTCATCGTCCTAGCACTTCTGGAGGTTCCTTAACTCAAAAGAGTGGACTGACAGACCGACAAGTGATCGGTATATGGCACTTGAGCTTAGCTGCAAGTGCCGTAAAAACGGGAAAACCAAATAGCGAGAGCTGTAAGCTCATATGGCACTTGCACGAGTTTAAATGTATTGTTTGATCAAAAGTACTTTTCGACTGTGCGGTCCAGATGTGCAGTTTAAGGGAGCACTGTAAAAAAAAATCTTGCAGTATTTGCTACTGGGATTAATCTTATATTTATTGAGGTAAGATTAACCCTAATAGCTAATAGCCCAGTAGCAAATACTGCATCCTTATTCGGAGAAACTTTTTACAGTGAGCTAGAGAAAAGTATTTTATTGTTGAACTTGGCTGTAATGATACGCACTTTAAAGGCGCTAGAAATTCATTTGTAAGCAAAACCCTTGAGGCAAAAACGATAGTAGGCTCTTAGGGATAATTGATATATACCGTTTGGTCAAAAGTATTTTTTTTTACTTTTCTGTTAAAATGCGCACTTTAAATTTTTTGTTTAGCAAAAGCCTTGTGGCACAAACGTTCATGGGTCGAGATGTATCGTTTGATAAAAAGTAATTTTCGACCTTGCGGTGAAGATGCGCACTTTAAGGGTGCAAGAACTTCATTTGTAAGCAAAACCCTTGAGGCAAAAATGATAATGGGCTCATGGGGGATCATGAAAATGCATATTTTGCTTAAAAGTATTTTTCTTAATTTGCGGTCATGGTTTGTACTTTGGTCGGATTTGGAAAGTGGCGATTTCTAAGCCAATCTTATCGAATTTCTTATATTCCAACCAAGTTTCATCGTCCTAACACATCAGGAAGTACCTTTACTCGCTATCACCGGAATTCCGGACCCCCCTCAAACTCCCCCCACTGACGCCAGAGCCTATCCGGTTCTGTAAATGATTTATCCGGAGAATCTGTTTGTTATTCCCACAAAGTTCCATCCCGATCTCTCCAGTCTAATCCGGTCACGTATTTCCCCCCCTCCCCCAGTTGTTGTCGGATCTGGTCCGCACCAAAGACATGTCCTCTGTTCAATTACGAAATTTCACTCAAATCCGATCACCCGTTCCAAAGTTACGCATGACTCAATATTCTGGATTCCCCCTCCCTCTGCTCCCCCCATTACTACCGGATCGAGCAAATTTTAATTTATAAGTCAGTAGGATCGGGTCCCTGATAGGCCTCCCAACTTTCGTCGTGGAAATTCCCAAAACCGCCATCACCAGAATTCCGGGAAACTCCCCTCCACCCCACCCCCCAAGTGTCCGGATCCGGTCCAAATATGTAACCGATTTATCGGGAGCAGATGCTTGTTATTCCCAGCAAGTTTCACTCTCATCCCTCCGTTCTAACCGTTTCTCGGGATCTCCGGTCCCCCCCCCCCCCCCTGATTATTTCCAGGTTGGTTTGGTTTGCTATACTAGTGTGAAGAAAGGGGTAGAGGTTCGACAAAAACTGCTCAATTCTCAGGATTCCGCCCCCCCCTCCACCCCCACCTCCCTCCAGTTGGTTGGATCGGGAAACTGATTATTTCCAGGTTAGTTTGATTGGGTCCCTGATATGCCTGCCAAGTTTCATAGTCCTAGCACATCTGGAAGTACCCTAACTCGCAAATACCGGACTGACCGACCGACCGACAGACCGACGGAAAAGTGATCGGTATATGGCACTTGGCCGGTAGGCAAGTGCCATAAAAACAGAAGAAGCCCAAAACAGAAGACAGACCTGATGGCCTACCATGTATTTCAAAATGTTAAACAATACCTTGAAGCTTCTCATGCTCTTCCGTGTGAAAGGAGTTGTCGGCGGAACTTGAAGCTTTCGTCGAAGTTTGCATTTTGCGACTGGCAAAACTCGGCTCGGCCTAAAAAGCTGTAGGTTTGAAACGAAACAAAATCGAAAGGCTCGGATTTCAGAAGGTATATTTATTCAATTCAATTCAAATTCGTTTATTTCCATGATATCTTTTAACAAAAATAGTGGTGGATCGTAATACATGGTCGACAGAGTCATAAATTATCACTTACATGTTACAATTATAAAATTTTAAAACACAAATAAGAAACATATTTACAAAACATGTCAATTTAAAATTCCATAAGGGAGCTATATAAAATGTAGAATCAGAGGGATCTTTTAAAGTTTAACTGGAAAGCCAACTTATTTGTGTGTCATTCAATTTAATACACTGGATTAGCTGGATTCTGCTAAGGAATTCTTTTATTTTCCAATATCTGCTCAAGTTATGACGTTCAGAATATGTCTGGCTGTCCCCACAACGTAAATTCTGCTACGACGCTGGAAATTTGAATCACAACAAAAACGCAGCTTTTCAGTGGGCAGTAATGAGCTTGGTAAAAACTGGTTAGTGCCAGAATAAAAACAATCATAGACCTTTCTCGTAAGGCATACAACACAGAATTAAGTGCATAGAGATACCACAAATCACACGGAAATTACACTATTTGAAAATCGATTATTCATGAATAGCGGAACAACGCAGTAACGCATTTTCAGTGGGTCTTCAAGCCAATATTTATGTGAATAAGTGATGGGTAACTAGATTGTCCTATCCCGGCCGTTTTCGGTTAAACTAAAATTTAAAATTTTTTAATTTTCGGAAACGAAATTTTAGGAAATAAATGCAAAGATTTATTTGCATTTACTACTAAATGCAAAAATTTATTTGCATTTACTACTAAATGCAAAGATACTACTATCTTTCGGACGAAATCTTCAGAAAGATACCTCAATTAATTCGTTACATACTCCACTAAACATTTTCACTGTCCATGATTTATGTTCGTTTCGTATTTATTGTTTGTTAGTTTGTGTTTTATTTCTATTGTTAGTAAGTGTTTATTTTTCCAATTCCCGTCCGTGTTAGCCTAGTGCGTACGGTTGAAATAAAAGTGATTGAAAGAAATTGATTGAACAAAATTGATTGTTTGATTAAACAGCTATTGTTGATCGACAATTACCAAAAGTTGTTTTCTAGGGATGTTTTCGACAAAGTCAAGGCAGATGTCCGTCTGATGCGTGAAGAACTGAACAACATTGTCCATTCCCAGCCCTCAAAGGAGAGGTCACTTGCTCAGCTCAAGTCTTCATTGGAGACTATGCTGACATCGAAGGAGGGATTTGAAGCTGAAATAAACCAGGTTAGTTAAAGGACATGTCTTACCTATGATACGAACGTAACCTACTTCCATAATCACTCCATATATTTCTAAACCCGAAGGCCCCAATTTCCTACGGGACATTCTAATCCTTCTAACAGAACCATGCTGATTTTCTCACTTGCCGTGTTTTGCTACCTTAGATGTGTATCACGCTGTCGACAGTTGTCTGCGAGAATTTTCCCATCGGAAAAACCGGTTATGTAAATTTATTCAAACAATGTTTACAACGGATACGTCAGCTATGATTCTTCTTCACCGATATTTCCGCCCTTCTTGGCAAGGGCCCTCGTCAGGCTGTCAATCCTCTGGTTCAACTTCGGGGAAGGAAACACACCTGTAATCAGGTTTAATTCAACTTCGGGGAAAGAAACAAACCTGTAATCAAGTTTAATAACAGGTTTGTTTCCTTCCCCGAAGTTGAACCAGAGAATTGACAGCCTGACGAGGACCCTTGCCAAGAAGGGCCGAAATATCGCTGATTAAGAATCATAGCTGACGTATCTGTTGTAAACATCGTTTGAATAAATGTTTCAAAGTCAGCTTGGGCTCAAAGAATATTTATCTACGGTTATGTAAATTGCTTCCCTGTTTTCGCTTTAAGTCAACGGTTCTTGGAAAAGGCTTAAAACAGCCAAAACCGTGGGTTATTTGTGGAAAGCACAGCCTAGTTTTAAAGCACAATGGACACTTCTAATGCTTTACTTTGTGTTAAATGATTCACAAATAAACATTTCCGACTTCCTTTAGAAGGCGCTACGAAAATCGGCCGTTTTCTTGTTATCCATTGTCTTTACCTCTCTGGCATTTCGGCGATCCAAATCTTAGGAGCTGGGATATCGTGGCAGGAAATTCAAAAACTCCCAGCAATGCTTGATAGAAAAGGATATATTAGAGATGTCACCAAAGTCAAGTCGCAGGTGTAGTTTACCTGATTGTTCTAGTGGTTCATCAGAAGTTCCATGGCTTAAAGTGCCTATTAAAAGTTTTTCTTTGTGGAATAGTGTTGTGAAGCTTGATTATCTTGCTTTATAAAATTTACCAAAATATACAATAAGCTTATAAAAAGTAACATAGCTACAAAAATCATTCAAAAACAAATAACCTATTCAAATCTGGATCATACAAGCTGACTTATGCAGAAAACAAAGATCTACTAAGTATTACAAGAAACGTCACTTTTATTTTTGTCCAAGCTAGTAAATTGGGCATGTACTGGCCCAAAAAATTACGCTTTGAAATATCACAGAGAGGAAACTGTTGAAAAAGCTGCTGATCTAGGGGGTAAGCAATGCTCCTAGGTTGTTACAGAGTGGGACTGGGGTAGTTTGATGTGCCCATTGAACTTTAAAGTATTCAAATATTTTAAAATACTGCAAGTTGAAGACCAAATAGTGCAAGGGGTCCTTTAATAGTAGCTTGCTTCTTTTCGTGGCGTAAGCAGCGTGCAAACCTCGGGAGAAGTTGTTATAGTTGAGTTGGCTACCAGAGAAAAATAACTCTAAGACCTATCCTTCCCATGCATCAAAAATGGGCCTCCGTCGCAGCGCCGCCCAGCTCGCTTTGTTCGTGCGTGCAGTGGCGGACGTAGGAAATTCTAGCAAGGCTAAGATGCGGTGCTGGTTGAGTTTCAGTAGGGATGTTCGTGTCCTCTAGGGAGCTTGTGTCGCTGCGATTTGACTGTGTTTCACTTTTTCAAAGTTCGCGCATTACTCTCTAGAGTTATTTTGCACTGATCAATACATACCTTTCGCTTCACACCAATACAGACAGTTTATAATTTATCCGGGCTCAAAAAAGGAATTATTAGGAAACTATGGAATTATCTCACACCCGAAAGAAGACAGACATTATGAACAAATTTGAAAGTTCATCGACAAATTTCAAATTAGGCATTTGCAGACCCGTTCTGGTGTGTTTAGGCCATTACATCTTTGTCAGTGTTGTCATGATTTTTTTTATTTATTAAAAGAAGAGAGTTGCAAAATCATTTTACAGCCGCCTTTGGAAACTGGAATTGTTTGGAAACTGGTGTGTTTAGGGCCATTACATCTTTGTCAGTGTTGTCATGATTTTTTGTATTTATTAAAAGAAGAGTGTTGGCAAAATCATTTTACAGCCGCGTTTGGAAACTGGGATTATCTCACATCGGAAACCTTAGAGACAGACATTATGACCAAATTTGAAACTTCACCAACAAATTTCAAATTAGGCGTTTGGAGACCCGTTCTATATCCGAGTTGTCGTGATTCTATTTGTTTGTTAAAAGAAGAGAATTGGCAAAATTCCGCGTTTTGGTAACCATGGAATTATCTCACACCGGAAACCTTAGAGACAGACATTATGAACAAATTTGAAACTTCATCAACAAATTTCAAATTAGGCGTTTGCAGACCCGTTCTAGTGTGTTTAGGGCCATTACATCTTTATCAGTGTTGTCATGATTCTTTTTATTTATTAAAAGAAGAGAGTTGGTAAAAATTCATTTTACAGCCACGTTTGGAAACCATGGAATTTTCTCACACCGGAAGTAAGACAGACATTATGAATAAATTCAAAACTTCATCAACAAATTTCAAATTAGGCGTTTGCAGGTCCATTCTATTGTGTTTAGGGTCATTATATCATTGTCCGAGTTGTCGTGATTCTATTTGTTTAATAAAAGAAGAGAATTGGCAAAATTCCGCGTTTGGAAACCATGGAATTATCTCACACCGGAAACCATAGAGACAGACATTATCATTAAAATTAATTACATGTTTGTCAGTGTTTTCATGATTCTATTTATTTATTAAAAGAAGAAAATTTGCAAAATTCCGAGTTTCTAAACCATGGAATTATCTCACACAGGAAACCTTAGTGACAGACATTATGATTAAATTTGAAACTTCATCAACACAATTTCGAATCAGGCGTTGCAGACCCAGTGTGTTTAGGGCCATTACATCTTTGTCAGTGTTGTCATGATTCTTTTTATTTATTAAAAGAAGAGAGTTGGCAAAATTCATTTTACAGCCGCGTTTGGAAACCATTACCTTAAAATTACCTAAATTGCACTTGCAAGCAATAAGGATGTTCAATCCCGATGAGTCGCTTGCGGCTGATGATGGTGTACATTTATTTCCGGGTCACTGTTTCTGGGGTACTCCAGTACACTTTCCACGGTTGCTCACACCAGTCCTCGTCGAGTCGCTTTTTGAACCCCTCAGGTGTTTCGCCTGTCGCAGCTGAATCAGACAGGCCGTTCCACAAAGGAACAGCACGATTGCTGAAGAAGTGCTGGCGAACACGAGAGGAGCAGGATCTTTGGAACAGCTTCCGGGAGTGGCCCCTAGTCCGTGAATTGCTGTCAGGAGCGAAGAGGGAAGGGAGACAATTAGAGTTGAGTAGTTTGAAGACAAGTGGCATGTCTCCCCTCTTCCGCCGGTAAGTTAGTGTTGGGAGTTTTAGTTTCTGCAGTCGTTGTTCATAAGGCAGTGTTTTGAGGCCACGAATGGATTTTGTGGCTCTCCTCTGGACGCCTTCGATGAGCTTCGTGTCATGTTTGTAGAAGGGTGAGGCAAGGGCGTTACCGCTCTCCAACTTGAGTCTGACAAGGCTTTGTATAGCTTCATCATAACGGCTGGTTTGCGAGATGTAATTGAGCGTTTGATCATCCATAGAGTCCGATTGGCGCTTGCCACCACCTTTTGGTGTGGGAATGGAACTTCAGTTGATCATCTACAATGACTCCAAGGTCTCGCTCTTCTGAGGTGGGTGGGATTGGAACTGGGGGGAATGATCCGGGTCTTCTCATGTGGTATTGCCGTTTTGGATTATTGTGTCCGAAGTGGAGTATGGAGTTATCTCACACCGGAAACCTTAGAGACAGACATTATGAAAAAATTTGAAACTTCATCAACAAATATAAAATTAGGCGTTTGCAGACCCGTTCTAGTGTGTTTAGGATCATTATATCTTTTTCAGAGTTGTCGTGATTTTATTTGTTTGTTAAAAGAAGAGAATTGGCAAAATTCATTCTACAGCCGCTTTTGGAAACCATGGAGTTATCCCGAACCGGAAACTTTAGAGACAGACATTTTGATTAAGTTTGAAACTGCATCAGCATAATTTCAAATCGGGCGTTGCAGACCCGTTCTAGTGTGTTTAGGGTCATTACATCTTTGTCGGTTTTGTCATGATTCTGTTTATTTATTAAAAGAAGAGAGTTCGCAAAATTAATTTCTCAGTCGCGTCTGGAAACCATGCATGGAAACCAGGTGCTTTTTCGGCCGTTTTTGGGCTCTTCCTGGCACGCTCGTTGTGCTTCACATTTAAAGGACCCCTCGCACTATTTACTCTTCAACTTACCGTATTGTAAAATATTTCAATACTTTAAAACTAGGCTGTGCTTTAACAAATAACCCACGGTTTTGGCTGTTTTAAGTATTTTCCGTTAACTTATAGCGAAAGCAGGGAAACAATTTACATAACCGGTTTTTCTGATGGAAAAACTTCTCGCAGACAACCGTCGACAGCGTGATACACATCGAAGGTAGCAAACCACGACAAGTGAGAAAATCAGCGTGGTTTTGTTGAAGGGGTTACAATGTACCATACGAAATTGGGGTCTCCGGGTTTAGAAATATATGGAGTGATTATGGAAGTAGGTTGCATTTGTATTATAGGTAAGACATGTCCTTTAACGCATAAAGTTTTCAAATCAGAACATATTACATCCCAAGTGTTGTCTGTTGAAACTGCGCATCCGTGTGTTACCTCTTATGAAACTTCTGACAGTCTAGAACTCGCTTATTCCGGCACCTTTACTGTGTGGTAACTTGCGGTAACTTGTATGCAAATGAAATTGATGGACGTTTGCTATCTGGTGAGAACCGTTGGCTAAAGCAATATGGCGAGCGCGATGACGCGGGACATCAAGTGGTTCTTTGTTGTTTCCTTCACAGGTCAAATTCAAATCGTTGATTCTTTAAGAGCGTGTCCTTCTACAAATAGTAACTATTAGTTACTATTTCCGTTCCAACCTCACCAAAAGTTACTACGCTGACCGTTCCAGCCTTCACTAAATAGTAACTATTTGCTTACCACGCTCGGGAGTGTAGTAAGCGTAGTAACTATGGATCTCTGTAACGTGATTGGTCGGATTCGCCCGTGGCATCATATTCTGCTGGAAAATAGAAAAATCGTTCCAGCCTTGACGGCAAAAAGCCCGAATTCAAGACGTCATGCGTAGTAACTACGATAAGTAGGATGGGACACACTGTAAGAATCTTACTCACGGCTTGTGCCGACTAACTGATTCCAACTTCAACATATAATCAATCAATCAATCAATATTTTATTTCCGCTATAGATAGCGAGTAAAAAAGAAATTAATAGACACCAACAAATTTCGGCTAAAACACTATAACTCAAGAACTGCCAAAAGATAGCCTAACTACACTGCCGAAAATACTTAAAACTTATCTACAATTTAATTGCAGTTTAATAACTGACAAATTGGAAATCAAAAAGAAAAAAAAAAAATATCATTCACGAAAAAACCTGCACAGATTATGTTGGAGACCTGAAAAATTTGATACAACCCGTTGAAGTTTTTATTTCTTATAATAAGCGGATCTTTAAGATTATAGTATTCCATCATTTGTGTGTTAGAAAAATAACGAGAAAATCGGCATAAAAACTTTCCAAATTTAAAAAATGACGTTTTCATATGCGTTGAATTGCTAAGGGTAAAATACGGTAAAAGGGGAGAAGCAATTAAAAGGTTGAGTAGGAGAGTTTGGAAATAAAAGAAATCTCTAAGCTTAATGTCATAAATGAACTCTATGGATAGAGAGAGATTTAATAACCAACAAAACAACCTCTGGAGAAAGAGCTCGTCTGTAACGAAACAGAAACCAGGGAATGCTTACGACAAAATATCTCGTTTGGCTCAGCTTCAAGTTTGCTAGAAATTAATTCGTTCCACAGACTTTGCTTTATGCACTTTCTGTGACCAAAGTCAACATGAGTTAGACAAAGTAGGTAATTAAGGGCCTCTGACAACACCTGAATAGGTATTTTGTATCTTCATTCTACCATTTTGCCAAAAACTGCAGTGTTCACATTTAAGTAATTGTTCCAATAAACATACCTCTACTGTATATAGGCAGTGTTCCACCCCTCTAACAGTAATAACTATTAGTTGCTATTTTCGTTCCAACCTCGTAAAAAGTTACTACGCTGACCGTTCCAACCTTCGCGAAATAGTAACTATTTGCTTACCATGCTCGGGAGCGTAGTAAGCGTGGTAACTACGCATTTTTTTACCCGGCTTGGTCGGATTCGCCTGTGGCATGATATACTGCTGGAAAAGAGAAAAATAGTTCCAGCCTTGACGGCAAACAGCCAGAATTCGTGACGTCACGCGTAGTAAGTACGGAAAGTAGGGTGGAACATGCTCATAGAGATTACGTATAGTCTCTCGTTTCCACTTCAAAAAGTCTAGGTTTGGTTAAGGACTAAAGATGTATTCTCACGGTTCCCCGATGACTCCTCGGGGTGTCGAAGGGAACGACGAGAATAGAGGGAGTCACTCCACGCGGACTCCGCGTACAGAAACAGCGAGAACACGGGGAATGCTTCCAAAATGGATTTTGTTTGAAAAAAAATATGCAGTTGACGACATTAGTTTGGATCCACTGTATTTTTGGTTTTGTTTATTCTGATTCTTTTTAATTAATATTACATTGCACCAACACCAGCATAATTTGATTCCCATTCGAATCTGAAAGGGAGTCATTTTTGATGATGGTGATGATAATCGGAGCATTCCCCGTCCGTGGGGACTCGCGAGAATACGGGGAGTGAGTCCCTGGGACAAACAAAATCGCGGGGGACTCCTCAAGTGGAGTCCTCGGGGAACGGCGAGACTACGCCTTAAGTGGATGATATTTCTAGGACTTAATGGAGACGTTGTCAGTCAACGACCAGCTTCAGGCTGATCAGCTAGATGATGAAATTCGAGCATTGACTCAGGAAAACAAGGTTTCCTTCTCCCAGCGTATGCAACTTGAAGCGACGAAGTCCAAGTTGGAGAATTTGTTGCAGAACAATCTTTTGAGAAGACGAGATGAGCTGAACCAGGTTAGTGTGGAAAGATAAGATTTATTTGGTCAGATTTAATGGCGCAGACAACCCTAGAGGCCGTGAGAATAAAGTAAATAAAAACAAGTACAAAGCGGAGAGAGAGAAAGAGAAATTTAATATTAATACAAATATTATAAGGAATTTACACATACAAATTCAATATCGTAACAGACCTGCCACTTACAAATCTATACAGATTTGTTTCTGGCAGGACTCAATAGTTTAATCACTTGGCATAATTATATTGGGAATAAAAAATAAAAGGCAAAAAATTGCAATACTATATACATTAATAAAAATAAAAAATAAATCATTCTTCATAAATAACCTACTAGAGACAGAACTTTCGGTGTTGCAAAGGGACCCTGAGGAATCTTGTCAGCCTCCTGACATTTTCAAATTAGTGACTGTCAATCATACTACTCCCTAACACTTCATTCCTCAACTCTCTCCCGGTACGGAAATTTCCCGCCTGAATTCGACCCAGACAAAGTAGTGAAACATATTTCGATACGAGCCTCGTTTTCATTGCAATAGCGCTGCCGCATCGCTGCTGCAGCACTTCTTTGCTTTTGCACAATATGCGTTTTTGGATTCATCCGCGATTCTCGAGAAGCGCTGCCGTCTTCCTCGGAAGCACTGCAGTGCAAAAACGGATGTAGAAAGAATCAGTCCGGAATCGGCCGAGAAGTGAACCTGCAGCATGCAACAAAAACGAGGCTCCGATATCAGGTTAGTATCTTCCTCGGATCGACAGGAGTCTCGGCCTAATATAAATTCGTGAATTTGGTTCTTTAAACCGGGGTATTTTTTGTTCATAGTATTTATAGTGTCATTTACTGGATCAGTTCATTAAGGTATAGTTGTGTCTATATATTGTATTGTGTTAGTCATGTTAGGTCGATTTGCGGAGGAAACTAACCTAAATTGGGTCGAAATCTGTTTCACTTTGTCTAGGTCGATTTCAGGAGGGGACTTCCGTACGGGTTAATTCTTCACATTCCCACATGGATCGAGTTATTTTTATTGAAAAACTTCTATATACACAACTAACATTATACTAACATTGACAAAAAACAAAACTATTTATTAAACAGAATCCCAAGCCCGTTGCACCTAGGTATCTAGGAATTTGCCGTGGGTGTGAAATTGTGTGTGGACTAGCGTGGTATACCTTGGTTATACTGCCAGAAATAATAATTAAAAAGAAATTAATTTTCCGAAGTAGCATACGGCTAAAACTCGCTTCCCACTTTCTCTGTTACAGATAAATTCGTTTTTACTTCATTGCTCATTTTAGAAGATGGCTGATTTTGATTCGCTCAACGCGCTCAAATGTCGTATATATATATATATATTTATTTTTGCCCACTTACAAAAGGGAAATAGCGGATTACATAAAGAAAAAGAAAAGAAGAAAAGAAAATATATACAGGCACTAAACATAATACTAAAATCTATACTACGAATCGAGTTAGTATATGGTATGCATAATACTAAAATCTATACTACGAATCGAGTTAGTATATGGTATGCGCAAGCATTTAAAGCTCTTGCTCGAGCACTTGTTTCAGTCTTATGTATTTTTTTCTGTGGGGTTTATTATTTCATAGTACATAGTATATATTTTAATTTGTGTTGAATTGTCAGAAGCCTAAGCCAGGAGAAAAGCAACTTGTTTAAGTTTATGTATTTTTTCGGTGAGGTTTATTATTTTATAGTATATGTTTTTAATTTGTTTATGCCCCGTCAGAAGCCAAAGCCAGAACGATAGAGCATATAGAAAGGAAAACTGTAAAAGAAGAATCGCCCCAAAAGAAGAATTTTCGTAAGATAGAAAAATTACGGTAAACAAACAAACAATAGAACCACTCCGATTTCAGTATCATCAGCATTCAAGAGTGATTCATTCAAGAAAACAGACAAAAATCCTCGATCATCTCCTATGAATATTATTTATTTCCCTCAGTTTGAGGAGTAACTCTGGTCCAGTAAATGACAGCATAAATACTATGAAAAAAAATACCCTAGGTTTGAACACCCAAATTTTGACTATTAACGTCTTACAATAGTCACTATTAAAAAGATGGGTTTAGATTAGTTGCGTTTTGATCCGAATCCTCCTCGCAATTCTCCTATTTCGCGTTTTTGGACTATTCAGATGAAGCAAAGTCAGAATCGAGAACGGGAAAAGCCTCGCGATTCTGCAGAATCGAGAAGTTACTCCGATAGTGAATTCTAGATTCTCCTCTCTCCGTTCTCCTCCCGGATTGGTCAACAGAGTGCGGGTGTTCAATATGCATAAACACGTGTACTGGGTTGCGGACGAGCTGCCAAATTAGTGTTTTTGTCAAAAGTGAGAATGGAGAAGCCAGAGGAGCAAAAACGGTAATTTGTACGAGAATCGAGAATTCAGAAGCGAGAACGGAGAACTGCGAATTCAGATCAGAAACGCAACTACTGTTGGTTCGAAGGGCCACCCTGAAGGTCCACCCTGAAGGTCCACCCTATGCTCGTTGAGCGGCTTCTTGCACCGGACAGCCTGTATAACCTGTATTACTACTTATCACGCGCAATCTTGACTAACGTAGCCAACATAGTTGGTCTCTGATTGGTTAGTACATTCCCTTTCCTACGACTGAGCTAATCAGAAACGACGCGAGAGGCGGGTCTTAATTGTGAAAAGACATCCATTCATTTATCCAATTTAATTAATTGTCAAGAGCCAATACTCTTGATGACTAACTCTCCTTGCCGATACAAAATTGCCGGGTACCTCGCGGAAGAGCCAGAAGCGGTATCACATCGGGTATCACAGCTGCTCCCGAAGATCGCTGTGATTGTTTGACACAAGATCACTAGACTAGATTGGATTATATATGGGGTTTATTGGGGAAAAAATACTAAGAACTACAAAACCCTCCAGAAGTTTAAACCCCCTTTGACCGATTAACCAACATAACACTATAACTGAGAGAGAAATAAGAAAAAAGAGAGGAAGAGAAAAGAAAAGAATAAACAAACTTATACACTTACTCGGTTCTTGGTCAAACACCCAACAAAAAAAACTATACACTCTAAAATCCCATCTCGAAAAACAAACAAAACCAAACAAATAAATAAAGTGTAGATGATTGAATAAACATAACGGAATCTTGGCCAACCTGAGAACGGCTCAAATCAAGATAACGACAATTTGAGTTGTTGAGTTTAAGTCTTTAGTGAGACGTTTCTCGTTCTTCCTGAGGACAACTGGCGTGTTTTGGACTTAATTCCCATAGAGTATTTTCAGAGAGTAGGGTCAAGGGCAAATGGCAGTGAAAAAATGAAGAAATTAAATGCGAAAACCAGCCTGAACCACAATCTCATTGTAAGACAAGCTCCCAGTGTTGCGCCGCCAGATCGGTCATCCTTTCAAATAATTTACGAAAACCTTTCTTTTATCATTATCTTACGTCGGAAAGAAGATTAAACGAAGGGATAGAAAAAGCTTTTCCCGCGAACACACCGCATCCTGATCCCATGAGGCTAATTTCGTGGAATTGCCTGATTATTTGCTACCGGAGCCGAATCGTCCGGTGTCGCAAAAAAATGTACTACCAGTGTCCAGATTTCCCGGTGGAACTCGTAGTCAACGAGTTGGAACTGCAGTGACCTATCTCTTTGCTACGCCAAGAACTTATAATACTGCTGTGTACTGTAACAACTGTCTAACAAAAATTACACTTCAGTTGATTTCTAAAACGGAAAGCAGACGTGCCGATTATTCAGTCAGTCGTCAAAAAGTATATATATATACAATTTATAGTCAGCTCTTATGAATTAATTTAAAATAAAAGTAAATGTCCAGCACACTAATAAAAAGAGGTAACTTCAGGTACGAAACGACCGACTAATTTAGCCAATAACGATGCGAAAACTAAAAATACAACATACAGTCCAATATAAATATAAGGGGGTGTATATAAATATACATGGGCCCTTGAGAATCATGAGTATATATCGTTTGGTTAAAGTATTGTTTGTGACTTCTCGGCTAAGAAACGCACTTTAAGGGTGCTAAAAATTAATTTTTGAGAAAACCCTTGAGTTAAAATGTATACTTTTTTGCAATGAAAAATCTTTTGCAATGAAAAATTTTTGGATGAATAAAGTGAACTTGAAATTCGAAAGAATGAATGGAAATACTACTTAACTATATTCAATTACCATCATATGTACGACGCGTCCTTTAACCTTAGATTTCGTAGGCCTTGCAAGAAATCTCAGTAGAAGATCGACAGCGCATTCTTGAACAGAGTAAGAGCGAGTTGGACGCCTACAAGAAGCGCATTCAAGAGGCAGAGAAGAAGTTGAAAGCGGCGGAAAAGAGCCAATCATCTCACCAGGCAACCTTGAAGGAGGCACAGAATGAACTGGAGAAGTGGAAGGTCAAAGAAAAAGATACTCAGGAACTAATAAGTAAGTATTACCAGTGGCTTATAATATTTTGTTCGCGACGTGTTTTATTCTCAAAAGTATCCGTTACGCTATTGGGATGGGGTGAAGAACGGATGTCAAGCGTCATCGGGAATAGTTGTTTTGGCAAAAACAGAAAGACTTGATGAGGTTCCTCAGGTTAGTCCTAGCCAATAGGGATAGGTGCTTATAGGGCATATTGTGTTGCGAGAGCAACACTTTGTTTTGTCGTTTTTTTTGTGTGTTTTTTTTCCTAGGACCCGTTTTGCGCTTATTCTCAGAAAGTGGTAAGGGTCGAACCTGCGCAGTTTTTACGGGAACTATTATTTTTGTTTTTGTTTGTTTTGTTTTTCGTGGATTTGCCATGGCCCTTGGCTCTTACCACAAATAAAATCTTATCTTATCGTATCCTTGAAGCATAAGTCGCAGTAGATTCGGTTTCTTTTTTCCGTCTAACATACTTGACTCCTGCAAAATTCTGCCGGGTTTTGGGGATCCCAAAACGTAAGTTGAGACCTATGACTTCGTAAAAAGTTGTCCGTCAATCTGTGAGCACGATTACTCTCGAAGAGAATGAGATATATTGATGAAACTTGGTGCGAGGATTCTTTGGGCCAAGGGACAGGTCAAGGTCGTAGATGGGCCCCAAAGCTGTATATTCAGGAGTGGGGGAGGGGTCGATCTAGAGCTAAGGAGACATGCTGAATCAGAATATGAAAATTATTTTCTCACAGGACAAGTAGTAAAATTTGGAAAAAGTAAAAGTTGTGACTGAAGTTGATTAGATGTTCGATTAAGGGGTAGGAAGACATGCTGAATCCGAACATGAAAATTATTTTTACGCCTGACAAGTAGTTAGCTGTGAATCCGGGAATCTAGCATGAAATTTTAAAGTCGATATAGAGTGAGGAGATATACTCTCGCAACTTTCAAAGATACTAATGATAAACAAAAAGTGTGTGCGATCAGTTTAGTTATCTCCAAAGTCCCAACCGTCATTTACTGGGTGGAAAAGTCAGAATGCATCCGAAAACCATCTGATGAACAATATAATAAAATTTGTTGAATAACAAGAGCTACGAGCTCATATGGCACTTGTTACGAGTAGGCACGGCTCGGTTATGTCAATGATATATCTAGTGTTTGCTAGGTGTCTTCCCACCAAGTTTCATCTCGATCCCTCCACTCATAGCGTTTTCCAATATTTCCGGTTCTCCCCTCCAGCTCCCCCCAAAAGTCACCAGATCCGGTCCGGATTTTAAGTGGGTCGTCTGAGGCATGAGGTCTTTCCAAATATCAAGTTTCATCGAGATCCTGTCACCCGTTCAAAAGTTATAAATACCTCAAGATTCCGGATTCCCCCTCCCTCCACTCCCCCAACAGTGCCCGAATCGGCTCGGTCATGTCAATGATGTATCTAGTGTTTGCTAGGTGTCTTCCCACCAAGTTTCATCTCGATCCTTCCACTCATAGCGTTTCCCAAGATTTCCGGTTAACCCCTACAGCTCCCCCAAAAGTCACCGGATCCGGTCCGGATTTTAAGTGGGTCGTCTGAGGCATGAGGCCTTTCCAAATATCAAGTTCCATCGAGATCCGATCACCCGTTCAAAAGTTATAAATACCTCAAGGTTCCGGATTCCCCCTCCCTCCACTCCCCCCACAGTGCCCGAATCGGCTCGGTTATGTCAATGATGTATCTAGTGTTTGCTAGGTGTCTTCCCACCAAGTTTCATCTCGATCCCTACACTCATAGCGTTTCCCAAGATTTCCGGTTGCCCCCTCCAGCTCCCCCCCCCAAAAGTCACCGGATCCGGTCCGGATTTTAAGTGGGTCGTCTGAGGCATGAGGTCGTTCCAAATATCAAGTTTCATCGAGATCCGATCACCCGTTCAAAAGTTATAAATACCTCAAGATTCCGGATTCCCCCTCCCTCCACTCCCCCCACAGTACCCGAATCGGCTCGGTTATGTCAATGATGTATCTAGTGTTTGCTAGGTGTCTTCCCACCAAGTTTCATCTCGATCCCTCCACTCACAGCGTTTCCCAAGATTTCCGGTTGCCCCCTCCAGCTCCCCCCAAAAGTCACCGGATCCGGTCCGGATTTTAAGTACGTCGTCTGAGGCATGAGGTCTTTCCAAATATCAAGTTCCATCGAGATCTGATCACCCGTCAAAAGTTATAAATACCTCAAGGTTCCGGATTCCCCCTCCCTCCACTCCCCCCCACAGTGTCCGAATCGGCTCGGTTATGTCAATGATGTATCTAGTGTTTGCTAGGTGTCTTCCCACCAAGTTTCATCTCGATCCCTCCACTCATAGCGTTTCCCAAGATTTCCGGTTGCCCCCTCCAGCTCCCCCCAAAAGTCACCGGATCCGGTCCGGATTTTAAGTGGGTCGTCTGAGGCATGAGGTCGTTCCAAATATCAAGTTTCATCGAGATCCGATCACCCGTTCAAAAGTTAAAAATACCTCAAGATTCCGGATTCCCCCTCCCTCCACTCCCCCCACGGTGCTCGGATCGGGGAAGTGACTATTTCCAACTTAATCATTTGGGGTCCCTGATACGCTTGCCAAGTTTTATCGTCCTAGCTCATCTGGAAGTGCCCGAACTAGCAAAACCTGGACAGACCGACAGACCGACGGACGGACAGAAATTGCGATCGCTATATGGCACTTGGCCGAAGGGCAAGTGCCATAAAAACGAGTGGCTACACTAGTCCTTACCCTACCCCTTTATTCACACAGGTGAAAGCTCTGGCGTGGGTGACGTCACTTTGGTTAATCTATAGACGCAGGAGGGATGGTGACTTTGGTCGCGTGTTTAACACGCAAAGTTTATCGGGTGTAATCGAAGACTATTTAAGCCTAGCGTACGTATTCTTTGGGTTTTGCATTTTCGGGGGGTCGAAGGGGTTGATGTTTTTCTTACTTCGTATGAGGATTCACTGGCAAAGTACAAGCCAAGTTCGTAGATGGGTCCTTTAGCCCTATATATAGAGGCAGAGGAGGGGGTTTCGAATTAAAGGTAAAAGGAAAATGTTTTATAGGCTAATGAGATATCTTCGTTTAAGGGGTAAAGCCTACTGAATCCATATCGGAACTTAGTTTTCTTGCCGGATAAATGATTCACCAGGAATTCAGACAAAACTAGAAATTTGGTTGAAGCTCATAAGTTGTTTCTGAAGTCGATTAGAGATTCGGTATCGGGTTAAGTAGACATGCTGAATGGAATTTTGAACTTTATTTCCTTGACGGATAAGCTGGCAAAATTAGGAAAAAACTGGAAATTTGGAGAAAGGTTCGGCTGTCAATGTCACTAGATCTTTGCTCTGAATGCAGTTCGCCGTGAACGCTGCTAAAATTCGATGAATTTTGGTAAAAAAAAATATATATATAAAAGACCTTTTTGAAGTCGATTAGAGATGAGATATTGGGGTAAACATGCTTGTTGAACCCATGTCTGAACTGGGTTTGCTCGTTTGATTAATTATTTGGCCGTAAGCAAAAAGCTCCAAAATGTTAACATTTTTTTTGACATATTTAAGGTGTTGGTTCTGGATAAATAGCAGAATTTGAGGGGGTCTGGGGAAGACTCGGAAATGTACAAGATTCGATTGTCTGGATCAAGAAGTCTAATAAATATTAAATTTTGGGATCCATCGAAACCTTTGGTCTTGTTCAAAAGGTTACATCCGTGCTGCTTTAGCCTCATTCGGGAGCCATGTATTTGATGACCAATAAGTGGGAGACTGGTCCGGTTCGGAAACACCCAAACACGGAAAATGTAAAAAGCAATTAAACTTCGTTAGGATAGATAAAAGTCGCATAGGAATTTCGAAATATCGAAAATGAGATGGCGGAACGATTAAGGACGAGTAAAGGTTCCTTTAAAGTATGACTGAAAAGCAAAATGGTTGCCGTATCTTTGATTAGACATAGACATAGACATTTTTTTAATTTCATCAAAAACACATAAATTAAGCAAACAATTTACGATTAGCGGCCACTTTTAAGACAAAAAAATCCTGATTGTGGCCGTAATTCTAACCACCATGAATCCACTATATCATTCCCTTATTACCTTGGGTTGGGGGGGATATTTTTTTTTTTTGTTTTTTTAATAAATACCCGTTCCTCCTATCACACTTCTTTCCCTCTCAAATAATGAGATTTAACCATTCTCTTGAATGATGCCAGACTTGCAGCCTCTCTGACCGATTCTGGAAGGTCATTCCAGACACTCACACCTATGTTCCTGAGAACAAATCCTGCTCTTGATTTGGATACATTGAACCATTTTTGTATCACCTTTTATTTTTTCACCCGGGGCTCTAGTAATAACGTTAGCACTATGCGCTGCCTGCACGACAACCATAAATTCGCTCGAACGCAGAGAGTTTGAATTTCAAGCACAGCGTGGATTACCAGAGCCAGAGTCTGAAACCCTGCTATGCGGACCTGGTGAGCTAGGTGAGCACTCTGGCTCAAACGTATCTGGCCGAGTGCCAAGTGCTTTTTCGTCACTTTCAATTTCCAAATCTATTTCGTTTTCGTTACTTTTTTATTAGTTATTATTCGGCAATTGTTTACCACTGCAGTTGCTAAATATTTCAAACATAAATGTACGTACAAGCTCTGTGAAGAACAAAAATTCGAACATGTTTTCGAACTTGTTACCTACGAGCGAGAGCGAGACGTATGTCTGTATGCAGATGATTTTGTAGATGATGTTGAGTTGAAGGAGATACAAGTGTAATCAAGAAAGAAATAAAGTAAGTGTCAAATAAAAGGAACCAACCTCCCCAAACGAAAGACTGCAATCCCGAATGCGCCTTCGAAGGTTGAATATTCCTCGCCGCTCGAACGCTACCTTGTAATGTTCTCAAGTCGGGCGTAGACCGCCGGTCAGAGTATAAAGAGTAATAACAGCAATCAGTTAATAGCCTCATCTGTTCCAGCGAAACGACTGGAAATCTTTTCAGTGGAAATTCGGAACTGTTTCCTTCATCACGGTTCCATGAGCCGCACAGTGGGGCTGTTTAGCAACTCGTTTGACCCTTAAACCCGATGAAAAATGTATCCCAAAATAGTACTCTGAAGCAGTACGAAAAAGTTGCATGCAGTACTAACGATGAGATTTAGATTTAGATTTATTGTATAATTCAGGTACAAAATTTCGTAGTTGTCCAACCAAATTGTTTGACCTTTGTCAAGTAATATATACAACAATTGTTAAAATCAAATTCGTAATCAAAATAAAAGGTAAACCATTGAAGTCAACAACCGAAATAAAATTCATAACAAAATAACTAAGACAAAATAACATTATTGTAAAAATCAACAAATTTCGGAATGAAGCTATTACAATATCTTTCCCGGTTACATGCGATCGGCATGAGCTTCGGGACTTTGGTGGATACTTGCCTTGGTGGCCTTGGGCGTTCAACCTCAAAATCCGGGGGTAAAAGGGATCGGAGAGTTGGGTGTTCAAGGAGTTTTAGTCCAAAATTTTGACACAACTTCTGCCTCCTATTAGACAGCGCATCCAGTCCAAATAAAGAAAGAAGGCCAGAGTACGGTATTTTAGGGCCCCTGTTCACAATTCTTAGGGCACGTTTCTGAATATTCTCTATACGATCAGATTCATCCTTCGTAATACCATAGTGCCAAACCGGACAAGCATACTCCACAAGAGGACGAACAAACGTACAATACAGACGCAACATCTTTTTTTCAGGGACCTTAAATTTAGTTAGTGTTTTTAACATAACAATAGACGCATTAGCTTTTCTAATCATGCTATCAGTGTTTTTCTTCCACGAGAGATCAGACGAAACGACGACTCCAAGGAGATTAATTTCCTCCGAGAGAAGGCCATCATCTAACTCAGGGTGGAAACTTGGCTCATCCGATAAAAAAGAAAAGGTCAAAACCGTTGTTTTTTCCGCATTTACAACCATATTTGAATTTTTTGCTTCCGTTGCTACATCCTGGACTATTGTCATTGCTTGGCTTTTAAAAGATCGATGCAATACTTCCACAAGTGACAAATCGTCCACGTACTTCCATCTCTCATCAGCATCAATAGCAATATCATTTATCATAATCAAAAAACAAAGAGGTCCCAACACGGTTCCTTGTGGGACACCACAGTATATAGCACTAGCAGATGAATGAAGGCCTTTATATTTTACAACTTGCTGCCTTTCCGTTAGAAAACCACGCACAATTTTTAAAATGAAATCCGGAATATTTTTCTGTCTCAGTTTTTCCAATAAAATATTATGATCAACTAAATCAAAAGCTTTTTTAAAATCTATTGCAATCAAATTTAACCACTTCCCTGGGCAATCCAAATTTTTCAAAATAAAATCAATCAAGCTAACAAGGTAATGTGTTGTCGAAGTTTTTGGTAAATTCCCAAATTGTTTTTTATCAATCATTGAAAGGAGGTGTTTTTTCAACCATATTGCAACAAATGATTCATAAATCTTGCTGAAAATTGAAGTCATAGTAATTGGTCTCACTCCCGTAAAATCATTTGGACATCCTTTTTTTGGGATTGGGGTGACAAAACCAAGCTTCCATTTCTTTGGATACTGGCCAGTTTTAGAAATAATATTATAAATACTCTGGAGAGGTACAGCTAACTCCTCTGGGAAAGCTTTTATGAGTTGAACTGGGATGTCAAAAGGTGTAATTGATGTTTTTTTAATTTTTTTTAATTTTGAAGCAATCTCAGCCTTTGATAGCTCTGGAACTGCCAAACCAGAACCTTCACTTTCATCTTCTGGAGTACTTTCAGGTGTCGGTCTTAAAGGTGGGTAAGTTTGTACTATAGCTATCAGGTGAGCATTAAGGGCATTTGCCGTTTGTTCTGGGGGCTCATTAACATTAAAATCAATACTTTTATGTGATTTTCCAGTCATGCTTTTTATTTTCTGGTAGTACTTTTGAGGTTTTAGTTCGCATAGATCATCCACTTCACGACCATACTGTTCCTCCGCTCTCTTCAATTTATTTTTTATTTTATTCCGCAGCTTATTAGCTTGTTGTCGGTCACCCGCTCGGAACAAAAATAATTTCTTTTTAATCAAATTTTTAATCTCTTTTGTAACATAAGGCTTATCTGAAGAACAAAAGTTCACCTTTTTTTCAGGGAAACAATCATCAAAACGTGTTTTTATTTTTTCGTGAAAAATCTCAGCTTTTTCATCAGAAGTTGGGGCCTCCAAAACTTCAGTCCAAGGCTCACGCGTAATCCAATCACCAAACGCAAGCAGACCTTTATCTGTAATTGCGATGCTACTACATGGTTCTACTTCAAGGCTACCGTGTTACTACATACTACTATATGCTACTATTAGCAAGACTGGATGCTAGTATGGCAAGACAGGATGCTACTGGATACTACTACATAAAATTGGACCAGTCTGAGGCACATTAAATGATAGTGTTCTTTTTTATTATATAGTATTACATGCAACGTTTTCGTACTACTACCATACTACTACGCAGGCCACAAATTTTTCATCGGGAAGGACCTCTCGTGCTTATTCTGCCTTTTATAACATAACTAGCTCCCTAATGGAAATAAAAGCTTCCAAAATCTCTATCTTTTTCCATTGTATCGTTTTGTGACTACGAATTTTAGTGCTTTTCTGCCGTGCCGAGTTTTGCCCGTCACACAAGCGTAAAGTTGCCGAATCTTTAACATCCACCGACAATTCTTTGACACCTAAGAATATGAGAATCTTCTGTTTTTTGCTATTTTTATTGACCACGGCGCATACAGTTTTCAAATGGTTTGCCTCAGTTGCCGCATCGGAGAGCAGGAAGGCTGGATAGAGTCGACAAGCGCTAACAAGAAAATCGCTAAATTCAAGTTGAAAGTTGTGGTATTTTCGAAAAACGCTTTTTGTGATCCATTGCATAGTGAAAAGATAACTTCTAGTAAGAGTTGTGCTTTAACGACCCGTCTCTTTGTCCCTTTATCTTATTTCGAATCTTATAACGTGTCCGTTACTTTATTTTGTTCCTAGCTAAAGAGAAAGATGACCTCGATCGGATGGCGAACAAGCAAACAACCCTCATGCAGAAAATTGAGGACTGTCAGCAGAAGATCCGGGACCTTGGATCCCTCCCCAGCGAAGCGTTTGACAAATATCAGAGCTGGACAACGAAACAACTTTTCAAGCAACTTGAAAAGGCAAATAGCGAACTGAAGAAGTATTCCCATGTAAATAAGAAGGCTTTGGACCAGTTTATGTCGTTTTCGGAGCAAAAAGAGAAACTGATGAAGCGCAAAGAGGAGTTGGATACAGGGTAAGTTGAGGAAAAACCTGAGTACAGTAGAGGTATGCATATATTTGAACATGGCCTAACAGCGAATGGATGCCGAAGCAAACATTAGAAATAAGAATACATTTTACTTGTACTCCTCAGTTCTGAGGGAAATAAATTAATAAATAAATTTTAACTGCAAAATACTTCACGAAAAAGTTTATTTCATGCCCAGTTTTCAAGTATTTGCTCTGAATTACCTTAAAATAATAATAACGTACTTTATTTCCGTAATAGCTTGTATTCTACATGCTAGCGTTGGATCGTCATTCACGCAAATAATCCATGACACAATTTCATAAATAAACATTTCATCTGTACATACAGCTTACGAATATCACTTAACTTAACTAGAATTCAAATATCAAAATATTGGGTGAAATAGGATACAAAAGATTTCAGATAACGATCAGTCGAGTCTATGGGTGGTCTTACTAGTCTCTGCGAAGTGGCGTCCCTCTGTCTGTGTCGCGTATTGGGCCTGCTATTTGCTAGGGTCGGAAAATCAGGTAGTATGGCACGATATCATGACATGAGTTTTTTGTAGAGGTTGATACAATATCGTATCAGCCTCAAGAGAGGATCAGACGAAGCCGTATCAACCTCCACAGAAGTTCGTCGAGTACTTTTTCTCAACTACTGAAAAGTAGAACCTGACCTCCAAAAAAAGAAATAAAAGACATCACTTTCAGAAAGAAAACAAAAAAAAAAACACTAAAAACAATCCAGAAAAATTCTGAAAAACATTAGAGAAAAAGTGTTCAAAACTGAAAGAAAATGTTGCTTTCCTAGCCGACCATCCTGGGCCATACCTTGTTACAATCATATTCCTAATGAAAATGCAACTTGTCAACTTAAACAACATTACTTCCAGCTTACTTCACTTATTTCCTCTACTCTCCAAAAGACAGCTATTGAACAAACACAGTGTTTTTTCTTGATGTTGCTCTGAAAACAGTCCATTAATAAAACTTAAGTGTTGCCACTTTTCTGATCGGACCTGTGACTTTTGGCTGGAAAAAACAATGAACTTCTGGCACCTAAGAAACTTGTTCCTTTTCACCAACTATCAACGAGACATCTCGCTTTATCATCTTCGTAATTAGACGCCACAACTTTCATTCTTCATTTTTGAATTTACTGGTAAGGAACCGGTCGCAGAGTTCTTGATCGCTTTGTTGAAGAAACGAAAATGTATGACATCACAGAATTCTGCAACTGATGGCAACACCGGTTTAAGGTTGATTTTCTCTGTAATAGCCCACCTTGATAATTCAATCTATCGAGCCCGCCGCTAGATGGCTTCTGCTTCGACACAAACGAAAAAGATGGTGTCGGATAGGGATTGTATAGTGTCATAAACTGAAATGCACGGGTCAGAACAGTTGCCATTTTCACATTTCTATAGCAGGCTAGAGTTGCCATTTCACTAAACGAATATTCCCTACAAAAGTAGCAAAAAAGCAGCCTACTACCAAGCAGAAGATTGAGTAGGCTACTTCTTAAACAAAAATTCTATTGGAAAAAGTTATAATAGTTAACATAATCTCGGTTCATATCAGATTAACAACCTCGACGGCCATTTAAAAATAACAACCTCGCCTTCGGCTCGGATAGGTTATTTTCAATGACCGTCTCGTTGTTATTTTCTGATATCAACCTCGGTGTCAGAAGTTAACCTTCAGTAATCCACTGATTGCTCTTATTACATTTTTCTTGTCCGTATAATCACATTCTTGTAAAAGAGTTTCCTTGGAAATGAGAGATTGAAGGCCTAGAAGCTCGAAAACTACAAGACCAAATTGTTCGATGGGATCCCAAAAATGTAATATTCGATACAGACAATTGGGTTTTGTCGTTGTCAGATACAGTCTTCGCCAGAGTCCTTGAATATGTCTACTATCAAAATTTAGAAAAAGATTAAGGCCAAATAGCTAATCATCTGAGAAAACTAAGTTCAGATAAGGATTCAGCCTCTGTGTTTAACCCCTGTAAGACATATCTATTTTGACGAGTGAGGGGCTAACCAGGAAACCAAATGGGGGTCTGGCAGTACGTCCGATAAAACCAGTAAGGCCAGTTAAGGGCACCAATAAACTGAGTTGACATCCAGCTTAGATATCGGCTGTTCGGGAGCTACAGAACCCATCTACGAACTCTGAGATCTGTCCTTTGACCCACAGAATCCTCACACCAAGTTTCATCCAAATATCTTGTTCCCTTCGAGAGTTATCTTGCTCACAGACAGACGGACACTTTTCCGGCGAAAAAATAAAGCTAAAAAACGAATTCATCGCATCTCCTTACTCTCCTTACTTCTTATTATCCAACATGTAATTCACTTCAAATGAAGATTTAATTTGTAACAAATTTTCCGGTTTTAGCCGGATTCCAGACTAACTGTATCTCCTTCTAAAAAATGATTGTGATATACGGACTCAGCATCTCTTCTTACCCTAAATCGGACTTCTAATCAACTACAAATACAACTTCTGCTTTTAACAAATTTTCCGGTTTGGGCCGGATTCATGGCGAACTACTTGTCCATGCAGAAAACGATTTTCACATAAGCGTTCAGCATGCCTTCCTACCTTAAATCGAACATCTAATGAACTTCAGATAAAACTTTAACTTTCAACAAACTTTTCGGTTTTTACTGGATTCATTAGCTGTTTAAAAATGTTTTGTTTGTCCCTTAATTTGAAACACTCCCGCACCCCTAAATGTAGGGCTTCAAAGCCCATCTACGAACTCGACCTTTCCTTTGCTCCAAAAGATCCTCCCACCAAGTTTCATCAAAATATCTCATTCCCTTCAAGAGTTATTGTGCTCACAGACAGACGGACAACTTTTGCTACGTCATAGGTATCCCTCTACTTAGGTTTTGGGATCCCAAAAATGGGGTCTAGCTTTCATGCTATTAGTCGGTTATGACGCGTCGTGCAAAAAACAACCAACAGGAAGCAAGATTCGTTTTTGTAGTAAGCGGTGGAAGCCTTTAAGCCCTCCTTCTGATAAAGCTTTTCGACAAAACTGGGATTGAATATCGGCGAAAGAGCCAGAAATAGTGTCTCTAATCGTTTGCAGGCTCAGAATAGTTACCCAACGGCGATAATTCAGTCTCAAAGTCGAAAGTCCTGATGTCCTGCATCTCGTACTAAAATGTATACATATTACATCAAAGAACAGTGAATTAACAAGTCAGGATCAAGCTTTACAATTTCTCTTTAAAGCTCTTCTGGAAAATAAAGAGGATTCGGGCCCAATAGTATCGAGGAATAATTGAAGCAAGAAAACATCTTTCCATTCGGGATTTAATTTGTACACATGGAAACCTCTAACACTCGCACTTTTAAATTATTTGCGTATGCCCATTCCCGTTTCCGTCAGGTAGGCTGCAATCTTTCTACTGAGGTCGTTCATGGATGTATCATCTATGAAAGTGTGGTGTATGTCGTGTGTGAATGTGAATAATTAGGAGAGCTGAGGAATGAACTGTTACTAGAATACGTGAGGGCGTTCGATGAGAAATGGATGTGTAGTATGATTAGTAGTCGTCAGTTTGATGATGAGAGGAGGCTGACAATATTCCTAATGGTCGCTTTTCAACACCAAAAATTATACATAGAGTAAGTAAGTTACTGTATAGATCGTTGTCTTTTTTGTCTTTTTTTTGCCATGGTCTTTTGGCTTTTTTTGTGCAATTAAATCTTATCTTATATAACATTTCAGGAAGGACAAGATCAAGGAACTCATGTCCGTCCTGGAGCAGAGGAAGTATGAAGCGATTCAGAACACATTCACTCAAGTGTCCAAGAACTTCACTGAGGTGTTCAAGAAGTTGGTACCTTATGGATCTGGTGAGCTATTGATGGAGAGCAAGACCACAGGAGAGGAAGCAGCCCAGGTAACCTTTGTCTTTCGTTCGGGAATTTCCGGTTTCAGGTTGGGTTCGTCTTCGCATCGACCGGAATTCCGGTCTCGCCTCTGCCGGCGTCCAGCTGTCCTCCGACAAAACCTAGCATCTACAAAAAAATCGAATTTTAGTTAGGAGTGGATCCCACCTAATCAGACCACGAAGAATTCAATGGTGAAATCAGAATTTTTCTACGAGGCTTAGTTTCTTAGACCTCACCTAGTATCTACACAAGGTCTCAACTTTATTTTCGGGCTTTACCTGGTATGTATATACCATAAATTTGCAAACCTAGTATTTAACAAGCCTACGCTCCATCAGCAACAAAATTACCACCATCATCACTGTATTGTTTACAAAACTACATTACTTTGCTGAACGTATACAAAAAGGAAGCAGCTTTAAAAAAGAACGTCTTCGCATTTTTCTCAGAAGCTCCTCAGGTGCAGATACTAGGTTTTGTCGGAGGACAGCCGCTGGGTCGACTTCCGGCGGAAAATTTCTGTACGAGCTTTGAAGTACCTGTCTTACCTATAATACTAATGCAGCCTACGTCCACAATCACTCCTTATATTTCTGAACCCGGAGACCCCAATTTCGTACAGTACAGTCTAACCCCAGCCTAGTTTTACTCGAGTGGCCACTCTTTTCATATTTATGTCGTACGAGAAAGTTCAGACAGTCGAATCGAAAAGTAAGACAGAAGGAATTCGAACCTGATTCCGGTTTCACACTCAAAGAAAACCAATTTAGAAGTACGCACCGTGATTAGAAATAAGGTTAGAAAACTCTCCAGTTTATTCACCTGGAGACTGATCATACCAGAAACCACGCGAACAGAGTTGTAGTTTAGAGATAAACTGAGTTTCACCGATAGACTAAGATAGACAACGTGGGACAAAGTTTTCGGTCAAACCCTCAAAGACCTAAATGCCATTCCTAGCTTAAAGGACCTGAGTAGAGTAGAGTAGAGTAGATTTTTAATTCTAAAAAGTAACTTTCACAGCATGAACGCCGAATTTGACTTCTACGTCCAACTAAACACTCGAATCAGTTTGTCAGTTCAATAATAATTGCAACACAATTCGTAACAAATTCATCAGTCGATACAAAACTTATCTACCACAATTTACACGATAGGCTCATTCGGCGAACATTTTGCCAAAAACTTCTAAAACAAATAAAAATCACTTTAAAGTAATAATTTGATTTTTTTTTTTTCAAATTCAATCAAAGTCAATTTTTAATCATTACGTCAAAAGTAATTTCACTTAAATACATATATAAAACAAAATACAACATACTAAAAGGGTCAAAAGCTAAAACTAACAAATTCAACGAAAATAGTGACTATGTTTACTGGCTGTTGTACAATTCAACAAAACTCCTTCGGTACCTTTCATGTTTTGTGGGGACTGGATTTAATTTGGGTACTTTCTGAGCCTTGTCGCGCTGTGGTCTGCTGCGGATGGGTGTGTAGAGTTCGGGGAGAATGGGACGCAATCTAGGAACAGACAGGGTCTTGGTGCCGAAGTTAAGGCATAGAAGGTTTCTTCTCGCGTCCAAGATGGTGAGCCTGAACCTGCCAAGCAGAAAATGGTAAGGAAGCTTCCCCTCCCCATTAATGATCCTAAGCGCTCGTTTTTGAATGTTTTCGATCTTATAAACATGCTCAGAGGTAAGCCCAAAATGCCACACTGGACAAGCATACTCCAGTATTGGCCGAATAAACGAACAGTACAGTTGGAGGATATCCTTGGAGGGGGGGGGGGGGGGCAAGAAAATTTGTTCATAAGTTTTAACAGGGAAACCGAAGGGGAAGCTTGTTTGAGGATGTTTTGAACATGGGCATCCCACTTCATGTCAGCTGAAATAGGACCTGTCTTACTTATAATGATAACGTAACCTACTTCCATAATCACTTCATATATTTCTAAACCCGGAGACCCCAATTTCGTACGGTAAATTCTAACCTCTCTAACAAAAACCAAGCTGTTTTTTTCACTTGCCGTGTTTTGCTACCTTCGATCGCTGTCGACAGTTGTCTTCGAGAAGTTTTCTATCAGAAAAACCGGTTATGTAAATTGTTTCCCTGTTTTCGCTACACGTAAACGGCTCTCGGAAAAGGCTTAAAACAGACCAAAACCACGGGTTATTTGTTGATAGTGCGGCCTTTTGAAAAACTGTAAGTGGAAGAGTAAATAGTGCAAGGGGTCCTTTAATGGTTTAGTGGAAAAATTGCCACAATAGCAAAAGGTAAATAATAGGCAGTATTGCGTGACATATGGCAACCCTGTTAGTTGTCCCTAGGACGGGTTTTCACTTCCCTGGCCTCTCGGTTTTCTATTCTATCTATACATACTCTTTAATCCGGGAAAAGAAATTCCATATTGACTAGCCTAATACAGAAATACAAACAAAAACAATAACAGTAACATAACTAATATCACCTACCCACCTGGGAAACCAAAAAGATCGGAATTGATCTTATCCCAGATGGGTAATGATAACTGCATAAATGGGGTACTCACTCCCTCGATAAGATTATTCCCGCAATAATTATATACAACCCGAAGTCTAATGGATTCCCGGCTCCTGCGAACAACCTCCGCAAAACCAGGCAGTGTAGCATCAGAAAACATTTCCGTAGCGCTACACCAAGATGGCAGAGAATAGAACTAAATATATATTCAACATATAAGTAATTAACTGGGAGATTTTGTAAGCTTGCCTTCTTGTTCATCTTGGCCAACTTTTGAGCCAGTCTTCCTAAATTATATTCCCATGTTCGAATTCGCCACAATAACAACAGGAAAACGATGCGGAACCAACAAACACTAAAACGAAGCGTAATTAAAAACCGGAAGAATGATGCGGATTGAACGACATTCAGATAAAAGTAAAGTGAAAGATAAAATGTGTTCGAAGTGTATATGTACAAATCTGTGATTATTTACAGTTCTGAATTCTGTGTATATTGGTTGGTGGCGATCCCCCGTTTCGGTAGCACCTCCTAGGAAAGCGTGTCGTCAAATGTGTTCGACGAAGTCTACGTGTCTATTATGTTCTTTTCCCATCAAGAAACCAAGGTACTTGGCGAAAGGGCACAAAATACTTAAACCATATTTCGACAGGATTCCGAAGAAGGTCCTGTTTTGGACAACTTCACTGGCGTCGGAATTCGAGTCGCGTTCAACGGCGAGCACGAAATGAAGGAGATGAATCAACTTTCCGGCGGACAAAAATCCCTCGTCGCTCTCGCTCTGATTTTTGCCATTCAGAAATGCGATCCCGCTCCGTTCTACCTTTTTGACGAAATCGATGCTGTAAGTCATTTGTTTATTATTTGTCTTATGTTCATTAAAGCAGAACTTAAACCTGATAATATTCCATTATTTCCTTTTTTATAACAAGTGCTATCACGGTCCGCCTATTTTCGATTTTCCTTTCACATTTGTTTTCAGACTTCCGCTCTCTCTCCAAAGTTGGTCTTCCCATGGAGTCTTTTCACAGTCAGGCCCCGCCTCTCGCGTCTTTTGTGATTAGTTCTGACGGAGTTCTCTTTCCAAATCTTTTCTTCCCATGGAGAGTGTTTTCACAGTCAAGCCCCGCCTCTCGCGTCGTTTGTTATTAGTTCTGACAGAGTTCTCTTTCCAAATCTTTCCTTCCCATGGAGAGTCTTTTCACAGTCAGGCCCCGCCTCTCGCGTCGTTTATGATTAGTTCTGACGGAGTTGTGGACTGTACAAACCAATCAGAGACAAAGTTTTTTGGCGATGTTAATTTGTTAAATTAACATTTTTTATTGCGTGTAATGACTGATAGGTAGCGTGCTTTCCCTGAGACATTGCGCCATTTAATGCATAAGAACTCGCATCTTTTTTCATATGGGTAACTTGAACTGGAATGCAGCCATTATTTGCCCATGGTGTGAAATAGTTAAATATTTGTTGAGTGTTTTGCCATTATTTTATATTTCTTTATCCTTTTTTACTGCACTTACGCCCTTGGGCAGTGCGTCATAAATTCACTCATTCATTCATTCATTCATAGGACGATAAGCTCTTAAGTGAACCTTCAATAGAAAAGCCAAATCTTGTTTTAGGCCTTGTCATGTAAATTTGGACAGACTTTTCACTATTCGCTTCAGAGTCTGGCTGGATACTAACTGAATCACAAGATACAATAAAGTAGTGTTCCCCAACCTTTTCTGTACCGCGTACCCCTAATCATCGTTCAAAAAGGTTGCCTACCCGATGAAAAATTTGTAGCCTGCGTAGTAGTATGGTAGTAATACGAAAACGTTGCATGTAATACTATGTAATAGCAAAGAATACTATCATTTACTGTGTCTCAGACTGGTCCAATCTTATGTAGTAGTATCCAGTAGCATCCTGTCTTGCCATAGTAGTATCCGGTCTTGCTAATAGTAGCATATTACTATTCAGTAACACGGTAGCCTTGAAGTAGAAGCATGTGGTAGGATCGTTAGTATTGCATGCTACTTTTTCGTACTACTTCATAGTACTATTTTGAGATAAATTTTTCATCGGGTACCCCTTTTTGAGAATCATTGAGCGTATACCTTCTACAAATAGTAACGATTAGTTACTATTTACGTTCCGACCTCACCAAAAGTTACTACGCTGACCGTTTCAACCTTCTCGAAATAGTAACTATGTGCTTACCACGCTCGGGAGCGTAGTAAGCGTTGTAACTACGTATCTCTGTAACGTGATTGGTCGGGTCACAGACCACAGCATCGAAAAGACGACATTTATTTTCATGAATGATAAGACATAAATGAGTAAAATATACTGATCAATCAGATACTTGAGGCTGGTTTGTAGCTGATTTTTTGTTATCTTGGCTCGATGTCACTAACGGCAATAATAAGATATTTCCATGTTTGTTTTTAATAATAATAATAATATATTGCAAAAAAAGGCCACAAAGCCTCTACAAAGTTCTTTTGAAACATTTAGGGTCGTACATTTGGGAAAGAAACATTCCATCAATTTCTTTCTTGAATTGGCTTATTGATGGGGAGTTTGCTGTTTCTTCGGGCAGTTGATTCCAATGGGGTGGCACGCGGTTCTTGAAACTCCACCGACCAATGTCTTTGCAGAACCTCTCTGCGGTGAGTTTGAGGCTATGACCGCGTAAGTTGTTGAAGTTAAAGTTGAGGATGTCGCCAGCTTCGACGTTTTCGTACATACCGTGGCATAGCTTGTATGTCTCAATGAGGTCTCCCCTGTGGAAACGGTATGCCAGCGTAGGGAGTTTCAGTCTTTCAAGCCTTTGCTGGTATGGGAGATGTCTCTTTTGATCAAACACATTGTCGGAAACGAGACTTCTTAAAGTTAGGTAGATCTGAATGGCAACAGAAAAAACATGGCAATTCCTCTTGTTTCTTTGTATTCTCGCTCCACCTTCAGCCAAAACTAGGAAACACTAAAACTTGAGAATTCCAGTTCTAAGGTACGATTAGTCAGATTTTCTGTACGCTTACGAAGCGGTCACGTTCCACTAAATGGATATTGGATCCAGTCCCGAGGTCTATCTTCGGTTGTGATCAGTGGGTAAGTCGGAATCGGTCGCAACTTTATCATGAGTGTATTCTATCTACTCTGTTAGCAATACACTGATTATCACGCTTACTGAGTTTGTTCTCTTTACGTGACGTTCCATGTCCCCGGTCATTGTTTCCGAGGAGCTTATTCGTTGGGACTTATATGCGAATTTTGCTAAGATTGTCATTCAAGGCAAGGGGCATGGAAAGAGGCTAAAAGCAGCCGAAGCCGAGTGTAATTTTATGTAAGCATAACTTAGTTGTAAAGTGGTACTAGACAAGATTTATTACCTCATCAAGAGCTCGTGATATGTTGTTAATACTTATTCACAAAAGCTACCCACCTTCGTAATAATCTTCCCCCCTAATGAAGCTCCGCGTTTTCCGCTAGAGGTTTCCGTTTTCCCACCACAAAAGTAGATGGTGCTCTTCCCGATCGACTCTGGTTACATAGAAAACGCTGCGGATAATACTTAGTTCAATGATTATTAATTAATAGAGGCGAGAGCCTTTTTACTGCAGTTATATAAAATAATATAGGCGGTATTTTCTCCTTGCTGTAGTCCCTTTCCGTCTTAAAAAAATGGTTTTACCCTCTTTTTTTTAAATTGTTCGGCTGCATTTTGGAAATCTTTACACTGACGTAGAGATCTGTCGTGAAATATATGTACGTTATTTATTTCATTTTTGTATACTCTTCTAGTATAGAAGTAACGCTTTGGAAAAAACTAGGTTCATTTTACAAAAAGTCGGTGTTAATTTTCGCTTGTTTCTTTTCTTTCTTTCAGTTATTTTGCTGCATCTTTCAAGTTGTCACGCTGCCATCTTAACTTTTCGATTTTTTATAATCCTGTAGTGTGTTTTGAGAGAAATTAAATTGTGATAACAAGGATCGGAGATTGAGTGATCTACTAATTAACCATCAATTTGTACAATATTACTTTTCTAGGCCCTCGACGCCACTCATCGTGCTGCCGTCGCCAACATGATCCACGAGCTGTCAGGGGAGGCCCAGTTTATTACGACAACCTTCAGACCTGAGCTGCTTCTGCATGCCAACAAGTTCTATGGCGTCCGCTTCAGAAACAAGGTAGGCTACTCTAATATGTAGAGGTAATCACGCTCACGTTGCTGTTGCTAGACAGTCGTAGCGGAATTTTAGCGTCACTAGTATGTTTTGCTACTGGGTGTTTAATCTTGTCTCGAATCAAATAAAATTATCTCTAATTCGGAATAATCTTACCCAGTAGAGATAAGATTAATCCCAGTAGCGGTTACTGCAGTTAACTTTAATCCTTACTCCGAAAAACTTTTTACAATGTAGTATTTAAACTAGAGAATTATGTGGGATTGTGGTATTATTATGGGGATATTAATCACAAATATAATTTTGGTTCAAATTTTGCTTCTGCTTGACGCAATGCTGCCCTCTTGTGGACCGTCATCAAGACCAGCCAAGATTTCATGCATAAAACATTCTTGTCCTACATAACAACCAATTTCGAACAAGAACAGAAAAAAAATTAAAGGAGACTGAAAATATTTGCAAGGATGATATGATATGATATTTATTTACATTATAAGCCTAAGGGGCATAGCAGACAAACAAAATAAGTAAATGGAAATACTGAAGGAAACTAGCACTAGTACGTCACACTAAACACCACTCAAACACGTGTCCCTGTTTATACGGGTCACTCTGAGGAGCCTTGCCAGGTTTTGCAAAATAAGAAAAAACCTACTCCGCATAAATTTTAACAACCAGTCCCTCTCATGAACTCCCATCTTAAAAATAAAATAATTACATGCTGATATTTAAAAATTACATATTATTCAGTGATGATTCACGGCAGGGAGCTAAGAATCCCGGCGATGCCGATCCGTATCCAGGTGGTCAGCAAAAGGGTTAGCCGCCTGCGAGTAGCAGTAGCAACCTAGTTGAATATATTTGCGGATGCTTTCATTGATTGTGGCATTTTCGTGTAAGACAAAGGTTGCTGGTATCACGAGATACAGATAGGACTAGGTTTAAGCAGAAAGAGCGGATTTGTAAGCCATAAGCTTTATTGGACCCGTTGTACCTCTGATACTTTTTCACTCTGTTTCCTAAATTACCTTAAATCGCACTTGCAAGCAATATGGATGTTGTATCCCGATGAGTAGCTTGCGGATGATGATGGTGCTATGATCTGGTTGCTGCTTCTGGGGCGCACCAGTCCGTTTTCGAGGGCTGCCCGCGCCGGTCCTCATCTAGTCGCTTTTTGAAACCTTCGGGTGTTTCGCTGGTGACAGTTGGTTCGGACAAGCTATTCCATAGAGGAACAGCTCGGTTACTGAAGAAGTGCTGGTGAACACGAGAGATGTTGGACCTTCTGGACAGTTTTCGGGAGTGGCCCCTAGTCCGTGAGTGGTTGTCGGGGGCGAAGAGGGAGGGAGACCATTAAAGTTGAGGATTCTGTAGACTAGTAGCATGTCCCCTCTCTTCCGCCGGTAAGCGAGTGTCGGGATCTTCAGTTTCTGTAGTCGTTGTTCGTACGGTAGTGCTCTAAAGCCTTAGATCCTTAAAGTTCAATGGGCACATCAGACTACCCCAATCCCACTCTGTAACAATCTAAGAACAATGCTTACCCCCTAGCTTTTTCAGCTTTTTCAACAGTTTCCTCTCTGTGATATTTCAAAGGCTAAGTTTTTGGGCCAGTACATGCTCAATTTACTAGCTTGGACAAAGATAAAAGTGATGTTCCTTATAACACTTAGTAGATCTTTTATGCATGAATCAGCTTGTCTAATTAAGATTTGAATAAGCTATTTGTTTCTGAATGATTTTTGTATCTATGTTATTTTTTATAAACTTATTGCATATTCTTGCACATTTTATAAAGCAAGTTAATCAAGCTTCACAACACTATTCCACAATGAAAAACTTTTAATAGGCACTTAAAACATGGAACTTCTTTTTCGAAATTCAGGAATTTCCTGTCACGATACCCCAGCTCCTAAGATTTAGATCGCCGAAATGCCAGAGAGGTAAAGACAAGGGATAACAAGAAAACGGCCGATTTTCGTAGCGCCTTCTAAAGGAAGTTGGAAATGTTTATTTTGAAGCATTTAATAGAAAGTGAAGCATTAGAAGTGTCCACTGTACTTTAATCTTTCCATCCATTCTCATTCCCGAGAGTCGGTAATTCTGATTCCGCACACAATAGGCTCCCCGATCACTGTGTCCGAGAAGTTTATTGGTCAGAGGACCGGCTATGCAAATTCCACCATCAGAGGCAGTTGGTCTGGAGAGGGACCAAAGCCTTTGTTTGGTTCGCTGTAAGCAGAGGGGAGTTTCGAAGTGATGAACTATCTCACGAAACCCGAACAGAAACCGGTGCGTGATGTCCTTTAACACAAATGACCTACCGGGGTACGAATTCCAGCTATTTGCCTAGTGCTTTTCAAATGCCCAGGGCCGTTGGTTAGTCGCGAAGAGATCATTATTTGAATTTCTGGAACCTCCCATCGAAAATTCGTACCCAGTAATACTGATTATGAGTCCAACAAACGCCATTAATCCTCAGGAAGAACTAGAAAACGTCTCACTAACGACTCAAACTCAACAGCTCAAATCATGTGTCAACCAATCACGGCGCTCGTTCAGGACAGCTGTGGTGCCGCTTCCGACTCTTCCGCTAGGTACACGGTAGTGATGGGCGATATTGAGGAATATCGATATTTTCGAATACGATTATCGTAAACCGATATTGAAACTGTTTATACTGCTACATTTTTAATGGGCAAAACACTAAAAAAAAATAACTAAAAGAACAAATCAAACATCCCCATTAAGAAAGAGTAGCATTTCCACGCTTTTCCTTCCCAGTCTGTTCCTCCTACATAATCGAAATCAAGTTTGAAATCCCTATTCGTTATACTGTTCTGAAAATCCCGATAGATCTTTTGCACATCGTAACGCAACTATCGAAAATATCGATATTTGAAAAGCCAATATCGATATTTTTCAATATTATCGATATTTCGATTATCGTATCGAATATCGCCCAATACTAGTACACGGCGATTCTGCATCGGCAAGGAGAGTTAGTCTTAAAGAGTATTGCCACGAAGAGTTGAATAATTTTTTATTCCAGTCCAGCGGTTTCAAGTGGACTAGCTTCTGCAATTCCCCCAGTGTCTCATTATCAGTGCTTGTTCACAGATGTAGTAAAATAGATCCACAAGTTGGCGAGTAGAAATCTGTAATCTGCTTGCCGAGACGGTAGTCTTGCACTGTCATTGGAGTAGAAAATGAAAGCTATTATTTTCTATTCATTATCTTATGGATCATATACTGTCTCTGTCACAACTCACAAGTGTTGATAATTAGACAAAGGAGGAGTTTCAGAAACTGTTAAAGAGCTGAGCTGGAATAAGTCGAATGGCTGCCCTTTAAAATGTTCTTGGAAACCTGTTTCCAGTTGCAGTTTGCAGGACCCAAGCGCTTGTGTGCTCTAATATTATTATAACTGCCATATAACGGAAGTTGGATAATTGCTGCTGTTTAAAACCAACTCGGAAAGTTGTTTCAGTTGTACTTTATCTAGATAAATAAATAGAGCCCAGCTGGCACTAAACATTGCTACCATTACACCTGACGGATAGCACCTTGCAGAACCCAAGCCTTTTGGTCTACTATTTTTATTCTAACCGTCTGCTCTTAGGTGAGTCATATCGATTGCGTCACGAGAGAAGAGGCGTACGATTTCGTCGAAGATGACCAGACGCATGGGTAAACTCTGGTGAATTTTAATTTTACGAAGTTTTAACAAGAATATTTTGTATGGTAATTCTGAAATATACCTTTCATTTGTACAAGTGTCAATCTTAGTTTCGTTAGTGATGTAGAACATCTTGTTTCTTGCGATGCACAGTCATACTTTGTCAACTTATGTTTTTTTTTTACTCAAGGTTCCGCATGCTAGATTTGAAGTTCTCAACAGTCTGATAGCCTGCCATCTAACGGACCTTAGGTCGTTTTTTGGCTGTTCTTCTGTTGATCAACGAACGACTGTTAATTGGCAAAATTTCCCTGTTGATAACAGAGGTGAATCTCTGTTTGGAAACTGTGGCGGATTATTCCAAAAGTTGACAAACACAGTCGATTAAAGGGTGATTCTGGCGGTCTCGCGAGCTTATGCGCCAGCTGACCCAATGTGTGAAGCAAATATTAGATTTTTGGGATCCCATCGACACCTCTGGTCTTGTTTACTTAGGACTGCAGTACTTCAGGAATAAGAACGTCTTTTGAAGTGAAAACTAGCCTACTCTTGTTTGCTGTAAATTCCGAACAGATGTACTTTGTATCCACTTTGTCTTGGATCGCCCCTTTCGTTGCCAGACAACTTTCGGTTGAATAGATAATCTTGGGATCGCAGAAAGGCACTTTTATCATCAGTGTTTCCACAAAATTTCGCCTGTGGCGCTCACTCGTTAGTTAGTTGGCGTTTGAGGCTTGGAATTTGGGGGGGCTTGAACTATGTTAAAAGCTAAGAATTTGCATGGGAAGTAGTTAAATGTTGCAAGAAAAAAAAGGTGAATTCAAAAAATTACGCCTGCGGCGCCTTAATTAATCATGGACACAGTCGTTAGCGACGTTGTCGCCATGCAGCAACACCGTTTTTTTGCGATTATTTCAAGTCCTGTTGGCAAAATTGGAACGGTCTTCCAAAGGTAAAAGTCTAGTGACGCTGTATCCATGAACAAAAAAAACAGAAGCGGAAAAGCGTGAAAACGTGCCAATTTTTCTCTTTAGACTTTTTTGTACATACTCAGCAACTTTTTACATTGTAGCTTCATGAAGGCAACTCGCTGTGTTTTTCCAAATTTTTTTTTTATAAATTCAGTAAAAATCAGGTACCGATTCGGTCAATTTTTAACATGTGCGCCCCCCCCCCCCCCTCCCCTCCAATGATGAAAGGCTCAGGACGCCCCTGAGTGCAGGGATACCTATGAAATCGCAAAAGTTGTCCGTCAGTCCGGCGTCTCTCTGTCCTCTGTAAGCACGATAACTCTCGAAGGGAATGAGATATTTTGATGAAACTTGGTGTGAGAATTCTTATGGTCAAGAGTAACGTCAAGTTCGTAGATGGGCTTTGTAGCTCTATTTTTAGGGGTGGAGGATGGGGGTTTCAAATTAAGGGGCAAACAAAAATATTTTTTAAGAGCAATTGAGACAGTTGATTTAGGGGTAAGGATACATGCTCAATTCGAATACGAAAGTTATTTTCTTGCCGGACAAGTAGTTCACACGGAATCCAGCGAAAACCGGACACAAAATTTGTCGACCTATTTTCCGCTATAGCAGTCTCTATCCCTTTATTTTCAAATCAGTCTAGCTCTGTGCGTGGATGACGACATTCAATTGTTTATTCTATGGACGTCGGAGAGATCTAGTGTAATCGAAGGACGAAGGGGTTGATATATAATGTTCAACCGAGGATGTTTTTCAATGAGGATTCACTGGTAAAATACAGGTCAAGTTCGTAGATTGGTCCTTTAGTCCTATTTTTAGAGGCAGAGAATTCGAATTTACTGTTAAAACATGTCTGTTTTATAATTTAATTAGATATTCATTGAGGTGGTAAGGAGGTCCGCTGAATCCATATCTGAACTTAGTTTTCTTGCTGGACAAATGGTTCATCACGAAGTCGGCTGAAACTGGAAATTTGGTTAAGCTCAAAGCTGTTTCTGTACTCGATTAGAGATTCGGTATCGGATCAAGGAGACATGCTGAATCCATCTTTGAAGTTTATTTTAACAGTAAAGATCTTCAAGGAATCTGACGAAGACTGAATGGCGAAGACATGACCCGATTGTTTGAATCAAATGTTAGATTTTTGGAATTCTATCCTCTGGTCTTGTTAAGTTCACCTCGATCTTCAGATGCATGATCGAGGTAAAAATAACTTCAGAGTGTGCATTACACAAGTGGGAACATTCCTTATAAGCAGGAAGGATCGGACATGGGACCGGTTGCTTCATAAATGTGTTATTCTCAGTTAAAACATGTAGTTGTAGTATGCCTTGCAAACTCATTAGTTCTAGGTCGTTCGAAGCAACATGCACAATCCGAGGAGCACAGATATACTCCCCAGAGAAAAAGCCTGTTCTGGCTCAAAGAGAATAAAACAAGGAAAACGTAAAAATAAGCGTAGTGCCGTTATGCTGGAGAAAAATTACATGGGAAGCGTGGAAATGAAAGCGGATGGAACGATTAGATAGGTAGAAAGACATAGTAAATCTAGGTTGGACGGGTTTGATCCTTTCATAAAAATCTTTCAATAATAAATAGCACCAGATTAAACATCGAATAAAAGCGAGATCAATGACACTCAAAACAACCAGTTAAATAAAAGACAAAACGAAAACTGATGAACTACTAAATCTTTGCGCTTTCTTTAAGAAATGGCTATAGCCGGGAGCAACATTTAGCTTTGTTTCTTGAGTATCGTTTAAATACTGAAGTAGTCAACCCATCGTGGTTTCCAAAAATGTATAGTGCAAAAACATTTTTTGTCTGAACTGATGACGCAATCAGTCGGCTCATAGGCCTAGCTATCCCTCAGCGATGAAAAAAAAATTCTGTAGCCGGGGACCTTTCGCCATGGGGTTCACAATGCCCACGCTCAAGAGGCTCACGACCAGAATGCCCACGGTTCGAAATGCCCACGATTCAGAATACCCACGACTCAAAATGCCCACAATTGAGGCCGAAGACTCCTATGGCGATTATTCCTTCTTTTCCGATCTGAAGTCAACCCATCATGGTTTTCAAAATATTAATATTCCAAACACATTTTTGTCTGAACTGACGACGCAATCAGTAGTCTCATAGGCCTACTATCCCTCAGCCATGAACACAAATTTTATAGCCGGGGCGTTTTGATCGGGGACGTTCTGTCATAGGGACGTTTTGTCATCGGGACGTTTCGTCAAGGGACGTTTCGAACGTTGACATTTTGCCGACAACCCTGTCTCTCGCTTTTGGTGTGTATGGTATGTAAATGTTCTCCAGTCAGACTTCACTTTAACAGCTAACCCATTGTAATTCTGACAAGCTAAAATCTGAAAGACCTAAGTGAGGCAGATACAAATTAAATGGGAGTAGAACATGTAGTCGAATTGCTGCCACCATGAATCATGTCTCCGACCTGTCGGAGTTATGAAACCTTATTTGAACGACTCGGCTCGTCTTTAGGGACGGGTTTACGACTGAAGCTGGGCAGGGCCAAGATTAACCGTCTTTTTAAAGGACTCGGATTGTTTTTGATGAAAATGAATGCCCGGGACCTCGGCGAGGCCAAATGAAACGACTAATACGACTTTGCAAAAGGTAGGGGGGGGGGGGGAATCACCCCCCGTCGGGCCACCCCTAGTTGCTGCCCGTCTACTTCCTTCGGAAGAACTGCTTTGCAGACAGTTACCTCGGCAGTTCTTTGTCAAATTCGAGCCACAAAAATCTTGTTGGTCTCAGAAACAGGCTGTTGGGCCGCACAAAAGACCTAGGCAACACTCCTTGCAACTTTGCAAGTCACAGTCAGCCCACAAACTATTTGTGGGAGCACGGAAAACCGCCTTCTAGAGAAGATAAGCTTACATATTCTGAATGACGAAAAAGTAGAAGATTAAAAGAAAAGACACCCGCGTTATACAAAAAGGTGAAGGCTAAATAACAAACATTCTCAAGAAGGCGACGTGTACAGTTGTCATATTCGTTCATCCAGGCCAGATCCAGGCATTCACCACAGAAATCTAACTCTGCGGTCAAATTCTGTCTTTAAGTATTACCTCTATGTGATTGGAAAAACAAAAAGCACGTGTCAGGAGAAAATCTCCTTCAAACAAAATTAAAATGTCCGGCCTCTTGAAAAGCCGACAGGCGCTGGTTAAAATTAACACAGCTGCTGAAACATGTAAGATTTCAGTCTCCGTTTTTTCGTTCTTTTTTTATGAACAAAATAGGCCTAGGCTAACTTTTTTTCTTATCATTTCTTAAAGAAAGTGCAAAGATTTAGTGTTTAGTAGTTTTTCATTTTTTTTTATCTTTTATTTAATTAGTTTGTTTTGAGTGTTAGCTTACGCTGGAATATAACTCACTGATCTCGCTTTTATTTTATGTTTAATCTGGTGATATTTTTTATTAAAGCCAAAGGATTTTATTAAAGTTTAACTGAAAAGCCAACTTATTTGTGTATCATTTAACTGAACACACTTAAATATTTGGATTCTGGTAAGGGATTTCTGAAGTTCCCACTATCTTCTCTAGTAGTGACGTTAAGAATTTCTACAGCCGTCCCCACAATGCAAATTCTACTGTAAATATAAGGTATGAAGCCAAGCTGACCATTCATTTATAAAATAGAAAAAAAGAGAATTTTATTTATCCCTCGCACATCATCTTGGAGGGGTAACTAGCTGATCAAGAAAAACCCCTGAAAATCTCGTTTTTTCTATTTTATGAAATTCTACTATGACGTGGAAAATCTGAATCTCAATACAAACGTGACTTTCGAATGGCCAGTGGCAATCTTGGTGAAGACTGCTTAGCGGTAGAACACAAATTTTCACAAATCTTTTTCATCGAGCATAAAACACAGGTACAAGCACAGAAAGGGTGCATAAAAGTACCGAAAATCCAACAGGGAAATTCCACTATTTGAAAATCAGTTATTCCTGAATACAGCAGTAATGAAATAATGCATTTTCATCTGCTTCCCATCTCAGCCCTTTTCGTTTAAAATTTAAAGGATAAAACCCGTCTAACCTAGATTTACTATGTCTCTCTACCTATGTAATTGTTCTGTCAGCTTTTGCTTTTAATTTTTATCCAGCATAATGGCACTACCCTTATGTCTGCATATTCCTTGTTTTACTCTCTTTGAGCCACACTGGGCTTCCCCTTTCTCTGAGCAGCATATTGGTGCTCCTCATATTATGCATGTTGCTTCGATCGACCTAGAACTGACCAGTTAGAAGTCAATTGCAAGGCATAATACACTACATATTTTAACTGAATACTGTACAACACATTTATGAAGCAACTGGTCCCATGTCCAATCTTTCCTGCTTATAAGGAATGTTCCCACTTCTGTAATGCACACTCTGAAATTGTTTTACCGCGATCATGCACCTGAAGATCGAGGCAAACTTAAAAATCTATGCTTTTGGAGGTTTCGCCGCAGGGACATTTTGACATGGGACAGTTTGTCACTGGGACATGTTGACACAGGGACGTTTTGTCATGGGTATGTTTTGCCGGGGACACCGGAGACCCGCAAAACAAGTGTGCCCTCGAGCTCTCCTCTGCTGAATGGCAGGATCCAAGTGTCTTTCGCCTTGCCCTATTCCACCATTGCATAGCCTTTCGGCCAAGTGCCATATACCATATACCCAGGGGCGTCGCAAGGGGGGGTGCGGGGGGTGCAGCACCCCCCCACCTTTTTGAGATTCGGTAAAATTTTGGGCCGGAGGCCCAAAATCGTTCGGTATTTTTTCGATAGCAGAACTATTCTATATAGTTACAGGGATTCGGTAGTTATACTGAATTCTAAATAGGCTATATGTACAAATCTCTTCGGTATAATGATGGGGATTCAGTATAATTGCCAATATTCGGTAGTTATCACGAATTTGGTTAGAGAATTCACTGAAATCATTTGGTAATTTTTCGATGCCGGAACTGTTCGGTATATTTATGGAGATTGGCGTAGTTACACAGAATCCCCAATAAGCTATTGGTTCAAAATTATTCGGTATCATGATTAGGATTCGGTAATTTATTCAGTATAGTCTCCAGGATTAGGAAGTTAACCACAAATCCTGACTTTGTTCCAGTTTCGACAAAAGTATACCGAATAAGAATATTGTTCGGTAGTCTTTCGACACCAAACAATTCGGTATAGTAACCGGAATACGTTAGTTATACAGAATCCCGAACATGCTATCGGTCTAAACTTATTTGGTATAATAACTGGGATTCGGTAATTTATTCGTTATAACTGCCAGGATTCGGAAGCTACCACTACCCTCAGAACAGTCGAGTGAAGCACTGGTCGCAGAGAAAAGGGATGATCTATGATACCATCGATAGTCCTTACTTTTATTTTGGATCCCCAGAGAATATCTAATCATAAATATTTCTACAATTCCGCCTGCAGCAGTTTATTTTTTGGAAGGACGCGTCATTTGACGGAGGTTTTAAGCCAGTTTTAGGATTGAGATTTTGAAACATTAAAAGCTAGAATTTGGATGGAAATTAAATTTGGGAGGAAAAATAAAACAAAAATTTTCGCCTGCGGCGCTAACTTTGTTTGATTATGGGTAGTATATTAACTAGACTACAGTTGCTGCTGCTGCTGCCGGAACGTCGCTCCGTCCGGTTTGTGGAACTTCTTAGAGTCTCGGTATTTAATCAACGGTAAATGACAGAATTTGTCACAGAAGCATTTTAGCCTACAGAAAAAAAAATGGATTTCAAAAATTTTCGCATGCGGCGCTCGATTTAGTTTTCTTTTCGCTATAATAGATTATTACTGCAATCATGCCCGGCAATATATTCTACATGTGGTCTTCGCCAAAACGCCGCCTAATAGTTGGCTTAACGTCTTTCATGCTGCCCTTTATTGTTACTCTTCCTACGTAATCGCTTCTGTTCCAGAATTTAAAGCTCGAATTCTTAGTTCTAAGATTCGGTAAAAAATTTATAAAGATTCGGTAAAATTTTGGCTCTGCACCCCCCCACCGAAAATGCACTTGCGACGCCCCTGCATATACCGATAACTTTTCCGTCGGTCAGTCAGTCAGTCCGGTGTTTGCGAGTTAGGGTACTTCCAGATGTGCTAGGACGATGAAACTTGGCAGGCATATTAGGGGGGACCCAACCAAACTAACTTGGAAATATTCACTTGCCCGAAACGAGCATCGTGGGAGAGGGAAGGGAGCCGGAATCCTGAATTTAGGGACATGCATAACTTTCAAATGGGTGATCGGGTCTTAATGAAACTTGATATGTGGAAAGATGTCATGTCTCAGATGTTCCATTTCAAGTCCGGGCGGAATCCGATGAATCTTGGGTGGGGGAGTCGGAGGGGGGAACCGGAAATCATGTGACGTGCTTCGAGTAGAGCAATCAGGATGAAACTTTGTGGGAGGAACAAGCATAAGCCCTAGGTGCATCATTGACAGAAGCGGACCGGATTCTTGCACTGTGGGGGGACTTGGACGTGGTTCCGGAATTCCGGTGATACAGAGTTAAGTTACTTCCAGGTGGGCTAGGACAATGAAACTTGGCAAGAAAGTCAGGGATCCGACCAGTCTGACCTGTAAATAGTCAACTTTCTGATCCGACCACAGTGGGGGAGTGGAGGGAGGGGGAATCCGGGATCTCGATGAATGTCAAAACTTTGGAAACGGTGATCGGATCTTAACGAAACTTTACATGTGGAAAGAGCTCGTGTCTTGGATGACCTATTTACATATACAGCTTTATGATATTCCTTCAGCCATAGCTAACCTTCAGCTTGGCAAACCCAGTAGCCCCAATTAGCTAATAATAATAATAATAGATTTATTGCCGATCATAATGCACAAACATACAAAAAGATGCAGTAATTGAATAAAGAAGAAGAAAAAGAACAAGGAAAGAAAGGAAAAAATAACATTACTTTCAACAACAATAACGGAAAGAATGCAAGAAACTAAAAAAAAAAAAAAACACTGACAGAACTTGCACTGAGTAAAGCATCTGCTTAGCTACATTAAGGCTGCTGAGCTACAATAAGAGCTGTGGCCTTTCCCGAGTAATAGATATAGGTCGTGCTACTGCACACTAAGGCGCCCCAGCGTTAGATTAACAGAACCTGTTTCGACATGGCTAGAGGAGACAGTGGTGTAACTAGCGTTTAAATGTACCCTGTTGAAAAAGAATCATTTCTGTGTCACATTTTGTTTGAAGAAGTCAGCCAATTTAAAAAGACTTTTCTTACAGGTCAAAAGAGGCTGGCATCAGGTGGCCATGGCAAGGTCATCAACTTCAAACCCAAGACTATGAATGACATGCCAGTTCCACAAGGGTCATGGGCACATTTGAATGCTGCAAGACAAAAGAGTCACAACATGATCTTGTATGGTGGCATTGCTTTCTTCGGTGCTACATTCTTCATTGTGAGTTCTGAATGTCTTGTAGGGTGAAAAAAATATCCAGTTAGTTTTTTGCTAGCAATTAAAGGACACCTGAATGAAGAGTACCAAGTATCGTCCCTATCTGTATGACGTCCGTTAACATTGACTGCAGAAAACCCGATCCAAATACGAAATAGAATTTCCAAGCTATGATTTTTGCTCCATTTTGCATCTTTCCTTGTTTCAGTACTGAACAATTTTAGAAATGAACAAATGTCTCCAATCAACCCTTCTTCTGGAATATTTTTTAACCAGTTAAGCCCAAAAGTATATCTAGAAGAAATTCCAATACGATCCGGCCAGCGCTGTACAAGTCTGCTCGTGCAAACCTTGGAGTCTGCTCGTGCAAACCTCCAGAAACAAACAACCCTTCTTTGAAAACGTCACACTCAGGAGAAGAATGCTCTCCGTGGCCACGTCTGTAAATGTATTCTCCATGGTGTGTTCAAGTATGGTTTCATTGTTCAAGTGTCCTTTAAAGGCTTGCAAAGGCCAGCTTCCTACATGTTGCTCTTCCGTCAGCCTTTGTTCTGGGGCAGATCACAGATTATAGGATGCAAAAGGGACTCATTGATTCGGAGGTCTTTACGCAGAATTCTGTTGGTATCCTTTATCATTGCTAGGCCATCTATTGCCAGTCTTACGACTGGGTTAGTCAGAAGTTTGAAAACGTTTAACACTAAGAGCGTGTTCCACCCTTCTAACAATAGTTACTATTAGTTACTATTTCCGTTCCATCCTCACGAAAAGTTACTACGCTGACCGTTCCAACCTTGTCGGAATAGTAACTAATAGTTACTATTTGCTTACCATGCTCGGGAGCGTAGTAAGCGTAGTAACTACGCATCTCTGTAACGTAATTGGTCGGATTCACCCCTGGCGTGAGATTCTGCTGGAAAATAGAAAAATCGTTCCAGCCTTGACGGCAAAAAGCCAGAATTCGTGACGTCATGCGTAGTAACTATGGTTAGTAGGGTGGAACACGCTCTAAATTGCACGTCTTTGTATTAGGTGATAGGAAATGTAAAATATGAGCAGAAAATCTGTGTTGTAACCATTTAGTGTCATGTTGTTGTGAAACAACACTTTAACCAGTTTAATTTGTAATTTCTTCTGCAACGATAACATAAGTATGGTAACATTGAACATAAGGATGCGCATCTTGTGTTGTTATCAGTGGCGAAACTAGCCTGTTTTCGTGGGGGGGGGGGGGGGGGGGGTGCAGTTCCAGATTTTATCGACAAGATTTAATGATTTACCGACAAAAAGCGCCATTGAACAAACACATCTTACAACCATTGCAATAATAAGTTGTAACACAGGTATCAATTGAGATGGTTTTCTAACGAAAGTTAATGAATTCGCCATTCACTTCCTGGCACCAATGTTTATCACATGGAACCAGGAGCATAATATGCAATAGTCTTGCAAACCAGAAAATAAGTGATAAGACACTGCAACAGATTACTTCACTGCTTGAAGATTTACGCGGCTGTCTTTTTCACTTGTAAACTAAGCGACTTTTTGGGGCCCAAAACGTTAGCACATATGGGCTCGTAAAGTTTGTCTGTCGGTGTTTTACTATGATAAGTCTCACAGGGATTTAGATATCCTGTTGAAATTTGGTAGATAGATATCGCTTTTATTCTTTTCGAACTATCGTGGTGCAAATGAAATTTGTCGAAATCGTCATATATACATGTAAAATATGTCAAGGTCATATATAAAAGTGAACACCAAATAAATTTGAAATTTGTTATGGATGCGCTAGACAAAACTACAGGTGAAGTGAACAGGCAATCTAGCTTTATGGAAACTTGATGGCTGATGGGAGCAGATTTGCTGCTTCTGTGTCCGAACGAAATCCGAAAACTGAGTGGGACGTAGGGGCCAGAGTAACTTTTTGAGACTCCGCAAAAACCAAACGGGTTCATGGGCCCTAGAAAGTGCTCGGATTCGACTGAAACTTGCCCAAGATGTTCAGTTTATCCGCGTCCGAGAACAGTGCTGCAAGGAGATCTCGGTAATATTGTAATACGGGTAGGCGACGAACGGATTGAGTGATTGGGGTAAAACTTAAAAGGTACAAAATTCGTGGGACCTTGACACGTAATTTGAGGCCCAAGTCGGATCTGTCGTCCGTGGGATGAAGGTGGGGCTTAGAGGTACCGTTCGCGTAGGCTGGACGTTTTTCGGAAATGCTCCATTCGAGCGATGCTTGATAGATGGTAGACGGAGATGCCAAATATGTGCCGTTTATGTGTCCGAACTTCTTCTTGCCATTATGGTAGTGCTGTGGGGGGGGGGGGATTAGAGGTGGCGATACTGCCCCCATGTGACCTAGTTATTTAATGAAATTCATGGGAAGAGCAAGGAGCCCAAAAAGTAGGAAATGATGGAAAAAAGAAAAGCTGCTCGAACTTGAAATATTGTATTGCTCCCGACCTGATCTTAAGTGACGATAGAAGCTCAGGAGTTTGACCCTGTCAAATTAGCCTACATTCAGTTTATGTTACTAATTTACATTCTAGGCTAAACAGTCGGGAGCACTCTACCTCGGTTACAAACCAGATTTCAAGAATTTGCAGCATATAAAACCAACAGTAGTAGAACCAGCAGCGAAAGAAGAAGAGGTAGAACTAGTTGAAGAGGCTGCAGCAGTTGAAGAAGCTGCAGTAGTTGAGGCTGAAGCAGCTCCAGCTGTGGAACCAGTTCCTGAGGCCCCAGTTGAAGCTACAGGTTAGTGTTTAGTTGACCTACATTTACTTTAAGGAAAGCCGTACTCTCGCCGTGATCCGAGGACCTTTTGGGGAATCGAGGGAAACTACGAGAATAGAGTCACTGCCTGGGGACTAAGCATTGTAGAAAACAACGAGAACATGGGGAATGCCTGCATATGATTTTGTTCGAAAATTCGCAGATTTACGTCGTAGCTAAACTTAACGGCGATTCCGGCGGTCTGTAAAGCTCCGTGAGCTTATGCGCCAGCTGTGCTTGCGACTTCGGCTAAAAGTCGCTTCGCTTTCCAAAGCTGTTCTCGCGCTCCGCTAATTTCCGCCAGAACTTGGAAAGCGAATCCACTTCGAGAGTGGAAAGTGATTTTGACAAGTCAGCGAGAAGTTGTAAAGGTGCAATTGAGGCTCAGCGACTTTTTGCTTGTTCTTGCGTCCGGCGGATTCTCGCTTTGCTTTTTGGAAAGCGAACACAAGAGATCGCCAGAATCGCCCTTTATTCAGGTGATGCTATTGCCCTGTTAAGCATATGTTCAACTTTTGTTCATCTGGAGTTTTGTTTTAACTGAGTTTTACAGTTGCATTATTTAAAAAACAAAAAATTAGCGAAAATAAGGGGGGGTGGAATCCCCTCGACAGACAAAAGTGGAGTCACCGGGGAACGACCCGAATCATTACGAATGGGTAAGGTAGGATGACCCCAAAAGGGTCGAAGTTCTATCGGACCGTCCCGCTTCTAATGAAAACCAGTGGGGACAAGTCGGCTATTTCCGTAACCAAAGCTGACAGTCGTGATAGTGCCTTGTTCAGTTGAAGTATATATTCGTTGTAGCTTGTAACTATGTAGCGCTTGACTTCTTTCATCGGGTTCTGCATCTTTTACTTTTTCTCTGTCTTATTGTTTCTACTTCTATTGTTTACTTAGACTTTGCATTAGTTGATTTGGTTTTAGAAATTGTTGTCGAAGCCGAACCAGTTGCCGCAGCTGTTGATGCAGAGCCAGCTCCCGCAGTGGCAGAGGCTGACCCAGTCGGAGCGACCCCTGAAGAGGTAGCTGCGCCAGCTGAAGGTATAAGAGTTTGCTTCGCTTATACCTTGCGGTTAATTAGTTTCGTTACCGACCAGGCTTTTGCCGGCTCAGCTGTGGCCCAAGATGGTATACGGTGGAGCGAGTCCATCAGCTTTAGAGTTTTGCTGCTTTTTTTTTAAATCTTGGTTTTATTTCTCGCCTCTAAAGCAGCCAAATCGGAATGATATATTAAGAACTCAATATCTACTGTCAGCTTGTCGGTCAGTCAAATTTGTTAAAGCCAATAACTTAAAGCTGGAAGAGGTCGTCGAAATCAGTTAAAGCACAACTCTTATAGAAATGATGTTTTCACTATGAAACGGATCAGAATTTTTTTTTCTCGAAAATACCGTTACTTTCCATCCGAATTTAGCGTATTTGACGGTGCGAGACGGATAAGTCAGCTACATTTTATTTGAGCTATATTTCGGCCCTTCTTGGCAAGGGTCCTCTTCAGGCTCAAGTCGCTCAAGCTGGAAAATGATTAATTTTCCAATGTAGCTGACTTATACGTTTTGCACAGTCAAATATCATTCGCAGTCAGCTTGGGCTGAAGGAACATCTGAATTTAGCGATTTTCTTGTTAGCGCTTGCCGATTCTATCCAGCTCTCCGACGTGGCGGCTGGGCGCAAAACGTTTGAAAACTGAACGGCCGTGGTTAAAAAGCAGTAAACTAAGCTAATAAAACAAGTCAAAACCAGAAGATTCTCATATCCTTGTGTGTGAAACAGCTCGTGACGGCCGAAGAAGCCTAACAAATTGATAGGCGCGAAACGGAACAGTGGAGAAAGGTGGAGATTTTAGAAGCTTATACTTCCATAAGTTAGCTAATACATTATAAAAAGCAGAAAAATCAAGAGGGGTCCTTTAAGAGAAGCAGTCGAAGACATCCGAAAATGTAAAATTCACTAAATCAAAAAGCCAGTTAATACTTTACGAGAAACGCCCTGAAACAAAAGTCAGTAAAAAGAAAAATGTTTGGCAAGTCGATTATTTCTGTAACCAAAGCTGACAGCCGTGATGCTTGCTAGTTGAAGTATATATTCGTTGTAGCTTGTTGTAACTATGTAGCGTCATCTATCAGCACCTTTTACTTGCTCTCAGTCGTATTGTTTCTACATCTATTGTTTACTTTGCTTTGTTTCATTAGTTTAATTTGCTTTTAGAAATTGTTGTCGAAGCCGAACCAGTTGCCGCAGCTGTTGAGGCAGAGGCAGCTGCCGCAGTGGCAGAGGCTGACCCAGTCGAAGCAACTCCTGAAGAGGTAGCTGCGCCAGCTGAAGGTATAAGAGTCTGCTTGTCTTTTGCTTTGCGGTTAATTAGTTTCGTTACCGACCAGGCTTTTTCCGGCTCACCTGTGGACCAAGATAGTATACGGGGGAGCAAATCCATTTGCTTTAAGAGTTTTGTTTCTTTTTGGGATCCCAAAACGTAAGTGGACCTATGACATCGCAAAAGTTGTCCATCTGTTTGCACGATAACTCTCGAAGGAATTGAAATATTTTGATGAAATTGGTGGGAAGATCCTTTGGGTCAAAGTACAAGTCAAGTTCGAAGATGGGCTCTGTAGCCCTATATTTGAGGGTGGGGGAGGGGTTTCAAATTAAGAGACACACGAAATATTTTTTGGAAGCTGTTGAGATAGTTGATTTAGGGGTAAGGAGACAAGGTGAATCCGAATATGATATTTATTTTCTCGCCGGACAAATGGTTTACCCGGAATCCGGCGAAAACCGGAAATTTTTTGAAATGTAAAAGTTTAGTATGAAGTTGATTAGAGGTTTGATTTAGGGGCAAGAAGACGTGCTGAGCCCGAATATGAAATTTATTTTCTCGCCGGACAATTAGTTCGGCCGGAATTCGGCCAAAACCAGAGAATTTGTCAAAAATAAAAGTTTTATTTAAATTTGACACGATGTTCGATTTGTGGGTAGGAAGACATGCTGAATTCGCATATGAAAATCATTTCTCACCGGACGTATAGATCGCTCGGAATCCGGCTAAAACCGGAAAATCTGTCAAAAGTAAAAGTTTAATCTGAAGTTGATTAGAGTTTGGATGTAGGGGTAAGGAGACATGGTGAATTCGTCTTTGAGCTTTAGTTTTTTGCCAGACAAGTAGTTCGTCCGGAATCCGGCCGAAACCGGAAGTTGGGCAGAAGTAAGAAAGGAAGGAGATACACGTAGGCTATAGGGTAAACCATATGCTGAATCCTTATTTGAATATTTGACAGCGCAAAACGGATATCTGAATATATCTGAACTTGTTTGTAAATGTTAAAAGTAAAATGTTTAAGAAGTCTGTTGAAGACCGAATATCTACATTTACAAGACCGAATTGTCGGGAGCAAACATTAAAATTTTAGGATCCCATCGAAACCTTTGGTCTTGTTTTTTTAAACCTGGGTTTTAGTTTTTGCCTCTAAAGCAGCCAAATCGGAATGACATATATTAAAAACTCAATATATACTGATAACTCAATCAAATGTGAACTAATAACTTAACGCTGGAAGAGGTCTACAAAATTCATTAAAACAACAAGAGCTACGAGCTCATATGGCACTTGTCACGAGTAGGTGCTGTGAGAAACGAGAAAGTAAATCTGAAGCTTTTTCCGGAAATTCCGGTACCCCTCCCCACCGTAATCTGATCCAGTCTGGACCCTAAAATATGTCACCTAAGGCATACTATCTCTCTACTTTCCAAGTTTCTTTCAAATCACTCCATTCGTTCATTCCCTACTCTACTTTCCAAGTTTCATTCAAATCATTCCCTATGTGAGCCACAACATTTCCGAGACTTTATTAAAAGAGAAACCCAATTACGAGAAACACCCAGAAAAAAAGTCAGTAAAAAGATTTTTTTTTTTTAAACTGACGATGAATTGGTAGGATAAGTGATGGTGCTACGGTGTTCCTTTTAGTTTGGTCAATTTTACGTCAAAATAGTCGATTTTTCTGAATATCAGCCGATTTTTTTCAAAAATGTCATTTTTTGTTGTTGAAAACAGTCGTTTTTTCAGCTGAAAAATTCGGTAAATGCCACGTCTCCCCCCCCCCCAAACATTTTGGCTAGTAACGCCTCTGCTACTTCTCGTTGAATTTCTGTTTGTTTTATGTTCAATCTTTTCCTTTTCCCGTATTGCGCTTTTCTACTATGGTATGTTTAGTGGATTAATCATTCATTCACAAGGCAAAACCAGCTGCAAGTGTTGAGGTTGTGGAAGTTTCCTGTTTTTCGAACTTCTGAGATATTTGCTTCAGATGAGTTAGAACTCTTGGATGAATTAATCACAGGAGGGAGCGGCAACGTGTTCCTTTTAAAATTTTCTTGCATTTTCAGCTGAAGTATTGCCAGCCACCGCAACCACCCTTGCCAGCTCAGCTGCGGCCGATGTGGTGGTGGATGTCTCTCCAGCAAACGCCGAATCTAGTCAATAGTTTATTTGAATTTTAGGGGGATTTAAATACCTGAACAATGTGCCTTACAGTAGCTGTTGACAAATTAAACTGGAAATCAGTTTAGACTGAAAGTAGATTTACTGCTAGAAGCAAGACCCTGTTACATTTTCCTCACTTTCATCGTCGGTAAAGTCTATCACCACCTGTCCTTAATTGCACGTACTGAGAAGATCCCAAATTCGGCAGCAAAATCCTGGTACTAGGCATAGTAAACACTGAACAGCCAAGGACATCAGTATTTATCTTTTGGTGTTCCTTTCTTCGCCCTTTTCCCGTCATTTCTTCATGATGATCGTTCTTGTCCAGTGCCGTACATAGAGATTGTAGACTATCCAAAGAAAACCGATATTTTTTCAAAAGGAGTAATAACAAATAATTAAACACTGTGCGCTATAGAATTTTGCAATTTTGAGGATGAATTGCCAGTGTTTGTTAACCATTCTCAACAAGTGAATTATTTGAAACATATTTCAGACGTGTCGTGATTTTTTATAACGATATTGAAGAACAAATTGTAAATGATTCGTAAAGTTTCAGTTATTTACATGAAAATAAGTCTCGTATCCTATTTTATGGTTTTTGCTCTTGGAGTCAAAGTCTGGCTTCCTAATTGGTCAGTATGCCTATTGTGGACATTGACTCAGATCTGCTGTCTGTGGATTAAACATTGTGAAAACCTCCAACCGACTCGCGAGATCCCGTTTATTCCTGCTTTGTGATTGGCTGGTACCGACATTGAGGGTGAAATTTTGGTGCGAGTGGGTGGCTTCTTACGGGAATGTGGGATCTTCTTAGAACGTTATGTCGGCGTACACGATTATCTTCCGTACACACAAGATTCCTCCGCCATTACAACGGGCGTTAGCGTAGGGCCAATGATTACTTGGTCTCCGACGCCATCTTTAGGCCGAAGAGCCGAACCTTACCTTTGTAGAATGACAGGGATTGTTTCCACGGTGATTAGCTCTTCCGGTGGAAAAGTTGTTGAAGAGGATATGGGTTCTTGCTTCTATTTTCGTAGTGCAATATTACTTGTTGTTCTGGTCGTATGCTGTTACTTTTGTTTTTTTTATCAAATGACCACAAGAGGAGAGCAGCTTGTGTTTCGTATGAGTATGGAAAAGTATGGAAAAGTTTGAAATCAGGAAAATGGTTGAAAGATGTAAGCTTGCTTTATTTCACATGCGTCTTCTGCATTGTCACATGTTTGATAACAGATAACACAGATTTGCGCATCCTTGTGTTAAATGTTGTGAGAATACATCTGTTATGACTCGTTTAGGTGTTATGGTTTCACGAAAAGATAACAGTAAAAAGGGCCACAACAGATATATTCTCAGAGCCTTTAATCGCTCAGAGCGTTAACATATGCTATCTGTTATCAGACTTCTAACAATGTGGTAGCCTATGCTGGAAAAATTTCTACCCTGTTGTTTCTGAGCTCTATCACATTTGCGTGATAATATTAATCGGGAGTATTGTATGATCAGATAACCAGTAAATAAAAGCGGCTCTATGAACAGGGATTGAAAACTGATACGAGACCTGTTGCTGTCTCTTTAACTTGTAGATTTGAAATTCGCCAAATTTCCTGATTTCATCTTTTTTGCAGGAGCTTCCCTGTTGGCTAGCGACCTTCCCTCCGAAGTTCCCTATTTGCTCATTGGAGCTGGTACCGCCTCTTTTGCCGCTTTTCGAGCAATCAAAGCGCGAGACCCCAAAGCGAAAGTCCTCGTGATTGGGGAAGAGCCGTACTTCCCATATATGAGACCGCCCCTTTCTAAGGAGCTGTGGTTCCGCGATGCGAATGAATCCTCGGACAATTTAGTGTTCAAGCAGTGGAACGGAAGGGAGCGCAGTTTGTTCTACGAGCAGGATGAGTTTTACTGTGACGTCAAGGAGCTCGCAACGCGCGAAAATGGTGGCGTAGCCGTTTTGCGCGGACAAAAGGTGAAGCGAATCGATGCAGAAAGCAAAATGGCAATATTAGAAAACGGACAGATTGTGAAGTACGAAAAGTGTTTGATCGCCACGGGTGGCAAACCGCGGAACTTGCCGATTCTGTCCGGCGCTGGGGAGGAGATTTTGGAGAAGGTGACGCTTTTCAGAAATATTGAGGACTATAAAAAGCTGGATAAGATTTCCAAAGAGGTCAAGTCCGTTGCAATCATTGGAGGTGGATTTTTGGGCAGTGAATTGGCCTGCGCCTTGGGAAGGAGAGGTAAGCAGCTTTCGGTCATGGAGTAATAATTAGTTGCGTTTTGCAGATACCACGGTCAGAAGTCTTTTTTGCAGTTACCGTGGTAACCGATACCACGGTCAAAAGGCGTTATTGCAGTTATCGTGGTATTTGGCCAGTTACTGTGGTGTCTGAAAAAGTCATCTCACTTACATCAATTTTTGTCAAATTGGTCGGAAAGAAGTTTGGCACTTAGTGATGTGACTGAATATTAGTTTTTCTTTTGGGATGACTTCGAAAAGCGCAATTTCGGCAGTACCGTGGTAACAGATACCATGGTATCTGCAAAAACGCAACTCATGTTATCTGATATCACGTTACCGTGGTAACTGCAGTTGAACTTCCGACACTGTACTTCGTATTATTCAAAAACAGATAATCTGACAGAACCTCCGTCTCCCTATCTCTGTAATATGACTATGCAGAGTCGAATATTTCTCATACCCTGTCCGCTACGAACGAGCGGAGGTTAGTAGCTTCGCGCCACATCACGTTTCGATACCTGTATAAATAGCTAAATCGCTGTGCAGCCACCGGTGAGGAAAAGTAGGAGTCAAAGCTGACTGGTTCTATGGACGCGCTCCAGAGCGGGTCAGCGCGCAGAGTACGCCTCCTGCCAACCTCCTTCACTATTTTTTTTTCTGCGATAAGCAACGGTGAAGACGGAAGAGGAGTAAACGGGTATCAACATCAGCTCAAAGCTAGAGTAAATACCTCTATGTCCGCTCAGTTTTGTCGGGGTATTCGTAGTCGCTGCATGGGACTAAAAACTTAAGTTCTATCTGATTATTTGTTCTTGGTATTACTACTATCAGTAATGCCCGTACAGCACGCCGTTACACAAACAGAGAAGGAGCAATGGAAATACACAGTCATTCAGTGTCAGCCTACTCGACCAAATTCTTGAGGGCTCTCGAGTCTAGAAACGTCTCTGAAACATCCCTTGCTAGGATTGGCTTAATGATATATTGGCTCGATGTCACGCGTTAATGTAAACAGTGTCAGACCGAATTGTTGCTGCTCCATCTACCATACCCTTTATCTGATATGTTGGCAGTCACCCATTTTGTGTCGCCTGTTCGTCTGGTTGGCGACTCTCCGCCTCAGAATATGCTCCTCATTTAGTTCCCAAGGAATCTTTTCACAAGCTTGGACCGTAAAAGATTGCTAGGAACCCCCCCCCCCCCGTCACCATTAGCCTACGACTAATATTGAGTGGTTTTAATTCAGGGGGGGGGGGATATAGCAGCTGACATTAATTACTGATCCGAACGTTCGAAAGAACTAAGAAAAGCATTCGATAAAACTAGGTTATCTGGCGTCCTCAGCCCGCGAAGTGTAAAAATTCCCAAACACTTTCTGACAGTCTTGACCGGATGATAAGCGCTGATGAACCAGCCCCGATAGCGTTTGTTTGGGGTGATGATGATGGTGTATGAACGTAGCGCTGACGTCAAGTTCTGGACCCCCCCCCCCCCCCCATATTCGGTCTAATGGAGGATGCTCTAATTAAGGTAACTGAATAGATGCGAAGGTTTGAAATAAGTAAAAAGGAAAATAGACTGTGCGTAGTGAACTAGCTTCTTCAGCCTAGAGATACGCCATTTATCCCCCGCAAACCATTTTCCAACAGCCTCGAAAGTGATATGGACAATATTAGCTAATAGGTAGTTTATTTATTTATTTGTGACCCGCTTTTTGAATAACAGCGGAGTATGAGTAAAATACACACATTAAAACACTAAACAAAGTAAATAAACATGACTACATTCTTTGAAATAGTTTAAAAACACACTAAATAGACTAAAATTTTTACACAGTGACAAGCACATTAAACGGGTGCAGGAATGAAAAACTGGCCAATTATTTCTTGGTCTGAGGTGTGGACGCAAGAGCTACCTGATGAAAAATTGATCTCAATCGTAGTAGTATGAAGCTGTACGAAAAAGTAGCATTCAGTACGAACTGGTGCTACTACATGCTTCTATGTCAAGGCTACCGTGTTACTGCATTCTACTGCATGCTACTATTTGCAAGACGGGATGCTACTGGATACTACTGCTTAAGATTGGGCCAGTCTGAGGGACATTACATGATAGAATTCTTTACTGCTACATACCAATACATGAAACTTGTTCGTACAACTATCCTACAACTACGCAGTCTACACATTTTTCATCGGGGAAGCTCTTGGTACAGTATTGGTGCTCCAAAAAGTGGGGAATTGCATAGGTTGCGTTCCCCAAACTTAACAATTGTTAACAATCGTTAACTTTGCTTCGGGGCGGAGCTAACTGCAGCTTTAACGATCGTTAACTTTTCCCAGTTCTACAGTTGTTAACTATTTTGCAATGATGCTCACCGACCATCGTTAAAAAATAGTTAACAATCGTTAAACTCTGGAACGGAAATTGTAGGTGGGCGGAGCTTAAATTTTGAAATCAGAAACGTGGAACGCATAAAGTTAACAACTGTTAACAATTTGTTAACGATCGTTAAGTTCCAGAACGCAACCATAGTTGCGTTGCGGCACAGCGATGTATGTAAATAATGAGAAGCTCTCCTTACAATGAAGAGTTCTTTGAAGTTGTACTGAAATTTGCAACTTTAGGTCGCCAGACCGGTCTTGAAGTCTCTCAGCTGTACCCTGAGAATGGAAACATGGCCCGTGTCCTTCCAGAGTACTTGAGCCAGTGGACCACTGCCAAAGTTCAAGTGGAGGGCGTCAATGTTAAACCCGGTTCAGTCGTTGAAGGTGCAAGTCTTGATACAGAAAAGAAGGTTGTTCTGAAGTTGAAGGGAGGCGAAGAGGTTTGTTGTTTTACTTTTTAAACAGGAAGGGTCGGAGCTGTGTCTAGCCGTTCCACTCATGAAGGAGAGACCCGATGAAAATTTTTCAGGAATTAGTTATATGGAGTTGTAAGTTTTGATAGCATACAGTAGCAGCTGTTACCACTACATTACATGCTACTATTAGCAAGACTGGATGAATATTCCTTGAGCCCAAGCTGACTTTGAAACATATATTCAAATAATATGTAAAACGGATGCGTCAGCTACGATTCTTCTTCAGCGATATTTCGGCCCTTCTTGGCAAGGGTCCTTGTCAGGCTGTCAATGTTCAGCACCTTCGAAATGGTCCTTCATTGACCGTTTGTCTGCCCATGTATGAGATTGCCATTATTTGTTCTATTTATATTCGTCAGAAGCTATTGTTTATTTTCCTTTTCTTTTCTTTTTCTTTCTTTATTACTCCGTCAGCGTTGTATTCTTACATTCATGATGGGCAATAAATATATACATACATACATACAAAATCTGGGATGGATAAATCCATCTCCTGTTTTTAATTTGTTATGAACGACCAATGAGAGACGGGCGTCCTAAAACTGTTTTAAAAACCGGTCTTTTAAAACGTCTAAAAACCCAGGTGTGTCCGTAGCGGGGCCCGGGCATTGAGGTAACAAGAGTAAGCACCATCTACGATTAGTTATGTAAACTGTTGTTCGTGACTTGAGTAAGCGGACTACACTTACGGTTACCTTGGGGGGTAATTGACGGCTATGCCTTTAGTATAGAATCTCGCATCTCTTGTTGTGCCGTTCCTTCACAGATTGTCTGTGATTTTTATAAGTATTGAACTGAAAAAGAAAAATGCTCCTCAGCCGGGATTTGAACCCAGGTCTCATTAAAATTATATATTTGGTTTTATTTGGTTTTCACTATGAGCCTGGTATGTCTACGTGGCTCCGAGTTTATCGGGCACGGTGGATTACAGGTTTATTTCCTTCCCCAAAGTTGACCCTGAACATTGACAGCCTGACGAGGACCCTTGCCAAGAAGGGCCGAAATGTCGCTGATCAAGAACCGTAGCTGACGCATCCGTTGTATGTATTATTTGAATGTAAGACTGGATGCTACTATATGCTACTATTAGCAAGACTGGATGCTACTATAGCAAAACAGGATGTTACTGGATACTACTGCTTAAGATTGGCCCAGTCTGAGGCACATTAAATGATAGTATTCTGTACTATTACATATCAACACATGCAACTTTTTTGTTCAAGTATCACAGGTTGTAAATTTTTCAACCGGGAAAGATCCAGACGAACTTTTTCGGGGATCTGCTGGATGACCCTCTGGCAGTACATACTCAACAGACAACCTGGCCCGTCTGTGAAATGTCCCCTGTTAATCATCTTCAGGTGAAAAAGTCCCCGCAAACAAACTATCCCCCACTATGGATTTAGTCGTTCGTCTTGTTTTTCAGGAACACTTAGAGCGTGTTCCACCCTTCTTACCGTACGCCGCGTTCGATTTAGCATTGTCCCGGTCCTGTCTCAGTCCTGTCAGCCAAATGCCGTTTTATTTAACTGCCTTAGCCGCTTAATGTCGTTTTATTTGTCGATGACATGACATGCTCTCGGAGCAAGTTTCGGTCGTGTCTCGGGTATGTTTCTCGAATGCATTTTATTTGCGATGTCCGTTGAGTTATTCACCTGACAAGGCTAAATAAAATGGGTTTAAACCGTGACAAGGCAGTGACAAGAAGATAGGACCGAGACAAGGAGGACTCAAATCGAACGCGGCTGTAGTTACTACGCATGACGTCACGAATTGTGGCTTTTTTGGCGTCAAGGCTGGCCGCTGGAACGTATTTTTCTATTTTCAGCACAATATCGAGGTACGGGCAAATTAGAAACTTTTCACGAGGTTGGAACGAAAATAGTAACTAACTATTGTTAGAAGGGTGGAACACGCCTTTACTAGAGAAGGCACCCTCAAATTTGGATCACGGAATCGCTCGGTGACTCGGTTTAAAGCACAACTAACAGTAGATTCAGTTTCTGCTCCAGTATTCTAACATACGTGACTCCTCTGCTGGATTTCTCAAAGGTTACAAACCCATCCTGGCTGTTTTCAGGCTCACACGGCCCCCTCGGTTTTGATGAGCAACTCCGAAGTCCAGTGAACTCCTCTTAAGTAATAAACGGGAGCCTGATGTGCTTCGAAAAGAGGGGAGCCAAAAACAGAACACAAATATTGGCACATTCTAGTAAAAGTAGATGAAAATGACATAACAAGTTTGGAATCTGGGAAAGGAGAATAGATGGAACCATTAGGATGTAGAGCGAAGCATTAATAGAGGTGAGACTGGTCGTTTGATCATTACAGGCCAAATACTTTCGCTGCGGGAAGTTCAGCGAAGGTTTCATGCTGTGTTTTTTTTTCTTAGTTGAAAGCTGATCACCTTATTGTAGCCATCGGTCTGGAACCAAATGTTGAATTGGCACAAAATTCAAATCTTGAAATTGATGAGAAACATGGCGGGTTCCGCGTAAATGCTGAACTTGAAGCAAGATCCAACTTGTGGGTGGTAAGTTATGTTTATTATTTTATGTTGGTAATAACAAGAATGGCATGATAAACTGGCCTCCAGACATTATGTGCTACCAATCGGAGGCACATGTAGGATATTCGGTTCGATGGTCTCAATTCAGTTAAGTTCAATTTATTTTCGAACCATTCACGGACTAGCTGAATTTTTTTTTTTTTGTCAACAAAAATAAATGTATCAGTAAAAAATGACGTCAAACGTAAAGTGAATAAATACACCAACACCAATAAAACAAGACTGGGCCACCCGATCTCACACGGAATATTGACAGGACATAAGAGTAAAGTGTTGTCATAAAAAGTAGACTTGGCACTTTCAAGTCTTGAGATAGTTAAAACATCTTTTGACCGTGGTATCAGATTCCACGTTAACTGCGAAAACCCAACTTTAGACCATGGTATCTGATACCATGGAATGTTGAAAAGACAAAAGAGTAGAGTGTTGCCATACAAAGTAGACTTGCCACATTCAAATCTTGAGATCGATAAGAAACATGGCGTCTTCCGCGTAAATGCTGAACTTGAAGTAAGATCTAGCTGGCAGCTCGAAAGCTACGAAGCTTTTACAGTGTATTTCCCGCGGTTTTGCTGTATTGAGGACTACCGAAGTATGGTACGTACCCAGTCTTACAGTGGTGCCACTTGATAGTTTTTTGTTTTTTTTTTACCAGCCTATATTTCTGGTTTCTCATGGATTGTATGAATGGGTTTGTTATTCCTTGTGCTAATGCTGATATCTTCTCTACCTACCACGGCGCACGCGGAACCGCTACCTGATCCGCCGTTTGTTAATTTCCCACCCGTTGTTGACGCTTGAAGCCCTCTCCTCTAATTTCTGTTCTCCGATTGGAAACTTTACTGTCCACGATCCCATCAATGTGATTCTAAATTAGTGAACCTTTATAGAATATGTTGACGCTTGAAGCCCTCTCCTCTAATTTCTGTTCTCCGATTGGAAACTTTCCTGTCCACGATCCCATCAATGTGATTCTAAATTAGTGAACCTTTATAGAATATGTTGACGCTTGAAGCCCTCTCCTCTAATTTCTGTTCTCCGATTGGAAACTTTCCTGTCCACGATCCCATCAATGTGATTCTAAATTAGTGAACCTATGAAATATATATTTTGAGTGTTTTGCAATTATTTTATATTTCTTTGTCTTTTTTCTACTACACTTACGCCCTTGGGCAGTCCGTCATAAATCCTTTATTCATTCATTCATCTCATAGTAAATAATTCCTTTTACGTCTTTTTCTAGTGTGTGATCATAGTTGAATAAATTGATTGACTCATTTTCAGCTCTGCTCACTACCTTTTAGTGGAACTCATTCCCTAACTCAATGTGTGTCGTAGGTAGGTTTTGCAACCTAGGTCCTATACCATTGTTCCCGATTCATTCCTGATATGTAGAGACGAACTACAACTCATGTGGCAATAGTTGCGTTTGTGCAGATACCATGGCATCTAATACCACGGTCTAAAGTCGTTTTCACAGTTACTGTGGTGTCTGATACCACGATCAAAAGGCGTTTTTGCAGTTATTGTGGTATCTGGCCAGTTACCATGGTATCTGATATTCAGATACTTTGGTTTGAAAATGATAGCTGATCGTGGTATCTGAAAAAGTTTTGTCACTTTTGTCATCATCAACAATAGAGCCTAGGATTTTGTCAAATTGGTCGGAAAGGAGTTTGGCACTTAGATGTGACAGGATATCACTTTTTCTTTTGGTATGACTTCATAAAGCGCAATTTCGACAATTGTCGTTTTTGCAGAGCGCCGTAGTACAGATACCACGGACAACCATGGTAATTTCAAAAACGACAGAATGCGGATCAAGTTTCAGTGGTATTAGATACCATGGTGTCAGAAAACAGCAGCTAATGTTATTAAAATCATGAAGTTGCATTAGATTATTATGATAAATTTTATTACCCATCATAATGTATAAATACACAAAAAATGGAGTAGGAAAAATAAGGAAAGGCTAAACAATACACAACACAACGTTATCAACAACAAATTATCAACTATTTGAGGAGTCTATATATATATCGCTTGCCGGATCAACATCTTGCCTATACTGCAAGCAGTAAACGCTTCTGCACAGCAATTACGGGCTTTTTGCTTTACCAATAGGAAGTAATATAAGTAAGTATACAATATAATATAATATAATATATGTATAGTAATAAATACAACAAAAGGGTGATGATGCAAGGAAGTGTGGAATAACGAACGCCTTATACGCTTTTATCTAGAATGCTTCTACAAAACTTATAATTTAATTCAATAAGAAGGCAATAAGCTTTACGAGTTTTTTCATCGAAAAAACTTAACTTGAAATCTTTTTAACATCCTTAGCCTATTATTGTAAAGATGCATCTCGACTATACTAGTTTTTTTTTTCAAAGGCTAGTGACGCTGCCTTTGAAATTGCAGACACGACAAAATGAAGATCCAGTTACCGTGGTATCAGATATTTTCAAAGAGTGTAAACAACGGATACGTCAGCTACGATTCTTCAACCTGAAATTAACCTGTGATTATAGGTTTGTTTCCGTCCTCGACGTTGACTCAGAAGATTGACAGCCTGACGAGGACCCTTGCCAAGAAGGGCCTAAATATCGCTGATGAAGAATCGTAGCTGACGTATCCGTTGTGTACATTATTTGAATATCTGTTTCAAAGTCAGCATGGGCTCAAAGAATATTTAGGTATCAGATACCATGTTATCAGTAAAAACGCAACTAATGTTATTATAATCATTAAGTTGCATTGGATTATTACTATTGTAAGGATGCATCTCGAGTATACGATTTTTTTTTCAAAGGCTGGTGACACTGCCCGCTTCTATGATATCAAGCTCTGTCGTCGCCGTGTTGAACATTATGATCGAAATTGCAAAAACAACAAAAGGCAAATCTAGTTACCGTGGTATCAGATACCATGGTATCAGCAAAAACGCAACTAATGTTATTATAATCATAAAGTTGCATTGGATTATTACTGTTGTATGGATGCATCTGGACTGAACGATTTTTTTTTCAAAGCCTGGTGACGCTGCCCGCTTCTATGATACCAAGCTCTGTCGTCGCCGCGTCGAACATCATGAATATCATGATCAAAATTGCAAAAACGACAAAATGCAGATCCAGTTACCGTGGTATCAGATACCATGGTATCAGCAAAAACGCAACTAATGTTATTATAATCATGAAGTTGCATTGGATTATTACTATTGTAAGGATGTATCTCGACGATACGATTTTTTTTTTCAAAGGCTGGTGACGCTGCCTGCTTCTACGATATCAAGCTCGGTCGTCGCCGCGTCGAGCACCATGATCATGCTGTCGTCTCAGGGAAACTGGCTGGGGAAAATATGACTGGAGCTGGTGAGTAGGCTATAGATTTATGTTTTCGTAAGATGCTCATAAAAATGGAGGAGGGTGTGTGTCATGAATCCCCTCCACGTGTCACTGTATGAATGAATGAATTTATTTCCAAAAACCCCGTAGGGCCATGGTAGGAAAGTAATATAAACACAAAATAGCACTCACAAACACAATGTTTACGCCGAAAGGAGGGAACCCTTACTCCAAAAAACGCTCCCAATGCTCCATAGACTGCTTGAGGAACCTCCCAAGCCGACGAAGGTCCCCAAAATTTTTCTTCCCCATGACCTTAACCACATCCGCCTCCTCCAACCTGCTATATCCAAAAATCTCTTTACGCAGATCATTTAACTCAACGCATCTACCCACCAGATGCGAAATATCCTCCCCTAGTGAACCGCACATAGGGCAATACTAATACAGGGCGTATTAATATTAGATAGTTGCGGGCTTGGTTATATGTGGAATAGAGGGGAGGGTCCGGGGAGAGAGTTAGGATTTGTTTCATAAGAAGTTAGTAGTAGGTTAATTGACAAAGAAATCCAGGTTTGGTTAGCTAGGATAAGAGATAGTGGATCTTTGAGTTTGTATGCAGAGGCTAAAGAGATTTGGGGTGAAGAAATTTATTTTAAAGCGGGTCTAAAAAAAGAGGAAATGAAACTAATTTTAAATATGAGGGCAGATAGCTTGCCACTTGGTGAAAGAAGAAAGTATTTGGGAAGTGTTAGGGAGAAATCTGGTCCTTACTTTTGTCCAGTGTGCGGTGAGGGAGATGAGGATCTAATTCATTTTATGTCTGGTTGTGGTGAAGTTGAGGATCTGAGGGAGGAAATCTTTAAGGGAGGGATTCATGGGAGGAAGTGGTTGGTAAATATTATGCGGAGTAGGGATTTTCTTAGTATAAGAAACCTGGCGAGGTTCCTCAGAGTGGCCAGTCGGCACAGGGAAAAGTGTTTGAGTGGGGTTTAATGTAGTAGTGTGACCGTTTATTTTGTATTTACATGTTGTTATTTATGTGTGTTTGTTATGGCCTTTGGGCTCTGAAGACATATAAATATCATATCATAGGGCAGAAGTAAGGACTAGAACATAGCTTAACTTTACCTATAAACTTTCTTCTTTCCCCCAATGGTAGAGAATCCGCCCGCAGACTCACCATCCAGTTAAGTTCCACTGGTCTAAGCCCCGCTTTAAAAAGCAGTACCTTTTAGTAATCACTGCGTTTCGTAATCAAGTTTTCGTCCTGAACCATGAGCGTGTTCCACCCTTCCACAAATAGTAACTATTAGTTACTATTTTCGTTCCATCCTCACGAAAAGTTACTACGCTGACCGTTCCAACCTTGTCGGAATAGTAACTAATAGTTACTATTTGCTTACCATGCTCGGGAGCGTAGTAAGTGTAGTAACTACGCATCTCTGTAACGTCATTGGTCGGATTCGCCCCTGGCGTGAGATCCTGCTGGAAAATAGAAAAATCGTTCCAGCCTTGACGGCAAAAAGCCAGAATTCTTGTCGTCATGCGTAGTAACGACGGTAAGTAAGATGGAACACGCTCCATATCACGCCCTCGGGCGTGAAGCCTCTAAGGAAATGAAAGGAGTGTATTTCATATTCAGTAGCGAGTGCGCTGAGATCCGAAGCAGTTAAGAGTTTTTGTTGATTGATTTAGTATATGAACAGTTATTAAACAGCGATTTTTATGTGGTGAACTGAGACACTCGGCAGATTTAGGAAGTTCACGACATGATTTTAACTTGACATTCCTAAATTATCTGTACGTAGAAATACTCTTTCAAACAAATTTGGAGCTAAGATAACGTGTTGTCCCCAGATGACCCATCTATTCCCCCCTCCCCTCCCGTCTTCCGTGCGTCGGTCCGAGAGGAATACTGGTAATAAGTTTTCCCCATATCCCGCTAATTCTTCTACCCAATTTTTACGTAGTTTCATTCCATCATTTATTTCTGGTAATTTCTTGTAAGTGTATTAGTTAATTTGTTTCTTGTGTGTCTGTGTATTTTGTAAATTGTATTCCTTTTCTAGCTTTTAGCTGTTCGGATTAAACTTGATTGATTGGCATATTCAGTAAAATAAAGAGAATCTGAATGACTTGTCAGTGATTTGTACTGGTAGTTTTTCTTCTGCACTTGTAGTGGGACCAGACGAATGCTGTTTGGCCCAGCTCTTGAACCAAATTTAGCCAGCTGATGTCGGCCCTTAGCCAGCTGGTTAAAAAATTTAACGAATTTATTAAAAAAAAAAAAAAAAATTATTATGGCAATGCCAAATTTGGGTGTTACGTCAAGTATAATGCACAAATATAAGGTTTGAAGCCAAGCTGACCATTCATTACGAAAGAAATAGAAAACCGTAATTTTCGTTTTTATTGATCAGCTAATTATCCCTATAGGATGATGTGCGAGGGATAAATATAAATTCGGATATTTCGGTTTCACTTCCGGCAAACCGTCCTCAGCGAAAAACAAGCAACTAAATCATAAAATCTAACACAGTACCAACAGAAAAGTCATGCGGAACCAACAAAACGTACAACGATATGGAACTTAAAACCAGAAAGAACGATGCTGACTGAAACTACAAACAAATTCAAATAAATAATGAATATTAAGATGTGTGTGTTAAAAGTACAAATCTGTGATTATTTTACATTTCTGAATTCTGTGTCTATTTACAATTTAACAATTCCCTGGGAAAGCGCAGAAGCTTTCACCCAGCCATTATAAAATCCTTCGCTTCAACCATCACTATACAAATAATTTCACAAAAATTATTGCAGGTTGCTCTTTTCCTCGGAGCGCGCTGTAATAAGGTGAACAAGGCCGTATCCAGGGGGGGGGGGGGTTAGGGGTTGACCCCCCCCCGAAACATACAAAAATAATGATTTCTATAGACTTTTCCCTCTGATCTATGTGTTTTTTGTACTTTTGTCCTACCAGCAGGCAATAATACCCCCCCCCCCCCCCGAAATATATTCCTGGATACGGGCCTGAAGGTGAATAAGGAGAATAGACTCGCGTTCTATTCTCGCTTATGCTGGGCCAATCAGATCGCTTCGTTGGTTCCTCCAGCGGGCCGAGGAAAGGAGCAACGTCGTCAGGGGTTGCCACAGGAAGCACTAAAGTTCTACTGTGTCGGAAGCTGAAGAAACAACTTTTCTTCAAAATAATATGTTTTGTTCTGTTACAACTGCTTATTGTTATTCGACGACCAATTGTATCCATAGATTTAATAGCTTTTTACAATATATTGGGCGTCAAATTGCACTCGTGTATTTCAAGTAGTACTAAGAACACTTTTTCTGGTCTCTGGAAGCTCGAAAACTGTATCAGCGTGGCAACACCGAACGCTGCATTGATAAGAACCTTTTGGGTTCCTGTTTGAACAGGCGAGTGTATTAAGACGTAAACGTCCCGTGTAGCTGTATTCAGCTTATTACACCTATTTGAACAATGCTTTAGTCGGGATCTGGAAAGAGGACTTGCTTAACCGGTTTTCGACGGTCTCATTAGCCAAGAAGGTGAGGGTTATGAAAAGAGAATTTATTTGAACAGTTTGCCACCTGGTCTCCATTCAATTCAATTTAGTTTTATTTCAACACCAATTACGGACTAGCCGAATAGTAGGTGGTAAAGTCAAACAGTTGGATGTTTCCTCGTCGCTATACAAAATCATGGACAACAGGGCCCAACCAGCGCACAACGTTATCCACTGCTTCCTGGCCGAAGATTGAAAATTAAGTGTATTTTTCTGTGTGTTTTCATTTACTCCGCTTTTTCAAAATGGCGGGTTATAAATAAATTACTTACGTACTTACTATAAATTAAAAACTAACCAAAATTATTAACATATACTAGAAAGAGGTAGAATCACATATACAATACTTAGAACAAACAATATAAAAAATAACGATTGGGGTAATAGACAACGGGGGGGGGGGGGTAAAATAATAACCTACTAATGTATGTTAATTCATTATCCAGAGAGGGTAATCCTAGGTTCACACAGACGTTCACACTGAGGCGATATCGGCCACCGCCGAGATTTTCATCGCCAAAATCGGCGATTTCAGTTGCTTCCTCAGGCGATTTTCAGTGTTGGGAAAATTCAACTTTAATCTTGTGACAGTAAGATTGTATGCACGCAACAGCAACATGGACGACCCTTTTGATGATTCACTTTTAGAAAAATTAATTATTGCTGTTCAGTTCTACCCCATTTTGTATGAAAAGCGAGAAAAGGGATTTTTTTTTCGAAATTTTCGCGTTAAATTCTGTTGCCGACGAAAATTCAGTGCGAACATCCAGGCGATAAAAATCTTCTATCGCTGCGATTGAAAAATCTCCTTCATCGCCGCGATTCGCTCTGTGTGAACACAGGCAAGGGTCCTGATAAGTTAACTTGTTGAACGGTTGACCACCCGGTCTCACTAGCCAAGAGGGCAGTGGTTCTGCAAAGAGAACTTGTTTGAACAGTTCGCCATCATTCATTCCTTCATTCATTTATTTATTTTCCCTCAAAGAATATATAATGAGGAGTACTAAAATAAATTTTAAAAACACTGCTACAAATAACTTTCATAACAATAAATAAGAATTGACGTACATTAAACAAAGCACTGTACTTACTTAACTATTAGCTTTTTAGCGAAAAACGGAAACAGATTCTTCAGAGTCAGAATATTATTAGCTTTAGCTACAAAATTATCAAATTTCTGCAATTGCCAGGGCAAAATCTTTAACTGAAAGGGAATTAATTAGAGGTGTATTTCTAGCAAATAAAGGGTATCCAAGCAAAAATTTACAATATTTAAAATAGCACACACGGACACTAGCAATCATTCCATGATTAAAACCATTCACCACCACCGCTGGAAAAATGACTATTGGTAAAACAGTTGACTGGTATATACGGGCAAGAATATCACGTCTAAGCTTACCCCTCAGATGGATTAAAGCTCCAAACGTCTTACGGATTTTTAGTTCAATATTTCTTACTACATCCTGTCTCATTGCCAAGAGGTTAGGGGTTCTGCAACGATAACTTGTTTGAAAAGGCATCCGCGTACCGGATCACATAGCCAAGTCAACGCAGATGAACAAAAGTAGGCTGGCATTCATAACTACCTAATGCATGTTATGTATTTCAGGAAAACCCTATTGGCACCAGTCCATGTTCTGGTCCGACCTTGGTCCTGAAGTGGGATACGAAGCCATTGGCATCGTCGATAGCAGATTACCAACAATGGGAGTCTTTGCTCGTGCCACATCTAAAGATACGCCAAAAGCTGTTGTAGAAGCGACCAACGAACCGATGAGATCCGAAACCGAAAACGTAAGTTGTTAATCAGGGATTTGTCTTCCACAGAAAACAGGATCATTTATTAAATATTCTTTGAGCCCAAGCTGACTTTGAATATTCAAACAATTGACAAGAAATTAAACAATTAACAACAATTAAACAAAAAATTATTCAAACAATGTTTACAACGGATACGTCAGCTATGATTCTTTGTCAGCGATATTTCGGCCCTTCTTGGCAAGGGTCCTCGTCAGGCTGTCAATCTTCTGGTTCAACTTCGGGGAAGGAAACAAACCTGTAATCTACAATCTACAAACAAACCTGTAAATATCGCTGATAAAAAATCATAGCTGACGTATCCGCTGTAAACATTGTTTTAATAAAAGGATCATTTATTCTTCTCTATATTAAAAAAAAAAAAAAAAAAAAATTCTGAAACGCGTAAAACCTCAGTACACAAAGCTTATTCAAAAGTTCGGCGTTCAAGATGTAATGGGATCTCTGGGGAAAATATCGGCGTCTCTGTAGCATCTCTATCGGCGGTCAAGTTGTAGCAGAATTTCTGGACGAAACAACCCACAAGCCTATTCGTTAGTTTAACTTTCAAAATGGGATTGGAAATCTGTAGGAAATATCTACTTCTCTGTAAAATCTCAATCCACAAGCATTCGTCTAATTCAAAAGTTCGTCTGTTCGACACCTTCTGTCATCTTGCCCATAGCCCTCATGACGTCTCCACCAGTTCTTCGGAAAGAATGTGTTTAGAAGAACTGCCTAAATTTTCTGTGCCGTCATCCCGCTCCAGCTAGCGCAGCCAATAATTGACGTCGATGTTTAAGATTGTGTTGATCTTCTATTTATTTATTTCAAAACGTAGCCAACTGGGGCTGCATGGTACATGCAACTCAATTTGCATACATTGAAAACAAACCAGACATGTGGAGGGCATGAAGCAGAGCAAGAGGACACTAGGGAGTAGCACTATGCTTTACACGCTTTGCAAACGAGTCATACTCATAGCGCCATCCACTACGATAGCACAATTTTAAAGCGAGACAAACTTTCGGGTTCAGAAATTTCTAGTAAAGCAAAGGTGAGGTCTGCACACACCAAAGAAACAACGGAGGCTGTATCATTTTTTTGCTATGTTCAGAATATGATGTTATCGGAGCCAGCGCTGGTGAAAGACTGATCGGGTTTCGGTAGGGATGTTCTATATCGTTGTGGTACTAGTGTCCATGCTAATCGAGTCTGTGTCAATTTTGTCAAGTCTTGGCGCTACTCACTAGTGTTATTTTGCTCTGGCACGAAGCCTCCAACAATAAAGGCCCACAAACGCCACTAACCTCAATAAGGAGGAATCGAATCCACAGTAAAGTTCTTTCCCCAAGATTGCCACACAGGCAGACGCATTTGCGGCAGGGGCTTCATTTCTCCAAAACCTAGTGAGGCAGCGGTGTCATTCCGGGTCTGTAGCTCGGCTTAAAAAGGTCAAAGTTTGGTGAGAGACCTTCTTAAAATCAACTTTTCCCAACTAACCTGTCATAATTGTGTTAGAAGCTTGGTCAGACTGGGCTCAAAAAGCCGCCTACTCGACAAACAACTGAAAATCCGTAGGGTACGTGAGATTTGATGGGCATTGTGGCAGCTTGGGGATATGAATATGAATATATTTAATAGCCAATTTGGCCGTACAAAATACATAAGTTACAATACACTTTACATCACTCAATACTTATCTTTATTTAACTAGTACACTCTTTAAGAATTGGCATATTTTAAGTATCTTAGCTTTATTTTTGTTTCAAGAATATCGGGGAACTTGATAGTATGCCCATTAAGAAAGTGTCTCCTGAGGTCTGAGGGTTGCTCGCATTCAACCAAAATGGCAGAAATAGTGAGCAGACTGCAATTAGGGGTCAATTAGGGTTCCCGTAACATAATTATACACGCTGTTTTGCTCTAATTGATCTCCTTAATTTAAAACGACAACACTCAGAATTAGTTGTATCTTGTTCTTTTTCTTTTTTTTCTACTTTTGCAACACAAAACGCCAGGAAGTGAGCCCAGTGTGACCAAGCTCTATCTTGTTCTTTGTTCTACTTTTGCAACCCGCCCAGTGTGACCAAGCTCTTAGATCACTTAATTCCTCGCAGATTTTATGATTTTTTCTGGGTAGCTACTACCCCCAGGGGAATGCAAATGACGTCTTTGATATGCAGTCCAGTCAATCAATCAATCAAGTTTAATCCAAATAGCTAAAAGCTAGAAGAGGAATACAAATTTATGACACTGACAAGCAGACCCGTATCCAGGAATTTATTTCAGGGGGGGGGGGGTGCCTTTCGGGTTTGTTTTTTGCCTGCTGGTCGGACAAAAAAGTACAGAAAACACATAGATCAGCGGGAAAAGCCTATCAAAAATATCAAAATCATTAATTTTGTGTGCGGGGGGGGGGGGCGGGATTCAACTCCCTAACCCCCCCCCCCCCCCCCCCGCCCCTGGATACGGCCTTGCTTACAAAATGAATGATGGGATGAAACTACGTAGAAATTGGGCAGAAGAATTAGCAGGATATGGAGAAAATTGATTGCCAATATTCCTCTCGGACCGGCGCATGGAAGACGGGAGGGAAGGGGGGAATACACGGCCCCATCTTAGGACAACACACCAGTTTAGCTCCAAATTTGATTGAAAGAGTCCAGGCAGGACCACCTCTGCTGGTGTCTATACATCAGTGTTCGTTAATCCCATGTTTATGTAGGCCGCAGCAATCCCACCCGCAGACACCAACGTAGTACCCCATGCCCCCAAAGCCGGGGAAGATTATGGCAAAGGGGTAGTTTTCTACTTGAAAGATGAGACGATCGTTGGAGTGGTTATGTGGAATGTGTTCAACAGGATGCCGATCGCACGTAAAGTAAGTAGCACAGTTTTAATTTTAAATTTAATTTTTAATTTTAACCCCTCAAAACTACAGGAGTTTGGCATCCTATTCTATCACAGAACCCGAGTTCGAGGCTAGAGTCTCTGCAAAAAGGAGCCCGTAAGATAATCCTCGGTCTGTCGTATGTGTCATACGAGGAAAGCGTCAGAAAACTCAACATCACAACACTTTCGAAGAGACGCCACGAATTTACCATGACGTTTGGCACCAAATGTCACCCCCAAGAAGTTTAACCTTCAAATGCGAAAGCGCTTGGTTCAAATCATCCTCCTCCGACTTGCAAAGAGGGCAAAGGTAAGTCTGTCCCGTGCCAGCTTTCTATTAAAAAAATTTCATGTGTTTGACCGATTTTTGTTTTCAGGTAATCAAGGAGGGAAGAACGGCAGAAGAAATAAACGAAATTGCCAAACTTTTTAATATCCATGCCGATCATTAAAAGTTTTAACTTAGGTAACTTTTTTTGTTTGATCGTACCGAGTACCTTACCAGTTTGTAATAATTAATGAGGTTCCAGTAAAATTATTCCTTTACGGTTTTTAAAGATCATGTGAAGAGTTCATCGCTATTCCCCTATTCACGCGTTTGAATGTCCCATCTGTCTGAACTATCCGAAGCAACAATCTCAACCACCACTGCTGAAGCATTCAAGAAGGCACTGGACGAAGAGTGGGCCAGAAAGGATTGAAATACGAGTGGGACATCCGATCCTGCTCATACCTTCTATGAGAAACCACCGATTACACTGTAATAGTGTAAAGGCCCATTCACAACGGGTTTTAACTAATACTCGGTACCAGCCAGTTCCGGAAATCGGTCTGAGACCGAGAATTAGCTGGGTTTCTGCCGTTCGCAATTGATATTGGTGCCAGTTTCGGATACCAGCTAGTCTCGCACCCAAGTTGAAATCAGTTAAACTTTTGAGGGTACTACCCAATCATATTATTTTGGGGAATATTGAGGAACATTCTGATTGACTAGTTTCGAACCAAGCCCAATAGATAAAATCACATCCACTCCTTGCTGTCTTGAAAACCGAAAGTGAACATACGTCATTGTTATTCGGTCTGACGTGGTTCAGCATTAGCCAATAGGAACATTTCTGAGTATTCCCCTAAGTAATGTGATTGGCTAATACCCTGAAAAATTGAACTGATTTCAACTTGGGTGCGAGACTGGCACCAATTTCAATTGCGAACGGCAGAAACCCAGCTAATTCTTGGTCTCAGAGAGATTTCCGGAACTGGCTGGTACCGAGTATTAGCTAAAAACCCGTTGTGAATGGGCCTTAAAAAAAATCTTGCAGTATTTGCTACTGGGATTAATCTTGTCTCTACTGAGATAAGATTATCTCTAATTCGGATTAATTTATCCGAGTAGAGTAGGGATAAGATTAATCCCAGTAGCAAATACTACAGTTAACGAATCCTAACTCGGAAAAACTTTTTACAGTGTACTCCGGAGCGTACAAAACATCTTCAGATCTTCTAGCCCCGAAGTGCAAATTAGGGCACTTAAGGTAATCTGTGAAGAGCACATACTTGTATTCTGTTTTCTGCCTTTAACACGGTGCAGCTTCATTCGCCGAGGAACGCTAACTGTCCTTGTTTTTTGTTTTTTTTTATTCATTCAACTCCCTACACTCGCTCATAAAATGGATCAAATCATCATTCGCTCTTACAGACATTTTGCAGAAGAAAGGAATAGTCTGGTTTTGACTGAAACCAACCCCACTATTGGGATGTCAGCAACTTTTTCCTTCTGTGAAGAGCCATACAGACCGAATAAACACATACATTTACTACCTTCTGCTTGTTATTCTAAGTAGCTAACCCCTTGCTTATCACCTGGATGTGGCTCGGCAACACGGAGATTCTTAGTTTCCTTCCGCAAGCATAATTAACCGAGTAATTAGCCATGTAACACCTTGATGAAGTCTTGCAGTATGCACCGGATCAGTCCATAAGAAAAGGAGTTGAAATCAAGAAAACCCGTTCAGGTGTAAACAGAGACACAGGGGAGCACACACTACCAGCAAGATACCAGCGTGTCCTTGTTTGCACACGTGACTCGTTTTCTTCAAAAGACGACTCTTCCTTGGCGAACTACAAGCACTTGGCACCTACAAAGAAGATCAGTCATTACTTGCGTTTTTCCAGATACTATGATATCTGTCGCCACGGTAACTGGACCTGCAATTAGTCGTTTTGCAGTTATCGTGGTATCTGATATACTTCCAAACTTCTTTCTCACCAACTGACAAAATTTGATGAAAGTGAGATGACTTTCCGGATACCGCAAACAGTTGCCACGGCCGGACCGTGGTATCTGAATATCAGATACCACGATAACTGGCCAGATACCACGATAACTGCAAACACGCCTTTTAACCGTGATATCAGGTACCACGATAACTGCAAAAACGACTTTAGACCGTGGTACGAGATACCATGGTATCAGATACCAAACGCAACTATTGTTGCCCCAAAAACCTCCGCACGCAGAAAGAAGAATATTCCGTTGTCAAACTGTCCCAAAAAACTGCCGGAACCGGGTTAGAGAATTAGTACTTGCGGAGATATCCAAGGCCACTTGCGTCGGATGTTTCAGTGGTAGTATAGGGATGTAAGTAAGTAATTTTATTAACCCGAAAATTCACAAGGAATTGGTAGGGAGTACAACATAAAAATGAAAAAGAAAGAAGAGCGATAGACATTCAACACACTATTTACAGCAATGCACGTTTAGCCTACTACTATACACATACGGTAGACAGCCATTCGTTACGGTTTTTATGGACCTTGTAAAGGAAGTTATCTATGGCCCTGTTCACTGAAAGTAGTTGCGTTTTTGCAGATACCATGGTATCTGATACCAAGGTCTAAAGTCGTTTTTGCAGTTGTCGTGGTATCTGATACCACGGTCAAAAGGCGTTTTTGCAGTTATCGTGGTATCGATATGCAGATACTACTGTCCGACCTAGTGTCGCGAACTCCCTTGCCACCCGTTAGTTAGTGCCCTGGTCAATCTGGGGCGGAATAAAAGACCATGGTGAGAGTTAGTCAGAGTTACGACTCAGTAGTTGCTGTTTACCGGCTCGACTATAGCGACAGTCTGTTTACTTTTCCTTGTTTCCTTTTGTGCTGCAAGCTAATAAAAGTGACCTTTTGTATGAATTTATGTCCAAGAGAAAAAGACACGACAACGAGGTATCTGAAACAGTCATGTCACTTTCGTAAATTTTTGTCAAATTGGTGGGAAAGAAGTTTGGCACTAAGTGGTGTGACTGAATATCAGTTTTTGGGGTCACAAAACGTAATTGGAGGGATACCTATGACATCGCAAAATTTGTCCGTCTTTCCGTCCATCTGTTAGCATGATAACTGTCGAAGGGTTGAGATATTTTGATAAAATTTGGCACGATGTCTATTGGTCAAAGTACAGGTCAAGTTCGAAGATGGGCTCTGTAGCTCTATATTTAAGGGCGGGGGAGTGGTTTCAAATCAAGGGAGGACAAACGAATATTTTTGAAAGCTAATGTGATAGTCGATTCAGGGGTAAGGAAACATGCTGAATCCGAATATGAAAATTATTTTCTTTTCGAATTCGGCAAAAAACGGAAATTTTGGGAAAAGTAAAAGTTGTATCTGAAGTTGATTAGATTTTCGGTTCAGCGATAGGAAGACATGCTGAACCCGAATGTGAAAATTATTTTCACGTCAGACAACTAGTTCGCACTGAATCCGGAAATTTAGTATGAAGTTTTAACATAGTCGATATAGAGTGAGGAGACACACTGTTGCAACTTTCGAACATACTAAATACTAATGATAAACAAAAAGTGTATGCGATCAGTTTAGTTGACAATCTTTTGACCATTGACCAGTCCGTGCGGGTGACGTCATTCTGTTTGAGCTATGCACCTGGGGGAATGGTGACTTCGCTGACGCGTATACGCGCAAAGTTAATTGGGTTTATTAGAAGACTGTTTAAGCCTAGCGTACGTATTCTTTGGGTTTTGGATTGTCGGGGGGGGGGGGGGTGAAGGGCTTAATATATGTTGTCCAAATTCCTAGAAGGATTCACTGGCAAAGTACAGGCCAAGTCCGTAGATGGGTCCTTCAGCCCTATATTTAGAGGCAGAGGAGGGGGGTTCGAATTAAAGGTAAACACAAATATTGTTTTTAAGCTAATGATAAATTCTTTTAAGGGGTAAGAAGGCATATCTGAACTTAGTTTTCTTGCCGGATAAATAATTCTACAGGAATTCAGCCGAAACTGGAAATTTGGCTGAAGCTCAAAGTTGTTTCTGAAGTCAGTTAGAGATTCGGTTCCGGAATAAGGCGACATGATGAATCGAATTTTGAACTTTATTTCCTTGACGGATAAGCTGGCAAAATTTGCAAAAACCTGGAAATTTGGATTGAAAGTTTCGGCTCTCTCTGTCACTAGAACTTTTGCTCCGCATGCAGTTCGCAGGGAATGCTGCTAAAAAATTTGGTAAAAAAAAACACACAATTCTTTTGAATAAACTTTTTGAGGTCATTAGAAATGAGATGTTGGAGTAAAGATGCTTGTTGAAGCCTTATCTGAACTTGGTTTCCTCATTGTTTGGCCGTAAGCAAAAAACTTAAAAACGGTAACATTTTTTTTTTTGCTACAAATTTAAGCGGTTGATTATGGATAAATAGCAAAAGTGTCAAAGGGGTCTAGCGAAGACTCGGAAATCTACAAGATTCGGTTGTCTGGATCAAGAAGTCTGATAGACACTAAATAATAGACAGCAACTAAATCAGCGCTGATGTTAAGACATTTCTGTTTCAATCTTACTGTTCGTGCGTTTTGGGGTTGTCACTTATCAATAATTGCACCAAACAAAGTCTGAGCGAGATACGAATTGCTTACAATGATAGCTTTCGATTACTTCATCGTCTCCCGCGTTTTTGCAGTGCTACAGAGATGTTTGACGATTACCGCGTTATGAACTTTTCGCAGTTGGCATACTCGCATCGTACATCTCTAAGAAATCGGTTGCTTCTATCGCAAAATTGCATAGCTGTGGCATTATGCAACCCGTGGCTTCGCCTGTCTTTGCCCGTTTGGGTTAATATGTATAAAAAAGACGGGTGTGGCTAATTTATGTGGCGTTGTAGCCCAATACGTTCTTTATTTTTGTTTGTGTTTTTGTTGTAGTGTTTGTTTATGGCTTCTTGCCGGAATAAAAGTCTTGAATTGAATTTAAACTTTCGGGATCCCATCGAAACCTTTGGTCTTGTTCTTTTGGGATGACTTCGAAAAGCGCAATTTCGGCAATTGTCGTTTTTGCAGAGCAACCGTATATCAGATGCCACGGTTACTGCTTAAACGACTAATTGCAGATCCAGTTACCGTGGTAACAGATACCATGGTATCTGCAAAATCGCAACTACTGTTGGATCAGACAAACCGTAGTTTCTCATAATATAAGTGTTCTTTGTGTCCTCCGGTGTAATCCGGGAGAGGTTTGTCAGCAGGTTTAGGGTCAGTGTCAAAAGAGGTAGAAAGAGTACTGCGTGAACAAGAGGTGCAAATGTGGCAATGTATGAAGGACCAGTCTGAATCATTGAAAGTTTGTGCAAAAGCTAAAGAGGGATGGGGGGAGGAACTATATTTTAGGGCGGGTTTGGATGCGAAAAGTTTAGAGGCACTAGTTTGTTTAAGGGGGAACGCACTACCACTTGGGGAAAAAAGGAAATACATGGGGAAAAACAGGGTACGTGATGGTCCATACTTTTGCCCTATGTGTGGTGAAATTGATGAGAGTCTGTTACATTTTATGTGTGAATGTGGTGAGTTGGGGGGATTAAGGGAAGAAATGTTTGGGAGGAGTGCTTTAGGGGAGGAAGGGTTAGTAGATCTGATTGGAGACAAGTGTTTCGCAGTAATGAGAAATTTGGCAGTGTTCGTCCGGTTGGCAGCGAAGCATCGGGAGGATCTAATGTAAGTGTTATTAAGCTATATCTAGGATTGTCATTTTTTGTTTTTGTTGTTTTGTTTGTTTTATTGTAAGTGATTTTTTGTGGTAGTTGCTATGGCCAGTTGGCTTTTTGCAATAAATATCATATCATCATATCATATCATATCATATGCCCGAACGAGCGTATTTTCGGTTGAGGGGAACAGAGGCGTTACTAGCCAGACTGTTTGGGGGGGAGGGGCAAGGTATTTACCGACTGGCTGGTCATTTTTCCCGACTGTTTTTGCAGATAAAATGACTGTTATTGAGAAAAAAAAAAATTTGTCGACGAAAAATCGTCTGATTTTCAGAAAACTATTATTCTTAAGAAAAAATGGACTGCTTTTTCGAGAAAAGACTGTTTTAAAAAAAAAAATCCACTGTTTTTACAAAAAATCGCGGCACTTCGCACCGACTGGTCTATTTTTTTTTTCCGACTGGTCGACAACATTTGGGGGGGGGGGGGGTCCCCCCCCTCCCTAGTCGTGACACTTCTAGTTAGGAATAATACTACATTTCCTAAAGTGTAGGATAAGACTGGATAGGACAAAAATAACTATATTGATTCTAGCATAGCTCTACATAATTACTTATTGAAACAGTGATACATAAAGTAAGACTTGTATTGTAAGTATAAGTGTAAGTAAGACATGTATCCCTAATGTTCAGACTGTGTCGCCCCAAAACCTCCAAAAGCTGGGAGCAAGAATTGTCTGTCGTCCAGCAGTCCGTCCTGAGATTGTTAAAGGACACCTCGCACTATTTACTCGTCAACTTACAGTATTTTAATATATTTGAATACTTTAAAACTAGGCTGTGCTTTCAAGAAATAACCCACGGTTTTGGCTGCTGTAAGCCTTTTCCGAGACCCGCTGACTTACAGCGAAAACAGGGAAAACATTTACATAACCAGTTTTTCTAATGGAAAAAGTTCTCGCAGACAACCTCGACAGCGTAGTACACGTCGAAGGTAACAAAACACGGCAAGTGAGAAAATCAGCGTGGTTTTGTTAGAGGAGTTAGAATGTACCGTACGAAATTAGGGTCTCCGGGTTCAGAAATATATAGAGTGATTATGGAAGTAGGTTGTGTTAGTATTATAGGTAAGACAAGTCCTTTAAGGACACTTGCATAGTAACGTAAGACAGTCATGACTTGCTGCGGAGTGAGGGAGGGCTGCACAGCTTGCTCCCTGACACAAGTGAAATGTTTGGTTTTCTCTTGAGTTAAGGTAGTTTTGACAGGACATGACCAAATTTATTATGCGACGAACGCATGACCGTTGACAAGGTGATCTGTTTTTCGCAGCGATTGGAATAGAAAGAACGAAGAATTATGCGATAGTTCCGTTTCTGTTGACTGCATAGGCATCAAAGGTCAAACTGACTAAGGACGTGGCACGGGTCAACTGAACAAGCAGAAATGGGCCAAACGCCGTTATGACGGATCAATATGAATCCTACAACATCCAGTGTCTCGGGGATGGAGAGCAGCGTTGCAATGTTCACGCTCGTCCCCCTGTTAATCTTTGCTGGTTGTTACTCACTAGTGTCCGATGCTGAATGAATTAATGAGTCACTTTCATTCAGTATAAACCGTATACCTACAACAACAAACAATGTCTATGGCAAAAAACAACTGAGGTTTGGCCGTTTGTCCAGGGCGACCGGCTTATGCCCCGGTCGAAATTGGGAAGAAAAGACGCTGGAAACGTAAGGTTGTCGAGATGGAAAAATCCATCTCCGCCATTTTGAAACGTATCTTTCGAGCGTTTGGACTAATCACAGACCAGCGTCGCTGATTTTAGCCAGTTTCCTTTACGTTTGAGTGATGATGGTGGTAATATATCTTCAATTTCTTCGTTCCAGGTGTGACCAGAATGAAACGTAAGAGTGGGTAATAACCAAATTAACGAACCAAATTACGTACAGGTGTGACTGAATGTGGCCCGGGCATTATGATTTTAAAAAAAGGCAAAAAGGTCGTTATGTCTCTTTGGTAAACGACGCTTTTGCCTTCATAAAGTTTCATGGAACGTCAGCCAATTTTGAGTTATCATTTCAGCATTGACGATATACACATTAGTTGTGTTTTTGCTGATACCATGGTATCTGTTACCACGGTAACTGGATCTGTAATTAGTCGTTTGCAGTTATCGTGGTATCTGATACATGGTGGTCTGCAATAACGACTATTGCCGAAATTGCACTTTTCGAAGTCATCCCAAAAGAAAAACAGATATCCAGTTACATCACTAGGTGCTAAACTTCTTTCTCATCAATCGGACAAAATTTGACGAAAGTGATAACTTTTCTGATACTACGACCAGTTACCACGGTCGGACCATAGTATCTGAATAACTGATACCACGATAATTGGCCAGATACCACGATAACTGCAAAGCGCCTTTTGACCGTGGTATCAGATACCACGATAACTGCAAAAACGACTTTAGACTGTGGTAACAGAAACCATGGTATCAGCAAAAACGCAACTATTATCGGCAGTCGAAACATCGGGTGAACGATTCGTGTCTAGACGATCAAGTACTCAATCTAGATATTCGGGAATATTTTCTAGACCATAAAGTTGGATTGTGTTCCGCCCTAATTACCACAGTTACTACGTATGACGTCACAGATTTTGGCGTCAGGGCTTGAACAAATATTTCTATTTTTGACAAAATATCGTGCCACGGGCTAATGGGGCCGATTACGTCACAGAGATCGTAGTTACCACACTTAATACGCTCCCGAGCGTGGTATGCCCGTTTCTAAAATCTTTGGTCCCGACATTTCCAAATCTGTTGATTTAACGTATTTGTTGGTTCCCATTCCTTGTCGAATTTGGCAATACGTCCAACTTCTTTTCAGTTCGCACAGATTTCACTGCATTCGGTCAGCCCCTTCGTAAATTCGGTGACTTAACATGTTTAATTGGTCTCATTCGTTACCGAATTCGGTAAATCATCGGACTTTCCCCAAGTCCGTATCCGTTCTGTCGCAGTAGGCCAGTCCATTTCATAATTCGGTGATTAATCAGATTCTTTTGGTTCTGAGTCGTTACCGAATTCGGTAATTCACCAGATTTCTTTTTAGGCCGTATCCATTACCAGACTTGCGACATTCGGTTGATTTTGGTGGTTTTATTTTTAACACTTTTATTCCATTACGAAATTCGGTTGTTATACCACTCCCGATCTGTTCCTTACTTTTTATTTAATTTTCCGGTACTGCCAATTAATTTTTTGGTTCACCCCAGTTACTGAGTTCGGTAGTTTAAGTGGCAGTTGTTTAGCTTTTGTTCTTTACCATCTAATGGTAGCTTCAGCTGGTTACAATTCATTACTTAAGTTTTACTTCTGATGATTGCACTACTTTAGGAATAAGCCCGTCTATTGACGTGAAAAATAGCCTAATTTTCTTTGGTGTAAATTCAGAGTAGATGTATTTTATATCTACTTTACCCTGGATGGCCATTTTGGGATCCCAAAACGTAAGTGGAGGATACCTATGACATCGCAAAAGTTGTCCGTCTGTCCGTCCGTCCGTCCGTCCGTCCGTCCGTCTGTCCGTCTGTAAGCACGATAACTCTCGAAGGGAATGAGATATTTTGATGAAACTTGGTGTGAGGATTCGTTGGGTCGTCGGACCAGTTTGTAGATGGGCTTTGTAGCCCTACATTTAGGGGTGGGGGTTCAATTTAAGGGGCAAACAAAATATTTTGAAACAGCTAATTTGATAGTCGATTATGGGGTAAGAAGCCATGATGAACGCGATGGTAAAACTATTTTGTGATCGGACAAGTAGTTCGCCCGGAATCCGGCCAAAACCGGAAAGTTTGTTAAAAGTAAAAGTTTTATTTGAAGTTGATTAAATGTTCGATTTAGGGGTAGGAAGACATGCTGAGTACAATGGTGAAAACCATTTTCTCGACGGAAAAGTAGTTCGCCTGGAATCTGGCCCAAACCGGAAAGTTTGTTGAAAATTAAAAGTTTTATTTGGAGTTGATTAGATGTTGGATATAGGGCAAGAAGACATGCTGAACACTTATGTGAACAAACTTTCTACCTGAACATGTAGTTCCCCCCGAATCCGGCCAAACCCGGAAAATTGTTAGAAGCTTAAGTTTTATTTCTAGTTGATTAGATAACCGATTTAAGGGTAAGAATAGATGCTGAATCCGTGTTTGATAATCATATTTTACCCGGAAATTTAGTTCGACCGGAATCCGGCTGGAGTTGGAAATTTGTTATAAGTTAAATTTGTATTTTAAGTTGATTAGATGTTCATTATTGGGGAAAGAAGATACCCTGAGTTCGTCTTTGAGCTTTCTTTTTTCGCCGGACAAGTAGTCCTGGAGTTCGGCCGAAACCAGAAAATTGGCAGAAGTGACAGGAAGTTTTCGTCAAAACAGATATAATTAATAGGGGTAAACATACATGCTGAATCCATATCTGAACTTGGTTTTCCCAGATGACTAGCTATTTGGCCTTAATCTGTTTCTGAATTTTAATTGTAAAAATGTTCAAGGAGTCTGGCTATGACTGGATCTGGCTAAGACAAGACCCAGTTGTCTCGATCAGATATTGAATTTTTGGGATCCCATCGAAACCTTTGGTATTGTTTCACCAGATAGCTCTATGGCTTAATAGGTCGTCTCGGGATCGCAAAAATGCACTTTGATCATCTCTGTTGCCAACAAATTTCGTAGTAACAGAATGTATGTTCCCTCGCTAGAAAAATTGGTGGGCTACATGCAAACCATCCCGAGTATCATCTCGTACATTGAAACTAAGATATTGGAAACTTGAATCATACTCATCATACAAAAAAAAACATTATACAGAGATAAAAGACTATGTATACACTGCATACAGAAAGGGAGACAATACACCACCATGCTTTAAACCATTAAATAAGATGTATTTATCAATCAATCCATCAATACTTTTTATTCCGGTGACAAAGACACAGACTACTGGCCCCAAAGTACACAAAATCTCTCCTTTTGGGACCACAGAGCAAGTAATCTCACTTAAGGGAGAGGTACACCCTACTATTCGGAGTTTTCAGCATTTTATGCCGTGTGGTGTTTGCTCGAAGGTTAGATAAGGTAAAACAGACACTGGTGAGCCCGGAAATGGGTTCTTACACTAAGGGTTACTCGAAAATATAGCAAAAGCAAGAGACAAATTTATCAGTGAGTTCCCCGACGAAAAAACAACGCAGCTAATACTAAAAAGTGTGGACGGTTTAAGAAGGCGTTCGTAAGGTCATGAAGTTAATCGCAAAGCATTTTACGTAAAGTTTGCCGCCGTACAGACGAGTAAGCATCTTCAAACTACTCGACTTCATCATCATATTATAAACTAAATCAGCATTTTTCAATTTCCTTAATCCACATTTTCAAACTTATTTTACATATTGTTTTGGGTCTCTTCTTCTATTGGTCAGCCTTCTGAACTTGGACGAAACAAATTTGTTACGAGTTTCCGACGCCATCTAATGTCTAGGATGAAAAATTAGAAACCTCGTTTACTCCGATAGAATGATGGGAAAGCAAAATTTCTTGAAAGAAAGGAAGAAAGATCCTAGGAGAGAAAGTCCCCTGTGAAGTGAAAATGCACATAGAAAATCAAGAAGCTCTGAAGTCTTGGTTGTCCAATATTCTGAAGCCTTTGTAAGTATAAAAGCTGATTTTCCCCTTTTCTTTTGTGGGGCTCTGTAAGTGGACTCAGGCTCATTTTGGCCGGTTTGTTATTTCCCTTCGGCTTCAGCCATCAGGCTATTTCCAGTCTTTACACAACTGGGATAGCTGAGCTCAGGCTAGATAAGGGCTAGATTAGCTGAGAAAATTCTTGCTTTAATTTGTGTAAGTTAGTTTAGTGTGGTCCGAAACTAATTTTAACTCTTTGTTATGTTAGCCCATTCATTCTTTCTCTTTTTCTGTTGCTTAGCCTATCATTTTATTTTGTTCCAAAAATCGTAAGCAGCATGGTTCATGCTGGATTTATCATTTGAATTTACAGAGAATTTTACTAAAAGCACTGAGAAGGCGGAGTTTTCTAAACATTTATGATTAGGCTACATCTTCTTTTGGAATCCAGAATAAAAGTAAGGACTATCGATGAAATCCTAAATCAGTCCTTTTGTCTGCAACCAGTGCTTCACTACTGCTTCACTAGACCTGGCAATTATACCTTATTAATACTATGTAGATGACACTTTACACAAGGGACTTGTACTGTGATGGATAAACCATAAACAGTTTTTCAAATATAATTTAGAAGTCTAGGACTCCATTGTCGGAGCCACATAGACATTCCAGGACCCACAAGACGGGGTCTCATGGTGTCATACAAGCCAGAATACAAGCCGACAAAAAGTGCATCATACTACCTGACTCCCCCATTTTTATGGGATCAGTAGTTTCTCAACTGCTTATGATGATTACATACATTACCTAGGTCCCTGCGAGTAATGGTTATCCTATGCTACAGCACCTTATCCACATATGAGTTCAAATTAATACAAAAACCTTGCTTTGAGGGTCAAAAAATATGTTTTATAGTATAAGTTCTGAGTGAGAATTATTTTTTTTGTTAAAACTCGTTTTTACCTCCGCGTTGCAGATGTTAGCTGCTGCAAGCACAGATGAATAAAACCAATAGCAGAATAAAACCAATCCTCAGCTGGGATTTGAATCCACGACCCTCTGCTTACAAGACATTCGCTCTACCATCTGAGCTACCGAGGGGCTTGTGAACAGATTTCGCAAACCACTACAATAGTCTTGTAGAAGCCGGCCATAGGAACAGCAGTCCCGCCCGAAGTCAAATTCATCTAACCAGTTCACATCCCCATGTCATGGAAATTAATAATACACAGATGGCACTTTACACAAAGGACTTGTACCATGACCAATAAACCATAAACAGTTTTTCGAATATAATTTAGAAGTCTAGAACTCCATTGTCGGAGCCACATAGACATACTCGGACCCACAAGGGGGGGTCTCATGGTGTCATACAAGCCGACAAAAAGTGTGTCATACTACCTGACTCCCCCATTTTTATGGGAGATCAGCAGTTTCTCAACTGCTTATGACGATTAAATACATTACCTAGGTCCCTGCAAGAAATGGTTATTCTATGCTACAGCCCCTTATCCACATGGGAGTTCAAATTAATACATAAACCTTGCTTTGAGGGTCAAAAAATATGTTTTATAGTATAAGTTCTGAAGGAGAATTATTTTTTTGGAAAACCCGTTTTACCTTCGCGTTGCAGATGTCTCTTAAGCCCCGTTCACAAGCATGCCTAGCCAAGCACCGGTGTCTAGCATCACCGTTCACATCAATGCCTAGGCACAGATTTGGGGCTAGGCACGGAGCTCCAGGCTCTATAACTTGGTGCCCAGCTTAGCTCGGACACAAGCCTAGGCATCTGTGCTTGGCTAGGAATGCTTGTGAATGCGGCTTTAGCTGCTGCAAGCACAGATGAATAAAACCAATAGATGAATAAAAGCAATCCTCAGCCGGGATTTGAATCCAGGACCCTCTGCTTACAAGGCAGTCGCTCTACCATCAGGCTACCGAGGGGCTTGTGAACAGAGTTCGCAAACCACTACAATAGTCTGGTAGAAGCCGGCCATAGGAACAGTGATCCCGCCCGAAGGCAAATTCATCTAACCAGTTCACATCCCCATGTCACAGAAATTAATAATAATACATAGATGGCACTTTACACAAGGGACTTGTACCATAAACCATAAACAGTTTTTCAAATATAATTTAGAAGTCTAGGACTCCATTGTCGGAGCCACATAGACATACCAGGACCCACAAGACAGGGTCTCATGGTAAAACCAAAGATATAATTTTAATGGGGAAGACGCCCTTTCCCCATTAAAATTATATATTTGGTTTTCACAAGGGCGTCCTCGAAAGCAAGTTTTTTTGTATTAATTTGAACTCCCATGTGGATAAGGTGCTGTAACATGGGATAACCGTTTCTTGCAGGGACCTAGGTAACGTATTTAATCATCATAAGCAGTTGAGAAACTGCTGGATATTCACACAATTTAGGAGGAAATGCAGATCCCATAAAAATGGAGGAGTCAGGTAGTATGACACACTTTTTGTCGGCTTGTATTGACATGTGTAATAGTATGCCCAAAACCTTTGTTTTTCAGGTTCAGTCACCCATGGGGGGTGGAGAGAGGGGGAATTGCCTTGGAACCGTGAGGAACCATTCCTCGTGGTTCCAGTTTTTTTTCTTTTAATGAAGTTTTTGAGTGAAATATAATAAGAAAATGCAAAAATTTAAGATTTACCATACTGAACCCAGGGTGTTCAACTGCGAGAGAGAAAAATATGAAAAAAATTTACAAGGGTTCTATAGGGAACCCAGTATGTGCTGCAAAGATTTGGCAACATACATACAAATTTCAGGGGAATTAAAAAACAAAGAAAAAAATGTGTCATACCTGATGAAAAATTTGTAGCCTGCGTAGTAGTACGGTAGTAGTAGGAAAACGTTGCATGTCATACTATGTAATAGCAAAGAATACTATCATTTAATGTGCCTCAGACTGGTCCAATCTTATGTTTCTTCTTCCTCATTTAATTACTCCGTCTTTTTGTAAGTTTGTGCATCATGATGGGAAATAAATCTATTATTATTATTATGTAGTAGTATTCAGTAGCATCCTGTCTTGCCATTGTAGCATCCAGTCTTGCTTATAGTAGCATATAGTAGTATGTAGTAACACGGTAGCCTTGAAGTAGATACATGTAGTTGCACCGTTAGTACTGCATGCAACTATTTCGTACTACTTCATAGTACTATTTTGAGATAAATTTGTCTTCGGGTACTACCAGATTCTCCCCTATAACTACCGAATCCCTGTAAATATACCGAATAATTCTGCTATCGAAAAAATACTGAACAAATGTAGTGCCCAAAATTTTAACGAATCTCAAAAAGTTAGGGGGGGGGGGGCTGCACCCCCCCCCTCCCTTGCAATTCCCCTGACAGTAGGTCACTGACAAATATTCGTCCATGTTGACTTTGAAACATATATTCAAATAATGCATACAATGGGTACATCAGCTACGAAGTAGGTCACTGAATGCAAACATGAATTTGGGTAAAATCAAATCAAAAAGCTATGCACATCGTTTTAAAATACACCCAGCATTTGGCATAGCCTGTTCAAAATTAAAGGGTTTGTGTACTGAGCAGCCCAGAGTTTGCTAAACGTGAAATAAGAAATTGCTGAAATGAGGTCATCTGCATATAAAACAGAATCAACTCCGCATTCCGAACTTGCTTTTTTTTTTTCACAATATTAAGTTTTGTTCTTTAGATGTGAAGCAGACCCTTCTGCACTTGCAAAATATGTCTTGGCACTGGCAAAAAAGGATAAGACAGAAGAGGAGCTGAAGATCTCCATGATCAACCAACTTGAAGTATTTCTGCAGAAAGGTATGTTTATCTTTTTCTATTATTATTAACATTAAGATGCTTCAGTATATTGCAAGTAGGGCCGTCGCACCACTTATTTCACTATCAAAACCAACTCATTCCAAAATGTGGAAGCAAAGACATCCAACAAAACAAAGCAGAAAGATAGTATCATCATGGACATTGACGGTTTCTCTACCAAGATTCCTTTGTTTCATTGCTTCAACCGATGTTTGCCTGCTACCTGTGTGCTTCTTTACATTTGGTTTACTTCAGTGCAAAAAGTGAAGTCATTTGCAGCGACATTTCTTGGTCCAAGTGCTATCAAGGGCCCATGAAAATTTGTATACTTATTTAGAACCACCCTTGGCTAGCACTCCCCCCTTCTGTTTCCCTGCAGGCTTTGGCACAGGCCACAGAGACTGAATGCTTGATAGAGCCCTCGAGGGGTAGAAAACGGATTTTATTTCTGATCAAAACGAACCAAAGTAAGTGGACTTCTCTGAAGATTTTATAGTTTTTAGCCTTCAAGGCCATGCCTTGCAGTGCACAGCAGGAGCTTGTTCCATTTCAAAATTGATAGTAAAGGCCCACAACACTAAGAAAGAAGATCGTTGTTTTAATGTAGGCAGTGAAAGGAGTAGAACAGCTTAGTCCTTGGTGATATGAAGGTTTGCTAGTAACAGGGGGACAAAGGTCTTAAAAACAGGTGATCATGTAAGGACCAGTGAAATTGCACTAAGGCTTACGAAACAACCGTATAAAAAAACGAAGTTTCGAGAAATAAGATGCATTGAGCACTGTAAGGAGTTGGAAAACAAGGGCACTCGATTTCAACTGCCAACACTTGTTATCTGCAGGTGTTCCTAAGTGCCGGCGTTGCCACAAAAATATTTAGAGAGTGACTTTTGGCCCAAAACAGAGAGTCAACTGGGAGTGAAATTTATTTTCATGAAATGTTCGCTTTTGGTCGGAATCGCCTCTGCAAAAATTACAATCTTAATTTTTCTTTCACGAAAAAACTTGAATAGTCAGTTCTGGTCGGAATCTCTGCTGCAAAAATGACACATTTGGTTATTTTCTGAAATAGTGTGTTTTTTATGTCCTACGTAGGACAAGAGTGACACAAAACAAAATAGATTGACAATTCACACTATCGTGCGACATGTGGCAACACCGCTTAGTCCAAAATAGACTGAAGCCGCTTTCACACTGAGCTTCGCAACCTCTGCGTCGCACTTGCGGTGACGCAACATACAGCTTACGCTGACAAATAAAATGCAATGCAATGCAAGAATATAACCAAGTTCTATTCTGACGTTGCGTCAACGCATACGCATCGGATTGCTCAGTGAAATATGGAATTTTTTTAAGAAAAACCGGAGAAAACCTACTAACAGTGAAGAAAAACTTAGTAATGATGAAAGAAACGAGAACTCAGCATAAGAAACCGAGAAAGGAAAACGTAAATACACATCCAGCGTTACAGCTTGTTATGCAGGTGTGAAAGATACGCTATGCAGATAAACTCATACGCATCGCATCGCAACGACGCGGCAATGTGAAAGTGACTTAATACCTTTTCTTTTACAGAAACCTTGCACTTCGTTGACACCCTGTTTGATGCCTTAAAGTCAAAATGCTACATTCCTCCTGTTGTGAAAGCAGAGCTAATCATCCCTGATTTGGTACAAGAAAACTTAGTAGAGGCTGTGATACACAATCATCCATCCCCCCTTTTGGACCATCTTGAATCCTCAGCCAAGTTCGAACATAGAGAGGTTTCTAGAAGATCTGAAAGTGTAAGTATATTTTTTTTTAATCTCCCCTGATTGTGTGCTACATTCCTCCTGTTGTGAAAGCAGAGCTAATCATCCCTGATTTGGTACAAGAAAACTTAATAGAGGCCGTGATACACAATCATCAATCCCCCCTTTTGGACCATCTTGAATCCTCAGCCAATATTTTGTTTTTATCTCCCCTGATTTGTGTGTCCAGTTTGACCAAGTTTGATCAGTATGCATGTATAAAAGTGGTATCATACCCAGTTTCAAAAGTCCACCGAGAAAACATCTTCTGCCACCATTCAACCGCCTTCCTGTCCATTGCCCAATGCGGCAGCTTATGCAACAAATTTATTGTTCTTTTCGTGTTTCATTGTGTATTTTTCGTTCTGCGTTTTTTTATCTTTTGCTGTCGATCTAGATTTCGTGTACCCTCTGTATTTATTGTTAAACGTTCATTACCCTTTTTTTGTAAAAAGAATGCCTTATTACTATGCCTTATTACAAATGCCTTATCGGAAAGCTCTTGGCAAACTATACTCTTCCTTCTGTGACCACTCTATTCTTTTTTTTATCTGGTGTCTATCCTGTTTTAAAGAAAAAGGATATTAAAGCTATGCGATCCTCTTATTTTCGTTTTTGTAAATTTCTTCTTTTTCCCCCTCCTTGGCAAAGAAATTGAAAAATTATAGTAATTACTCGCTACCGGATATCACTGAGAAATTGTCTGTTCTCCACAGAAAACTGTCCGAAACGGCGTACGCGCGTCTGTCGCCCTCTCATGGGCTTATTCGTCTGTTTGACTCTTAAGTAGATTTTGTTTGTATGTGTAGTGTTTTGCCTAATTATGTCTTCATATATTCTTTTGTACTCCACTGTTTTCGTCTTGTACGATTTGTGGGTTAAAAATAAATATATAAATTACTTATTACAAATGCCTTATTACTATGCTGCATGTAATAAATTCATTCATTCATTCATAACTGGAGCGTCTCGACGTCCGCAGTTCTCCTCTATCTCACCCAATGGTTGTTTTTGCCACTTTCTCATCCTATTGGAACACGCCTCTTAAGCCATCCAGCTAACCCTGAAAGTTAACTTTTAGGACCGGGAGGACAGTCGGCGTGGACGAAAACGGACGAGGTCACGTGGATCTTCTCGTAGCTCTAGTCGGTCCCGTTCGCGGTCACCCCGAGATAAATTCCGCCGGTCAAGAAGTATTTCTGCAGAAAGAACAAGATCGAGGAATGTCAAAGGCAGAAGATCGCCGAGACGAACAGGCTATAACAGGTCAGCGAGTTTTCTTAAAGTTTAGCTGAAATTTAATTGAATTCACTGAATAGTTGAATTGGGTCAGGGATTTTTTTAATTTTTCACTATATGCTGGTTAAGAATATCTGCAGCGGTCCTCACAACGCAAAGTTCTACTATGAGCGTATTCCACCCTCCTGCCAGTAGTAACTGTTAGTTACTATTTTCGTTCCAACCACATGAAAAGTTACTATGCTGACCGTTCCCAGGGGCGTCACTATGGGGGGGGGGGGGGGGGAGGGGGGAGGTGGTACCCCCCAAAGGTCTTAAGAAAGTACTTTCTTCGGGCGAAAGTTTACTTGTTTGTCGGCGCGAAGCGCCGGCAAACACAGAAGAAATAAAATGTTGCATGCTTTTGTCAGGCGTCGGTCGACTCGTCGGCACATCGAGTTCTTTTTATACGCAAGAAATGAAATCCTGCAAGCATTTGTCCTGCAAAACACTGAAGAAATCGCATTCTGCATGCTTTTGTCGTGCCTCGGTATTCTCGTCGGCACATCCGGTTCTTTTTATACATAAGGAATCCAAAAGAAATAATTTGTTTACGTTTTTGTCGGGCGTCGGTCGACTCGTCGGCACATCGGATTCTTTTTATGCGCAAGCAATGAAATCCTGCAAACATTTGTCCTGCAAAACACTGAAGAAATCGGATTCTGCGTGCTACTGTCGTGCCGCGGTATTCTCGTCGGCACATCGGGTTCTTTTCATAAATAAGGAATCCAGAAGAAATAATTCTGTTATGCTTTTGTCGGGCGTCGGTCGACTCGTCGGCACATTGGGTTCTTTTTCCACGTAAAAAATCAAACTCTGTAAATTTTTAGAGGGCGCATACCGAAAGTTCAAGTCTCGTCAGTGCATCGGCTTCTATTTACACATAAAATAAATTTCTGTGCAGTCTGGTCGGGCAAAACACAGCTGAAATCGAATTCTGAATGCTTTTGTCGGGCGTCGGCATTCTTGTCGGCACGTCGGGACGGCATGTCGTACGTAAGAAATCAAATACTGCAAGCATTTGTCGAGCGCAAATTTTTCAGGAACAAATCCGGTTTAAAAAAAATTTCGACGTCGTTGCTGAGTTTAACTTGTTCTGGCTACAGTCGTTGGAAGCTTCGCTTTTTATGGAAAGTTGAAACGAAAAGCCGAATATGCGAATTTAAATATATGAATTTACATCTAGGAACAATCTCAACTGATGCATTACAGTTAGTTTTTCACAAAATTTCGCCTGCGGCGCATTTTTAAGTATTCTCTATTTGGAAGAACGGTGTTGCGTTTTAAGACAGAATTTTTTTGGATTTGAAATACGTTAATAGCCGGAAATTATATGGTATTATAGCTAAATTTTTCTGAAAAAAAAGGCAGATTCAAAAAATTTCGCATGCTGCGCTTGGTTTAACTTGTATTGGCACATTCGTTGGAACCTTCGCTTTTTAGCGAATGCTAAAATGAAAAGCCGAATATATGAACTTACGAAATTATACCAAAGGAATAATAATCTCTACTGATGCATTACAGTTAGTTTACACAAAATTACGCCTGCGGCGCATTTTTTAGTATTCTTTATTTGGAATGGCGGTGTTTCATTTAGCTGGCGTTTTAGGATTGAAATTCGTGGGGGTCTTAAACAGGTCAAAAGCTAAAACTTGTATTGTAGGTATAGCTAAATTTTTCCTGAAAAAAAGGCAAATTTAAAAAATTTCGCCGGCGGCGCTTGCTTTAGCTTGCCTTGGTACAATTGTTGGAAGCTTCGTTTTTTAGCAAAAGCTAAAATGAAAAGCCGAATATGTTAACTGTAATATACGAAACTATACCAAAGGAATAATTTATACTCAGTTGGCTCACAGAAAATTTCGCCTGCTGCGCATTTTGTAGTATTCTTTATTTGGAAGAACGGTGTTTCATTTACTTAGCGTTAAAGGATTGAAATCCGTGGGGGTCTGAAACACGTTAAAAGCTAGAACTTATATGCTAGGAATAGCTAAATTTTTTCGGAAAAAGGCAGATTTAAAAAAATTCGCCTGCGGCGCTTCGTTTAACTTGTTTTTGGTACAGTCGTTGGAACCTTAGCTTTTTAGCGAAAGTTAAAATGAAAAGCCAAATATGTGAACTTTAATATACGAAATTACAGTTTTACCCTGGTTTTATTCTGTGCTGGCGGAAAATGTACGCCGTTGCCGCGCGGCAACGTCGTGTTTTGTCGGCACAGATCGGACGTCCCCCCCAAAGGTAAAAGGCTAGTGACGCCCCTGACCTTTCCAACCTTCTGCAAATAGTAACTATTTGCTTACCATGCTCGGGGGCGTAGTAAGCGTGGTAACTACGCATATCTATAACGTGACTGGTCAGATTCGCCCGTGGCATGATATTCTGCTGGAAAATAGAAACAATCGTTCCAGCCTTGACGGCAAAAAGCCAGAATTCGTGAAGTCATGCGTTGTAACTACGGTAAGTAGGGCGGAACACGCTATATGACGTGGAAAACTTGAATCTCAGTACAAGCGTGGCTTTTCAGTAGCCAAAGGTTAGCTTGGTGCGGGTGAGCTCACTGCGTGAACATTTATTTGTCATAAATCGTCTTCCTCAAGCATACTGCACAGGTATAAGCGCATAGAGGTAGCCTGCTACAAATTCGACATGGAAAGTTCACTACGTGAAAGTCGATTATCCGTGAATAGAAGAGCAACAAAGTAATGTATTTTCATCGGGCCTTCAAGCCTACTCAAAAGGAACAGAAAACTTGACTCAAACTTGACTCGGGGAGCTAGCTGACATATCAAGAATGTACCCTGAGTCGATATTGAGAGTAAGAAAAGTTCTCGTTACGACCATTGCAGTTTCCGGTGTTTCCGAAAATTCGACTTTTGAGTTAGTAGAAAAAAAAAGCAAAAGGTTTGTGTGCCGGGAGTAGGAATCGAATGCACGACCTCTTGACTACTACCCCGATACTATGGCCGATAGCACGGCCATAACTTTTACAGTGCATAAGTGCATAATTACAGTGCATAAGGGGCAAGGGCCTGCCAGCTAGCTTTGGGAACACTAAGGAGGGGTTCGAGATAACAAAGAAGGGGGGTCCTGTCGACAAAAAGTCCCTGTATCTTTATCTAATCCTCCCAGGTCGGTTTGATGGCCGAAAGTTGCGTAGTCAAGTTTTCTGTGCCTTTAAGTGAAAATGTGATTGGTATCTCAGCCCTTTTCGGTTAAACTTAAACAATTAAAATAATACAATATCCCATTGGGAGTGATTTGAGACATACCCGATCGCTTTTGTTAGAATTTGTAGGTTCAAAGCTTCGTCAGACATACGGCGTGCATGTTCCGTGTAAACTCGATATACAAGAAGTTGTAGTATCTAAAATCTACAATGCATTAGCTGTGCCCCATTTGCTTGCTATGTCGCCTTTTTGGAATGTATTCACTATCTCTGATAAGAGGACGCTGCGATCGATGTTCTTTCGGTATGCCAAGTTCTTGCTTGGTATACCTCTGTGGGCCAGAAACCGGCGCCTGGTTTCTCTGTATGGGATCTCAGATCCGGTCAAAGCCATCGCGGAACGGAGATTGCGGTTTGGCTTGTTCAGCGCCTTTCTGTAAATTGTTACCTAAAGTTGTTAAGTGTTTCTTTTTTGCAGTTGTTGTGATGAGACGGTGTTTTGTCTATGTTTGTGTCTGCCTTTTCTTCTTTCTCTTTTCTTTTTCTTTCTCTTTATATTTACTCCGTGTTTATACCATGTGTGTAGTTCGGGTAATAAATTTATTGATTGATTGATTGAATGTAAAAAATAGGCCATTGGCGATCAGTGGTTTTGAAGAAAATGAAATTTGGTTTGGAAGAGAGTAGGTGATGACGTTAAGTGGATTTTGTTACAACAACAATTAGTTTGTTTGTTTTGAATTTTTTTTTTCATGTATTTTGTTGTATATTTAGTACGCTAATTTGTCTTTAATGGTTGGCTGTTTATTAGTATGTAAGTGTGTGTGGGTTTGATTGACATGTTGTTGTTCCTTTTTTATACACTACTCTTCAGTTTTGAAGGATTCAAATAAATAATAATAATAATAATAATTATATGGAACTAGTAATTTGTGCAACCTTCATCGGCTCGTTAGTCATTTTTATCGAGTTTCTAGTTGTTGATTATTATTTAGTTGTGTTTTCTCGCAATTGCCCCGTGGTTTTTTGGGGAATAATTCATTCATTTATAGTAACGTCAAAGAGATGAGTAAAAGCCAGGCTTCACCTACTGATTCTAAGATGCGCGGGGCTTCCACAGTGTCAAGCCAACCCTTCCTGATTGTAATGATAATGATGACAGCAAATTTTGCTATTTTTCAGCATTTCCCCTTATCTCCCCTCGCATTGCAAATAACTCTTACATCCCAGTCACATCTGTAAAAAATTAACATTCGGAAGTATAGGACTTTCGACTTTGAGACTAAATTACCGGCCTTTGATAGCCACTTCAAGACAACAAATTGAAGGATCGTTAGTCTGGCTAACTTTTTTTTGAAGGCGTCAAAGTGGGTAAACAAAGACGGAGTCTCGTTGTATTGATCAACTATGACACACTTTTTCAAATACGCTTCATCGCTGACCAATAGAACGAGAGACTCCGTCTTTGTTTACAAACTTTGAAGCCTTCAAACTTTCATAAGAAAGAACATTCTTTAGCAAAAGTTTGATTATATCAACTTAAAAGCCAGATTAACGATCCTGCTATTTGCTGGCTCAAAGTGGCTATCAAAGGCCGGTATTTTAGTCTCAAAAAGTCGAAAGTCCTGTATCTCGTAATGTTAATTTTTTTTTTCTGACGATCCCTTGATGATGGTCTAGAAATATCCGTTTTCTTCGGTTAGGGTGCAATATCTCTGTAAGTGTGAAAGGGTTGTTAAGTTAGTAGTGTGTGGTGTGGTTAGGTGTAGCGGGCGAGCATGATAATATTGGCGACTGGTTTAGATGTTAATGCACAGAGTCTTTTCGAAGGCGATACTCTGTTCGTAGGTCAATAACCAACTCACATTATTAAGGTTCGTACTTACATTGAAGATAGGTTGCTAAACACTTGCCACTTAATTTGCTCATAACTCGACTGAGCTGAGCTGAACTGCCTTTTATACCGTCTTACAACTGTCCACATAGTGCCTTAACGAATAGGGTTGCTTGTCCAGCGTCCTGGCAAATCTCTATCCAGTGTGAAAGGTTAGGTGACCAACGGGGTAAGTTTGTCTAAGTTCTTTTCTTCCTTGATTGCGAAAAGGAAATATACTCACTCAGTCTGGCAAAAAGCGTGGGCGTTAGACCTAGTCGAAGATAGAGAGAGTTGAGGATAGAGCTTGTTTAGTAAGTTTTTGTAAATATTTATTTGTCCTAGATGTATCCTCATATCTCTCCCTTTCCTTTATAAATTTGCATCTTTATTACGTCTCTCGACTGAGTTGCCTCTATGGCGGCTTCCAGAAATCCGGAATCTAGTGTGTCCAACACCCATTTCCAGACATTTTTAGCCTGTGTTCACCTTCCAGATCTGTTTTTTTGTTTGTTTGTTTTTAATCACAGCTGTAGCTTTTCTGGCGTATCTGTATCGTGTTGGTTCATTTTCAGACGTCGAACACCACCGTACCGTCGCTCCCGCTCTTTGAATCGGCGCTCGCCTGCACGAAGAAGCCGCTCGCCGGTTCGAACCCGAGCGAGGACGAAATCGCCCGCGTTTAGACACGAGGATAAGCCGTTGGAAGGTGTCATTCCACCGCCGCCTGTAGATGTCTCTGTGCCACCTCCGCCGTTACCGGCTTTGAAGCAGAGATGTCGAGATTTTGATGGTAGGTGTTTGTCATGGACAGGGCCGTATCTAGGGGGGGGGGGGGGGTGTTAGGGGATTGACCCCCCCCCCCCCCCCCCGCCCCCTCCCGAAACATACACAAATAATCATTTTATAGGCTTTTCCCTCTGATCTATGTCTTTTTTGTACTTTCTTGTCCGACCCAAAAGCCCCCCCCCCCCCGAAATAAATTCCTGGATACGAGCCTGGCCGTGGATGCTTCATTTTGTTTCCAATTTGTTTAATTGTTTGTTATCTTTTTACAAAAATAGTCATGGACAATACCCATAATAGCCATGGATAGTCATACATGGTCACATAATAACAATAGTCACACATATGTTACAATTATTAAAGGACACCTGAATGAAGAGTACCAAGTATCATCCCTATCTGTATGACTTCCGTTAACATTGCCTGCAGAAAACTCAATCCAAATTCGAAATAGTGTTTCCAAGATATGATCGTTGCTCCATTTTGCATCTGTCCTTATTTCAGTACTGAACAATTTTAGTTAAGCCCAAACGTATATCTAGAATAAATTCCAATACGATCCGGCCAGCGCTGTACAATATTTGAATGAATTGCGCTTTTTGCGTTGGAGTCTGCATGTGAAAACCTCCAGAAACGAACATCCCTATTTCGAAAACGTCACGCTCAGGAGAAGAATGCTCTCCGTGGCCATGTCTTTTAAATGCATTCTCCATGGTGTGTTCAAGTATGGTTTCATTGTTCAGGTGTCCTTTGAATTAAGTACGATAACAAACATAATTACTAAATATATCAGTTTAAATTCGGGAGTCATTATTCATTATTCGGTCAGAATCAGAATCAGAATCATCAGAATCAGAATCATTTATTTTACACAAGCTATCGTAGTCAAGAAGAGACTCAACTAAATGGCGCTTGGGCTTACAAATTAAAAGAGGACACAAATAAGAACAGAAACTTCAGCACTTATTAAACACTGACGTGTAATACGGAACGAACGTGTTTGAAAACCTATTTGTTCGTGTGGTAGGCGGTACCAGTTTTTCTTTGTTTTTGGACCTAGTGTCAACTCGATTCGGCATGACCGGTGGTAGTATAGCCCTATGTTTGTCACTTCGTAGAAGGTGACATAAAGAGAAGTCCATTATAAGTAGTCAGTTAAGCCACTGCTCTACCACTCAGCTACATAGGGGCTTGTGGACGTCGTTTGGGAACCACTCCATTACAGTTGGATTCCTAGACTTCTTAATTTAGCTCAAATTTAATTCTGGTTTACTTGTCACGGTTAAAGTCCCTTGTGTAATATTCCATCTTCTGTAGTATTGAAAAGTGTATGATTGCTCGGGTGCCACCGACTCGCTGGGTAGGTCTCTGCTGTGGTAGTGGAGCGTATATTTTTTTAATGGAGTGTTAATTTATGCAGAATATGGCTGATCTAGCTCGTGTCCACCGTTTTTTTCAGAACACCATTGTTCAAAACTCGTGAACCACTATAATAATAATAATAATATAATTGCAATACTAAGGCTGTGATGTCCAGTGCCTTTTGCTAGCTTATCTCACATACGTCCGTCCAGTTCTTGAATATGCAAGCCCACTATGGGGACCTGCAGCACTGCGTACTGTGTACCTCATCCAAGAACCTGAGTCGGTGCAAAAGCGGGCCTTGTTCATTATTATTGGCGATCGACAGCTATCTTATTGTGAAGCGCTTGCTAAACTCGATCTCCCCACGTTGGCCCAAAGATACGAGCAGATTATCCTGAGGCTTGGGAAGTTTCTTCTCTCCAGACCCCAGCATCGAGACATCTTACCACCCACTGCACCGCCCAACAACCGTACGGGTCACCAAAATAAACTGGTTCCAAAAGCTTCGGGAACGAACCGCCATGCAAATTTGTTTGTACCTTTTGTTACGGATTTGCTAAACAAAGCCGAGTGATATTTTCTTCTTTTTTTGTTTTTTGTGTTAGTTTGTTATTTAGTATAGTGAAGCAACGCAAATTAGCTGGCAGCTACGATGTTGTTTAAACAAACCTATCTCTCCCTCTCTAAGGCTTTCGCCTCTAGAAATTTCTCGGTACACTTTACACACTAAGCTGAATTTCAGCCAGGTGGTAGTCAAAACCTGCTTTGAATTGGTTGGTATTTTCGGCATTTACAACACTTTCTGGGAGATTCTTCCAATATTCTACTATTCGGTTTCTATAGCTCCATTTTCCGATGTCTTTTCGGAATTTCTTTCCACTCAGTTTCAAGTTGAGTCCTCTGAGACCGTTGTGATTGAAAGTGAGATAGATATCAAGTTGAAATTTGGTATGCTTGGTGGCATGGGGGTCTAGCTGCTACTCCCCACTCTCATCCGGCTCAGGTGGAAATGGGCCCAAAACGCCAAGTGGCGTTCGAAGCGACAAACATAGGGCCATACTACCACCGGACATGTCGAATCGAGTTGACACCAGGGTTAAAAAACAAAGAAAAACTGGTACCGCCTACCACACGAACAAATCGGTTTTCAAACACGTTCGTTCCGTATTACACGTCAGTGTTTAATAAGGCTGAAGTTTCTGTTCTTATTTGTGTCCTCTTTTAATTTTTAAGCCCAAGCGCCATTTAGTTGAGTTCTCTTCTTGACTATGATAGCTTGTGTAAATAAATGATTCTGATTTATCTTGACTCGAGATCGGACGTTATTTCATGTACTAAACAGAGCCCAGGAATGGAAGTATCTTTTGGATTAGCACTTCCCACACCCTAACCTTTCATGGGCAACCTTACCCAAATGGCCCAGTGATTGCTCGTGAGTGGTTAGATTATGACGATTATGTTGTGAAATGGCATAGGGTCTGGAAGTATGTTTTGGAGTTGATCCTCCCCAACCCTTCCCGTGCATGGGCAACTGGGCCCTGATTGCCCAGCGAGTTAAGTTCGTGAGGTGACAATGATTAGAGGCAGTTTGACGAAACTGATCGCTAAGTATTCCTTCAGCTCAGGCTGACTCAGAATCATATTTAGCGTTGAAGTTCTTGGCAAGACCAGAGCCTGAAGAGGAGCCTTTCTAAGAAAGGCCGAAATATCGTTGGAATAACCCTCAGCCGACTTATCTGTTAGCGCTCTCATATGGTGTGTATTTACCGATAACATTAGTTGCGATTCTTGTCTCTGGTTCCTGTTCCAGTCAATCAATCTTTATTATTCGAAAAACATTCCTTACGGTATTAACAAAAAACCGAATATTTGTTCTCTCGTCAAACATAACTATATACAATTGCGCTTTTACATAGTCAAATATTCAATAATTACACAAGTGCAAGAATTGCAACAAATTTAAGCGCTAAACTTCAATAATTAACATAAGAAATATGTAAGAAATTTAAGATTTCGCGTTGAAAAAACTCACAAAGGAGGGGCAAAACCTCTTTCGTACCGCGCATGAATGGCCCGAATGGGTTGGATCTTAGGAACTGGTTGTGCTGCCATTCTCTGTGGCCTTATGCGGTCGGAAATGTGGGGAGGGGGAAGGGTGTGCCGATGGTTGGGATCTTCTAGTAGTTGGTCACCAAACTTGTTAGAAAGTTGGTGCCTACGGTTTGACAAAGATGCGAGACCCAACACGTTTAGAAGGGAAATGTACGGGATTGTGGGGGATTTTGATACTATTAGTAAAAACCGGTGTTCTGTGTTCACAGTTGTCTGGTTTGGATAAGAAACGGTTTTTTGCTTACGCTGTTCCATGTTTCGTGTTTTGTCGATGTTCTAACGAAAACACAAATTTATGTTCCTGAGCATGCATTTAGGCGGGAAGTCTGTTACATTGCAAATTGAATTCCAAAACGACCATTAGGGTTCATCTTTATCCTCTAAACTTTCTCAATTCTTTCTTTGCCATCTGCGAATCACCCTGCAATTTTCTATCAGAACAGTGATAAAACATACTAGGAGAGCAATTCCGTGTTTTACAAAACAGACAGCGGAACACAGAACATGGAACAGCGTACATAAACGGGAAAATGAGAAACAGCGTGTTCCGTGTTTTGACAAAAATGGAAAAAATATAAAACAGAGAGAAAACAGCGAACAGAACAGAGACAAAAAATGCAACTATTGTCTATGGAAGCACTTTTTTGGAGGTTCTGTCCTCGCTATACCTTCGGTTCCTGGGTGAGTGGGCCCACATTCGCCCGTGACTTGAATTTAATAACTTGCCAACGGTTTGGGTTAGGGAAGCCACAATCGTTAAGGTGAGTTGGTTGAAGCTGGTTAAGAGTTGACAGCTGACTCACGGAGCAAAGTGTGCTTACTTGTTTTTATCTTCTTTTTTTAGAAAAGGGATTTTGTATGCTTGGTGACCTCTGCCCGTTTGATCATGGGTCAGACCCTGTTGTTGTGGAAGATACGGAGTTGACCCGTGTTTTGAACTTCGGATCTCCTCGTCCGGAAGCCCCGCCTCTTCACTTAGCTCCTCCCGTCGTAGCTCCCCCGACTGCTGCAGTCGAACCGTACAATCCAGACGTGCCTGCTATTGGATGGCCTGCGCCTTCATACCCACGTAAGTTTGCTTTGTTTTCTAGCCAGCCTACACCGTAGGAAATAGATTAACCAAAAGCGACCCAACAAGTGATGCCTTCCCGATGAAAAATTTGTAGCCTGCGTAGTAGTATGGTAGTAGTACGAAAACGCTGTATGCACTACTATGTAATAGCAAAGAATACTGTCATTTAATGTGCCTCAGACTGGTCCAGTCTTATGTAGTAGTATCCAGTAGCATCTGTCTTGCCATAGTAGCATCCGGTCTTGCTAACAGTAGCAAAATTTGTAGCCTGCGTAGTAGTATGGTAGTAGTACGAAAACGCTGTATGCACTACTATGTAATAGCAAAGAATACTATCATTTAATGTGCCTCAGACTGGTCCAATCTTATGTAGTAGTATCCAGTAGCATCTGTCTTGCCATAGTAGCATCCGGTCTTGCTAACAGTAGCATATAGTAGTATGCAGTAACATGGTAGCCTTGAAGTAGAAGCATGTAATAGCATCGTTAGTACTGCATGCTACCTTTTCATACTACTTCGTAGTACTATTTTGAGATAAATTTTTCATCGGGTTTACAGTGCAAAACGGTTACGTCAGGTTACGTCGGCCCTTTTTGGCAAGGGTCCTCTTCAGTCTGAAGCCGCTCGAACTGGGAAATGAAGAAATATTTGACGCCTTTAATCTGTATGAACATCTTCAGCATCTTTTCAACTATCCTCGAACCACTGAAATTACAGTATCGCATGTTTCTAATCCTCAGTAGTAAAATTATGTCGTTTCTCGACAGTCCTCTGTAATATGTGCGTGACTGTGCGCTTACTTACATTTGCGGAATGCATCACATATATGTCAACCACTTATAACAAAACCAAAGGTTTCGATGGGATCCCAAAAATCTGATATTTGATACAGACAATTGAGTCTTCGCCAGATCCAGTCTTCGCCAGGGTAATCATCAGAGAAAACCAAGTTCAGATATACCTCTATAAGCCATATCTATTTTGACGACACTGACGGAAACTTCCTGCTTTACTTCTGCCAAATTTCCGATTTTGGACGAATTCCGAGTGAACTAATTGTCAACGTATATCCTTATCTCTATAAAGAACTTCTAATCAACTTCAAATAAAACTTTAACTTATAAAAAAAAATCCGGTTACAACCGGATTCCGGACGAATTATATGTCCGGGTAAAAAATGATTGTCATATACAGACTCACGTATCTTCTTACCCCTAAGTCTATCACCTAATCAACTTCATAAAACTTTGCTTTTAAATTTTTTTCCGGTTTTGTCCGAATTCCGGGCGAAGTAGTTGTCCAGCTAGAAAATGCTTTTCACATAAGTGTTCAGCATGTTTTCTTACCCCTAAATCGAACATTTAATCAACTTCAAATGAAACTTTTACTTTTAACCAACTTTCCTGTTTTTGCCGGATTCCGGACGAACTACTTGTCCGGCGAGAAAATTATTTTCTCCATCGTGTTCAGCATGTCTTCCTACCCCTTAATCCAACATCTAATCAACTTCAGATAATTTTTTTAGAATTATCAGACCTTCCGGTTTAGGCCGGATTCCGGGCTAACTACTTGTCCGGCGAAAAAATGTTTTCACCGTCGTGTTCAGCATGTCTTCTTACCCCTAAATCGAACATCTATTCAACTTCAAATAAAACTTTTACTTTTAACAATTTTTCCGGTTTTGGCCGGATTCCGGGCGAATCACTTGTCCGATGACAAATTGGTTTACACCATCCTGTTCAGTATGTCTTCTTACCTCATAATCGGCTATCGCATTAGCTGCTTAAAAATATTTTGTGTGCCCGTTAATTTGACCCCCCCCCCCCGATCCCTAAATGTAGGGCTACAAAGCCCATCTACGAACTTGACCTTACCCTTGATCCAGAGAACCATTACACCAAGTTTCATCAAAATATCTCATTCCCTTCGAGAGTTATCGTGCTCACAGACAGGCGGACATTTTTGCGATGTCATAGGTATCCCTCCACAGAAAGATCAACATTTTACCTGCAACTTTCTCCGAATGTTTAAAAAAATAAAATAAAAGCAAGTCTTTTGATTGAATATTGAGAGATAAATAATAATTTGTAAGAAGAGTGATGGTTTATCCATTAAGTATTGACAGTTTCTTTGTCGTCTCGCCTGTTGTTATTTTTTTTTTATTTAGGAAGTTACTTGCTGGATGTCCCTTTCTTGGGTAAATATTCCTTAAGCCCAAGCTGGCTTTCAAACATATATTCAAATAATGCATAAAACGGATGTGTCAGCTACGATGCTTTATTCGCGGCTTTCTTGGGACCGGATGGTGGCTGTTATACTTTTAGTAAACAGTTTTGTGTGACCATCTTTAAGTTGCATTTTGTTAATGTTATCTTTTGTCCATGGAGCCTGCTCTCTGCCATCAAGGGATGTGACATGATTTGTTTTCATTTTACGGAATTAATGAACCTGAACCTGCTCAGACATGGTCCCATTTACTTTGAGGATACGACAATGGTTGAGCTATGACCTTTTGATTCGTTCAAGTACAAACATATACATACGTTTAAAAATATTATACCAGGTGGCAGAGACAGTACGTAATCATGTATATTTGTGTGTATTCCAGAGCCAAGTGGCAATAACACAATAATAATAAACTAAATGAAACACCATATTCACGTTAACCTCCGAGGAATTTTTTCCTATTTTTTTTCTTTAAATTTAACTTTTCATTAACTCCTCTAGTCACCTACTCCTAAAGCTTCCATTTTTAGCTACTTAGCTCTACGCATTCGCACATGAGATGACTATGAGCGTGTTCCATCCTACTTACCGTAGTTACTACGCATGACGTCACGAATTGCGGCTTTTTGCCGTCAAGGCTGGAACGATTTTTCTATTTTCCAGCAGGATACCATGTGACGTGCGAATCCGACCAATCACGTTACAGGGATGCGTAGTTACTACGCTCCCGAGCATGGTAAGCAAATATACTATTAGTTACTATTCCGAGAAGGTTAGAACGGTCAGCGTAGTAACTTTTCGTGAGGATGGAACAACTATTTTCTTACCTTGCTCGGGAGCGTACTAAGCGTGGTAACTACGCATCTCTGTAACGTGATTGGTCGGATTCCCCATGGCATGATATTCTGCTGGAAAATAGAAAAACCGTTCCAGCTTTGACGGTAAGAAGCCAGAATTCGTGGCGTCAGGCGTAGTAACTACGGTAAGTGGGGTGTAACACGCACTGTGTCTAATGCCTTTCTAATGGCCAATAAAATAAAATAAAACCCTTGGCCAATTACCTATTTTAACTTGTCTGGTGGCCTTATCCGCCTTAAGGCACAGGTCACGGCAGATAGAACTTCCCTTCTAGTATCAGAACATACCAGAGCAAAATAACACTAGGGAGCAGCGTCAAGACTTGAAGCACACACTCGAAAAGCAGACACTAGCACTACTAGCGATAGAGAGCTTCCCTACTAACATTCAATCAGTCGTGCACCAGCGCTGGCTCCAATAAGTTAAAATTCTGAGCACAGCAAAAAAAAAAGATACAACCTCCCCTGTTTCATTGATGTGTGCAGCCCGCATCCTAGCTTTACTACAACTAGAAATGTCCAAGCCCCGAAGTTCTCGCTTTAAATGCCACAAGCTTGGTGGGCTTCGCTACGAGTATGGCCCGATCAGAGCAAAATAAGACTAGGTAGTAGCGCAAAGACTTGAAGAAAGTGACGCACAGTCGAATAGCAGACACTAGCACCACTAGCGATAGAGAATTTCCCTACTGATATTCAATCAGTCGCGCACCAGCGCTGGCTCCAATAACTTAAAACTCTGAGTACAGCAAAAAAAAGATACAACCTCACCTGTTTCTTCGAGTGCAAACCGCATCCTAGCTTTACTAGAAGTGTCTAAGTCCCCAAGTTTGTCTCGCTTTAAATGCCACAAGCGTAGTGGGTGATGCCGATTGTGAAGCATGGAAGGCCCTAGTGTTATTTTGCTCTAAAACATACTTGACTCCTTAGAAATTGTGCTGTGATTCTCTAAGATCATAAACCCGTTTCGGCTGTTTTCAGCCTCACCCAGCCCCTTTTTTTTCTCTTTTAACCCTTATTTCTCGTTTTACCATTTTCAGGACATCTTTAAAACCTTAAAATTTTCTTTACTTTTTCATTCCTTAATACCTCCTTTCCTTAAAATTTTCATTCATTTACTTAATATTTACAAAAATGACTATCCCTCGTTATTTTTTTTTTTTTTTGCAACCAAACCAAAAAGGGAGTTTCGTCCTGGAGACCTGGAGTCCTGTCCCCTTTGGTTTTGATGAGAAACACGGAAAGTTTGAAACCCAGCATTTCTTACCAGTGAGCTCCTCGGAAGCGATAAGTGGGAGCCTGATCCGCCTCGGAAGAGTGCCGAACATTGAAACTACAAGAATCCGTCTGTAGCCGTTAGGGCTGATAAACATTATATTAGAAGTATGGAATCACGGGAATAAGAATGTATGGAATGATTAGGTCCGTAGAGTTACTCATTAAGATAGCTACGACGAGTCCTTTGGCCTGAACAGCACTCATTGTGTTTGTGGTGAACGGTCCTTGTCGGTGACGGTATTTTTCAAAGATAAAACGAAAACGGCTACCATCTCGGATTGACAAAAACTCGAAAGAAAGCACACAGCAAGTTGAGAGTCGAAAAAAATACATGTTATGTAGAGGCGGCAGTGAAACTGTTCTGTGTTGCCTTCAGTGATACTTCGACCTAGCCTTTTTATGTATTGGTTTCTCCGTCTTGCTAATAACTTTTATTACCGTCTGGTCTACCTTTCTCACAAACATCACACCTGTTAGAAGAGCACCATCTAGACTTCCGAACCTTCAACTTTCCTCTTTCATACCGACCCGCGTGGGGTGGGGCATACTCGATACAGTCATACACAAATCCTAATTTTCCGGATACGGTGCCCCAAAGTATGGGCATGGTGCTCATACACTGGGCACCATGCCCTGCAGGAAGGGCTTGGTACCCCCATGGAAATCTGTTGAATTGAGAATCTGAAATGGAAACTACCTTTTCAAACAGATTCCTATGGGGGTATCTTTATTATTGATGTGTGACTGACTCTGTATCTCAGTGTTGTCGAATATTTTCTTTTTCACAAACATGTGTATGTGATCAATAAATAATAATATAAATGTGATACAAATGGCTTTCGCCTCAGCATCTGTTCGCATCTCGTCAATTCTCCTGTAGATAATTTGAAGTAAGTGAATTGTTTTATGCTTGAAATTGATACTAACGTAAATCTCCGAACCTCCAACTACCCTGTTTCATGACGAGCTGGGGGTGAGGGGTATTCCCTGGATTTCAACTACCGCGCGTCGCGCGACAAGACCACCCATCTCGCTTCGTTCGCTTTGGAACCTACCCTTTCTATCTTTATTTCTAGCTTTGAAATATCTTTTGCCGGAAATTTCGTAGTTCATCTTTTTGTGCTGTAAATCATCTGCTTAGTTAAAAGGTTGCACGCTTATCTCCCGCTCTCATAAAGCATTTACTGTTTCAGCTCCAAGTGCCCATTTCATGCAACACACTTATCAGCCTGGAGTGCGACCACCAGGTCACCGACCTTACATGAGGCGGCACGGACCAACGACGATGCAGCCTTTGACACAACCAAGTCTTGGTAAGTGATAGCTCGTAGTTAAAATAAGGTTTATTTGCTCGGGGTGCCAACGGTAGATCTGGTAGGCCCTGTAAACGGAAATATAACCTTTTACAGGTGTCCCTATGGGTTGGTGTCGGTTTTCAGCAATATATCGAGTTTAGTACGCTACAGACATGTCAAAATAGGTGCAAGTACTGAATTTATTTCAAAGAACCCCTCGCACTATTTATTCTTCAACTTACAGTATTTTTAAATATTTGAATATTTTAAAACAAGGCTATGCTTTCAACAAATAACCCACGGTTTTGGCTGTTTTAAGCCTTTTCGGAGACCCGTTGACTTGTAGCGAAAACAGGGAAACAATTTACGTAACCGTTTTTCTGATGGAAAAACTTCTCGCAGACAACCGTCGATAGCGTGATACACATCGAAGTTAGCAAAAGACGGCAAGTGAGAAAATCAGAATGGTTTTGTGCGAGGGGTTAGAATGTACCGTACAAAGTTGGGGTCTCCGGGTTCAGAAATATACGGAGTGATTGTGGAAGTAGGTTGCTTTAGTATTATAAGTAAGACAGGTCCTTTAAGCTGGGAATAGGCATGGGCACTGTTCTGTTTTTGCGTTCAAACAGGAACAGGCAGAAACAGGTCACATAAGAACAGAAACAGAAAGAAAACAGGAAACTTGAAAACAGGTCCTGTTCTGTTTTAACAGAAATGATGACTTCGAAAACAGAAACAGCTGTTAAACAGGCGAAAAAAAACAGAATAGGCTGTTTAAAACAGTTTTTTTTTATTATTTGATTTCCCGGATTTTTTTATTATGTTTACGGCAGAGTTCACCTATAGTTTGCCTTGTACCATGAAGTATCTTAAATAGTTCTACCTTGGACCGCACAGATGCCTTTCTTCGAGTTCATTTCATAGAACAACAAATATCTTGGTCCAGAATTCCAGCTACCTTTATCAATGAATTACACTTTTTCCCGATTGAAAATGAGCCATGGAAGTTTCGTTTGTCTTAACAAAAAATTTTCGCATAGCCTACCTTTCCACTTGGATTGTTTTGTCATAGTGATCGGTAATAAACTAAAGTTTACGGATCATACAAACTCAGAGTTAAGCAAGCTTCACTTCGTGACAGTGGTTGGTGATGATGGTCATTTTTTGTGTGGGGGTAGGGTCGCGAGGGATGCATGTTCAATCAGAATACCGAATAGCTTTTCCTCGGTGGTTTCTTTTGAGCATGGTCAGACAAGGCTCAAAACGCGCGGATTTCTCGGCTGAATGTGAATCTACTATTCTGCGAAAATCAGTGAAACGGAGTATACTTTCATCATCAAGTTGAAAAAATCTCAACTTTTCCGTATAGAACTGAGGGTGTGCCAAAAATACTGTCAGGAATTCCAGTTATCGTTTGTTTACATCACGAACTGGTGCGGATGTTGTGATGTCGCTAAGCTAGTTTCAGCCTTTCTAGCCTTTTGGAAGTTTTAAGTACTAGTCTTTTGAAATCACAATTAACTTCGCTGAACAGATAATACGTCATGTGCACCCTTCTTGGTGATCACATGTTCGGTATTACTGGAAAATTCATTTATGAACACTCCACTCTTGCGGCCGCGATAGCCGGTTTTCCGTTCTCGGTTTTCACCGTTTTATTTTGGCATTCTTATCTCGTGAACCATGACAGATGCTAATTTGAAACTTGGTGTACTTGTGGGCCTTGGGGTCTACTTGTCACTTTTGGGATTCAACCCCCGATACACTCTCAGTTCAAATTGGTGACCAATGTTTCCTTTAAGTTTAACCTAAAAAGGCTGACATAGGACAATCTAGTTACCCATCACTTATTCACTTAAAACAGCTTGAAGAGCCGCTGAAAATGCGTTTCTTCGTTGTTCCGCTATTCACGAATAATTGTTTTTCAAATAGTGGAATTTCCATGTGATTTGTGGTACCTCTATGCGCTTGTATTTTTGTTGCACCCCGTACGAGAAAGATTTATGAGTTTTGTTTTGTTCCGGCACTAAACAATCTTCACCAATCTCACCACTGCGCAACGAAAAGCTGTGTTTGTATTTAGATTAAAATTTCCCGAGTCATAGTAGAATTTGCGTTGTGGGGACGGCCGCATATATTCTGAACGTCATAACTAGAGCAGATAGTGGAAAATAAAAAATTCCCTTTGTAGAATCCTAATAATTCAGTATGTTTAATTAAATGACACAAAAATTAGTCTTTTCATACTGTATATGGTCACATTTTACGTGTTGGAGTTTTGGGATTACCACTGAGGCCGCTCTTGCAGGTATTTCGCGAGCACTTATGAACAGGGTGCTCAAGCATTTTCTTACCGGAAGTCATGCACAGTTTCAACCTACGGGAATCAAGGGACTCGAGTTTAAATTGCTGAAGGAGCTCACTGAAAGGAATGTTGGGGGATCGTGACATAATTAGCAGGGCACGTTTCGGTATTTTCTCGATCCGATAAGCCTGGTCTTCAGTAAGGCCAAAGTGCCAAGATTCCAGTAGATTTCAGTAACCGATTCGCTTAAGTGGCTTGGCCTCAGTTAAAAAAAAAACGCTTTCCATGACTTGTTCAGCAATTATTCAGGAGGATCCAGTTTGATTGGTATTGCATATGGTCGTTTATGTCCAAATAAAGGTTGCTACAACCGTAAGGCACTTGGGCGCATTTATAGCGCTTTCTGCTCTCCTTACATCTTGTATAGTTCCGGTGCTTATCACATTCTGCGAAAAAAAAGACATTAAAGCTTTGAAGACGTGTTATTATTTCATTGTAAATTTCTGATTTACCTTCCTCGTTCCTGCCGCAACCACAAATTAGTTTAGAAGTTGGGCGTCCAAGATGTCAGTCGTTTACTAGAGAAAACGTCAGCGTCACTATTATGTACATCTCGTCATCCTGGTCATCGAGTGCATGATGTTTTCATGAATTTTTCAGGCCCAGTTTGATTTTTTTTTCTAAATTTCGTGTGTTTGCCTACTGTTATTTATCTTGTGTTGTTCTTCGTTTTTCTTTTTACTCCGCTACCACCTTGTGTATTTGGCGGGTTACAGATAAAATATGTATATATTTGGTAGCGTTAGAGTTGTAACTGATAAGCAAATATAGATCATACAAATCGTAATAGATACACACAACAATACAACTAACAGGTTACGTTCGCTTGTTATACAAATTTACAAAAGCAGGGACACAGCTATTTGGGTGTCCCCGGTTGGCACAAGGGATTCATTTTAATTTTTCAGTTTTAGTTGATCAGCTGATTTTTTTAGCTACCTTTGAGGGGTGGTTTTCGACAGATTTTGAGGGGGAGATGAATGTTTTATTATTATTATTATTATTATTATTTATTTGAATCCTTCAAAACTGAAGAGTGATGTATAAAAAGGAACAACAACATGTCAGTCAAAGTCACACACACTTACATACTAGTAAAACTACGGACCGTTAATGACAAATTAGCCTTACTAAATATACAACGAAATACATGAAAAAAACAAAGCTCAAAATAAACAAACTAATCAGGGCGCTTTTTTTGTGAAAAAAGGAAAAAGGTTGTGATGAAGAAGAATGTTGTCAGCCTTTTTATGAAAGTTCTGGATTTTACCATTTAAAGTTTCCAAAGGATTCTTCACTTTAAAATTTGACGTTAGGAAAGAGTTACTCGCAGAAATCGGGAAGCCAAGAAGGAATTTAGAGAATTTATAACAAGTAACTTTTAACGCAGAAAGTTCAGAAGGAAGTTTTGTTTATGTTTTATTTTGTAGGCCAGCGAGAACCTCGTCAGACTCAACAGGATGCGGACATGGAGGAGCCGCTAGCTCCTGGAGTCCCGGACAACAGACAGAGGAGACCTGGAATGCGGAATCCGAATAATTGCAGTTTGGAAGTTCGAAAAATCCCACGTGGCCTCAACAACATTGCACAGTTAAATCAACATTTCTCCAAATTTGGGCGGATCGTGAACCTTCAGGTTTGTACTTTCTTATCCGTAGACCTGGAAGGGATTAGAAACTGAAAGGGATCTCTACTCTCGTTTTTAAAAGCTGTAGAAAGCATGCTTCAAGATGAAATTTTTTGGTCCCAAAATTTCGTCGACAGCTTTTATGTAGTTCGATTTCTGTTATCAAAAGTCGTCTTAATGTTTTTTTTTTTCGTTGAGTACAGGCGTAACAGCCTTTTTTTTAGACGGTTCTCTAAATTTTTCACTCCATTGGTTTTTGTTCTTGCTTATAACAACAGACAAATGGGAATGAAAAATAACAAACCTGATATCGGACAACAGCCAACTGTGTCAGTTTTCTTCTCGTACAAACAGGAAGCTAAAATTCTATTTTTTAGATTGATCAGATTATTTATTAACACAAAAAATAATATAATTCCTGGAACAAACTGCATGTCCGTGCGGCCTATGGGAGCGAACATGAAAGGATTCGAATCCGAATCCAAGGCTAAGTACGAATCCGAATCCACCATTTCATGCTTAGGATTAGAATCCGGAATCGAATCCGACCTTAACAAAAATCAAATCATATACGTAGGTAGTAGTTTACAAATCAGAGGTGACAAAAATCACTTATATCTAAGTTAATCAATAACGTGATAGATTACCGACAATGGTTGATGATGCTTTATGCAAACACACTCTCCGTTGTGGTCCGTCGTAAGTTTCAGTTTAGTTTCAGTTTCGGTTTCAGTTTATTCATAAAAAAAAAAAACATTAACTATTTATGGCCCCACCATAAGGCCTAACATAAGGCCTGGCAATGGGCGGGGCTTAGACTAGAAATTTGAACGGATTCGTAAGATTGAGGGTTTGGAATCCGAGTCCGAATCCGAATCCAGCCTGACAAGCAGAAGGTTCGAATCCGGCCAAAAGGACGAGTCCTGGATTCGAATCCGAATCCGGATTCGGATTCACCCATCTCTGCATACAAGTAAGGAGCTCATTCAGTAATACTTCTTTTTAGAACAAACGTAAAAGAAACATAATTGTCTAAATACACTTACAAATACCAACTCTCAAGTACTATCACTTGAAAATGTGATAGTATGACTTTTAAATACGCTTGGAAACAGATGTAAAATGAGAAGAATGAGAAGCATATATTATAAAATCCTGCTGACATACGATGAACTGAATATAAATTAAACGTTTTGGGAAGTGTTTTGCAGTTAAAGGTGCGTAAGTAACTAAGTGGTTTATTTGTAACCCGCAATTTTTAAAGCGCAGTAGTGGAAGTAAAAGAAATAAAAGTACAAAACAAAAACACGTTAAAAGAGACACCTAGAATGTGATGGGTTTTTTTTCGGCGGCCTTTGAAAGCTAGGTTACGTTGAAATAAACATAGGCCTACAGCTACTGTAGCTGTAGACAATTCCCAGCTATAAAACCGGTATCTAGAAAAATTGGGAGTAAATTAGGGGAAACCGAGTGGTTCTCCCCCAACCAGGTTTCGCATTCCCTGCCGAGGGGAACGGTTTCCATGTCGAAGTTTGCTTTTTGGGATCCAAAACGTAAGTTTGTCCGTCCGGCTGCCAGTACGGTAACTCACGAAGGGAGCGAGATATTTTGATGAAATTTGGCGTGAGGATTCTCTAGGCCAAGGGAGGCTGTTTTATTACTTCCCTGGGTTTAAATTTTTAATAAGTATCTATACATATATATATTAAAGATATTTAAATCTTTATTAAGATTGTCTTGATAACTCCATTCGTCTATTGACCATCTTCAATCTATGAACACCCAAACGCGGGAGTTTTATTACTTGGCATTTTATTAATCTATTATTAATAATAAAATCTATTATTGATTTCATTGTTATTACTAATATAAGGTTTGAAGCAAAGCTGAGCATTCATTACGAAAGAAATAGAAAACCGTGATTTTCGGTTTTTGGGATCCAAAACGTAAGTGGAGGGATACCTATGACATCGCAAAAGTTGTCCGTCCGTCCGTCTGTAAGCACGATAACTCTCGAAGGGAATGAGATATTTTCATGAAACTTGGTATGAGGATTGTTTGGGTCAAGGGTAAGGTCGAGTTCGTAGATGGGCTCCATAGCCCTATTGTTCAATTTAAGGGACAAACAAGATATTTTTAAACAGCTAATGTGATAGTTGAGTATGGGGTAAGAAGACATGCTGAGCACGATGGGGACAATCATTTTCTCGCCGGACAAGTAGTTCGTCCGGAATCCGGCAAAAACCGGAAAGTTTATTAAAAATAAAAGTTTCATTTGAAGTTGATTAAATGTTTGATTATGGGGTAAGAAGACATGCTGAGCATGATGGTGAAAACCATTTTCTCGCTGGACGAGTAGTTCGTCCGGAATCCGGCAAAAACCGGAAAGTTGGTTAAAAGTAAAAGTTTCATTTGAAGTTGATTAAATGTTTGATTTAGGGGTAAGAAGACATGCTGAGCACGATGGGGACAATCATTTTCTCGCCGGACAAGTAGTTCGTCCGGAATCCGGCAAAAACCGGAAAGTTTATTAAAAATAAAAGTTTCATTTGAAGTTGATTAAATGTTTGATTATGGGGTAAGAAGACATGCTGAGCATGATGGTGAAAACCATTTTCTCGCTGGACGAGTAGTTCGTCCGGAATCCGGCAAAAACCGGAAAGTTGGTTAAAAGTAAAAGTTTCATTTGAAGTTGATTAAATGTTTGATTTAGGGGTAAGAAGACATGCTGAGCATGATGGTGAAAATCATTTTGTCGCCGGACAAGCAGTTCCTCCGGAATCCGGCCAAAACCGGAAAGTTGTTAAAAGTAACGGTTTCAAGTTGATTTAATGTTTGATTTATGGGTAAGAAAACACGCTGAACCCGATGGTGAAAACCATTTTCTCGCCGGACAACTAGTTTGCCTGTAATCCGGCCAAAACCGGAAAATATGTTAAAAGTAAAAGCTTTATCTGAAGTTGATTAGATGATATATTTATGGGTAAGAAGAGACGCTGAGTCGGTATATAATGATCATTTTTTACCCGGACATATATTTAGTCCGGAATCCGGTTGTACCCGCTTTTTTTTAAGTCAAAATTTTATTTAAAGTTGATTAGATTTCTTTATAGGGATAAGGAGATACGCCGGCTTCGTTTCTGAATTTTTATGGCACTTGCCCTTCGGCCAAGTGCCATATAGCGATCGCAATTTCTGTCCGTCCGTCGGTCTGTCGGTCTGTCGGTCTGTCGGTCTGTCCAGGTTTTGCTAGTTCGGGCACTTCCAGATAAGCTAGGACGATAAAACTTGGCAGGCATATCAGGGACCCCAAATGATTAAGTTGGAAATAGTCACTTCCCCGATCCGAGCACCGTGGGGGGAGTGGAGGGAGGGGGAATCCGGAATCTTGAGGTATTTTTAACTTTTGAACGGGTGATCGGATCTCGATGAAACTTGGTATTTGGAACGACCTCATGCCTCAGACGACCCACTTAAAATCCGGACCGGATCCGGTGACTTTTGGGGGGAGCTGGAGGCGGCAACCGGAAATCTTGGGAAACGCTATGAGTGGAGGGATCGAGATGAAACTTGGTGGGAAGACACCTAGCAAACACTAGATACATCATTGACATAACCGAGCCGATTCGGGCACTGTGGGGGGAGTGGAGGGAGGGGGAATCCGGAATCTTGAGGTATTTATAACTTTTGAACGGGTGATCGGATCTCGATGGAACTTGATATTTGGAAAGACCTCATGCCTCAGACGACCTACTTAAAATCCGGACCGGATCCGGTGACTTTTGGGGGGAGCTGGAGGGGGCAACCGGAAATCTTGGGAAACGCTATGAGTCGAGGGATCGAGATGAAACTTGGTGGGAAGACACCTAGCAAACACTAGATACATCATTGCCATAACCGAGCCGATTCGGGCACTGTAGGGGGAGAGGAGGGAGGGGGAATCCGGAATCTTGAGGTATTTATAACTTTTGAACGGGTGATCGGATCTCGATGGAACTTGATATTTGGAAAGACCTCATGCCTCAGACGACCTACTTAAAATCCGGACCGGATCCGGTGACTTTTGGGGGGAGCTGGAGGGGGCAACCGGAAATCTTGGGAAACGCTATGAGTGGAGGGATCGAGATGAAACTTGGTGGGAAGACACCTAGCAAACACTAGATACATCATTGACATGACCGAGCCGATTCGGGCACTGTCGGGGGAGTGGAGGGAGGGGGAATCCGGAATCTTGAGGTATTTATAACTTTTGAACGGGTGACCGGATCTCGATGAAACTTGATATTTGGAACGGCCTCATGCCTCAGACGACCCACTTAAAATACGGACCGGATCCGGTGACTTTTGGGGGGAGCTGGAGGGGGCAACCGGAAATCTTGGGAAACGCTATGAGTGGAGGGATCGAGATGAAACTTGGTGTGAAGACACCTAGCAAACACTAGATACATCATTGACATAACCGAGCCAATTCGGGCACTGTGGGGGGAGTGGAGGGAGGGGGAATCCGGAATCTTGAGGTATTTATAACTTTTGAACGGGTGATCGGATCTCGATGGAACTTGATATTTGGAAAGGCCTCACACCTCAGACGACCCACTTAAAATCTGGACCGGATCCGGTGACTTATGGGGGAGCTGGATGGGGCAACCGGAAATCTTGGGAAACGCTACGAGTGGAGGGTCGAGATGAAATTTGTGGGAAGACACCTAGCAAACACTAGATACATCATTGACGTGACCGAGCCGATTCGGGCACTGTCGGGGGAGTGGAGGGAGGGGGAATCCGGAATCTTTAGGTATTTATAACTTTTGAACGGGGGACCGGATCTCGATGAAACTTGATATTTGGAAAGACCTCATGCCTCAGACGACCCACTTAAAATCCGGACCGGATCCGGTGACTTTTGGGGGGAGCTGGAGGGGAGAACCGGAAATATTGGAAAACGCTATGAGTGGAGGGATCGAGATGAAACTTGGTGGGAAGACACCTAGCAAACACTAGATATATCATTGACATAACCGAGCCGTGCCTACTCGTAACAAGTGCCATATGAGCTCGTAGCTCTTGTTCTTTTTTTGCTGGACTAGTAGTTCGCTCGGAATTCTGGCGAAACCGCAAGTTTGGCAGTAGTAAAGCAGGAAGTTTCGGTCAATATCGTCAAAATAGGGCTTATAGAGGTATAGATAGAATGTCTGAACTCGGTTTTCTCTGATGATTAGCCTGGCGAAGCCGAGACCGAATTGTCTGGATCAAATCTTAGATTTTTGGGATCCCATCGACACCTTTGGTCTTGTTTTTCTTGATCAGCGAGTTATCCCTCTAAGATGATCAAAGATCAAACGGACGGTTTCCCGGAAGTGCAACCGAAATATCCGAATTTTTATTTATCCCTCGCACATCATCTTAAGATGGATAACTATCTGATCAAAAAAAAAAACAACCAAATCACGGTTTTCTATTTCTTTTATTATTATTATTATTATTATTTTCTATCGCGATATCTTTGCCGTGAGACTGATACTGAAAAAAATTGCAAATATCCGAACAACAAAACGTGTGGTAGGTTTTCGATGTGTTTTCAACTGGTTGAAATGAACATTTTTAACAGTTTTTCCGCTAATTTTCTTTACTGTGTTTACCATTGCTGTGGTCGAGACTGGGAAAGTTTTCTTATTTTGTCTCGGTAGTACAACTCAGCAGCTTTTCGAGTATGTTTTTTAAGGACATGTCGTACTTGTGATAGTAAATTCTTCTACTTCAGTGTATTTCCATTCATTCTCTTTCCCGATATTCTTCATAGGTTTATCTCTATCAACAATACACTGGTTATCAGGCTTACCACATTTCTTCTCTTGGCGTGATGTATCATTCGCCCGATTATTGTTTCCGAGAAGCTTATTTGTCCAGAGGCCGGTTATGCAAATAGAAAGATGCTGAAAACAGCCTAAGCTGTGTGTAATTTTAAAACGAACACACCACTAACTGTGGTCGACCATCAATACCAGCCAAGCTTTCGGACATGCAGCATACATTAAAACTAGCTCCGATCAAGGCCGCAAATATAAAGGAAAGTAGACATCGAAAACATTCCTAAGGATGAACTTACATGCAGATACTCAAGACATCGAAAACATGTCTCCGCTGCTTACATTTAAAACTCGTATACATTGTTAATTTATTCAGTGATGATTTATTGTGCTCATCGAAGGGAATTCAGAGTCTCGGCGTCGCCGAACCACATCCGGGGGGTAAGCAAAGGGGTTAGCAACCTGGAGGAAGTGAATGTATGTGCCTTTCAATCAGTCATGGTATTTATTCCTGAAAACTGTTTTACAACATGATAAGATAGGACTGTCGGTTTGAGGTCAGTTTTGTCCTTTTTGAGGTTGGCACTTTCGTGGAAGGAAAGGTTGCGGGTTCTAGCATATACAGAGATTAGCTTGGGTATTCAGAGTTGCCACATACACAAATTCAAATCTATTTTCCCTCCACAAACATCCTGCCCTCTCAGGCAATGAAATTATTAGCCAGTTTTTCATTCCTGAACCCGATTAATGTGCTTGTCACTGTGTACAAATTTTAAGTCTATTTTGTGTGTTTTTTATTTATATGAAAAGATTTACATTATTTACATTGTTTTGTACTTTACTTTTGTGTTTTATTCACACTCCGCTGTTACGCAAAAAGCGGGTTATAAATAAATAAATAAATAAAATTGTAGAGAGTGAATTTGGCCCCTAAGAGGCAATTCGTATTGAAATTTTAGTTTCATGAAAAAACGTGAAATGGTCACTTTTGGTCGGAATCGCTGCTGCAAAAATGAGACATCTTACTTTTATTTTCATGAAAAACACGAAATTGTCACTTTTCGTAGGAATCCCTGCTGCAAAAAATGACACATCTGGACGTTTTCTGGAATACAGTGAATTTAATGTTAAGTTTAATGACAACGAGTGACAAAAAAAAAATAGATTGACAGTACATACTGTCGTGCGACATGTGGCAACCCTGAGCGTATTCCTCTTTAAGATTTTTGTTAACACGAACAGACTGATTAGGCAAAACCTCTCAAGATTTCCAGACAAATCTGAGACAAAGTGATTACTCTAAGTTGTATATAATTGTAGTACACCAGACTGTGGAAGGTGCCAAAAAAATTCAACTGTCATTATATTTGATTGCGCTTAACGCATAAATCAGCAGAGGTTCATTGTAGCGATATTTTGGTCTTCTTGGGGGTCCTGTTCTGACACAAGCAAGACGAACATTTTCAAAATTTTGAACGTCGTATTTCAGTTTTGTCCATCTTAACGGCACTGCAACTTTTTCCCCCGAGTTAAGATAGGTGCCCAAAGGACGCGATTTTTTTCCGCCAACGAACTTTGTTCTTTTGCGCCGCTCAGAGAATTCGTTTCCTAGACACCAATGGCAGCGAATACGTGAACGAATTCGCCAGGACTTGATACGTATCCGTGAATACGATACGTAGGACTAGAATGAAAATAGGGGGAAAGTTCAATCTTATGGTCATCTTCTCTATATCTGTTTATATACTCTACTTTGGCCAGGTTGATTATTGTTTACCTGGATTTCCTTTTCGCGAACTGAGGCGACGCGAAAATAATTCAACGGCGCGGCACGAAATTGTGCCTAGCGAAGCGAATTTTTTCCACTAGCGACGTCAAATTCGCCTATACGAACGTGAATTCGGGATCTGTGGGCACCTGTCTTTATTGGTTCCATCTTTATCTTTATTTTATTTATCTTCATCTTTATTTGTTTTTTATTTTATTTTATTATTTTTATAGGATTGGTTCCAGCTTATTGCTTCCTATTGGTCTTTATTGGTTCCATCTTTATCTTTATTTTATTTGTCTTCATCCTTTTTTTTTTTTTTTTTTTTTTTTTATTGGATTGGTTCCCGCTTATTACTTCCTAGTGTAACCAAGGTGTACTCTCGCCAGGGAGGTGGCTACACCTTGGTTACACTAGAGCTCATTGGTCAAAAACCGCATTGTCAGAAGTTTCGTAAAATATAACACAAGGCTGCGCCGTTTCAACATACACACTGTTGTGATTTGAAAGCGATATGTAATAAATGTTAGGCGTAACAAGCATGTCACCAGAATGAGGCGAAAACAGGCCGAAAAAGCATCTGATGACTTTCCGATATCATGACAAACAAAAATGTCAGCAGATGCTTTTTCGGAGTTTTTTTGGGTTTTCGTGGCAATGCTTGTTATGCATAACATCTAATGTTTAAAGGACACCTGAATGAAGAGTACCAAGTATCATCCCTATCTGTATGACTTCCGTTAACATTGCCTGCAGAAAACCCGATCCAAATACGAAATAGTGTTTGCAAGCTATGATTTTTGCTTCATCTTGCATCTGTCCATATTTCAGTACCGAACAATTTTAGAAATGAACAAATGTCTCCAATCAAAACTTCTTCTTGAATATTTTTTAACCAGTTAAGCCCCACCGTATCTCTAGAAGAAATTCGAATACGATCCGGCCAGCGCTGTACAAGATTTTAATGAATTGCGCTTTTGTTTTGGAGTCTGCATGTGCAAACCTCCAGAAAGGAACATCCCTATTTTGGAAACGTCACGCTCAGGAGAAGAATGCTTTCCGTGGCCATATCTGTAAATGCATTCTCCATAGTGTGTTCAAGTATGGTTTCATTGTTCAGGTGTCCTTTAATATTTTCAAAAAACACAACATATTACATCCCATGTATTGTCTGTTTAAACTGCGCATGCTATGTTTGTCTTTGTTACTCATCAAAACCAAGGGGTCCGTGCAAGGCTGAAAACAGTCGGAAGAGGTATTTAATCTCTGAGAAACCTCACCTGTGTTGGATTGTTGGGAGATAAACTGTATCTAGTGTGTCTTGCGCTTTAACGTAAATCTTAGCTGACTTATCTTTCCTGCGTAATTTTTTACATTAGGACTTCTGGACAGAATGTGCTACTTTTGAAAATTGACACCACAAGAGCTCGGAAGCCATTTGTTTAGTGCCTCAGACCTGCGCCTTAGACCTATATTGTTTACTAGTAAATAAGAAATCTTTTGTTTTAGGGTTTCGTGGTAAAGGCAATAGAAAATTCAATTTTTGGTTTTAAACAGTCAAAACATTTATTAGATAAAATAATAATACAGAATGGTTGAACACCCTATTCCCCCCCCCCCCCCCTTTTAAATATTATTATTATTACATTTGTCTTGAAACTGTTAGTTGAAACCTTAATTGTTTGTGGCGTTGGATCTGCCTTTGCCATTGTCATGTTTTTTTCGTCTTTCCGATGGATTAGAGTTTTAGTGTTGGTTTGTTTTTATGTATTCATATAACCATTGGTGGATAATTATAACATAATAATGATATACTATTAGAGGACTGTATGTACAGAAAAGAGATCTGCTTGTTAACAACAGTTCGGCAAAAATCCGTAGCCCTGCATTGTAAAAAAAAAAATTGCAGTATTTGCTACTGAGATTAATCTTGTCTTTATTGAGATAAGATTACCCCTAATTCGGATTAATCTTATCCCAGTAGAGATAAGATTAATCCCAGTAGCAGATACTGCATCCTTGTTTGGGGAAACTTATTACACTGTGTGTCTGAAAAATAAACATGTGTAGACGCGACGCGGGTTTAAAACAATGTCAGCCCTAGCCGCTAGCGTTTACCTCTGACAATGCCTACAAATCATCGCCCTAAAATTGTATATATAGTTGCTATAGAAACCTCACTTCTTGGCCTCAGCCTCAGGAGGACCCTCGGTAAGAATATTGCCAAAATAACCTAATAATTATTTGGTTAAATAATTAACCAAAATGACCAGAATTTTGGTCCACACACTTCTCGGCGTTTATCGCGGAAACAAGATTGTGTGAATATTGAATATCGATTGTGTGCCACTAGTTGAAACTCGCGGAGACGCCTTTTTTTCTGTTATTTGGGCGGTAATTTCAAATGTCTGAAAATACAAAAAAAAATCTATGCAAAATCTCAATAAATAGAACTTCTAGTGGAGGCTACGTGTTTTTCATTATGTGCACAAAGGATCCTTTTAGTTTTATGCCTATATGCCTGGCGAAATAGGTACTTTATTATTCAGACTCTATTTTGCTTCTAACTTTTAATTTTCGCCAAATTTGAGCAGAAAAAATCGAAAATCACCTCGACAGCCCCGAGTTCGGCCACAAAGTTAGCCACACAAATCTTGTTGATCGCGTATATACACTTGTATGGGCCACACAAACGACCGAGGAAACACTCTTTTCGAGCCGACGATCGAGCCACAACATTGTGGGATCGCAGAAAAACGCCTATAAGTGTTGCTTATAATGGGGCCCGGACTTCATAATACAATAGTTGCGTTTTTGATCCGAATTCTCCGTTCTCATTTCTCGATTCTCGTACAAATTACCGTTTTTGTTCCTCTGGCGTCTCCATTCTCGTTTTTGACAAAAACACTAATTTGGCAGCTCGTCCGCAACCCGGTTTGTCCCCTATAAGTGTTAGCTGACTAATCTGTTAAAGCGTTCCAAAGATGATGAGCAGTGAGCTTGGGTCTAAAGAATTGCTGGCCGGACTTCATCATACAATATTTGCGTTTTTGATCCGAATTCTCCGTTCTGAATTCTCGGTTCTCGTACAAATTACCGTTTTTGTTCCTCTGGCTTCTCCATTCTCGTTTTTGACAAAAACACTAATTTGGCAGCTCGTCCGCAACCCAGTATACGTGTTAATGCATATTGAACACTCGCACTCTGTTGGCCAATCAGGGAGGAGAACGGAGAGAGGAGAATCGAGAATTCACCATCGGAGCATTCTGCAGAATCGCGAGGCTTTCCCCGTTATTGATTCTAAAAAAAAAGGCACAACTCTCAAGGAAGAAGATTAGTATGTAAAATACCAGAACGCGTAACTTAAAGGACCCCTCTTGCGTATCACTGTTTTCAACCACCCAGTGACAACGGATGTGCTCTAATAACCTCTCTCGGTCTGATCAAAGTCTTGTGAATCACTTTATGTGAATTTTTCGCTTTTCAGTCTAGCCGAGATTTTCCGGGGTTGCCAGACAAAAACTTTTCGCCTTGATCTCTCAACCGCAGTGGAATTTGTCTTGAATTTTTCGCTAGAAAAACACGCTATTGTAGGCCTTTTTTCGTGATAATCCAGATTGACGATTTACAATCCGGATTCTCCAAAATACGTTTTCTCTGAAAATCCAGATTATGAAAAATCGTTTTCTGCGACAATCTGACACTTCGGATTCGTCCTTGGATTGTCGATTCGACGATCTTGCACCGGAGCAAGATCGTCGGATCGTCGTCTGTACAATCTGGGGTTGTCGGTTCGCTGTTGCTCTGGTGAATCAGCTATCCAGGATTTAATCTGGGATTGTCGCGGAAAAGCACCTTTTTTCTCCAAGCTCGGGCAGGGTCGACAAGCGCTAAGAAAAGAATCCCTAATTTTGCGAGGGTATGAGTATTTAAACAAAAATCAGTATTTCTGGACAATATCATGACAAAGTAATTTCTAGTAAGAGCTGTGCTTTAAGAAAGAAGAAGAATACAATTAGAAGACGGGTTGTGCTCTTCGTCGCCTTGCTACTCCTCTCCGTGCCCATCTTTAAGTCCCATCTTTAAATCTACGTAACGAGAAAAAGTAGAAGTGGAGGACAATGCTAAATAGATATTTTGTTGTCGGCCACTCACGTAAGCGATGAAGTTTGCGATTTGTTTTGGGATTTGAAGTATGTAAATGTTGAGATCCTGGCAGCTGGACGTTCAAAAGAATAATCTGTAATGTCTGAACACAAAGCCCCTTAATTTCCTCCGGTATGTCTGAGAAATCAGTCGTTTTTGCCGTCTAACATTTGCTCCCAATTTCTCAAATCGACGAATTGGATTTTCGCATGAGTAGTGTGCGATGTTTTTCAGATTCAATTGGCGTCGATTCTTTAATTAGCTATGAACTGGAGTCAAAAACGCAAAATGAGCATTGTAGATTCTGCAGAGTCAAAAGTGGTATCTTTGCAAAAGTGGGTTTTTGGTGGTGTTGCTAAATAATTGCGCGTAGATTGACGCAACAAAAAGAATTGCTAATTGGATACAGTGTATTAAAACATTGGCTCGCTTCTCTTCGGATTCTCCTTTTTGGGAGGCTGGTTCATTTGCTGACTTGGGTTAGAGAAATAGTCAAGGATTTGTTCACCGTCATTTACTGAATACGTTACCCTGTTGTCATCTCCATGAGCGTGTTCCACCCTCGTGCCAATAGTAACTATTAGTTACTATTTCCGTTCCAACCTCACCAAAAGTTACTACGCTGACCGTTCCAACCTTCTCGAAATAGTAACTAATAGTAACTATTTGCTTACCACGCTGGGGAGCGTAGTAAGGGTAGTAACTACGGATCTCTGAATTCGTGATTGGTCGGATCCGCCCGCAGCGTGATATTCTGCGGGAAAATAGAAAAGTCGTTCCAGCCTTGACGGCAAAAATCCAGAATTTGTGACGTCATGCGTAGTAACTACGGTAAGTAGGATGGAACACTCTCAATGTAACTATGGAGTTATGATATTATCGCAGCGCCTGTAATCTACTCTGAAGCTGTAAGTAGTGAATTGAAAGACTAAAGCGCTCCTTAGGCGTGACACTTGCCACGATGCTACCCCTTCCCCCCCCCCCGCCACAGATGGTCTAATCATCTCGTAATAGCCCGAAGACGCCTTGTAACCTTGTCCTTCTGGAACCACGCTAGCTCGGCGATAATCTGACCGACTGAAAGGCCGATCGACCGACCGACGGAACAGCCTTTCGGTGTGGATACCACATGAATGAATGATCGTTTTAATTTAAAAGAAAAACTATCACAGCAAAATGCCGAATTCGTTTCTTCGTGTCAAACGTCAAAAATACACTGAATGAAATATAAATTATCAAAAATAAAACATTGTCATGAAACAAACTCAATTTGCAGTATACCATTCAGAGAAACTAGGCACGAAACTTTTCTTGAACCGGTCAGTGCGGCAGTGAATTGGGGCGAGCTTTGGGACCTTCACACGCTAACCTCCGCCCCCCCCCCCTCCAATCCCCTCGGAATGTCTTATACGAGAAATGACGATCTTGTAATGAAGCTAGTAGTCAGAGGCCAGAGCAAAATAGCTCTAGAGAGTACCGTGAAGACCTACCCTTCCCATGCATCAAAAATGGGCCTCCGTCGCTTTGTTCGCGTGCAGTGGCGGACGTAGATTCTAGCCATCGCTCGTTAACGATTGGTCAGAGCAAAATAATTCTGCTCTGCCATTGGTTGAGTTTCGGTAGGGATGTTCGTATCCGCTAGTGGAGCTAGTCTTGCTGCGATTTGACTGTGTGTCACTTTTTCAAAGTTTGCGCGCGGTACTGTCTAGAGTTATTTGCTCTGTCAGAGGCCGAAGGTGCCTAGCAAGTTTCCCATCTGCGACTACCCTAGCTCGTGTTAAGTGGACCGACAGAGTAGTCGAGGCCGACAGACAGACTTATCGAAAAAACGGTTTGGTATGGATTCATTTGGGAGTTGTGTTATGCGTGTCACAGTGCCCCCCCCCCCCCCTGCTTGGTAAGTTCATCGTCCTTGTCAAATGAAGTCATGAAGTTGAAAAAGAGTACTTAAAGCTCTGCCATGTAATGGAATACTGCAAACTTGGTTTTAAATTCTAGAGCCTAACTAGATACATCTGTTTTAATTTATGTTATACCCTAGTATAATTTTTCTTATAATTATTCATTTTTTGTCGGCGCATTTTGTACAAAAATCAGCTCTAATCTAGCCAGTAGGAATTCTTCTGGAGTAATCTGTCGGCAAAATTTCACCCCTAATTAGATTAAATTAAATTTTATTTGTAACCCGTTTAGGTAAAGACGGAGTATGGTAAAATATGAAAAGAGATAGAAGCAACACAACAACAACAACAACCAAAATAGCAAAAATTCTGCAAACGGGAACATCGTGGATAATAACTTCTGTCTGGCACGAAGCCCCGAGAGACGAAAGGGGGACTTCCTGTTCTTTTGGTTTTTTATATAGAGGCGAAAGCTTTTTTGGTGCAATTGTATTATTATTATTTTATATTATTAATTGAACGTAGTCGGGTGCGAATTTCCTCTTTGGCTCCCGAATTTTGACCCATCTCGTGCAGGTTTCCTCATAGTGACGCGAGTTTCGCATGTTTTCGTTCGCTAAATCTTATTCGACTGTATTTACACGTATTCGTAACTCGTTCAGGGGACAGACCGACGGAGAAGCGATTGGCATATGGCACCTGAGGCAAAGGCTCAACCTGCAAGCTGCTCAGGACCCCTGTTCCTGTTCCTATGATCGACTTTCAATTCAATTCAATTTATTTTCAAAAATTCGCTCACGGACGAAGCTGGACGAATTTCTTCCGTCATGTATAACTTAACAATTAAAAACAACTATTACTAATGTTATTCATTTGGTCAATGTACATGTATCTGACAATAAAACTAACGAAAACCTTAAATCATACGTAACATGTCAGCTTATCAAAACATCTATAAATAAAAATCAAAATTTGGTCAAATTCACACCAAGCTAAAAACTAGATAATGTTAACAATTATCATGTCTACAATTCAATAACAACACATACGATTAAATCATGAAGGTGTTACGGAATGCCCGTTAAAAAGGTCAGTGAACGAAGGAACAAAACTTTGTTTGTTGAGCTGTAGGTCAGTAATAGCATTGCAGGTATTTTCGCCCAATGGCAAACCGGGTCACTGCGGGGTCTGGGCCAAGACGAACGTTCACTAAGTGGTGACAGAGGAGACTGGTTTCTTAACTGATTTGCTCTTCGTCCAAAGCCTGTCACTTGTCACCACTTGACTCCTCCCCCGAGGTGGGACACCTGTTACTTGTCAAAGGTTGGAGCTGCCAACCATGCCGAGAAACGAGAGAGTCAGGACCAATACTGCTTGAGCCCAAGTTGACTGGAAGACATATAATCAAACTATGGATAAAACGGAAACCTGAGCGACGATGCTTTGGCAGCGACATCCGGCCCTTCTTGACGAGGACCCTTGCCAAGAAGGGCCGAAATATTGCTACGGAAGCAACGTAGCTGACCAATCCGTTTTATCCATTGTTTGAGCCTGAAGAGGACCCTCGCCAAGAAGGGCCGACATGTAGGTCTAATAACATTCAGCTGACGTATCTATTTTGCACAATCAAACATGATTCGCAGTCAGCTTGGGCTGAAGGAATATTTATCCTCTTCCTTTGGTGTTTCTTCTTCACTAAGTCAGGATCCCTGTTTTGGCAGCAAGATGTAATAAGTCTTTTCTTCTTCTAGGTCATGCACGGCGGAGACCCTGAGGCTGCTGTAGTTACCTTCTCGGGACACAACGAGGCGCTGACGGCGTACCGGTCCACAGAAGCGGTTATGAATAACAGATTTATTCGCGTATTTTGGCACAATGCAGAAAAGCAGGAAAATATACCCCCTGGCATGGCCCACAGGTTAGTGATGCCTCGTTAAAGGACCGTCGTACCTCTAGTACTGCTTCACTTCACGTCCCCAGTCGTTCCGTCCATTTAATCTCCCAGACTCCGGACTTCCTGTGACTTTTATCCATTCTAATTGCACTACGCTGAATTTGTGTTTTGTCTCAACCCGTCGACGCCATGTGACAAACTACTTAAAAGACCCTAGCAATCAGGGCCGTATCCACGGGGGTTCGACCCCCCCCCCCCCCGCGAAACATACAAAATAATCGTTTTTGCTAGGCTTTAATCTCTGATCTATATCTTTTTTCTTTTGGTCCGACCCGCAGCCTTCCCCCCCCCCCCCGAAATAAATTTTGGGTACATCTGCAAGCCATAGTCACATGCTACCACCTCCCACACCCGATCATACAAGACCACAGAGACTTGCAGCGCAGCCAGTTTCAATGATCCAACCCAGACGCACAACCCATGCTCAGTACGAGCGATGTTTTGCCTCCCTCCTTTGTGAGTTCTCAACGCGATTTTTTTTTAGAAAATAAGAGCTAGAAGCTGATATGTCACTTGCAAGTCTGGGTAAGAGGATGAAAGTAGGAATTTACCAATTCGTGGGTGTGTTGTTTTTATTTGTAAGCAAATCCTTGAGATAAGAATGATGACGGACCCTTGGAAATCACGAGAATGTATCGTTTGGTAAAAAGTATTGTATTTTTGCACTGCCAGAACCCTTGAAGCAAAAATGATCCTGGGCCCTTTAGGATCATGAATGTACATGGTTTGGTCAAAAGAATTTGTTTGACTCCGGCTTAAAAATGACGGATATCCTCATCTTAAGCACAGAGAAGAGGATACGGATTTCCCATCCGCATTCTTCTTCTTTCTACCAAAAGCTTCTTTTCTACGTGGGCAATTAGCCCTCATGGATCCAGTACCTCAGTTATTTAACTTAGAGGATCTATATAAATTTAAAGTTTTTCAAGTTTTTATTAACGAAATTATATAACACTGGACAACTTCGTCTATTGGCCTAGAAGGAAGGGAATCTTGTGTAGGCCTAAATTTTTTTTATTCTTTTGTAGGAACGTCAAGGAGCGTCTTGGACCACCTATTCAGTCCGAGGATATGGACGTGGAGACCCCGCAGAGCACAACCTTCGTTAAAAAAGAGTTCCTTGCGCGGCAGCAAGAAATGCAAAAAGCGCAGGAATTGGAAAATATTAAAAAATCCCAAGCCTTGCTAGCGGCTCAGGAGGCATACAGGAAAATCCAGGAGCAGAAGAAGCTGGAGGCTGCCAAATTGCAGCAGGACCTGCTTAAACGCAAGCAGGAGTTATTGGACAAACACCTTGAGCAGCAGAAGATCCTCCTTTCGAAGTTTGAAAAAGGCGCCAAAGCGCTGAAGAAGGAGGAGAGAGACACGCTCATAAAAACAATCAAAGCCATGCAGGAAAGCATTGAGAGCCTCCGGAAGGAAATTAGCGCCCCGCTGAAACGGTCAGTCGAAGACGTGCAGAAGGACTTACTTCAGTCAGAGATCGAGTTGCAAACGCGTCTGATGGCGCCGCCGGAGTACGCCGCCGCGAAGCAAAAAGTCATGGCGCTGAGAAAGGAGCTGGCGCTGCTAAGTGGCGCGCAAGTAGGGAGGGGGGTGCCTGGAAGCAGACCACGTGGACGGGGGCGCGGGGGTTATCTGATGCCAAAGATATCTCTGGATAGGAGGACGACGAAGTTGCTGATCAGTGGGTTTAAGGACGAAGAAAGTGGGGATGTGCTTGTTCGCTTTTCGGTAAGTGGAGTTTACTATTGTATGATGAAAGTGATGCACATGCGGCAATTGTCTTAAATTACAACTCTTACTAAAACGATAGTTTGCCTATGAAGTGATCAGAAAAAAAGAGTGTCAGAAATACCATTACTTTCCACCTGAAATTAGCGATTTTCTTGTTGGCGCTTGTCGGCACTATCCAGCCTTCCTGCTCTCCGACGCGGCGAGTGGGAGCAAAACATTTGAACACTGACCGCGATGTGATTAAAAAGTTAAAAAGAAAATAAAAAGTTAGAAAAAAAAACGCAGAAGATTCACATAACCTTAAGTTTGAAAGATTTATCGGTGGTCATTAAAGACTCCCGCAAACTTTGCTTTGTGTGACGGGCAAAACTGGGCATGGCCGAAAAAGCGCTAAAAGTCGTAGGCACAAAACGAAACAATGGAGAAAGCTGGGGATTTTACAAGCTTATAATTCCACAAGGGAGCTAGGTATATTATAAAAGGCAGAACAAGCAAGAGAGGTCCTTTAAGAATCTGTTAACATCGACTGACGTCAGCGACGTGACGGTGATGTTATATGTTTGCCTGTTGTTGGGGTAAAGCGGGTAGAACTGGCAAGTTCAACAACCTTATTTTATTTATTTATTTCAAAATTTAGCCAAGTGGGGCTGCTACATAACATATAATTTTGTATGCACAAATAAAAAGAATTAAATAAAAATATGTTGAAGGGTTTGAAGCCTCTAACAAACAATGAAAGTTTGAATGAAGGCATCAACATGATGATCATCATTCAGCGTTGGCGTAATTGAATTTGACCAAACAATATTGTATTTTGAATTGTGTAGGTGGAATTTTTTTTAATTTTTTGTATATAGGCCCCGCCATAGCCCAGCCCAGAGGTCCACCCCGATCGCTTGTTATTTTCTCGGCTGGTCCGCCTGTGTGTCCAGTCATCTCGAGTTAGCGTACTTCATATGCTGGGAGGACGAAACTCGGAATAGGTGTATTAGGGCACTGTATACAAAATCTTGCAGTATTTGCTTTTTTGCTACTGGGATTAACCTTGTCTGCACTGAGATAAGATTATCTCTAATTCGGATTAATTTTATCCCGGTAGAAATAAGATTAATCCCAGTAGCAAATACTGCAGTTAACTTTAATCCTTACTCGGAGAAAGTTTTTACAGTGGGACCCGATCAAACCGACTTGGAAATCATCACTTCCCTGATCAGACCATCGTAGGATGATGGAGGAAGGGGGAATCTTTAATTTTGAGGCATGCATAACTTATCGAACGAGTGACCGGATCCGAGTTATGCTGGATAATTGGAAAGAGCAGATGACTCAGATGTACTATTGTACATCCTGACCGGATCCAACGACTGTAGGTGGGAATTGGAGGGAGGGGAGGGGGTACGGGAAGTATCGTGACTCGCTTAGAGTGAAGGGCTCGGGATGAAACTTTGTGGGGAGAACAAGAACATGCGTCAGAAACAGAACCGGACCTGATCCGGGCACTGTGGTGGGGGGGGGGGGGGGGTGAAGGGAGGGTTCCGGAATTCCGGTGATCCCGAGCTACAGTACTTCCAGATGTGCTAGGCAGGCATATCAGGGACCCGATCAAATTGGTTTGGAAATAGTCACCTCCCTGATTGTATCTTGATCGTTTGCTCGGTTGCTTACTTTCGATCGCTTGTATTTTCTCGGCATCTATTTTTGGTCCTCAAAAAATACAGTATCAGAGTTTTAACTTCAGGCTTAGCCGAAGTTGCTTTTGTTTGGTATTGTTACCTAGCCGATACTTCGTCTGATTGGCCCCTGCTCCTTGGCAAGTGTCTGTAATCCTCTGATGTAAGGGGTACGTGGACTTGCGCTCCGAGGGATCTTTCAAAATAGAACCCAAAAGTGATAAATAGAATTTGTGTATTTAATGAAAAAAAATTCCACTTTATAGGAAACGAAAGTTGGGTTTGAAAAAGAGAATTTCAAAACGGTAGGTCACAAATGTGGAGGAATGTCATACATACTATACGTTTGTCTGTACTGAAGAAATGCGTCTATGTGGTTTTGGTCGTCTGCGTGGCCCAGTCTGCTAACTAATTACGAACACATAAATTGCCTAATATTAATAAAAATTGCCTGAACAAGGTCCATGATTACTAAAACTAAAACTTGGGCCTGTGCGTGCTCGGACACATCTCTACCAGAACTCTTTCTTGCCCTTTTTTACGTCCTTGTACAATAGTGTATAACAACATGTTTTGTCGTACAACATAAAATTAGCCACTGAGCTACGAATTGTTGTTTAAATAAACCTCTCTCTCTCTCGATGTATCTGTTGTGATCCGCTTCTTGATCTGATTCTATTTCTTTTCTAAGCAATATGGCGATATCGTCAGCCATAGCAGTACAACCGGAGCAGATCTGATCGTTGAGTACAAACATAGATTTGAGGCCGAGACAGCTCTCAAAGACATGGTCAATCAAGAGATGGATAGCCAAAGGCTCTCTGTGCAATGGTACCCCTCACCTACAGCCTTAAAACAGGAAACTGTGAAGACAGAGCTCCGAGATGAAGTCATGACGGACCTATCAGGGGTGAGAATCTGCCGGCCTACAGTCAGAAGTTTCGTAACAGGTAACGCAAGGATGCGCAGTGTCAATAGATAACACTTGGGATGCTGTCTGTTATGATGTTACAGACGTTATGCGTTGAGCGATAGGCATAACAGGAATTGCCAAGAAAAGCCGAAAAATCGTCTGCTGATTTTCCGATATCGTTATGATAAATGAAAAGTTAGCAGATGTTTCCCGGCGGCGTTTCGGCTGGTCTTGTATGCATAACATTATATGCGTAATGTTTACAAAATCGCAATAACTAACATTCTGAGTGTTATTTGTTGAGTCCACGCATCCTTGCGCTATCTGTTAAGAAACTTCTGATAGTAATTAATTTTATTTAAACCCTCTATACAAATACAAGGTAAATGGTCGGAGGAGCTGGTAAGGAAATAGAAGAAAGAGAGGTATTACATATGATAAAAACGTAAAAGTTTAAACTTAAGGCTTAGCCTATATTGCATGTATACCCTGGTTTATCTTGCCCGATGTGCGGACAGGCGCTATAAAATAATTAGAACTGTGTAAGCAGTGAACTGAATGCCAAAAGTGCTCCTTTTCAGGGGGGATTTGAACCCACGACCTTCGCCTTACAAGGCAACTGCTCGACCGTTGATCTACAGAACATTGCAAACCATTACAATAGCCAGATAGATGCGGGCTAGAGGAAAAATTCAAATTCGTCTAAGCAGTTCATATTCCCATGTCAAGGGATTGGGTAATGCTACTTAAAAGATGGACTGCAATACAAGTGACGTGTATAACATCCAACTTACCGTAATGGAACCGGAAAAAGATTGAGTCTATTTTGACAAAGTTTATTCGCAGTCAGCTTGGGGCTGACTTCATGTGATTGTGATTTCGTTCTGGACGCGGCTGCTGTTTTTTCTTTCAAATTCGGTCATCGAAAGGTTAGAGGTTCTTCTGTATTTTGGTTTTGGAGATATTTTGGAAAATGCGTTTTGCATTTTGACCTTTCGATGACCAAACGGAACAGCAAAATCACCACCTGTATCCAGAATGAAATCACAGCCACAGCTTTAGTTCCAATCAGTTTTCAAAGAAGAAGTTCACAAAATCAGATATTAAGGAAGAAGGTTTAATTGTTTTTCCACAAGTTAACTTTCTAGTTTGAGCCTGAAGAGGACCATTGCCAAGAAGGGCCGAAATATTGCTCTAATAAAATATAGCTGACGTATCAGTTTTGAATCGTGTAAACAGTTCACGTAATTGTTCTTGGCAGTCAGCAAAATTAGTTAAATGTTGTTTAGGACTGACAGCAAATATTGTGCGATATTATAGACGTCGAAAATGATGTGGAAAATATTATGCCAAGTTCGAAGTTTTGGAAGAATCGATTGGTACTGTATTCGTGCTTTTCAAACAAGCATCTCTTTTCCTTTAAAGTTGGATTGAAATGGCAGATCATTTACATCTGATATTTGGAAACGCGAAAATGTTTAACTGATTTTGTATTTTATTTCACCCGGGGCTCTATAGTAATAACGTTCAGATTGTGCGCCGCTTACACGACAACCCAAAATTCTCCCGGATGCGGAGAAGTTGAATGTCAACAAGGCCTGCTTTTCAGGGGCTAAAAATACTCATTCAGTGAAATCGATTGTTTGTGGAGAACTGTAGCCATTTTTTCGGGTTCTCAGGCCTAGTTAAGTGAAGAAATTATGGCGAACTAGACTGTCGGATCTCAATCCCATTCGGTTAAGTTCTTAGTTGACTGAAAGAAAAAATTGTGCAATATTAAAAATTTTGGAACTGATATGAGAAACATTATTCTAATAAGTTCGAAATGGGGGGGGGGGGGGGTCAAGGGGAGAAGATTTGATTGGTACTGTATTCGTGCTTTTCCTTAAATCAATTTTTTTTTCAGACACCTAGCGAGGAGCAACTGGACTACGAAGGGCACGAGGTTACCGATTCCCTGTCATGGAAGCGATGACCGGGCAGATATTTACTAAAGGCTAGTGTAAACCAAGCTAAAAAGTGCGTTACCCCCCGCGGATTGGGTAGTTTTCAGTGTCGATACTGTCAAAAGTACAAGGCTTTTCAGTACTTTTTGATTGATTTTTTTTTCACATTGTGTGGGATCGTCCGTCAGAGTAGACAGTGCTACCCGATAAACCGTAAATTTAGCAAAACTTTTGTCGACGTTCCAAAGAACCGCAAGTACTTTTTTTCGGAGTCCGATTCATCACTTTTTGGCCCTGTAAACTGAACAGTATCTAATGAGTTTAGTGCTTAAAGATGATGCGATATATATAGCATAGCCGATGGGTTTTCTCGGGGGGGGGGGGGGGTCATGTTCATGTCATTACTCGTCCAGATCCCCTGATGGTATAGGTTTCGGCCGGGAACGTAGTGCATGGTTAGCTGCCAACCATCGGACTCTTTCCGTTCCTCTTCCGGGGTGCTACAGGTATCAGCTTGGCGCCTGAGCCTCCTTTTTGTTGCACTTCTCGGCCGATTCTTTCTACATCCGTTTTTGCACTGCAGACGCTTCCGAGGAAGACGGCAGCGCTTCTCGAGAATCATGGACTTGCTCACCGACCAAGTCCGTGCTTCCCTGCAAGATGCTGCAGCTCTGCCGCTTCAACCAAGAAGAAAGTGAGTCCAAAAACGCATATTGTGCAAAAGCAAAGAAGTGCTGCAGCAGCGATGCGGCAGCGCTATTGCAACAAAAACGAGGCTCTGGTATTCGGCGTTTAAGCAAACCAGGTTAGCCCCAACACAGGGTCATCTCGCGCCGATTTATTGCGGCCCGCATAGCGATTTTCCCTTCCCGGCACTGGGATACATTTCGCAAAGTAAATTCCTGGTTAAAAGTCAGATCTTTCCCTACAATCTTCGCTATGAATCCGAAAAACTGTTCAGCTCGATCGAAAGATTAGGAAAGACTAATCCTTTCATCAGACCGGAACACGGAAGGGACAAGGTAGTGGTAAGACCCACGAGAGTCTTACCTGACTGCCTTCACGAGAGTTTCGAAGTTTTGATGAATAGACGGTCAGGTCTTTCTTCACTTTGGTCATAAAGGGAAAAAATGTCAACTTTCGTAGTGTGGTGGTACTGAAAACCCTGGCAGGAATTCCAGTCCGCCATAGCCAGTTCTGTAGGCACCGTTAAGAAAGCAGATTTCAGCTTGCTGTATGGAAATACTCGCCGTCGGGAAAAAAAACACGAAAGCATTGCATTTCTTAGCTTGGTTTGAAAAATGGCGTGTATGAGGCGCTTTATGATATGATTTCTGTGTCGAAGATACGAAGATTTGGGTGTTTAGTTTGTTATATGAGTTATCATATATTGTACGGAATTTTTAGCAATTAAATTCCATTTTCGCATGTTCTGTGTTCCAGGTGGTAATTTTGCTTCCTGAAGACCAACGTGTCAAAGCTGGAAGCTTGCAATAGTCGCGTGTTTTCTCATCGGCCTTCTAAGGCCTTGGTTCATACCCGGTTTTTGGACCAAGCGCTTACTCCTCGTCGCTCTTTTGGCCGTTTTTGGACCAAGTCCTTTGTCCTTTCTGCCCAGACCTGTGAAGAATTCAGATTGGCAACTCCGAGGTGAGTTGACCAATCTTCTAAGGAGAACAGCGCCCGACCCCCTTTCCACCCAAAATGGTCAAATCAGCACAATGGACAGAGCGATTGGGAGAGAGGGCTTGTGATCTCTTGGTGAACCTACGGGCGGACGAACTGTCGGATTTTCGGAGTGGGAGAACTGACGGGTAGGGGAACTTACAGGTGGGAGAACAGACGATTAGACGAAATGACTGGTGTTGGTGGTCAACTTACTGGTGATCGAACTGTCGGAAAAACTGGTCGAAGTGACGGACTTTTTGGGCGATATGACGGGTAGGGGAACTTACAGGTGGGAGAACAGACGATTGGTGGGTCAACTTACTGGTGGTCGAACTGTCGGAAAAAGTGGGCGAAGTGACGGACTTTTTGGGCGATATGACGGGTAGGGGAACTTACAGGTGGGAGAACAGACGATTGGTGAGTCAACTTACTGGTGGTCGAACTGTCGGAAAAAGTGGGCGAAATGATGGGTAGCGGAACTTACAGGTGGGAGAACAGACGATCGGGCGAAACGACGGGTATTGGTGGGTCAACTTACTGGTGATAGAACTGTCGGAAAAAGTGGTCGAAGTGACGAACTTCTTGGGCGATATGACGGGTAGGGGAACTTACAGGTGGGAGAACAGACGATTGGTGGGTCAACTGTCGATCGAACTGTCGGAAAGTGGGCGAAATGACGGGTAGCGGAACTTACAGGTGGGAGAACAGACGATCGGGCGAAACGACGGGCATTGGTGGGTCAACTTACTGGTGATAGAACTGTCGGAAAAAGTGGTAGAAGTGACGGACTTATTGGGCGAAATGACGGGTAAGGGAACTTACAGGTGGGAGAACAGACGATTGGACGAAATGGCAGGTACTGGTGGGTCAACTTGTCGAACTTTCGGAAAAAGTGGACGAAGTGACGGAGTTTTTGGGCGATATGACAGGTGGACCAATTGACGGGTTCCCGTCTCGCTTGGCAAAAAACGCGACTAATGATCGCGCATGGACGAATTCAGGTGCCAAACAGCATACTAAATTGGCTGTAGCAATGAAGCCGTCGACGGGAAGGCTAAGAAAGACGATCCGTCGCACTGACTAGATGGACCTTGCAAATATACACGTAAATCTGTAGCCTGAGTGGAAGGAGGTCAGGGCAGCAACTGAATAAAGAGATGACTGGCGACTATTCGTGGGTGCCCCAGGCAGGAGGAAGTCCTTATACCCGAAGTTGTTCGCGTCGATATAGGGATGAGAAGACTGAAGCGATGTATTATCTCCTTTGTAATACTACCGGGTACGTGGAATGATCACGTTCGTACCATGTACCCGCACCCACTTTTGTAAAACCTGAAATTTTGGAAAGAACAAAATCCTCCGATAAAAGTTATGCTGTTCGGATTGCGTATGAGGTTTCGATTAACTATCCCTGTCGTAATCTGGGCCAGACCGAAAATTAAAGACGGAAAGAAATCACCTAATGGATATTTTTCGAGAACAACTGTATATTGAACATTAACTGGAGGTTTCACATAATCAACCAGACAGTTCGCTGTATCTTGGCTGTATACTGAACTCCAGCCTCTGGTAACAGATCTGATACCCCGACTAAGGGGGTTCTATTCGCGGCATATTATCCGTATGGCGGAAGATAAACTTCCCAGAACGTGTTGGACAGCCAGAGGGAAAACAAAGAAGAAGAAGGCCTAAAAATACACTTCGTCGCACCTACCAGTGGGACCTAGAGCCAATCGGTACGATAGTCCAACCCCAGTGGGAAGACATCTGGGTAGCATCAGATCTGAGGCAGAGCAAAATAACACTAGGGAGTAGAGCCACGACGAGTGCTTTCCATGCTTCGCTAACGGGCCATACTCGTAGCGCCGCCTACTACGCTTATGGCATTTAAAGCGAGACAAATTTGCGGGTTTATAAATTTCTAGTAAAGCAAAGTTGCGGTCCGCAAACACCAAGGAGACAATGGAGGGTGTATCATTTTATTGCTGTGTTCAGGATATGAAGTAATCGGAGCCAGCGCTGGCAGGGTTGCCACATCAAAACAAATTTAGAGGGTGATTTTTGGTCAAAAACAGAGACTGAATTAGGAGTGAAATTTTATTTCATGAAAAAAAAAAAGTAAGTAAGTAACTAACGAATTTATTTAAAAAAAACACTATCATGGCAATGCCAAATTTGGGTATTACGTCAAGTATAATGCACATTTTATAATCTATACAATTAATCATCAATTCGTCATCACAGACCTGTTATAGTATATAAATAAAAACCAAAAACAGAACACGGACGTTGGAATAATATCACAGACAGCTACCACCATCATTATAAATTTTGGTGAAACTCGGAACGAAGCTTTTCTGGTACCGCGTATTTGTTGCAGGTACGGGGGACAACTTTGGAACCTTTGAAATTGCGACCCTCTCCTGTCGGTTTCTTGTTTTTTCATAAGGAGGGGGAAGGATATCGGATAGAACAGGATGGTGGGGGAGCTTATGGCCAACCACTAAGCAGAGCCGCAGTCTCCGACTCTCAAAGGTTTCCATCTTAAACTTTTCAGGAGAGCAGAATAGGGAACTTTGGGCTCACGACTTATTATTAGGAGTGCATGTTTCTGTATTCTTTCTATTTGCTGTGTCTGTTCGGCAGTAAGGGCAAAGTGCCACACAGCAGCCGCATATTCCAAAGTGGAACGAATGAAAGAAACGTAAATTCGGACAAGATGGGAATTAGGTACTTGGAACTTAGCCAGAAGTTTTAACAGCTGTAGACCAGTGTTTGCACGCTTTAGCATTACGTTGATGTTGTCCTCCCATTTAAGATCAGACGTGATTGTTACACCAAGGAGCTTTAGTTTCTTTACCTGTACAAGGCAGTTTTTCTTCAAAGGAAATGCTAGTTTTGAGGAAGGAAAAAGGTTAAAATTGCACTGTTGTCTTCGTTTAACTGCAGGTCCAACAACCTGGCTTCATCTTTAATGTCTTCTATTATGCCTGCAGCCTTGCTTTTGATATTTCTGTAGCATACTTCGGTTAAGCTTAAATCATCCACAAATTTCCAGCGATCTGGGTGCTCTTGCGCTATATCATTAATCATGACAAGGACCAGGATATGTCCAAGTAAAGTTCCCTGTGGAACACCACAGAAAATATCCGATAGTTAAGAGAACACGTTTTTGTACTTCGCGTCATGCGTAGTAACTATGGTAAGTAGGATGGAACACGCTCATCATTTTGTAGACTGGATGTCAGTTGACGGACGACGTTTTGCTCAAAATACGATTCGTCAATCTCTTCTGAACACATGCCCTTATGAAGGCGTACAGCGTTGCAGCTGTTGTCAAAAATGGCGTGCTGGATCCGGCCTATCCCGGGAATCCACAAGACTCGTAAGTCGGGAAGAGTCCAATGCAAATATCCCTTTGGGATCGGGATTGCCACATGTTGCACGATAGTGTGAATTGTCACTCTATTTCGTTTTTGTCACTCTTGTCCTACGTAGGACATAAAATTCACTCTATTTTAGAAAACGTCTAGACGTGTCATTTTCCAGTTTTAATGGAAACAGAATTAAAATCTGTAATTTCTGCAACATATTCTGACCAAAAGTGACCATTTCACATTTTGTTTTCATGAAATATAAAATTTCACTCCCAATCCACTCTCTGTTTTCGACCTAAAGTCACTCTCTAAATTTGTTTTGATGTGGCGACCCTGTTTAGGATCCGATCGAAAGGATCCAACTCTCCGTGCCGATCAAGAATGCCCAGGGAAGAGCAAGATCATCACGACAACAAACGTTGTTGATTGGTTTATATTGATTGTTGATTTTAATCAATTCTGGGTATTCGTTTGGGTGGCGTTTCTTGTTCTTCCCGAAATTCACTAATGGCGTGTTTCGGACATATGCTTCGCCGGAGCCGTGTTCGTTAGTCAGGTTAACGAAGCCAAAAAAAGACTCCCAGAGTCAAAATTTCTCAAGTATGAGAAAAATTATCCCTAAACCAGAACTGGGATCCTATCTCACATCAAGAAAAACAAAAATGTTATAAAAAACAAAAAAAATGTTACGAAACAAGAAACCAAGAAGTGTTGGGTAGACATAGTAAAAAGTAGAATCCATAGGGTAGTGGGTCACTTTCACTTTCTGCTGCTGAAAGTGCTGAAACATATGCAAACCCTTCATTACCTCGGACACAGATGACAGATTTTCCACTTACTAACCTTTGGGTCTATTTTACCATGTCTGATCCAAGTAATGACGGCGAGGCACGGGGGGATTAACAGAAACTAGTCCGCTTGGAAGCGCTGAACAGGAATATGGCCAATTGTCGCCTTATCCGTCCTTCTCATATTTCAAGCAACAGATGGCAGCATATAAGACTGCGCTATGGAGAGATTGCACCATACCCGACGAAAACGCGCCGTAACGAAAAAATGTAACATTAGGAAGTATAGGACTTTCAACTTTAAAATTAAATCATCGGCGTTTTATCATCCTTCTGAGCCAGGAATTTGCTGGAAATGTTAATTGGGCTATTCCTTAACCGTATATTTCTGTTTCTGCAAAAGAGTTTCCATGGAAGTAAGAGTTTGAAGGCGTCAAAGTTTCTAAAGAAAGACGGAGTCTCGTCCTATTGGTCAATTATGACACATTTTTTTCAAATCCGCGTCATCGTTGACCAATAGGATTCGAGACTCCGTTTTTGTGTTCAAACTTTGAAGCCTTCAAGCTCTTACTTCCATGGAAACTCTTTTGCAAAAATATAATTATACGGTTAAGGAATAGCCCAATTGACATTTCCAGCAAGTCCCTGGCTCAGAATGATGATAAGACGCCGATAATTTAATTTCAAAGTTGAAAGTCCTAAACCTTTTTTTGTTATGATCCCGTGATGATGGAGTAGGAATATCCGTTGTCATCGGGTAGGGTCCAATCTCTCTCTACTTTACTCCTAGATCGGACTTCTGAGCCTCGTTTTTGTTGCATGCTGCAGGTCCACTTCTCGGCCGATTCCGGACTGATTCTTTCTACATCCGTTTTTGCACTGCAGTGCTTCCGAGGAAGACGGCAGCGCTTCTCGAGAATCACGGACTTGCTCCCCAACCAAGTTCGTGCTTCCCTGCAAGGTGCTGCAGCGCTGCCGCTTCAACCAAGAAGAAAGTGAATCCTAAAACGCATATTGTGCAAAAGCAAAGAAGTGCTGCAGCAGCGATGCGGCAGCGCTATTGCAACAAAAACGAGGCTCTGATTTTGTCCATCACCGAATCCGGAATTTTTCTTCAGGGTTCAGAGAGTTAAAATCCGATGAAGGATTAAAATGTCGAAATGCTTTTGTGGTCTCGATTAGGCAACTGAAGTTGATATTTTTTCAGCAGTTCTTCTGCATTAATGCAGTTTATTTTTTTTGCCACCTCCTAGAACAAGGTTACTTCTAGGGGTGGTTGTTAAACGGAAGTATTTTCTTTACTTACTCAATTAATTTGGTTCTCTCTCTCTCTCTCTCTAATACTGCAGATTAAGTAATCTGAAAGCGGAGTGTTTTTATGTTGTTTTTTTTACTGTTTTAGACAAAGCAAACTTTCGCATGCAAACACTTGAAGGTTCACATAACGCAGGTGCTGGTTTCCTGTTTCACTGCCCTTTTTCGGCAGCGCGATGCGTGGTTAGGAGAAAATCTTCCGACACTTTCCGTGCTTCCTACTCGCCCAAGATTACTCTTGGTATATGTGTTTACACCTGAGTTTAACACCACTGATGCTGACGACCGTTAAAGGACCTATCTTACCTATAATACTAATGCAACCTACTTCCATAATCACTCCATATACTTCTAAACCCCAACTTCGTACGGTAAATTCTAACCCCTCTAACTAAACCACGCTGATTTTCTCACCTGCCGTGTTTTGATACCTTTAGATGTGTATCACGCTGTCGATGGTTGTCTGCGAGAAGTGTTTCCATCAGGAAAACCGGTTGTGTAAATTGTTTCCCTGTTTTCGCTACAAGTCAACGAGTCTCGGAAAAGACTTAAAACAGCCAAAACCGTGGGTTATTTGTTGAAAGCACAGCATAGTTTTAAAGTATTCAAATTGCTAAAATCCTATAAGTTGAAGAGTAAATAGTGCGAGGGGTCCTTTAGGCGCCTAAGCAAGGATTTGAACTCGGGATATTTGGGAGGGCGTACTAAAATAGTTGTAAATATATTTATTCAGAATCGCTAATAAATCCAAAAATACTTCCGTTAAGAAAAGATCATCGAAAACCTGAAGACACCACAAAATGTACAAAATATTAAAAGCATCAATGCACTGGGATACAAATACACCATATATTTTGATTTCGGCTCAAGATGCCACATTTATTTTTGATTTCAAGTTCCAAATGGCCAACTGACTAAAACCGACTTCAAGACAAAAAGAGGAAGCACAGGATTTGTTTACGTTTTCGTCTTTTAGTGAGTTTTCCCCCCACCGGAATAACCACATTTCAGGGGCCCGTTATTATTTTTATTACCACAGCGTCCATAGCTCTTAACTTGCAAGTTCATGTCATTGTAATAATTCATTCCCATTTTCTACATCGTATTCTCTTGCACATATCACAGAAATTTCTGAGAATACACCAACATAGTTATATCATAGTAAAGCAACCATGAGGTTGGGTCACTAGATGAACATACCATGTTTTTTCTACTCATTTGGTACCCCATATTTTCTATCGTTTTCTCGTGGTACCTTTCTTCTTGCTTTTCAAATGGATAGCCTACCACTAAATTGACAGTCTCGTCAGTTTGAACTAGTAATTTGTTTACGACTGTCACAGCTTCCGCCAGCCCAAAGTATACGGCTAAGGACCTTTTTACGAACTTGGCCTATACACTGACCCACAGAATTCTCCCACCAAGTTTGAACAAATAAACGCTTTCAAGATTTGCTTTCACAAAGTCCTTAAAGCACACATCTGCATCTGACAGGTTGCGTGTATATTCACTTGAATTAAGAAAAGAATAACATAACTGAGAGAGAATTTTAAATTTTGCACAGTTATATTAGTAGCGAGTTTTCACTGCGTGGACTCCGCGTTCCATAGTAGTCTGCATAAGGCGCGGTCGAGGTCATTTGGCACAAATAACGCTTCGACCGACCACTCTATGACAATAAGCGTGTTCCACCCTTCACAAATAGTAACTATTAGTTACTATTTCCTTTCCAACCTCACCCAAAGTTACTACGCTGACCGTTCCAACCTTCTCGAAATAGTAACTATTTGCTTACCACGCTCGGGCGCGTATTAACTACGGATCTTTGTAAGGTGATTGGTCAGATTCACCCGTGGCATGATATTCTGCTCGAAAATAGAAAAATCGTTCCAGCCTTGACAGCAAAAAGCCTGGCGTCATGCGTAGTAACGATGGTAAGTAGGATGGAACACGCTCAATGTTTCAAATTTCGACACGTCATGCCGCAGACTGATGATCAGGATCGGATGGTCGCGGACTGGAATTCCTGCCAGGACTGTCCGCACCATCACTAATAATTCCATACGGAAAAGTTGAGATTTTTCAACTTGATGATAAAAGTGCAGAAAATCCAGCCGGTGGATCCTTATCGTTTATTCACAGCATGAGGCGTGGCCGCTCTATTTGTGGACTACTATGTCACGCAGAGTCTAGCGGTGAAAAGTCCTAACCATTATACCGTCAGAAAATTGTCAGATTTCTCGTCGTCTTTTTATTTTTGAGATTCAAGTGAGCACATATGCAACCCATCAGGTGCAGATACGTGCTTTAACATCACAAGTTGGTGGAAACCAAACCTTAGCTTATTATCTTCGACCCGTGACATTTTTGTGACGTCATGAAAGAAATAGGGAAATTCGACTAAATTAATGTTGCAGAATATATATTTGTATCTATATATATATAGAGCCGAGCGCGTTTCACTTACAAACCCTTCTAGGGACAATCAGTTCCGTTATTAAACGGCAAATATAGACTTTTCGTGTGACGACACGTAATCGGCTAAAGTTTAGTCAACACCCACAAGTCTCCTTTCTAGGATGTGAGCGTAAAGTATCTTGAAAAGAAGAAAAGAAGGTCATGAAAATTAAATCCCTGCCTAAGGAGACAAGGCTGAAGTGAACACACATTTCTACAACCAACTCTAAAGTAATAAATTAAAGCATCGCGACCAATATACAAATTAAAAACTATGTCTTGGACACAACAATTGAAAATTATCACGCAAAACAGCAAAAAGGTCACCAAGAATCATAGGTCATCGGTGTTGCGTGAAAAGGTTTAAACGGCGGGAGTTAAATCTATTTTCCGCATTGGACACACCAAAGGCGCATTCTCGCCGTTCCCTGACGACTCCACTTGAGGAGTCCCTGCGTTTTTGTTTGTCCCGGGGGCTCTCTCCCCGTGCGGACGGGGAATGCTCGGATTATCATCACCATCATCAAAGAGGACTCCCTTTCAGATTCAGAGGTTAATCAATTTTTGCTGGCGTTGGTGCAATGTAAAATTAATTAAAAGAATCAGAATAAAGAAAACCAAAAATAAAGTGGATCCAGACTAATTTCATCAAATGCATATTTTTTTTCGAACAAAATCTATTTCAGAAGCATTCCCGTGTTTAGCTGTTTTTGGCCCGCGGAGTGCGGGTGGAGTGATTCCCTCTATTCTCGCCGTTCCCTTCGATTCCCCGAGGAGTCCTCGGGGGACGGCGAGAATAGGCCTCAAGCTGTACGGGAGAAAGCCAAGCAAATATTTTGAATTTCCCCGCTTTGGCAAGTTGTCAATATTCGGAAAGAAGGAAATTCAAATACTGTGTTTTAAGTTTGCGAAGTTCCTGCTACAAGCGCCCACTTGGTTCGCTACCACTAGACTTGTGTTTAAACAAGAACAAATAAAATAATAGAACCTCCGCTATGCAGCTACCACGGATAACCCGATGAAACTGAGCGGAGCTAGAGGTGCTTGCTGTGAGGTTTGATTTGATACCCGTCTACTTCTCTCTTCGCCGCTGTGCATACCAGATGAAACCGTAGGATGCATACAGGGCTGGAGAGCCCGGTCTGCAGCGAGTCAGACGTGACGCGACAATAGTAGACAACCAATCAGCTGTAAAGGACTAAGACGGCGTTCGTATTCGTCGTAGCTCCTCATCCGCTCGTTTAAATCGGGTAGGATATCAGAATATACTCAATTCAATTTCAATTTTTTCAATTTATTTAATAATAAAGCAAAACATATCTCTCGTGGGCAGGGCCCAAATACGATGTTTTTGTAGTCATAAATAAAGTCATAAATAAGATAAAATAAATTGTCAACATATAATTTAAAAGTAAAAAAAAAAGGTAACAAGGCAGAACAATGCTAAAGAGCATTGTACTGCTTTACGAAGCTCGGCACAAAGCTTCTACTGTAGCGCATAGTGTTACAGTAGATTGGGATCAGTTTGGGAACCTTTTCAGCCACTTCTCGGGGGGGACGAGATCTTACAGGAACAAAGGGTGGGGGAAGGAATGAACGGTACATGGGATGCTGGAGAAGGGATGAGCCAAAGTTGCAGCATAGTTTTTCGCGGCGGGAAGAAAGGGATTCAATTTTAAATTCTTTGAGGTAAAAAGAGTATGGTAGGGGGGAACCGCCATAGATAATTTGCAGCGATCTCTTCTGAACTCGCTCTATTTTATCAGTTTCGTCTTGGGTAAGAGCAAAGTGCCAAACCGGACAAGCATATTCGACTAAGGGTCGGATGAAAGAGCAAAACATTAGCTTTAGCTTGTCCTTAGGAACCCGAAACTTTGTCAGTGTTTTTAGCATTTGAATTGCGCTATTAGCTTTCTTTACAAACGTCTTTGTATTTTCATGCCATGAAAGGTCAGAAGAGATCACTACACCTAGTAGCGTTATTTTATCCCTGATGAGCCCAGAGTCGATAGGAGGTTCGAAAGACGGCCGAGTTTTTCTAAGAAAAGAAAAGGTCGTAACCGAGCACTTATCTTTATTCACGACCATATTCATTTCAGTCGCCTCTGAGGTAACCTGGTCGATGAAACCGGCAGCGTTACTTTTGAAATCCTCAGATACGACTTCCGCTAGGGACAGATCGTCAAAGTATTTCCATCTGTCATCACTCGCCTGCGGATGGCCATATTACAGAGATAGGGAGGCGGAGGTTCTTCATTATTTGTTCTTGGTTTAGTTTAACAAAATTGACAACAGCAATAGGTTAATGAATCGTAAGATATGTTGGACGCGCCTCTATCACACTCACTGTACCAATTTATGATGTATGATGTAAGTTATTGTGTAATTATGATGTAATACATGTCGTACATGTATTTGTTTTTTCTGTTGTTTGTTTATACTCCATCGTTGATGTTTTCAACTTATATCTGACGGGGAATAAAAGTTATAATAACAGCAAAACGGAACCGAAATAAGATTACAGATGTTTCTGAGAATTTTCGATTATGCCACTTCGCCACTTTTTACATAACATCGACGACATAAGGTTTGATTCTTCACTGACTTTACACATATATCAGTAACTGACGTTTTAAACCCTAAACGGTGTAGAACTGCACACCATAAATTCTGACCCTTCTTGAAGGAGGAACTGTAGATTATTAACAAACACAATAACAGCATTAGCCTATACAAACCTGTGGACATGCTCGCTCAGACATAGATGGTCTTAGTATACAAACTGTGGACATGCTCAGACAGCAGATGGGTTTAGTTGTCGCTTCAGCGGCCCGGATCACTTCAAATACCAGATTCAGACTATCTGTTCTTCTGTCCAGCACATTCACCCACACTTTTGGATTTTTGTCCTGATTTGAGATCTTGGTCACACTTGGCTCATTTTCTGACTTTTTGGGTTGCAAAAGTAGAAAAAAGAAAAATAACAAGATACAACTAACTCTGAATATTGTCGTTTTAAATTCAGGAGATCGATTAGAGCAAAACAGCGTGTATAATTATGTTACAGGAACCCTACTTCACCCCTAATTGCAGTTTTCTCATTACCCCCAAGCTGCAACCGAGTCCATCAAATCTCAAGTCCCCTAGGGATTGTCAGTTGTACGTCGAATAGACGGCTTTTTGAGCCCAGTGTGACCAAGCTCTGAAACAATCTGGGGTGTTTTCTGCACTTTTCAAATTGGTGTATGAAACAATGGTCTTGGTATAATGCCAGAAGATTCCCGCTATTCCTCAAGAACGCCACCTTGATTTGAAACGACTGATATTCTGTATCATCGCTTAGCCTTTCCTTTCCGGACCAATAGATGGCGCAGTTTCTGAAGGTTGGTTCGAGTTATTTGGTCGTCAGGTTTTAGTCTCAGCGCTTCCAAATAACTTTTTTCGGCTTCAAGTAGTTTCCCGTTGACATGTAACATTGCTCCAAGATTCATGTGACTGGTCGCCTCCTATGGAATAAAATTAACATCAGATGGGACAAGTATAAGTAAATAGATGGCAGACTAGTATCAAAATAGGCCCGAATCGGCAAATTGTAGTTAGCTACAGTATTTGCTACTGGGATTAATCGATAAGATTAATCCGAATTATAGATAATATTATCTTTTTAGAGACAAGATTAATCCCAGTAGCAAATACTGCAAGATTTGTTTTGTTTACAGTGTAAGTCCGTGTACAAACCTGTACATACTAATTCCTGATCCAATATTCAGCATCTGCTTGATATAAACCTACTCTCTCCTGTCTGTCATCGTTGAGACCAGTCAGTATTTCAGGAACGAAACGTTCTTCTCCTACAGAGCAACAGGTTCAAAGCAAGAACAGAAATAAAATTGGAAGGAGACACTGAAGGTGTTGGTAAGGATGAGCTTATTACATGCTGATATTCCCGTCCTGGTGTCGCCAAACTGCATTCAGGTAAAAGGGGTTACTTGCCAATAGTAAGGGTCTATTGCCGGTAGCACGTATGGTAGAACGTATGTACAGTTTTGTAATTATTTACGGCACTGTTGTGGAAGGGAAAGATTCTAGGTATAGCGGTAAGAAAAGAAGAGTTGGTTCTAATCAGAAATTTTAGGCCTTCTTCAAAATAGAAGTGATAAAGCAGAGTTCACGAATGTACCCATCTTCGGAGGTCACCAAAATACTTAATCCCTATGCTTGAAACCAACTCACTTTCCTCCCCCCTCCCACACTCACTAACATCAGTGAGCTCTAAAAGGTTAAACCAAAGTCTGGATAACATGTGTCTCCAATGCGACAGTAGGAGGTTGGCAAAGGTTATTCTTACTAATACTGATCCCAAAAGCTCGAATTATTCCAACTATTAAGAAAGCTAATTTTGACACTTAGTACTCTAAAATACTATTCGTAACATCCTTACCCACTTCCTTTCTCAAATCTGTCAACGCCTTACAGTAACAAATGAAATGTACCACCTTTTCTCCTTCAATACCACAGACTGGGCAATGTAAGGACCAGTACCTTGCCTATCTTTACCAACATGCTCGACTCCGCAAGTCATATTATTAAAGGACCTGTCTTGCCTATAATAGTAACGCAACCTACTTCCATAATCACTTCATATATTTCTAAACCTGGACACCCCAATTTCGTACGGTACATTCTAACCCCTCCAACAAACCATGCTGATTGTCTCACTTGCCGTGTTGTACTACCTTCGATGTGTATCACGCTCCCGACGGTTGTCTGCGAGAAGTTTTTCCATCAGAAAAAATGGTTATGGAAATTGTTTCCCTGTATACGCTACAAGCCAACAGGTCTCGGAAAATGCTTGAAACAGCCAAAACCGTGGGTTGTTTGTTGAACGCACAGCCTAGGATTTAAGGTATTCTAATATTTTAAAATGCTGTAAGTTGAAGAGTAAATAGTGCTAGGGGTCCTTTAAAGAGCTGAATCATCCCTGAATAAATCTTTAGCAGAATGGTTCCGTTGAAAAACAACAAACAGTCATTTGTGTGTGTGTCGGTAGGTGTGTGTGTGTGGGGGGGGGGGTAGAGAGTGGTAACGAAGAGAGTGGGAGGGTTGTGGACTTCGAGAGGCCTAATTCGTATTTTGGGTTGTGTAGCTAGAACAGGGTAAAATAATAATGTGTACCTAGGGATGTGACGACCGAAAGTACTTACGTTTGGCCTAAGCTGAACTGCCTGCCTGTAGTAAGACTCTGCGTCCGAATTCTTCCCAGCTTGCCTCAGTGTATTGGCTGCATTGAATACAGTCTCGTACTCAGATGGGGCTAAGCGAGCCGCCAGTATGTACAGACCAGCGGCTTCGGAGTGTCGCTCTGTTTCGCTCAAAAACTGACCTGAAAAAAGAAGTTCTTTAATATTGGCGGTCCAACTATGCTTTGAGATTGCTTAATTGTTTCAAAAGACACAGAACTTCCTACTGGATGAGACCAGAGCCTCGTTTTGTTGCATGCTGCATGTCCACTTCTCGGCCGATTCCGGATTGATTCTATCTATATCCGTTTTTGCACTGCAGTGCTTCCGAGGAAGACGGCAGCGCTTCTCGAGAATCGCAGACTTGCTCACCGACCAAGTCCTTGATTCCCTGCAAGGTGCTGCAGCGCTGCCGCTTCAACCAAGAAGAATCCAAAAACGCATATTATGCAAAAACAAAAGAAGTGCTGCAGCAGCGATGCGGCAGCGCTATTGCAACAAAAAGTGGGCAAGTCAACCGCTAGTTAAAGACGAGTCGTACTACTGCACATGACGCGTATGTAATACTCTATATGACTAAGTCCAAAACACGCCGGCGATCCTCAGGAAGAAGGAGTAAGCGTGTCCGTACGAATCAAGCTCAACGACTCAAATCGTGCGTCAATCAATCACCGCGATCTTTTGGAGCAGCTGTGACACCACTTCTGCCTTTCTTCCACTAGATACCCGGAGAGGCCGGAGATTTTGAATTGGCAAAGAGAGATAGTCATCAGGAGTATTAGGACTTACGCAGTTTAAGATAGCTTGACTTTAATTTTAATCAATCAATCAATCAAGTTTAATCCAAATAGCTAAAAGCTAGAAAAGGAATACAAATTTACAAAATACACAGACACACAAGAAACAAATTAACTAATACACTTACAAGAAATTACAAGAAATAAATGATGGAACGAAACTACGTAGAAATTGGGTAGAAGAATTAGCGGGATATGGGGAAAACTTATTGCCAGTATTTCTTTTATTTTATTTCAAGATCAAAGTCGATGTTATTTCGATCCGCTGTCGTGCTCTAGCGAGCATAAGATTGTTTTTCTAATTAGAGCCTGAAGAGGACCCTTGCCAAAAAAGGCTGAAATTTCAGCTGAGGTATTCGTCCAGGGTTGGTCACCAAGAACCAGGGTGTACGAGTGACTTCAGGATACTTTGGGTGACTCAGGATTACTTTGGGTTACTTTTGGTTACATTGGGTTACTTTTGGTTACATTGCACTGGGTTACATTGGCTTACTTTGGGTTACATTGGGTTACTTTGAGATACGTTTGGGTTACTTTCCAGGGTGTACAAAGTTACTTTGGTGACCAACCCTGGGTATTCGTTTGACGCAGTCAACTATGATTCGAAGTCAGTTTGAGCTGAAGGAATAATTATTTATGCTCTAACCGGCTGTTTCTGAACATATTAATGAGTGCATAAAAATATGTCTCGAAAAATGTTCAAAAAGGATAAAGAAACCAAAGAAAAAGAAGTACATTTCATTTTGCCGTCAAAAGGCTAGGAGTGATCGAGGGAGTGATGGGTGTGGACTTCGAGTTACACCACACCCACCCACGTCTAACATAACGTTTAGACGTGACAATCCCGTCGAGTAGAAAAGAATTCCGGTCGGCTCTAAAGGAGCCGACCAATGTTTAGACGTGACAATCCCGTCGAGTAGGAAGGAATTCCAATCGGCTCTAAAGGAGCCGACCAATTTTCAATTTTTCTGATATTGGCCTTTCGCTTAATACAGATAAGTGTGAGTTTCTTCCCTATAATTGTACTACTGCTACTCCCCTTCACTGTAATAGTTTCACTATCCCTCGTGTAGATTGTATCCGGTGGCTTGGTGCTCTATTACTAACAATCTTTCGAATTTGCGTCAGCGTACTGTTTCTGATACAAGTAAAAAGATCCAGCTTGGTTATGAAAAGATTGTTGCAAACCGAGGGAAGTATAACAGACGTGCGCTGGCCAAACTTCATTCTACTTTCTGTGATCATTCTATCCTTTATGCTTCAGGTCTTTACCCCCTTCTTAAGAAAGGTAATTTAAAAAGAATCCGGATAAATTACTTCAAATTCTGCAAATTTCTTCTGTATCTTCCACCTTGGACAAAAAACCGGATTCTTGTTAGCAAATTTTCAGTTCCTGATATAACTTTAAAGTTGGAGATACTGCACAGAAAACTCTCCGGTACGGCTTATGCGCGCCTATCGCCTCACCAGCGTCTTATCCGTTTGTTTCACTGATTTTTTTTTTTTTTCTGGTTTGAAGAATTTATTTTTTTTTCCTCTGCGTGTAACCATAATGTTGTCACCAAGATTGAATTCTGTTCAAGTTTTCCTTCCAATTGTAAACGCTGCACAAGACAAGCCTTTGTTGGACTATCAGTTACTCTACAGCATGAAAAAAAATGTGGCAACGTCTACTAGATGCCTCTTAACTAAAGGCTTTGTTACATCTCTATCGGCCTACTACACGTCACGCCGCACAACTCGGGCTTGTGGTATCGCGGCTTGAAATGGCACCCGTGCTGTCAAAACCTAGGGTATTCCTAGCCACTGGTTATTTATAGCTCTGCGGGGAACTCGTTGTCTAATTATTATTATTGAACGAAGAAAAATTCAATGAAAATTTGGGGTTTAGACGCCGGATCCAAGCGGTTTCCTTTGCGGAGAGGAAGTGTTGCGTTGGCGAGGGTAGAGGTAGTTACAGTTACAGAGACGTAGATGTAGAGTCGTGTGAATTTGCATTTTGAAGAAAGAAACGAACCTGCAATCCGTTACAGTTACGGTTTTTTTTCTAGCTATAGCCGGGCGAGGACCCTTGCCACGAATGGCCGAAATATTGCCGACGAAAGTTTTAGCTGACTTATCCGTTTTCCGTCATTTTTTTTTGTTTCAATCAATCAATCAAGTTTAATCCAAATAGCTAAAAGCTAGACGAGGAAAATTGTATACAGTATGAAACAGATGACTGATTAGTTCCGTTTTTGATCATCACCGTTTTTGGTCGCCGGTCACAGTTTCTTCGTCCATCGGACTCTGACCGTCGAACTTCGTGAGCCAGCAAGTTCGAAGTTTGCTTGAATCGTCGAAGAAACGTCAACCGAGAAAGGATCACCGGAGTCGTAAAAACACTAATTAAGCAAATCGTGAACTTGGATGGCGTTTGAAAACGGAACCTAAGCAACCGACTACGCCAACGGCTAACAAAACTTCGATCAAAACGCAGCTACTGATTCACCCAATGATTTGTTATTATTGTTTTTATTTACTTTTTCTTGGTCGCGCATCTTGACAGGAAAAGTAACCGAGTTGAAAAGTTTAAATAAGCTGAAAATAAGCAAAAAAAAAACGTTCTTACATGAATCTTAAAACCTCGCTCAAAACACAACAAATTTGTTTTTGAAAAGGTAGCCTCAGTTTCGTAGTTTATAACCGCGTAGATTTAGTGCGACCTAGGGCCGACCGCTACTGATTAAAAAGAAAAAATACACGTTCAAGCCACATTACCGTTCAGATAGCAGGGACTTGAAGCACTATACTGGAAGGGAATAATAACAAGAAATGGTTATCAAATCAGGAATAAAAAACGAACGGACCAAGAGATCTAGAGCGTGTTCCACCCTGCTTACCGTAGTTACTACGCATGACGTCAAGAATTGTGGCTTATTGACGTGAAGGCTTGAACGATTTTTCTATTTTCAAGCAGGATACAATGTCACGTGCGAATCTGACCAATCGCTTTACAGGGATGCGTAGTTACTACGCTCCCGAGCATGGTAAGCAAATAGTAACTATTAGTTACTATTCCGAGAAGGCTGGAACGGTCAGCGTAGTAACTTTTCCTGAGGATGGAACGGAAATAGGAACTATTTATAGAAGGGTGGAACACGCTCCTAGTGTCAGGAATTTCCGTCAGACTAGACTCATATTCGTCAAGTGTGGTAAGAAGAAAAGAAAGCAAGTCTAGGGAAGTTCATCTTTCTTCGAGTCATGCGTTCACATTCCATACGCTCGAAAGAAACCAAGCATGACTGAATCAAATGCGACTGGCCCCTCAGTTTTTGCTCGCATCGTAAAGGCAGTTGCGTGTTCGAAATGACAAACCGTCAAGCTTTAACAACTCGCACACATTTCTGACAGAAAAGTTGTCGGCAGACAACCAGCGAAAAAATTATTTAAGATTCTACCGAAGCTTCGCCGTAATTTTCTCGTTAAGGTAGTAGTAAGGTGTTATTTCGAAGCTACACGGACAAGTACCCCGATGAGGCGTTATTACTGTTAATGACAGCGCACTGATCGCGCTCTCCGTTGGGATGTAAATGCTGAGCGCGGCGCCAGAAAATGGTCGCACAGACGCGCCATGGACCACTAATTGAGAAAATTCGTTCAATTTCGCAGTCTGTATTCGAGTTTCGCGTGCAGAGCGCCGATACACAAGATCCCGCGGTTTGAGCCGCGGGAAAATTCGAAATTCGATCGCCTCATCGCCGAAAGGCTCAGCCGTTTTGCAAAGTAAACACCTGCAACTGTCACCGTCCCACGCGTGGGAAAGCCTAATCGATCATCCGTCGGTAGTTGATTTTTTCAGTTTCGCCATCACTCATGTGGTATATCGCCCTGACATCAGACCGTGAACAAAACACTTTTCTAGTGAATCACTACAACGTATTCGATATCAACGAAACTCTCTGAAGAACGTATACTCTATATCAAGTCCGTATCCAGGGGGTTGACCCCCCCCCCCCCGGAACATACAAAAATAATCATTTTTATAGGCTTTTCCCTCTGATCTATGTGTTTTTTGTACTTTTTTGTCTGACCAGCAGGCACCCCCCCCCCCCCAGAAAGGCACCCCCCCCGAAATAAATTCCTGGATACGGGCCTGCTCTATATGACTAAGTCCAAAACACGCCAGCGATCCTCAGGAAGAAGGAGTAAGCGTGTCCGTACGACTCAAACTCAACGACTCAAATCCTGTGTCAATCAATCACCGCGATGTTTGGGACCAGCTGTGACACCACTTCTGCCTTTCTTCCGCTAGATACCCGGAGAGCCCGGAGATTTTACATCGCAAGGAGAGATAGTCATCAAGAGTATTGGCCCGTGAAATGCTTCATTTGTAATCTCTTAATTCTAAAAATTAAAATAGGAAATTAATATTTCAAAAAAATAGAAAAACGACATTTACGGATTTTTTTCTCGATCAGCTAGTTACCCCTCCAAGATGATGTGCGAGGGATAATTACAATTTCGGATAGTTCGGTTATTGTGGTGGATTTTATGATTTAGTTTTGTTTCTTTCGCTGAGGACGGTTTGCCGGAAGTGCAATCGAAATATCCGAAATTGTATTTATTCCTCGTACATCATCTTGGAGGAGTGTCAAGAAAAAACCCTGAAAATCTCGTTTTTCTATTTTATATGAAATGAATGGTCAGCTTGGCTTCAAGCCTTATATTTAAAATTAATATTATCACGACAAAAAATGTCCAGGATTTGGTTTGGGTCGAGTAGTTATGATTTTCACTACGTAGAGTCGAGCGATCCGTACGACAAGGTTGCGCGGAGACTGATTTGAGGCTGCAAAGTCATTCTTGACTTTGTCACTTATGAAAAGCTGCGTTCGTTGCACTCCGGGCTGTCACTGGTGTTTAGTCACCAGTGTCCGGTTCTTCTCTTAAAACTCGTTCTTTTGGTTCACCGGTGAGTTGATGAAAACCGACTAACTCCCCGCTGAAGCCGAGCTCACGAGCAGGTTCTGGTTAGCCCGCACTGGTGAGATAAAACCGGAGACTGGTTAGTTCAAAAACGGGTTAATTGACTGGTGAGAAGTCACCGGTGGATGCAAAAACGGCTTATAAGAAAAACCGGAGACCACCGGTGAGAACTCCCGTGACAAAGTACGCAGCTAAAAATGACTTTGCCACTTCAAATCCGCCTCAATTGCTAGAAGCGAAGCCTTATCGCATGGGACGCTTGACTCTACGCAGTGAAAATTCATAACTTATACACCAAAGTATATTTCTTAGAAATTTATCTTTCTTATATTACTTTAATCTCGCGTTTGCAAATTGCAACCCATCCGGTGTCAATAGCCTATGTGCTTTAAAGATGGCCTACAAACACGTTGTTTTCACTAGAAATTAAACTAATATGTGTTTTCACATAGCCTGTGTTCATCTTTTCTTCCGCAAGTGTCCCAAACAATGACACAATTGGTTACGGAGGGCCAGGATTCTCGAACCAGGATTCTCGATAACGAATTATCAGTGAATAACAAGTACGGCCATATTTGTCATATTGTTGGGCTATTGTATTTCTTGCTCGAAATTAGTTGCTACTGATTGACAATTTTGGAGCGCTGACATTTTGTCTGATCAGGATCACGGAGCACACCAAAGAGATCATAGCCCTTCCACAATTGCGATATTCTGGTTCAGCGCCCCAAGCGGACTAGGCCTGGACTAGGCGCCGAAAGTCCCCCGACGTCTGATTATCAAAACTTGCAGGACCGTATCCACGAATTTATTTCGGGGGAAGGGGTGTATCGACAAAAAACTATAAAAAAAACTCAGAGAGAAAAGCCTATACAAACTGATTATTTTTGTATGTTTCGGGATGGGGATGGGGTGAACCCCTACCCCCCCCCCCCCCCGTGGATACGGCCCTGAACACTTGTGAGAGATATAATAAAAGAGATCCAGAAGTTGATGAGTTGGTGAGCGGAGGGTTTGGGAGACGAGAGAGGACAAAATGATAAATTAATCAATTAATTTTTTGTTTATTTTAGTGAGTTTGATCAGTTATATTTTATGGTAGTAAATGTGTACTGGTTGCATTTTCAAGCACGTATGCTTTGTTTGTGACCGGTCGTCTTTTTAGTAAAGTTGTCGCTGAATCCTTTATTTGTTATAAAATCTACTATCTGCTTCCCGAGCAATGGACATTTTGCACTGTCTTTGGAATAGAAAGTATTAAGTACTGCTCATTACCTCATGGATGGACCCATATTTACCATCTCTCTGTCACAAGTGCTAATAATGAGACAACGGGGACATTCAGAAACTAGTCCGTTCGGAGCACTAACCTCGAATAAGGCAAATTCCCCACCTGAAATGGCACCTTTAACCATTTTAAAAAACACCACTGATATTTTGAAAAAGAAACGGGAAACTTTTTTTTCAAAAATTTATTCCATAAAGCACACTTTGTCCGATGCGTTGCGTTGAATGTATTTTGGTTAAAGTGTTAGGTAGACTTCATTTAGGATAGTGTAGGCTAATTATTTTTTAAATGACGTAGATTTTTATGAAAGTATGTGGTCTAGTTATTAGTCAGTTGTGGACCGATTGTGTGTATTTTATTATATTTTCTCCACTCACCAGCTTTGGCGGATACAAATAAACAAATAAACGAAAACAGCAACGTCATACAAGGATCCACTGCCTCTAACAAGTGAAGCTATTACTCTTACAAACGTCACCGCAGGACCCCAACTCCTGTCGTCGGGAGTCGCTGATAATGCTTTCATTGTTGTGGTATCTGATGTCATAACAGTCAGGATTCGCACGCGGCGACTTAGCACCACACCGCTGAAATGTCCGAAACAAAAACGCGTACAGAAGATAAATGGCTAGTGTAAAACGATGCTATCATATGTAATTTACGACAAGCGGGAAATAGTACAAAATGAGTTTTGAAGATAAACCAAGTTCGCACGGGGGAAACGAAGCGGAACCGAAAGCTGAGAAGGGTCGTATGTAGCTACATTTTACAACTACACGCTTGTTCTCTTGGGTTTTGGCATACTTGGCCGGGAGACATCTATATAAAATGAGGGTAGCGTAGGGGGGGGGGGGGGGGGGGCAGTGACTATCACAGCACCAGCTTTAACTCCAACCAACTTTCAGAGAAGACGTTCTCAAAAGCAGATATTTAAGGAAGAATCTTTAATTGTTTTTTCCACAAGTTTATTTTCCAGCTTGAGCGGCTTGAGCCTGAAGAGGACCCTTGCCAAGAAGGGCCGAAATATAGTTGGAATATAATGTAGCTGACTTATCCGTTTTGCAACGTCAAATATGAACAGTGACTAATCCACTTGGCCCGCTTGTCTCACTGCGTTTTTTTTTTCAGATTCCTTTTTATTAAGTTTTAGCAACTATATGTTATTTTGGTGAATTGTTTTCTAGGAACTACTGGGAGTTCAAGCTTCTACTTAGTTGCTAGAACCTTCGTTATTTTAGTGACAGGTTCTTTTCCTCTAGTTTAAACCTTGAGATAACCTTTGTCATTTAGGGTGGAAACATCAAAGAATAAATCTCAGCTGAAATCCATTTTTTTAGATTCTTTTTTTCTTAAGTTCTAGCAACTATAAATATCTTACTTTTGTGAATTCTTACGTAGGACACTGCTGGGAGTTCAAGCTGGTGTTTAGTTACTCGGATCTTTATTTATTTTATCGCAGTATCGTTATTACTGCTTAAGCCTTGAGAGGACCCTTGTCAAGAAGGACTAAGTATCACTAGAATACACCTCAGCTGAATCAGCTCTGTTTAGCACAGTCTGATTTAGCTTAAAGACCTAATCCAAACATTATGTTTACCTTCTCTTACTGGTCGCAAGCAATCAGTTTATTTAGATTTGAACTTGATTGCCGGGTTGCTGTTTTGACTCGAGAAAAAACCCACGCAGAACGCCTTCTTTTCGAGATGACGAAATTGTCCACGTTTGATAGCAAACAATTATAAGACTTAATTGATTTTTTTTTTTTTATGTCTCCAGGAGTACTATACTGGTCTTGGTTTTTATGGCACTTGAGCTTACTCAAGTGCCATATAGCGATTGTTATTTCTGTCCGTCAGTCGGTCTGTCGGTCTGTCGGTCTGTCGGTCTGTCGGTCCCGGTTTTGCTAGTTCGGGCACTTCCAGATAAGCTAGGACGATGAAACTTGGCAAGCATATCAGGAACTGGACCAGATTAAATTAGAAATTGTCGCTTCCTCGATCCGACCATCTGGAGGGGATTGGAGGGAGGGGGAATCCGGAAAAAATAGGAAAAATTAGATATTTTTAGCTTACGAACGGGTGATCGGATCTTAATGAAACTTAATACATGGAAGGACTTCGTGTCTCAGACCCTCCATTTTAAATCCAGACCGGATCCGGTGACACTGGGGGGAGTTAGAGGGGGAAACCGGAAATCTTGGAAAACACTTAAAGTGGAGGGATCCGAATGAAACTTGGTGGAAAGTACAAGCAAAAGCCCTAGATACGTGACGGATATAACCGGAACGGATCCGCTCACTTTGGGGGAGTTGGGGGGGGGGGGGGGGGGAGAAGTCCGAATTTGTAGTGATCCCGCGAGTTCCGTGCTTCCTGATGTGCTGGGACGATGGAAATTGACAGGCATGTCTGGGACCCGACCAGCTTAAATAGGAAATCATCAATTCCCCGATTCGACCATCCGGGGGGGGGGGGGGAGTGGAGGGAGGGTGAAGCCAAAATTTGAGGTATTTTTAGCTTGCGAACGGGTGATCGGATCTTGATGAAAATTGATATTTAGGATGACCTCGTGTCTCAGACACCTCACTTTAAATCCGGGCCGGATCCGATGACACTGGGGGGAGTTGGAGGAGGTAACCGGAAATTTTGAGAAACGCTTAAAGTGGAGGGATCGGGATGAAACTTGGTGGGAAAAACAAGCACAGGTCCTAGACACGTCATTGACATAACCGGACCGGATCCGATGACACTGGGAGGAGTTGGAGGAGGGAACCGGAAATTTTGAGAAACACTTAAAGTGGAGGGATCGGGATGAAACTTGGTGGGAAAAACAAGCACAGGTCCTCGACACGTCATTGACATAACCGGACCGGATCAGGGCACTGTGGGGGAGTTGGGGTGGGGGTCCGGATTTCTAGCGATCCCGCGAGTTCGGCATACTTCCTGATGTCCTAGGGCGATGAAACTTGGCAGGTATGTCAGGGATCCGAACAGATTGACTTGAGAACAGCCGTTTCCCCGACCCGACCATCGTGGGGGGAGTGGGTGGATGGGGAGTCCGGAATCTAGTGGCGTGCATAACTTTTGAACGGGTGATCGGATTTGAATGAAACTTGTCTGGTGAGCTATCGCCTCGGACGTTCAGTTTCACGTCCGAGTCGGGTCCGATACCTGTGGGGATGGGGGGGGGAGTGGAAAACTCAAGAAACTCTAAAAGTAGAGGGATTGGGACGAAACTTAATGGATGGAACAAGCATTAGGCCTAGATGAAACTGACGGAGCCAGATGGTTTCGGGGCTCTGTGGGGGGAGTTGGAGGGGGTTTCCTTGAATTCCGGTAGTCGTGAGTTAGAATAGTTCCAGATGTAAAACGACAACGAAACTTTGCAGGCATATTAGCGACCCGAATTATCTTGACTTAAAAACCTGACACAACATATACCCGGAAACTTCCGTTCCTAGATCCGAGCATTTTTGGGGGAGCAAGAGAAGAGAAATATGGACTTCTATAAATTGCGAACGAGTGGTCTGATTCGAGTGAAACTTCATGGGTGATACGAATCGATGGCCTCGACATGTAAAACATGCGTTCGAACCATATGCGACCGCGATTAGGGGAATTGGGGGTGGGGGGACTTTTGACATGCACAAAAACCAAACGGATGGACCGAATGAGATGCAATTCGACAGTGCCGAGTTTATGCGGCCTAGATTTGTTATTTGGCGTCTGGGCCGGATTCGGCCAAGGTGGGGGGGGGGGGGGGGGGGGTACTGGAAACTTGCAGATAGGCTATGCTCCAATTTCAGTCAAACTTGATGAGGGAATTAAGAGATTGGGCCCGAACCGGCTCCGACAACGTTGGTGGGAAGGGGGGGGGGTACCGGAACTTTCCAAAAATGCTCAGATTCGAGTGAAACTTGGTAGATGGTATAAACGAAGATGCTTTAGGTGGTCGATTTTTTTTTATTCCGAACCAGATTCGGCCACGGTAGGTGGAAATAGAGTGAGTACCGGAAATCGTGTAGCACGTCTAGGGATCAAACAAATGGATTTATTGGGATGAAAGTTTGAACAGTCATGTGCATTTGCAATCGAGACGATGCCGGAACTGCTCAGAAATGAGTGAAACTAAATATCCTATTTCTATTTCCGAACCGCCTTTTTGGATGGCGGGTGTATTTTGTGACGTTTTCATCTACTTTCTTGTACAGCCTACTCGTACAAGTGCCATATGAGCTCGTAGCTCTTGTTTAATTTATTTGTATTTGCAATAAACAGTTGGATAATTATATCGAAATTATTATTTTGATCCTTGGCTTCCTACGTGCCATAACGGCTGTCCCGGATAATCGGCTGAGATTTAGTCCAGACAGAATTATTTACTCATTGTTTGACGGTGTTTTTTTGTGGTCTTGAACATTTAGAGTAGCTGTAGGGACAGTTATCATTGTGTGTGGTAGAAAGACCAATTTTTGTGGTCCGCTTTAAACTATATTTAGCGCGGGCAGAAATTCATATATTGCAATTAATTCGCAACACTGAGAGGTCCCTTCTAGCCTTTTCCTACATTTAAAAATTACATTCTACCTGATACCTTTCCCTTCTTTTGCAAAATGCACAGCATCAAGTCAAAAGTTGCTCTATAATTATGCCAGCCTAATAAGAAAGGTCATTTGAAATATTCCGTCCGGAAGTACACTTAGACGATGTTGATGAGACCGATAGCGGAAAGACCTTTCCTTTAACCATACTCACGGCTAATTAACTGCTGATGTTCTAACAGCAGCTTATGTCACGTCTCAGGTGGCCGAAGAGACTATAGCCCCCCTTATGAAATCATGCTGTGATGTATAAGAATGAACATCAGTTCCCTAAAGAGACAAGGACCCTTCTATGGACCCCCCCCCCCATGCCTTGAATTGGCGTATTCGTTGTCACCGAAACATTGAGCGTGTTCCACCGTGAATCCGACCAATCACGTTACAGAGATGCGTAGTTACTACGCTAACCACGCTCCCGAGCATGGTAAGCAAATAGTAACTATTAGTTACTATTCCGAGAAAGTTGGAACGGTCAGCGTCGTAACTTTTCGCGAGGATGGAATGGAAATAGTAACTAATAGTTACTATTGGTACGAGGGTGGAACATGCTCATTATCTCGCTAAAATGAATACCTGACATTACATCAAGAGGTTCAAACAACTTTTCAGTCATATAATGAAATAATTTACTGTCTGCTTGATGGGTCAATTAGCTCACAAAAATTCAACGAAGAAACCAACGAAAATAGGGTTTGTAAAGGCCAACGAATATACTGAAATAAAAGGCGAAACCGCCTCCCTTCTTCAGCGCAAACGAAAAATTTCGAGGAAAAATGCCAAAACGAGGATGAAGATGAACAACCAAGGAAACTAAAACAATGCAGAAAACCAACAAAAAACCGAAAATTAAAACGAAATTGGAAGAATTAAAGCCTAAAATAAAGACAGAGAGCCACTCACCAATACCTGCGAATAGCAATTAGGGCTGTTCTCGCCCGGTACTAGCGAGTGACTGCCTTTACAAACCCCTTTTTTCGTTGATTTTTTGTGATACGTCAGACCAATGTGGTTTACGAAATTATCTTCGTCAACTAGCTTCTACCTTTTAGAGAATAATAAAATAATGATATTTTTTGTACACTCACAGAGATAATACAAGAGTAGGCTATTCTTGTCAAGAGAAGTCGAGAAAATACTTGATAACAACTTAAAAGATTTTGAAGATCACGTTCGGTCATCCCTGCCAACCAAATGCGCCATCACCACAAATTTTGGAAATTCTTCCGCACGAAAAATCTGGATACTCAGGGTTTGTTTGCCCGATGAAAAATGTGTAGCCTGCGCAGTTGTACGAAAAAGTTAGTACTATGTAATAGTAAAGAATACTATCATTTAATGCGCCTCGAACTGGTCGAATCTTAAGCAGTAGTATCCAGTAGCATCCTGTCTTGCTAATAGTAGCATGCAGTAGAATGCAGTAACACGGTAGCCTTGAAGTAGAAGCATGCAGTAGTATCAGTTAGTCCTGCATGTTACTTTTTTGTACAACTACATACTACTATTTTGAGATAAATTCTTCATCGAGTGGGGGTCCGAGTGGTTGTTCCTATAGCGAGCGTAGTGCAATTTGAGTGGAACCAACCGTGCCAATTTTTGCGTTCTCGATGGGAAATGCCCTTAATGCTAAGGAATTCGGCACGGATGGAGAAATAATCCCCGCAAGCAATCTAACTAATCACAATATAATAGATACATAGATTTACTGCATAAAAAAGCCAACTAGGGCCATCTCAATAAGAAAAATACAAAAGACATACACAAAACAAGAACAATACCCCATCAAAAGATACAAATAATTGTCTCTGAGGGCCACACCTACCCGGAGGAACCTTCCAAGTGATCCGATAGATGGAAAATTCCTTTCTTTGAATATTTTTACAAAACACTCAGTCCCAGTTTCTCTTACCCCAAACATATGTGCATGAACTTCATTTTCACACATAGACTCACAAACTTGTGTCGTACAACAAACCTGATGAAAAATGTCCAAGAACTAGTCGTATGGAGCTGTACGAAAAAGTAGCATGCAGTAGCAAACGTTGCCACTACCTGAGCAAAATAAGACTAGGAAATAAGACTCGCAAACGGGCCATGGTTGTAGCGCCGCCCATTACGCTTGCGGCATTTAAAGCGAGACAAACTTGCGAGTTTCGAAATTTATAGTAAAGCTAAGATACGGTCTGCACACACCGTGGTAACAGGGGAGGTTGTACCTTCTTTTGGTGTGATCAGAATATGAGGTTATTGGAGCCAGCACTGGTGCACGACTGATTGAGTTTCAGTAGGGAGGTTCTCTATTGCTAGTGGTACTAGTGTCGCTGTTATTTGAGTGTGTCACTTTTTTCCAAGTCTTGACGCTACTCCTTAGTGTTAGATAGTCCTTCAGCCCAAGCTGACTGCGAATCATATTTGACGGTGCAAAACGGAAAAAAGCCTGAGAGAAGACCCTTGCCAAGAAGGGCCGAAATATAGTTCTAATAAAATGTAGCTGACTTATCCAATTTGCACCGTCGAATATCCCTAGTGTTATTTTGCTTTGGCTACTCAGAGGCGTTACTAGCCAAAATGTTTGGGGAGGGGGCGAGGTATTTACCGACTAGCTGTATTTTTACCGACTGTTTTTGCAGAGAAAAACGACTATTATTGAGAAAAACGACTGTGTTGATGAAAAATCGGCTGATTTTAAGAAAAACTATTATTATTCAGAAAAAATCGACTATTTTTATGAGAAACCGACTTTTACGAAAAGTAGCGGCGTTTCGCACAGACTCGGCTATTTTTTTGTATCGACTGGCCGACCACATTCGGCGGGGGGGGGGGGTCCGCCTCTAGTCGTGACGCCACTGGCTACTAATAGCAAACTAGATGCTACTGCAGCAAGATTGGATACTATCAGATACTACTACTTAAGATTAACGCGGTCGAAGGCATGTTAAATCAAAGTATTCCACACTACTCCATACCAATACATGCAACTTTTTCGTACAACTGGAATTTTTCATCGGTAATGTATGTCTCTATCTCATCTGCATAAGTTTCCTGTGACCGAAGGACACATTTTCACAACAAACTTCGAAGATCAGAAATTCATAACTGTGCAATTTGGGTGGAACCAACCGTGCCAATTTTTGCGATAAACAGAAAACTTCGAGGGAGGTCGAATTCGCAATTCGCGACAATTTGTGAAAAGGCGTAAAGTGGACAAACACATTGGCTTGAAATAACGGAAGCGGTGGCGTTTGAGAGGGTAACTCGGGGTTTCGTATGCAGGCTTATATCCCCTTTACTTTCTTTCTGATTCTCGATATCCTGAAATCTACGAATCCCAACCCGATGAAAAATTTATTTCAGAATAGTACTATGAAGTAGTACGAAAAAGTAGCATGCAGTACTAACGATGCTACTACATGCTTCTACTTCAAGGCTACCGTGTTAGTGCATACTACTATATGCTACTATTAGCAAGACTGGATGCTACTATGGCAAGACAGGGTGCTACTGGAAACTACTACATAAGACTGGACCAGTCTCAGGCACATTAAATGATAGTATTCTTTGCTATTCCATGCAACGTTTTCGTACTACTGCCATACTACTACGAAGGCTACAAATTTTTCATCGGTAACACCTTCGTGGAAGTGTGTGATATATACAGTAGAGGTATGCTTATGTGAACGTTTGTTGACAGTGGACTTTGCCATTTTCATGCACTTGCTGTGTCTAAAGCTAACTATAGTTAGCCAAAGTAGGTATGGAAGGGCATCTGAAAACCCCTGTATAGGTATTTCGGATCTTCATTCTACCATTTAGCCCAAAACTGCACTGTCCACGTTAAAGTAACTGTTCACATAATCATACCTCTACTATACATAAAGCATACAAACTTCACACAGGAAGTTTAGTTCAGTTTGGTTAAGGTTTAACTGTTTAATTTTCTGTGATACATGGCAATTACGTTGAACTCCTTGATGTTCTTTCGCTAAATAATGTGATGTATTGAGTGATGTAAAGTGCACTGAATGCTAATAGTCCACCCCTGGACGTAAATAAAAAATAAGAAGGAAGTGGACATGAATATCATCAAATCAGAAAATTTGACTTGACTTGACTTGCGCTGTTGCGCAGTCTAAATTCAAAAATTGATTTAGCACACAAGTAGGCCGTGTCCAGGAACTTATTTCGGGGTGGGGGGGGGGGCTGCCTTTCGGGTGGGGGTGGTGCCTGCGGGTCGGACAAAAAAGATATAGTGGACAAATAATTATTTTTGTATGTTTTTTTTTTTTTTGGGGGGGGGGCAACCCCCTACACCCCCCACCCTGGATACGGCCTTGTATACAAGTACATAGTGTCTGAGATAGACCGTATGTTGCAGTCCCAACGGGATAAGAAGATTTTTACGGTACTAGATTTAGCATGCGCTTTTCGTAGATGTCCATGTGTTTTGTACGGCCAATTGGCTATTTTCAAGCAGAAACAGCGAATTTTGTGGATATCTTTAACCTGTCGTTGGGAGATGAATGCCACTTTCATAAAAGTAGCCAAGTAAGCACATTTCTATCAGGAAAATATCAGAAATAATTCTTACCATAATGGTGATAAACAGTCGAGTCTGTCGGAGCTAGCAGTTTGGCTCTTTGGAACCATTCTTCGGCTTCAGCATTTCTACTCTGAAAAACAGAAGAAAAATTTAATGCCAATTCTTTATTTCCCTCCCTGGCTCAGAATATAAATATTGTTGGATAGTTTCGTGATTCAGATGTTCAGATAGCTACTACTACTACACATCACACCAATCCAAAAGAAGAGGGGGTTCGAACGATTTTAGTGGTGTTCGACCAATAACCCTGACTCCAGTTTTTTCAAAAATGTACGAGGGTTTCTTGGCCGATTGGTTAAAGGCAGAGATTCTTGATCTTACTGATTTACAACAATTCGGGAACCTCAAGGAGGTCTCTACTTCGCACTACCTTGTTCGTCTTCTTGACACTACCCTGAAAAATCTTGAAAACCCTGATACTTGGTTGAATCTTTTATTAATAGATCTCCAGAAAGCTTTCGACCTAATTGACCAAAATATCCTTGTAAGCAAACTGTTAATCGAGTTCCAAGTGAGTCCTTTTTTAGTCAAAATTGTTGCTTCTTTTTTAAAAATCGCTCTCAAGTGCTTAAATACAAAGACGTCTTTTCTGATCCCCTCACTATTTTTTGTGATGTCCCCCAAGGAACTCTAATGGGACCAATTTTATTTTTAATAATGATCAGTAGCGTGTTGACTGACCACCCAGATCGTTGGAAGTACGTGGAAGACCTGTCTGCACTGGAGGTATGTCGACGGAATATAAAAAGTTCAATTACGGCTCTACTTGAGGATGCCACTCAGCAAGCGTCTTTGTCGAAGATGAGGGTTAACTCCCCAAAATCATCGATCATGACTGTGAATTTTTTAAAATCCGTGCCCACTTGCACAGAGCCCATTCCTCCCGAAATCTCTGTTAGTCTTATTAAATTACTTGGAGTAACTATTTCAGCTGACTTGAAGTGGGATGCCCATGTTCAAAAAATCCTCAAACAAGCTTCCCCTTCGATTTCCCTGTTAAAACTTACGAAAAAGTTTTCTTGCCCCCCGAAGGATCTCCTCCAACTGTTCGTTTATCCAGCCAATACTGGAGTATGCTTGTCCAGTTTGGCATTTTGGGCTTACTTCTGAGCATGTTTATAAGATTGAAAACATTCAAAAACGAGCGCTTAGGATCATTAATGGGGAGGGGAAGCTTCCTTACCCTTATCTGCTTGGCAAGTTCAAGCTCACCACCTTGCACGCGAGAAGAAACCTTCTATGCCTTAACTTCGGCACCAAGACCCTGTCTGTCCCCAGATTGCGTTCCATTCTCCCCGAACTCTACACACCCATCTGCAACAGACCACAGCGCGACAAGGCTCAGAAAGTACCCAAATTAAATCCAGTCCCCACAAAACATGAAAGGTACCGAAGGAGTTTTGTTCCAAGTTTTGTTGAATTACAACAGCCAGTAAACATCTGACCCTTTTAGCATGTTTTATTTTGTTTTATATATGTATTTTAGTGAAATTACTTTTGACGTAATAATTAAAAATTGACTTTGATTGAATTTGGAAAAAAAATTAAATTATTTCATTAAAGTGATTTTTATTTGTTTTAGAAGTTTTTGGCAAAATGTTCGCCGGATGAGTCTTTCGTGTAAATTGTGGTAGATAAGTTTTGTATCGATTGATTAATTTGTTTACGAATTGTGTTGCAATTATTATTGAATTGACAAGTTGATTCGATTGTTTAGTTATGTTTGGACGTAGAAGTCAAATTCGGCGTTCACGCTGTGAAAGTTACTTTTTAGAATTAAAAATCTACTCTACTCTGCTCTACTCTACACGACGCTGTCGGGATCTTCCAGCCTATTTCCGGTTTTCCCACCTTTGGCCATTGTTAATTTGTGTGTAGTCAGTTTATTTGTATAGTTATTTTCTGTGTTTTCTTTCTGTATTTACTTTCGTTTGTTCCACTTGCTTTCTTTTGTAACCAACTGTAGGCTCCGCCTCCGGCACAGTTCAATTTTGTATTTGCTTGGGTTAATTTCGTGTATGGCAACAAGCTAAAAGCTTAACGCCAAATGTAATAACAAATAAATAAATAAACGAGCAGCCGCAACAGGCATAAATAGAACTACATAACACGCAGAAAGAATTACAAAGAGCATTCAGATAGTTCATTCGCAGCAAGAATAAATAAGGCAAAAATACTAACGGGAACAAAAGAAACATAACAGATAACATCCCAAAGTGTTATCTGTTGAAACCGAGCATCCTTCTGTTGTCGTTATGAAACTTCTGACAGTGTAGTATTTTTACCTACTGAAGGTGTTGTTGGAGATCTAGGCACGAAATAGTATAAACTTAATTGGTCATAACACTTTATTTCTAAGTGAAAAGGTGTTATTCTTGAAAGTGTTATGCGCAATCTGTTATGAAACTTCTGACAGTGTAGAAACCGGAAGGAAAAGGAATTTCATCGTCGTATCTCTAATTGCGGTCTATGCCACGCAAATTAGTCACTGGGGAATCTGAGCCTAGTAGCGTCTGAAAAGCCCGGATGTTCAAGGCAGGACCCCCCTCCTCCAAAAAAACCCGTACACACCTAGACTCCAACGACACCAACCGTTCCCATGGTTTGCACGCTATGAACTGGGCACAGTTGCCCCTGAAACTGAGGAATGGTGAAGGTGTGTGTGTGGGGCGGGAGAATAACCTTCAACTAGACCCCACATTATCAAGTATCCTAATTTTGAATTTGAATACCTGTAACGGTTCACAAAATCTCAAATCATGGGCAATCCGGACCCAGTTGCCCATGAACGGGGAGGGTGGGGCAGGTGCATTCTCAAGATTTTCTTCGTAGCCAGAGGATCTGTCATTGTTCACGGGTTATGATCTCCTCTCAATGGGCCATTTGCCCCTGAACCTGGCGGATGTGGGGGGGTTGGACCCCTACTAAGTAAAACTACTCAAGCGCCAACAGTTGCACCAGCTTTCAACTTGATATCTGTCATTGTCTACTGGTTATGAACTCTGCTCCAATGGGCAATCTTTGCCCAATTTCCCCCGAACAGGATAGTTTGGGGGAGTTGGGACCCCCAAAAGCTAGACCACAATTCCCACAAGTGTACCAAGTTTGAGCTTGACACATGCACTAGTTCACGAGTTATCAGCTCCACAAAAAAAAGGTGAAAACCGGAAACCGAAAGCCGAAAGCTGCTACAGCGCTCGCAATAGTGGATTGTTCCAAGGAAAACTCCACTAAAACCGACACGGTCTTCAAGCAATCTTTAATAAAGATAGCCAATCCTAAGACTCACCTGTTTAGCTAGAAGCTTGGCATAAGTTAGATGAGCAGGTACGTGGTCTGGTTTCACTTTGAGAGCTTCTTTGTACCAATACTCAGCTTCTACAAGTTGATCAAGCTTAAAGTGAGCTTCACCCAACATGTTATACAGGCTCTAGAAAAAAACGAAATCAATATTCCTTCAGCCCAAGCTGACTGCGAATCGCATTTTACTGCGCAAAACCGAACGTCAGCTTGTTCCAGGGATAATTTGGCAATTATTGGCAAGGTTCCTCAGCTTCAAACTATGAAAACGACATGTGATATATTGAATTATTGGTAGGATAAAACTAAGCTGAGAAACGCGGTAAAATAATAAGACAGAATTTACTAAAGAACGCTTTAAGAAATAAATAACCGTATGAAAATGTAAACGGAAAGATACATAAAATCCAGTCAAAACTACCCATAAAATTTTTAGCAACGTAATAAATATTACTTTCCTTTGAATAAGAGAATATTTATTTACGACTTCCAAAATCAAGTTAAAAGTCATTCAGTGGACCTAATTATTCAATGGAACAAACTGTCAGTTGTTTAATAAACAAATGCAAATCAGATTAGGTTAGTGATAGTGTATATGACGTTTGGCAAATTAAGTTTGTACGTTGCTGAGCCAAGGAGACCTAACCATTACTACTGCTATTGATGTCAGAAAGTATTTCTTTACGACTTCTAAAATCAAAATGGAACAAATTATTCGACGGAACAAATTGTAAGTGGTTAAATAAATAAATGAAACAAGACAGATTAGGTTAGTGATAGTGTAAATGGCATTAATGAGATAAAGGTTTCATGTCGCTGACAGGAGGAGGAGACGTAGCTATTTGTATTGTTAATTAAGTATAATTTTTGTAAGCAGGTCTCAAAACCTTTCGGAAATTAACAAGGAGATGTTTCGACGAATTATCTATGAATTTCCTGGTATTCTGAAGTGGATTTCTGCCCAGTCTATAAGTAAGGTGGCGGATTTATAATTAGAGCACTATAATAGTGGTTAGAAAGTTTTGGTTGAAAATATTCTTCGGCCCAAGCAGACTGCAAAATCTTAGTTTACTGAGTTAAACGGATACTCAGCAGAGTTTTCGGCACTTCTTGGCAATGGTCCTCTTCAGGATCAAGCTAGAAAAACGACCAGCATGTGATAAAATAAATAAAGATTCTAACAGTTGTAATTATCTGATTTTGATCAGTTTTCCCTGGGAATTGCTGGGAGGAACAGTTGGTGCCGAGGTTTCATTTTGGACACAGCTGCTGTTTTTGCTTCCCAATTTGTTCACTGGCATGATAAACGTCTGGAGACGCCATTCTCGAATAAACTAACCCAGATTCATTTCTTCCGGAACCAAGTCATCTCACTTTGAAACGATTTGTCAGAGGAGTCTGTTACATCCAAACCGTAGATACCTTCAAAACAGTGTTGCCAAGTGTGACACTTTTGGTACGTTTTGACACTCTTTGTCTCTGAGTGACATCGCACTGTAAACATTTTTTCCGTATAAAGATTAAAGTTAACTGCCGTATTTGCTACTCAGATTATTCTTATCTCTACGGAGACAAGATTAATATCAAATAAAGATAAGATGAATCCGAGTAGCAAATACTGCAGTCCCGATGAAAAATGTATCTCAAAATAGTACTATGAAGTAGTACGGAAAAATTGCATGCAGTGCTAACGATGCTACTACATGCTTCTATTTCAAGGCTAACGTGTTACCGCATACTACTATATGCTACTATTAGCAAGACTGGATGCTACTATGGCAAGACAAGATGCTACTTGATACTGCTCATAAGACTGGACCAGTCTGAGGTACATTGAATGATAGTATTCTTTGCTGTTACATAGTATTACATGCAACGTTTTCGTACTACTAGCATACTACTACGCAGGCTACAAGTTTTTCATCGGGGTTAACTTTAATCTGTATACGGAGAAACTTTTCACAGTGCATGACACTTTTTCTCTGAAAGTGACACCTTTTTTTTTACGAATGACACTTTCTACGTAAGAAAAAGACTTTCTGATTTACTTTACTTAATTAATTTTATTTGTAACCCGTCTACACTGTAAAAAGTTTCTCCGTATAAAGATTAAAGTTAACTGCAGTATTTGCTGCTTGGATTCATCTTATCTCTATTCGGTATTAATCTTATCTGCGTAGAGATAAGAATAATCTGAGTAGCAAATACTGCAGTTAACTTTAATCTTTATACGGACAAACGTTTTACAGTGTAGGTAGAGACGGAGTATGTTAAAAAATAAAAAAAAGGCACGCAACAACAATAACCAAAATAATTAAAAGTCACTAAACCGAAAGATCATGGACCTCCAGGGATGACCGCAGTTTTGTTTCATTCTGTTGATGGACCTGATGACAGCCGCAGGCGGATCAACTACACAAAACTTCTCAACGCCACTGCCAAACAATTCCAAAACATGTACTTTTACTTTAATTCTGTACACAAAACAGTTTGAAGCCTTAAATAAAGCTCATTTCCGATCAAATTTTGTTACAAAACTGTTATGTGACAGTTGAAAAATGTTTCGAAAAATGATGTTACAAATTCAGTTTTTATTACCAATTATTCACATTTTGCGCGTTGTGCAGCGGAATGCACACACAAAATTTAATCATTGAAAATAAAAAAAATAAAAAATTAAAAAAAAAATCGATGTGTCAAAAAGCACCTTTTGTCAGCAACTGTGACACTTTTACGAGTCGAGCTCTTGACAACCTTGCTTCAAACGGTCTGTGGACACTGAAATGGAAAACCCTGGACACTCTGCTGGGATGCATTGGAATCCAGTACCAAGAACAAGACGAAACCAATTACCAGAATCATCACCCACAGTATCATCGCAACAAGATTCACATCTTCGATTGCTCCGAAGTGCATTTTAAGGTTATTCAAGGATAAAGATTTTTCCGCACTCTGATTGACTTTGGTCTTGCCGTGGCGAAGGGGTTTCAGATTTTCTTTCCCTGATGTTTTTTGTTCATTTATTTTAAGATGTGATGAAAATGGTAAAAGGAGAAATATGGGTAAAAGAGGAAATAAGAAAGAAATAAAAAAATTAAACGTAGCGATAGAGGAAAGTGTAGGTGACGCCAACTATATAGGTCGGTCATAGACAATTTTTTTTTTTTTAAATATTAGATGTTAGGACCGTCGGCGTCACCGAGGGAAAGTGGAGGCGTAGTTACGTGGCGAGATCATCTTGTACAGGAAGAACGGAAAAAAAACAAGTTTAAAAAAAACAAGAAAAAAAACAGTTGTCTGAATATTAGATACCACAGTAACTGGCCAGATACTTAGTAACTGCAAAAATGACTTTTCACCTTTTTATCAGATACCACGGTAACTGCCAAACGACGTAGACCGTGGAATAAGATACCATGGTATCTGTAAAAACGCAACTGCATTACTAAAAAAAAGCAGCTCTATGAACAAGCTTAATCGTAGTCTCACCTGAGGTTGGTAATGGCTGGGCATTTTATGTATGGCATCTTTGTATACTTCAATAGCCTTTGGGTACTCCCCTTCGTCCGCGTACAGCCTTCCTAGGTTGAAGAGTGCAGAAATTTTGGTAGATTCGTGAGTTCTAGGATCTTTGAGACCCGACCCATCGAGCTGAGAACATTTGGTATAGACTTCGACTGCTTCATCCTTCTTGCCTGAAATCAGTAGCTTAAAGGACTCGTGCCAGTAACTTTTCTTTACTGATTTATTTCCCATCGTACTGCACAACTGTAAACAATATGGAGTAATTAAATAGCCTAAAGCGACAAGACCAAAGGTTCCAATGGGATCCCAAAATGTTAACATTTGCTCCCGACAATTCGGCCTTCAACAGACTTCTTAAACATTTTTACTTTTAAAATTTGCAAACAGGTTAAGGTCAACGGTAATAATCGGAGAAGACCAAATTCGTATTTGACTGAGCAAACCGGATACGCCAGCTGAATTTATACAAGTTTTGTGCTGTCAAATAGATACGGATTCGGCACATGGTTTACCATATAGCCTACGTCGTAACTAAAGCTCAAAAACAAATTCAGCCTGTCTCCTACCCCACCTCCAACCTCTAATCAACGTCAGACTAAACTTTTACTTTTAACAAATTTTCCGGTTTTAGCCGGATTCCGAGCAATCTATACGCCCGGTGAGAAAATGATTGTCATGTGCGAATTCAGCATTCTTACCCGCAAATCGAACACCTTATCAAATTTAAGTAAAACTTTTACTTTTAACACATTCTTCGGTTCGAGCCAGACTCCGGCCGAACTAATTGTCCGACGAGAAAATAAACTTCATACTCGGACTTGTAGTCTCTTTGCCTCTAAATTGAACCTCTAATCAACTTCATATTAAACTTTTACTTTTCACTAATTTTCCGGTTTTCGCCGGATTCCGGGTGAACTATTTGTCCGGCAAGAAAATAAATTTCATATTCGAATTCAGCATGTCTCTTTACCGCTAAGTCAACTATCTCAATAGCTTTGAAAAAAATGTTTGCATCTTAATTTGAAACCCCTCCCCCACCCTCAAAAATAGGGCTACAGACCCTATCTTCGAACTTGACTTGTACTTTGACCCAAGGGATCCTCCCACCAAGTTTCATAAAAATATCTCAATCCCTTCGAGAGTTATCGTGCGGACAGAAGGACAGACAGACGTACAACTTTTGCGATGTCATTTATCTCTCCACTTACGTTTTGGGATCTCAAAAACAAAAGAAAAGAAGAAAGAGCACGAATGACATTAACAGAAACTCGCAATATAAAATCAGTCATTGAAGCATTAGCCTGATGGGTTGAAATGACCAATTCTTTATTTTATCAGCCCCTTTATTTTCTTCAGTCATTTAATATCGCAGAATCTCTTTCTACCAGAAATAGCATTCCGTCCTCGACCAAATATGATAATCTGGAAGCAAGTGATGTAAGAAGAACTAGAAGCTCATATCGCACTTGCAAGGCTTGCTCAGAGGATGAAAGTAGGAATTTGTCAATTCATGTGTTTGTTCTGATCATTTGTAAGGAAAATCCTTGAGATAAGAATCATCGTGGGCTTGGAAATCATGGTACTGTATCGTTTGGTATAAAGTATTTTATTTGTGCACTTGGCTGTGATGATTCGCACTTTAAGGGAGGTAGAAATTCATCTGTAAGCAAGACCCTTGAGCAGAGATGGGCAAATCCGGATTCGGATTCAAATCCAGGATTCGTCCTTTAGGCCGGATTCGAATCCGGATTCGAATCTTCTGCTTGTCATGCTGGAATCGGATTCGGACGTCGATTCCAAACCGTCATTCTTACGAATCCGGTCAAATTTCTAGACTTCATCCTTCCAGTTTCCCAATTTTTACACCTAGGCAATCCAACTTTTTGGTCTAATCACCAACCATCCTCAGTATTGTATCACGTTATCTGATTGCCTTAGATATCAGTGCCTTTTGTCACCTCTGATTTTAAACCATAACCTATGTATACATGATTTGATTTTTGTTAAGGTCGGAATCGGATTCGTACCTAGCCCTGGATTCGGATTCGGATTCGAATCCTTTCATGATCGGATTCGCCCATCTCTGTCCTTGAGGCAAAAATGACGATGGACCCTTGGGATCATGACTGTTTCACGGTGCAAAACGATGAGTCAGCTGAATTTCAGTAGAGCTATATTTCGGCCCTTCTTGGCAAGGGTCCTCTTCAGGCTCAAGCTGGGAAAATAACTAAAGATTCTTCCGTAAATATCTGATGTTGTGACGCAAAAACAAAAGTACTTGATAGAAGAAATGTTTGAAGGAAAATCAATAAAATAACTGGAATGAAGCTTACCAAGCAGGGCATAAACAAGTCCAAGGTTCAGGTGGGCAACTGCCATTCTTGGCCTGTAGTTAATAGCATTCTTATAGGATGCTATTGCTTCATCATATCGCTTCAGCTCCTGATATAGAATGCCCCTAAAAAAAGCAGACGTTAACATCTTTAATAATAATTCCTTTATTCTCCATAATAGCATAAGAAACACGCTAGCTTCGGATAGTCAATTACATGTTAACATACTTATTTTCAACACACTTAAAAAAAAACAGCCTCAGGAATTAAAGTTACGTACAAAATAAGGTACAAATGAAGACAAGTACCGGTCAGTCGAATTTACAGGTGGCAGGCTTAGCTTTTGAAGACCGATTGACCGTGTAAACTGCCTAGTACAGGACTTCGGTCGTAAATCTGACACATATTCAGGCAAAATATCTCTGTGAGTTTGATCTCACGAAGATCTTGATCGGGTAGCATAGAATTAAAATGCAACCCAATGGAAAGTGTACGTGACGTGACGTTTCACGAAAAATTAACGTAACCTAGTGGGGGAGGCTGCGCAGCCCAAGAAGAAAAATCGAAAGAGATTAGAAAGATGCTACGCGGGTTAAAAAAAAAAAACTACTCAACCAAAATACAGGCTAATGTTTCTTCAAAGTTATTTGCTCTGTCAGTCTTCCGCAAAAGCGCAATTTCTGAAAATCCTGGTTAGCTTACACACCGCATCTGGAATGGCACAAAAAAGAACAGATACAAAAATGGCAAATTGGCATACAGAGATACGGGACTGGAATCCTGGGACACCCAGAAGACGCCCTGATAAAATGTTGACGACTAGAGTGAAAATCACAAAATAACCAGATGAAGTTGATGTTGTTTTTGCTGCGTGCTGACGTCTACTCCAGTAAACGCTTGGCATTGGATGTACCAAACACTGGGTATATTTTAAAATTGTAACATACATGTGATTATTTATGATTATGTCAAACTGACCAGTATGACGATGTAATACCGGGTATATTTTGAAATTGTAACATATATGTGATTACTATGATTATGATGACAAGATCTGACGACCACCATTATTTTTATAAAAAGATAACATGGAATTAAACTAATTATTAATTATTATTAGTAGTACACCCAGCTTCTGCAGCATAACCATGCTTGCCACATAAAAAAAAGATAGTGACTTTTGGCCAACAACAGAAAGTGAATATTTAGTGAAATTTTATTTTCGTGAAAAACGTAAAATGGTCACTTTTGGTCGGGTTCCTTGCTGCAAAAATGACACATGAGGACGTTTTCTAAAATAGAGTGAATACAAAAACAATATAGAGCGACGATTCAACTATCGTGCGACATTTGGCAACCCTCTATCAAACATCAGACGACCGACTATTCTCCAATAAGTATTCCTTCAGCCCAAGCTAACTATGAAACGTCCGGCGTCGAATCCTGGACACACGATTATCAGTTAAAGTACAGCTGTTACTGCAAATGATCTTTTCACTATGAAATGAAGAAATACCCCTTTTGATTATATCATTTCTTTCCGCAAGAAATTAGCGCTTTGCTTGTTGGCACTTGTCGACTCTAACCAGCCTTCTCACTCTCGGGCGCGGCGGCTGGACGCAAAACATTTGAAAACTGAACAAGTCGTGGTTGAAAGATAGTAAAACTAAGCAAAACAAATGAAGTCCAAAAACAGAAAACAGACCTGATGGCCTACCATCTCTTCCAAAGTGGAACGTAATACTTTGAAGCTTCTCGTGTCTTTTATATGTGAACGCGCCGTCAGCGGACCTTGAAGCTTGCTGCAAGTTTGCGTTGCCTGACTGACAAAACTCGGCTCGGCCGAAAAAGCGATAAAAAGTACTCCCCTACGATGCTCGGATCGTTCAAACGGTCTATTCGGATCCCTGATATTCCTGCCGAATTGCGTCATCCTAGTACATCGCGAAGTACTGAACTCACTGAATCACCAGAATCCCCCCCCCCTCGACTCCACCCACAGTGCCAGAATCCCAAATTTATCAGTGTGTAACAGATACATTTAAAAGCACGTACAAATGGCCAAAGGAGTTTGGAGCTAAGCCCCGCCCTGTGGGAGGAGCTACGTGATGAAAAAGCGATGCTGCGGCCACGCCGGCCAGGGGCCGGCGGCTAGCTCTAAGGCTTGAATTAGCTTCGAGGACTGGACTCTGCCGAATTTTGAGTGGCGGAAGGCGGGAATTTCAGAAGCTTCTAATCCCAGATGGGAGCTATGCATAATATAAAAAGGCAGAATAAGCAAGAGAATAAGCAGCCATCAGTAATTTTTGTTTCTTCCATAAGCTCTGAGGCGCTTTAATATTGAACTTTAGTTTTTTAAGTTTTTAAATAATGTAAAAATAATTAAAATTGCAAAAGATACTTCGGAAAAAAAAATACTTAACTGATTTGGTACACAGCCCCCCCCCCCCCCCCCATCCACACCATTAACAGTCAGGGCAGCAACTAATTATTTTATTTTGTTACTTCTGTTTTAGCGCTTGGGCAACTAGACGGATAAGTTACTGAGTTTATTCTTTTGTGATTTTCAAAATGCGGCAACATTCTGTTACCAGTTACCATGGGGAAATCAATGCAACACCGCATGGTTCCAGCAAACTCATCGGACACGTGATACACAGTCCTGTAAGTTTGGTAAATATTCTTTAAAGAGAATCCCATCATTATTAGTCAGTGCATTTTATTCTGTTACTTTTGTTCTTAGAAGATCTGAGGCACTTTAATCACTGATTTTATACTTTGTCTTTTAGAAATGCGGCAACATTCTATATTACCAGTTACCGTGGGGAAGTCAATGCACATGGACGCCAAGCAAACTCCTGTAAGTGTGCGAATGTTCTTTACACATCATCGCATCATTATTAGTCAGTGCAGCCATTACTCACTTTATTCTGTTACTTCTGTTAAAGAAGATCTGAGGCACTTGAAAACTGGATAGATCAAGGACTGATTTTACCAGTTATGCCGGAGAATCAACGCAACACATCACGGAAAAAACACAAATTTATCAAATACGTGACAAAAACTCATGTAGGGCTAAGTATTGGTCCTTACTTTCTGTCCTATGTGTGGTCATGAGGACGAAAGCGTTTTTCATTTGATGTGTGAGTGTGTGGAATTGAATGAATGGAGAAAGGAGATATTTGGTGAGAGAGTGTATAATGAAGAATGGATGGTAAGGACGATGAAGGATGAATGTTCTGTTACTGTAAAAATACTTGGACGGTACTTGAGGCTTGCGATGGAGCATAGAACGAGATTTTTAGAATAGGAACAGTGTGTTAGTTATGTAAGTTAGTGCATTTTTTTACAATTTTTGTTGCCATGGCCCACGGGCTTTTTTCGGTAATTACATTCTATTCTATTTTGTGATGAATGTTCTGTACACAGCATCCCAGCCATTCCAAACATTAACGAAAACACATTACACGATTGGCTTTGGCACTAATGTTAGATGGAAACCAAGGTTGAGAAACTGCAGATAACTCCCGATGCAGGGACAGAGGTTATTTACTTTTTATCTGCAATTATTTCCGAGCTAAGAACGTGTCGAACCTTATCCGAGATCAACAAACGAGACATTTATCAGATCTCCCAACTGCAAATGAGAGCGTTGTTGAGTGTGACAGCATGAAAAACAAGACTAAAGTTGCCGATGGGACACCAACGGGAATATTTATTGGACCATCCAGACAAGACGTCCTTCATAAAATCCTATGACGAATTGCCGCCAGACGTGCTAGAGGAATAATAACAATCACACGTGAGATCTTGGTATAAGTTATCTGAAGGGTGAATAAGCGATTAGGCTTTCGCTTCAAATCGAGTCGCGTATTAGCCCCGTGGAAAATTCAGCCAGCCCTCAGCACTGAATTCGGAAGCAAGGAATGACAAACTTGATGACGCTTAACACAACAGAGTTGCGTAAAGCCTGCATTTCAAACAGTTTGAAACATGGCTAGGCCTAAGAGGAATTGAAAATAGCCAAACAAACCCGGATAAACGTACACCAAGAAGTAATGTGTCATTGTTTTCTTTCCGACAGCGCCCCTAGCGCCCAAAAAGAACTAATCTGAGAGAAATTTTATGAGGGGCGTATCGCGTCTTGTCGAATTTTTGGTCTTCGTTAGAGACCGTCATCATGTTCTTTGTACCTGCGTCAACCACCAGATCTATTTGGTAAATAGTTTCTAAGTAGATCTCTTACACAAGAAAATGAGGTTCAGGTTTTTAATAAACAATTACATAACAAAGAAAGCGGAGAAAATGGTATTACCTGCGAAAGCCAAATAATCTCAAAACAATAAATACTTGTTTAAATTATTTTCCTGGGTCGGATGTCGGGCCGAAAACGCCAGGGTGAAAGGTTATTACCCTGTCTAAGTTTGCGTGTGTGTACCAAATAGCTAACCATAGGTTATGACTAGATATACACGATTATTAAAGGGTAAAATTATCGGACACACGCCGTTGTTTGTCTTATGTGGTCCTTGATGGTCTTCATATGTGCTTTAAGGAGTGAAAACCAATTTCTAGGCTCAATCTGGAGTCGTCAGGTAATTACTACAAAACGTAGCGGCACCTTCCCAAGATAAATATGCATGGGACAGAGCCCCATGAGGGGAGAAGACAAACTTGTAACGCAAGAGAGGGTTCGTTAAATTTTAACCTTATATTTTAAGATGCGATTCCTGGATAATTGCCACGATCTCTCGGACAAATCTTAAGTGTTATACGAATGTTTCTCACGTTGCTTGCGCAGACGCTGTTCGTTGCCAGCAGATACAAATCTTCACTTACTCACTTACAGTTCAAAAGTTTAATAAAGATTTCCTTGATATTGCGGTTGCTGTGAATCTTGATAAATGCGGGTAGGCTATATCTGCTGTAATTCTACCCTTTCCATTCTCGTCGTAAAACTGAAAATAGCCTAATTCAATTCCCTCTGTTAAAATGTTTGATGGCCCGTTTAACGTTCTCCAAAATATTGTTGATTGTATCAAATGTTGCTGATTGTATCAAACCGGTATAAAAACCTCTTTGCATTCAGTTTTTCGTGATTACTTTATACTCTCATCTTTCTGGCACTTAATTTCTATTTAAAAGTGACATATGTAAACTTCGCAGATGTTATTATAGATGCTGTAAAAATATGCTTTATTTGCCTCTGACAAAATCTGAGAATTTTACGAAGATCTAAGCTCCTGATCAAACGGCGAAACTTCAAGAGCTTCATAACAAGTCGTTTTGTCACGAATGTTTTGGAATCCGAAATAAGCACCAATCCCGGACTTCTGCTAAATTCGTAAATCGCACTTTACGACAGAATAAGACTGACAGTCCGCTCAAAATTACGGAGTTCGTGGTTGTGACCAATGACCCGCCAGTGTTACCAGAAATATGCTTTCTGCTCTTTTTGCCAATCATGTGACGATTCACGGTGATGCCACTGTTCAGAAACTACGTTTATTTTGCCCGAGGGGTTGCTCACTCCCAGAAACGATGTACATCAAGTGGCGCGTGCCGCGGTGCCATAAAGATGCAACTTGCCATGACCGGGATTGCAGAAATTAGAAACAGTGCTATGAGAAAACACGTTGTTTCGAATTTCGCGCGTCATTTGTGTCAAAACGAAGCTCGGCCGCACTCTTTGCAGGCTACTTACGTCACGCCGGGCCTACCCACTTGAAAGTTACCCTACACCTATAAAACTTTTAAATACCTCTTCGTTATAATTTTCGAGCTTCACGTGAGTACATAATATTTAACCTGTCAGGTGTTGATTCGTGCTTTAAAGCAAAGAAAGAAGCATAGCTATTGTACCCTAAGGGAATTTAAAGTTCAACTTAAAGCCTACTTATTTTTATATTTGAAGAAACTGAATTAGTTAGACTCTGCTAAGAGATCTTTTCTTTGTTCACCTTGGCCGTGTGACCTTCCGAATTTTCGCTGCTGGCCCGACGAGACAAAAGTCATCCCGAAGCGGAGAAATTTGAATTTCAACAAAAGCGTGCACTTCAATGGCTAATGAAGCGACGCTGAGGAAACGTTCAGTTCCACATTGTAAGGTCATTTGCGAAGAAAGCCCGGTATTGCATGTGACCCCGAAATGATTTATTTTCGGCAATCGTTCACCGCTAACGTTGCTCTAATATTTTTAGCGGTACAAGCACACAGAGGTACGAGAAGTCCGATAGAAAAGTTTATTCACTGAAAATTTGTATTTATTGCGGAGCAATAAAGGGGGTTTTCATCTCAGGGGGGGGGATCATCTTAGGGGGGTTTCAAGCTTATTTAAGAGGGGATAGTCAGACTGTCATAGCTCAGCCCTCTTCGGTTAAACAAAGTGTCCGACCTACGGAGGAAGACATGGTAGTACTTACAGATTATAGTGGACGTCAGCCATATTGGCTCGGTAACTCAGAGCTTTCTTGTACGCCCACTCTGCTTCTGACTTCTTCCCTTGCGCACTTAGGATGTTCGCCAGATTGCCATAAGCTACAAAAAGAACAGACGTTAAAATTCATTTATCCATGGTGATATTGTGCCATACTTAGCAAAAAACGAACGGAAAACAGATTTGTCGCAACACTGACCAGGCAACTGATTCCCCACATGTTAAAATTCATTCAATCACTATGCTTGACATTCTTGACAAAAGCGAACGGAAAGTATATCACTTGCAACACTGGCCGGAAAACAGGTCATAAGCCACGAAAAGAACACTACTTGTTCCTTCATTTTATACCATAATTATGTTTAAATAATTAAAAATTAAAAAGTAAACAGAGCGAGGTGTCCTTTAAATGTTACTATATTTTTTTTTGTAATATAATAATGAGGATTTCCTTGATTTACTGTAATACCGTGCCATGCTTGGCACAAAACGACTGGAAAGCAGATTTGTGGCAACATTGACCAGACAGTCATAGCCACGAAAAGAACACTAATTATTCCTTCATTTTATTTTATTCCGCCTTAAAGACAAATAGAAAATAAAAGACAAATTATAAAATACATTATCATGTCTATACACAGTCAACCATGTGACAACATCTTATTTATATTTTAACCCTCGAAGAGGCACAAATCAATGGAGTAAAAAAAAATTAAGCAAAACATACGCTAGCAACTGCAGAATGACTCAAAATTGGAACAAGAGGAGGCAACATCTCACAACTTTTGATGTTGTGGATATTTTTTATTTTATTTTTACTTAGGGCAGAAAGTTCTAAAGGTAAGTGAGAAAGTCAAAACATTGAGGGCGTCTTATCGCCGTTCCCCGAGGACTCCACTTAAGGAGTCCCCGCGTTTTGTTTGTCGCGGGGACTTACTCCCCGTATTCTCATCACCATCATCAGAAAGGACTCCCTTTCAGATTGGGAGGTGAATCAATTTTTGCTAGTGTTGGTGCGATGTAAAATTAATTAAAAAAAATATACAAAAATAAAAAAAAAGTGGATCCGGACTAATTTCGTCAACTGCATATTATTTTTTTCGAACAAAATCTATTTTAGAAGCATTCCCCGTGTTCTCGTCGTTTTCCTAGGCGGAGTCTGCGTGGAGTGACTCCCTCTATTCTCGAACGACGAGAAGACGCCTTTAGCGGGGGTGAAAAGAGGAAGAATTTCGCAGAGCGGTGGCTAATAATCATAGCGGAGAAAGTGGAGAACTCTCGTTTCCAAAGTTGGGAGAGGTCAGAAAAAAATGGAATGAGAGACGAAACTACAGTAGAGTTTAAAAGCATGTGACGCCTGGGTAACAGAGCTAAACTACTCGACGAAAAGTAGTAGAGATTATCATCGATAAAATAGCTACGTACCCGTTAAGTCGCGCAGTGGCAACGAGCTACATACTTTTAGGTATGGCTACATATACTTTATTAGCCAAAATGTTTGGGGGGGGGGGGGCAAGAAATTTACCGACTGGCTGGTAATTTTACCGACTGTTTTTGCAGAAAAAACGCCTGTTTTCAAGGGAAAAAAAATGACAGTTTGTAAGAAAATCGACCGATTTTTAGAAAAACGGACTGTTTTGAAGAAAAATCGACTATTTTCAGAAAGAACGACTGATTTTCAGAAAAAACGACTATTTTCATGAAAAAAATCAACTGTTTTGACGAAAAATCGCGGGTCTTCGCGCCGACTCGGTTTTTTTTTACCGACTGGCCGACAACATGGGGGGGGGGTGTCCCCCTCCAGTCGTGACACCCCTGCATACGGGGTCTGTCGGCTCTACCTAAGCCTCCAAAGGGCTCTCCCCTTCACCAGATTAGGTACGTCGCACTGTTTGTTGCCGAAAGGATTTTTATCTCTATGGCTACTGGTAGAGGGTAGCCGATGGTTTTGCTGGTTTAAGGAAACGAAGAAGAAACTGCGACCGCCCACTCACAACTTTCTCATGTGACTTATCCATGTATCTGGCTACTTGCAATTTGACGGAATATCCCCAAAAGAGCCAATGGTAAAATTGTAAAATGTTCCCAAACTTTGCGTAGCTGTGCCAACTCCATTTCCGACCGTTTTGTACGAGCTCAATTGTAACAAGACCAAAGGTTTCGATGGGATCCCAAAAATTCAATATCTGATCCAGACAACTGGGTCTTGTCTTAGCCAGATCCAGTCTTCGCCAGACTCCTTGAACATTTTTACAATTAAAATTCAGAAACAGATTAAGGCCAAATAGCTAATCACCTGAGAAAACCAAGTTCAGATTTGGAGTCAGCATGTGTGTTTACCCCTATAAGTCATATCTGTTTTGAGGAAAATTTCCTGCCACTTCTGCCAATTTCCCGGTTCCGGCCGAACTCCAGAACTACTTGTCCGGCGAAAAAACAAAGCTCAAAGACGAAATTAGGGTATCTTCTTTCCCCAGTAATGAACATCTAATTAACTTCAAATAGAAATTTAGCTTATAACAAATTTTGCGATTCCATCCGGATTCCGGTCGAACTATATGTCCGGGTAAAATACGATTGTCATACAGGGACTCAGCATCTCTTCTTACCCCTAAATCGCTTATCTAATCAACTAGAAATAAAACTTTGACTTCCAACAGATTTCCGGTTTTGGCTGGATTCCGGACGAACTACATGTCCGGGTAGAAAATTGTTTTCACATAAGTGTTCAGCATGTCTTCTTGCCCTAAATCGAACATCTAATCAACTCCAAATAAAACTTTTAATTTTGACAAACTTTCCGGTTTGGGCCGGATTCCGGTCGAAATACTTGTCCGTCGAGAAAATAGTTTTCACCATCGTCTTCAGCATGTCTTCCTACCTCTAAATCGAACATCTAATCAACTTCAAATAAAACTTTTACTTTCAACAAACTTTCCGGTTTGGGCCGGATTCCGGGCGAAATACTTGTCCGTCGAGAAAATAATTTTCACCATTTTCTTCAGCATGTCTTCCTACCCCTAAATCGAACATCTAATAAACTTCAAATAAAACTTTTACTTTCAACAAACTTTCCGGTTTTGGCCGGATTCCGGGCGAACTACTTGTCCGATGACAAAATAGTTTCACCATCGTGTTCAGCATGTCTTCTTACCCCATAATCGTCTATCACATTAGCTGTTTCAAAATATTTTGTTTGTCCCTTAATTTGAATCCCCTCCCCCACCCCTAAATGTAGAGCTACAAAGCCCATCTACGAACTTGATTGGTCCTACGACCTAACGAACCCTCACACCAAGTTTCATCAAAATAGCTCATTCCCTTCGAGAGTTATCGTGCTTACAGACGGACGGACAGACGGACAACTTTTGCGATGTCATAGGTATCCCTCCACTTACGTTTTGGGATCCCAAAAATATTATGATATAACGGTTGCTATAGTATTATCAGAATACTGTTAAACATTTTCGTCCCAGGGTTTTTAGTTAACATTAAAAAAATTCTTCAATTTTTGAAACCAGTTTTGCATAGCTCTGTCAACAGGTAAATTCCGTTCTTTTGGACCATCTGAATTACGTCAAATCGTAAAAAATAATATTCACATCACGCGGTCGCCATCATATTTTCGGGATAAAGTGACACATTTTCGCCCCAGGGTTAAGTTGAAAACTTCGCACGGCTCTGTCAACAGGTAAATTTTCGACCAGTTTGTGCGAGCTCAATTATGTCAAACCGTAAAAATATTCTGAGACCACGGTTGTCATAGAGCTCAATTATGTCAAACCGTAAAAATATTCTGAGACCACGGTTGTCATAGTATTTTTAGAACAAAAGGACAAATTTGGGTCTCAGGGTTTTTAAGTTAAAAGTGATTTATGTTTCGCAGTTTCTAACACCAATTTGGGCACTGCCAACAGGTAAATTTCAGACTGTTCTGAACCATCATAATTACGTGAACTCGTCAAAGTATTATGAGCACACCGTTGCCATAATATTTTCAAAATGACAAATTTTGGCCCTAGGGTTTTTAATTTGAAAGTAGCATTTGGTTTAAATTCTTTACACCTGCAAGGTTTGGGAGGAAAATTCGCCCCACTTCCGCTCTTCTAAGATTCACAAGCACCAAACTTGTCGTGGAAGTAACAAAAATATGTACAAAAGCACATTAATTTCGGATGGATAAATAGTTTTGACTAGTGAAGGTGTAATCGTTTGTTTTGTTTTTTACGTGTTATTTTTGCTGTATAGCATTTCACCTAAACAAATACATATTTACAGAAATGCACTTTTTCAACTGTTAACATACAATCTGCAATCAAACCTTGAACGTGCATTTTTCTTCTGATGATGCTTGTCCACGGATATAAATAGCATTCTGTGATGCTATCCACATCACTGATGTCAATTATAATAACTCTTGTTTAAGAATTTAAATGTAAAAAGTTCCGCGGCTTTCCGTATTTTGTAAATTGTCTTCGAGTTATTCAGATCATGACTGAATAAGAGTTTAATTTCCGACAATTTAACCGTCAAACTTTTTCCGACTTCAACTTTGGCACGAATGACTTCACTCAACCTTACGCCATTTAACAACTACGAACTAACGAAGCTAAAGCATTTAAAATAAACTATAAGTCACTTTGTTTGTACTGCTGTAAGAAATCTAAATATTCGCAGGGCATATTTTGGCTTATTTTTTCAAAGTCTGGAGATGAAACAGATTTAAAACCACTTTCTACAGGTATGTCGGAGACATCTGACAGACAAGATGAATGTTCTTGTACCTTCTGATAGCAACGGTAAGAGTGAAACCATGTACTGTTCGATAAGAATTAACGTGGTTCGAAACCTTGGTGGCCTAAACACTCATAAAAAGAGTGGAGACGTGATATAGGGATAACAGTGAATATCACGAAGTAAATTAATTTCACTCAAACATTCATTCAATGTAAGCAAGGTAGTGTGTCCTATTAGAGAGTTGAGAGACTGCCGAAAAAAAAGATAGATTAAGATCGGTCTCCTTTTATGTCAGAGGGTTTAATGATGCTTACCGTACATTGTCGTAATAGCCCATTCTCGGTCTGATTGCACGAATGAGTCATATGATAAGATAAAAGTTATTAGAACAGAAGGATTATTGGAGTCCTAAAACGTTGGCGACGAATACCTATGACTCCGTAAAGTCCGTCCATCTGTCCGTCCGTCCGTCTGTTAGCAAGGATTCTCGTAGGGGTTAACATATTTTCTTCAATCTTGGTGTGGGAATCCGCTGGGTTCGAAGCCCTATATTTAAGGGTCGAAAAAATTAAGATGGTAACGAGAAAGTTGATTTAGAGGAAGAGATCCATTTCTGAATTTGTTTTCAAAAAGTTCACCCGGAATCTGGCCAAAACCGGAAGTTTGCTAGAGTAAAAGTTTATTCTGAAGTCGATTGGAGCTTCGGTATAGGAGTTAACAGGGTAAGTCCATATATGACCTTTATTTCCTTGCCGGACACGTATCTCCCTGGAATCGGGCGAGAACCGGAAATATTGTAGAAGCAAAAGTAACCATGAAGGCGATTACAGCTAAATATTCTTTGAGCCCATGCTGACTTTGAAACATATATTCAAACAATTTTTATTGGATTTGGGGGTAACAATACATGCTGAATCCAGATTTCAATACTCGGTTTCGACATATGAGTGACAGATTTATGTTGTTATCAACTGTTATTAAAGAGCCTGAATCTGAACCAACGACTTTGTTCTCGCCACAATCTTAAATCGGCGGTTCACTCGGATAAAATAAATATGGTTTGGGGGCAGATTGAAAACTTTTATGTTGGTTTTTTAAATTTAAACTAGGCAAAAGATTAAAGTAAATAGAGTGGTTTGAAATTTTGGATTATGGAGTTTAATTTAGATTATAGGGGACGGTGGTGTTTTTTCTCATTTTTATTTTGTAGAAGTTTTTATGTGTAGAGGTGGTGATTTCGTAGAAAAAGATTTATAATTGTATTGAAATAAGAATAAATAAGTATTAAGATTGGTAAATTTTTAAATTAAGAAAATTAAATCATATAGTTGAAATGCAAAAGTTAAAATTTATTACAGTTTGAAGTGTGTATGTTTGTTTAGAAAGAGTAGGTGACGTTAAAGAGATTAAGGAAATTTAACGTCACCGAGTGGAGGAGGAGTCGTAGCCCAAAAAGTAAACAATCAAAATGTTTGGAAAGATGCTACGCGGGTCTAAAAAAAAAAAAAAAAAAAAAAAATTGGTGTTCCTTTACAACATTTTATCAATCGCACCTTTACGGCGAATGTTAACTAACACCAGCAAAATACAAATTCGTTAAATCTATTTTCGTACTCTTTCTTCTTTTATGCCGTAGTGACTGTATAGTTTTATATATGTTTGTTATTCGGCTGTAATTGTGAAATACCAATATATCATCATTTTTTCACGAATAAGGTACCTACCTACAATCTATGCTGTTAACCAGTGATGATGATGATGAAATTTTGTTTACGCACTTAAGAAGAGGAAAATTATGCAGTTTATATAATCGCTCTCTCAAAGTGTTTAAAAATGTATGATTTTGTGTATGGCCTAACGGCTAAAATTAAAGTATCTATCTATCTATCTATCTATCTATACAAATAAAAGGAAAAAATACACTGAGCTGTCAATAATATAGTGAATGTACGAGATAAAAAAATAAACATTTTGAAAAAAGAAAATGGACTAATCGGGTCTAAAAAACCTTCTTTCTAGATGGAATGCGGAGAAATGGCCCAACCACTGCAATGTCACATTTCCCGGTAGCTTGGAGTCTACACAAGATTTCCTGCAATGAATGAACAAACGCAACTTTAATACGCAATCGATTGTAAGGCAAATAGCGCAGTGCAAAGAAGGATAGAAAAAAGCACGCTCAGCTTTCAGTGACAAAGTGAATGCACAAGCTAAAGCATCGACAAAAAAAGATGAATCGGTCCTATAAAATCTTTTTCCTAGACGGGAGGAGGGAAAACTGCCAAGGGAAGAAACGTGAAGGTCCTGGACAATAAACGACAGCTTCGCACAAGGGTTATCGTGGGTTTACAGATTGCGTAAAATCCGAGGGTATTTTGAAATCCGAGCGTATTTTACGCACGTATTTGAGCTTGAAAAGATTTCTAGCAACACGGACGTATTTAGATACGAAATGGACCGATTTCTCAAATACGTCCGTACTGCTAGAGATGTTTTCAAGCACAAATAATTGCGTAAAATACGCTCGGATTTTACGCAGTGTGTAAATGCACTATTAGCCGGCAAAGTTTGCAGTAACGCGAGAGTTCCTATACTGTCAATTAAGGTATAAAAGAAATTTACAATGCATCAACTGGACCAAAAGGTATCTAGTGCCTTCAGCGCGGCATCAGGCAGTGGTAAAAACAAGACCAAAGGTTTCGATGGGATCCCAAAAACTCAATATCTGATCCAGACAACTGGGTCTTGTCTTAGCCAGATCCAGTCTTCGCCAGACTCCTTGAACATTTTTACAATTAAAATTCAGAAACAAATTAAGGCCAAATAGCTAATCACCTGAGAAAACCAAGTTCAAATTTGGATTCAGCATGTGTGTTTACCCCTATAAGTCATATCTGTTTTGACGAAAACTTCCTGCCACTTCTGCCAATTTCCCGGTTCCGACCGAACTCCAGAACTACTTGTCCGGCGAAAAAAGAAAGCTCAAAGACGAAATCAGGGTATCTTCTTTCCCCAGTAATGAACATCTAATCAACTACAAATAGAAATTTAGCTTATAACAAATTTTCCGATTCCAGCCGGATTCCGGTCGAACTATATGTCCGGGTAAAATACGATTGTCATACAGGGACTCAGCATCTCTTCTTACCCCTAAATCGCTTATCTAATCAACTAGAAATAAAACTTTGACTTCCAACAGTTTTCCGGTTTTGGCCGGATTCCGGACGAACTACATGTCCGAGTAGAAACTTGTTTTCACATTGTGTTCAGCATGTCTTCTTGCCCTAAATCGAACATCTAATCAACTCCAAATAAAACTTTTAATTTTGACAAACTTTCCGGTTTGGGCCGGATTCCAGTCGAAATACTTGTCCGTCGAGAAAATAGTTTTCACCATCGTCTTCAGCATGTCTTCCTACCTCTAAATCGAACATTTAATCAACTTCAAATAAAACTTTTACTTTCAACAAACTTTCCGGTTTGGGCCGGATTTCGGGCGAAATACTTGTCCGTCGAGAAAATAGTTTTCACCATCGTCTTCAGCATGTCTTCCTACTTTTAAATCGAACATCTAATCAATTTCAAATAAAACTTTTACTTTCAACAAACTTTCCGGTTTGGGCCGGATTCCGGGCGAAATACTTGTCCGTCGAGAAAATAATTTTAACCATCGTCTTCAGCATGTCTTCCTACCCCTAAATCGAACATCTAATCAACTTCAAATAAAACTTTTACTTTCAACAAACTTTCCGGTTTTGGCCGGATTCCAGGCGAACTACTTGTCCGATGACAAAATAGTTTTCACCATCGTGTTCAGCATGTCTTCTTACCTCATAATCGACTATCACATTAGCTGTTTCAAAATATTTTGTTTGTCCCTTAATCTGAATTCCCTCCCCCACCCCTAAATGTAGAGCTACAAAGCCCATCTACGAACTTGACTGGTCCGACGACCCAACGAACCCTCACACCAAGTTTCATCAAAATATCTCATTCCCTTCGAGAGTTATCGTGCTTACAGACGGACAGACAGACGGACGGACAGACGGACAACTTTTGCGATGTCATAGGTATCCCTCCACTTACGTTTTTGGGCCCTCACACCAAGTTTCATCAAAATATCTCATTCCCTTCGAGAGTTATCGTGCTTACAGACGGACAGACAGACGGACGGACAGACGGACAACTTTTGCGATGTCATAGGTATCCCTCCACTTACGTTTTGGGATCCCAAAAAACAGGCAGTGGTAAAAAGAAAGGGTAATTGTTACAATTCTGCATTCGCTATGTCTGCTACATCCGCTTTAAGGTTTAACTGAAAGGCTACTTATTATTATACAAGGCCGTACCCAGTGGGGAGGGGGGGGGGGGTTAAGGGGTTGACCCCCCCCCCCCCCCGAAACAGACAAAAATAATCATTTTTATAGGCTTTTCCCTCTGATCTATGTGGGGTTTTTTCCTTTTTTGTCCGACCAGCAGACAATAACCCCCCCCCCTCCGAAAGGCAAAACCCCCCCGAAATAAATTCCTGGATACGGACCTGTTCTTATATGTTGAATTTGGATACACTAACTTATTTCGACTCTGCTAAGAGATTTTGAACAACATTTTTCAACCTTAACTCTAGTATAGAGTCTAGTACGGAGTCCCTACACATTCAGAATATGCACTTTTGGCCCGACAAGACAAAGTTCATCTTTGCGGAGAATTTTAATTTCACAAAAAGGGTGCATTTCAACGGTTAATAAAGGGAAGCTACGGGAATGTTCAATTCTAAAGTCCCATCTGACGAAAGCCCGCTATCGCGTGCAACCCCAAAAACATTTTCTTGTTTTGCAATTGGATACCGCTGTAGTTGCTATACATTTCAAACATAGAGGAACAAGCACACAGAGGTATCACAAATTCGAAAGAACCAGTTCATTTGATGAAAATAGATTATATGAATAGCACAGCAACGAAGTAACGGATTCTCATCGTGTCTTCAAGCCTATTTATGCGAACATGTAATGGGTAACTAGAACTAGAGTGTCCTCTCTCATTCTTTTTCGGTTCAACTTTTAAGACACTAGTTCAAACCTGGACTCCAAACGACCGCGGGACGCTCTAGTGGCGCGATTCGGAAAGTAAATTGTCACATGCCACTGTCAGAGTAGTTCTCAACAGAACCATCAAGAAGAAATACACATGTTTAGGTCGTATATGAACAGAAAGTAAAAATATTTGGTAACGTTTATCTCTTTCAATAAATAGCTTAAAGATTATAATTTTTTGTTATGAGGTGCGGTTTTTGCCCTGCCTACATCTTGCTCCAAAATCGACGAGGCCGAGTCTGTGGAAAAGGCGTCTCGAGACGAATCACGCAACTCTGATTCAAGGCTGTATCCAGGGTGGGGTTAGGGGGTTGAACCCCCTCCCCCCCAACCCCGAATCATACAAAAATAATCATTTTTATAGGCTTTTCCCTCGGATCTATCTGTTTTTGTTTTTTTTTTGTCCGACGACCAGGCAACAAAAAAAACGAAAGGCACCCCTCCCCCCCGAAATAAATTCCTGGATACGGGCCTGCTCTGATTACTGTGAACCAGAGATGGGCGAATCCGAATCCGGATTCGTCCTTTTGGCCGGATTCGAATCTTCTGCTTGTCAAGCTGGATTCGGATTCGGACTCGGATTCCAAGCCCTCAATCTTCTTACGAATTCGCTCAAATTCCTAGACTTCATCCTCCGAGTTTCCGTTTTCCCAATTCTTACACATAGTGAGTAGGCAATCCAACTTCTTGGTCTCCACCGCCAACCATCCTCAGTAATCTATCACGTTATCTGATTACCTTAGATATCAGTGCTTTTTGTCACCTCTGATTTTAAACCATAACATATGTACATGATTTGATTTTTGTTAAGGTCGGATTCGAATCCTCAGCATGCAATGGTGGATTCGGATTCGTACCTAGCCCTGGATTCGGATTCGGATTCAAATCCTTACATGATCGGATCATTGGTGACAGGATCGGTACTTTAAGGGGCCTCTTCACACTCCTTACCCAGTCTGCTTTTGAAAGTCTTAACTGATTTTGTGTTTATTGTTTCTTCAGATGGCTGGGCCGGTGGGCTCGGTCGTTGATGGCTCTACTCACAAACTTTGTGCGGTCTCAGTCTTTATCGAGCCCTTATGTTGTTACTTGTTGTTTGGTTAAAGATCTACATTATTCTTTCTCGTTGGAAAACTTCCTGGTGTCTAACTCGCTACACTGTCAGAAGTATCATGAGAGATAGCACAAGGATTCTCTGCTGAGAACAGTTTCTTACCTTTGGGAGGGTTAACGGCGATTCCAGCTCTGTAGAGATTCTCTTCATTATTCCAATCTCCATTTCTTAAGATTGTCCTGATACTATAAACACTTATCACAAGCACTATTGCAGCTATTAAAATATTCTTCCTTGTGTCACGACGACAGTTTCTCCTAATGACGTCACAACCATATCCCACCAATAGGCAATAGCCTATACTTGGAATATATAATATCCTCTCTGCGACGACAAATCCCACATAGAAGAACAAGTTGCTTGCTGGTATGAAGGGTATGATCATTATGATCAGCGATATCACAGCTACATCAGCACCATCATATATGTAATTAGCACTTATATTATGTTTCTCCAGGCCATAAGATATCCGATAAGGAGACCTTCTGCGCTCTTTGATGCGCTGATAAACCAGCTTCACAAAATAAATTAAAGTTACATAAAATGCTAAAGTGCACATGTTTCTACTGTCACTGATTGAGTTTATAACTGGTATACTCTCCATGGACCAATCGAAACTGAGTACGTCTGGATTTAGGAGGAGCCAGAAATTGAACACTGGAAGGTAGAGGAATGTGCAACACCTGGTTAGGAAAGAGTCACTATCGGCAGCGGGGTTGTCGGACGGGGAGAACTCTGGGGTTTTGGTTCCCATGACTACAAGGCGACCACCAATGAGGAACAGGCAGGCAACGCCAATTGCTAGGCTCGATTCCAGCAGCCCTTTTGAAAGTTTCTGGAAGTGGAAGAAGAAACTAAGTTTGCATTGCAATTTCTATCCTGCTTTGGCCTGGTCTCGAGGCCGTATTCAGGGGGGGTTAGGGGGTTGACCCCCCCCCCCCCCCCCGAAACATGCAAAAATAATCATTTGTCTAGGCTTTTTCCTCCGATCTATGTGTTTTTGTACTTTTTTGTCCGACCAGCAGGCAACCCCCCCCCCCAAAGCCCCCCCCCCCGAAATAAATTCCTGGATACGGGCCTATCCAGTCTATTTGTTTTCTTGTGTGCATGAGTTTTTTCGTTTTTTTCTCTGTACGGAGTGTTCCACTCTGGAACAGCCTTTCCGAAAAAACTATCAACGCTGCTACCCTGGATGGCTTCAAAAAAGGCGTGGACGAGGACTGGCGAACTGCTGAATGTCGGCTGCACTGGGATTCCAGTGAGCCGATGTCACAACAACATCTACCAACCAATGAATGCCGGCTACACTGGAGTACCAGTGAGCCGATGTCACAACAACGATCTGACAATCAAGACGCCAACCAGCGAGAGACTCTACAGGAGGATAACACTACCTTATCTCGCTGGAAGTGCGATTTAAGGTAATTTAAGGTAATGAGCAAACATAAATATATTTTCGGTTCTATTTTTTTTTCCTTTCCTTTTGTTCTTTCTTTTACAATTCAAGACGATTTTTTATTCTACAAACTGGAAATAAATACAATTCTTTTACAATTTGCAGTAAAACACCAGCATCTACAGCCGAACCAGGGGCGTCTCGTATGGGAGGGCGAGGCCCGGGAGGGGGGGGAATGCCCCCCTAAGTTTGCATTGCAGTTTCTATCCTGCTTTGGCCTATTCTATTTGTTTTCTTGTGTGAATGAGCAAACATAAATATATTTTCGGTTCTATTTTTCTTTCTTTTCCTTTTGTCTTACCTTCAAGACGATTTTTTATTCTACAAACGAGAAATGAATACAATTCTTTTACAATTTGCAGTAAAACACCAGCATCCACAGCCGAACCAGGGGCGTCTCGTATGGGAGGGTCTATTTCGGTTCTATTTTCTTTCCTTTCCTTTTGTCTTCATTCTTTTTACCTTCAAGACGATTTTTTATTCTACGGACGGGAAATAAATACAATTCTTTTAAAATTTGCAGTAAAACACCAGCATCCACAGCCGAACCAGGGGCGTCTCGCATGGGAGGGCGAGGGGGAATTCCCCCATACCAATGTTGTCGGCCAGTCGGTAAAAAATTGCTGAGTCGGCGTTAAGCGCCTCGAGTTTTCGTAAAAAATGTCGATTTTTGTTTCTTAGAAACAGTCGTTTTTTCGTATAAAAAAAAAGTAAATTTCTTTCTTAAAACAGTCGATATTTTCGCAAAAACTGTCGTAAAAATGACCTGCTAGTCGGTAAATACCTTGCCGCCCACCCCAAAACCAATTTGACTAGTAACGCCTCTGAACCTCATGAACATCTCGGAGGTGAGTGAAAAACAGAAAACACGATTTAAACTCCTTCTTCTCTCTTCATTGTCGTTGAGAGATTAGTAGCAAAAATCCGTTTCGCCTGGATGCTATTTATCATAAAGATAAAAGAAGTAACCAAAAATCACCGAAAACGCTAAGCAGCCAATAAGAAATGAGAATGACACCTCATCCAATCAACGAAGAATCAAATAGAAAAGTTTATGGTTCTCGAAATGACGGTATATTCTGCGAAACCCATCAAACAGAAACACCAGGTATTATATACTACGGAGGAAAGCGTAAAAAAAATACTACTGTCTATAAGCTCTAGGTTACGGAAACGGATTAGACGGATGGCATTTAGTTAGATAATCGGTAGTAAATCCAGTCAAGTAAACTTTAGTTAGAAAACCGGTGAAAAGCCTCATCGCTCCATAAACACTAAACATGATAGAATGAACAGAATCTACATGAGAGTTCAAGAAAGTTGGCACTTTTCAGCGGGTCTCTACAAGGACGCAGCCGGTGTGTTTGTATGGCAATTTTTCAAATACATATTCACTTCATCTTTCACCTGAAGCTTTGAACTCTAGGGGCTATATCTTTTTACTCTGAGACATCGTGGCAAACGAAACGGGCTTTGCTTTGCATTTAGATGGGCTGACTAATTCTAGACCTCCTAAACGAGCGAATAAACCTCTTCAAGAAATAACATCACAGGTAAGAAATCAGAATCCACCACACACAGCTAGTACAACAGAAAATGTGTGCACACTTTCTTTCCAAATCGCTTCGCGATACCGTTAAAGTTTGAAAGGTTGCTCGCGAGGTTGCTCGCTTTTGTTGAAAACCCAATTCGCCACCTCGTGGTAACCTTTGTCTTAGGCACAACAATGCAAGTTCTGAACGTCACTACTGGAGACCTAGGTGAAAAAATGCACGATCCCTTATTACAGTCAAAATAGTGCATTCAAATCTAAGATGTAAAAATAAGCTTTCTTTTCAGTTCAACTTTAACGTCATCAATTTCCAGCCATATTTTTCGCCCGATTAGTCCTTCTTTTTCTTCTTCTCTGTTTATCTTGCACCCTATCAAGCTCATTGTAACTATTTCCCCTAGATTTTCTTATACTGCAGTATTTGCCTTTTCTTGCCCAGTATATAATAGTAATAATAATAATTTCTTTGTAACCCACTGCACAAAAACAATATGAAAATAGTGTAAAGAAGAGAAAGAAACAAATAAACAACTGAAGAAACACTAATACAACAAAATAAACACAAAAAATCAACAGAACAAACGGATGAGCCCGTGATATGGAGTAAGCCGTTCATACGCTTGTCCAGATAAATTTTATGAAGCTCCTGGAGTTTTGCCGTTATACCTGGGGCTTTGTATTTTCGGATTATTCTCCGATTTCGATACGATATAGGCAAATAAAGCAGGTATTTACAGTATTTGTAGTAACATGTACGTAGTTTACGTATGTCACTCTTTTTCAATAACATAAAAGTATAGAGTGATCGCAAAAAAACTGAATACAAAGAAACCAAAACCAAAGAAACACAATCTTAGAATATCTAAATTTAATCTTTTTACAAGCTTCAGATACTGCAGACTGGCGAAAAGACGAAGTATTTTTACAAACTGTATTAATTTTTGTATTTTTCTGTCATCTAGGGAGATACTTCTGCCGATTAGTTCTTCTTTTTGCTCTTCTAGTTTCTTATCTAGCGCACTCGGATCGTTATCGAAAGATCAGTACAATAATATAATAATAATAATAATATTTATTTATTACCCACTTACATCAATTGTTTTCCCTTTCTTTCTTTATACTGCACTAATTCCTTTTTCTTCTCCAGTGCGTTAATACCATCATCTCAGATTTCAAGAACCCAAATCTTCAAAAGCCAGTTTGGAGATCCCATACCTCCCCGTTTCCACCCTTGCGGTCTCTTAAGGCGACACCCAGCATGTCGTACAAATAGCGCAAAAGAGCTCATTATCCCCATGGTGTGCCCCCTCCTGTGAAATCTCCATTTCCGAGAACCTACAAATTCCTATGCGCTTCAGAAGCATTGTTGGCATTATGTATCTTGTCACAACGAGGTGTCTTCACCTCATTGCGCATCTGTCTGGTCTCATAAGTCACGGGCCACTGAAATCCGCAGAGATTGTAGCAAAAAGCCTCAGTAGAGTGAGGAGCAAGGGATTCTCCCTCTTCCAATACTCTTGACTAACTCTTCATGCTGATGAAGAATCGCCGTGCACCGAGCGAAGAGCCAGAAACGTCACCAAACTGACTGCAACAAACGTTGTTGATCGGTCTGCGTAGGATTTGATTCAATTTTGAGGAGTCGTTTGGGTGACGTTTCTCGTCCTTCCTCAAGTGACATTTTTCGGACTTAGTCATACAGAGTACCCAAAGCAAGGCCGTATCCAGGGGGGCAAAGGAGGGGTAGCGGTTTGACCTGCCCCCGAAACATACAAAAATTATCATTTTTATAGGCTCTTCCCTCTGATCTCTGTCTTTCTTGTACTTTTTTGTCCGACCCGCAGGCAATCCCCCCCCCCAAAATAAAATCCTGGATACGGGCCTGACCCAAAGCAGCCTCGCTGATTAGTTCCTATTAGTCCCATGGGACTGCCACCACGATCAACGGTTAACTAGTACTGCGGACAGACTGATCGTCCATCTGCACCATGAAACGCTGCTAGGACTGTGTTTAATTACATTCCAGTAAAAAAAAGTGCGAACCTCCCTGATGATGAGAGTTTTGTACTACCCTTTAATTAAAACATTTCGTTCAGTCTACCCGTGGGTCGGACTTATCCATTCCATAGACCATACCAATCAGTAAGACAAGAACATGGATCAGAGATAAAAAGCCTATAAAATGATTGTTTTGGTGTATTTCCGAGGAGGGGGGGGGGGGGTCTAACTGCCTTTGTGGAAAAAATGGAGCGATGAACTTGTGGTTCGTTGATTCTTTTGAGACATATGTGGTTATGTGTGATATTTAGGCTAGAATGTTTGTTTTTTCCTCTGTGTACGGCTGAATTAAATAAATAAAAATTACCCCCCTGGATAGGGTCATGTTCACAGCAGAATCCAGCTAAAGGTCGCCTACCGGATTAATACAGCTAAGACAGACCTGAAGTTTGTCAGCGGTATTAGTAGGTACAAAACAAAACATGGGAAACCCAGTCAGTATACTGTAAAAAGATTCTCCGAGTAAGGACTAATGTTAACTGCAGTATTTGCTACTAGGATTAACCTTATCTCTACTGGGATAATATTAATCCGAATTAGAGATAATCTTATCTCAGTAGAGACAGGATTAATCACAGTAGCAAATACTGCAAGATTTTTTTTACAGTGTAGATCTAGGTAGTATTCCATGGAAGTTATGTTCTGAGCGTGTTCCACCCTACTTACGCCTACCTACTTACACCCTACTTTTAGTACGCATGACGTCACGATCCTGGCTTTTTTTACGTCAAGGCTGGAACACATTTTTCTGTTTTCAGCAAAATATCGTGCCAGGGTCTAATCGGGTCAATCGCGTCAAAGAGATTCGTAGTTACCACGCTTACTACGCTCCCGAGCGTGGTAAGCAAATAGTTACTATTAGTTACTATTTCAAGAAGGCTGGAACGGCAAACGTGGTAACTTTTCACGAGGATGGCACGAAAGTTACTATTGTTAGAAGGGTGGAAAACGCTCTTTATGATGACAAAAAGGGAGCCAGCTATTTATTGTGGTAGTTAGTATCTTCTGGGATTGAGCTGATTGGACATGGACTGATATTATTCGGCCCGGGATCTTTCTTTGGAGTGACATCACTTTTACTCGGATCTTGTTATCTTATAGTTGTTGTTTTGTATTGTTGGTTTCGTTGGACCTGTCATCGGGTTGAGGACTGGGTGCTTACGGGAGGAAACAAACACAAACATGACGAACACAAACATGTGTTATATTTCCCACCATGGCCCTTGGGCTTTATTGGGAATAAATTCATTCATTCATTCTACTTTCATTAGTATGAATGGCATGTACTGAACTATAAATGAGGTATTTAGTTAAACAAGTCTTTCCACCCCGCGCATTACGAATTTGCCTTCTCAGCCGGCCTTTGGACCTTTTGTTATTTAGTTTATTATTATAAAGAACCTGAACCTCAGAAAGGAATAATAATAAATAATTATTATCGCCTGTGATGCTCTCGGCCGCCATAATAATAATAATAATAATTTATTTATGACCCATCATACACTCAAAAAGAGAAAGACAGAGTATAAATACAAAAAAGAGGAAAAAGTAATATACAGAAAGACATCACACAGGTCACTTCTGAAGAAAGCCCTGCTAGTCTGTGTGAGAAAATATTTATTTTTCGGCAATCGTTTAACCTTGTAGTTACCAAATAAAAAAGGAAGAACATTCACGTGCGGACTAACATGGTGACCAATTTCAGCAGGTTTAAAAGAAAAAAATATTGCAAGCTTCAAGGTACAAGCAAAGGGGTACCACAAATCCAAAAGAAAAAGTTCCATTCGACGAAAATCGATTGTATAAATACGTGGAGCAACAATCTCAGCCCTGGTGGATTAACTTAAAGAGTGGGTAATTTTTATTTTTCTCTGGCGTGGGTGGATATGGGGGCCCAATATCATGGGCACCATGATATTACTTCTGTCAGGGGCGTTTCATATAGGTACAACCGAGTCGGCGCGAAGCACAGCAACTTTTCAGAAAAAAAAAATTTCTTGGAAACGAGTGATTTTTTCTTCCAAACAGTCGCTTTTTCGTAAAAATAGTTGATTTTTTTCTGAAAAACAGTCGGTGTTTTCTTAAAAGCAGTCGATTTTTCTTCAAAACAGTCTTTTATTTCTTGAAATCTGTCATTTTTTCTGAAAAGCCAGTCGGTAAATACCTCGTCCCCCTAAATATTTCGGCGAGTAACCTCTGTTTCTATTAGATTTTTTTTTGTTGGCCGGATTCCCGGCGAACTACTTACCGGGCAAGAGAGAAAGTTTTTAGTACATATATTATATGTCTCTATCCACCAAAATAGACAATCACATTAGCTTGGATAGACTATATAATAAAATATACGGCAGGGAGTTACTCAACAGTCTTTTATTTCTTGAAATCCGTCGTTTTTTCTGCAAAGCCAGTCAGTAAATACCTCGTCCCCCTAAATATTTCGGCGAGTAACCTCTGTTTCTATTACATTTTTTTGTTGGCCGGATTCCGGGCGAACTACTTACCGGGCGAGAGAGAAAGTTTTGAGTACATATATTATATGTCTCTATCCACCAAAATAGACAATCACATTAGCTTGGATAGACTATATAATAAAATATACGGCAGGGAGTTACTCAAATCATTATTACACTACTAGTAATGAAACAAAAAAGTAATTGAAACCAAGACATTGTGATGTGGGACTTTAAGTGTCTGCATTATACAAAGCTCATCTTGAGCCATTCCAGATTTCGTAGAGCAGGAACAAAGTATAAGATCGACGTAAAAATGGTCATAACCATTTGAGTTTTATATTGACTTCACAACCATAACTTTGGCAATAGTCAAATCCTGCCAGTAAAGCTAATGTATCGAATTTTGAGTCAGGAACCCATCATTTACATACACTGTAAAAAGTTTCTAAGTACAAAGATAAAAGTTCACTGCAGTATTTGCTACTCGGATTCATCTTATCTCTATTTGGTATGAATCTTAAACGCGTAGAGATAAGGATAATCCGAGTAGCAAATACTGCAGTTAACTTTAATCTTTATACAGAAACACTTTTTACAGTGTAGCTGGGATTTACCACTGAAAGTTTCTCTTTGACTCTATGAACAAAATCGACAAAAAACAGTTTCTGGCCAAAACGCGTTGGAAATTAGCACATGATTTAAAGGGTAGGAAAATATAACGTTTCTCTGATGGGAACGGTACAATTTCTTCTCAAGCAGTTTCGTCCGCCTGTGAACCTATTACCTTAAACTGCACTTGCAAGCAATAAGGATGTTGTATCCCGATGAGTAGCTTGCAGATGATAATAGTGCTACATTCTGGTTGCTGCTTCCGGGGCGCACCAGTTCTCTTTCTAGGACAGCCCTTGGGACAAGCCTGGTTCGGACAAGCTGTTACATCGAGGGACTGCTCAGTTACTGAAGAAGTGCTGGCGAGCACGAGAGGTACAGGAGTTTCTAGACAGTTTCCGAGTGGACCCTAGTCCCCACTGCACATTTGCAAGGATACCATCATGCCAGGAATTGCAGCTGCTTTTAAAGCACAACTCTTGCTAGAAATAACGTTTTCGAAAATACCATTGCTTTCCACCTGAAACTAGCGATTCTATTGTTAGCGCTTGTCGATAATATCCAGCCTTCCTGCTCTCCGACGCGGCGGCTGGGCGCAAAAGATTTGAAAACTGAATGTGCCTTGGATAAAAAGAGGGAAACTCAGCAAATAAAATAAGTAATAAACAGAAGATTATCACATCCGTATGTGTGAAAGAGTTGTCAGTGGACAATGAAGGATCCGGCAAACATTTCGTTGGGTGACGAAAAAACTCGGAAAGGCCGAAAAAGTGCTCAAAATTCGTAGTTACGAAACGAAACAATGGAGAAAGGTGGGGATTTTAGAAGCTTATAATTCCACATGGAAGCTAAGTATGTTATAAAAGGCAGAATAAGCAAGAGGGGTCCTTTAAGAGAGGTGTAGACATGACTGGCTTCAATCCCAAAGGACAGCCTCAAAGACGCTCTTTTACTCGAAGCCAAATCTACTCTGCTTTTTATGCGTGCAAGCTTTTTCTTCCATACTGTTATAACTTTTCCGACCATAATCATGAACGATTAAACATTAATCATATTAGTGAACTTAGGTTAGAAACTTTGGAGTAAACGAAAGAGGGGTGATGGAGAATGGATGTGCAGGGTCATAGGGAATAGTTGTTTATAAGTATCAATAATGTATTTAAAATGTCATAATGTAAATAATAACATAAAGGTGCACATAGAGGTACCTCAAATCCAACAAAAAAAGTGCATTCGAAGAAGATTGACGATATGAATGGCGGAGCAAGAGAGCATCAGCCTTTTCTCAGCTCTGTTCAGTTACACTTTAAAGTAATTTAGAAATACTGGAATTTCCGTATGATTTGTGGTACCTACATGAGCTTGTATTTTTTTTGTATGCCTTACGAGAAAGATTTGTAAAAAAAAAAAATTGTTCAGGCACTAAAATATCTTCACCTATCTCACCACTGCCCAAAGAAAAGCGGCCTTTGTGTTGAAATTAAAATTCCCGCGTCATAGTAGAATTCACGCTGTGGGGACGGCCGCAGATATTCTGAACGTCATAACTAGAGCAGTTAGCGGAAAAAAAAAATCCCTTTTCAGAATCCAAATAATTCATTGTATTCAATTGGCCATATTCCTGTTCAGCGCTTCCAAGCGGACTAGTTTCTGTTAATCCCCCCATGCCTCACCGTCATTATTTGGATCAGACATGGTAAAATAGATCCACAGGTTAGTAAGTGGAAAACCAGTCATCTGTGTCCCAGGTATTGGAGGTTTTGCATATGTTTCAGCAGTAGAAAGTGACCCACTACCCTATGGATTCGACTTTTCCCTATGTCTTAACCAACACTTGTGTAGACATAGTAAAAAGTCGAATCCATAGGGTAGTGGGTCGCTTTCCCTTTCTGCTGCTAAAACATATGTAAAGCCTCCATTACCTGGGACACAGATGACAGGTTTTCCACTCACTAACCTGTGGATCTATTTTGCCATGTCTGATCCAAGTAATGAGGGTGAGGCATGGGAGGATTAACAGAAACTAGTCCGCTTGGAAGTGCTGAACAGGAATATGGACAATTAAATGACACAAAAGTACCCGGGCTTTTCAGTTAAACTTTAAAGAAATTCAAGCTTACCTGTATATAGTCAGATACGCTTCTGACTCGTGAATGCACTATGACATCATAAATATAGCAAACAGCAAGAACAGTGATACCGTGCTCTTTGGTTAGCATTGAGAGTAAAGAGCATACTACAGTGCATCCAAGGAACGAGTATTTCTTGACTAGGATTGAAGATGGAAGCAACGTCCCCTCTCCACTCACGCTTGGCGTGCTCCTCCCACTGCAATTTGGTGACTCTCCCTAAAATAAAACAAAAGATCTAACCCAGGGTTGGTCACCAAAAGTAACTTCGTGCGCCCTGGAAAGTAACCCAAAAGTATCTCAAAGTAACCCAATGTAACCTAATGTAACCCAAAGTAACACAATGCAATGTAACCCAAAGTAACCCATTGTAACCAAAAGTAACCCAAAGTATCATGCAGTAACTCGTACACCCCTGGTTCTTGGTGACCAACCCTGGGATCTAACCAATGCATCATTTACAAGTACAGGAAAACCTGAACAGAATCCGATCTTGGTGACAAGATTATGTTTACACGCAGAGGGAAAAATGTAAATTCTTCACCAGAAAATCTGACAAAAATAAATTCACTAGCCCATAAACAAATGTTTTGAGAGCATTTAGTACATCAGTACTGATGACTGCTGCTCTCAAAAGCTAGTTAGACGTTTTTTTGTCTTTTTACCAGCGCCGCCGACGAGATTCCTTTCATGTAGATGGGAATTCCTTTAATCGTGAAAGGATTCTGGTCCCGCTAGACTTTTTTTCTAGTCGTTCTTCACGAACGGTATCCTTTCGAGTGAACCGGAATTCCTTTCTACTCGAGGGATTTCTTGTCCGTGTAAACGCTACATAAGTAATGTCCCCTCTCCACTCCTGCTTGGCGTGCTCCTCCCACTGCAGTTTGGTGATTCTCCCTAAACATAACAAAAGATCTAACTCTTTAAAATAAATCTATGAAGAAAGGAAGGATATGCGAGCGTCTTTCTTCCAAGGTTGCCGCGGATGGTGATTTCTCAATTTTGGTGATTTATTTCTGTCTATCATGGCAACCTTTCGTTCTGGAGTTCTTCAGTTTACCTCAAATTTGTACAGATAACCAATGGCTTCGACCGTAATTCCAGTCCGTGACAAAAGGCGTATTCTCGTCGTTCCCCGAGGACTCGTCGTTCCCGAGGACTCCTCGGGGAATGAAGGGAACGGCGAGAACAGAGGGAGTCACTCGACGCGGACTCCGCGTATAGAAACAGCGGGAATACGGGGAATGCTTCCAAAATGGATTTTTTTGAAAAAAATATGCAGTTGACGAAATTAGTCTAGATCCACTTTGTTTTTGGTTTTGTTTATTCTGATTCTTTTTAATTGAATTTACATTGCACCTTGTCTTAAAAGTGGCCGTTAATGGTGAATTGTTTGCGTAAATTGTTTTAATTTTGTTTGCTTAATGTTTGCTTAAACTTAAAAAAAAAAAAAAAAAAAAAATGATTCCTCTCGGAAAGGGAGTCTTTTTTATGACGGTGACGATAACCGGAGCATTCCCCATACGGGGAGTGAGTCCCCTGGACATAGAAACACGCGGGGACTCCTCAAGTGGAGTCCTCGGGGAACGAGAATACGCCTAAAGCTAGTAACTACACTATCAGAAGTTTGACAAGATCTGATTGCAGCATATGGCTTGGATTTGTTCTTGCAATATTTCAGCCCTTCTTGGCTAAGGTCCTCGTCAGGCTGCAACTTGAAGACAAGAGCCTGCAGAGCATCCAACGAACCATTATTTCTTGTCCAGGATCGAAAAGTGAAGCAGTGTCCCCTCTCTATCCAAGCTTGGCATGCAGGCTCTTTTTTTCTTGAGCCTGAGAAGAATTCATGCCGAGAAGTGCCAAAATATCCATATGGTTAGTTCTAGGGGAAGCCGTGGTCTTCATATTTTTGAAGATTGTATAGACAAGAATTAGATATTGAGAGAATTAATGCCCAGGACACACTTATTCGTAAATCCATTTTAGTCATTTTTAAGACCGGTTTTTAGCGTTTTGTAGATGTTCCTTCTTCAACCCATTCATAAAATCAGAGGATGGAGAAATCCATCTCCCGTTTTTATTTGTTTTGAACAACCAATGAGAGAGGAGCATCCTAAACGTCTTATAAACATATAAAAAGCAAATTACGAACAGGTGTGTCCATAATAGGACCCAGGCACAAAAGTATTTCCTTCAGGTTGGGTTCTCTTCATACAAGAAATCTCAGCTGACTCCGTCTAGCACCTCTCTCGGAATGATTCTCGCTGCTCTCTTTTGGACTCTTTCTAAGCGATAAAAGAGCTAACAAAAGCCTTAACGGAGGAGGCTTTGTGCCTTCCAACTACCAGGGGCGTCAGGACTAGGGGGGGGGGGGACGCCCCCTTCCCCATGTTGTCGGCCAGTCGGTAAAAAATAACCAATTTTTCGTCAAAACAGTTGATTTTTCGTCAAAACAGTCGTTTTTTCTGAAAATCAGTCGATTTTTTCAAAACTACATTTTATTTCTTGAAAACAGACGTTTTTTTGCAAAAACAGTCGGTAAAAATTAACGGTCAGTCGGTAAATACCTTGCCCCCCCCCCAAATAGTTTTGGCTAGTAACGCCTCTGCCAACTACACCTTCTTTTGGTCTGTATGTATATGTTATTAGTTGTATAGATTGATAGACAGATATTGATCAACGCTAAAACCCATAACGGGCACGATTAATACTAAGATAGAAAAAAACAACTAGCTTCCAATTAATAAATTACGAATAAATCCAATAAATAAAATCCCAACAATATAAGATTCTGTAATATATGTAGTGCGGTTACCATTGACTATTTTTTAATCGCATCAAAGACGAAGGACAGCTCTTCAGAAGTAGCGAACGTTGTACGGCAAGCAGTCTACTGTACTACCTACTTTACTAATTGGGTACGAACCATGATAAGTGCTTCTGGTCCTTTTTCTTTTTGGTTACTTACAACGATTTTTATAATGAGCCACAACCATAATTAGTGGTATTTTTTGCTATATTGTTATTAGTGACTCTTTGTGATAAACGCAGAAATTAAGTACGGAAACAGATTTCGTCGAAATTATGCCATAACCATACTTTGACGGAGAAGTTCAAAATTCAAGATGCAAGTGTTACCCTTGTGGATATTTCTTCGTCGCTATCAAAAATCATTGACAACAGAACCCAACCAGCGCACGACCTTCTACACTGCTTCCTGGACGACGATTGAAATTAAGTGTCTTTTTGTGTATGTTTAAGTGTTTTATTTACTTTCTTCATTTACTCCACTTTCTGAAAACGGCGGGTTATAAATAATTACTTACTTACTTTGACTACACCATTTTTATTTGACGCAAAAGCCCCTTGTATTTACATGGGAAATATATTACATTACTGTATTACAATATATATTACAACACAAATATCTGTCGACTGAAAAGAAGTTCTGCAGTATCGCAGCAACGAAAAATAGAAAAACTGGTGTTCAGTTAGCCAAGTTTCGTCCTATCAAACGGTTTAAAAAACGAGTTTCAAACGATGTTGATGAAAGCTCAATACCGCATTGGACTTTTTAATGTTATGATTTCTGATACTAAAAATTGTCTTCCTTCATAGCAACACAATTCGGGAAGAAAGAAAATAAAAATGAGATGAGGCATTAAAAATATTCATAAAGAAGAGCTATTTACAAATTGAAATCGAAAACTCACGACTATACCATTTCTGATTTTCCAGTGATTATACAATATGCTGATTTAAAGTTTAACTGAAAAATTAACTTATTCTTGTATCATTTAACTGAAGACACTTCCCTCTTTTCCCTCTATATCGTGTTACCAACAACCTTTTCCTTCCAGAATGTACAAGAAACACTGAGAACGCGTCCGAAAGCTTTTTGGTGGTGTAAATGCTGCATTAATGCTGCATTTTCTAATGTTTTTTGTCCGAAAGCTGTTACCTTTTTTTTCTTGTCTGACGCTTCTAGAATACCAAAATTTATGTCAGGAAGAAGAAGAAGAAAAAAGAATTAGCTGTATAAAGCTGACAAAATGAATCAGCTACTGATATCCAACCTCCTTATCTTTCCTTTCTTCGTTGGCCATGATCGACAGTTGTCTTAGAATTTGGAATGTTTGCCGAATTGTCAGTTGTCTTTTTGAGTTTCTTCTTGAAAATTCAGTATATAATTTAGCATTCTTGCCGAATTTTTCGATGAATTTTATGCTGAATTAATGCTGCATAAATTGAGCGAAAATTTAAGTCCGAAAGCAAAATGCTGCATAAATGCTGAATTAATTCAGCATTTTCGTTCGTTTCGGAGCTTTCGGAGACGTTCGGAGAAAGCGCGCACAAAAACGATTCACTAACTTAGGTTGCAGCTCGGAAACGCCGAACCCTTTTCTCACCACATGGACGAGATTCGGCGATGCCGGGATTCTGAATTTCGTTCAATGAGCATCTTAAATCATCATTGAATAATTACCAACGATATATCTGTGGGCATGTGACAAGTTCATCCTTGATCTAAATTGGTTGCTATGTAGGATACAAAGGTTTCCCGCCTTCAATATTGGCAGTCATTGAAGACGACCCACGCGTATGTCGAGAAGAAGCTGAAGTCTAGATTAGGACTAGCTGTACATCCGAATTTTGATACGGGCCTTAAAAGACACCTGAACAATGAAACCATACTTGAACACACCATGGAGAATGCATTTACAGACATGGCCACGGAGAGCATTCTTCCCCTGAGCGTGCGTTTTCAAAATAGGGATGTTCGTTCTGGAGGTTTGCACATGCAGACTCCAAGACAAAAAGCGCAATTCATTCAAATCTTGTACAGCGCTGGCCGGATCGTATTGGAATTTCTTCTAGATATACGTTTAGGCTTAGCTGGTTAACAAATATTCCAGAAGAAGAGTTGATTGGAGACATTTGTTCATTTCTAAAATTGTTCGGTACTGAAATAAGGACAGATGCAAAATGGAGCACAAAAATGGAGCTAGCTGCGATTGCTGTGACACGATTGACCCCATCAGCCCGCGGCAAGATACTTTGACGAAAACAGAAAAATGCGTTAAAGCCTTGAAGGCAAGACGCCAGGATCCCTGACGTCATGCGTAGTAACTACGGTAAGTAGAGTGGAATAAGAGCCTCGTTTTTGTTGCACGATGCACGTCCACTTATCGGCCGCTTCTGCCAATACTCTATATGACTAAATCTAAAACACGCCAGCGATTCTCAACCCTAGGTTCACACAGACATTCACACTGAGACGATATCGGCGATCGCCAAGATTTTCGTCGCCAAAATCGGCGATTTCTGTTGCTTCGTCAGGCGATTTCCGTTGCTCGGAAAATTCAACTTTAATCGGGCGACAGTACGATTTTATGCACTCAACAGCAACATGGTCGACCCTTTTGATGATTCACTTTTAGAAAAATTATATATTTTTTATTATCTTAATTATTTTAAGGGTTATTTTAATTAATTTAATTAGTTTTCACGTTAAATTCTGATGCCGACGAAAATTTAGTGTGAACATCCAGGCTATAAAAATCTTCTGTCGCTACGATTGAAAAATCTCGTTCATCGCCGCGATTTGCTCTGTGTGAACCTAGGGTAAGCGTGTCCGTACGACTCAAACACAACGACTTCAAATCCTCTGCCGATCAATCACCGCGATTTTTGGGACCAGCTGTGAACACACTTCTGCCTTTCTTCCGCTAGATACCCGGAGAGGCCGGATATTTTACACCGGTAATAGTGCGAACACACGATCCGGATCGGGAGCTCCCGGACTGGAATTCCTGCCCGGATTTTTGCCACCATCATCACTTCCAAATGGAAAAGTTGAAATTTTGTCAACTTGATGATGAAAGTGCAGGAAATCCGGCCGGGAAATCCAGATTGTGTGTTCGCATTATAAGGAGAGATAGTCATCAAGAGTATTGGCGTTTTTGCACTGCAGTGCTTCCTAGGAAGAGCACCTTGCTTTCCTGCAAGGTGCTGCTTCAACCAATAAGAAATCTTGTAGGCAGTGAATCCAAAAACGCATCTTGTGGAGAAGCAAAGTTTCAGCAAAAACGAGGCTACAGTAACGCTGTTGATAGTATAATAAATGCTCACCTTTAATTTGGGATGCGTGCCACTTCCATGTATTGATATGGTTCGAAATATCAAATATTTCCTATACGCTAGGAAAGCTAAGAGGAAAAAGATGGATGCCCCCACATCCGCTCTGCCAACAACACCAGCAACCGCTTCTGTGTGTATAGGATGGGCTGCGAAGACAGCGCCACTGACGGCACTGGGAAGCGCATGTTTGAAAAGACTGCGGGCTAGTTTTGTGAACAAAGCCGTAGCAATCGTATGCAAAATAACATTCACCAAATGAAAGCCAAATGGTTTCAAATCGTGGATGAGGACATTCAAACGGAAGGAAAGCACTGTGAGGGGTCTGTAGCTCTTGTGCGAGCCGGTGTGTGTCAAAGGCGTTCCCCAAAAGTCATCGGTAAGGATTTGTGAGATCGGTGTTGATAGCTGCACGTCAGGATTGGTTTTGATTGCTCGGCTGAAAAAAAACGAGTTTTAGAACAATCAATCAATCAATTATTTTTTATGGAGACTAGACCATACAGTCTTGAAGTTAAACGATTTGGAATTCGAAACCCTACACTATCAGAAGTTTCATAACAGATAGCGTGTAACACTTTCAAGAATAACACCTTTTCACTTAGAAATAAAGTGTTATGACCAATTAAGTTTACACTATTTCGTGTCTAGATCCCCAATAACACCTTCAATTGGTTAAAAATACTAACGGGAATGAAAGAAACATAACAGATAACATCCCAAAGTGTTATCTGTTGAAACCGCGCATCCTTCTGATGTCGTTATGTAACTTCTGACAGTGCAGTATTTTTACCTACTGAAGGTGTTGTTGGAGATCTTGGCACGAAATAGTATAAACTTAATTGGTCATAACACTTTATTTCTAAGTGAAAAGGTGTTATTCTTGAAAGTGTTATGCGCAATCTGTTGTGGAAATTCTGACAGTGTAGTTATAAGCGAAGCAGTAGCTTTTCAAGAACAGAGATAGAGTAGTTTTACTGAAACGACCAATAGAGAAACAAGAATAACGCCATTTTCTAAGGCAAAGCAAAGAGCATTTTTTTTTTTTAGCAGATCCATCGCTTCAGCTTGCCCCCCCCCCCAGCAAAGCACCGGCAGCAACACGGAACCTTCGAGATAAAATTAACGTAAGCTCGATTTTTTTATTCGCATTTTTCTGGAAAAACTTAGCTTCTTCTCATAAAATTCTACCTTTTTTTGTGGATAAGAAATCAAACCTAAAGCTCAACATGAATGATCCCTGTCACCTAGTGAAATCGCTTCCGAAACATCATTATACGTCAGTTTTAACATTTAGAGTAAGAAGCATTTAGAGTAAGAAGGATGAGAAAACCTGAAAATCCTGATTTTTCATGAGATACTGAGACCGAAATAAAAATAATGAGATCGGTGAAAAAACATGACATCTCATGTGAAATCATGAGAAGTGGAAACAGTACAGTATAATCGACGTTAAAAACTTAGCTTATACGTCTGGTAATCAGCTGGCGCGTGAGAGGTTACTTTCTATATAAAAAACTCAACGGAGAGCTACGAAGTTCGTACCAGATCTCGCAATCTTCCCTACCGAGTGAGATTAGCCAAGTTGTGCTTGAGTATATTTTATTTTATTTTTTTTATTTATTTCAAAATATAGCCAACTGGGGCTGCTACATAACAACTCATTTATATACACGAAGAAAACCAAAAAACAAATATGCTGAAGTCACGAAGCCTCCAACAAACAAAATACTCAATCAGGATGGGTCAGTCCACTCGAGGCAAACCCATAGTAAATTTCTTTCCCCCGAGTAGCTCGGTATGAATGTAGTGAATAACTATAAATGAATAACCTCGCTTGCCCTTCCAAGCTTCATTGCCTTTCTTGGCAGGCGAAAGGCGAATAGTGTCTACTTTTTAATAAATGTATCTCTACACTACTCTGTGTCTTCCCTCCGTTGCATACAGATTTTTTAGAGGAGACCTGATTGAAAACTTCAAATTAATCAACGGAAGTTATGACAATTTTGAAGTGACTGATTCAGTAAGATTCAGCATTATCCGTCATCACCGGGGGCACGCGTACAAGCTTTCAAAATCAAGATTCCACAAGGACATTTTTAAGTGGGGTTTTGGTGGCAAAACTCTTCATCCTTGGAACAGCCTTACCGAAGTTGCAGTAAATGCTGAATCGATCAATGGTTCGAAGTGCATTCTCGATGGGATTTTTAGCTCTGATCAGTTCGACAACTCTAAGTTTCTTATAGTTATTTAGAGTTTCCCTTGCTTTATATTATTATTATACAGACAGACTAGAGATTAAGGATTCAGGATTCACCTACTTTACTAAAAAAAAAATCATTCCGGCTTGACGACTGGTTACAAACAAAGCACATGCGTGCTTGAAAAACGAAACCAGTACACATTTACTATCATATTATAGTTAATTAATAAATTAGTTTGTTTAATTAATTAATTAAAGTTAATTAATTAATTTGTAAATTTATCCTCTCTCGTCTGCCAAACCCTCCACCAACTCCACCAACTGCCAAACCGCTCACCAACTACCGTCAAGGATAACCGATTTCTAAATTGCAGTACACTTTCCGCTTCTTGAATTGAGTCTGGAAAAGTATTCCAGATAAAACGCCTATAGTAATTTATAGGCGTTTTATGTTGAGTCTGTCTGCGCCGATCGTTCGTGTGACCACAAGTATGTTTCCGAGACCGATGAGGTTGTTGGGGCTCAGTTTGACAAAGAACTGTCGAGGTGAACTTCGATTTTGTGGCTCTAAGTTGGCGGGAAATTCAAATTTAGCCTTAAATTAATGTCCAAATAATAAATTAGCTACTTCATCAAGCAGATATACATAACACTTCTTCCAGTACAGAACGGTATACTGTAAAAACAATCTTGCAGTATTTGCTACTGGGATTAGTCTTGTTTACTGAGATAAGATTATCCCTAATTCGGAGTTATCTTATCCGAACAGAGATAAGATTAATCCTCGTTCCGATAGATTAGAGTTTGCTTTAGTGTTGGTCTATTTTATGTATTTATATAATCATTTATTATCATCAATTTTGGTGGATCAATAAAAACATCATCATCATCATTATTCAGGCTGAAAAACATGGGGTAGGCAAATGATGGTGGTAGTGCTGCTGGAACTGTTCTGATGACCGCTTTCAGTATGGCGAGTCATCGTCCGTTTTTATGGCCATACTGAGAAGGAGATAGTATATGTTGACGATATGGAAGTAAGTTGAAAAAAAGGACATGGAAATGTTCCATTATTTGGCAGATAAGACGCAACACTGGAGTTGGTTCTTCGATTGGACAGTCGCCTGTCACCAAATAGGCAGTAGGCACCGAGGGGTTCCCGACCCTAGCGACCAGGCACTGGTGTACACCAACACTGAGAGTGGGTATCCCCTCGGGGCCGAATTGGCGAACGTCCGTCAAAGTATGTAATAAATAAAAACATCAAAAGTAAAGTTTGTTTTTTGCTAAATTACCAAAAAAGGGGCTCCAAAAAAGCAGTAAAGGCTGCCCTGGGCAGTCATACACAAATCAGTTTTTTAGCATGTTGCCCAACAAATAGGTATGGTGCTCATACGTTGGGGCACCATGCCCTGCACCAAGGGCATGGCTCGGGGCATGGTACATCTATACAGATCTGTTTGAAAAAGCAAATTTCCATTGCAGATTCTCAATTCGATAGATTTCTATGGGGGTACAATGCTCTCTATGCTCGGGCCTGCGAGATAGCACCGTGCCGGGGAAAAATAATTATGCTTCGAAATTCTGTCATTTGCACCCATTAGGCGACTTTTCAAGGTTTATTTTCCTTCTTCAACTTCTTTTTGTTACAGTTTTGCCAGAGGAAAATAGTGCTAGGGAGTAGCGGCAAGGCTTGAAAAAGTGACACATAGTCGAACAGCACTGATACCCGATGATAAATTTGTAGCCTGCGTAGTTGCATGATAGTTGTACGAAAAAGTTGCATCTAGTGATATGTAGTAGTAAAGAGTACTATCAATAATGTGCCTCAAACTGGGCCAATCTTAAGTAGTAGTGTCCAGTAGCATCCTGTCTTGCTCTAGGAGCATCCAGTCTTTCTAACAGTAGCATCCAGTACAATGCAGTAGCACGGTAGCCTTGAAGTAGAAGCATGTAGTAGCATCAGTTAGTACTGCACGCTACTGTTTCGTACAACTTCAAACTACTATTCTGAAATAAATTTTTGATCAGGTACTAGCACCAACTAGCGATAGTGATCGTCCCTACTGAAACTCAATCGGTCTTGCATCAGCGCTGGCTCTAATAACTTCATATCCTGAACACAGCAAAAAAAGACAAAACCTTCACTGTTTCCTTGATGTTTGCAGATCGCATCTTAGCTTTACTAGAAATTTTTAAACCCGCATCTCTGTCTAGTTTTAAATGCCTCAAGCGTAATCGGCAGCACTTCGAGTCTAGACCTTTTTTGAAGCAAGGAAAGCATAGGTCTTGGCACTACTGTCTACTGTTATTTTGTTCTGCTAACAAATCGGAGAGGAGTACACCTAATTTTGAAGGAGTCTCAGCTCCCTTAAGCTGTTTCGGATGCGACGAAATACTGTTATTATATACCAGGGAAAACAACTATGTTTCAAGAGCCTGCCATTCTAGGTGATCATAACATTTCATATGAAGAGGAACTCATTAAACTGGACGTTCCTAAATTAACTGACCGCAGAAATACTATTTCAAAATTTTTGGAGCGAAGATAGTGTGTTCTCCTAAGATCGGCCGTCTGTTCCCCCCTCCCCTACCGAGTCCGTGCGTCGGTCAGAGAGGGACACTGGCAACCAGTTTTCTCCATATCCTGCTAATTCTTCTGCCAAGTTTTTAAATAGTTTCATCCCATCATTTATTTCTGGTCATATCTTTTGAGTGTATTAGTTAACGTTAGTTAATTTGTTACGTTTTTGGGTATTCCATAAATATTTTATTCCTCCTTTGTGCTATTGGAAATAAATTTGATTGACCGATTGATTTGCACACATTTCGTGACATTGCAGAAATCAGAATCTGGGTTTTGTGCTCTTACCAAGTTTTGGTTTCACTTCATGCAATTATGTTACTTTAAATATGCAAAGCACCTGCTCCACTTGTCGAAATTATGTCCCAACCATACATTGACGGAAAAGTTCAAAATTCAAGATGTTACCCTTTTGGATGTTTCCTTGTCACTATAAAAAATCATCGACAACAGGGCCCAACCAGCGCCCGACGCTCTCCACTGCTTCCTGACCGAAGGTTGAAAATTAAGTGTCTTTTTCTGTGTGTGTCTGTGTTTTATTTATTTTCTTTCATTTACTCCGCTTTTTCAAAATGGCGGGGTATAAATAAATTACTTACTTACTTACTTCGTCATCTCCTTTTTTTTTATTACAGTTCTGTTTACAAATCGGAGGAAAGTGTACACCATTTTGAAAGAGTCTCAGCTCCCTTAAGCTGTTTCAGATGCGAGAGATCGACTTCACAACAGCAAACTTGTTTGAAGAGTCCGCGTTTTTTGATCGACAATAGCAAGTATTAACATAAGAATTCCCTCTTCAGGAACTAATCTTTCGAATATGCATAAAGCTTTAATAGACCTTTGCGATTGAAGATATTTTTTATCAGCCCTATAATCACTATTGTTATTATCTGTGGGTAGAGCTGTTATTCTTGGAGCATTTGGATCTGAGACTTCAAGTCCGACGCGGTACGTTGAAAGGCAGGACCCAGGACACTGAATAATAAAATAGAAGGAGTGGTAATGCTGACAGCTAGACTTTTTTCTTGGTAAAACTATCAGAATCACGTCACCCAGTCTATACAATAGACTAGAATAGTGTTTATTCGGCCACGAGTGCGCCATACACAGAACACCACAGACACATATAATAATGCATCCCATTGATTAATTGATCAAAATATAATAATCTGATCTGGTAAAGGGAACTCTTGGTTGCCCTATCCTATGGTCAGGTTCAGTTTAAATGGATGACTGAACGCTTTATTACGCACTGTCCAAGGGCCACAGGAAAAGAGTAAAAATATAAAATCGAATGTTTTGGGTGTCTTCTTTCATTTTATTTCCTTTCTTGCTTGAAACGTGTTACTATGTACCACAAGAACGGTTCATGCCTGAAATCTTGTATCGTCTTGAAGGTAGGCCAGATTACAAGGAGGGTTCATATCGACCAGTCTACCAGTTTGGAGGCATCTGCTTGAGACACATTGATGTTGTACCATAGCGTCGTTTTTTTTTTATTAGGATGTTTCTGTTATTTGTATACCAAACTTCTTTCGCACCAATTTGACAAAAATTGATGAAAGTGAGATGACTTTTCAAATACCACGATCAGTTACCACGGTCGAACCGTGGTATCTGAACATCAGATACCACGATAACTGCAAAAACGCCTTTTGACCGTGGTATCAGATACCACGGTAACTACAAAAACGACTTTAGACCGTGGTATCAGATACCATGGTATCTGCAAAAACGCAACTATTATCTATCTATATAAATCTTATTATTATTTAACTGCCATTTTTGTATGCCACCGGTATTTCTGGTACTTGCTTTATCCTACTGCTCTTTCCATTTCAAGAAAATTCTACCTACTTTATGGTCGACGTGGTTATAAACTATGGCAGATGTACAAACAATATTAATCAGTCATTTTGTATCAAAACAAGACCTTTGGTTCAAATTGCGATTTTTAGGATACAATGACCAGAGGCATTACTTGCCAAAAAGTTTTTTTTTCTTTTGGGGGGGGGGCAAGGTATTTAATGACTGGCTAGTTATTTTTACCGACTGTTTTTGCAGACAAAAACGACTATTATTGAGAAAAACGACTGTGCTGACGAAAAATCGGCTGACTTTAAGAAAAATTACTATTTTTAAAACAAAATCGACTATTTTTACAAGAAAACCGACTTTTTGCTTACAAAAATCGACCGTTTCCAAGAAAAAAAATAGACAAGTTTTTACAAAAAATCGTGGCGCTTCGCGCCAACTAGTCTATTTTTGACTGGCCGAGAATATTCGGGGGGGGGGGGGGTCTCACCCCCCCCCCCTTAGCCGTGACGCCCATGACAATGACTTTGACAGAACACAATGATTTATGCATGGATATATACACTGAACGACGGTAGTTTGTCATTTCGGATCAAAAGAAGAGTAATTCTAGTACAACCGTCCGTCAGGTCAGGCGTCGAAAGAACAGCATCATCAGGTCAAAAAAACGCTTCGTCAGGCTTCGGCTCCGAGCCGAAACTGATCGCTACGCCAGGCAAATAATTTGAAATCCATAAACGATGGATGTAGAACATTTTATCGGTTTAGTTCACAGTTACCCAGTCATTTACAATATTGGTCTCAAAGATTATAAAACAATGGAACAAAAGAAAATACATATCTGGAAAATAAATTCTAGCGAATTCGCTCCTCGTCTGTCATATCTGCGATTCCGCATTGAGGTCGGGAAGCTTATTTTTGCCTGTCAATATTTAGAGTATTTAGACGCCCTCTGTGTGAATTCCATTTAAGTAGAACAGAAGGCTATATAGAAGGCCATGTGGAACAGAAAGGTTATAAACATCGCAAAAAGGTCGGTACAAACCGAATATGCTCCACCTCCTTCGACTGATGGACAAAACTTAGCAGTTATTTGAATCTGAGTCTAGTGTTACGCCAGATGGCTTTCGTGCGTTTGTGCATTCACATATGATAACTGTTTTATCCCGGCTACTGTAATAGCTCTAAATACCATGTATATGCTTTTTGTCAACTAAACGAGCAACAATGTATTCGAATTGGACATATCATTAACTTTTTGGGATCCCAAAACGTTAGCAGCTTCGTAAGTTTGTTCGTCTGTCTGTTAGCACAATCTCTTGAAAGGTTGAGATAACAAAGGTCAAGTTCGTAGATGGGTCCCGTAGCCCTATATTTAGTAGTAATGGAATAGAAATAAGGTATGCCACAAAACATTTTCACCAAGCTAATGAGCCAGTCAACTAAGGGGTAAGGAAACAAGATGAATCCGTATCTAAACTCTACTTTCGCGACAAAGAAGTAGTTCCTCCATCGTCTCACCAAAAACGAAAATCCGTGATAATTATAAGTTCTAATATATAATTATAAGATAATTATAAGAAAATCCGTGACAATTGTAAGTTTTGTTCGAAGTCCGTTTGGGGGTCAAATAGGTGTTTGGAGAATTTGGTAATGCGGGATTTCACTGCTTCTTCATCTTCTTGATCAAGCCGTTTACAGTGCAAATTGTGGGGTAACCTACCGTGCTACATCGACATTATTCCATTATTTCCTGTTCAATAATAAGGACGTTGAAAAAAAAAACTCGGAAAGAATAGAATCCTCTGATACAACTTGCAAAGGGATGTAGGCTAGAAATCGATAAAGAAAATATTGGATCAGAATATTCCACGAGTTTTCGACTAGAACTGACATTCCCGTCGTTCAAGGTTCAAGGTTTCTTTATTCTTTCTATATCCCATACATAAATATTAATAATATGATACTCTGCACTTACAATTATTTCAGGGTTTGTACCGGAGAGAAGAAAAACATCGAATGGTTCAAATGTAATCTGGACAAGACCGAAAATGAAATACCTAATAGGTCTGGTTCAGGGTTTGATTGTGGATAAATCTGGCAAAGACCGAAATTTGACACGACCTTAATAATAATAATAACGATAATACTATAATGCACAAAAAATGGCCACTGGCCTTACAATGTAAGTCTAAAACATTTTTCATCATTCATTATTTTCAGCGTACTGTCTAGGGAATTCTGGGCGTTGATGGTCATTCAAAACTACTTGAGCTGAAAGGGCATTCCAACAGTTTGCCACTCTGTTTTAGAAATAACATCTACCTATAATAATAATAATAATAGATTTATTCCCAACCATAATGCACAAACGTACAAAAAGATGGAATAATTACATACAGAAGAAGAAAAAGAACAAAGAAAGAAGTGAAAAAAGAACAGTAATGTCAAAAACAATAGTCGAAAGAACACAAGAAACTCAATTATGTGTTCAGAAAATCGCAGCCACTCAGCTTGAAGCCGTGACCGCGCAAACCGCTCTTGTTAAAACTGATGTGTATCAGGCAAGTACGTTATCACAGGTAACTTTACAAACTTTGTAACATTCAATGAGATCGTCACGTTGAAAATTATCTTACTGTGAAGAAAAATTACGGTCTTCCAGTCGTTGTTGATAAGTTAAAGGACCCCCTGCACTATTTACTCTTCTACTTACGGTATTTTAAAATATTTGAATACTTTAAAACCAGGTTGTGCTTTCGACAAATAACACACGGTTTTGGCTGTTTTAAGCCATTTCCGAGACCCGTTGACTTGAAAACAGGAAATAATTCACATAACCGGATTTTCTAATGGGAAAACTTCTCGCAGACAACCGTCGACAGCGTGACACACATCGAAGGTAGCAAAACACGGACAAGTGAGAAAATCAGCGTGGTTCTGTTAAAGGGGTTGGAATGTACTATACGAAATTGGGGTCTCCGGGTTTAGAAATAACTGGAGTGATTATGGAAGTAGGTTGCGTTATTATTATAGGTAAGACAGGTCCTTTAAGTAGCGAAGGCCTTCTTTTGTCTTTGAGAAGACAGTAAACATGTCCCTTTGGGATCCCACCACAACCTCTGGTCTTGTTCCAATTACTGTAAAAACGTCTGAAGCCATCATCAATCACAACAGTGTGACGTTTAAGTACTAAAGTATAAATGCGGACCTTTTTGCTCTCCAGAACTCAGAGTTTGTTTTCCGACAGACTGGTAGCAAGCATGCTTAAGACACGTTACTAAATCGATGACTACACTTACAATCGTTGAAAAATGCGTACAGATAAATTATTTCTGGTTAAAACCGTCTCCTATCTATATTCCGTGATACCAACAACTTTTCTATCCAAGAACAGAGTGTTCCATCCCATTTACCGTAGTTACTAAGCGTGACGTTGCGAATCCTGATTTCTTGGCGTCAAGACCTGAACGCATTTTTCTATCTTTAGCAAATTATCGTGCCACGGGCTAATCAGACCGACTCACGTCACCGATATTCGTAGTTACCATATTCACTACGCTCCCGAGCGTGGTAAGCAAATAGTTAAGATTTCAAGAAGGCTGGAGCGGTCAGCGTAGTAATATATCACAAGCTTGGAACGAAAATAGTAAGTAATAGTTACTATTGTTAGAAAGATGGAACACGCTCAAGAGTTCTGCGTAGGCAAACTAGGTAGCTGACTGGGTTCCCCAGCGTTGATTGTAAGGAAATTCTCGCCTGAAATTGACCCAGACAAAATGAAACATATTTCGATCCGATTTCAGGTTAGTTTCTTCCTGGGATCGACCTGCACTTGGCTCCGCCCGAGCTACGGGTGGAAAAGAACCTGCAAGGGGCCGAAGAGGCAATCACAGAAAAATTGTACCTTTGTCTATATCTGCACTTTAGTCTGCTTGTAAGTTTTCTAAAGTCTAAGTACATTAGAAAAAATTGTTGAAGTTTTTTTTAATACCAAAAAGGGGGCCCGGACTCTTAGTGCCTAGGGGCCTTTGACTTTTATGTCCGTGCCTGATGCTTTACTTGAACATAATGAGCAGGGCCGTATTCAGTGGGGATGGGGTTTGCCCCCCCCCCCCCTCCGAAAAAAATAATTGTTGGGTTTTAACCTCTTGATCCATGTTATGGTCTTACTGTTTGCTATGGATCAGGTCCGACCCGCGTGTAGACCCCCCCCCCCCCACAAATAAATTCCTGACAACGAGATTTTCTTGTCTCCCCCCAGATAATCTGTCAGTAATTCTGTATCCAGACATTTTCACATCGTGGCTAAACTTCAAAACCACTGAAACTCGTATTTATAACAGACCATTAAATGCCTACTGGTATTTCTGGTTAGCTTCATGGAGCCTTATTTAGGAACAGCGTCTGTCGCTCCCACAGCCTGAGTATTGGCAATAAAAATTTGCCTAATTAGACAAAATTTTCACCTTACACAAGAGCCGGCTACTAGGACTATTCGGCCAAAGGTAAACCGAATAAGCTCAGAAACTGTCCGACTCAGCTTATGATGTTTTCACATAGAACGTGTTCCATCCTACTTACCTTAGGTACTACGCGTGACGTCACAAATCCTGTCTTCTTTGTGTCAAGACTGGAACATATTTTTCTATTTTCGTCAAAATACGTGCCACGGGCTGAACGGGCCAATCGAGTCGCAGAGATCGTTCTTACCACGCTAACTACGCTCCCGAGCGTGGTAAACAAATAGTGATTCTTAATTACTATTTTGATAAGGTTGGAACGGTCAGCGTATTAATTTTTCCCGAGGTTAACTAATAGTTACTATTGTTAGAAGGGTGGAACACGCTCATATACTCCAGTCACTCAACTATGGTTGCTGCAGAATATTGGGCACAAGGTTAGAATTTTAAATTCTTTAAAGATTACCATTCTTTCGTACGGGAGACGATGATCTTTATGGTTTTAATATTCTCTGTAATGAAGAACCTGGCTGTCTACACCGCTAAATACAGTCATATCTCTTCACCAGTTTTAAGCGTCCCTTTAGGGCTTAGATAACAGATGCTCAGATGAATCTTTAGCGACTGACGAAAGCGGGAAAAACGTTTAAACAGTACTAAATTGTGATAGAGTAGCTGCTGGAGAAACCATAGGTGTCAAGAAGATGGACTAGAATGAAATACATTCCCGCAACAAAAACTAACAGCTTCTTTAAACGTAACCGGAACTGCTAGACCATTCATTCTATCCAGGCGGCGGTTGCCCAGTAGCGCGCTGAAGGTAGTTCCAGACGTGGAAATTTTAACAATGAATGAATGCAATTTATTAATCTACTACACTTGACATGGTAAACAAGCTAGGGGCTCACATGGCACTTGCAAGGCTGGGACAGAGGATGAAAGTAGGAATTGCCAATTAGTGGCTTTGTTCTGATCATTTTTAAAGTTTAACTGAAAAGGGCAGAGAAGGGACAGTCTTGTTACCCCTCACTTATTCACTTGGAGAGGCTTGAAGACCCGATGAAATGCGTTACTTGGTTGCTCCACTATTCATGAATAACCAATTTTCAAATAGTGGAATTACCCTGTCAGATTTGTGGTACTACCTGTGTCGCATGCTTGACGAGAAAGATTTATGAATTTTTTTTTTGTTGAGGCACTAAGCAGTCTTCGCCAGCTTATCACCACCCACTGAAAAGCAGCGTCTGTGTGCCGATTCAAATATTCCGCGTCATAGTAGAATTTACGCTGAGGGGACAGCGGTAGATACTCTGAACCTCACTACGAGAGCAGATAGTGTAAAATCAAAAAACCTCTTAGCAGAATCCAAATAACTCAGTGTATTCAACTAAATGATACAAAAATAAGTTTGCTTTTCAGTTAAACTTTAAGCAAATGAGATAAGACTGATTATGGGCCCTTGGAATCCACAAGAATGTATCGTTTGGTCCAAAGTCTTTTACTTTTGCACTCTGATGTGATAATACTTCAAGGGTGCTAGAAATTCATCTGTGAGCAATTCTTGTAAGTGTATTAGTTAATTTGTTTCGTGTCTGTGTATATCGTAAATTTGTATTCCTATTCTAGCTTTTAGCTATTTGAATTAAACTTGATTGATCGAAAACAAAAAAAAAGCAAAAATCTTCATGGGCCTTTGGGGATCCTGAATAAATATTGTTTGGTCAAATTTTTTTTTTCACTTTTCCGTTAAGATGTCGACTTTAAAGTGCTAGAAATTCACTTTTGAGCAAAACCCTTGTGTCACGAATGATCATGGACCCTCGGTGATCATGAAATGTGTTGTTTGGTCAAAAGTATTTTTTTTTTACATTACGATTAAGACGCGAACTTTAAGGGAGATCGAAGTTCTTTCTAAGCAAAACCCTTGAGGCAACCCATCGGCTGATGGAGATGATGGAAATCTTGCTTAAAGTTTAACTGAACAGGCAACTTATTTTTACGTCTTAGATTCAAATACATTGAATTATTACAACACCTATTGGGGATTTTCATTCTGTCCACAGTAGTCTTCAGTAGGGACGTTGGAAATGTGGACGCTTTCCCATGGTGAATCCGTCCACAATTCGCCCGCGAAAATCACTGCACTATCACTACACAAGACACATCACTATCTAGCCCTAGTTTTTGGCACTGCAGACTCCAGACACTTCTTTGTTTATTTGATACACAATTTATGTACTCGTTTGCTGCTGGTATTGTTGCCAAATGTTCCAGGCACCATAGAGATATCACAAAAACGGGAAGAGCGGCAAGCACAATGGGATAATCGATTATTTGGAAATATCAGAAAAACAAACTAACGCTTTTTCATCGGGTTTTCAAGATTACTTAAGCGAACAAGTGATGGGTAACTAGACTGTAGTATCCTAGCCCTTTTCGGTTAAACTTTAAAGCACAACTCTTACTAGAAATGATCTTCTGCCCATAAAATGGATCAGATAAAATGTGTTCGAAAATACCATTACATTCCACCTGAAACTAGCGATTCTCTTGTTAGCGCTTTTCGATTGTATCCAGCCTTCCTGCTCTCCGACGCGGCGGCTGGGCGCAAAAGATTTGAAAATTGAACGTGCCTTGGTTATAAAGTGGGAAAAATAAGCAAATAAAAGACATAACAAACAGAAGATTAGCATATCCTTATGTGTGAAAGAGTTGTAAAAGAAAATTAAGATTCTGGCAAACTTTTCGTTAGGTGGCGGGAAAAGTCGGCGAGGCTGAAAAAGCGCTAAAAATTCGTAGTTACGAAACGAAACAATGGAGAAAGGTGGGGATTTTAGAAGATTTTAATTCCATACTGGAGCTAAGTACATTATAAAGGGCAGAATAAGCAAAAAGAGTCCTTTAAAAGTATTTTTGTACTTTACGGTTAACATGAGTACTTTAAGGGATGGTCGGATCTGGGAAATGACAATTTCAAAGCCAATCTTGTCGAGTCTATGATGCTCTTCGTTCACTTCACGAATCAGTCGGAATCGAGCAGAGCAAAATAACACTAAGGAGTAGCGCCAAGACCTATGCTTTTCATGCTTCACAATCGGGCCATACTTGTAGCGTCGCCCACTAAAGGGCGATGTCTGGAAAGCTCCGCGAGCTTATGCGCCGCGCCGGCTGTTTTTGCGACTTCGGCTAAAACTCGCTTCGCTTTCCAAAGCTGTTCTCTCGCTCCGTTAGTTTCCGCTAGCCCTTGGAAAGCGGATCTACTTCGCGAGTGGAAAGTGACTTCGGCATGTGAGCGGCAAGTTGTAAAAGTGCAACCGAGGCGCCGTTTGTTCTTGCGCTAGGCGGGTTCTCAATTTGCTTTTCGGAAAGCGAACCCAAGAGATCGCACTTAAGCTTGTGGTATTTAAAGCGAGACAAACTTGCGGGTTTAGAAATTTCTAGTAAAGCTCTCTGTACACATCGAAGAAACAGAAGATATTGTATCTTTTTTTTTTCTTTGGAATTTTAAGTTATTAGAGCCAGTGCTGGTGCAAGACTAATTGAGTTTCAGTAGGGGCGTTCACTATCGCTAATGGTGCTATTGTCGCTGCTACTCCAGTGTGTCTCACTTTTCTCAAGTCTTGGCGCTTCTGCCTAGTACTATTTTGCTCTGGAATCAGAGTTGTAACAGAAAGCGTTAGATTCAATGAAGTTGGATTGCCCTTTTTACATGAGTGTAATTATTAATTAATATGTTAACTCACTCCTCCTTTAAGTGTTGTTTATGTCATATAAGTGTCAGTTAACATATACGAGTGTAAAATTACAGTATTGCCATGTTGTATTTGGTAATCAATGTAGATGAGAGAAGATCTTTTTTTTTCCTTAGGGTTTCTGTGTTGGACTAGTAAAGCTATCAGCTCAACATCAACAAGAACTGGTGAAGAAATCCAAGGAAACAGATTTATCACATCTCAGTGCCTCTTAATGGGATGCTGTGTCCGAATTAAATCGTGGCCACATATCTTTCCCGGTTGAGTGGACATGTTGGAACAACGTTGCATGTTAAAACACAATTCCGTTTTTTGTTTCACACGTACACTTAGAGTTGGCGGAAGCATGGGCCCATTGGTTTAAAGTTCAATGGGTACATCAAACTACCCCAATCCCACTGTGTAACAATCTAGGAACAATGCTTACACTCTAGATCAGCAGCTTTTTCAGCATTTTCCTCTCTGTGATATTCCAAAGCGTAATTTTTTGGGCCAGTACATGCTCAATTTACTAGCTTGGACAAAGATAAAAGTGATGTTTCTTATAATACTTAGCAGATCTTTATTTTATGCGCACATCAGCTTGTATAATTCAGATCTGAATAGGTTATTTGTTTTTTAATGATTTTTGTAGCTATGTTATTTTTTATAAGCTTATTGCATATTCTGGTCGAGATTCTGGTACGTTTTATAAAGCCAGTTAATCAAGCTTCACAACACTATTCCACAAAGAAAAACTTTTAATAGCAGACAAGAGACCATACCAGTTGATAGGAGTGACAGATCATTGTGAGTGATTTACTGATTGATATATTGATATAATAATAATAATAATGTATTTGAAGCCTTAGGGCCATATACAAAAAACTAAATATAAAACTTCATACTAAAACTGTTATCACACTACATAAACTAAACTACACTGGCCCGATCAACTTTTATTTTACCACTAAAGTAAGTAATTTATTTATAACCCGCCGTTTTCAGAAAGCGGAGTAAATGAAGAAAGTAAATAAAACACATAAACATACACAAAAAGACACTTAATTTCAATCATCGGCCAGGAAGCAGTGTAGAAGGCCGTGCGCTGGTTGGGTTCTGTTGTCAATGATTTTTTATAGCGACGAAGAAACATTTTTTTTTTTTTTTTTTTTTAATTGTTAAATAGGAATTAAATAGGAATCTACATACTGCACTAATTGCACCTGGAGATGTGCTCTTCATGATACCAGGAAACGGTATCTCCCTATCCCCGCAGCAGGATTCCTTTAAGCTCGCGACACCGTGCAACCAATTGGGCTGGCTCATCGTCTCCCTCGCCGCAAAGGGAAAAGGGACTGTTCGTACTGGGGGGGAACTATTTTTTTGTCTTACCAAACTTACTTTTCGCGCGTAATGGTAGACAGTTCGCTAGCACCTGGATCCAGAGGGTGAGGTAGGTTTCTGGGAAGTTCCCCTTCATATAAAATTCTTGTCCAAAACTCTCTTTAACCATTTTATAATTTGCTAATGAAGTTGATATAATGTGTCCGTCTTTATCGGGCCCCGGCCTGTTATGGGTGGTACACAGGCCCGTATCCAGGAATTTATTTCGAGGGGGGGGGCCTTTTGGGGGGGGGGGGGGGGGGTTGCCAGTGGGTCGGACAAAAAAGACACAGATCAGAGGGAAAAGCCTATAAAAATGATTATTTGTGTATGTTCCGGGGGGGGGGGGCAACCCCCCTACCCTTGGATACGGCCTTGGTGGTAAAAAAAAAAAAATATTCTTTGAGCCCAAGCTGACTTTGAAACATTTATTCCAACAATGTTTTCAACGGATACGTCAGCTACGATTCTTCATGGTACTTGATTCTTGGTTACTATGATTCTTGGTGGTACATAAATAAATAGGGAAAACAGATCAAACATGTATGTCTTGTGCAATATTATCACCAGTATGTTTATCATTTCTCCTTATTACGATTCTCTTTTCTCATTTTCATACCCGACCTTTATCTGGCTCCAACCTGTTGATGGGTAATAAACAAACCAATAAATCAATAGGTGAATAAAGATCTGAAATGTATTTCTGATATACTGCTCTGATAATATCAGTATTTTTTTGTTTCTATCATTTTCTTTTTATCATGTTCCTCTTTGTCATTTCTGTATTTCGGCTTAGTCTGGTCCCAACCTGTTGGTGGGTAATAAACAAACAAATAAATTAATAGGTGAATAAAGATCTGACAGGCTTTTTTATGCATTGCTCTGATAATTATCAGTAGTTTGTCTGATTATGATTTTTGTCCTAGGTCTTTATCCGGACAGTCTATTAATGGGCGATAAACAAATAAATACATCAATAGACGAACAAAGATCTTACACAAATTTCTTAAGCACTGCTCTGGTAATTATCAGTATTTTTTATTTTTATCATTTTCTTTTTATCATGGTACTCTTTATCACTATTATTGTGTTTCGCCTTAATCTGGTCCCAACCGTTGACATACACAAACAAATAAATCACTAGGAGAATAGAGATCTGACATATATTTCTTATGCATTGCTCTGACAAGGGATGAATATTTTTATCTCTTTATCATTTTCGCCTTATTAATAATTTGTGTATGATATATGTCCTCCGTTTTTATCTGGCTACGATCTGTTGATAGGTAATAAACAAGCAAATAAATCAATAGGTGAACAAAGATCTGACGTGAATTTTATAAGCTCAAAAATTCTCCACACTCATTCTGGTAAGTAGCCAAGCTCGTTTGCTCTGTCAACAATTCAACTCAAGAGATCACGATCATCTCAGCGGTACTTGACGCTGACGGCCGCCTCTAAAGAAACTATACAATACCCTGTGGTGAAGACGCCGCAGGTGATAGCATAGACACTTGCCACCACACTAATAGACAGAAGCAATTGCCGAAAATGGCGCCCAGCAGAGGTGATGACAAGGTTGAAGTATGGGACCCGACAGGCAGGGTTGCCCATGGGTGGTGATTTATTGCCATCTACAGTTTTGTTTCGGTTTGCATCATCAAATTACTCGGATTTTTCAGGTCATGGATTACAGAAAAAAAACTACAAAACTTAAAAAAAATTTAGCCAAACTTTGAGATTTGTCTCTGTTTTTATCTCTAAATTGCAAGGTTTTGGAGATTTTCAAGTAAAAAATTACACAAAAATAACAAACTTTAAAAACAAATCGCCAAGCTTTGCAATTTATTTCTGTGCTTATCTCCAAACTACAAGGTTTTCAAAAATAAAAATCACGGAAGTTCCCGCGCGTACTCGCTGCGGTTCTCTTTTTGGTATTTTTTTTTAACAACGGGGTGGTTTATATTTATGTGACGTGGCACCCGTGCGGACAGGAAAACACGCACGCACGGTCATTACATTGCAATCAGACAAAGAGGCAAGTTCGGCATTTCTATCACGATAGTGTTGCTATTGGCTGTACAGTTCATCCCTTTCCTGGATCCTGTGATGGTAAGCACATGCCTTCCCTATTTGTTCTTAAGGGGATAGCACGATATTACATAAGAGTATCAATCTTGGGAAAATGCATAACCAATGATAGTTTGAAAAAGTACTCCAGTACCGTGAAACATTACAGTAACACGATTGCAAACAGTAGTTGTCATTCACATATTTAATTTTCATTTTTTTCACCTTCTCCGAGCTTCATCTTTTTGTTAATCTAACTTTTGCTCGCTCACTGCTGATAAAAACAAACGACGCGTTTGCCTTACGGTAGCATGCCTTCATTAAAATCTAAATTAAACTGATGTTTTGTTCACTCATGATAACGACACTAATTACAGTGCTGGGAACACCACGCTACAAAGTATCAACCAGCTGATGGGGCATTATTTCCTTCTTGTCCCCTTGCCAAATTTCTGCCGGAACTGCTCTCAGCACAGAAAACGGTCGGATGTAGCATTCTCTCAGCATCATGGTCTATTCTTTATTTGTTCTTTTTCTTATTTGCTCCACTATTTCATTCTTGCAGAAGTGGTTAATAAAGGCATTTATCATTCAGATTCCGAAGGGCAGAAATGGAGGCGAATACACAGTAAAAATGGTCTCCGCTTTCACATAACTTAATCTGCAGTATTTGGTATTCTTGCTTTTTAATCCTCATCGGATTTTAACTCTCCGAAATCGGAATAAAAATTCCCGGATTCGTTTATGCACAGTTACTAAAGCCCGACGTGCGAGAGATACAGTGAATTACAGTGTATGTCAACCTGTCTTTTGTTGTTTTCTTTTGAATGAGAATAACGTCCGTCTGGACAGCAAGAACACTGTAAGAAAAAATCTTGCAGTATTTGTTACTGGGATTACTCTTGTTTCAACTAAGATAAGATTATCTCTAATTCGGATTAATCTTATCCTAGTGGAGATAAGATTAATCGCAGTAGCAAATACTACAGTTAACTTCAATCCTTACTCGGAGAAAACTTTTTACAGTGAAGACATGATATGGCTAAGAGATAAGCTTGCACAGGGAAACATTTGTTATATGTTAGTTATGGTGTATATTTAATGAGTCAGATGTTAAAATTATGTAAGTGTTTCAATAAGTTTGTGAAATACCTGTTGAGAATTCTACCTTGATAAAGCAGCAATAGCGTATCAAGGAAGTATAAAGTAGACCAGCTCATAATTGCTGTGCAGAAGCGTTTAATGCGGTATAGGGAAGGTTTTGACCCGACAAGGGACTTGTATAGTTTACTGAAACAGATATTTCGTTGTAGGTACGGTAGTGGCGCTTACTGTATTCGTTCTCTCTGTATTTCCTATTACATTTGTGTGTGCTTGTACATTACGATGGGCAGGGCCGTATCCAGGGGGGCTAGGGGTAGGGGGTTGACCCCCCCCCGAAACATACAAAAAAAATTATTTTGTATAGGCTTTTCCCTCTGATCTATGTCTTTCCTGTACTTTTTTGTCCGACCGGCAGGCAAGGCCGTATCCAGGGGGGGGGGAAGGATTAGGGGGTTGAACCCCCCGCCCCCCGAAATGTACAAAAGTAGTCATTTTTATAGGCTTTTCCCTCTGATCCATGTGTTTTTTGTACTTTTTTGTCTGACCAGCAGGCAAAACCCTCCCCCAAAGGCACCCCCCCCCCCCGAAATAAATTCCTGGATACGGGCCTGATGGTGGGTAATAAAATTAATAGTAATATGTGCTTTCGCTCGCCTGCATAATTCCCCATTTCCACCCTGCCGTCCGAGGTTTGCAGAAATTAGAACTATGCGGAAGCATGGAAAGCGAATGAATGTAACTTGTGTACGTATCCGGCAGACTGTAAAGAGAATTCGACCTGTTTACGTTGACTGCTTTCTGCGCCTAGGAAAGTTAGCACTATAGTGTAAGATCCTACCACCTAAGATACCGACAGATAACACCCATGTGTTAGATCGCCATACATTTTGATAATTGTGCAGCATAAAGGTGCTACTTCTCGCAAAAACAGCTAAAACCTAAATCGATGGCAAATATGGTCAGGATGCTATGAGCCCAAAGCACGGCAAGTCGCAAAACAAAGAAAGACTACGATTGAACCTAAAAGCCAGATGACACTATCGAAGCTTCAAATATAAAACTAAGACAAAGGTTTCGATGGGATTACAAACGAGATTGTATATTGTATACTAATCTGAAGGAGCTGTGCCGCAACGACAGTGATTAGTTGCTATTGCAGCCGTGCCCGTTTTCTGTGCCCTAGCTGTACAGAGAGGTATCCTTCTGGATATCTTTTGCATTAGGTGAAGTTCCTTTTTTTTGGTTTTGTTTGTGTATGTTTTTGCAAGTCGCTTGTTAATGTAGTCATTTTGATAGAAATAAAATATAAATAAAATATCAAAATGAAGTATGACAACGCCCTACCAACAGTCCAAACAATTAGAAGAAAATATTACTAGCACAACCAAACAACGCAAGTCACCCGGAGTGTGTTCTACTCTACTTACCGTAGGGGAGATGTGGGGGAGATGGGACATGGTACCGTTGTGAAGAAAACTTTGTTGAAAAATTCCGCCTCAATGACGGACGACATGTCATCTAGCAGTAAGGATACATGTGTTTTCCCGAACAAATCCACAAATATTTTATCAGAGATTTTAGGTGAGAAATTTTGTATGGGTGTTTGAGTAAGAAAGGGTCCAGTTTTTATGAAATATCTTTTGGCCAATTCATTGGAAGGTAATGATAATTTTTTCGTCAGAAGCAGTTTTTTCTTGGCTACAAAACAGTGTTCAGTGGTTTATCTATGTTGACATCTAGTGATACAAAAATGAATCTTTCTGGAAAGTTGCACGCCTGGGTACCCTGGGACACGTGTTCCTGGGTACCCTGGGACACCTTTTTTCCATTGTGTCCCAGGGTACCTTCAAGGGAATTATGCAAACTTCCTGAAACGGAAACTCCCTACTTGGAAATTCATATTTCCAGAGCCATAGGATGGAGCTTTTGTGACAACAGAAGATCGCCTTAGGTCTACCATGACCAGAACTTAGTGGGGCCGCAGGACGTCAATTGAAAGCCCTGACTTTCTATATCGACCTTTTGCAGTATCTTGTTGCATAAATACTGCTACAGGCTTTGTCTTATGTTTTTATTTTTTTTTGTGAAGTTGACAACCGGTTTGTTAAAAACTAAATTTAGTCAAAAAGGGCATTGTGTCCTAGGTACCCTGAAGCATGTACCAGAGTACCCGGGGGTCAGGGTACTCTGGGACAGAAGAGGAGGGTTAGGAAAATCGTCAGTAGCAAAAAAACTAATCAGGTAAATAATCTGTAAAAATCTGGAAGAAAGCATAATCAATTCCACTTAATTCAGTACCAAAATCAAGTAATTTGGCCAAAGGGTTCCGTAGATATCCGTCATGCACTTGAACATGTCCCAGGGTACCCACATCTCCCATCTACTACGCATCTACTACTCCTACTACTACTACTCCCATCTTCTCACAGAATCTGGCTACTTGGCGTCAAGGCTGGAAGGAATTATTTTTGCAAAATATCGTGACACGGGCTAATCGGGCCAATCATGTCACAGAGATATCAGTTACCACGTTACTGCACTCAGGAGCGTGGTGAGTAAACAGTAACTATTGATTACTATTCCGAGAAGGTCGGAATGTTCAGCGTAGTAAGAAGGGTGGAACACGCTCTTGATGGCAACGAGCTATACCTGGGGTATGTCAGCTCTACCTCAGGCTTCAAAAGGCTCCCCCATCGCCGATTAGAGGTGTCATACATAATTTTTATCTGCCTCGCTAATGACAAAAAGGCAGCAAAAGGTTTAGGATACACTGTAAAAAGTTTCTCCGAGTAAGGATTGAAGTTAACTGCAGTCTTTGCCATTGGGATTTATCTCATCTCTACTGGTTTCTGATCATCCGAATTAGAGATAAGCTTATCTCAGTAGACACAAGATTAATCCCGGTAGCAAATACTGCACGATTTTTTTTACAGTGTAGACTTTGCTGTCACAAACCCCATAATCTACCCAGGTACGTATCCAGGAATTTTGTTTCGGAGGGGTTTTCCCTGCGGGTCGGACCTAGTCCATAGCACAAAGTACTAAAACGACTTAGATCAGAGGTCCAGGTCTATAAAATAATGATTATTTTTGCACGTTTTGGAGGGGGTTTGGACCCCCTAACCCTCCCCCCTTCTATATACGGCCCTGAATCTACCCCGTTAATGTTCTCGTGTGATTTCTCGAGGGTTTTTTGACAGAATTGCAAGTTTATTGACTACAGTGATTTGACGGAATATTCATCAAAAGAGCCGGCGGCGAAATTGCATAATCTTCCTAAATTTTTCACAGCTGTGTAAAGAGGTGGTTTCTGACGGATTCCGGCCAAAATATCGGCCCACCGCGTGACCGAATATATCGACTGAGCACGTTCCGTCATCACCGGATTCCGGCCAAACTATCGACCCGACAGGTGATTCAGTACATCGATTCAAGGTGCTTCGTCATCTCAAAGTGAATAAAAAGTGTCACATTTTTTTCTTCGGGGCTGATTTTTTACGTGAACTTCTTTGAGGTAATAATAAAGTTATTTTTTTCTTTGGCTGTTTAAAACAAAATTCCTCTCGAGTAGGGGTTTCGGAACAGCAGTCTCTTGTATCTTCTTGATATTAAAAGAAAACCGGATTCGTTGTTTTTGTTGCGATTTATTTCTTATTTAAATTTTTTCTCTTTTTTGTACACACTATCAATCTTCCTCTCGCGATGGGTAGATACAAATGGATAAGAACAATAAATTTTAAACATTGTACACTAAGGCCACCTCAGACAAAAAACCACAAAATACCATCCACATATTCCCTTACTCCAAATGTCTTTACATACAAAACTATGACAATATCTGTCTTCATCAATTCTGACGAACAAATCTGTCTGATTTCACATGTCCTTGCGCATGCGCAAATGGCGGCGTTTTTAATCGCATAGCCCAAAGGCATTTCGGATCTTGAATCCATAACGTATAATTTGCCCAGGTTTTCTGGCAAAGGGGGTTCAGCCATCATTAAAGGAATCATCTACTACAACAAAACAGGTTTCACATAGAGATATAGGACATAATTTATACCTTTACGTTTCAGAAGCAAATGCTGGTGGAGATTTCCATGTGGCGTACAGAAAAAGATTTTTGAGAAGCACTGTCTATTTAAATACTGCTATTTTATTATAATTATCTGCATTTCAGCACATCTAATCACCATTTAATAGGGTATAACACGTGGCTGCAAGATGATTAGGTTTTGAAAAACCCAAAATCAGAGCTCTAGGTCGTACTTATGATAGAAATTCATTCTACTTCACTAGTATTTCATCCATTCCCGTTCCCGGGCTTCTTCACTTCACAAAATCTCCTCTATTAGCAACACACTGATTATCACGCTTGCCATAATTTGTGCCCTTACGCGACGAATCAGGCACCCGATCATTGTTTTCGATAAGCTGTTTCCGTCCAAAGACCGGTTTTGCAAATTTTGGCAAGGCAAGGGGCGTGGAAAGAGGCTAAAAACAGTCAAAGCCGTGTGTAATTTTCTGTAAGTATAGCTTAGTTGTAAAGTGGTCAACTATCTCACAACATTTGAGCAGAAGCACTATGCAGTGGGAGGCGTCCTTTAAAGGACTCCTCGCACTATTTACTCTTCAACTTACAGTATTTAAAAATACTAGAATACTGTAAAACTATGCTGTGCTTTCAGCAGATAACCCACGTTTTTGGCTGTTTTAAGCCTTTTTCCGAGACCCATTTACTTGTAGCGAAAACAAAAATTTACTTAACCGTTTTTCTGATAGAAAAACTTCTCGCAGTCAACCGTCGACAGCGTGATACACAACGAAGGTAGCAAAACACGGCAAGTAAGAAAATCAGCGTTGTTTTGTTACAGGGGTTAGAATGTACCTTACGAAATTGGGGTCTCCGGGTTTAGAAATATATGGAGCAACTGTGGAAGTAGGTTGCATTATTATTATAGGTAAGACAGGTCCTTTAACGAGTAGTATATGCGATTATCTGAATAGCTCTTTCCTATCATTTCTTAAAACATATGCTAGTCACGAAAACGAGATATGTGATTTCTTTTTCCACGAATATTTGTTTTTATTCACAGTCAGCTAGTTCATTCATCAATCTTATGGCAGTGACGTCTGTCTGTTTTACACGTTTGCTAGTTGGGGCTCATGGACGTCACCTAGGACGATGAAACTTGGCACACATACAACAGATAACATAACTCGGTACTCCTAGGAAACCCTCCTTTCGTGGATCCGGTCATCCATGAGAGGTGGGATTGGGGGGGGGGGGGGGGTCAGGATCTGTGAATCGTGACTTGCTTGAGTTGCGAACAGCTGATCCGTAGTGAAACTTGAAGGGGGGGGGGGTAGGAGAGATGTTCACTCTTGTGTCCGAACCGCATCTGGTACCGGTTGAAGGAGTTGGAGGGGTGAGGGGTCCCGGAAACTTTCTGAGACACACAGGCACCGGTACAAAGGTCACGTGCCCTAGATTTGCCGTTTTCAAATCTAGACGGGACCAACCTCGGTGAACAGAGTTGAAAAGGGATACCGGACATTTCTGGAAATGATCCAATTAGACTTCAACATGACGGGAGAGCATTAGATGTGCCAATCATGGGTTCGGACGGAATTTCGCCACGGTGGGAAGATTGGGGGCAGGGTCCATGCTATCTTGTGACATGCGTCGGGGTGAACCGGGTTGTATAATTTGGGTACAACTTTTACAGCACAAAAGTCATATGCTCTAGATGTCCCACTTTGGGGTTTGGGCAGGATCAGACATCGGTGGGTGAATTTAATTAGGAGGGGAGTACGGGATATTTCTGCAAATGCAATTTTCGAGCCGAATGGGTGATCCGATCCGAGAGAAGCTCGATGAATGGTAGAAGGTGATGCCCGAAATGTGCCATTCTGCGTCCGAATCACATCCAGCGGAAAGAGTTAACTTTTGCGGTAGGGCCAAATCGATGGAGCGACTGGGATGAAAATTGGGCGATAAAAAGATCATCTCCTCTGAATGTATTCATTTTGGATCACGGACATGTCCGATCACTGTGTGGCAGTGGAAAGAGTGCCAGGCATTTCCCGGCAATGTAATTTTCAGTATGAATGGAAGATCGGGCATGAGCAAAACTTGAGGTGTGGTAGAAGCAAATTGTTCCAGATGTTCCAATTACAGCTTCAAAATGCATCCGGCTAAAGCGAGGGTGGGCTTTTGTGACCCGCTCATTCACTTTCTTGTGCAACCATACCCTTATAAATGCTGTGTGATCTCGTAGGTCCAGTATTTGCAGCATAGAACCGAATGTAGCTCCACATAAATGACTACGACACGTTTGTCACAACCAAGGGCACTGTCAGAAGTTTGATAACAGATAACACATAATATTCCTTCAGCCCAAGTGGACTGCGAATCATATTTGGCAATACAAAACGGACACGTCAGCTACATTTTATTAGAGCTATATTTCGTCCCTTCTTGGCAAGGGTCCTTTTCAGGCTCAAATCGCTTAAGCTGGAAAATGAACTTGTGGAAAAACAATCAAACTTCTTCCTTAAATCTCATTTTGTGAATTTCTTCCTTGAAAATTGCTTAGAGTTAAAGCTGGTGCTGTGATTTCAGTTTGGAAACGGCTGCTGCTTCTGCAGCTCGATTGGGTCTTTGATATCACGTTGCGCATCCTTGTGTTTCCGTTATAAAAACGTATCTGTTTTGATCCCTTTAAATGTTATCTTTTTCTTAACAGAAATTTTGTCTCGAAACATACTAATTAAAAAGGGTCATAACAGAACTCGTAACAGAAATCCGGCATCTTACATAAATTCAACCGAAAGATCATATGTTATCGTTTATCAAACTTCTGACAGTGAGTTATCCTTTTGTTACAAAGTTCTTTACGACCGAGAAAGCAAATTCTTTAAACGCGCCATCTTGTGTCCGTGTTAGGGCGCTCCTGCTATGAAGTCACTGTTAATCAGCAAAAACATTCATATAAAATATGGCATTTCCAATGTCACTCGCTCCGCCCTTCCTCTCTAAACAGCCAATCGGCGACTGAAAGGGTTGGTCACGAGCAATTGCGTTGCGTAAATGTCTCACTAAAAAGTCAATAGCTTCAAAGATAAAAGCAATTACTGCATTCGCGAAAATTGCACGTACTGACCTGAAGGAATGAAAATTTCCACAGATCTTGCAATTCTGATGGAATAGTATGGGTATACGGAGTAGATGGGTATACGGAGTAGATGGGTATACGGAGTAGATGGGTATACGGAGTAGATGGGTATACGGAGTAGATGGGTATACGGAGTAGATGGGTATACGGAGTAGATGGGTATACGGAGTAGACAGAAAATCATCTGGAGGTTGACGAACCACATATTATCAACGGAAAGTGTACTTAAACCGGACAGATTCCGTCCCTTGATTGAACCAATCACTGCTGCCGACAATTCCCAAAGCTCTATTGTAGTCCGTCTAGCATGTCTATCGCGATGAGTACTATTATGATGGGTACATTTATTTATTTAGCAAAAATGACTAAACTGAACTTGACCACAATTAGAACTTATAACCGATGACAACATCATAGCCTCCTTATTTTCCTCGATTTTCTCTGCTTTACACATTACCAAGTGTCACTTGGAGAGTACGCCCCGATGTGTGGAGATATGAATGAGTGTGTGCGGCCTCTTATGTGTGGACGTCGGGAATTTAATGATTCCAGAAGAGGAATATTTGAGTAAATAAGTGTGATCAAAAAATGGATAAGTGTGATAAAAAACCCAATGTTTCAAGTGGGTAGATTCCGTAAGTTGTCAATGATCCACAGAGATAATATTCTGTACTTTTTAGCGACGGGTTACCCACTCCCCGGCACCTGTTGTACACCATTTCCCAGCACTGGTCAGCACCGACCGAAATCAGCAGTACTAGCGCCGGTGATTAAGCGATTCTGCTTCTTAACATGCTAATTTTAAGGTTATAACATGTGGAACCGGTGCCGGTTGGTGCGAGTCGGTGCCGGCACCGACCGGAGACCTCGGCACCGGGCACTTGCTGTACACTAAAATCGACAGTAGACAACCCCTCGCTTTTTAATGGTGGTTAGAGGTAAGGTTGTCATTTTGTTTCTTTGTATGTTTTACCATGGACCTCGGACTTTTAGAGTAATAAATATCCTATCATGTCGGCACTTGGAGTGTGACGTAAATAGGCTATCTAAGTAAACTTATGGTAGGCTAGTAGATAGTATTTTATCTTGCCCGATGTGTGGACAGGCGTTAATAAATACTGAGCATTTTCAAAGCGCCTGTGTATAGCTAAAATTAACAATTAATGAGGGGGGTTTTTGTAGTGCAAAATGGGGAAGAGGAGATGATATGGAGGATGAGAGAATAGGTTTCAGCTAGGAGTTCAAACTTTCGACAGGTTGCTTTCTTTGAGAATATGGAACAGGGTTTGGTAATTGTCGGTAATTGGTCGGTAAACTCAAATCCCTTTTTTCTTTAAGTCATAATCAACTTTATAGGAAAGAAAGCTGGACTAATTTAAATAAAATGTTAATCCGATAGTGTACAGATGTGGCGATGGTTGCTACAAATACTATCTGTTTTTTCGTGCACCGAACAAATGTTTGTATACTTTGTCCTGGATTTATGGTCCGTGTACATGGCCCAGCTTTTAGTAAGTCGAAGCCGAAACAGAGAACTTTATTGTGTATCTATACTATCGTTGCGTCATTGCAGATACCATGGTATCTGTTACCACGGTAACTGAATCTGCAGTTATCGTGGTATCTGATACACGGTGCTCTGCAAAAATGACTATTGCCGAAATTGCACTTTCCGAAGTCATCCCAAAGAAAAACAGATATCCAGTTACATCACTAAGTGCTAAACTTCTTTCTCATCAATCTGACAAAATTTGATGAAAGTGAGATGACTTTTCAGATACCACGACCTGTTACCACGGTCGGACCGTAGTATCTGAATATCTGATTCCACGATAACTGGCCAGATACCACGATAACTGCAAAAATACCTTTTGACCGTGGTACCAGATACCACGATAACTGCAAAAACGTAACAGATATCATGGTATCAGCACAAAGCAACTTATGATTACAACATTTTTAAGAGATTTGTGGTTTAGTATTTGTCTTAACACGCGTATGTTATGTTGTTTTCATAATATACACCAATTTGAGTTTTTCTTTTTGTAATTTACTCGCCAACTTCAGCGGAAAGGTGTTACTCGATTTTTTTGCAGTTGGATTCGATTTTCCTCTATCTTCACACGTTGCTTCGGTCCGAAAATTTCGGTTCGATGTGAGCAGAAAATAGTATACTTTTATGGAATCAAATTTTAAACTTGAGCAAAATTTTTTTCTCGGAACGACGATGGGCAGTAGTTTTAAAGACGCAAATGAAAAAAAAACCCGGCATACTGCGAATTTCACATGCGAGTTTTCAACTTTTCGCATGCAAAATCGGTGTATGCACGTACATATAGTCAAATTTTTTAGCATGCTATCCTGCTACAAAGCAATTAAATAGGTGGAGTTGCAAACATCTCAAGCCAATTATAAGACAGAATCTATAAGGAATAATTTGAGCTCCATAAAATCCCCAACAAACATGACATCACCCATGTTTCTCCAACTCTGAATTGCGCTTAAAGACCAGCTTGGGTAATCTCAGACGAAAAAAACACCTGCACGTCCTCCATGACTGACAGTGAGTTCGAGCAAAATGAAAGCCACTAGTTGTTAAAATGATTATATATCCCGCATTTCCCTTTGACGACGTTTCCAACCTCGTAACCTGGCACTAGAATGCAAGAATTAGTGTCAATTATCGATTATTAGTATCAGTTAAAAAAGCAAGGAAGTTGTAATTTTATTGACTTAACTTGTTGCCTCTCGCTACCAGGCTTGTCTGGTGGTAAGCGTCCAGTGTCAGACCGAGACTGAAACTATGGGGTGGGCAGACATATTTTCGGCCCCTCTAGCCAGGGGCGTCGCAAGGGGGGGGGTGCGGGGGGTGCAGCACCCCCCCCACCTTTTTGAGATTCGGTAAAATTTTGGGCCGGAGGCCCAAAAGTTTACTAAAATTGTTCGGTATTTTTTCGATTTACGGGGGTTCGGTAGTTATACAGACTCCTAAATAGGCTATCTGCACAAATCTCTTCGGTATAATGATCGGGATTCGGTATAGTTGCCAGTATTCGTTAGTTATCACGAATTTGGTGAGAGAATTTACTGAAATCATTTGGTAATTTTTCGATGCCGAAACTATTCGGTATATTTATAGAGATTCCGCAGTTACACAGACTCCCGAATAAGATATTGGTTCAGAATAATTCGGTGTCATTATTGGGATTCAGTAATTTATTAAGTGTAATTTCCAGGATTCGGAAGTTAACCACGAATCCTGACTTTGTTCCAGTTTCGACGAAAGTATACCGAATATGAATATTGTTCGGTAGTCTTTCGATACCGAAACAATTCGGTATAGTAACCGGGATACGGTGGTTATACAGAATCCCGAACACGCTATCGGTCTAAACTTATTCGGTATAATAACTGAGATTCGGTAACTTATTCGTTGTAATTGCCAGGATCCGGAAGTTACCACGAATCTCGAAATTCAGAAGAGGTCGAGTGAAGCACTGGTCGCAGACAAAGGGGATGATCTGTGATATCATCGATAGTCCTTACTTTTATTTTGGATCCCAAAAAGAAAACCTGATCATAAATATTTCGAAAATTCCGCCTGCAGCGCTTTTCGTAATGTTCTCTATTTTGTGGAAGGGCGCGTCATTTGACGGGGGTTTTAAGCCAGTTTTAGGATTGAGATTTCGAAACATTAAAAGCTAGAATCGGAATGGAAATTAAATTTGGCAGGAAAAAGTAACAACAAATTTCGCCTGCGGCGCTCACTTTACGTTATCATAGGTAGTATATTGACTAGACTACAAGCTGCTGCTGCTGTCGGAACGTCGCTCCATCCGTTTTCTAGAACTTCTCAAGAGTCTCGGTATTTCATCAACGGTAAATGATAGAATTTGTAAGAGAAGCAGTTAAATTTTAGCCTACAAAAACAAAAAAAAATGGATTTCGAAAATTTTCGCCTGCGGCGCTCGATTTAATTTTCTGTTGGCTATAATAGATATTTGCTGTTACTGCAATCATGCCCGGCAACGTATTCTCTATGTGGGCTTCGCCAAAACGCCGCCTAATAGTTGGCTTATCGTCGTTCATGCTGCCTTTTATTGTTACTCTTCTTACGAAATCCTTTCGGTTCCATAATTTAAAGCTCGAATTCTTAGTTCTAGGATACGGTAAAAATTTTGAAAGATTCGGTAAAATTTTGGCTCTGCACCCCCCCACCGAAAATGCACTTGCGACGCCCCTGCCTCTAGCATATCATTATGTCTTGCACTTTAACGAACCAAACATTTCATAATAATCTTATTACACAAAGCATTCTCTTCCAATATGCTAACCAACAAATTCCTCAGTGTTATTACAGCTCACTAAACATACATTTTTTTTAAAATATTAATGTTTTTTCTAAGTTTAAGGCTCACATGACAGGGTTGAAATACGAGAATGTACGATTGTCGAGGATCACAATTTAACGAGGCTTGAATACCCGACAAAACTGTGTTAGTCCATTGCTCTGCTATTCCCGAGTAACAATTTTTTATTTGTGAAAAAGATCTTTGAAACCTTTGGTAGCACTATGTAATTTTGCAGCAATAAAAAACATTTGCGTCCAGCCCCCCGTCTGAGAGAGGGAATGCTGGATAGCGTTCGGTAAAAGTGGTAAAAGATACCATGGTATCTTCAAAAACACAACTCATATTTCTGAGCCATTTTACTGTGAAAATAGCATTTCTGGTAAGAGTTATGCTTTAAGGGCTCCTAAAAACGACTGAATGAGTATTGTTGGTCTTCATTTCACATTTTTAGTCCAAAACTACAGCGATCAAAGTTATTTTATGTTCAAAGAATCATAGCTCCATTGCTTAGTGCTGCGGCAAACAAAACAATTTCTTGTGGAAAGTAATGGAGTTCTTTAGAACGATAGTTGCGTTTTTGCAGATACCATGGTATCTGATACCACGGTCAAAAGGCGTTTTTGCAGCTATCGTGATATCTGGCCATTTAACATGGTATCTGATATTCAGATACCACGGTCCGACCGTGGTAACTGATCGTGGTATCTGAATAAGTCATCTCATTTTCATCAGATTTTGTCAAATTAGTGAGAAAGAAGTTTAGCACTTATTGATGTAACTGGATATCACTTTTTCTTTTCGGATGACTTCGAAAAGTACAATTTCGGCAATAGTCGTGTTTGCAGAGGAACCGTGTATCAGATACCACGGTAACTGCAAAACGACTAATCGCAGATTCAGTTACCGTGGTAAAAGATACCATGGTATCTGCAAAAACGCAACTCATATTTCTGAGCCATTTTATTGTGAAAATATAATTTCTGGTAAGAGTTATGCTGTAAGGGATCCCAAAAACGAATGAATGAGTATTGTTGGTCTTCATTTCACATTTTTAGTCCAAAACTGCAGCGATCAAAGTTACTTTACGTCCAAAGAAGCGTACCTGTACTGCCTATTGCTGGGGCAAACAAACTCATTGTAACCAAGGCCTTATCCGGGGGGGGGGGCGTTTTATCCGTTTTATATATCCGTTTTATAGGCTTTTCCATCTGATCTATGTTTTATTTTACTTTTTTGTCCGATGCGCAGGCACCCCCCACACACACCGCCCCCCCCCCACACCGAAAAAAATTCCTGGATACGGGCCTGACTGTAACTCAGCATTATATTCAGTCACAAGAGCCATATAAGAGATTTTCAACTCAGCCCCTCAGATAATCCTTTGATAAGTTTGTCTCTACAGCAAACGATCCTTAATTAAAGCCTTCAAACTTGCCGACCTGATACATTTACAACCGTTGCTTGGACGTTAAGCACTAGCCTGTGTTTCTGCATTTTGGAGCTTGGCTAACGCCGCAAAAATTGTGTACCCTGTGACGCTAGCAGATGATTAACTACTCTGTCAGGCCCACAACGATTGTACTAAAGAATGTTTTCCATTCGCCATATGAGATTCTTTAGCCAAGTTAGTCGCTCAAGCAGGACGCCTTCAAGCAAGGGGCGTTTTTGGAAATTTTCGGAAGAGTAGAAAGCACAAGCAACCTGAAGACATAAGCCGTCAAATGAAGGTAATGTGAGTACTTCTTGTCCCAAAAGTGGGAGCCATGTTTGTTGAAAAAATCACACCGTGTTTAAGGATATTGAAAAGTGGACAATTTAGTGATGTGAGAATGTTTGAGAAATTCCTCCGGATTGGTCTGCGCCACTGCGAACTGTTTACTCAATAAAGGCATTCTTAGTTTGTTTTTTTCTTATATGCTGCTTATTATATTTACTTAAACATAATTCAGGTTTTTGTGTAAATCTATTCTATTCTATAACAGCAGGTGTGACGCTAAGAAAAAAACACATCAGAGAGCTCCATAAAATAATATAACATTTGAATTGTTTTATTTTATTATTTTGATAATAATCGTATCAAAGTCATCAAACATAGATAATCAAAAGCTCAATGTTTATCTTTCACATTATGTTGTCTAGCAGTTTTGCGAATAATTGAAAGCATAGAGAAGAGTTTTTGTAGCTAGGATTTACTAGAAGAGTTGTGTACAGGCCCGTATCTAGGAACTTATGTCGGGGGGGGGGGGGTGCCTGCGGGTCGCACAAAAAAGTGCAAAACAGACAGAGATCAGAGTTGAAAGCCTCTACAATTGAGTATTTTTGTATGTTACGGGGGGGGGGGGGGGGGGTCAACCCCCTAACCCCCCCCCCCCCCCTGGATACGGCCTTGGTTGTGTATTTGCTTTTCATTCATTTTGTATCTTGTTTCGTCTGCGATGGAACTCTGGCTTTAAGCAATATATATCATATAATATCATACCATCATATCATATTGTATCGCATATCAATACGGCAGATGTGTTAGATGCTATCAAATGAAGATCATTAACAGTTCAATACTTCAGCAACTTAGAGCTAAAGCTATAAAAAAGAAGATAATCAAATGCTCAATACTTTATAGGTATAAAATATATTACTATCAGCATACAAGATGCTATCATACGAAGACTGTCAATGGCGAATTACATCTTGCTGTTTCTGTCCACGTGATTTAAAAGCATGAAAACAAAGTATGCAGTTTTGAAAACATTGTAGTTGCCGGCAAAGATCAATGACTACAAATCGATGCGAGATATTAGCAAACATTCCTCAATCATTACGCGGATTGCCATCTTCATATAAAGATCACCAGTTTCTTCTTAACAGAACGATAGAGTCCTAAAAAGTATAAGAATAGCTCGACATTATATCATTTTAAGTGAAAAATAAAAAGTTTAAATATGCCTCCTCAAGGCTGTTTAGGACCTTTAGTTATCTGAATTTAAACGGAATAATTTCACGAAAGAAAGAAATAAAAAAAGAGAAAAAGACATAAGAACATTCGGAAACCTCTTTGACAGTTCTGTGTTTATTGTAGTGATTTTTTTTCTTTCTGGTTTTTCCTTGATTATTTTTTTTCTATTTTGAAGCAAGATAGGTATAGTTGAACGGAACGCAAATTAAATCTAATCTATTATTTTATCAATATCTTATCAATATATAAGGCAAATGGTGTATGAGGGAGGATTCTTCTTCCTATGTTTACTGTAGTGATTTTCTTTTCTTGTTCTTCTATTATTCTTTTTCTATTTTGAAGCAATGTATAGTGAAATGACACTATATATATATATATATAGTGAAGTGTTTTCTGATCATAATGTCCCGAATTTTTATGAGCTGCATTGGCTGTGTCGTGAGTCTCTGAGAAAGGCTTCTTGCAAGCGACAATACCCTTATTTGTCAATTGAGTACTTCGCTCCTACGGCTTTCACTTCCAGTATGGAAACAGTTATATGAGCCTATTGATAGAGGGTAATATGGTCTTGGTTTTGTTTTGTTTTTCATTTTATTAGTGTCGTTATGTGTGTTCTCAAATTATGGTCTTAGTTACTGGAATAAAATGTATTGAATTGAATTGAATATAGTGTATAAAATAGATATATTTTATTTATAATCCGACAAATACAGAATGTGGTAGCGGAGTAAAATGAATACACTGAATACACTGAAATTAAATTTGGTGTATTATCCTATACGTTAAGTGCTATATCTATATCAATCAATTAATCAATCAAGTTTAATCCGAATAGCTAAAAGCTAGGAGAGGAACACATATTTACAAAATACACAGACACAAAACAAATTAGCTAATACACAATATAACAGATATGACCAGAAATAAATGACGGGATGAAACTAAGTAAAAATTGGGCAGAAGAATTAGCAGGATCTGGAGAAAACTGATTGCTAGTTTGCTGATTTTAGCTAGTTTGACTGGTTGCCGATTGCTCGGAACGACGCACGGAAGACGGGTGGGGAGGGGAGAATAGATGGGCCATCTGTGGACAACACATTATCTTAGCTCCAAATTTGTTTGAAAGAGTTCTGTGAATTTAAGAACGTCAAGTTTAATGAGAGCCTCTATCTGTGAAGTCAGTGGTGTCCTTCAATATATGTGAAGTCCATGGTGTATATGAGGATTCTTATTTAATCTTATTACTGAAAGAAAACTTCTAAAGAATCCCCTGACACATCAATTTTTTTGTTAAATGGTTGCCTAGGTAATAAAGATGTCCCAGCTAGTTGGGCATAAAAGAGCCGCCGGATTGCACTTGTGACCACAGTAACTGATTTCACAGCCACTGTTAAAATGTCAACATATTTGGATTGGCCTTTGTGAACGCCGACAAAGGATAACCGTTAAGGGGTTTCGGACGAAAAATTCAATTGCAGGAAATGAATTAGAGGAAATATATAGGTTAAAGGAGACGCAGTGGAAACCAGTGTTATATGTACTAAACGGTATAAGAAGCTTGGGGGTGGTTGAAACTAAAAATGAAAAGGACACGTAACAAAATGTGTGGTAAATGACTGAAGGACCCAATCCAGATGATCACGAAAAAACAGTATTAAGGATGTTCCAGAAACTTAACAACTGTTAATAATCGTTAACTTTACTTCGGGTGGAGTTAACTGAAGCTTTAACAATCGTAACTTTTTCCAATTCTACAACTGTTAACTTTTTGCAACGATGCTCACCAACCATCGTTACAAAATCGTTAAGCTCTGGAACGGAAATTGTAGGTGGGCCGAGCTTAAATTTCGAACAACTACTAACAATTTATTAACAGTCGTTAAGTTCTGGAACCACGGCCGTATCCAGGAGGGGGGTAGGGGGTTGACCCCCCCCCGAAACCTAAAAAAATAACCATTTCTATAGGCTTTTCCCTCTGGTCTATGTGTGTTTTGTACTTTTTTGTCCGACCCGCAGGCAACCCCCCCCCCCCCAAATAAATTCCTGGACACGGGCCTGGGAGTAACCCTTTGACGAAGTGCAAATGTTGCAAAAAAAAAATCTTTAAAGGCAAACATCAATGAACAAGAAGGATTTGTCATTTCAAGGAAGTATGGAGCCCAGCCCGTAATTGCTGTGCCGATCTGACAAGCGATATATAGAGACTCCTGAAATAGTTGATAATTTGTTGCTGATTACGTACTGTTGTGTATTGATTAGCTTTTGCTTATTTTTCCTACTCCATTTTTCTAGTATTTATACATTATGATGAGTAATAAAACTAATAATAATAATAATAATTTTCGACGAAAATGGGGATTTCATAAGTTTCAAAGTCAGAGCAAGCAAAATCATAACATGGATTTCGACACAGCAGAAACGGTTTGAATGACGAGCATATTCACAGCTTATCCTACAAGAGTACAGGTTCTTATTTCCAAGAGCAGATGGCAGAAAAACCACACCAAAACATCAGTGCCTTCTAACACCTAAGTATTTTCATCAAACGTCATTCTACACACGATGCCACTCAAGTTTGTTGATAACATGGTTGGGAAAGATTTCGATTGCATTGCAGCATAAAAAGCGACCTTTCTACCAAATAGCAGCATTAAACAGTCTCGGACGAACTGAACGTCTGAAAAACCAAACAAAAACTGTTATCAGATATTCATAAGGAGCTTGATTCTGCGAGATACAAGTGGGATTTAGAAAAATCGATTTCATAAGACAACTGATAGATTGATTCATATAGCCGAGGAGCTGCTGAGCTCTTTGCAATGGTGAACTCCCTACTAGGGAGGAGTGGCTACTAGAAAAAATTGGAAGTAGAAATATTTGGGATATCCGTAAGGTGGCTAGATTCCCCCGCGTTGGTTTGTCACATACACTGTAAAAAGTTTTTCAGTATAAAGATTAAAGTTAACTGCAGTATTTGCTACTCGGATTACTCTTATCTCTACGCAGATAAGATTAATACCAAATAGAGATGAGACGAATCTGAGTAGCAAATACTGCAGTAGCTTTAATCTTTATACAAAGGAACTTTTTACAGTGTAGAGAGTGATTTTTGTAGCTTGTTGTGTTTTTCTTCTTGTTTTGCTGCCATAACTCCAAGGTTTTTTTCGTGCTATAAATACATTCATTCATAAGAAGAGGACTAAAGTGAAGTGCTAGAATGTTAAGAGCCGAAGACCAAAGAATAATAGACGGGGAAGGAAGTGTGGAAAACAGCAAACGTCTTTTGGCAGAAACATGAAAAATGTAAGGAATCCGCGAGAATGAAGGACACGCGAAATATAGTTCGCTGAGATATGTTTCACAGTCGCGCAACCATCCAACTGGAAGTAGGCTACCATTTACTTACAGAAGAAGTATAGCACAAAATAAAATGTTAGTACCAAACAAGACCTTGACACTTCAAAAATCTGCTATTTATCAGTACTAACGCCCCGTTAGTAGGCCTACAAACATAGTATATATTTTTACTTCTGCACCTTCGCCGGTAGATGTAGAGTGCATTTCAAGACATATGCTCTTACTCAATAAGAATAATATATAATCCAAAAACTAGGCAACTGACCTCTACTAACCACCACTTCTTAATGCTCTTTACACTCCCCTCGACTTTACCACTTTTGGGGAGATCCATTACATGGCAGATGAATGAAAGGAAGCGAGATCATAGCAGAGATCGAGATCTGAGTGTCGATGGGATCCTAAATATCTAATATTTGATTCAGACAATCGGGTCTTGTGTTCGCCAGATCCAGTCTTTGCCAGGCTAATGATCAGAGAAAATCAAGTTCAGGTATACCTCTATAGGCCATATCTATTTTGACGATACTGACCGAGACTTCCTGATATGTTTCACAGTCGCGCAACCATCCAACTGGAAGTAGGCTACCATTTACTTACAGAAGAAGTATAGCAGAAAATAAAATGTTAGTACCAAACAAGACCTTGACACTTCAAAAATCTGCTATTTATCAGTACTAACGCCCCGTTAGTAGGCCTACAAACATAGTATATATTTTTACTTCTGCACCTTCGCCGGTAGATGTAGAGTGCATTTCAAGACATATGCTCTTACTCAATAAGAATAATATATAATCCAAAAACTAGGCAACTGACCTCTACTAACCATCACTTCTTAATGCTCTTTACACTCCCCTCGACTTTACCACTTTTGGGGAGATCCATTACATGGCAGATGAATGAAAGGAAGCGAGATCATAGCAGAGATCGAGATCTGAGTGTCGATGGGATCCCAAATATCTAATATTTGATTCAGACAATCGGGTCTTGTGTTCGCCAGATCCAGTCTTTGCCAGGCTAATGATCAGAGAAAATCAAGTTCAGGTATACCTCTATAGGCCATATCTATTTTGACGATACTGACCGAGACTTCCTGCCTTACTTCTGCCAAGTTTCCGGTTTCGCCCGAAAGTCCAGCAAAAAAAGAAAATTCAGAAACAAATCCCTATTAAGAACATCTAATCAACTTTGAATAAAAGTTTGACTTAAAAAAAAATTCCGGTTACAACCGGATTCCGGACTAATTAGATTTCCGGGTAAATAAATGATCAGGAAAACCAAGAAATGTCATCAAACTGAGATAAAGTCTGGTACATGAACGCAGGTATGGCTGACACGGATTACTGAAACGGATTTACTAGGATCGGCTTAGGATCGGCGTGAAGATGGGTTGCTCTTTCCTGGTATCCTAAAGTCATCTTCACGGTCAGCGATAATGGCAGTTACAGGTTTTGTCAAAGAAGCGTTAAAGAGATGAAAATAGTTATTGATAGTGGGAGTTTAAAGCGTTTTACATGTGAGTTTATATAATTGCTCTCTCGAAGTGTTTAAAAATTTGTGATTTTGTGTATGGCCTAACGGCTAAAATTAAAGTATCTATCTATCTATCTATCATAGGCATACAAACAGAAACATCTGCAGTGTTTATGAAACCCAAACCGAGCAAATTTTTTAGTTTTAAAGTGGCAGAGGTGCAAGTTTAACTACGACTATATAGTAAAAGATACATCTGGTATAAATAATTAGGTACCTGTCATCATAGGCGAAGTCAGCATCCAAAGTGTTATAGAACAAAACAAAGGCGAGCACCGAACACAACAACACAACCCGATCCATAGATCCATTAGGCCTATACTGTTTGGGAACAGTCTTCAAAGTTTCCAACCGTTCACACAAGTGCTCATGATAACCAAATATACAATACTGGTACGCTCCAGGTTGAGCGTTACACATGTTTGAAACAACACTGCTCGTAATGACTGCTTAAGAGCGAACATCTAGCGAAGACGGTTGTTGCAGAGACCGAACCGGCCCGCCGGCCAAGAACTGTCTTGTAACCTCCCGCCCACTTTAAGCCTTAAAGCTCATGCCAGGAGTTAGGAGGATTGGGTATAAGAGTACATCATGAATTACCTTAAATCGCATTGTCCAGCGACAAAGGTGGATGGTCCTCCTGTCGTTGTCGCTGGTTTGAGGGATTTTGCTCACACATGATGCTGGGGCTGGTTTTTGGTTTGTGTCGTTAGGGAATTCCGGGGTATCCCACTCGCAGTTCAAGAGTTTGACTTCTAACTCCTTCTCAAGCATAGACCACTGTCTGTGCACTGACTGTATCTTCTGACAGGGTGTTCCAGTTTTGCACCACTCTGGTTGAGAAGAAGGGTTTCGGATCCTGGTGTGAGCAAATGGCTTTTAGAGTTTTCTTTCTGTAACCTCGAAGAGTTTTTGCAGCTTGATTTGTAGAGGTGAAGCAAGACTTGATTTTGTATGAGTTTGTACGTTTGTATAACGCCACCTACCCGGTGAAAAATGTATCTCCAAATAGCACTATGAAGCAGTACTAAAAAGTTGCATGCAGTACTAGCGATGCTACTACATGCTTCTACTTCAAGGCTACCGTGTTACTGCAAACTACTATATGCTACTATTAGCTAGACTGGATGCTATTATGGCAAGAAAGGATGCTACTGGATATTACTACATAAGACTGGACCAGTCTGAGGCACATTAAATGATAGTAGGCTATACTTTGCTATTACATAGTATTACATGCAACGTTTTCGTACTACTACCCAGGATACAAATTTTTCATCCGGTAATCAACGTCATCTAACGTCACATAATCATCACTTTTTGTATTCATTTGCCTAATGCCTACCAAAAGACCAGAGACAGTCAAAGCGAGGAACAAATATGATGAAGAAACGAACAACAAAATAACAATTTTGCAAATATACATGAGTCAATACAACAATAAACTCGACTGATTGACCCCAGATGGACGTACATTGTCCATAGATATGATAGATAGATAGATAGATAGATAGATAGATATGTTTATTGATCCAACTCGTAGCGCCGACATGGCACTAAATTGGCATTGGTAACATGGCACGAGTTCTTCGAACAAAGAAGTTTCCGAAACACAAGAATTACCGAAAATCTCACAATGAATCAGAAGAAGCAACTATTTCTTCCTCCAATACACTCATCCGAGCGTTACTTAAAGTCTTTCGTACCATACTTTATTAAACATGAAAAAAACTTTATTATCATGTTTTAATTCTTTTATATCATTCTTTGATTGCGCCGTATATAAATTATGGATGCATGATTTGGGCTAGTAATTTTACGTGCAATTTCAAACGAGTACAGATTCAGCAAAATAAAGCAGTGAGATTAATTGGTAACTACGATACGGGAGTTCTAAGTACTGAGTCAATTTTTAGGAAACTTAAGATTTTGAAGGTAGGTCAAATTAGAGATTTCCAAATTGGTATTTTTGTGTTTCAGAGTCTGAATGGTTTCGCACCTGATGTTTTTAGTAATTTTTTTCGTTTTAACTCGTTTTATCACGGACATGCTACGAGGCATGCTGGAGACCTGGTAAGTGAGCCAAGAAGTACGGTTCGTTCTAGCCATGTGGCAAGGCATTCAGGTACGGTGGTCTGGAATACTTTTCCAGACTCAATTCGAGAAGCGGAAAGTGTACCGCAGTTTAAAAATCGGTTAAAGAAACATCTCCTTCAGGGTAGTTGGTGAGTGGAGGGTTATGAAGACGAGAGAGGACAAATTGACAAATTAATTAATAAATTTTTAGTTTATTTTAGTGAATGTTTGGTTAGAATATGATAGTAAATGTGTACTGGTTGCGTTTTTCAAGCGCGTATGTGCTTTGTGTGTAACCGGTCGTCAAGCCGGAATGATTTTGTTTTTAGTAAAGTTGTTGAATCCTAGAATCCTAGAAAAAAACAGTTTAACAGTTCTTAGCTGTGGTATGCAATTTTGACTTGTTTTTGTTTATTTATGTAGTTTATTTACGAACTTGATTGTTTTATTTAGAAATTTTTATACGAGATACGGTATGTAATTTTTACCTGACTTTTGTTTATTAATGTAGTTTATTTATTGTAATCAGATAATTAATATTGACCTGTCGAGTTGATTCATACTGCTTGAAGTGTCTTTATTTGTATTGACATCCAAAGCTATTTTTATGTATTTAAAGATATTACGGATTAAACCATCTTTTCATTTCAAATACGTCGACCATTACATTTAAATACTTGAATAATTGAATAATAACATGGAACTCCTCATTTAGTTAGGGGCTCGTGGAAAATCTGGTAATCTCATTTGGTTTTCTACAACTAAGCTATAAGCACAGTGTTGCGATGGGTTGTACAATTGTACCAGATTCAGTACTTTTTTCTCTGACCTGTACATCTGCACAACTTTTTTGAAAAGTCGGAAAATCAGTACGATTACGTCGAACTGGTACAAATTCAGTACATTATCTCTAAAAATAAGAAAAAGAACTTGGACTTATCGTACTAACTTTGTTGGTTGACCTAGAGCCCTAACTCGGAAGTAGTCGGAAGAGGCATTTCTGTGTCCTCTTCGGCTCAAGGATCCAGTCAAATTTCTTCGCGACCCAACCTCTTTTCCTTTCTGGCAGATTTTGTGTGAATTTCCAGCTCGTAGTTAGATAGGTTTGGCAGAACTAATTTACCTCTATAAGCGCATTTTGTCCTGAGCACTGCTTCCTGCCAAGCTCTATCCCCAAAGACACCAAGGTGCGGAAAAAGAGGATATACAAGAAAACTGGATGAAAGAGAGAAAAATAAGCGAAAAGAAACATATTGTATATAGATTAGTGGAGTACCGCGAAGGAAGACGAGATTTTTTTTTGGAGTCTGGTACATTTTTTCCCAGGAAGTACATTTTTAGACCTATGTCTAGTACAATTCAAAATATCAGTATCGCAAGACTGTATAAGCATGGTGTTCCAATTGTCACAGAGATTGGCAAGTTGAAGTATCCGCTTTGTACTGTCAAATATGCCACAGAAAAAGAAACATAAGGAACAATACACAAGGTTCCGGTAGGATCTCAAAGGGTAGACAGAGAGTAATTGAAAACTATCGAAACATTTAGCTAATTTACCTATTCAGAACAACCATAAAGCACGACACATATAACCTTCTGTTCTTCCCGTTACTTGTTCTTCCATCGAAATTGCTTTCCGAAAATTAAGAAGAACTGGTTCTACAGATTCTGATGGCCTTAGTGCAGATTTTTTCAAAATTGAGTGTCCAGCTTTAACACAACACCTTCAGCTGCTATTTCAAATTTGTTTATGCCAGGGTTTGGTTCCGAATAGTTTCCTCTTGGGTACTATAACATCGGTGATTAAGCGAGGGAAAGACGCGGACCTTTGCAAAAGCTATCGGCCAATTACAGTTTCTTGTACCATAAGCAAAATCCTGGAATACGTCCTTCTTCCAGAAATAGTTGAAAAATGTCGCTTTGGTTCAATGCAGTTTGGATTCCGTTCGAGCGCCAGTTGTGCGCACGCTCATCACATATTGACAAAAATGATGAAACAGGCTACCCGCGACAAGTCTGCTATACATATATGTTCTATAGATATATCTGGTGCTTTTGACAATATAACGCACTCTCAGGCCCTATTTTCTCTCATTACTTCTGGCGTGAATCTGTCTGTTGTCTATCTGTTGAAATTTTGGTATGGTCATTCTTCAGTAAGGTTCAAATGGCAAGGTAGCTTGTCAGAGATTATTCCAGTCCAAACTGGTGTTCGCCAAGGGGGAGTCTTATCTCCCTACATCTTCAAATCGGCCATATCTTCTTGTCTTGATTCTTTGCATCCTGCTTACTTTTATAAAGACCACGCCTTCAGCTACATAGCTTACGCGGACGACTTGCTCTTAGTAAGCCGTACCCGATCCACACTCACCAAAAATGTCTGTCAGCTGTCGTCGGAACTTCTCAAAATCGGTCTTGAAGTTAACCTCTCAAAATGTGAGTACCTGCATTTCAACCCTTCGTCAAATCGATTGAATGCTAAAGCTTCTATCTCTCTTGGTTCGTTCGTCGTCAGATCAACAGAATCTCTACGATGGCTTGGCATAACATTCAAATCCTCGTTGTCAAAATTTTGCTCTTCGGTTGTTCAAGAAGTTTCTAGATCAATCCGTACCGCCTATGGGCGCATCGTCCCCAACCGGGGGCGCTATAATCGTAAAGCTTTGGGAAAATTGTACAGCACCTTCTGCGCTCCTTCTATACTATTTCGTTCCGGTGTCACTCATGTTCTGCGAAAGAAGGAGATAAAAAAGATGAGATCATGTTATTTTAAATATGCAAAGCACCTGCTCCACTTGTCGAAATTATGCCATAACCATACTTTGACGGAGAAGTTCAAAATTCAAGATGCAAGTGTTCCCCTTTTGGATGTCTCTTCGTCGCTATCAAAAATCATTGACAACAGAACCCAACCAGCGCACGACCTTCTACACTGCTTCCTGGCCGACGATTGAAATTAAGTGTCTTTTTGTGTATGTTTATGTGTTTTATTTACTTTCTTCATTTACTCCGCTTTCTGAAAACGGCGGGTTATAAATAAATTACTTACTTACTTACTATAACCCCGATGAAAAATTTGTAGCCTGCGTAGTAGTATGGTAGTAGTACGAAAAATTTGCATATACAGCAAAGAATACTATCGTTGTATGTGCCTCCGACTGGTCCAATCTTAAGTAGTAGTATCCAGTAGCATCCTGTCTTGCCAGAATTGCATCCAGTCTTGCTAATAGTAGCATATAGTAGTATGCAGTAACACAGTAGCCTTGAAGTAGAAGCATGTAGTAGCATCAGTTAGTATTGCATGCTACTTTTCGTACTACTTCATAGTACTATTTTGAGAGCAATTTTTCATCGGGACCTAAATGAACAAAAGAAGAAACAAAATATCTGGTTTGCTCTTCCGTTACAGCGGCAAATAAATCAAACGACGTTCCCGGGACTTCTGTTTGCGTCTGGCAGAGACTTCTAATCTTCTCCCAGGATCCCACAATCCCCGACGCCATGATCCCAAGTAGGGGTACTGAAAAACTCAGTTGGAGAACAACTATACTAATGAAGAAAATTAAAACAGAGGTAGAAGAAGTTGTGAGAAAACAAGAAGTTGACGCATAGAAAATCGAACCTGACTCTGACTTGAAGTTCAAAGTATTACTTAGTTTTTCTGTCCGATGCGCGTTTTGCAACTGCATATTTGTTTATTCAAACAATGTTTACAACGGATACGTCAGCTATGATTTTTCATCAGCGATATTTCGGCCCTTTTTATTACAGGTTTGTTTCCTTCCCCGAAGTTGAACTAGAGGATTGACAGCCTGACGAGGACCCTTGCCAAGAAGGGCCGAAATATCGCTGATGAAAAATCATAGCTGACGTATCCGTTGTAAACATTGTTTGAATAAATGTTTCAAAGTCAGCTTGGGCTCAAAGAATATTTATGCATATTTGTGTGCCACACTTCTGAGTGTTTGTCGCGGGAACACACAATACCAAGTTTATGCTGTGCGCATTCTCAATTACTAATGTCAACTGGTTTGTCATTTTTGTTTATTTTTCACAAGAGGTAGTTTTTATTTATTATTTGGTAGATAGCAGGTCATTTTTATACAAGTCAGAAAAAATAAGTTATGTTATTTTTGTTAGATTTTAGGGTACGTAGTTGTTGTTATTACAGTAAAATTTATAACAAGCACTGCATGTTTGAATTTTTGTTCTCCACAGTGCTTATAAAATGTATTTGTATTTTTCTATAAAATTAAAAACTTGAACTTGAACTTGAACCTCCGAAAAACACCAAATTGTCTGTTTTTGGCGGTAATTTCAAATGCCTGGAAAAACTCAATTAGTAGAGCTTCAGGCTAACGTCCTCACCTTTCTGTACTATAAAGATCCTCAGTTTTAAGTCTATTTGCTTGGTAAAGTAGCTGATTTTATTATTTATACTTTATTGTGCTGCTAAATTTTAATTTCCCACGAAATTTGAGCCGCAAACACTGTAAAAAGCTTCTGCGTATAAAGATTAAAGTTAACTGCAGTATTTGCTACTCGGATTTATCTTATCTCTATTTGGTATTATTCTTCTCTGTGTAGAGATAAGAATAATCCGAGTAGCAAATACCGCAGTGGACGTTAATCTTTATACGGAAAAACTGTTTACAGTGAAGCAATTCACAAAAACCTTGTTGGTCGCGGAAAAACTTGTGGGCCACATAAACTACCGTTGTAACAATCTTTTCGAGCTACTACCGAGACACACACTCATTATGGGATCTCTGAAGAAGACTTTGTCGTTGGGGTTTGATTTTTTTCTTGCTGCTTTTTGTTCGTCGTTCTTTCCTAGTTGTTAAAGTTCAATAATATTCTGTGTGCTTTCCATTAAAGGACCTGTATCACTCCATATATTTCTAAACCAGGAGACCCCAATTTCGTACTGTAGGCTACATTCCTAACCCCTTTAACAAAACCACGCTGATTTTCTCACTTAAGGTAAGGTACAATTTTAATGACAAAAATAAATAACCTGGTGTTTCTTAAAAGCATCAGACATGCCAGTGGCATAAAAAACGACGCTTCACTAATTCTGATGGGATTTTAAAAATTATTAATACAATTCTAGCCTTAAACTATATCACTTGCCGTGTTTTGCTACCTTCGATGCGTATCACGCTGTCGACGGTTGTCTGCGAGAAGTTTTTCCATTAGGAACAAGACCAAGGGTTTCGATGGGATCCACAAATCTAACATTTGATTCAAACAATTGGGTCATGTCTCGCCATTCAGTCTCCGTAAGATTCCTTGAACATTTTTACTGTTAAAATAAAGTTCATAAATGGATTCAGCCTGTATCCTTGCCCCGATACCGAATCTCTAATGGATTTCAGAAACAACTTCGAACTTCAACCAATTTCCAGTTTCAGCCGAATTCGCGATGAACCATTTGTCCAGCAAGAAAACTAAGTTCAAATATGGACTCAGTGGACCTCCTGACCCCCTCAACGAATATCTTATTGGCTTATAAATCATACATGCTTTTACCGTAAATTCGAAATCCCTCCTCTGCCTCTAAAGATAGGACTAAAGGACCAATCTACGAACTTGACCTGTACTAATACCAGCAAATCCTCATTGAACAACATTTTCGCTTGATATTTCCTCGTTTGAACATTATATATATACCCCTTCGACCTTCGATTACACTAGATTTCTCCGACGTCACACATAATCAGAGATGGGTGAATCCGATCATGGAAGGAATCGAATCCGGATCCAGGGCTAGGTACGAATCCGAATCCACCATTTCGTGCTGAGGATAATCCGGATTCGAATCCGACCTTAACAAAAATCAAATCATGTACATAGGTTATGGTTTAAAATCAGAGGTGAAAAAAAGCACTGATATATAAGGTAATCAGATAACGTGATAGATTACTGAGGATGGTTGGTGGTGGAGACAAAAAAGTTGGATTGCCTATAGGTACTCTGTGTAAAAATTGGGAAAACAGAAATTGGAAGGATGAAGCGGATTTGAGTGGAATCGTAAAATTGATGGTTTGGAATCTGAGTCCGGATCCGAATCCAGCATGACAAGCAGAAGACTCGAATTCGGATTCGAATCCGGGCAAAAGGACGAATCCTGGATTCAAATCCGAATCCGGATTCGGATTCGCCCATCTCTGCACATAATAAACAAATCAATGTCGGCATCCACGCGCAGAGCTTTACCAGTTTGAGAATAAAGGGGTAGCCGAAAACTGGTTGACAAATTTTGTGTCCGGTTTTCGACGGATTCGAGGTGAACTACTTGTCCGGCAAGAAATAACTTTCATATTCGGATTCAGCATGTCTCCTTACCCCTAAATCAACTATCTAAGTAGCTTTTAAAAAATGTTTTTTTTGTTGCCCCTTAATTGAAACCCCCTCCCCCACCCCTAAATCTAGGTCTACAGAGCCCATCTGCGAATCTGACCTTGCCCTTGACCCAAAAAATCCTCACACCAAGTTTCATCAAAATAGCTCAGCCCCTTCGAGAGTTATCGTGCTAACAGACGGACGGACGGACAGACGGAAAACTTTTGCAATGTCATGGGTGTCCCTCCACTTACATTTTGGTGGAGGTAAATTATACAAAATACAAAACGGGTTATGTAATATTAATACAAAACGGGTTATGTAAATTTTTTCTCTCTTGTCGCTGTAAGTCAACGGGTTTCGGAAAAGGCTTAAAACAGCTAAAACCGTGGGTTATTTGTTGAAAGCTTAGCCTAGTTTTAAAGTATTCAAATAATATAAAATACTGTAAGTTGAGTAGTAAAAAGTGAAAGTGGTCATTTAAATTTTTTTTTTTTTTTTTTTAAGTTATCTCTTATTTACCTGGTTCACACTGTCGAGTGGTCAGATACACAATCTTTTCTCTGAATTTCCGACGAATGAGAGAACCGCATAAATGTTCACTTCACCAGGGTGAAATAGCGAAAAAGAAGCTTCTTTTCTTGTCCTGATCTTCGGCAGGATAACAACAAATCCGCAGGAAAATAAACTTTGAAGACTCTGGCCTGGAGACAATTCACAACTTTGGAAGATTTCAGACAGAATCTATCTGTCATCTGGTTTAATGGTTTAGTTTAACCAGAAAATGATTTACAATCAATTATCATGGGCAGGGCCGTATCCAGGGGGGGGGGGGGGGGTTGACCCCCCCCCCTGAAATATACAAAAATAATAATTTGTATAGGCTTTTCCCTCTGATCTATGTATTTTTTGTACTTTTTTGTCCGACCCGCAGGCAACCCCCCCCCCCCCTGAAATAAATTCCTGGATCGGGCCTGATCCTGGGATTACAGTATCTTGTTTCGGAACAAGGTAAGTTATCGGTAAGATTTCCTTTAAAAAAATCATCTTGTGTATTTTTTTTTACTCCCCCCTCCGTCGAGACAAATGAAGTAAGCGATTTTTCGGACCGCTGACATTTTTCAACGCATCGCACATCTATTTTGCGTCGAATCTCCGATAAATTATTATAAATTATAATTATTATTATTATATTGATAAATTATTCTTCTGCTCCAAGCTGCAATTTAACGTAACCCGTGGTTCACACAGAGCAAATCGCGGCGATGAACGAGATTTATCTTATGTCGCACAAGCACAATAGGTGAAAACTTATATTTGGAGTCAACATGTCCCATTGCCTCTACACCAGCGGTCCCTGCAGCTCGGACAGTTTTTATGGCACTTGCCCTTAGGCCAAGTGCCATATAGCGATCGCAATTTCTGTCCGTCCGTCGGTCGGTCGTTCGGTCGGTCTGTCCAGGTTTTTCTAGTTTGGGCACTTCCATATAAGCTAGGACGATGAAACTTGGCAGGCATATTAGGGACCCCAAACGATTAAGTGAGAAATAGTCACTTCCCTGATCCGAGCATCGAGGGGGGAGTGGCGACAGGGGGAATCCGGAATATAGAGGAATTTATAAATGTTGAACGGGTGATCGGATCTTAATGAAACTTGATATTTGGAAGGACCCCGTGTCTCGGACGACCTATTTAAATCCGAACCGGATCCGGTGACATTGGGGGGAGGGTAGCTGGAGGGGAGGAACTGGAAATCTTGGGAAACGTTTAGGGTGGAGGGATCGGGATGAAACTTGGTAGTAAGAATAAGCATAAGCCCTAGACACGACGTTGACATAACCGGACAACATTCCGGCACTGTGGGGGTCGAGGGGGTAGTCCGGAATTTTTGAGACCCTGCTAGTTCGGTACTTCCGGATGTGCTACGACAATGGAACTTGGAAGACATGTCAGGGACCCGAACAGATTGACTTGATAATAGTCGTTTCCTGGATCCAACCACCGTGGGGGGAGTGGAGGGATGGGGAGAAGCAAAGCAGGAAGTATCGGTCAGTATCGTCAAAATAGATATGGCTTATAGACGTATATCTGAACTTGGTTTTCTCAGATGATTAGCGTGGCGAAGACTGGATCTGGCGAAGACAAGACCAATTGTCTGAATTAAATATTAGATTTTTGGGATCCTATCGAAACCTTTGGTCTTGTTTATTGTGTAATTACACTTTTGTAGTAAAATTTCGTCAGAAATGAGAGCTTGAGGGCTTTAAAGTTTTACTGCAAAACTGAATCTTGCTTCCTATTGGCTGGTCTTTGTACGAACCGCCATGGACAGCCAGTAGGATGCGTGCATTTTTTGTGTACAACTGAAGCAATTAAACTCTCTTACAAAAATGTGATTAAACAAACAGACATCCTGCTGGTAAATGGTAAGAAAACGCCCGTTGTCATCCGGTTGGAACAAAAGGAATAACAAGGGCAGTTCCAAGTTCTTGGGGAGAGGGGGGTGACGACCTTGATACATACGACAGACTAACGTCTGGCAAGGCTCAAGAATTACAGATTGTTACCCCAGCCGTATGGAAATAATTCAAGTCATTGTATTATGGGACATTTTTCCAACCGTAAACAATTAGAAACGATCGTAAACAATTTTTTTTATTGGAAACACTTTTTTACGATTGGAAACAGTTGTTTCCAGTTGTTTGTCAATCGTGTGCGATTGTAAACAGTTGTTAACGATTGTATTTTTACGACTAACTGTTTACAGTCGCAAACTGTTTCTAATCGTAAACAACTGTTTCCAATCGCAAAACACTGTTTCCAGAAAAAACAATTGTTTACGATCGTTTCCAATTCTTTTCAATTGTTTCCGATTGGGAAAATGTCCCATAATACAATAGTTGCGTTTTTGATTGCCAGTGTAAGTTCCCCTGTGAGTTCGCCATTGCAGCTTAATTTCCGTTTTTACACTCAAGTTTGCCTGAAGCCTTCGCCGTTTCAAGACGCAGGTGAATAAAAACGGAAAATAAGCATCCCGGCTAATCATTCATAAAATCGCCTAAATAAGTCAGTTAAGGGTAGTTGTATTTGACAGTGATAAGGCCATTCTTTTAGTCAAAACATACAAGTTGTAATGGACACTTTCCAGGACTTTCAATTTTTGGGGGTTAATTTGTTCATGGCAGGCGAACTTGGACCGAGAACTGCGTATGCGTCACAGTTCACCGTTTCCCTCGAAGGTGTTGTAGAACCGAGAACTGACACGGTCTCCGTTTGAGCGAAAACGACAATTAAGCAAAACTGCGAACTCGGAAGGTGATCGAAAACGAGAAATAAGAAGAACTGAGATCAGGAACGGCAATCAAAAACGCAACTAATGACGAATTATTTACATACGGGCGTTAACTCCCGAACGAAGTCAAATAGTTAGAAAACATGAACTTATAAAAAACAGGAATGAGGTCTGGTACCAGTATTGCTGTTTTTGGGATCCCAACATCGCAAAAGTTTTCCGTCTGTCCGTCCGTCCGTCTGTCTGTCAGCACGATAACTCTCGAAGAGAATGAGATATTTTGATGAAACTTGGTGTGAGAACTCTTCGGGTCAATGGAAAGGTTCAGTTCGTGGATGGGCCCGATAGCTGCATATTTAGGGGAGGGGTTTCAAATTAAGGGGCGAAACAATCTTTTTTAAAGCTAATGAGATAGTTGATTATGGGGTAAGACGACATGCTGGGCACGATTACGAAAACCAGTTTTTCGCCGGACAAGTAGTTCACCCGGAATCCGGCTAAAGCCGGAAAGTTTGTTATAAGTAAAAGTTTTATCTGAAGTTGATTAGAAATCAGATTTAGGGAGACATGCTGAATTCGAATATGAAAATGATTTTCTCGTCGGACAAGTAGATCGGCCAGAATCCGGCCAAAGCCGGAAAGTTTGTCAAAAATAAAAAGATAAATCTGAAGTTGATTAGAGGTTCGATTTAAGGATCGTGAAACATGCTGAATCCGAATATGAAAGTTATTTTGTTGCCGGACAAGTAGATCGCCCGAAATCCGGCCATAGCTTGAAAATCTGTTAAAAGTAAAAGTTTTATATGAATTTCATTAGGTGTTCGGTTTACGGGTAAGAAGACATGTCGAGTTCATGTATGACAATCATTTTGTACCTGGACACATTTCACCACGAATCCTGCTGAAATCAGAAAATTTGTTAAACGTTGAAGTTTTATCTGAGTTGATTAGAGGTTCGACACGGGGGTATGGAGATACGCTGAATCTATTTTTCAACTTCTATTTTTTGCAAGACATATAGTTCGCCCGGACTGCGGCTGAAACTGGGAAATTTGGCAGAAGTAAGGCTGGAACTTTCGTGAAAGTGGACACGACACAGGCTATAGGGGTAAACTCACATGCTGAATCCATATTTGAACTTCGTCTTCTCCGATGATTACCACTGGACCTGTACAAGACCTGATTGTCTGTTAATAATAAATTTTTTGGGATCTCATCGAAACCTTTGGTCTTGTTCTCTGACGGAACCTGTGGCATTTGGCTGCACAGATCTGTAACATTCTGGCACCAACGAAATTGGTCTTTATATCCGTTTCAAGGATAAACTCTTATTTATTTATTAACAGAAAAAGAGGTTAAGCCGGTGGTTGACCGTAGGCGCATTTTTAAACGACGGGCTAAACCGGTAGCATATCTCATAACTTCTGTTTTAAAGAGGCGGTAGATTTCATCGGGATTCCATTAACTTGACAACGGAAAGAGTGAAACACTGAGAAAACAAGACCAAAGGTTTCGATGGGATCCCAAAATTCGATATCTAATCCAGAAAACTGGGTCTTGCTTTAGCCAGATCCAGTCATCGCCAGACTCCTTGAATATTTTTACAATTAAAATTCAGAAACAGATTAAGGCCAAATAGCTAATAATCTGAGACAACCAAGTTCATATATGGATTCAGCATTGTGTGTTTACCCCTATAAGTCACATCTGTTTTGACGAAAACTTCCTGCCACTTCTGCCAATATCCCGGTTTCGGCCTAACTCCAGAACTACTTGTCCGGCGAAAAAAGAAAGCTGAAAAACGAACTCAGGGTATCTTCTTTCCCCAATATTGAACATCTAATCAACTTCAAATAAAATTTAACTTACAACAAATTTCCCGACTCCAGCCGGATTCCGGTCGAACTATATGTCGGGTAAAATATGATTGTCACACACAGATTCAGCATCTCTTCTTACCCTTAAGTCGGTTATCTAATAAACTAGAAATAAAACTTTAACTTCTAACAATTTTCCGGTTTTGGCCGGATTCCAGGCGAACTACATGTCTGGGTAGAAAATTGTTTTCACATAAGTGTTCAGCATGTCTTCTTGCCCTAAATTGAACATCTAATCAACTCGAAATAATACTTTTAATTTTAACAAACTTTCCAGTTTCGGCCGGATGCCGGGCCAACTACTTGTCCGTCGAGAAAATGATTTTCACCATCGTCTTCAGCATGTCTTCTTGCCCTAAATCGAACATCTAATCAACTCAAAATAAAAATTTTAATTCTAACAAACTTTCCGGTTTTGGCCGGATTCCGGGCGAACTACTTGTCCGATGACAAAGTAGTTTTCAGCATCGTGCGCATGTCTTCTTACCTCATAATCGACTATTAGCTGTTTCAAAATATTTTGTTTGACCCTTAAAACCCAACGAATCCTCACACCAAGTCTCATCAAAATTTCTCATTCCCTTCGAGAGTTATCGTGATTATAGACGGACGGACAGACGGACAACTTTTGCGATGTCATAGGTATCCCTCCACTTACTTTCTGGGATCTCAAAAAGAAATAGCCTATGCTACATGATTAAAAAATAATACCCATTGCCTATTGGTGTGCAGAAATTCCTGTTTGCCAGTTTCACGTTTGCTTTTCAAAGACGAGCTATTGTTCGTTAAACAAATACATTCTTATAAATCTTCCTTCAGCCTAAGCTGACTGTGAATCATATTTGATCATGAAGAGGACCCTTGCCAAGAAGGGCCGAAATACAGCTCTAATAAAATTCAATTTCCGTTTTTGCAGTTATCGTGGTATCTGGCGAGTTATCGTGGTATCTGAAAAGTCATCTCACTTTCATCAAATTTTGTCCGATTGGTGAGAAAGAAGTTTACTACTTAGTGATGGGAATGAATATCTGTTTTTCTTTTGGGATGACTTCGAAAAGCGCAATTTCGGCATTGTCGTTTTTGCAGAGCAACCGTATAGCAGATACCACGGTAACTGCAAAACCGACTAATTGCAGATCCAGTTACCGTCGTAACAGATACCATGGTATCTGCAAACACGAAACTATTGACAAATCGCATGCACGATTCATCGAAATGCGGATTTCGCATGCGTGTTTTCGGATGCCAAATCTGATCAAACTGTGTGTGTAGGTACACTGTAAAAAGTTTCTCCGTGTAAAGATTAAAGTTAACTGCAGTATTTACTATTCGAATTCATCTTATCTCTATTTAATATTAATCTTATCTGCGTAGAGATAAGAATAATCCGAGTAGCAAATACTGCAGTTAACTTTAATCTTTATCCGGAATTTTTGTTTTAATTGATTCCGTGCATCCTTCGTGATTGCCACCACCAGGGTTTGTCCTCGACTCGACCCTAATCATACTTTTTTTTTCTTTTTGAATTCACACTGTGATGGTTCGTATAATCATGGAAAGTTCCCGATGAAAAATGTGTAGCCTGCGTAGTAGTATGGTAGTAGTACGAAAACGTTGCATGTAATACCATGTTATAGCAAATAATACTATCATTTAATGTGCCTCCGACTGGTCCAATCTTATGTAGTAGTATCCAATAGCATCCTGTCTTGCCATAGTAGCATCCAGTCTTGCTAATAGTAGAATATAGTAGTATGCAGTAACACGGTAGCCTTGAAGCAGACGCATGTAGTAGCATTGTTAGTACTGCATGCTACTTTTTCGTACTACTTCATAGTACTATTTTGAGATGAATTTTTCATCGGGTTGGAATGGATCTCTGGAAAGTTTGGGGTATACCTACGCCTAGGAATCATGGACTGGAGGCTGCGATAAAACTTGGAACTTACAAAGGTCAGACGCTCTAGATCAGTGGTTCCCAACCGGGGGTTACGCTTACCCAAAGGGGTACGCGAGACCCAAAGTCCCAAATATCTGAATTCGAAAATGTCTGCTTTCGTCAAGAAATTAGAGATTGGGCTGACGAAGTTTCAAAGAATCAGCACAATTGTCTGTCTGATCCTTAACCAGTTTACGGACAAGAATGAAATTGACAACCTTGCAGCCCCAAGTATCTCTCATTTACTTGTATATATTTTACACATTCATCCCTTACCATTAATGACAATAAATGACGTCTTCTCAGCCTTTTGATCTTGACAGATGTTAGTAGAATAGTAAAACAATGATTCGTCAAAGAGGGGTACGCAACCTTTTTGAACGTTAATTAGGGTTACGCGATACGGAAAAGGTTGGGAACCACTGCTTTAGATGATCCATTTCTAGATCCCGTCCTAATTTGGCCTCGAGGATGGTATGGGGGGGGGGACGAACATTTCCCGGAAATGCTTATATTCTAAGGAACCTTGGTAATGGAAAGCTTATCTGAACATTTTTCTAATTATGGAAAATTTTCGGTCATAACCTGTCTACAAAATTTCCCCGATTTTGGGATGTATGCCCTGTTCCTAATTTTTTAGTTTTTTTAGTGTATATGAATGAGTTGTTATGTAGCAGCCCCAGTTGGCTATATTTTGAAATAAATAGATAAATAATTAAATAAATTGTGGAAACTCTATGCCAAATGCCAGGTACTTTAAAAACCAGGCTTTACCTTCCAGACTTCCAGATATCTGGGGCATCCGCGTAGTCAAGCCAACCCTTCTGGATTTTCATGATCATAATGATAGCTTATTTTGCTATTCTTGGACATTTTCTAAATGTCCCCTTCAAATGTCTTTTGCCTCCCAACCGCAACTGTTTCCCTTACTCTGATCATTTGCACATTTATTATATCCCTTAAGTCTGTTGCCTCTGTGACATCTTTAAGATTCCAGAATCGACGGCGTCCGACACATCTACCTTACGTCAACGAAAAGACGAAAACGGATTTCTGAATTCTGAAAGGTGAAGCCAGACTCTTGTGCTGTCTTTTTGCGGTTAGCGAATAACAAAATGGGCAAATTGTCAATTCTCCTAGTCAGTCGTAGAACATCTCGTATGTATTTAAAGATATTATGGATTAAATCATCATTTATTTATTTATATTATCTTCCTTAGCAAACACAATCTAGAATACAAAAATAGCACAGCAAAAGCAATACTTGTGAGGATGACAAACGGGGCAAGGGCATGCCAGCTGGCTTTATGAATACTCCACTTATAAAATTCCTACCAGATTAGCTATTTTTTGGCCGCTAGATCCGCTATCATAAAGTAAACAATGACACGTCCACGTTACTTCTTGGTGTACATCTAACCAGGCTTGTTTGGCTATTTTCAACCCCTCTTAGGCCTAGCCATGTTTAAAACTGTGAATGCCTTTACCTCTATGTGTGCTTTACCCAGAGGCGTTAATAAGCCAAAATGTTTGGGGGTGGGGGGACGAGGCATTTACCGACTGGCTGGTAATTTTTACCGACTTTTTCTGCAGAAAAAACTACTGTTTTCAACAATAAAAATTACATTTTTGAAAAAAATCGACTGATTTTCCGAAAAATCAACTGATTTTCAGAAAAAACGACTGTTTTCAGAAAAACCAACTGTTTTCATAAAAAAAATCAACTGTTTTGACTAAAAATCGCGGTGCTTCGCGCCGACTCGGTATTTTTTACCGACTGGCCGACGGCTTTGGGGGGGGAGGGCGCCTCTGGATTTACCCAACTGTGTTCTGTTCAACTTCATCAAGCTTGTCAATTCTTGTTTCCGACTTCAGTGCTGACTGCTGGTTGACTCCACAGGGCTAATCTGCGACTCGGAATAAACCTAAAGTCTAATCGCTGATTTCCCCTCCAGATAACTTATATTATAATCTACTGTGTGATTGTTCTTTCTCTAGCACATCTGGCGGCAATTTTTTCATTTGATTTTATGAGCAGCATATAGACGAACAGGTTTTTCCGGACGGTTTTCTTCACTTTCATTGCGGATTTGAAAAAATCTCAGCTTTTCCCTATGGAATTGTTGATAGTGGTATTTATACTGAGGGGAATTCCCGCCCGTGAACAAATTTATGATTGAAACTATACTGATGATTTCAGTGGAGTTCAGAAATCAACCAATCAGAATTCTGTTATGGCAAAGTAGATTAGGGGATTCAGCACTTGGCATAGTATACACAGCGCCAAAACCAGGGATGTGTTGTAAACTGGTCATCACTTGGAAGTTCTTAGTCAGCCTTGACTTCAACCGTTCAATTGTAACATGAATCACATTTAATTTCATGGTTCAATAGCCTACTCTTACCTGGAAACCTGAAAGGATTATTTATCCTTGCTCTCACGGAATAGGTCAGGTCTGAAGAACTGAACCAGCGACTGAATGTTTTTTTTCTCTTGATCAGTAAACACTGGCTGTCACGCTAACACTGGAAAAACTATTGTTATATTTATTGCCACTAATTAGATTATACCCTGTCATTTGACTACAGAAGTCAGACGGAGCTTCGAATCGGCCATTTTTATGGTCTGAAATTGCATACCTGGCGCTTCGTTGGGTTTGGGTACATTCGGCGTTTTCACTCCAAAATTATGAAAGAGTCTAGGCAGGATGTGGCACTGGGTGGGAAATGTATATTTACGACCTTGCCTCCTTAGTTCCTTTTTTTTTGTTAAGTGGGGTAGGTCATGTGTTTAGCTATATTTTTTTATAATTCAGTAACAACAGAAAAAAACTACAGACTATTTGCTGATTTCAGTTCATAATGCTGACAGGCCCGTTCCCATTTTGTATGGCATTAGCTGCGGTCGTTTTCGTCGTTCGTCGGTACGAAGACCGTTGTTTAAATATTTTCATGTTAGTGTTTTCTTTGGCATGTTTTATAAACGTCGCTCCACGACCGAAGTTGATACGAAAACGTTAATAGTCGAACTAACTTAATATTTGCAACAGCAGCTATAATAGAGTAATAAAATGGATTTTAGCATAACAGGACCATTGTTTTTGAAGGAACAGAAAACTTGACTCAAACTTGACTCGGGGAGCTAGCTGACATATCAAGAATGTACCCTGAGTCGATATTGAGAGTAAGAAAAATTCTCATTACGACCATTGCAGTTTCCGGGCAGTTTCCGAGAATTCGACTTCTTGAGTTAGTCGAAAAAAAAGCAAAAGGTTTGTGTGCCGAGAGTAGGAATCGAACGCACGACCTCGTGACTACTACCCCGATACTATGGCTACAATGGGCTATAGACCGATACTATGGGCTACAAATACACCAACATACAAGTGATAAATTAATGATAATCCATCCAGGTTCCAGATTCAACCGGCCAAATTGAGTTGGGATTTAGCGCGACAAACCATAAATATTTCTTTGATTTTTGTTTTATTATTATTTTGTATTTATTTATATAGGTTGGGCTCATAGAAATATTGGAGTGACGTCTTTTCTTGAATAAAATGTAATGGAAAACAACGAAGGATTCGAGGGGCAACAGCCAATGTTCAACAATAGAGAAAGACTGTTTGTTGGTGACTTATTAGGGCAAGAATCACTAGAGGGTACAAAAAGCTTAAAAATGATTTTATAAGTAGTGAACTGAAAGACAAAAATGCTCCCCAGCCGGGATTTGAACCCAAGACCCTCTGCTTACAAAGCAGGCGCTCTACTATTTGAGCTACCGAGCGGCTTGTGACCAGAGTTCGCAAACCACTACAGTAGTCTGGTAGAAGCCGGCCATAGGAATAGTGATCCCGCCCGAAGGCAAATTCATCTAACCAGCTCACATCTAACCAGTTCACATCTCATTTCCATATCACGGAAATGAGCTTAACAATTATTAGGGCTTTGTTCAGCTGCCTTACCAATGGTAAGTATGTTCCACCGAAACTTATTTAAATACACAAGCCAGTACACAAGAGGATAGTAACTGAAGTAAGAATGGATCAATGCAAAATAAATACATTGTAGGAGATATTTGGAGAAGCCGATCGTCCCGACGTCCCGTGCGACCTTAACCCTCAGGTAAGTTATGTGCTCCTTCCAACTTAAATCCGAGGTAACTAGCACCCCTATATAACGAAGATAGTTGTTATATCATACTTTTCAATTGTCAGAGAATTGTAGGTACGCAATGCTTTAGAAATCCGAGAGAAAATGGTGAATTTTGTTTATTATACACAGTTTATTCGCTTCGAACCATTCAAGCAAATATATAAAAATATCGTTCATTTTTGAAGGTAGAAGGAACTAGACCTACGTTGCCTTGGCAACGTGAAGTGTTGCATCAACCTTCTTTCGGCACTTTGGTTTTGTTTCTTTGCTAACGGTTAAATGTTGAATCTGTCGAGCCATCGAGATTTTTAAAATGGTATGTTCCAACCCAAGAAGAACTTTTTTCTGAACATGGCTATCCCTCAGCGTTGAGAAAGACAACAACGTAATATCGGAAGTAGGGACTAAATTGACTTTGCAGCCAGTTGAACTTTGTCCTTTTCAGTCGTAGACATCGTGACTGGTAAAAGCTTAGAACATTATCTTATGTAACCTAGTCGGTAATATAAAGCTATCCGTAACTTTTCAGGATCAAAATACCACAGTTTGTTGCGAAACTATCTCATTGTTTTACATTATCATTTGTATGCGTTAACACTTAATTCTAGGTTATAGTGATAGACCACCTTTTCAGTCGTAGACATCGTGACTGGTGAAAGCTTAGAATATTATCTTATGTAACCTAATCGGTAATATAAAGCTATCCGTAACTTATCAGGATCAAAATACCATAGATTGTTGCGAAACTATCTCGTTGTTTTACATTATCATTTGTATGCTTAATTCTAGGTTATAGTGATAGACCATCACCATAGACAATTGTAGCATCTCATGAAAATGACAATGCTTTAGCAACCGATTATGTTCAAAAACTTGAAAAGTCGGAAACCCATCACTGCCGATGATGGTTATTAGTATAACAGCGGATTGTTACTTCTAACTCCTACCAGGTCTCACAATTGTGTTTGGCCTATTCTTTGTTTGAGTGTGTAGGCTACCCTACCACTCAAGTTTTCAACCCCTCAAGACTTCATTCTAAAGTTTGAGTGATAGACCATGGAGACTAAATTTCTTACCCTCAGATTTATAGAGATCAAATATAATAACCAGTAATTTGTAGAAGTTTCTAGCCCCTCGTGATGCCCTTCTAGCAACCGATTCTTACTTGCAAGTCCATCTCCCCGTAAATGACAAGATGACAAATTGTTCTTACCATCAAATACACCTCGAAATACACCGGAAACAGATAATAGGTACATCAACTTGCAAAAGCTGCAAGCCCCTGATCAACGAAGATGATATGTTCTAACAGACAATTGTTGCTTACAAGTCCCCTACATGCCTCACTTGTTCTTACCATCAAATACACTGGAAACAAATAATAGGCACGCAAAATAGCAAAAGCTGCGAACCCCTCATCAACAAAGATGATTTTGATCCAGCCGATTGTTCCTTACAAGTCACCAAACTCATCAAGTTCTATCGGTTACTGTTGATTTTTTTGTTTTAGCTGTGTTAGTTCAAAAGTTGACCTTTTTGCCGTAGGCCAACTATCTAATTTCACCACTTAGAAAGGAGCAAAGGATAAGCTCTAATTTCTCTAGCAATGAGAGAACTTCTAAAGTTTAACAGTTCTGTCTGATACCATCTCTCCACCGCAATCCCAAGTGCAAACAATGGAATGATGAACTTAGCTGAAATCACGAACATAAATTGGTAGAAACAATAGATGGCAGCTTTCGGACCCATTGGAAAATGACAGGTTTCGTTTTTCAAAATTTTTCTATTTATCACTCAAAGAAGATATATTGGCTGTGAGGCCGGGCAACTGCCTCACATATTTATCACTTTTACATTTTAGTCCATCGTCAATATGAAACTGGTACTTGTCTGCTTGCCTGCTAAAACGGAGCTTTCCACTCGAAAGCAGAAACACGGCTTGATGAAACGAAAGCTTGGCTGCACAACTTCAGATATTCCTCTTCGACAGAGGCTATACAACTCCGATTCACTTCCCATACCGTAGGCTCTGGCTTGAGGACAATCAAAAAACATCCTTTTTGTCCCCAGGCAAGAGCTCTACGAAGCTTTCCAAAATGTAACGTCAAATCTTTCCGTAAAAACTGCATAAATTAGACCCTTACCAATTTACACTAATAGGCTGAAATCGGGGAACTAGTAAAACAAGACCAAAGGTGTCGATGAGATCCTAAAAAGCTAACATTTGATCCAGACAATTGGGCCTTGTCTTCACCAGGTCCAGTCTTTGCCAGGCTAATCATCAGAGAAAACCAAGTTCAGATATACCTGTATAAGCCATATTTATTTTGACGGTACTGACAACTTCCTGCTTTACTTCTGCCAAGTTTCCGATTTCAGCCGAATTCCGAGCGAACTACTAGTCCAGCAAAAACAGAAAATTCAGAAACGAATCCAGCGTATCTCCTCATCCCTTTAAAGAACATCTAATCAACTTTAAATAAACTTTTGAGTTAGAAAAAAATCCGGTTACGCCGGATTCGGGTGAACTAGTTGTCCGGCGAGAAAATGGTCTTCACAGTCGTGTTCAGAATATCTTCTTACCCTGAAATCGAACTACTTATCCGGCGAGAAAATGGTTTTCACTGTCGTATTCAGCATATCTTCTTCTTTAAATCGAATATTTAATCAACTTTAAATGAGACTTTCACTTTTAACCAACTTTCCGGTTTTGGCCGGATTCCGGACGAACTACCTGTCCGACGAGAAAATGGTTTTCACCATCGTGCTCAGCATGCCTTCTTACCTCATTTGACCAGCACATTAGCTGTTTAAAAATATTCTGTGTAATTTGAACCCCCTCCCCCACCCCTAAATGTAGGGCTACAGAGCCCATCTACGAACTTGACCTTACCACTGACCCGAAGAATCCCCACACCAAGTTTCATGAAATATCTCATACCCTTCGAGAATTATCGTGCTAACAGACGGACAGACAGACAACTTTTGCGATGTCCTCAACTTACATTTTGGGACCCCAAGAACCCAAAGTGTTGCTCTCGCAACACAATTCAGTAGGACCACTAACACTGGGGTCATCAGCGGACCGTAAGACCAAAATCTTTGACAGAATTATCAACATCATTACTATAAACTAAAAATAAAAATGGGGGGAGGATTGACCATTGGGGAACTCGGACTCGTCCATCCAAATAAATCAGTTCAGATCTCGCAGTATCAGCATCAACATAGTGGCTCCTCCCCGACAGGAATTACACAAGCAGGTTACTGACAAGTCCTCGAATACCGCATTACTCAAGCTTTCTCCGACAAATCTTATGACAAATTGTATCGAACACCTTTTTGGGATCCCAAAACGTAAGAGGAGGGATACCTATGACATCGCAAAAATTGTCCGTCTGTCAGCACGGTCGGTAACTCTCGAAGGGAATGAGATATTTTGATGAAACTTGGTGTGAGGATTCTTTGGATCAAGGGTAAGGTCAAGTTCGTAGATGGGCTCTGTAGCTCTGCTTTTAGGGGTGGGGGTTCAAATTAATGGGCAAACAAAATATTTTTAAACAGCTATGACAGCCGATTATGGGGTAAGAAGACATGCTAAACATGATGATGAAAACCATTTTCTCGTTCGCTAGGAATCCAGCCAAACCGGAAAATGTGTTAAAAGCGAAAGCTTTATTTGAAGTTGATTAGATGACAGATTTAGGGCTAAGAAAAGACGCTGAGTCTGTATATGACAATCATTTCTTACCCGAACATATGTTTCGTCCGGAATCCGGTTGAAACCGGAAATTTTATAAGTTAAAGTTTTATTTGAAGTTATTAGATGTTCTTTATAGGGAAAAGGAGATACGGCTAAATTCGTTTCTCAATGGTTCTTTTTGTTGCTGGACAAGTAATTCGCTCGGAATTCGGTCGAAACCGGAAATTTGACAGAAGTAAAGCAGGAAGTTTCGGTCAGTATCATCAAAATAGATATGGCTTATCTGAACTTGGTTTTCTCAGATGATTAGCGTGGCAAACACAACACCCATTTTTCAAATATTAGATTTTTGGGATCCCAGCGAAACCTTAGGTCTTGATTATGTCGACAAATGTGGATGCTGGAATATCACCTCGATCAAGAGCATCAGGAATGAAGCCGCCTTTACATTAACGTAGTAACGCCTCTAGACTTACAAGGAATATAAGCTAGAAACGAAAAACCAGGGTTGGTCACCAAGAACCAGGGTGTAAGAGTTACTTCAGGATACTTTGGGTTACTCAGGGTTACTTTGGGTTATTTTTGGTTACATTGGGTTACTTTGGGCTCCGTTGCATTGGGTTACATTAGGTTACATTGCGTTACTTTGACATACCTTTGGGTTACTTTCCAGGGTGTACGAAGTAACTTTTGGCGACCAACCCTGGACGAAAAAAGAGTGAGGATTGTCTTTGTTCTTTAAGGCACTAAATATGACATTTCAGGACAAGGGGTAACGAGACATACTGAATTCTTTTTTTAAGTTTTAGTTTTTTGTCGGACAAGTAGTTCGGCCGAAATCCGACTGAAACTGGAAATTTGGTAAAAGTAAGGCATAGGAAGTTCTGGTTTGTTAAAGCGGGCCATAAAAAATGGTATTTCTGCCTCATACACAATGCTAACCATCCCTACTGTCACTATGAATGTTTAAAACCACTAAAAACACCGTAAAACAATGAGCAAATTAAAAAAAAACACACCAAATTTCCTAGGTTTGAAATAACTCTGTCTGGACTAAATCTCAGCCGATTATCCCGGACAGCCAAGGGTCGGGTCAAGGGTAGGGAGTCAAGGGTCAAAATAATAATTTCCATCTAATGCTCCTACTGTTTATTACAAATACAAATAAATAAAAAAAACAAGACCAGTGTGGTAACTCCGAAGACATACAAAAATTATCAATTAGGTCTTATAATTCTTTGCTAATCAATCCTGGAAAATCTCGTCATCTCGAAAATAAGACTTTCGGCGTGGGTTTTTTCTCGAGCCGAAACAGCAACCCGGCAATTGCGTTCAATTCAAAATAAACCTGTGGCATGCGATAACTAAGAAAAGGTAAATGGAATGTTGGATTGGATGGAAAAATGTAAAAAGACCGGATATCTACAAGACCCAATCGTTTGGATCAAACATTAAATTTTTGGGATCCCACAGAAACCTTTGGTCTTGTTTTCAGAAGGTCAGTCGACTTTTCTTCAAAACAGTCGTTTCTTTCTTAAAAACAGTAGACTTTTCTGTAAAAACAGTCTGCAAAAACGACCAGCCAGTCTGTAAATACCTTGCCCCCCAAGACAAATTTATTTTGACCAGCAACGCCCCTGGCCTTGAGTGAATGAAAAAAGCTGAAGATGATATTGGGACTGAGAAGTCCATGTTTGTTGACTTTAAAACATGTTTCTGAGATATTAGGGCTTCATTCACAGATCCTACACCAGAAATGGTCCTGCGTTTTACAGTCGGCCTGACAGACCATACAGGGTATGCCCTATCCTGTGTAAACAGCTGCCGAGCGAACCCAATAATTATGTGCAAGTGTCAGACTCTGGATGTTTCCTAATTACTGCTCTGTACCCTTCCCGTTTTTTGTTTCAGGTCGCCCCCGGGTCCACAAATTGCACTTGCGTGTAGGTTCAAGTCATGTCTTCGTGTAAAATTTCGACTCTGAAATCTCTCTAATTAGCTAAAGTTTGAGAACGAAAGGATTATAATCGTCCATTCGTCTAGACCAAAGCGTGTTTTGTCGATACTTCTATATACCATGCAAGTGGATGACGACCCCTTATTTTCCATCATTATAGATCGCTTAGGGGTCAGAGGCTTTTGCAAGTTAAGTATATACATTTATAATATAACTGTATAGTAGAATATTCTACAAATAAGAATACGATTATGGTGCTAAAAAAAAACATGTGGGACACATCCAGAGATGGGCGAATCCGATCATGAAAGGATTCAAATCCTAATCTAAGGCTAGATCCGAATCCGATATCGAACCCGAATCCGCAATTTCATGCTGAGGATTCAAATCCGGAATCGAATCCGGATTCAAATCCGACATTAACAAAAATTAAATCCTGTAAAAAGGTGGTCGTTTAAAAATCGGAGGCGACATAAAGCACTCATATATAAGCCGGCCCCGTATCCAGGAATTTATTGGGAGGGGGGGGGGGAGGAGGTGCCTGCGGTTCGGACAAAAAAGCACAAAAAGACAGATCAGTGGGAAAAGCCTATAAAATGATTATTTTTGTATGTTTCGGGGGGGGGGGAGGAGATGTCAACCCCTTAACCCCCCACCCCCCGGATACGGCCCTGTATCTAAGGTAATCAGATAACGTGATAGATTATTGAAGATGGTTGGTGGTGGAGACCAACAAGTTGGATTGCCCAAGCACACTGTATTGGTAAAAAGGAAACTCGAAGGATGAAGTCTAGGAACTTGAGTGGATTCGTAAGATTGAGGGTTTGGAATCCCAAGTCCGAATCCGAATCCATCGTGACAAGCAGAACTTTCAAATCCGGATTCGAATCCTGCCAAAAGGGCGAATCCTGGATTCGAATCCGAATCCAGATTCGGATTCACCCATCTCTTGACACAGCAACAAACAAGAGCTACGAGCTCATATGACACAAGAAAGTAAATGAGAATGTTACAAAAGGTTACCCTAGGATTAGACCTAGAAATAAGGTATCAAATTTCACGCAAGCCTTAGCATTTCATTGCCTGGATAGTCTGTTTCACCATACTAGTTTGATTCCTAGGACTGCCCTACTAATGCCGGTATGCCTCGCCCTCAAACTTCCGTACCAGGGTCAAATCTGGTTCAGCCACATTTACAGATTATCTAAGGCATCTTCTCGTACCGGCTATCAAGTTTCACTCAGGTCAAAGCTTTTTTCGGGAAACTCCGGTACCCCCCCCCCCCCCCTTGTTCAGATCCGGTCCTGACCCTAAAACATGTCATCTAGGACACATGGTCTCTATTCTTTCCAAGTTTGATTCAAATCACTGCATCCGTTCGGCCCTAAGCGAGCTAAAAATTTTCCGTACCCCCCCCCCCCCCACCTCCAACTCCTCCTACTGTGGTCGAACACGACTAGGACACATACAATTCGTATCTCTGACATTTTCTCTTCTCGTCCTTCAAACTTGACTCGAGTCGGAATATTTCTGCAAATTTCGGATTTCCGCCTGATATTCCTCCTCTACCGTTGCCGAATCCGGTCCGGACGCCAAATAAGGAACTAGGCAGCATAAACTCGCTAGTGTCCACTTGCATCCCAGTCAGCCCATTCGTTTGGTTTTTGACCATATCCCAAAGTTTACGGTCCTCCCCCCCCCCCCTCCAGCTACCCAGTCAATGCCGCATGTGGTTCGGAGACATTTTTTGCGTATCTAGCTTATTAGTTCTTATCACCCATAAAGTTTCACTCGAATCGGACCACCCGTTCGCAAACTAGGCAAGTCAATAATTTCCGAATTCCCCTTCCCTTAACTCCCCCCAAAAATGGCAAGATCCAGGAACAGAAATTTCTCTGAGACATTGTGTCAGGTCTTTAAGTCCATTAAGTCGGCTCGCTAATATGCCTGCCTAGTTTCATCCTAGCACATCTAGAAGTACCCTAGCTTGCGATCACCGGAATCCCCGGAAACCCCTCCGACTCCCCTAAAGAGCCCCGATGTGATGTGGTTCTGTCAAGGATCTATTTAAGGCTTACGCTTGTTCTTCCCACCAAATTCCATCCCGATCCCTCGGCGCTAGGCGTTTCACGAATATTCCGGTGTCCCCTTTACCCCCCCCCCTCCCCCATAAGTATCGGATCTGGTCCGGGCTTGACATGGAACATCTGAAACGACACCTCTTTCCAATTGCCAAGTTTCATACAAATCCGATCGCCCGTTCGACAGTTATGAATGCCACAAGATTCCGGATTCCCCACCCCTCCACTCCCCCCACGATGATCAGATCATGCAAACGACTATTGTCAAGTCAGTTTGTTCGAGTCCCTGATATGCCAGCCCAGTTGCCATCGTCCTAGTTCATCAGGAAGTACCGAACTCACGGATAATCAGAAATCCGGACCCACCCCCGCCCAACTCCCCCCATAGTGCCCCAATCCGGTCCGGCTGTGTCAATGATGTATCTAGGACTTGCGCTTGCTCTTCCCACCAAGTTTCATCGTGATCCCTCCGCTCTAAGCGTTTCCAAAGATTTCCGGTTCCCCTCTCCAACTCCCCCCGAAGTGACCGGGTCCGGTCCGGATTTTATGTGGATCGTCTTAGACTGTCCAAATACCAAGTTTCATTAAGATCCGATCACCCGTTCAAGAGTTATACATACCTCAAGATTCCGGATTCCCCCTCCGGCCACTCCCCCACGATGATCGGATCATGCAACCGCCAATTGTCAAGTCGGTTTATTCAAGTCCCTGATACGCCAGCCCAGTTGCATCGTCCTAGTGCATCAGGAAGTACCGAACTCACGTTTAATCAGAAATCCAGACCCCCCCCCCCCAACTCCCCCCATAGTGCCCGAATCCGGTCCGGTTATGTCAATGACGTATCTAGGAATTGTGCTTGCTCTTCCCACTAAGTTTCATCCTAATCCCTCCGCTCCAAGCGTTTCCCAAGATTTCCGGTTCCACTCTCCCTCCTCCCGAAGTCACCGGATCCGGTCCGGATTTTGTATGGATCGTCTGAGACACGAGGTCTTTCTAAATACAAAGTTTCATTAAGATCCGATCACCCGTTCAAGAGCTATAAATACCTCAAGATTCGGGATTCCCCCTCCCTCCACTCCCCCCACGATGCTCGGGTCGGGGAAGTGACTATTTCCAACTTAATCATTTGGTGTCGCTGATATGCCTGCCAGCTTTCATCGTCCTAGCTTATGAGGAAGTGCCCGAACTAGCAAAACCCGGACTGACAGACTGACCGACAGACCAACCGACAGACCGACGGACGGACGGAAATTGCGATCGCTATATGGCACTTGGCATAAAAAGGAAAATACCAAATTACTACACAAGTTTTATCTATGGGACATTGCAACTCGGGGGAATTTACCCAAATTAAGAATTTCCCTCATTTTGTACTTCCCATCTTATTCACTAACCATTCCTCCCTCTTGATGCTCTTCCCCCAAAAGTTTTTCCCTTGAATCTTTCAGCTCGTCACGTCCACAAGGAAAATGGAAAAAATCCTCATTCATCTTACCACAAATAAAATGTAAATATAATACATATTAAAGGCTGACTTCCGACATCGAGGATGATTTCGAACAATAAATAATTAAACGGAATGGGAAAACAGATATTAAGGACGAACGAATAACCAAATTCTTGCAAGCTTGTTTTTTATTTTTACCAAGTATTTTAATTGTTTAACACGTTTAAAAAAAAAAATTCTCATGAGCTTTATTATTTTCACATTATTTTAATTTTTTGACAGAATATTTTTGTAAGTGAATATTTATTGTTATTTTTCCGATATTTTTCTTATTTTAACATTCTAGTTATTTAATTTTTACCAAATATTTATGTTAATTTTTTGTTGTCAAGTATATTAATTATTTTTTTTTGTCAAGCATTATGAGCCTTTTTGCCCCGTCATAATAACCCCTAGAAGGACAAAGAAAATAACCTATTTATTCAAACAATGTTTACAACGGATAATCAGCTACGATTCTTCATCAGCGATATTTCGGCCCTTCTTGGCATGGGTCCTCGTCAGGCTGTCAATCCTCTGGGTCAACGTCGGGGAAGGAAACAACCCATTACAGGTTTGTTTTGAAAATAACCTATCCGAGCTGAAATCGAGGTACGTTATGGAAACATATCCACCGCGAGCGAAGCGAGGTTGACATTTCATAACGACGGTCGAGGGTGTTCTTCCAATTTGAGTACCGATATTATTCCGGAAAATACGAGTTTATTTGCTAAAACTACGAAATAGAAAAAAAAAATTAGTTCAACCTAAGGAACAGATGCCATCTAGCGGTGGAATTTAGTACTTTGTCGGACTTTCTACTATGTTCGCTTTTAGTACAGCAGGGGTATGCTTACATGAACAGTTACTTTCATGTGAGCAGTGCAGCTTTGGGCTAAATGGTAAAATGAAGATCCAAATACCTCTAAAATGTTTTCAGATGCACCTAATTATCTACTTTGGCTAACTAGCAGTTAGCTTTAGACACAGCAAGTGCATGAAAATGGCTAAGTCCACTGTCAAGAAACATTCACATAAGGATACCTCTACTGTATGAGTGTATCCTAAATATGATCGCAATTTTGATCACAAATCGGTTGATCGCAATTCACGCACAAAATTTGAAATCAAAAGAAGACGTGCGTCATGGTAAATACTGCCAAGCAGCCCAAGCAGGGGCGTCTCGAGCCTTTCTTCATTGGGGGGGGGGGGCGCACCTGATAAAATTGACCGAATCGGTACCTGATTTTTACTGAATTTATTAAAAAAAAAAATGTAAAAACACAGCGAGTTGCCTTAATGGAGCTACAACGTAAAAACAAGTCTGTACAAACAAGTCTAAAGAGAAAAATTTACGCGTTTTCACGCTTTTCCACTTATGTTTTTTTTTTCACGGATACGCCGTTACTAGCGTTTTACCTTTGGAAGACCTTTCCAGTTTTGCCAACAGGACTTGAAATAATCGAAAAAAAAAGGTGTTGCTGCATAGGAACAACGTTGCTAACGGCCCTGCTTTTTTTTCTAGCAACATTCAACTACTTCCCATTTTTAAATTCTAGCTTTTAACATAGTTCAAGCCCGCCAAAATTCCAAGCCTCAAACGCCAACTAAATGAGGCAACCTTTGTCTAAGTAGTGAAGACTATGAAATGCGCCGCAGGCAAAATCTTTGTGGAAACAGTGATGATAAAGTGCCTTTTTCCGATCCCAAGATTATATATTCGACCGTATTTTTAAATCCGAGCGTATTTTACGCACATTTTGAGCTTGAAAAGATTTCTAGCAATACGGACGTATTTAGATACAAAACGGGCCAATTTCTCAAATATTTCCATATTACTAGGAATGTTTTCAAGCTCGAAACGTGCTTAAAATACGCTTTGATTTCAAAATACGCTCGGATTTTACGCAGTGTGTAAACCCACCATAAAGTGGATACAAAGTACATTTGTTCGGAATTTACAGCAAACAAAAGTAGGCTAGTTTCACCTTAAGAGACGTGCTTATTCTTGAAGTACTGCAATGATAAGAAGTAAAATAATTAACAGCAACCAGCTGAAACTACCATAAATGGTAAAGAACGAGAGCTAAATAAATGCCACTTAAACAAGAGCTACGAGCTCATATGGCACTTGTTAAGAGTAGGCACGGCTCGGTTATGTCAATGATATATCTAGTGTTTGCTAGGTGTCATACCACCAAGTTTCACCTCGATCCCTCCACTCATAGCGTTTTCCAATATTTCCGGCTCTCCCCTCCAGCTCCCCCCAAAAGTCACCGGATCCGGTCCGGATTTGAAGTGGGTCGTCTGAGGCATGAGGTCTTTCCAAATATCAGGTTTCATCGAGATCCGGTCACCCGTTCAAAAGTTATAAATACCTCAAGATTCCGGATTCCCCCTCCCTCCACTCCCCCGACAGTGCCCGAATCGGCTCGGTCATGTCAATGATGTATCTAGTGTTTGCTAGGTGTCTTCCCACCAAGTTTCATCTCGATCCCTCCACTCATAGCGTTTCCCAAGATTTCCGGTTGCCCCCTCCAGCTCCCCCCAAAAGTCACCGGATCCGGTCTGGATTTTAAGTGGGTCGTCTGAGGCATGAGGCCTTTCCAAATATCAAGTTTCATCGAGATCCGGTCTCCCGTTCAAAAGTTATAAATACCTCAAGATTCCGGATTCCCCCTCCCTCCACTCCCCCCACAGTGCCCGAATCGGCTCGGTTATGTCAATGATGTATCTAGTGTTTGCTAGGTGTCTTCCCACCAAGTTTCATCTCGATCCCTCCACTCATAGCGTTTCCCAAGATTTCCGGTTGCCCCCTGCAGCTCCCCCCAAAAGTCACCGGATCCGGTCCAGATTTTAAGTGGGTTGTCTGAGGTATGAGGTCTTTCCAAATATCAAGTTCCATCGAGATCCGATAACCCGTTCAAAAGTTATAAATACCTCAAGATTCCGGATTCCCTCTCCCTCCACTCCCCCCACAGTACCCGAATCGGCTCGGTTATGTCAATGATGTATCTAGTGTTTGCTAGGTCTCTTCCCACCAAGTTTCATCTCGACCCCTCCACTCATAGCGGTTCCCAAGATTTCCGGTTGCCCCCTCCAGCTCCCCCGAAAAGTCACCGGATCCGGTCCGGATTTTAAGTGGGTCATCTGAGGCATGAGGTCTTTCCAAATATCAAGTTCCATCGAGATCCGATCACCCGTTCAAAAGTTATAAATACCTCAAGATTCCGGATTCCCCTCCCTCCACTCCCCCCCCCCCACAGTGCCCGAATCGGCTCGGTTATGTCAATGATGTATCTAGTATTTGCTAGGTGTCTTCCCACCAAGTTTCATCTCGATCCCTCCACTCATAGCGTTTCCCAAGATTTCCGGTTGCCCCCTCCGGCTCCCCCCAAAAGTCACCGGATCCGGTCCGGATTTTAAGTGGGTCGTCTGAGGCATGAGGTCGATCCAAATATCAAGTTTCATCGAAATCCGATCACCCGTTCAAAAGTTAAAAATACCTCAAGATTCCGGATTCCCCCTCCCTCCACTCCCCCCACGGTGCTCGGATCGGGGAAGTGACTATTTCCAACTTAATCATTTGGGGTCCCTCATACGCCTGCCAAGTTTTATCGTCCTAGCTTATGTGGAAGTGCCCGAACTAGCAAAACCTGGACAGACCGACGGACGGACAGAAATTGCGATCGCTATATGGCACTTGGCCGAAGGGCAAGTGCTATAAAAATAACAGATCAAATAACCGAATTTCATAATGGAATAAAACTACTGTCAAAACCACCTAAGACAACCGAAATTGGCAAGTCTAGTAATAGAAACGGATTACAGAAAAATCCGGTGAATTACCGTATTCGGTAACGAATCAGAACCAAATGAATCTCACCGAATTTAATTATGAATTTGACTGTCCGAATACGACCGAATTATGGAATTCGGTAGAGAATTGACCAAATTAACAGGTTAAATCACCAAATTTACGCAGGGACGGACCGAATGCGGCGAAATCAATGCGGACTGAACAAAAATTGGATGAATTATCGTATTCGGTCAGGAATCGGAACCAAACGAATCTGATTAAAGACCGAATTATGAAATGGACTGACCGAATGCGACCGAATTACCGAATTCGGTAAATAAAACGACCAAAGAAACAGGTCAAATCACCGAATTTACGCACGGACCGACCTAATGCGGCGAAATCGATGCGGACTGAACAAAAGTTGGATGAATTATCGAATTCAGTCATGAATCCAAACCAAATGAATGTGATTAATGACCGAATTATGAAATGGACTTACCAAATGCGACAGAACAGATACGGAACTGAGAACTTTTACAACTTTTTCAAAAGACATTTATATTTTTTATACCTTTTTCTGTAACGTTATTTTTTCTGAAAGTAACTATTTTTTTATTATTTTTTTTTAGAGGCCAATTTCTACCTTTCAGTGTCCTCTCTGGAGGTTGATACGATATCGTTATCGTATCAAACTTGACGAAAGTTATTATAGGAAGATATGCACTACATACCTGTTCGAGAAAAGTTATTATACAACTAGGGGTGTCGCTATGGGGGGGGGGGGGGGGGGGGTACCACCCCCCTCGAAGAAAGAAAACAGCTAAAACGGGCGCTCTCAGAGCGCCCGACCACACAAATTTAGCTAAAACGGCCGCTCGCACAGCGCTCGACCACGAAAATTCAGCTCATCTGGGCGCTTACCCAGAAAAGCTAAATGGGGGCTGGCAGTATACGCCCAGAAAAGTCAGTAAGGCTAGTTACTAAGGCGTCGGCTGTTCTGGGTTCTCGAGCGTTTGTGCATTCTCATTCGCATGTTTCAGGAGGCAGGCTATTTCTAGTCGTTCGGATCCGAAGAGGTTTTTAATCATATCTTGTCAGAACGAGAAGTCTGATTGTTAGATCTAAGCTTCCACAAAAGACGGTTGTCAAATCTTGAATTTCACCATGCAGCAAACAGTTTTAACATAAGTTTTAACACGATCTGTTGTGTACTAATATCTCTCGATTCAAGTAAAAATCTGGCTGATTTTGCTTGTGGCGTACATTTCCAATAATTCGCTAGTTTCATTTAACAGATCCTTTGTATTTTAGTAAAAACGAATATATGTATTTGTCGACGAAACTTCTCGGAGCTTTTATTCGAGATACAGACATGCACCTTATTTGTTAAGTATTTAATTATGGTTTTCATGTTGTTTTTGGGATCCCAAAACGTAAGTGGCGGGATACCTATGACATCGCAAAAGTTGTCCGTCTGTCCGTCTGTGCGCACTATAACTCTCGAAGGAAATGAGATATTTTGATGAAACTTGGTGTCAGAATCCTTTGGGTCAAGAGTAAGGTCAAAATCGTAGATGTGCTCTGTAGCTCTACATTTAGGGGTGGGGGAGAGGGTTTAAATTAAGGGGCAAATGAAATATTTTCAAACAGGTACTGTGATAGTCGATTATGAAGTAATAAGTCATGCTGAACGCGATGGTGAAAACCATTTTGTCATCGGACTAGTAGTTCGCCCGGAACCCTACCTCAACCGGAAAGCTAGTTCAAAGTAAAAGTTTTATTTGAAGTCGATTAGATGTTCGATTCAGAGATAAGAAGACATGCTGAACACGATGGTGAAAACCATTTTTGTGTCCGACAAGTAGTTAGCCGGGAATCCGGCCAAAACCGGAAAGTCTGTTAAAAGTAAAAGTTTTATTTGAAGTTGATTAGATGTGGATAAGAAGACATGCTGAACACGATGGTGAAAACTATTTTTGTGTCGGACAAGTAGTTAACCAGGAATCCGGCCAAAACCGGAAAGTCTGTCAAAAGTAAAAGTTTTATTTGAAGTTGAGGAAGCTCATATGGCACTTGCAAATCTGGGTCAGAAGATTATAGTAGGATATGAATTCGTCAATTCGTGGGTTTGTTGTGTCATTTATAAGCAAAACCCTTAAGATAAGAATTGCCATGGGTCCTTGGAAATCACGAGAACGTATTAATATAACCTATATAACCTTCGAGGCAAAAACGATAAATGGCCCTTGGGGATCATGAATATATATCGATTGGTTAAAGTATTTTTTTGACTTTTCGGTTAAGAAACGCACTTTAAGGTTGCTAAAAATTAGTTTTTGAGCAACACCCTTGAGTTAAAAGGTATGCTTTGCTTAAAAGCATTTTTTGTACTTTGAGGTTAGGATTAGTACTTTGCGATTAGAATTAATACTGTGACAATTTCTAAGCCAATCTTGTCAATTTTCTAATGTTCAAACAAAGTTTCATCCCCCTAGCGCATCTGGAAGTACCTTAATTCGCGATCACCGACCCCCCCCCCCCTCCCAACTCCACTCACAGTGCCCGAACCCGGTCCGGTTTTGTCACTGATGTATCTAGTTCTTGTCCTTGTTCTTCCCACCAAGTTTCATCCTAATCGCTCCACTCTAAGCGTGTCACAAGACCCCGCCCCCCTAAATTCATCGGATCCGGTCCGGACTTAAAACGGGACATCCGGGACCTTAGGTCTTTCTAAATATCCAGTTTTTCGTTAAGATCCGACCACTCGTTCAAAAGTTATACATACTTCAAGATTCCAGATTTCCCCTCCCTCCACTCCCCCACGATGGTTAGGTCGGAGTACTGACTATTTCCAAGCCAATCACGTCAATTCTCCAATGCTCAAGCCAAGTTTCATCGACCTAGCACATCTGGAAATACCCCAACTCGCGATATCCGGAATTCCAGACTCCCCCCACTGTGCCCAAATCTGATCCGGTTCTATCACTGACGTATCTAGTTCTTGTGCTTGTCTTTCCCACCAAGTTTCATCCCAATCGCTTCACTCTAAGCGTGTCACAAGATTTCCGATTCCCCCTTCCACCTCCCCCCCACAAATTCATCAGATCTGGTCCAGACTTTAACTGGGTCATCCGAGTCACGAGATCTGTACAAATCTCAAGTTTCGTTAAGATCCGATCACCCGTTCCGATGTTATAAATTCCTCAAGATTCCCCCTCCTTCCACTCCCCCCACGGTGGTCGGATCGGGAAGTTGACTATTTCCAAGTTAATCTTAACTTGCCTGCCACGTTTCATTGTCCTCCAACTCCCCCCACAGTGCACGAATCCGGTCTGGTTCTGTCATTGATGTACCTAGGGTTTGTGTTTGTTCCTCCCGCCAAGTTGCATCCCGATCGCTCCACTCTAAGCATGTCATGTGATTTCCGGTTCCCCCTCCGACTCCCCCCACATTCATCGGATTCGGTCCGGACTTGAAATGGGACATCTAGGACCTGACATCTTTCCAAATATCAAGTTTCATTAAGATCCGATCACCCGTTTGAAAGTTACACATTTCACTAAATTCCAAATTCCGGCTCCCTCCCTCCCCCCCACGATGGTGGGATTGAGCAATTGACAATTTCCAAGTTAGTTTGGTCGGGTCCCTAATATGCCTGCCAAGTTTCATCGTCCTAGCCCTTCTGGAAGTACCCTAACTCGCAAACACCGGACTGACCGACCGACCGACCGACGGAAAAGTGATCGATGTATGGCACTTGGCCGGAAGGCAAGTGCAATAAAAACTGAAACATATCGCTCCAGTTTCGGGTGCAAGGCGTAATTTATGTTGGAATCTCTACACTAAATAGAAATATACAATTATCGTTTTCGATATATTTCCGTTTTGATATTTGATATCGATATTTGGTCCAGTGTATCGATATATCGTTATCGGTATCGAATATCGCCCAACATTGTTGCTTGAGCTCAGCGTTGCCAATACCCATAGGTATAATGGGTGCATTATAGCGGCTATTTTGTTCGTTGATTTTCTTGTGCAGCTTGTTTTTGTTATTTTGACATTTCTCCTCCTTAACAAATGTTGACTGGGTCATTCTCGACGATTTTTACTTAGGGTCTCTGCAACTTGCAAGTAACGGTTTTGGAATCCCGTCTTTCGTTTACTTTTATCTTAATTGACAAACGAAACCTTCAGCTACAGCTGTTTTTTGGAAAAAACTCATTCGTTCATTAATTCACCTACTCTATGACCTTACCAGGTGAAAACCGACCGTCGCCGACCACTTCCGCCTAACTGGCCGTAAAAAATAAGCGGCTGAACGAAATTACTTGCGGCATGCACCGGCTCTTTTGCAGAGAACATTCTAAGCACCCGTGAAGTAATGAACAGATTTCTCTTGTGAAGATATCTGTCCATTTCTGCTCCAAAATTATCTCAAGAAATAATCGAAAAACTAATTTTTATTTGTATCTCTGTTATGTTCGGATCATAGCGGTAGAACTTCCCGCCGAACATACGTACGAGGATTTATTATTTCAAATATTGTAAATTTCTTTTGTACCTTCCTCGATATTACAGGTATTCTGACCAGAGAGCAACCCGGGCGAGGTCCAGTCCATTCTCGAGTCGCACTGTAGAAAGTTGTGTCTAGATTGCTTGGTACAGTGGATTGTCATAGCATCTATGACACTTTTACCGTAGAAACTGTCACAGGGGTTTGGTGCAAGTGCTCGATGTCCAGACTAGCCCCAGTTGCCTTGCCCTCTTCGTGCGAAACCGCTCTACTAGCTTATCCTTCCACGGACTCTACGGCTGGAACTTTTTGCTTCACTGGACAAACTACCTGCCTCTCTCCAGATTACTTCACACTCGTTTCCTGCGACTACCCTCCCCTAATCTGTACTTCCACTGAAAGCCTGGCTTCACCTTCCACATTTCCGGATGTCCAAGGCCTCCGCATAGTGAAGCCACCCCTCCCAGATTTTCATGGTAGCGATGACAGCTAATTTTTATATTCTTTGAACTATTTATTCCAGCAATGTTTTCAACGGATACATCAGCTAAGATTCTTCATAAGCGATATTTCGGCCCTTCTTGGCAAGGGTCCTCGTCAGGCTTTCAGTCCTCTTGTTCAACTTCGGGGAAAGAAACAAACCTGTAATATTTATTCTTTGAACTTTCCTAGATGTCGCCTTCGCACTTCAAATATCTCTTACATCCTAGTCAGGACTCTCAATCACTTTCCCCTTTCTTCCTACATTTGCTTGTTTGTTATTCTCTATAATGGGTTGCCAGTATGGCCCCTTCCAGACATCCGGAATCTGGGGTGACCAACACCCCGGACTTCCAGACGTTTTCGGCCTGGCTCCACCTTCCGGATCCGTCTCGACGAAAACGGCTGTCTGGAAGAAAAATCTGGCAGGTGAGGCCTGGCTTTAAGACTTAGAACCAACCTCCAAACGGTCCCACCCGCAATACCCTTCTACCAACTCATAGTTTCGAACGTATTTGTAGCTTCATCGTTTATTTTCCCCTCATTTCTATGTGCCTTTCTCCTATATTCTTCCTTTGATTCTTCTTTGATTTGATTTCCTTCACTCTCATAGGGCAATTGATAGCTATAGGTCACTACAGGTTTCATTTCTTTCTTATCCAGAATGTAAATTCTTTGTTTATCTTATGCCCAGTTTAGTAAGTAAATACAAACTCATGAACCGAAAGATCTGCACTACCCCTCAGACTTAGAACGGGATCATGTCCCTACGTAGACAGAACCCTACGAGGACACGACAGATCAGCGAAACAAAATAAAACGTCAGATCGTGGACATGACGGAAGGAAGACCACGACTCAATAGACACGACGGTGCAAGTACCGCCACTAAATGGACAAAACGGTATGAATACCGACACCACACCGACACTTTTTGGCTTTTGGTGTAGTGTCCGTTCGACGTACTGGCGTGTCTACGGAGTTTCGTTCGATGTACCTTCTTGTCTACGTAGTGTCGTTCGACGAATCGTCGTGTCGAAGTAGTTCGACATACTGTCGTGTCTAAGTAGTGACACGTTTTCTTTTCCGCCGCTGTGACGCGCCAGTGACGCGCCTTCATAGTGTCGGGCCTTTGTTTTCTCCATTCTGATGTTAAACACAAATTCGTGTTATGAGCCTTTCAGTGTTACGTCTTGCACGACATGGATACCAGACATGGTCTGTAATGTTTTACCGAGCAAGCATAACACTTGTGGATGACATCTAATGTGTTGAAATTACGCATTCTTGTCAAACATGTTATCAAACTTATGACAGTGTGGCAAAAATTATCGCCATGTGCTCGGCTTGTCTCGTGAAAACATTTCAAATGATAGGTGTATTTTCTTTTGGATTATACTATTATTACTATACACTTCATATCCAAAGTAGGATAATACTAAAGAAGAGAGGCGGCAACACGTTTGCTCTTTTAAGAGGTGCTTAGCGAAGCCACTTTTTAGTTTTGTATCTTCAGCACACGTTAATATTCTGAAGACACTTCAACCCGCTTTTTACCCATTTGCTCAAACCATAAAACGAACCAGTGAGGGTGTCACAACTACACATCAACTTCATACCACTTGGGAGTTCCGGAGAATCTCCCTTCAATGCTTTCTCCTAAATAGAGATTCAAATCAGGGACAAATCTAGGAATCTATCGAAAACGATCAGGTTTGGGTTGTCGCAGGCTGGAATTCCAGCCAGGATTGTCAGCACTATCATGAATCCCGCATGAATTTTTTTTTTCAGCTCTATGATGAGCAAATGTAGAAAATCCGGAAGAAAAAAAAATGATTATTTGTCCGCACTAGCTGTAGGGTAGAGCGACCTGAGTGTGTTACAAAAATTGTAGCCTGGTGGTCTAAAAATTGTAAACTAATTCCGACAGGGAGACTTGGGTAGCCGGGATGCCCGAAAAATAATTTCAACGCAAGACTGACCCCTCCCTTAAAATAACATATTATTTGCATTTCAGTTTTATGTCTGTGGTTCCTAATTTGGTTTATTTTGATTGGTTCGTTTGAGATAATGGAACGATATTCGTATAAGCGTTTATTTCATTACTTTATCTGTACTGTCATGTTTGAGTAATAAAACCTTTATTATTAATATACCATCATAAATTCGGTATGAAGTCTTTTGGACCAAACAGTGGTTCGAACGGCAGGTCAAATATGTTTGCAACGAGCGGCTCTGACAACAGGGTAGTTTTAGCTTTTCCCATAGCCGACTTCTTAATGTGGACACAGCTGAAGTACAGGTCAGAAGAGTAAGTGAGGATACCCTGAGTGGAAGAAGACAGTCATAATAGTTATGCTTTAAATCATATTCTTATTTTACTACTGTAATAACCTAGATCATAACCATTCTGTCGGCTGTATGATACGATCTGGAAACTATAGTTGTAAAGCATACTTTGTAGCATTGTTCTTGGTTTGATGCGTTAAATTTTTTTATTAATCACGAGCTTTTGGTACGGGATATGAGCATCGTGAGAGTGGTAGACACGATGTGTCAAAGAAACTGGATTCAGCAGATTAATAAGGTTTAGGAGGTGACGCTCGAAACAGTTTGTCGTGGAAAAAAGGTCTGTCATGACCAAGGCCGTATCCAGGGGGGGGGGGGGGTTAGGGGGTTGAGACCCCCCGAAACATACAAAACTAATGATTTGCATAGGCTTTTCCCTCTGATCTATGTGTTTTTGTACTTTTTTGTCCGGCCAGCAGGCCCCCCCCCCGGAAGGCAACCCCCCCCCCCCCGAAATCAATTCCTGGATACGGGCCTGGTCATGACAGTCTTTCGAATCAGACTTATTTAACAAAATAAATAAATTCCCAACCACTGAACCCGGCAACAAAATAAACGTCAACATCCAAAAGACTGAACCAATCAACTCGTTTTCGCCTTTTTCTTTTCTCGTCACTGTTTAATATGAAGTCGTAATGTTTGAGTTTTTGTACGCAAGAAACATAAGTTACTTATCATACTACGATCGTTTCAAATCTCTCTCTCTCTATAATTAATTAGTAAGCAAGCAGATATAAATATTGTTCTGGAACGGGGTCTAACTAAGATACTGATACTTCATTGCAGGCCCGTATCCAGGAATTTATTTCGGGAGGGGGGGGGGGATATAGATCATAGGGAAAAGCATATGAAAAATGGAGGGGGGGGGATCAACACCCTACCCCCACTCCTGGATACGGCTTGCTTCATTGTAAACAAACTTTCACAGCTGTGGATTGCCGAACTTGCGTTTTTGTCTGTATATTGAACTGAGGTGATTATAAATAATAAGGCAATGATAAAAAATAACTAATTCAAATAAAGCATTAAACAGTCAAATCTGGGGGTGTGGTTAAGGTATTTACCGACTGGCTGGTCATTTTTGACGACTGTTTTTGCAGAAAAAAAACTACTGTTTCCAAGAAAAAACGAAACTGTCGAAGAACCGACTGATTTTTATAATAACCGACTGTTTTTAGGAAAAAACCTGTTGTTGTGATGAAAATCAATGAAATGAATGAAAATCGACTGAACTCATGAAAAAATCGACCGTTTTTAAAAAAATCGCGGCACTTCGCGTCGACTCGATTATTATTTAACGACTGGTCAATAACATTCGAGGAGGGGGGCGTCCTCCTTCTCCCCATACGTGACGCCCCTGTGTGGGGGTACGTTTATCACTTGTTCAAAACTTCGACGAATTCTGACACAAGCTTCATCCTATGACGCTCGATTCTACAGCTGATTGGGTTGAGAACCGAAAGTTTATGTGCTACGAAGCATGGAATCGTATTTGGTTTGTAGAATCCTGGGCCATTTGTAGTTGTACCTTCCCCTCAAAACGGAGACTGCAACAGAACGCCAAAAACGCTGCAGGTCATCTCACCCCGGCCTTTCAACCGACGCACAAACCTGCATGTTCACACGCTCCGAGAATCGTCCGTCTCTCAGGCTGTAGCACCCTTCATCTTCGTTCAAACCCTACTGAGCCTGCTTGTCACGAAAGCTCAAAGTCCATATCAAAACCAGGACGTATTAGTCCGAACCCAATCTTTAGCTTCTCCTTTATACAAACCAGGGGCGGATCCAGCCTTCCGTTCTAGGGGGGGGGGGGCGATTCTTACCGAAAAGAGTGGGGGTAGTGTCCTTTTTGTCGGCCACAAGGCTGATTTGTTCGCGTTTTAAGTGTCCCTGTCGGTCTGTGATTTAACGAACTGTTTACAAGAAAAATTCAAGCTCCTGGCTCCACTTGTAAAAAGATTTTAGAGTCTAGTTACAGTAGTTAGAACATGCTTTAATGCAGACTTCCGTAAGTGCAGTAAAACAAAACAAAAAATTACAGCCCGTATAGGGGGGGCGATCGCCCCCCTCTGGATCCGCCCCTGATACAAACCTACCTTCTCTTGTGTGTCAACATTACAGGTGTGAAACATTCTTTTCCTTCTTGCTGGACAAATACTCCGCCAGGAATCCGTCCAAAACCAGGAATATGTTTCAGTAAAATTATGTTTGAAGGATCCTCACTTGTTGTCTATCCTCTTAAAATTTAACCCAATAGGGCCGAGACACAACATGTATAATACAGTCAATATAGAGCGTGTTCCATCCTACTTACCGTAGTTACTACGCATGACGTCACGAATTCTGGCTTTTTGCCGTCAAGGCTGGAACGATTTTTCTATTTTCCAGCAGGATCTCACGCCAGGGGCGAATCCAACCAATCACGTTCCAGAGATGCGTAGTTACTACGCTTACCACGCTCCCGAGCATGGTAAGCAAATAGTAACTATTAGTTACTATTCCGACAAGGTTGGAACGGTCAGCGTAGTAACTTTTCGTGAGGATGGAACGGAAATAGTAACTAATAGTAACTATTGTTACAAGGGTGGAACACGCTCATAAGGTTTGACCGCAAAAAAACTGCAAGAGAAATGATTTTACACCATCTTGTAGAGAAAAAAAAACTGTACAACATATCAAAAGTTGAGAAACCTAGCGGGTGCAAATTTCGTGTTTTTTAGCGGAAATTTTCATTTTCTCAAGGCTCAGTGTTTGTTCATATGAAACACATTCATGATGTAGTTCTATGTGCTGAACTCGAATATCACATCAGATTAAGGATACGGTGAATCGAACGTGTTTCACATTCATCACTATTCCAGAAAATTTCTATTACATTATCCGTTGTTCGCACTTACGACTGAATACAGACCGAACTAGACCTACGTTGCCTGGGCAACGGGAAGTGCTGCGGCAACCTTTGTCCGGCTTCGCCGACTAAAGTGTTGCGAGAGAAACACTTTGGTTTTGTTTCTAGGGGTCGGTTAAATGCTGAAGTTGTCAACTTATCAAAGTTTATAAAACGATATGTTCTAAAAAGAACACAGTCAGTAATCACTTGATCAAAGGCTATTCCTCAGCGTTGTAAAAACAACAATAAAACAACATCGGAAGAAGGGACTAGATTTAGTTTGCAGTCAGTTGAGCTTTATCCTCTTCAATTGTAGACATCGTGACGGATGAAAACTTGGAATAACATCGTAGATGATACTATTAATTATTACGAAACTACCTCATTGTTTTACATTATCGTTTGTACCTGTTGCGTAAACAGTTAATCCTAGGTTACAGCGACAGACCATCGATACAAACTTTCTTACCGTCAAATTTATAGAAATCAAATACAATGTGAACCAATTTGCACCAAATTCTAGCCCCTCGTGAACCGATTCCTACTTACAAGTCCCTCTCCCATGATAGACATCAAGTTCACCGGAAACAAATAATTATTGGTCCCTCTATTATTGCCGTTCATTTGATGAAAACTTGGAACAATATCGTAGATGACACTATTAATTATTAAACTACCTCATCGTTTTACATTATCGTTTGTACTCTTTGCGTAAACAATTAGTCCTAGGTTACAGCGACAGACCATCGATACAAACTTTCTTGCCGTCAAATTTATAGAAATCAAATACAATGTGAACCAATTTGCACCAAATTCTAGCCCCTCGTGAACCGATTCCTACTGACAAGTCCCTCTCCCATGATAGACATCAAGTTCACCGGAAACAAATAATTATTGGTCCCTCTATTATTGCCGTTCATTTGATGAAAACTTGGAACAATATCGTAGATGACACTATTAATTATTAAACTACCTCATCGTTTTACATTATCGTTTGTACTCTTTGCGTAAACAATTAGTCCTAGGTTACAGCGACAGACCATCGATACAAACTTTCTTGCCGTCAAATTTATAGAAATCAAATACAATGTGAACCAATTTGCACCAAATTCTAGCCCCTCGTGAACCGATTCCTACTTACAAGTCCCTCTCCCATGATAGACATCAAGTTCACCGGAAACAAATAATTATTGGTCCCTCTATTATTGCCGTTCATTTGATGAAAACTTGGAACAATATCGTAGATGACACTATTAATTATTAAACTACCTCATCGTTTTACATTATCGTTTGTACTCTTTGCGTAAACAATTAGTCCTAGGTTACAGCGACAGACCATCGATACAAACTTTCTTGCCGTCAAATTTATAGAAATCAAATACAATGTGAACCAATTTGCACCAAATTCTAGCCCCTCGTGAACCGATTCCTACTGACAAGTCCCTCTCCCGTGATAGATATGAAGTTCACCGGAAACAAATAATTATTGGTCCCTCTATTATTGCCGTTCATTTGATGAAAACTTGGAACAATATCGTAGATGACACTATTAATTATTAAACTACCTCATCGTTTTACATTATCGTTTGTACTCTTTGCGTAAACAATTAGTCCTAGGTTACAGCGACAGACCATCGATACAAACTTTCTTGCCGTCAAATTTATAGAAATCAAATACAATGTGAACCAATTTGCACCAAATTCTAGCCCCTCGTGAACCGATTCCTACTGACAAGTCCCTCTCCCGTGATAGATATGAAGTTCACCGGAAACAAATAATTATTGGTCCCTCTATTATTGCCGTTCATTTGATGAAAACTTGGAACAATATCGTAGATGACACTATTAATTATTAAACTACCTCATCGTTTTACATTATCGTTTGTACTCTTTGCGTAAACAATTAGTCCTAGGTTACAGCGACAGACCATCGATACAAACTTTCTTGCCGTCAAATTTATAGAAATCAAATACAATGTGAACCAATTTGCACCAAATTCTAGCCCCTCGTGAACCGATTCCTACTGACAAGTCCCTCTCCCATGATAGACATCAAGTTCACCGGAAACAAATAATTATTGGTCCCTCTATTATTGCCGTTCATTTGATGAAAACTTGGAACAATATCGTATATGACACTATTAATTATTAAACTACCTCATCGTTTTACATTATCGTTTGTACTCTTTGCGTAAACAATTAGTCCTAGGTTACAGCGACAGACCATCGATACAAACTTTCTTGCCGTCAAATTTATAGAAATCAAATACAATGTGAACCAATTTGCACCAAATTCTAGCCCCTCGTGAACCGATTCCTACTGACAAGTCCCTCTCCCGTGATAGATATGAAGTTCACCGGAAACAAATAATTATTGGTCCCTCTATTATTGCCGTTCATTTGATGAAAACTTGGAACAATATCGTAGATGACACTATTAATTATTAAACTACCTCATCGTTTTACATTATCGTTTGTACTCTTTGCGTAAACAATTAGTCCTAGGTTACAGCGACAGACCATCGATACAAACTTTCTTACCGTCAAATTTATAGAAATCAAATACAATGTGAACCAATTTGCACCAAATTCTAGCCCCTCGTGAACCGATTCCTACTGACAAGTCCCTCTCCCGCGATATGAAGTTCACCGGAAACAAATAATTATTGGTCCCTCTATTATTGAGCGTGTTCCACCCTTGTAACAATAGTTACTATTAGTTACTATTTCCGTTCCATCCTCACGAAAAGTTACTACGCTGACCGTTCCAACCTTGTCGGAATAGTAACTAATAGTTACTATTTGCTTACCATGCTCGGGAGCGTGGTAAGCGTAGTAACTACGCATCTCTGGAACGTGATTGGTCGGATTCGCCCCTGGCGTGAGATCCTGCTGGAAAATAGAAAAATTGTTCCAGCCTTGACGGCAAAAAGCCAGAATTCGTGACGTCATGCGTAGTAACTACGGTAAGTAGGATGGAACACGCTCATTGCCATTCCCTTTGATTCCGCGAGGAGTCCTCGGGGAACGGCGAGAATACGCCTCTAGTTACTAAATATTTAAAGCCTAGAGGTACAAGTCTAATATAAAGCACCACAAATCCGAAAGAAAAACTTCATTCGGTGGCAACGATTAAATGAAAAGCGGATCAACGAAATAAGATGTTTTCATCGGGTCTCCATAAGTGAATATGTTACAGTTTACTGGACTCTTAGTACAGTCCAAGGCCGTATCCAGGGGGGGGGGGGAGGGTTAGGGAGTTGACCCCCCCCCCCCCCGAAACATACAAAAATACAAATTTTACAGGCTTTGTCCTCTGATCTATATCTTTCTTATGCGACCCGCAGGCAACCCCCCCCCCTCCCCGAAATAAATTCCTCGATACGGGCTTGGTACGGTCATATGACTTAATCGCAAACGAATTGCAACATAAATGATTGTTCCACCATCTTGGAGAGAAAAAAAAAACAGTACAACATATCAAAAGTTGCGGAACCTAGCAAGGTGCAAAATTCGTGTTTTGCAGTGTTTTCTATTTTATTTTTGTTTTCCAGCTGAAATTTTCTACTTTCTTAAGGCTTATTGTTTACTTCATGAGAACCGTGTTTCTGGTGGTGTTTTATGTTCTGAACTCGAATATCACATCAGATATAAGATACGGTCAGCCGAAAGTGTTTCACATTCATCACCACACAAGAAATTCGCGATTGTATTATAGCCGAATCGTTTGGCCGCATTTAAATCGCAACAGAAATGACTAAACCATTTCGTAGAGACAAGGAAACTTCTATGTGTCAAGCGCTGGAAATTTATTTCAAGGAAAAGCTCGTGTTTTATAGCGTTTTCTAAAAATAATATTTCCAGTTGGTATTTTCAGATCATAGGATACATGTTTTAAGTAATTTTCTGTGCTGAATTCGAATCAGATCAGATCGAATCAGATCAGATATCAGATTCAAGATATGTTCAATGACATCAGTGAAGAAGCTTCAGTTAACCGAATGACCGTCAACCAAGACAAAACAGCCGTTCTAACTGTATTTTTCAATCCAACTTTCCAACCGGCCTACCAGACCACTGGTTTTGTCTATTCTGATTGTTTTAATTAAGTTTAGATTGCAAGAACGCTAGCAAAAACTGATTCCCCTCCGAATCTGAAAGGGATATGATGTTGATGATAAGAGCGGAGGACCTCAAACTTTTAGGTGTTCATGTAACGTCAGATCTCAAGTGGAATAAGCAAGTTCAATTTATGCTAAACAGAGCCAATATGGGCATAAGGTCCCTCAAAATGCTCTCCCGCCATGGCATCCCTAAACACCACCTCCTTCGCATTTACCTTGTGTTCATTCGCCCTTCCCTCGAATACTTCTGTCCGGTATGGCACTTCGGTTTAACACGGGAGCAGTCGGAACTACTCGAGAGGATCCAAACTGCAGACACCAACTTTCTACTAAGTATGGTACTGGAAGACCCCACCCATCGTCACATACTTCCCCCTACCCACATTCTGACCGTATAAGGCCCACACAAAATGGCAGCACAACCCGTTCCTAAGATCCAGCCCATACGGACAATTCATGTGTGGTATGAAAGACGTTTTGTCCCCTCCTTTGTGACTTTTTTCAAGGCGAAATTCGAAGTAAAATCCTTTCCCTTTTTTGTGTTGATTTTCGAAGTTTAGCGTTTTAATTTGTTGCTATTTTGTTGTTGTGTAATTCATGAAAGTTTGTCTATATTAGAGCACAATTATATGTAAATGTGTTTGACGAGAGAACAAATATTCGTGTTTTTGTTATACCGTAAGGAATATTTTTGAAGAATAAAGAATGATTTATTGATTGGAAGAGTTGTGTAAAATTGTGTCATTTTCCCACCCTCTAGAATAAAATATTACGTCAGAAATCAGCCGATTCCAATTTATTTTCGCCATTGTAAAGTTACTGCGTACTTCGACTGCCGGCCATACTCCAATTTATTGGGTTTGACAAATATAAGCGGAGATTCTTTTTCTTATCAATTCGTACTTATTATACATCGTATTATACAATTATTATAAATCTGTATTATTGAAAAATAATTATATTGATAGCATTAACTGAGAATTCCTTGTAAATTCTGGACTCAGATTTATGTAAGTCTGCTTGCTATATTTGTACATTCTTTGGCACTTCCATCACTTCACATCCAGAAATCAAAACTTTTCATTGGTAGTACTAGTCAGATAGTATCTGAAAAATCTGCCAGCTACTGAGATGGTTTATTTTTGCAGCCACGACAGTCTTTGAGCGTGTTACACCCTACTTACCATAGTTACTACGCATCACGAATTCTGGCTTTTTGCCGTCAAGGTTGGAACGACTTTTCTATTCTCCAGCAGAATATCATGCCACGGGCGAATCCAATCACGTTACAGGTGCGTAGTTACCACGCTTACTGCGCTCCGGAGCGTGGTAAGCAAATAGCTACTGCTAGTTACTATTTCGAGAAGGATGGAGCGGTCAGCGTAGTAACTTTTTACGAGGCTGGAACGAAAATAGTAACTAACACTTACTATTCTTAGCAGGGTGGAACACGCTCTTTATCATTCAGCTATGTAAAATGACTGATTTCCACGCGCCTTGCAAGTGCAATCTCCAACACAGTTTCCGCCGAAGAGGTAATTACAAGCGACAGCAAACAAGTGAGCAAGCGCTCAGACGTGGAGTATGAAAGTAAATGTTTATCGCATATTATACATAAACAGCTTTAGAACCAAGACGTTTCACATCCCCGATAACTAAACAAGTACTGAAATAACCTAATTTGTAATTATCCCAGTTTAAAAGCTTTAAATATAAACAAACCGCACGTATAAATCCAAAGAAATGTTGAAGCTCTTGCACGAATAGCTTGAGTTCGAACTATGGTCTGTCAGCCAATCCGACCCTTTAAACCTCTTCTCCATTAGCAAGGACCTAACTCGTAGCACTCCAATACCCCCTTTGTCACAATTCATTAACAACGGCATACGGATCGTATGACAAAACAGTTGAGTTTCCAACTGTTCATTAAAGATGTGCGTCGCGTCGTCTTATTTGTTGCTGTTTAATCCTCAACCACAGATATATCTCCCCAAATGTGCAAGAGGACTTGAGACCTGTCATAAACGAACTTAACTCATGGGAAACCTGGGCCCAGCTGCCCGTGAACGGGAGGGGGGGGGGGGGTGGACCAATAAAAACGGGTATTTACACCTCTTTTCCCTCATCTATATACCAGCTTAGAGTTTGATTCCAGTCACGGGTCAAACAAAATTTTCATGGGCAATTTGGACCCACTTGCCCATGGACGGGAGGGTGGGAGTTGGTTCAACTACACATAAATATCTCCAACCCCTCTGATCCAAAAGCACAAAGGAATTTCATCGCCTTATCTCTAGTTATTGTCAAGTTATAAAGATTAAAAAATGGTCAATCTGGGCCTAATTGCCCCTGAACCAAGTGGGGATGGGGTTTGGGACCTGCAAAAAGTAAAAAGAGACCCTAATGCTCACAAACCTACCAAGTTTCCATTTGATACCTGTTGATTCCTGTCATGGGTAACGAACTTTACTCCTGGTCAATCTGGACCCAGTTGCCTATGAACGGGGTGGGTGGGGGAGGTGCAAATTTAAAAGCAATGTTCCAGCCCTAGGATCTACATGTGCAAGGAATTTCATCGTCTTATGTCCAGTTTTGGTCAAGTTATGAATATTATTCACTGGGCAATCTGGTCCCATTTGCCCCTGAACCGGGTTGGGGTGGGGGCGGGACCCCCAAAAGGCACAAATTATTTGATGGGACAAAACGGATACGTTAGCTGAATTCTCTTGGAGCTATATTTCGGCCCTCTTCAGGCTCAAAACCACTCAAGTTAGAAAAATGAACTTGTTGGAAACACAAAACTAAAGATTCTAGCCTAGCGTTAAATATTTAACTTCGTAAATTCGTTCGTGAGTCTTGCTTGGAGTTAAAAGGTTGCTGTGATTTCATTTTGGACACGGCTGCTGTTTTTGCTGCTCGATTGGGTCGTTGGTCGGGTAGAGATTTTTCTGCATCTGGGTTGAATTTCGTTTTGTTGTAGAGAAGAGCTTGGGGTCGGAATTTCCTTTCACTGATGATGCCTTTCCATGTTTCTGGTAGTGATTATTCGCCTGTGTCTCTGTTGATCCCTGAACGGTTTTTCATAATTTCAACGGCTTCTCTTATATTTTGATGAAGTCCGGTGCATGTTGCGAGAACTGGGCTTTTCCAAAATGTACAACGTGGGATGGGTTTTCGAAAACGTGTTCTGCCAGTGCTGATTTGAAGTTGTCTGGGCTGAAGGAATATTTAGGCACATTTAGTCCCCAATACCCACTAGTGTACCAAGTTTGAACTTGATACTTGCACTGGTTCACGAGTTATGAGCTCCACAAAATATGGTGAAAACCGGAAACTGCTCAGCGCTCGCAATAGTGGATTGTTCCAAGGAACATAATAGTAGATTGTTCCAAGAATCTCTACTGTACATTTGTTCCAAGAATCTCTACTGTACATTTCTCCATTTTGGGATTTGCTAAACATTTCCGAGAAAAGGCAAATTCGGACAAAATATTACAAACTGGCAAAATACCTTCTCGGACTCCCCCCGCGGGAGTCTAATTCCGCCCTCTCGAAGAAGTACCACATTATCGATGCTTCCGCGAAGTGCGAAATCATAGAGTGTCGTGCTAGATCCCGGGCTTTCAAAAACAAATACGAATCGCCGTTGACTCGCCTAACGTATTTATAAGTTTTATAAAGTTTATGTAGCGTTTCGTTTTCTTTGTGTGTAATTCATTTTTCTTTCTTTCTATTACTCCGCTCTTTTATTCGTTGTATAGCGGGCCTCAATAAATTATTATTATTATTATTAAAGGTTTCGAGGGGATCCCAAAAATTGTGATCCAGACAATTGGGTCTTGTCTTCGCCAAATCCAGTCTTCGCCAGACTCCCTGAACATTTTTACTATTAAAATTTAGAAACAGATTAATGCCAAATAGCTAATCATCTGAGAAAACCAATTTAAATATGGATTCAGCTTATTTGTTTACCCCTATAAGTCATATCTGTTTTGACGAAAACTTCTACGAATTTCCCGGTTTCGGCCGAATTCCGGAACTACTTGTCCGGCGAAAAAAGAAAGCTCAAAAACAAACTCAGCGTATATTTTCCCCCAATATTCGACATCTAATCAACTTAAAATAAAAATTTAACTCACAACAAATTTTCCGGCTCCAGCCGGATTCCGGTCTAAATCGGATATTTAATCAACTACAAATAAAACTTTAACTTTTGAAGCATTTTCCAGTTCTGGACGGATTCCGGGCGAACTGCTTGCCCGGGTAGAGAATTGTTTTCAAATAAGTGTTCAGCAAGTCTTCTTACCTCTGAATCGAACGTCTAATAAACTTGAAATAAAACTTTAATTTTTACAAACTTTCTGGTTTTGGACGGATTCCGGGCGAACTACATGTCCGGCGAGAAAATTATTTTCACCATCATTTTCATTGTGTCTTCCTAACTCTAAATCAAACATCTAATGAACTTCAAATAAAACTTTTACTTTTAACAAACTTTCCGGTTTTGGCCTGATTCCGGGCGAACTACTTGTCCGATGACAAAATGGTTTCCACCATCGAGTTCAGCATGTCTTCTTATATCATAATCGACTACCACATGATGTGTTTAAAAATATTTCATTTGCCCCTTAATTTAAACCCCCTCCTCCACCCCTAAATGTAAGGCTACAGAGCCGATCTGCGAACTCGACCTTACTCTTGACCCAAAGAATCCTCACACCAAGTTTCATCAAAATATCTCATTCCCTTCGAGAGTTACAGTGCGCACAGACGCACAATTTTTGCGATGTCATAGAAATCCCGCCACTTGCGTTTTGGGATCCCAAAAATAAGCTGGCTTTTCAGTTAAACTTTAACAAAATATCACCTTTCTTTCGTTACAGGCCGCGGAGCTCAGAAGAATGTTACTAGATTAAGCTAAGAACCAGGCTTGAATAATTGACACAGAAAATTCTAATTTTTTTTTTACCGATTTCTCAACGGAAAAACTGCGATCTGATCCAACTTAACACAGTTCGTTTGTCATTTAAGATTGCTTCAAGCTCGTCTTGGCTTGGCAGGGTAAAGACGCGAAGCGTAAGCCCTCTGCGCTACCAAACTTAACGGATTTGTAAATATTTTGGCAGATAACCACCTAAAAGACGACAAGTGGTTCTGAAATCACATGTAAGACAACAGTCCTGTTCGGGACACAAAATCACAAAGGGCAGAGAGGATCTGCCGTTCTACTTCTTCTTTGAACCATCAAAACCTGAACAGACAGTGAAAAAACCTTTTGAAGATTACTTCAAGCTCATCAAAAGAGAATCACAAAGCATGCGGCTTTGTTTACGTTGACAGACAGAGAAGCAGCAGGCTGGAGGCTTCTGCTTGATGGCTAGGGCTGGAGGTTGAAGGGAAATGAAAACAATCACCAAAGGGTTGGTGACCTCTTTCCAAGATTCCGTCCTGATTTCACCCGAAGACCACCCGAGACCGGTGCCTGCCAGTCTGTCATTATCTCATGTTTTTATTATCTGGAAAGGCAGGATTCAACATTTCGCATGTTTCAGGATCATTACAGGTATTTTTTTTTTCAACAGTTGCAGTGAGCATGGCTTGACGATTATCGAGCAAGAAAAAAAAAAAGTGAGCGAATCAGCAGACGAACGGCATGACAGAAGTATTATAACCAAGCAAGCAAACTTTCGCATGCAAACAATTTGAAAACGATAATTCTATGTTTCAAACAAGTGCAAATAATCTAACACAATTTGACGGCGAATCTTCTTCGAACGTGACTAGGGAATAACCTTCTGACGCTCCCCGCCCTTTACCCTAGACTGCCCTAGCTATCCATTTTACAGCTGAGTCGTCTACAGACCCTCAAGCTATGTATGTGACCATAGAAAACGAATTCGGCATCGCAGGCGGACAGAAAATATGATGATGATGATGATGATTTTATTTATAACCCGTCAAAATAAACACAAGGCACAAAGACGGAGTAAATAATAAGGAAAAAAAGAGGAAAAGAAAGGAAAACACGAAAGAAAGTAACTTACAAAATACACAGTATAACTTTTACTATACAACTAAAGCAAGAGGGATTTCCAGTCGTGATCAATATTTTGGCTGTATGTTTCTATTTGTTTCTCCACTGCTGTTAGTGGGTCACTAATTTGATAACGACTGGAAATTTTAGAGTTTCTCGTCCAAGGGGGGAGGCGCAATATATATTTGGCAAAACGATAGAATGTTGACCGGACTTGTTTTTTGTCTATTTTGTTGAAAATAGATATGCTTCACCTAAAACTTGTCTCCCCTCATGTCTCAATTCGTAAGCGGGGAAAACCGCGTTCTGGGGGCACCTAGCTTTACCGCTGACTCCGTCAATCGTCACAGGGCTATCGATGACAAGAGATCGATTAGTAGAACTACGCACAAATATTCTTTCAGCCGAAGCTGACTGCCAATCATTTTTGATTGCGTTCAACGGATCCGTCAGTTGAGTTTTATTTTAGTGAGATTTTGGCCCTTCTTGGCAAGGGTCCTCTTCAGGCAATCAAACTACAAAAACAAAACTGTGATAAAAAAAATAAATATAGTATATGATTTTGCTGAATTTCTTCATAAAATCTGCTGGGAGCTCTCATTTTCAGCAGCGCTGCTGTTTTTGCTGCTCGATTCGCTCGCTGACATGGTATACATTTTTACAGCGATTCCAGTTAAACCTGAAGAGGACTAGAAGAACCAACAAATCGCTAGAATAAAACTGAGCTGACATATCCATTTAACACAGTCACATAAAGAACTCTACAGTTTAGACAAAATTCTGGATATGCGGGGGGGGGGGGGGGACTATACCTGGTCCTCGTATTGACCGTCGGAGGCGTCGCTGTTCCGGTGACCGGTCACGGCGACCTCGTCCTGGTTCCGGGGCCTCCGGTCTACAGCACATGGGACAATTCTGCTTCACATGACAGCTGAGGACATAATGAGAAATATATCTCCGAGAAGTAGTCTACGTTCAATGAAATATCCCACTCTACTTAACTTCCTCTCACCGCCTAGTGTTGGGTTAGATTTGGTAACAATGACGATATATCAAAACATCGGACCAAACATCGATATCGAAACGTAAATACAGATATTGAAATGACAATTCTACATTTCTAATCACAAGGGGCGTCACGACTGGGGGGGGGGCGCCCCCCCCCCCCCAATGCTGTCGGTCAGTCGGTAAAACATAACCGATTCTTCGCGAAGCGCCGCGATTTTTCGTAACAATATTTTTTTTTTCTTCATGAAAACAGTGTTTTTTCTGAAATTAGTCAATTTTTCGTCAAATAGTCGGTTTTCCTGAACATCAGTCGATTTTTTTCAAAGCTGTAATTTTTGCTGTTGAAAACAGTCGTTTTTTTCTGCAGAAACAGTCGGTAAAATGTACCAGCCAGTCGGTAAATCCCTCGTCACCCCCCCCCCAAAAAAAAAAAATTTGGCTAGTAACGCCTCTGCTAATCACTGTAAATAAAGTTAAATTTTTACATCCGAAATTGGAGCGATATGTTTTCCGCAATTGTGCTGCAAGATGTCTTTTTTTTTTTGTTTTTTTTTCCTAGTACCCTGTACAATGTCTTTTTTTTTTTGTTTTTTTTTCCTAGTACCCCGACTGGCGCTTATTCTTAGAAAGTGGTAAGGCTTTAACCTAAGCGGCTTTTACGGAAAGCGTTGGACCTTAGGCCGGTTTGATGAATATGACAATACATTTTGGAAAGCTCTGTAGAACTCTTGCCAAAAAGGATGGTTTTTGCTTGTAATTGAGCCCGAGCATGCAGTGTGTGAACTAAAGGGGAGCTGTATAGCCTATGCCAGAGAGGACTATCTGAAGTTATGCATCCAAGCTTTCGTTCCATCAAACCATGTTTCTGCTTTCGAGTGGAAAGCTCCGTTCTAGCAGGCAAGCAGACAAGCACCAGTTTTAAACTGAAGATGGACTAAAATCTATAAGTGCGAAACATGTGCGGCAGGTCCCTGGCCCCACAGCCCATCCATACATCTTCTTTCACTGATAAATATAATAATTACAGAATAAAAAAGTGGCATTTTCCCAAGGGTCCGAGAATGCTGCCATCTATTGTTTCTACCCGTTTCAGTTCGTGATTTCAGCTGAGTTTATCATTCCATTTCTTACACTTGGGAGTGAGGAAGATAAATGATGTCAGATGGGCCTCTTAAACTTTAAAAGTTCTCTTACTGCTGAAGAAATTGGAGCTTATTCTTTGCTCCTTTCTAAGTGGTGAAATTAGAAAGTTGGCCTACGACAGAAAAGTCCACTTTTGAACTAATACAGATAGAATATTTTTCAACGGCATTCGGTAGAACTCGATGAGCTGATCAAAGTATGTGTCATCTGTTTTTTGGTGCAAAATTTCCTTCATGAGATACAACAGTTTAAAAGTTTGGAGGGGTCGACAACTTCAGTAGTGATTTACACACTGAAACCAGAAATAGGCCGATACCAATCGTGAGACATGTAGGGTACTTGTAAGTAAAATCGGCTGTTAGACCATAATCAACTTCGGCGATGAGGGGTTAGCAACGTTGGTAGTTGGTGTACCTATTAATCCTATTATTTCTTTCCTGTGTATTTGATCGTGAAAACAATTTGGTACCATGTCTATCACGGGAAGATAGACTTGTAAGTAAGAATCTCGGTAAGAATCCGTTGCTAGAAGGGGTTCATGAGGGGCTAGAAACTTGTGAAAATCGGTGCACATTTTTTTATCTCTATAAATCTGAGGGTAAAGAAAATTTAGTCTCCTTGGTAGATCACTGTAACATGCAGTTAAGTCTTTGAGGGGTTGACAACTTTAGTGGTAGGGTACAAACTCAAACAAAGAATAGGCGGAACCCAATTGTGAGACACGTCAGGGACTTGTGACTCTTGTGAGTAACAATCGGCTGTTGTGCCATAATCATCTTCGGCGGTGAGAGGTTTCCGACCGTGTTAACGCAACTGATACAATTGATAATGTAAAACAACGACATAGTTTCTAAATAATCAGCAGAGTGGCATCTATGGTATTTTGATCCTGAAAAGATACGGATAGCTTTATAATACCAACTAGATTATATAAGATAATGTTCCAAGTTTTACAAGTCACGCTACGATTGAAAAGGACTTTGAAGCCAGTTCAACTTTTGCTAGTTGGTGTACCTATTAATCCTATTCTTTGTTTCTGGTGTATTCGAGCTGAAAACAATTTGGTACTATGTCTATCACGGGGAGATGGACTTGTAAGTAGGAATCGGTTGCTAGAAGGGGTTCATAAGGGGCTAGAAACTAGTTGCAAAGTGGTGCACATTTTATTTGATCTCTTTAAATCTAAGGGTAAGAAAATGAGTCTCCTTGGTCTATCACTGTAACTTAGAATTAAGTCTCTGAGGGGCTGGCAATTTTAGTGATAGGGTATACACTCAAACAAAGAATAGGCGGAACCCAACTATAAGACAAGTCAGGGACTTGTAACTAACGGTCGGTAATTACACCAGAATCATCTTCGGCGATGAGGGGCTTCCGACTTTTCCTAGTATGTGTACCTATTTTGTCTCCGGTGTTTTTGATGATAAGAAAAGTTTGGTTCATGTCGTCGTTCAAGAATCGGTTGCTAAAGCATTACCATTTGCATGAGATGCTAGAACGGTCTATGGTGATGGTCTTTCACTTTAACCTAGAATTAAGTGTTGACGCAACGGATACAAATGATAATGTAAAACAACGATATGGTTCGCAATAATTAGTAGAGGTATTTTGAACTAAACAGCTATAGATAGCTTTATAATTTCAACTAGGTTATCTAAGATAATGTTCCAAGTTTCCTCAAGTCACAATGTCTACGATTGAAAAGGGCAAAGTTCAACTGGCTCCAAAGTCAATTTAGTCCATACTTCCGATATTCTGTCTTTTGTTCAACGCTGAGGGATAACCATGTGATTTCAGATTGTGTCATCAGTTCAGAAAAGTATTCTTCATGTATTGGAACATACCATTTTGAAGACCTCGATGGGTTGACAAATTAAGCGTGTACCCGTTAACGAAGAAACAAAACCAACACTTCAGTCGACGAAGCCGAACAAAGGTTGCTGCAAAACTTCACGTTGCCCAGGCAACGTATGTCGAGTTCAGTTATTATGACACTTGCAGCTCCGCTCAAGTGCCATATACCGATCACTTTTCGGTCTGTTGGCCTGTCTGTCAGGCCACTCATCTCGAGTTAGGGTACTTCCAGATGTGCTAGGACGATGAAAATTGGGAGGCATATTAGGGACCCTACCAAAATAACTTTGAAATAGTCACTTCTCCGATTCAACCACCATGGGGAGAGTGTAGGGAGGGGGAATCCGAAATATTGACGTATTTTTTACTTTTGAACGGGGAATCGGATCTTAATGAAACTTGATATTTGGAACAACCTCTTGGTGTCAGATGTCACACTTCAAGTCCGGAATGGATCCGGTAACTTTGGGGGGAATTGGAAGGGGGGGAACTGGAAATCGTGTGTCATATCCAGAGTGGATGGACCGGAATGAAACTTGGTGGGACGAACAAGCACAAGCCCAGATACATAGTTGACAAGATCGGATCGGATCCGAGCACTGTGGGGGGAGTTCGAGGGAGGGTTCCGGAATTCCGGTGATCCCGACTTAAGGTGCTTACACATGTGCCAGGACGATGAAACTTGGCAGGCATTATATATTAGGTACCCGACCAAACTAGCTCGGAAACAGTCACTTCCCCGATCCTACCACCGTGGGGGAGTGGAGGAATCCGGAATATTGACGTATTTATAGCTTTTGAACGGAGAATCGTATCTTGATGAAATTTGATATTTGGAAAGACCTCGTGTCTCAGATGTCACACTTCAAGTCCGGAATGGATCTGGTGACTTTATAGGGGGAGCTGGAGGGGGGAACCGGAAATCGTGTGACTGGTGGGAAGAACAAGCACAAGCCCTAGATACATAGTTGATTAGACCGGACCGGACGCGAGCACTGTGGGGGGAGTTGTAGGTAGGGTTCCGGAATTCCGGTGATCCTGACTTAAGATGCTTCCACATGTGCTAGGACGATGAAACATGGGAGGCATACTAGGGACCCGACCAAACTAACTTGGAAACAGTCACTTTCCCGATCCGACTACCGTGGGGACAGTGGAAGAGGGGGAATCCAGAATGTTGACGTATTCATAACTTTTGAATGGGGAATCGGATCTTAATTATTTGGAAAGACCTCGTGTCTCAGATGTCCCATTTCAAGTGCGGACAGTATCCGATCAATCTGGAGGAGTCGGGGGGGGGGGGGGAGAGGCGGAAATTTCGTGACACGCTTGGAATATAACGATTGGGATAAGACTTGGTGGGTAGAACAAGCGATAGCCCTAGATAAATCAGTGATAGAATTGGACCGGATTCGGTCACTCTTGGGGAATTGGAGGGGGGTCTTGAATTCCGATGATCGCAGTTTAAGGTAGACTTCAAGATGTGCTAGGACGATGAAACTTGGCTTGAACATTAGAGACTTGACAAGATTGGCTTAGAAACTGTCACTTCCCAGATCCGACCATCTCTTAAAATACTCATCTTAACCGCAAATTACAAAAAATACTTTTAAGCAAAACCTACATTTTCGTGACTCCCTTGAGACCATGATCATTTGCCTCAAGGTTTTTGATTATGATGATTACAGAAAGAACGAAAAACACCAAACGATACAAGCTCGTGATTTCGAAGGGTCCGTCGTAATTCTTATTTACCAAGTCTTGCAAGTTGCCATATGAGCTTCCAGCTCTTGTTATTTATTCTAAGTTTGAGATGATGCAAGATGCTTTTCTACGAGCATTTTGGTCTATACTATAGCGAAACATGGTTGCGAAATATCGATATCGATCATCAACGTCGAAAGTGAAAATATCGATATATAAAAAAATCCAAATATCGCCCAGCACTACTACCTCCCTTCGAAACTGAATCTGGCTCGCCGGCTGGAACAAGACCAAAGGTTTCGATGGGATCCCAAAAATTCAATATCTGATCCAGACAACTGGGTCTTGTCTTAGCCAGATCCAGTCATCGCCAGACTCCTTGAACATTTTTACAACTAAAATCCAGAAACAGATTAAGGCCAAATAGCTAATCCTCTGAGAAAAACTTCCTGCCACTACCTCCAATTTCCCGATTTCGGCCAAACTCCAGAACTAATTGTCCGGCGAAAAAAAGAAAGCTCAAAAATGAACTCAGGGTATCTTTTTTCCCCACTAATGAACATCTAATCAACTTCAAAGAAAAATTTAACTTATAACAAATTTTCCGACTCCAGCCGGATTCCGGTCGAACTATATGTCTGGGTAAAATATGATTGTCACACGCGGATTCAGCATCTCTTCTTACCCCTAAATCGGTTGTCTAATCAACTAGAAATAAAACTTTAACTTCTACCAATTTTCCGGTTTTGGCCGGATTCCGGGCGAACTACATGTCCGGATAGAAAATTGTTTTCACATAAGTGTTCAGCATGTCTTCTTGCCCTAAATCGAGCATCTAATCAACTTCAACTTCAACTTTTAATTTTAACAAACTTTCCGGTTTGGGCCGGATTCCGGGCGAACTACTTGTCCGTCAAGAAAATGGTTTTCACCACCGTGTTCAGCGTGTCTTCCTACCCCTGATTCGAACATCTAATCAACTTAAAATAAAACTTTTACTTTTAACAAACTTTCCGGTTTGGGCCGGATTCCGGGTGAACTACTTGTCTGTCTAGAAAATGATTTTCACCATCGTCTTCAGCATGTCTTCCTACCCCTAATCGAACATCTAATCAACTTAAAATAAAACTTTTACTTTTAACAAACTTTCCGGTTTTGGCCGGATTCCGGGCGAACTACATGTTCGATGACAAAATGGTTTTCACCATCGTGTTCAGCATGTCTTCTTACCCCATAATCGACTATCACATTAGCTGTTTAAAAATATTTTGTTTGCCCCTTAGGTTGAAACCCCTCCCCAACCCCTAAATGTATGGCTACAAAGCCCATCTACGAACTTGACTGGTCCGACGACCCAATGAATCCTCACATCAAGTTTCATCAAAATATCTCATTCCCTTCGAGAGTTATCGTGCTTACAGACGGACGGACGGACAACTTTTCGATGTCATAGGTATCCCTCCACTTACGTTTTGGGATCCCAAAAAGTATGTGCCGATCAAGTTCCGAGACTTGCTTCCCAGCTTTTGTAATACTGAGCGATATCGGAAAAATTGTGTCTCAAAACTTGTAAATACTTTGATGATTTTGTCATGTTGAGAAGTCAAAATTTTGGACGTGGGGTGGGATGGGGGGTCATTTTAGAAAGTCAAAATTTTGGACGTAGGTCAAGGGGGTGGGCGGGTTGTAGAAAGAATGACCCATTTAGAAGTGTAGAAGCTCGGGGGTTGACCCGGACACTAATTTTCCTTTGCTTGCTAGGCCACCATTTGTTGGCCCATTATATCCTTTTTATTGTCAAAACGTGTAGAATGGCTGGGAGAATAGCTGGTAATTTTTTCAGATTTTTTTCTATATCATATTTTTAAGTAACCCCCGTACCCATGGGGTTGGTTCGGACAGTCCTCGGGTTGGTTCGGACATTATTTGTAATGTATTATTTTTGTACTCGACTTTATTTAAATATGTTAAAAAGTGGAACTGACAATATTGCAGCTCAAAAGTAAACACAAAACTAAAGAACACATATTTTTCAAGAGCCGAGGTTGCGTTAAAGTGAAAATCCTTCATTTGTCCTTTCAGTTAACCAAGCAATTCCAGAGGCTGGTAACTTCAAACTTATATAAGCGAAGTTCAGTCCATCTTTAGCTGCACCGATTACTCAAATCTATTATACAGAAAAGTGATTTTTGGCCAATTCTGTGCAGACAGAATATCTTCAAGCCTCTCAACAAACTTTCATTCAATGAACCTTCTTTTCTTTCGACTTTCCGACATAAGACACACTTTTGGTTTCACCTTTTCCAAAATTTAACTTCATAAGGACGAATTCGTGTTTCTTTTTCCTTCTTATATCGTAAGCAAAGTCAATTATATTGAAAAAGTCTAATTTTTTACTTTATTGTGGACAATTCTACTAACTAGTTTTCTTCGGTTGTGGACACTTCTTTTTAGCTCGTTTATTTTTAAAGCTAATCCTGTTAACAAATAATACGATGAGGATTCTGGTAGCATCTTTTTGTATTTTTCTAAGTCAGTTTTGGTTTTCTATGGCATATCAGTAGGAAAAGACTGTCCGAACCAACCCTACCCTGACTGAAATAACAAATTGGCGTACTACAGGAAAACAAACTGATCTAGCTTGAAAACAGTAATCAGGCTATACACCCCAATTAGTGAGCTGTCTATTGTCATTTATTCGCCTTCCGATTATCGCTAATCTTCGGTGCACAGCTTTTTGACCGACAATGAGCTAAAAACTTTTACCTTAAAGCACACTGGACACTTCTAATGCTTTATTCTGTATTAAATGCTTCACAAATAAACATTTCCGACTTCCTTTAGAAGGCGCTAAGAAAATCGGATGTTTTCTTGTTATCGCTTGTCTTTACCTCTCTGGCATTTCGGCGAACCAAATCTTAGGAGCTGGGATATCGTGGCAGGAAATTCAAAAACTCCCACCAATGCTTGATAGAAAAGGATATATTTGAGATCTCACCAAAGTCAAGCCGCAGATGCAGTTTATCTGATTGTTCTAGTGTTTCATCAGAAGTTCCATGTTTTAAAGTGCCTATTAAAAGTTTTCTTTGTGGAATAGTGTTGAGAAGCTTGATTAACTTGCTTTATAAAATGTACCAGAATATGCAATAAGTTTATAAAAAATAATATAGCTCCAAAAATCATTCAAAACCAAATAGCCTATTCAAATCTGAATTATACAAGCTGATTTATGCATAAAATAAAGATCTGCTAAGTGTTATAAGAAACATCACTTTTATCTTTGTCCAAGCTAGTAAACTGAGCATGTACTGGCCCAAAAAAATACGCTTTGAAATATCACAGAGAGGAAACTGTTTAAAAAGCTGCTGAGCTAGGGGGTAAGCACTGTTCCTAGGTTGTTACAGAGTGGCATTGGGGTAGTTTGATGTGCCCATTGCACTTTAAGAAAACCAATTTTTTCAACTTTTTGTCAAAATCAGAACAACTTTAATATTTTTTTTGCGGGTGTCCAGACCAGCCCCGTGTCCGATCCAACCCCGTTCTCCCCTATACCCTAGGATTTCATACCCCCCCCCCCCCCTGATAATGATATTAGTGTTTAATTTTTATGGATTGTTCCAATTATATTAACTGATGATCACTCCCTGCAAAATCACACTAAAGTCAGCAGTACGATTTGACATTGGTTTATTAAAAGTGTAAAATTTTCCCTCTTTCTCGCTCGCTGCTAGATTATTATTTCACTGGTTATTCATGATCCAAGTGACACTACCTTTCTTCTTAATAAGAGCTAAAAGCTCATATGGCACTTGCAAGGCTGGTTCAGAGGATGAAAGTAGGAATTTGCCAATTCGTGGTTTTTTCTGATCATTTGCAAGCAAAACCCCTGAGATAAGAATGATCGAGAGCCCGCGGAAATCACGAAAATCTATCGTTTGGTAAAAATAATTTATTTTTGCACTTGGCTGTACTGATGCGCAGTTTAAGGGCGCTAGAAATTCATCTGCAAGCAACCCCCTGAGCAAAAACGATAATAGGCCTTATGGGGAACAGTAATAGCCTACATATCATTTGGTCAAAAGTAATATTTTTCACTTTTCGGTTAAGATGCGCACTCTAAGGGTTCTAGAAATTCATTTTAAGCAAAATCGTTGTGGCGCAAATGATCACAGGGCGAAATGTATAGTTTGATCAATACTTCTTTTACCTTTGCAGTTAAGATGCGAAGTTTAAGGGAGATAGTAACTCATTCGTAAGCAAAACCCTTGAGCAAAAATGATGATGGTGTTTATGGGGATCATGAGAATGTATATTTTTAAAGGTATTTTTTTTTACTTTGCGGTTAAGATGTGCATTCTAAGGTTTCTAGAAATTCATTTTTAAGCAAAACCGCTGTGGCGCAAATGATCACAGGGCGAAATGTATAGTTTGATCAATACTTCTTTTAACTTTACAGTGAAGATGCGAAGTTTAAGGGAGATAGTAACTCTTTCGTAAGCAAAACCCTTGAGCAAAAATGACGATGGTTATGGGGATCATGAGAATGATATTATTTTTAAAGTATTTTTTTTTACTTTGCAGTTAAAATTAGTACTTTAAAGTTTTATTATCTTGTCCAATCTCCAATATTCTAGCCAAGTCATCGTCCTTGTCTGGAAGTACCATATCTCGCGATCGTCGGGACCCCCCCCCCCCCTCCAACTCCCCCAACAGTGCCCGGACCCAATCCAGTTCTATAAATGGTTTATCTAGAGCATTTGTTCGTTATTCCTACAAAGTTCCATCCCGATCTCTCGAGTCTAAGCGGGTCACGTACCCCCCCCCCCCCCCCCCAACAGTTGTCGCACGGATCCGGTCCGGACATGAAAAAGGACATCAGAGACCTGTCCTCTGTTCAAGTATTAAATTTCACTGGAATCCGATCGCCAGTTCCAAAGTTACGCATGACACAATATTCCGGATTCCCCCTCCCTTCCTCCACGATGATCGGATCGAGAAAATTACTATTTCAAAGACAGTTTGGTCGAGTCGCTGATATACCTGCAAAGTTTTCGTCGTGAAAACCGCAATACCGCCAACACCGGAATTTTGGCAGATCCCAGTCCACCCCGTCCGGATCCAGTACGAGTGTGTAAACGATTATTTAGAGCAAATGCTTGTTCTTCCCAGCAAGTTCCACTCCGATCCCTCTAATCTAACCGTTTCACAAGATTTCCGGCCCCATCCCCAATTCCCCTAGAACTGCTAAATCCGGTCCAGACTTTAAACGGGATATCCAAGACCTGTCTTCTATTCTGTTATTAAGTTTCACACGACTTAACTTTTTGGATTCCCCCTCCCTCTACCCCCCCCTGGTGGCCTTATCGGGAAACTGATTATTCCAAGTTAGTTTGTGGGATCCCTGATACGCCTGCCAGGTTTCATCGCCCTAGCACATCTGGAAGTAGCCTTCCGTAACTCGCCATCGTGGGACAGACCGACCGACCGACAGACGGAATCGCGATTGATATATCGCACTTGAGCCAGAGGCTGCAAGTACTATAAAATGTGGTGATTTTTTAAGCAGAAATTTTAAAACAATCTCAAAACGGTCTACTGGAAGAACTAGGCTATACGCCCCAAATATTGAGCAAGTTCTATTACTTGTTGTTCACATACCAGATAAATATTTTTCTTTCCCTTTGATTGCTTTGTTGTGAGTAGGCCAGTCCTAGGCTAGGCTAGGCTAGGCTAGTGCACTTTGTCCTTTCCAAATCGCGTCTCTAGATGTTCCCATGGTCCCATTCCTGGTTTTAAAGCACCCCTCGCACTATTTACCGTTTACGTTCCAGTATTCAAAACTATTTGAATACTGTAAAACTCGACAACGCTTTTAACAAATTATCCACAGCTCTGGCTGTTTCAAGCCATTTCCCACGCTCACTGACTCCTCGAAAAAACTCGGCAAAATTCAGATAACCAGTTTTACGCATCAATAGCAAAATGCGCGAACACTCGTCGGCAGCATAATGCGCATGGAAAATAGTGAATCGTAGCAAGGGTAATGATTATTAAGGGATCGTTAGCGGGCTTATAATGTAATATATGGAATGTGGGTCTCCGGGCTTAAGAACTAATTAATGCAATTACAGAAGTAGGTTCCATTGGCATTATACACACGACGTGTCTTTTAACATGACGTAAGTGGGTGATGTACACCTTGCAAATGCGAAAGTGCTTCGGAATCAACTCATCCTAGTCCCGCTCTGATCTGTCTGCACTTTTTGTTTCCTTCGTTAAAGTACTTATCAACACCTGACAGGTTGCGTATGTAACCAATTTAGTCCTTAAAATTTCATTTGATACAAATAGCTCTTCAACTGACCACACTACGAACTCTGTTCTGAATTTTGCGGTGTCATTTGTGTCAAATGAAGCGCGGATCTTTGCTGGCCAGTATGTCACACACGATTCTATGCAGCGAAACACTGTGTCTCTTTTACCGAGGAAAATTTTTTAAACTTCTCATTGCTAAATTATTTTAATTTCTGGATATCAGTGATTAAATAATGCAATCTTTTAGGTGCCGATTGCTTTAAAGTATAACTGAAAAGGGCTAAAATGGGATAATCTAGTTACCCATCACTTACTCACTTCAACAGGCTTACATACCCGAGAAAAATTATTTACTTCGTTGCTCCACTATTCACGAATAATTAATTTTAATATAGTGGTCACGCAGGGAGCTACCTTCCTTGAGCTGATCACTGGCCACTGAAATGCCGCGTTTGTATTAGGATTCAAATTTCTCCCGTCATAGTAGAATTTTGCGTTGGAAGGCCGGCGGTAAATCTTCTGAACATAATGATGGAAGTAAACAGTGAAAAGTAAAAAACATGCAGTGTGTTTAGTTAAATGATACAAAAATAGTTTGGCTTTTCAGTTAACTTTACGAGGTGACTCAAAAGAAATAAGAAAAATGTGGCATTTATATTGGGTTCTTCTGCGGCACCCTAGGAAAGACATTACTTAGGGGGTTCGTTAGCGTAGGGCGATATTTTACACCTATAACTATATATCGATATATCGGACCAAATATCGCTACGTAAACATCGATGTAGGTTTCGGTCGTTCAAGCATCGAAAAGTGAAGCACTACGAAGTCTGTCGTCGATGGTCTTTACAGTTGTGGATATGCATGCTGTGAAGGACATGATTGTGGCGCGGTGGGGACGCTTTGGTACTGCATGTGACTTGCATTCCTGACGACAGACTCCATTGCAATGTTACTAGAAACAGATGCACCAATTAGACGATTCAGATTTTTGTACAACACGAGTAAAAAATACGCAAACACGACTTGTGAAATTAATAGAACTGTAAAAATGGTAATATACAAATATTCACGTGCGTTAAAATTCCCCGAAAAATCTTGACTTGATGATTGGAAAAGTGGCAAGTTACTACGGATTGAGTTTTCAACGTCTGTTAGTGACATTTGAACCGTGAAATCTTTCTCAATGTTTTGGGCTAGCCTCTTTCTGTCGATGGTAGCCCGTACTTCCGATTTTTGGTTTTCTGTTAGATCATTCATTACCGAATTTAGGTCATATTTTATTTCGGAAATCGTGATATTCGGAAATGGAATAGAAATCTCAATCGAAGATTTTCTGTGAAAACTTGCTTTCAGAATAAAATTCGAACTGTAAATATTACAATAGTCTTTAGTCTCGATAAAGTATGTACCAATACTGATATTTTTGATCGTATGACTAGTTTGAGTATCTACTTCATTCGACATTGGGCATGTTATCGTTAGCAATTCTGGATGTGGAGTAGAAATAACAACTTCTTCTGGTGAAATATTTTCTACGATCGACTTTGACAGTGACACAATTTTCTTTTCGCATAGTTGCTGTACTAACGAAGGGGATCCTAGCCATGCTGCATAATTACAGCAGGGGCTGGATGACTTATAGACAAGAAAATTTGATGTTGTGATTATGTCACTGCTAGTCGTAATCGTATGAGACATATGTTCGTCATTAAGACTTAGGTAGAACTGGTGGTCATCGCTTACTGCGAACCATGGAGATGAAGGGATTGAAAGGGTGAAGTTTTGTGAATGTGGGAATAGGAGCGAAAGAAAACTCTTAACGTTGTAAACAGAGTAAAAACTTGACGATTTTGTTACCAAAGGAATGTCGCACGTTACTAAGATGAAGCCGTTTTTAGGATGCATGAAGCATTTCACGTGCTCAAAATATGACCATACATCTTTAATCGAAAGTGCGAAATCTAGGTTGTTTGGTAACTTAATCTTCAGTTCCTTCAAGATCTCTACAAGCTTCGTTGACGGGATAAGATTCATTGGAAACTTGTTGCTACTTAATGAAATAAAGTCACGGTATAATTTGTTCAAATTCGCTCTGTATCTTGATATGCTACCGCGTACAGTGTCCAGAGTTGCTTCTAGGTATGAATGAATATCGGACAGTATAACCGGTAGCTTCCAAGCAAAGCTGATTTGACTTTTCATTAAGCCAGTTTGGAATTTATTTAAAGTTTCTGTAATCTCGTCCAAAGTGTCATTATTAATCTTATAAATCATTGCCGGAATGTCATGAATGATCGAAGCTTGGAGAGAATTGATTGATTCCAGTTGTTTAACTTTGCTTGTCATATTACCTAATTGATCAGCAATAGCATTGACTTTCGATCTAGTTGCTACACCAAAAAGGAATGAAAAACCTTCCCCCAGCCAATCAGAAAGCGAATCAGCCCGTTTCTTACGATTCGGACTGTCTTGATTCACCAAAAAGTGAATTGAATCTAATTCTTTTCTAAGTTCTTCAATCTCTCTTTTGAAAATTAAATATCTCTTTTGCAATCCATCCTTTATTCCAGTTTTGATTATATCTTTGTTGTTCTCTCTTTCTTCTTTGGTAATCTGGATATCATTTTCGAAGAATTTGATGTTATCCACAATAGAAATATTGTTTATGTTCATGACCTGGTTGTTCAGCTCAGCTACAGTCCTGTCTAAAGATCCAGTGTCAATCTTGCATGCAATGGTCCAAACGGCGCTGGAGATCTTCAGACGCTGCGGTAATTTCCGATACAGCATTCCATATTGTAGCTTGGAGTCTGTAGCTCCTCTCGTTGTCAAGAATGTGATCAGCCCAACTAGGAGTAGCAGCGAATTCATGATGGCTGCAACTAAAATTTCAAATTAGTGAATCGTTGCTTGAGGTTCTTTCTGAGGCTGTAGCGTTCGTTCCCTCTGTCCAGTGCAGGTTGCGTCTGGAAACTGGTTCCAGGTGTTACCTGTTGGGGAACAACGGGGGAACTAGTGCTATTTCTGAATGGGTTCCAGTCAAATTGTGACTGCTGAGAGCTAGAACTCTGACTAGACCTAGACGTAGCATCAGTGCTAGGTAAAGCGGGTGATGATGCTAGAGTAGGCGTGCCAAAATGAGATGATTGGTGGCTCGAATTCAGCAGTTCGGAGTCAGACTCGACTGGGTTTTGCTCAGGAAGTTGCTCAGAATTTGTGCTATCTGAACTTGCGTTTGCTTGACTAGAACTAGGAGAACTTGGAGTGTCGTAGCACGAAGCGTCTGGTTGCTGATGATGTTGATTAATCATGGGGGAAGAAACTGGGACGAAAAGATTAGAGCTAGGTGAGCGTGATGTCTTTGGCTCTATCACTATAGCCTTTCTTTCGTTGATGTTTTCCCACAGATTTCTATCAGGAACGACCTTCAAAGAATTTCTGTGCTTTTTGATTTGTTTTGCTGTTTGGCTGTGCTGCAAAACAAAAATGTCGGGTTGGTTTGGGTAAACCCGTAGGACAATCCAAGGACCATGGAACTTTGGGGCAAATCTTTTATTTCCCGGTTGAAGGCGAACTTCTTCGACGTAGACATAGTCATCGACTTTGATTTCTTGGACATAGCCCTTCTTATCATACTGTTTTTTGTAGTCAGTCTTATTCTTTTTGTCGTTTCGTCGAACTAGTTCATAGGCCTTGAACATATTTTCCATTACTGTTCTGAAGTAAGTCTCATAGTTGTGATATTTGACAATCGAGGGTTGGTCAAAAACTATGTTAGCTGGCAACACTGGCGGACGGCCGTAGAAAAGCTCGAAAGGCGTAAAACCCGTGGTAGAGTGAACGCTTGTGTTGTAGCACAATGCCACGAAACTAAGAAATTCTGGCCATGCGCATTGTTTACCAGCAACATAAGTGGACAACATTTTGCTTATGGCTTTAACGGACGTTTCCGCTAAATCCGAACAAGGTCTATACGCTAGTATAAACTGTTTCTTGATTCCAAAAGCTTCACAAAGCTGCAAATTGAGCTTTGACCGAAATGAGGCATGGTTGTCTGTTACTATCTTTTCTGCTAGACCGGCAGTGGCAAAAACATTATTTACAAAAGCGGAAACAACAGTTTCTGCTTGTAAGTTTGGCAATGGGATGCACCACACGAAACGTGTGAAGCCATCCTGGACAATCAAAACATGTCTATAGCCGTACTCGTTTTCGACGAGTTTTCCAAAAGAATCAGCGTATAAAATTTGCATTGGCGCATCGCATATGTTATTTTCGCGTAGTGGAGCTCTTATGTGCCTAAACGTAGGCTTTTTCATCAGTAGGCATTCATGGCAATGGGAAACAAGTCTTTTAGTTGTTGAAGACATATCTTTGAAGTGTACAAATTTCCGAAGTTTGGCCAGAACCTTCGCAAATCCTAAATGGGAACCCATGATCGAGTCTTTGTGAAAATAATCTATTACCGGATGGATTAGGTTAGCCGGAAGAACGACTTTCAAGGGATAACCGATTCCGTTTTCATCTAATGAATCTAAGTAATAGAGAATTCCGTTAACTATTGCTAAGGAGTTTAAAATGTTCTTGAGCCATGAAGCTACGCTTTTCGTATCAGAACCTCGCAATTGGTTCTGATTCAGGAAGTCTCGTGCACTGAATACTTCCTGTGCCCTGAATTTTGTTTTACGAGGAAACTTTCCGCCAAAGTGCCTCGAGCCGGCTGTCCTCTGCGGATCAGCAGCGGCCTCTCTCTGAGAATCCCTACCAACAATCTCTTCCTTGAGAATTGATGGGCAAGACAGGTGCGCATCTGTCTTTAGATTCTTTACAAATGCTGAAACAACGAAATCATCGAAATCATTCTGTGGACCCGCTCCACTTACTAGAAATTTCTTTTGTTCTAGAAATTCTATGACGGTTCTTAATTCAAGGTCCTTTCGTTGCAGCAAAAAAATATTTTCAGGGCTAAAATGTGCAAACCGTGTTTGCTGAGACGTCTCTTTTATTCCGCTAGATGCCACTAAGCGGATGGGGAGGGTCGCATTTGACCCTGGGGATCCCCCACGCGATAAGTAATCACTTGACATCGCGTTACCTGGCATGTACCTTATGCAGAGAGAGTATGATGCGATTTCTAGTGCGTATCTTTGCAGTTTTTGGTTCACAGTCTTGAAACTTTGCAAATGCAACAATGGGCGATGATCAGTAAAAAGATAAATTTCAGCCGCAAAAACAATGTGATGAAACTTCCTCAGAGCCTGCACAATGCCATACATTTCTTTCTCTGTCACAGACCATTTCAGTTGGCTTGGCTTGAACGTTTTCGACATAGTCGCTACTATATACAATTTCCCATCCCCTCGCCTTTGTAGGAGTTGCGCTCCCATTGCGTAAGAAGAAGAATCTACGATTAAAACATAAGGTTTGTTGGGATCCGGATGTTTTAAGACGCAATCTGTTGTTAACTTCTGTTTTACTTCTAGGAAAGCTCTCTCACATTCGTCGTTCCAAGTGAATAAGACGTTTTTACGAAGTAAAAGATTGAGAGGGTAAACTATGTTCTGGAAGTTCTTGTAAAACCGTTGGTAAAAACCAGCCATGCCAAGAAATGATTTGACAGATTTCTTATCTTTGGGCCTGGGCATGTCTCTGAGTGCTTGTATTTTGTCTTCTATCGGTTTTATGGAGTTACCGCTAACCTTGAATCCGATAAAATCAATTTCGTTCTTGAAAAATACAGCTTTCGACTTTTTAAGCTTTATCCCGTGCCGTTGCATGGTTGCTAAAAACTTTTCAAGATTGTCGACATGTTGACGCATTGATTTTGCCATTAAGACGAAGTCGTCAATGAAGCTGCACGCAAAATCTAAATCTTTCAGTAAAAGATTGGCAAACCTGCTAAAAAGTAGACTAGCATTCTTAGCACCAAATGGCATACGTTTGTACTGATACCTTTTCCCGTCAAAAGTGAAACCAAAATATTGCTTGGAATCGTCTTCGATTTCAATGGAATGAAATGCGGAATTTACATCAAATTTAGAATAGATTGTGCTATCTTTTTCTGATGTAAAATTTCCGATTTTCCAAAGAACAGATTCGGGATCTGGTTGTGGGTATCTAGAACGTACTGTGATTGAGTTGAGGTGGCGCAAATCTAGGACTAATCTAGAGCTAGCTAGAGTGATTTCTTTTGGTTTTGAGCCATCGGGATTTTTCTTCGTGACTAGCAAAATTGGACTCGAGGCCGTCCCGTCATTTTCTTCGATTATCCCGTTTTCAAGCAAAGATTGAATATGCAATTTGACAACAGGTTGAAGTTTTAAAGCTATCGGGTACTGTTTGATGCAAAAGTTTGCATCTTCGCCTGGCATAATGTCAACTTTACATTTAAGTAAATCAGTTTTCGTACAATCTAGTGGCGTTTCAGCAAAGCAATCTCGATATTTCAACAATATAGACTGGACCTCTGCAAGAAATTCATTTGGAACCGTCGACAAATTAAACGCTTTGAGGTACTCTTTGTCCTCTTCATGCAAAATCAATTTCTTTACTGCACCCACACTCTGAGGTGTAAAGCTCTTTCCCTCAATGTTACTATCTCTATGACCACAAAAACTAGCGCCTTTGTTTTGATCTGTACTGTAACGAGGAATTTCTGAATGATCATCCGTCATCGTAAACACGCTTACGTTCGGCTCAAAATGTGCCAAAATTTCCCGTTTGCGAATTCTAATGGGTTTCTGTGTCAGATTGTAGATCAACAAGGGTGCTCTATTTTTGCTTGCTTGGGTGAATGACAGCTCGACCAATGCTCCAGAAAGTGGTGGCTTGGATGGGTCTGTGACTTCAAGTGGCGTTACTACACCATTTAGAGAATCAACAGGCCTAAGCGTTTTAGCATTATGCAATTCATAGGACATAGGGGGAATAATGATTGTGGAGGATGCAGAAAGCAAAATTGGTGAATCTGATTCATTTTGACTTTTCATACTGCCTTCAGCTAAAGTTACACTCGCTAACTTTGCTGCTTCGTCGCAGAACTTTAACTGTCCTGTCTTAAATCTGACAACCGCGTCATACTCGGAAAGGAAATTTAATCCTAGGAGTATGTCTTGCTTGATATTAATCTTATCAACTACGACAAATGTCTGACCGAAATTCTGATTTTCTATGCGAAAAGGAATTTTTACTTGGCCATAACATCTTATGCCATTTCCTGAAATACTTTCCAATCTTCCAGTCGGGAGTAGGGTTAGCTTATTTTTTCGCGAAAGCTCATCATAAAATGTCTTTTTGATCAGGCAGACTTCGGCGCCTGAATCAACAAAGGAATCGTGTTCTTTTCCAAAAATCCGAACTCGTACTAACATAGGATAGTTACCAGTAGAGTTATCTTTCAAACTACTAATCAAATTAAAATCACTTATCTCTCGAAGGTCTGAATTTGGTGCTCGGAGTGTGCCTTCAGGAATGTCTTGTTCCGTCACTCCGCTTAAAAGTTTAAATCACAGGTCCTCTGTGGATGACCTCCGCCACATGTCCAGCACTGCATATCCACACGACTTTTTGACCTAGAACGACTCGCGGACCGATTTTTACTTTGTTCATTCCGAGAAAAAGATCGAGAACGCGCGCGGTAACGAGCAGGGTCGTCTGCCCGGAAGCATTGCCTTTCACTGTTAAAGACACGATTGTCACGAGAAAATCTTTGAGAAGCACCTCTTTGTGTCTGATTGGCGGGAGGATAAAAATTTCTATCGTTTGAAAATTTCGCTCTAGTGGAATCATTTTTACTGTCATTACGAGTTCGATTTTGAAACCCTTTGTTAAAGTAAGCCCCTCTGCCTCGTCTCGTAGTCGACCTCCCACGTTGATTTGATGATGCTGGTCTTGGATTCGACGTTACCGTCATGTTATTCACACCGGCGATCACTGATGATATTGTTCCTTCTCCACCACCCCTTAAACTCTTTGCCCTTAGTCCTTGCTCATAGCCTTCAGCCAGTATCTTAGCCGCCTCAAAATTGTCAGGATTTTGCATCACTATGCCGTTAAAAATTTCTTCTTTCACTCCCTTTAGAAATGACTGGAGTTTTGCCGTATCCAAAATCGCGAGCACTTCGGCATTTGTCGAATTTCCATATACTAGACGCATTTGTTTTGAAACACGGTCACAAAATGCATTTATTGTCTCATCGTCTCTTTGCATTAGCTGTGATTGTTCTGTTAAGAGGACGGCCTTAGATCTGAGTTTGAATTTTTCTCTGAAGGAACTTTCCAAGAGGTCGAATGATCCAAAAGCTTGAACTGGCGGGTCTTGAGCTGAAGCTGCCGCGAGTTTTTCGTTTATAAAAGCTTTGACCTCTTGGGGGACTCTGAATCTTGCAAGACGCAGGGTTGCGTTAATTGTTGAGTTTGCTGTATATTCGTGAATGTCTCTCAAGTTATTCAGGAAGGTGGGGAGATTCTTAATGTTCGTAAGTTCTTGAAGCTCTTGAAGGGGGTTGAAAGTTTGGCTCGCCATAGCAATTCACTGGTGGTTTTGATGAAAAATCCCGCGGTGGTAGATGGCAGAAATTTAAAGGAACATTTTGGGGAACAAAAATTAAAAAAAAAATTAATTAAAATTTGTATTTACCCCCGAACTCGTAATGTCAAATAAAGAAAAATGATTTACTTACTCGATTCCACTAGGATTTTGTAGCCTCACAGACACTTAACACTTATAGTATGGTAAACAAATCCCTGCTTTTGACACCACTTGTCAGGGATGTGCGAGTGGGTACTCGGGCTTAAAGCTGGTGCGAAGTCGGTATACGAAATAGCTAGTTATTTATTTACAACATAGACTAACGTATAACAGAATGGTTGAATAGGCAATGCTTGGACGATCGAAACCGATCTCCAGTATATATATGATCACTGAAGGTTATCTTCTTCTCCGACAGAAGTAGGCCTCACGTACTCTCAAGTTGTTGACCGTCCTACTTCTGTTGGGACTTTCTCTGAGATGGGATGGCGGCTCCTATGTCATGGGTGACAGTAAGTAAGTAAGTAAGTAATTTTATTACCCGAAAATTCACAAGGAATTAGGAACGGAGTATGAAAATGAAAAAGAAAAGAGAAATCACACTATGGAACATCATCAACAGTATTTACACACTATGTACATAAGCAAAACTACTGGCAGAGGATGTCTAAAATGATGTCTAAAATAATATTTGTACATTCCTAATTATTGTCAGTAAACTAACACAATTAAACTCTTATTTATCCGAAGTTGGACAAATACACTTTTCTCAGTCCAGTTTTATATTATTCAGACTTTTTAAGAAAAGATGAGACAGAATGCTATTTGACGACAGTTTTAGTTCTTAAATTTTTAGCGAAATGGGGTGAATACAAGAGCGGATGGTGGTCCCTAAATATCGATATTGTATTTCGGAAGTGAAAACATCAATATACCGATGTATCGAACAAATCCAAACACTGCCCATCACTACACTGTCTGAAGTTTCATAATAGATAACACAAGGATGCGCAGCTTTCAACAGATAACACTCGGAATGTTATCTGTTACGATTGACAAATTATCTGCTATACATTATGACAAGAAATGGCAGGAAGAGCTGAAGAACCGCCGAAAACGCATCTGCTGACTTTTCCGATATCATGAAAGCCAGCAGATATTTTGTCGGCTTTTCCTGTATGCCTAACATTTTATTGCGTGACATCTGAAAAAAACATAACAGCTAACATCCGAAGTGTTGTAAGCTGAAACTACGCATCCTTCTGTTATCTGTTATGAAACTTCTGAGGGTGCAACTCGTATAATATCCGAAGTTAGATCAACACACTTTTCTCAGTTTAATTTTTATATTATTCGGAGTTGTTAACAAAAGATGATGCAAAATGCTACTTGACGACAATTTTGGTTTTTAAAACTTAGCGACAAAGAGATGTAGATGAGAGCGAAAGATGATACCGAAATATCGATATCGTTCATCATATATCGAAAGTAAAAATTTCGATGTATCGAAAAACTCTAAAGATCAGCCGTCGTATAGAAAAAGATGTTAAAAATTTGAGAAGTTGTTTCTTTAAGTACTGTAAATATCTGATGTATCTTCCAAAATCTTTTCGTAATCGTAAATTGTTTTCCAATTTTAATGTTCAGGATAGTATTAATACACTTTTTCGTTCGCATTCAAATCTATTTTCCCTCCACACATATCCTGCCCTCTCAGCCCATGAAATTATTAGCCAGTGTTTCATTCCTGAACCCGATTAATGTGCTTGTCACTGTGTATAAATTTTAAGTCTATTTAGTGTGTTTTTTATTTATATGAAAATAATGTTGTCGTGTTTATTTACATTGTTTTGTTTAAGTGTTTTAATATGTATATTTTACTGTTGTATTTTATTCATACTCCGCTGTTACGCAAAAATGGGTCATAAATAAAAAAATAAAAAAATAGCGTTCGTCGACTTGCTGCATGCACATTTTTAACTGAACGATTCTGGTTTTCGTTTGCCTGCTGCATTCGATAGATTTCATGTCACGTACCAATCCAAAATGTCACTAGCTTCCGACAATAAAAAGGCAGAAACGCAATCCATCTAATTACAGAAAATGAGCTATAGCACGGCTTTGCATGCTCAGAACTGACGGTTTGGGGAAGAAATGGCTTGTAAAAACTTAGGACCCACTTAAGGGGTCTGAAGCTTAACCCAACAGAGCGCGGCTCGGTAGCTTCCGGTGCAGTAAAAGTATGCTTATTTTCAGTAATTAATTGTAGAACACCTGCCTCCCCCCCCCCTCCCTACAGAACATGTTACATAATATGTTGGATAAAACTGTTGGAGTGATGCAACTGAACTAATTACTGAAATACATTCCACTTGACTTTGACATTGTCCTCTGATTGAATACTGAGTGACAAATACATAATTTGTAAGAAGATTGGTGGCGTTCTCCATTGAGTATTGACAGTTTCTAGGTTGTCTCGTCTTTATTTTTTTTTTTTTTTTAATGAGGAGGTTATTAGCAAGGTGTCCCCTTTCTTGGGACCAGATAATGGCTGTTTTATTGCAATCAGCTGTGTAAGACCATGATTAAGTTGTATATTTTTAATTTGATCTTCTAGCTATCGAGCCTGCTCTCTGGATGAAGTTACGTAAAATTACTTGTTTTCATTATTTTAAATTAAATGAACTTGAACCTGAAATGCAATCTGATTCTAATCATAAAGTTCCCCGGGCTTTGGCTCTACTTTTGCAGTGAAGAGATGCTAATTGCAGTTACTCAAAGAACAAACTGGGTAGCCGCATTAATTACCTAGACTAGAACAATCAAATGGTAATAGTAAATTAAGAACAGATCTATCAGCTTCGAGACGAATGATTCAGTTTTCTTTTGACACAAATACCGAAATCAGACTCAAACCCTTCCGTTTATGGGCAACTGGGCCCGATTTCCCATGAGGTAAGTTCGTGAAGTGACAGGTTTCAAATTCAACCCTTGCATACTTGTGGACATATATGTATAGATGCGGATTTTGCTGTAAGTGCAATAAATAAGGCCACTCGATGTACTTCATTCTTTAATGAAAAGTTAGAAAATGGACGGTTTTGTCATATCATCGACGATATGCCGTTCTTAATCAAGTTGTGACGACGGGGTATTAGGTTGCTACAACTTGGTTTGTTGCACGTATGCTAACTAAAAAGAAGTTTAAAGTGTCGGACTAGCTGGCAAGACGTTCAGTATTGAAACTAAAACTGTTCTTGCAAGGTGATCTTTGGATTTCTACATGCGGTTTGTTTACACTAAAAGCTTTCAAACTGCCTGAAAAACTTCATCGTCACCTTTCCTTACGCGGGACGATTTCAAATAAAGTTAGTTCAATGCTCGTTTGGTTATCGGGGATGTGAAATGTCTTGGTTCTAACGCTGTTGGTATACAAGATGTGATAAACATTTTACTTTCTGCACACTCTACGTTTGAGCGCTTGCGCACTTGTTTCTTTGGAGTCGACAACCATATCCAAAAGGCAAAACCGCAAATCGTAGAGAGCGGCACTAATGTAGTAACGGCAATCTCGCTACCAATAGCTCACAGAAAAGTGACAACTCTAGCCTATAGCAAAAAGCAGTCCTACTCAGTGTCCTAAGATCAACGAATCTAGAATTTTCGAAGTAGGTCCAACAAGCACGTAAAATTGAGGAATAAGTAGTTAACCAGATTGTTTAGTTGTAAAGATGAAATCGCTTGCTCATGTTTTTGTCGTGCACCCTCTCCGCTACGATAATTAATATAGAGTACTCCAAACCTTAAAAAACTGACCCAATCCGAGGGGTAGCCCACTCTCGATTTTAGTGTACGACAAGTGCCCGGTGCCGGCTGGCACCAGTTGCCATGTGTTAGCGAATCGCCTAATTTATGGCCGGCAGTGGTGGTTTCGGCCGGTTCCGGGAGAGGGGGTACAGCTGGTGCCCGCTGAGTGAATAACCCCGTGTCATCATCTTTTGATTAAATATGCACGATATAGTGTTGTAGTTGGTAATTATTCTTTGTTCTTTGTTGCGCTACTCTACCTATCTTCTTCAACGGCCAGTAAGTACAATTAATCGATTAAGACGGAAAAACGGACACGTCAGCTACATTTTATTGGGGCTATATTTCGGCCCTTCTTGGCGAGGGTCCTCTTTAGGATCAAGCCGCTCAAACTGGAGAATGAACTTCAAATGAGCTTCAAAAACTGGAAAGGAACTGACGTATCCGTTGTACAGTGTCAAGAATGATTCGCAGTCAGGTTGGGCTAAAGCAATATTTAAAGCATTAGGACGGACTCGAAATACTTTTTTTTAGTAGAAAAATCTGCTTTGGGATACGTGCAAGCTTTTACTTCCACCAAAGTGTCATAAAAAACGACACATCTGCAGAGACATTCACTTCCAGTTCTTAATTGCCGAGTCACTAACCCATTTGCTCGCACTCGTCGCTCTTTGCCGTACCTCCACGAACCAGGATCCCTGCGTAATGAAGCATCAGCACGAAAATATCGAGTGGTTTACAATCTAATTTTTTAAACAGTTAATCCTTATAATAATACATAGATGGCACTTTACTACAAAAAGTTAATACTTACACGTATTCTGGATCTTATATCTTTCTTGCTCGAAATACTTGCTATTTAAAATGAGAATGTTTGAAAACTGATCCTTGCGTAATGAATTATTAGCACGAAAATATTTAACGGTTTACAATCCAATTTTTAAATATTTAATCCTTATAATATTACATAAATGGCACTTTACTATAAAAAGTTAATCCTTATAAGTATTCTGAATGTCTTCTTTCATTTGTATTATATTTCTTTCTCGAAACTACTTGCTATTTAAAATGAGAATGTTTGACAACTGATCCCTGCATAGATGGCACTTTACAATAAAAAGTTAATCCTTATAAGTATTCTGAATGTCTTCTTTCATTTGTATTATATTTCTTTCTCGAAACTACTTGCTATTTAAAATGAGAATGTTTGCCAACTGATCCCTGCGTAATGAATTACCAGCACGAAAATATTTAACGGTTTGCAATCTAATTTTTTAAACAGTTAATCCTTATAATAATACATAGATGGCACTTTACTATAAAAAGTTAATCCTTACAAGTATTCTGAATGTCTTCTTTCGTTTGTATTATCTTTCTTTCTCGAAAGTACTTGCTATTTAAAATGAGAATGTTTGACAACTGAAATCTTGTCTGGTCGTGAGCGCTGACAGCGGCAGATTCAATTCAATTCAACTCAATTTATTTCCAAAACGTGAAGCGGACAAGCCGAATACTCGTTTGGTCGTCAATAAAAATATATATACAATTTACAGTCAACACTTACGATTTAATTTAAAATAAAAGTAATCGTCCAATACATTTAATTCAATTCATTTAATTCTTCCATAAAGTCGAAGAGTAAAAGACATAGTAAATGCATACGTAACTGACCAAAAATAAAACGACAACTATGACATAACAAGGCCGTGTCGCATAAAACAAAATCAACAGGCAAATATAAAACACAAATTAAAAATAAAACGTATGCATAATAACTTAACCATCAGCTACAGCCTCAGCGAGGTTGTGATGGATTCGAGGAATTTTACATCATAAAAGAATTCGACTCAAATTTTGAAATCCGACAAAGATATTTAGGCAAAGAACAAAAAGAGTGAAGCTCAGGTACACAATTACTTACTAGCACTGGCTTTAAAAAACTTGACATAGGAGGGAACAGGCAGATGGTGAGTTGGTACGAAGAAGAGGGTAAAGATGGGATTAGGACCAAGAAGTCCAATTTTTACAAGGACTTTAATATTGAGGACAAAGTCACTTCCATGTCCTCACTCTTTTCTATACCGATCAATTCTTCTCGTTTGCGAGATACTCTTGAAATACGCCCCTCATAAAATTTCTCTCAGATTAGTTATTTTTTGGCCGCTAGGTGCACTAAAGGAAAGAAAACAATGACACGTTACTTCTTGGTGTTCGTCCCCTCTTTTTTCTTTACCCAACTCTGTTCTGTCAAGCGTCATCAAGTTTGTCATTTCTGGCTTCCGACTCCAGTGCTGACTGACTTTTCAACGGGGCTAATGCGCGATTCGATATGAAGCGAAAGCATAAACCGTTTATTCACCAATCAGATAACTTGTCCCCAGATCTCACGTGTGATTGTTATTGTTCCTCTAGCGCGTCTGGCGGGAATTCGCCATCGGATTTTACGAAGGACGTATGAGCGCACCCAGCGGAACGCCGCTCTCTTGAGCCCCGTGCATCAGAGCTTAATATACTACAGATATATTACGACATATTACACTGACCTTACTCAGAGCGTGTTCCACCCTACTTACCGTAGTTACTACGCATTACGTCACGAATTCTGGCTTTTGCCTTCAAGGCTGGAACGATTTTTCTATTTCCAGCAGAATAGTTACAGCAAGATCAACACACACCACACCAACGTACAGCCACATACAACTCTTCAAGGCATGCTGCCCCAAATGGTCCCCCTCAGCGTAATATTCCAGGTTTTGGTAGGCAGAATATGGAAGCTAGTCAGGAGCATAGGGTACCTTAGGCAGGGAGGGGTTTTCCTCCGCAGCCTTTTCCAAACCCTAACCCTCCTTTAAGTCCTAGCCCTTCCTCCCTCCTTCAAGTCCTAGCCCTTCCTCGAGTCTAACCCCAAGCGGTAGTAGTAGGCTTTCTCATTCTAGTGGCAGCAGATCTTCAGGTGGACGTCTTCAAGACAGGAGAAGAAGTCCACAGACATCGGACCCCGAATTCCTCTTGTCATTAGTTGATCGAATGCTCCGAGCGCACACTCACAGTCTCAAAGCTTGTTCACACGGGACCGAAATAAGCGCGTAAATAGCGGCTGATCTGTTCAGACGACGGTTTGGGGTTGACAGGAGAAATAAAAAGAAAAACCTAATTGCAAATATTCTTTTTGTTTGCAACAAAATATATAAAATTAACACAAACATCTTGTCAGTTTGTCAAATATAGTTGATTTGTAGTTTTTAGAGTAGATAAAAGCCACAAATCGAATATTGACAGATTTCAGGCGATTCGGTAAATTTCAAGTTAAAAAGAAAATAAAGTTAATTTAAACACTTTTGTTTTTAAAACTGAACATAAAATGTAACTAATAACAAATACAAATAACATGAGAATAAAATGCAATCGTTTAGTGCTGTTTAGTCACTTTTCAGTGAAGGTTGAATGGAAAAATTATTCAAATTATTATTTTATCAAAGAAAACCATTGAAAAAAATATCAGACATAAACAGAACACACGCCATTGAAATTAGAAAATTATTCTACCTTTTATTCGAAATCATTTAGTAATCCTTGTATGCTCACTGTAAAAATCATGTTATGTTCACATTGCTCTGACAGAATTTGAACTGGATTGACCTAAAACTCGTCGAGCTTGGCTAATTCCCCTAATTACAGTCTGTTTACAGTCCCTAGAGTCATCAAAGGTCACATTCCAAAGGATTTAGTTTATCCCGATCGGTGACCGCGACGAAAATAAGCGCCTATTTGGAAAATCAGCGGCTGATTTTTTGAATTTTTTCCACCGCTATTTACGCGCGTAAATCAGCCGCTGATCGAGAATCGGCCGCTGTTTCAGCCCCGTGTGAACAAGCTATCAAGCCGAACATCAGAGGCAACTGGCGGAAAACCAGAGGCTACTGATTGAAGCCATGATCAAGAGCCAACAGGAAGCAATCCAGGCTGCTTCATTTCGATCAACCCAAATGGTGAAGATGACGGAGCACGAAGATGTGGATCCATATCTGTTCAACTTTGAGCGAAATGCCACACTAATGGGATGGCCCAAGGAACAATGGGTGGCAAAGCTTCAGCCCTTTCTGAACAACAGGGCCCAAGCTGCATACGCCGCTCTGCCTGTAAGAGTCCCAGGGGGCGTCCCAAGCGGGGGTGTGCAGCACCCCCCCCCCCCCCAGAAAGCCTGTGGGAAAAAAATCCGGTAAATTTTGACTGGTGCCGCGAAGCCGCGCCAGTTAAAATTTGTCAAATTCACCTGAACTTGTTGATTTTTAGGGAATCTACCGGATTATTGCTCAGGGAACCTATCGGATTTTGCTCATGTAATATACGCTAAATCTTTCACAAGGAATCTACCGGAATTTACCCCTCGGAATCTACGAAATTCGGCTCAGGGAATCTACCGGAATTTGTGCGAAATTTTTCATAAGGAATCTACCGGAACTTGTCTCAGGGAATCTACCGGAATTTACCCCTCGGAATCTACGAAATTCGGCTCATGGAATCCACCGGATTTTGCTCATGGAATAAACGCTGAATCTTTCACAAGGAATCTACCTGAATTTGTGCGATATCTTTCACAAGGAATCTACCGGAACTTGTCTCAGGGAATCTACCGGAATTACTCCTTGGAATCTATGAAATTCGGCTCAGGGAATCTACCGGAATTTCTGCGGAATCTTTCACAAGGAATCTACCAGAACTTGTCTCAGGGAATCTACCGGAATTCACCCAACGAAATCTTCCAGAATTCGGCTTAGGGAACCTATTGGATTTTGCTCATAGAATCTACGTTACCGGAATTCACCCTGCGGAATCTACCAGAATTCGGCTCAGGGAATCTACAGGAATTTACCCCACAGAATCTACCGGAATTCGGCTGAACGTGAACCCAAAAAGCGACGACAGATTTCTCGACTCCTTTCCGGTGATACTGGTGAACCAAGAAGAGTTCAACAAGAGCTGTAAGCTCATATGACACTTCCAACTGTATGTAGTAGGTAAGGGCTCTGTCAGATTGAACGGGTCCCTGATATGACCGGCAAAATTTCGTCTTGGAAAAAGCCATCACCGGAATCCCCGAAGGCCCCCCTCCACGTCCAGCCCCCCCCCTCCCCAGTGTCCGGATCCAGTCCAACTGTGCAAACGATTTATCTAGAAAAAACGCTTGTTCTTCCCAGGAAGTTAAACTCAGATTCCTCCATTCTAACCATTTCTGGAGATTTGCGATCACCCCCTCCCAACTCCACCATAGCTGTTGAATCCGCTATTATAAGTTGAGATGATAAAATTTGATAAAGAGTACTTTTCGACTTTGAAGTTAACATGCGCACTTTAAGGGAGCTGGAGCTTCATTTGTAAGCAAAACCCTTGAGGCAAAAATGATAATGGGCTCATGGAGATCATGAAAATGCAAATTTCACTTAAAAGAATTTTTCTTACTTTGCGGTCAAGATTGGCACTTTACGGAAGTCGGCTTTGGAAAGTGGCGATTTCTAAGCCAATTTTTTCGAAAGTCTAATATTGTAGCCAAGTTGCATCGTCCCAGCATATGTGGAAATGCGTTAACTCGTGATCACCGGAATCCCGGACCCCCCCCCCCCCCCATCAAACTGCCCCCACAGTTGCCGGAGCCAATCCAGTTATGAAAAAGAATTATCCAGAGCATCTGTTTGTTATTCCCGCGAAGTTCCGTCCTGATCTCTCCAGTATAAAACTGACATCACCGAAATTCAGTGAAACTCCCCTCCAACCCCCCCCCCCCCCCAAAGGGTCCGGATCCAGTCCAACTGTGTAAACGATTTATTTCGGGCAGATGCTTGTTCTTCCCAGCAAGTTTCACTGCGATCCCTCCATTCTAACCGTTTCTCGAGATTGCCGGTCTCCCTCTCCAACTCCCCCATAGCTACCGAATCCGGTCCGGACTCCAAATAGGATATCAAAGATATGTCCTTAATTAAGTTATCAAGTTTCATTCTAATCCGATCACCATTTCTAAAGTTACACACTACTCGATTTTCCAAATTCCCCCGCCTTCCCCCCCCCCCCCCCAGATGATCGGATAAAAAAACTGATTATTTCCAAGTTAGTTAGGTCGGGACCTTGGTACGCCTGTCAAGTTTCATCGTCCTAGCACATCTGGAAGTACCCTAACTCGAAAAAGTGTGACCAGCTGCCCTAAATTTCCCAGATTTCCTCGCCTTCCACTCCCCCGCAGATGGTTGGATCGGATAACTGATTATTTCAAGGTTAGTTCGGTCGGGTCCCTGATATGACTGCCAAGTTTCATCGTCCTAGCAAGAACCCTAACTCGAAAAAGTGTGACAAAAAACCGGACCGACCGACAGACGGAATTGCGACGGCATATGCCACTTGAGCCAGAGGCTGCAAGTGCCATAAAGACGAATTAGCCTTGTTTCGACATGATGTAGAAAGTCGCCGAGAGAGCCTCGAAACAAATAAAAAGTTCGAAGATATATTCGAGGTCTCTCGTCAACTGAAAGACGTCTTACCACTAGTATGGAAAGCGTTCAAGCTGGCTTAGACAATCCCTGTTACCTCAGCAAAAGGGGAACGAATTTTTAACAAGATGAAGCTGGTTATCACCACATTGCGTTCAACAATGGCTGACCAGCGTCTTGAAAGTCTGCTATTAATAGCATGTGAAACAGATCTAGTTGATGAGTGTGAAATTGGATGTGTTGTGGATAAATGGAAAATGGTTAAAATGCGACGAATAAATGTGTAGGGTTTGTTGAATGTCAGATTTTTGTTTTGTTTTAAGTGTTAACGAGCCTTTTTTTTTGTTTACTGTTGTTTACAATACGTAATCGAAGTCAGAACACGACAGTATTCTAGACTTTCTGCAGAGATTGTCACTACGAGAATTTCTGGTAAAACCTCGAAAAATTCCGGTAAAAGCTCGAAAAATTCCGGTAAAACTCTGAAGCTGCACCCCCTCGATCAGGAAGGTATCGGGACGCCCCTGAAGAGACCTGAAGGATTTCAAAAAGCTCTAAGCAGCTATCCTGGAACGTTGCCAGCTCAACACAGTGTACTACAGGAAACGCTTCCGTACTGAAAGAAAGGCGTATTCAAAGTCCTACAAGGAGTTTAGCTATCGGTTAGCCGATCATGGCTTAAGATTAATGATGCCTAAGATTACGACCGGATCCAGAGCCCAGAAGAGAGGGCCGCACTTCTTGAAAAAGTGGTTGAGAAAATACTGCTGGAGCAGTTCACTGAAACCACTCATCCTGATCTGAAAATTCATCTCAGAGAGAAGGATACAGAGTCAATGAGAGAAGCTGCAAAGGAATCCGACAAGTACGTGGAGTGTAGGAAAGATGTAGGCAGCCGACACCAGAGTTGCGTTTTATTTGAAGTTCATAGTACAGCGGGAGCGGACGGCAAACTGTAAATAGTCGTTTTGTTCATGGCGGACTACGTCAGAAGGTACGCTGAACTGTTCGCTGCCCCATCCAGCGTACAAACTAGCGGGTCCGCTGGCACTCAGCGGGCGGCCCGCTGGCAAATAAAACGACTTCGGCACCCCGCGCCTTCCCAGCGTACCGCCCTCTGGCGAATAAAACGACGACGAACACTCCGCTTTACTATGAACTTCGAATAAAACGCAACTCAGGACAGAAGGTCAGGGGGTGACCAACTAGCTTCACCATGGAAGCATCCAGCTTCGCCAAGGAAGCATCCAGCTTCACCAGGGAAGCAGGACTATGGCAGCTATAAAGGAAATCAAGGTAGGGATCAGCAGCCTACAAGAGCTTCCTATCACTTTGACGATCCTTACCATTATGCCTCACATTGCCCTAACAGGAAGAGTACGTCACAGAGACTACCCTATGATGATAAGTCAGGAAGTGGAGAGTCACATGGACCCACCTCTAATGACTGGTCAAGGGGGGTCAAGGAGCAAGAAGGGGACAATCTGAGATGAAGAGGTCAGCCCTTGTACGGGGGACCCCAAGAAAAATTCGAGTGCCTTTGCCAAGTCCAATAAAGTTCGCGGGAAACTTAATGGGAAAAGTGTTGAAATAGTCCTTGACTCAGCAAGTGACTTGACATTCGTTCGAGCAGATCTCATAGATCCAGCAATCATCAGCCACAGTAGCACAACGTCAGCCCTGTGCTACCATGGCGACCGTCATTAGTTCCCTTCAGCACGGGTAAAACTGGAAATTGATCGAAAGGATGGCACAACACGAACTAGGAGTCTAAAAGCTGGAGTACTCGTGAACCTAGCTACATACGTCCTAGTTGGAAGTGACTTCGGTGATTTGGTAAGTCTAATAGCGATGAACACCACTTCAATTGGTCAGCGAACTAACGCTACGAATCGGCCCAAAGCAGCTTCACTGGAGAAGCAATGGCCGTCACCACAAAAGATGGTACCTTCGGCAAAGGACGCACCTACTTCGTCGTCGACGATCATGCGTCTGGACGACCTGCAACTAGAGTAAAGAGAACGAGGGAACCAGCATGATTAAGGGATTACCCTTCATGTCATAATGCTTTCTTTTCCCCTGACCTTTCTTGTTCTCAGGAGATGTTGCAGAATTTTCGAATTTCGGCCGAAAGCAGAGCAGTTTCCTCAGCTTCACGCTATGGAAGCTACTCACTCAGGAACCCCTGGCATTTCACCGGAATTGTTCGACGAGGGTAAGAAAGCTCGAAAAATCAGGGGCCCGAACTGCGTTGTGAATGGTTCCATTGATTTTTGTTTTTCTGCGTTTACTTCCTGGAGTGATCCTCTAAGTCTTGTTAAAGGACGAAGAATGCTTATCGTGTCTTTGGGACTGGAATGCTCTTTAGAGCTCGGTTGACTTCAATGTTGATTGAGTTTAACCAACTTTGCTTACTTTGGATGGCTGTTGCTCTACACGATTTGATCCAGCGTTCAGTTTTTGAAAATCGCCATGAGAAATTGGGGGAGTTTACGAGCAGTTGTGCGCTTTTCGCCTTCTACTCAAATACCCCACTAACCCAATAATTTGTTGACCAAATCATTTAATGAACACTTATTCGTTCAGGTCATAGTCATTCATCCAGCTAGATGGCGTATCGAGCAAACGCACAGCCCAAGCCCCACTGGAGCCCAAATGGCCACCGTCCAAAGAAGCACGTCTTAACCTAGGTACGTGTGACGTCCCGTAAGTCCATGCCGAGGACCAGAATGTCACGGTCTACGAAGCTTTCGACGAAGCCGTCTTCTGCGAAGTTGTCGTCGTCCGCGAAGACTCCGCCGATGTCGTCACCGCCAGGAAGGGACCTGTCGTCGCAGTCAACGTCTCTGCCACCGCAGCCGTTGAGAACTCTGCCTCCGCTGCCGGGACCGAGTTAGTTTCTAAACATGTGAATTTTTGCCCTCAGTGACCACAAGTCCTGAGACCCTGAATCTCTACAGGCAAAGTGTAAATACCGTCTTCGTCTTTGTGGAAGCCATTTAAATGCTGTGAGCCCATGTGATCGAATTTATGATCAATTAAAATTTGGGAAATAGAAACAAATTTAAACTCAGTGAAAATTTTCGGACTTTTTTCAACCAAAGGAAAAAACAAAAAAAAAATGTAACCATCCGCGGACTCTAGTGCCTTTGAGCTCGAATGGAAGTGCCCTTAAAGGAGATGGTTCACCTATGTATAATTTTTTTGTAAACCGTTTAGTGTTTATAGTTTACCCCATGGTTGGGAATTGAGGGGGGGGGGGGTAGTGTTGTGGCTCTGAGGGCCACATCATCTTTTGTTGTCATTCCCAACCGAGGTGTAAAACACATACGCCATCTAGGCAGGCAATAAGTTCAGGTTATTGCTGGTAGATGACGTATGTCTCTAATTGTTTGTTACCCGGAAAAAAACGGTCTATCATCATTATTATCACTTGATCACCTACGGTAGCTATGGCAACTTAACATCTTGTTAACAAAGGAGACTTTTTGTACATAGTAGCTGAGTATACATTTATCTTATTGAGAGAGAAAGAGAAGAGTGCGTCTGAGCCCTAGGCTACCTAGGACATCCCTACCCCTCGTTTTGTTGATTGGTTTTGAGAGTGGAACTTAATGTCAGGACCGCCAGTCTTCAGATTTCCACGCTATCGACCAGGTCCCAGTGACCCTATTAGGACCTAGCCTTATCCACCACCCTTGAAACCACATCAATCATGCCACGGGCGAATCCCTCCTTCACGTTACAGAGATACATAGTTACCATGCTTACTACGCTCCCTAGCGTGGTAAGCAAATAATCACTATTCGAGAAGGTTGGAACGGTCAGTGTGTAGTAAATTTTCACGAGGTTGGAATGAAAATAGTAACCAATAGTTGCTATTGTTAGAAGGGTGGAACACGCGAGTTTTCGGAAATGGGCTTGTTGCTCACGTTAGCACCTCAGCTGACATCTGGTGGTACGTATCAGAAACTTCAGTTTTCGGAACGCCAACATGTCAAGAAGAGCAGCAGCCAATTACATGGAAAAGAAACACCCTTGTACAGTGGGTACAATTTACCTACTTTATTCTTTCCAATCCAGTCAAAAAAAAATCTCTACAGTGTGGCTTTTTTTCAAATTTCGCGCTTAACAGTCCAAGTACGTGACGTTAAAAACAGCGTTTTTCGCTCAGAGTCCACTTTTTCGAACGCTAAATTTTCATCTTATTTGTCATCAGCATCATCACTTTAGCGTGAGCTACAACTTTAGCGTACGCAATTTAGGTCTCACGCAAGTTTCAGAAAACTCTCTAGTATTGCTTCAATTTCACTTTATTCAAAAACATGCGACGGAAGGAACCGATTATTAGTTTTTGTTGTTATAAAATAAACATGTACATCAGTTGACGAGTATAATTAACATATACAAAATTACAATATATACAATGAAAAATTGTATATTCTATTTGTTGTGTCTTATTTAATTCTTTTATTTTATTACTTACTTACAATTAATTACTATTTTGCAGATTGAAAAATCGACGCGGCAGTCACAGGTTGAGGTTTCAATACAGGCTCTGCAACGGACCTGATTGGCCTTACCCGTGCCGATTGATGTTGGGGCGGGAGGATATTTCGGTGAATAGGGCTCGACAGGATTTTATTGCCAAAAGATGGCTTTAGTGGGTTATCCTGTTCCAGTGACATCGGTATTGAATATTTTCCTTAATTTTGATTTTCACTGATCAATAACCCTTTCTAGGTCCTTTCCATCCCGGAGTTATTTTTCTGGGGAAGTCGTTCGGCCAATTGTTGCCAAACGTGGAAGGAAGCCAACTATCCTTCCTTGACATTTAGCGAAGGTTTGCCATTGTGAAAAGCTCGAGTAAGGCTAAATACAGCTGTCTCGATATTCAAACAATAAATTTTTTCAATTTATGACTAGCAGACCATCTTTTGAAAGTTTGCGCCTCGGCAGTAGACTATCTGTCCTTCATGTCCCAGGCTACGTCATCTGACGGCAAATATAATCCGCGGAGATCTCATGAGAAACTATATAGATGGCGTCACCAAACTTAGCGTGGAGCGCAGCCTTCGTATCCTGAAATAAGACACCATCTACCAATACAGGTGATTACAGTGGTAATCGGCCGTACCCAAAAGAAAGGGCGAAAGGAACCGACGACAACGGTGGACCCAGTGACTCGTCGCATCTTTAGTTGTAATTAAAGTTCAACTGAAAAGCCAACTTATTTTTCTATCATTCAACAGAAAACACTACATTATTTGGATTCTGCTAAGGGATTTTTTGATTTTCCGCTATCTGCTCTAGTAGTAACGTTCAGAATATCTACAGCCGTTTCCAGAACACAAATTCTACTATGACGCAGAGAATTTGAATCTCAACACAAACGCGGCTTTTCAGTGGCCAATGGTAATCTTGGCGAAGACTGCTTAGTGCTAAACACACATTTTTGTAAAACCTTTTCGTCTAGCATGCAACACAGGTACAAACACATAGACGTACCACAAATCCGACAGGGGAATTCCACTATATTAAAATCGATTATTCGTGAATAGCCGAGCAACGAAGTAACGCATTTCATCGGGTCTTCAAGCCTATTTAAGTGAATAAGTGATGGGTAGCTAGATTGTCCCATCCCATACCTTTTCTGATTAACTTTTAAATGTGATATTCTCTCTTCTTTCTTTCTTTTTTCTTACTAGTTACCACATCCTCCAAAGCTTTGCAAGCTTTGCCATCGGATTTTAACTCTTCGAATTTGGAATAAAAATCTCCGAATTTGGTTATGCAAACTTTCTAAATTCCGATGTAGGAGAGACTTTTAGAGTGCAGCGCACCAACCGACGTTCAAAGGACGTTCTCTGGGAGCGTTTGCCTTATGACCGGGCCGACGGGACGTTTTAGACGTTTTAAAGACGGTTTGGTCTCTCATTGTTTGTTCATAACAAATTAAAAACGGGAGATGGATTTATCCATCCCTAGATTTTATGAACGGGTTGAAGGAGGAACGTCTAAAAACTGGTCTTAAAAACGTCTAAAAACCGAATTACAGGCGTGGCCCTAGTGAGTCCCAGGCATTTGAGCCAGGTCACACTGTGATCAAAACGGCGCCGATTTGACGGGTTGTCGGCAAATCGTCCCCATCCAAGACGTACTCTGGCTGAACGTCTCCGTGACAAAACGTCCCCACGACAAAAAGTCCCTATGGCGAAACGTCCTCACGACAAAACGTCCCCGTGGCAAAACGTCCCCGGCTATAGATTTTTTTCTTGAACACCGCTATGGGTTGGCTACTTCAGGTTCAACCGATCGTGAAGAAACAAACCAAAGTGTTGCTCCAGTTTAATATAACTCATTTATTTCCTTAATAGCATTTACAACTGCTAGCTGCGGATCGTCAACATAACAAATTACGAATCACGACTGATTGATATTTTGACAGTTAAAATTACGTATAAAGTAAGGCACAAACGAAGATAAATACCTTTCGGTTGAGTCTATGGGGGGTTTAAGACGCCGTGGCTTGTCAGTGTTGGCTAGTCTTCCCCTTGTGTTCGGTCTCGTCTGGTCTGGAGTTTCAAAGTCTGGGAAAATAGTCCGGTGGCGGTCAGAAGTTAAACATTTTTTCCGAAAGGTCATCGTCAGTTGATGCCTCCTATCCGCAAGGGTCGGCAACTGAAGCTTGACCAGAGCATCCTCATAGGAAACAAAATCCGGACCAAGCATCACTTTGCACGACCTCTTCTGGATAGACTCGAGTCTTTCCACCTGTTCTACTGTCAGTCCGGAATGCCATACAGGACACGCATATTCCACGCAGGGACGAATGTATGTACAGTAGATTGTTTTTAAAACTCGAGGAGGGATTGCAAATCGGCGAAGAACGGCAAAAGACTTTAACAGTGGGGCTGATCTTGCGATGATGGAATCAACATGTGTTCTCCACTTCAAGTCATTATCTATGTTCACCTCAAGTAGTTTAACAGAGGATTTTATTTCCAGACCAATTTCTTCAACAGCCGGCAATTCCAGTTTTAAACAAGAGCTACGAGCTCATATGGCACTTGTACGAGTAGGCTGTACAAGAAAGTAGATGAGAACGTCACAAAATACACCCGCCATACAAAAATGCGGTTCGGAAATAGAAATAGGATATTTAGTTTCACTCATTTCTGAGCAGTTCCGGCATCGTCTCGATTGTCTGTAGCAAATGCACATGACTGTTCAAACTTTCATCCCAATAAATCCATTTGTTTGATCCTTAGACGTGCTACACGATTTCCGGTACTCACTCTATCTCCACCTACCGTGGCCGAATCTGGTTCGGAATAAAACAAAAATCGACTACCTAAAGCTTCTTCGTTTATACCATCTATCAAGTTTCACTCGAATCTGAGCATTTTTGGAAAGTTCCGGTACCCCCCCCCCTCCCACCAACGTTGTCGGAGCCGGTCCGGGCCCAATCTCTTAATTCCCTGTTCCTGTCCATCAAGTTTGACTGAAACTGGAGCATAGCCTATCTGCAAGTTTCCAGTACCCACCCTACCTTGGCCGAATCCGTCCCGGACGCCAAATAACAATTCTAGGCCGCATAAACTCGGCACTGTCGAATTTGCATCTCATTCGGTCCATCCGTTTGGTTTTTGTGCATGTCAAAGGTCCCCCCACCCCCAATTCCCCTAATCGTGGTCGCATATAGTTCGAACGCATGTTTACATGTCGAGGCCATCGATTCGTATCACCCATGAAGTTTCACTCGAATCAGACCACTCGTTCGAAATTTATAGAAGTCAATTTCCATATTTCTCTTCTCTTGCTCCCCAAAAAATGCTCGGATCTAGGAACGGAAGTTTCCGGGGGTATGTTGTGTCAGGTTCTTAAGTCAAGATAATTCGGGTCGCTAATATGCCTGCAAATTTTCTTTGTCGTCTTACATCTGGAACTATTCTAACTCACGACTACCGGAATTCCAGGAAACCCCCTCCAACTCCCCCCACAGAGCCCCGAAACCATCTGGCATGGTCAATTTCATCTAGGCCTAATGCTTGTTCCATCCATTAAGTTTCGTCCCAATCCCTCTGCTTTTACAGTTTCTTGAGTTTTCCACCCCCCCCCCCCCCCATCCTCACAGGTATCGGACCCGACCCAGACGTGACACTGAACGTCCGAGGCGATAGCTCACCAGACAAGTTTCATTCAAATCCGATCACCCGTTCAAAAGTTATGCACGCCACTAGATTCCGGACTCCCCATCCACCCACTCCACCCACGATGGTCGGGTCGGGGAAACGGCTGTTCTCAAGTCAATCTGTTCGGATCCCTGAAATACCTGCCAAGTTTCATCGCCCTAGGACATCAGGAAGTATGCCGAACTCGCGGGATCGATAGAAATCCGGACCCCCACCCCAACTCCCCCACAGTGCCCTGATCCGGTCCGGTTATGTCAATGACGTGTCTAGGACCTGTGCTTGTTTTTCCCACCAAGTTTCATCCTGATCCCTCCACTTTAAGCGTTTCTCAAAATTTCCGGTTCCCTCCTTCAACTCCCCCCCAGTGTCATCGGATCCGGCCCGGATTTAAAGTGAGATGTCTGAGATCCTAAATATCAATTTTCATCAAGATCCGATCACCCGTTCGCAAGCTAAAAATACCTCAAATTTTGGCTTTACCCTCCCTCCACTCCCCCCCCCCCCCAGATTGTCGAATCGGGGAATTGACGATTTCCTATTTAATCTGGTCGGGTCCCAGACATGCCTGTCAATTTCCATCGTCCCAGCACAGCAGGAAGCATGAAACTCGCGGGATCACTACAAATTCGGACTTCTCCCCCCCTCCAAACTCCCCCAAAGTGAGCGGATCCGTTCCGGTTATATCAGTCACGTATCTAGGACTTTTGCTTGTACTTTCCACCAAGTTTCATCCGGATCCCTCCACTCTAAGTGTTTTCCAAGATTTCCGGTTTCCCCCTCCAACTCCCCCCAGTGTCACCGGATCCGGTCTGGATTTAAAATGGAGGGTCTGAGACACGAAGTCCTTCCATATATCAAGTTTCATTAAGATCCGATCACCCGTTCGTAAGCTAAAAATATATCATTTTTCCTATTTTTTCCGGATTCCCCCTCCCTCCACTCCCCTCCAGATGGTCGGATCGAGGAAGCGACAATTTCTAATTTAATCTGGTCCAGTTCCTGATATGCCTGCCAAGTTTCATCGTCCTAGCTTTTCTGGAAGTGCCCGAACTAGCAAAACCGGGACCGACAGACCGACTGACGGACAGAAATTACAATCGCTATATGGCACTTGAGTAAGCTCAAGTGCCATAAAAAGAGATCCTCATTACCATGCTTTTCCGTCTAGGAACGGACAACTTGACTTCATCCAAATCCTTTTTCAAAAGTTCGAAAAGAGAAGATAGGGAAACCTCAGTCGGGGTCATAGGAAACGTCCGGAGGGATAATGTCGATAGGTCGTCAGCAAACTTAAAACGATTTAAAACATGAGACAAAACGCGGTTAAAAACGATCGAAAAAATTAAAGGCCCCAACTTCGTGCCTTGCGGGGTTCCACAAAATATACCTAGCAGAAACTTGGATTGATCAACCGATTAGATCAGAAAATTATGAATCTTACGGAGTGGGTAGAAAAAAGAGTAAGAATAACCGAATTTATGGAGGGGTATCAATACTGTTAAGGAAAGGGAATTTTATTAGTAGTTCTCAGTTAAGATTGAGTCCGAAAACATTGTATGGGTGAGGATAGCAGGAGAAGTTTGTTAAGTTTGTAAAGTTTGTAAAGAAGATACATGGAGTATTTTGAGTAAAGACATGTATCATTATAAGAGGTTGTATAAGAATTATAAGTTCATTTTTGCAGGAGATTTTAATGGTCACACCAGTGAAAGGAAGGAAATGTTCTATGACCCATCACAGCCTGAGGAACGTACGAGTGATTTTCGTGTAGATGGAACCGACAGTGAGAGTGACAGTGTAAAAGCTAGGACAAGTAAGGACCGAGCTCGGAAGGTAAATAAATGGGGAAGGAAACTTTTAAGATTTCTGTGGGAATGAAGGGTTACTAATTCTGAATATGAGGTTGGGGCAGGATAAAAGTGTGGGAGGTTTCACTTGTTTTGCGGAAATCGCCTCAAGTATAGTGGATTACATTTTAGTTGATCTGTCTCTTTGGCCAAACTGCAGAAATTTTAGAGTGTTAGAAGTGGTAGGTTCAGATCGCGTACCGATAGAAGCAGAGATTGAGGTAATAAAAAGGACTGAGTTCGGACAGAGTATTATACAAATAAGGAAATATCGCGGACAGAAAATAAGCTAGATTGTAATTTGATGGTATGTCCACGTATTCTTTCGGACAAGGTGAGTGAGGAATTGTTGATAGTTAAACTAGGACAGGCTTCAGTAGATGCAGAATTAGAAGAATGTAAGGTAGTTCTAGAATTAGGGAATATAGAAGAACGAGTAGTGAAAATATGTGATCTTGTGAGAAAGGTTAGTATTGCAGCGATGTCGAATGGAGAAAGTAAAGTAACGAGGAAGGGAAAACAGTTTTTCGATTGAGAGCGTTCGATGAAGAGGAATCTGGGAACAGAAGCTGTTACTAGGATAAAGGACAGGATCCTGCGGAAATGGCACTAGTGGAGGAGCATGGATAGAGCAGACGAGAATATAAGAAGTTGTTAAAAAGAAAAAAAAGATTTTGAGAGTAAAGAAAATGAAATGATAGAAAAAGAATATGTGACGAAGAATCAGAAAATTAGTTTGAAAAGAGATTAAAGAGTTCATTGAATGAAAAGGGGATTGAAACTGGACCGTCAGCTAATTCCTGGGCGGAGTCTTTGGAAAGGAATGAGACAGACGAAGGTAATCGTGAAGAAAGTTCCCAGGGAATTAAACAGCAAACCCATTTTCCACTAGCAGAAGCTGATTATGCTTTAATCAGCCCGATGACTACAGAAGAGGTTTGGAAATCTTTGAAAGAAATGAAAGGAGGATCAACATCAGGAGCAGATGGTATACCAACTATAATCTGGAAAGGAGTAAGAGCAGATTTCCCTTCTATTTTCAATAGTAATGAGTAAGAGCATATGGCCAGAGCAGTGGAATATGTCGATAATGACACCGCTTTTCAAAAAAGGAAATAAACAAGACCATGGAAATTACGGAGGTATCCACTTAGGAAACCGTCTGTCAAAGATATTTTATAAGGAAGCGGACAACAGATTGAAAAATTGGTTGGAAGTAAAAGAGATACTAAATAATTCACATGCAGGGTTCAGAGAAGGATATGGTACAGCAGATCATATACTTAGTCTCCAGGTTCTAATAAATAAATACACTAGGCCTAGGAACGGTCGATTATATGTTGCATTTATGGATCTAGAAGGTGCTGTTGATAATGTGGATCGAGAGGCTTGCCAAGTATTTTAGTTTTAATTTTAGTAGAAATTTAAAGGAGTAACTAGGTTAGTGGTCAGGGTATGAGTAGAGTTGTCAAGGATAGTCCAGTATTAAAAAGGAGTAAAACAAGGTTGTACTATGTCGTCAAGATTGTTTGGAATTGTTTAAAATGATGTTGTAAGGTATATGACGGAACGCGGAGCCCCTATGTTGAATATTGATGTATCGTCACTATGTCTGCTCCTATTCGCAGATGACATTGCGTTAGTAGTAGAATCTAGGGATGAATTACAGAAGTTATTAGATTTGTTAGAGACGTATTTAGGAGAAAGAAAACTAGAGTTAAATATAAGTAAGACGGTTGTTCTGGTGTTTAGAAAAGGAGGAAAACTTAAATTAGATAATACGTTTTCATATAAAGGTAGAAACATAGAAGTTAAAGAAGAATGGGTTTATCTAGGAATTAGGTTCAAGACGAAAGGAAAAATATTTGGAAGTCATTTAGAGAAACTATTGAACAAGACCAGAGGTTTCGATGGGATCCCAAAAATTTCAATATGTGATCCAGACAACTGGGTCTTGTCTTAGCCAGATCCAGTCATCGCCAGACTCCTTGAACATTTTTACAATTAAAATTCAGAAACAGATTAAGGCCAAAATAGCTAGTCATCTAAGAAAACCAAGTTCAGATATGGATTCAGCGTGTATGTTTACCCCCATAAGTCATATCTGTTTTGACGAAAACTTCCTGCCACTTCTGCAAATTTCCTGGTTTCGGCCGAACTCCAGAACTACTTGTCCGAAGAAAAAAGAAAGCTAAAAAACGAACTCAGGGTATCTTCTTTCCCCAATAATGAACATCTAATCAACTTCAAATAAAAATTTAACTTATAACAAATTTTCCGACTCCAGCCGGATTCCGGTCGAACTATATTTCCGGGTGAAATATGATTGTCAAACACGGATTCAGCATCTCTTCTTACCCTTAAATCGGTTATCTAGTCAACTAAAAATAAAACTTAAGCTTCTAACAACTTTCCGGTTTTGGCCGGATTCGGGGGGAACTACATGTCCAGGTAGAAAATTTGTTCACATAAGTGTTCAGCATGTCTTCTTGCCCTAAATCGAACATCTAATCAACTCCAAATAAAACTTTTAATTTTAACAAACTTTCCGGTTTGGGCCGGATTCCGGGCGAACTACTTGTCCGTCGAGCAAATGGTTTTCACCATCGTCCACAGCATGCCTTCCTACCCCTAAATCAAACATTTAATTAACTTCAAATAAAATTTTTACTTTTAACAAACTTTCCGGTTTTGGCCGGATTCCTGACGAACTACGTGTCCGATGACAAAATGTCTTCTCACCCCATAATCGACTATCAAATTAGTTGTTTCAAAATATTTTGTTTGCCCCTTAATTTGAACCCCTCCCCGACCCCTAAATGTAGGGCTACAAAGCCCATCTACGAACTTGACTGGTCCGACGACCCAACGAATCCTCACACCAAGTTTCATCAAAATATTTCATTCCCTTCGAGAGTTATCGTGCTTACAGACGGACAGACGGACGGACGGACAGACGGACAACTTTTGCGATGTCATAGGTATCCCTCCACTTACGTTTTGGGATCCCAAAAAGGTAGACAGTGTTCAAATTTGATTTCAAGAAGTCATTTGGGAGAAATTAAGAAATTAAAATTCAAAGGAGATATTTAGAAGTAAGGTAGCTTCAACATGGCACTAGAGAGTGAGACGGAAGGGATGGGCACATAGCATTACGGGTCTGAGGTGTGGGGACACAAGAAAGGGGTAAAAATAGAGACCTCAGCTAGGTTATTTTAAGAGATGGTTAGGACTAAGTAAGTATACGAATAGTTTAGTAGTGAGAGGGGATTAGGTTTATTTTCTTTAAGAAGTGCTAGGTTAGTAAATATGATAAGATTTTGGGAGAGAGTGATACAAATGCCAAGAATAGGACTACTAAAATCAGCGTACCTGGAGGCTCTGAAGGATGATTCACCAAAAGGGTGGCCACGGTTAATCAGACAAATTTTGCAGGATTGTGGTATGGATGAATATTGGAATGGGGGGCTAGGGACGGATATAGAGGTTGGATTAGGAAACATGGTGAGTATCAGGTTAAAAGACCAAGAGATCCAAACTTGGCAATTTCAGAAGGGCACTCCAGTGTCCCTGCATTTTTTTAGGCGGCCAAAGAGACTTGGAGTGAGGGAATTATATTTAAAGCAGGGTTCAGTAAGGAGGATACTAAGTATATTTTTGAGATGTGGCTGATAGTTTACCACTTGGGGCAAGGAGAAATATATTGGTAAAGTAAGAATTGGTCCTTAGCCTACTTCTGTCCTATGTGAGGTCATGAGGACGAAAGCGTAGTTCATTTGATGTGTGATTGTGTAGAATTGAATGAATGGAGAAAGGAGGTATTTGGTGAGAGAGTGTTTAATGAAGAATGGATGGTAAGGATGATGAAGGATGAATGTTTTGTTAATGTAAAAATACTTGGACGTTACTTGAGGCTTGCGATGGAGTATAGAAGGAGATTTTTAGAATAGGAGCTGTGTGTTAGTTATGTAAGTTAGTGCATTTTTTACAATTTTTGTTGCCATGGCCCACGGGCTTTTTTCGGTAATTACATTATATTCTATTCTATCGGAAAAGTCAGCAGATGCTTCTTCGGCGATATTTCAGCTCTAATGCTTGTTATGCATAATATTTAATGTATAACGTTTTCAAAATCACAACAAACAACATCCGAAGTGTTGGCTGTTGAAACTGCGCATCCTTGTGTTATCTGTTATGAAACTTCTGACAGTGTGATCGTTTGTCCGGGTCATACGACTTGTGCCTCTGAGGAAAGTATAGAGCTCCCGATATGATATGATATGATATGATATGATATATTTGCTTAGAGCCCGAGGGCCATCGCATACAAAATTATGTATGCGTATATATTACTATATTACTATATTACTTCGGAACTTGAGAAACTTCATAGAAATCTTCTGAAAATGCTTAAGGTTTAACTGGAAAGCCAAATTGTTTTTGTATCATCTAACTGAATACACTGCATTATTTGGATTGTGTAAAGGGATTTTTTTTTTTTTCGCTATTTGCTCTGGAATGACGTTCAGTTCAGAATATCTACGGCCGTCCTCACAACGCAAAATTCTACTATGACGCAGAAAATTTTGAATCTCAATCGAAACGCGGCTTTTTACTTGCCAGTGATCATCTTGCGGAAGGTAGCTCACTGTATGAACACTTATTTTTCGTAAACCGTTTTCGTCAAGCATACAACACAGGTACACGCGTACGACAAATTCGACACAAATACTCTTGATGACTATCTCTCCTTGCCGATGCAAACTCTCCGGCCTCTCCGGATAGCTAGCGGAAGAAAGGCAGAAGTGGTGTCAAATCTGCGCCCGAAGATCGCGGTGATTGATTGACATAGGATTCGAGTCGTACGGACACGCTTACACCTTCTTCCTGAGGATCACTGGCGTACTTTGGACTTAGTTTGGGGGAGGGTTGCTCATCCCTGGTATATTGACATCAACTAAGGTAGGTAGGTAGGTAGGTAGGTAGGTAGGTAGTTTATTTATAACAAATTTAACCAACTTCTAACAAACAACGCAAATGCCTCACGACATACTTAAGCGCGTAAGTTAACTCCAATAAAAGAAAAATAACCGTCTTAACCTAGCCTAAACAAAATAAATAATAGAAATCCTTCGAAACACCACAACTAAAGATACGTACATACACTTTATTGCTTGCAAGAATCAATAATATGCCTTCGAAGCAGTTTTTTAAATTTTGATGGGTCAAGACACTGTTTCAAATCAGTAAAGAAAATCAACTAAAGTAAAGAAAATCAACTAAAGAAAACGATATTAAAACAGTGGTAGATTACGTGAGTGGGAATTAAAATAAAAGATAGTTTATGTATGTGTCCTAGGATTATTATGTTTTCTGTGCATTAATATATTTGTATGCCGTGTTTATAAAAATTCTGTGTATGGCCAATCGAGCCTAAATAAACACTATTCTATTCTATTCTATAGAGTATTTCTACTATTTAAAAATCGAATATTCGTGAACAGCAGAGCGCCGAAGTAACGCATTTTAATCCAGTCTTCAAGCCACTTTAAGTGTATAAAGTGATGGTAACTTGATTGTCCTACCTCAGCCCTTTTCAGTTAAACTTTAAAGTAGCTTATTGTTGTGGCACTGTGTCGCGAACTCTCGTTTTTAAGGGAATCTTGCTGGGGGGTAAGGGAGATACTGTTTCCTGATATATTGAAGAGCACATCTCCAGGAGCAATTAGTGCGTTATGTAGATTTGTGCTGCAAAGTGTTGAAGTAAAATTTGACCGGGCGAGTGCAGTTTAGTTTATGTAGTGATATATTAGAAGTAATTATGAAGTTTTTTGTTTTGTTGTATGTATATGGCCCTAAGGCTTTAAATACAATATTATTATTATTCTGCCTTTTATATTATCCCTAGATCCCTTTTGGAATTAAAAGCTTCTGAAATCCTCTTATTTCGCCATTGTATCCTTTTGTACCTACAACTTCTTAGCGCTTTTTCGGCTTAGCCGAGTTTGCCAGTCACCAAAACTCACACCTGTCGCTTGTAAAACTGAAAGGTACCGTAATAGTTTTGTGCCTCAGTTTACCTTGCATCATAACAATTTTACCTGAATTACTGTATTTATTCTATGACAATTGTATAGATGTTTTAATTGTAGGTTAATGACAAGTGGCAATTAATTTGCTCGCACATGAACTGTTATTGCCGAATTTATTTGAAATTAAATTAAAATAAATAAACTTCGTCGAAAGATTGAAGGTCCGTTCCACACATATGGCATATAGGCTTCAAAGTGTCATTTTCGTTTGAAGACACGATAAGCATCCGGCCTATTCTGTTTTGGGCTTCCTTGGTTATGCTTGTTTTCCTCGCTTTTTAACCACTGCGCGTTAAGCTTTCAGATATTTTGCGTCCAGCCGCCGCGTCGGGGAGCGGGAAGGCTGGATAGAGTTGACAAGCGCTTACAGGAAAATCGCTAATTCCAAGTGGAAAGTTATGGTATTTCGAGAAACGATATTTCTGACCAGTTTCATCATGAAAAGATCATTTCTAGTAGGAGTTGTGCTTTAATATTAGGACCATCTAGTCTTGCCAAAATTTTCGTTTGGTTATTTGTTATTGTTTCTTTTCTGTTTATTTGTTTGTTATTCTTTTGTTCTGTTGTTTTTTAGCACTCCACCGTTTTTTGCACTGCATGGTCAGAAAGAAACGAACAGAACGAAGAAAATAATCTGAAACAGATAGCCTATAAAGCTTCAAAACCTAAACAAATCTACTTTAAAGTCATTCAGTCATCATCGAAAAGAAAATTGAACATTAAAAAGTAGGACAATTGAGTTTCTTTTTCGTAACATGTGTGTGTGTGTTTGTGGAAGGGGGGGGGGGGGGTGCTACAGCTGTAACTAACTTTGAAGTCGACCGTTTTGCTGGATCGCCTTTTTCGACGGAAAACCACTTCACTTCGGGATAGAAAACTGGTTAAATTTTCGTAAAAAATAACACAAAAAGTTTTGACAATTAAGGATTGAGAATTTCGCTCTAGACTTACTTTCAACGTCAGACGTTAGAGCGGTTGCCCTCAAGCTTATCAAGGAGCTAGAACGAAAAAAGAATTCTATATTTCTGGATCTACCTGTGGAAGGGAGCTATACTATTATCTGTAAAGATCCTAACTGTCCCTTTTCTTCAAAACCGCTGCTTAAAACTGTGGCATCACACCGACGATTCATAAGTTAGTGAGCTGAAGGACACAATGATCCCGAGTCGGGATTTGAATCCAGGACAATCCGCTTACAAGGCGACTACTCTACTAATGGATCTACCGAGGGCCTTATCAACATAGTTCGCAGACCAATAAAATAGTCAGATAGAAGCTGGCCATTAGGAACAGTGATCACGCCCGAAGGCTAAATCATTTTATAATTATAATAGTTGCATTTTCTGCAGACACCATGGTATCAGTTACAACGGTAATTGGATCTGCAATTATTCGTTTTTACAGTTACCCTGGTATATACCACGGTCTAAAGCCTTTTTACTATTACCATGGTATCTGAATATCAGATACCACCGTACCTTGCCAGATACCACGGTAACTACAAAAATACTTTTTAACCGTGGTATCAGATACCACGGTAACTGCCAAAACGAATTTCGAGCGTGGTATCTTCAAAAACGCAACTAATAACGTTCTAAATGCTTTAATTTAGTTGCTTTTTTGCAGATACGATGGTATCTGTTACCACGACCACGGTGACTGAATCTACAATTAGCCGTTTTTACAGCTACCGTGATATCTGATACTACGGTTGATCTGCAAAAACGAGAATTGCCGAAATCGCGCGTTTCGAATTCATTCCAAAAGAAAAACCGATATCCAGTCACATCACTAAGTGCCAAACTTCTTTCCAACCAATTTGACAAAATCCTAGGCTCTATTGTTGGTGATGACGACTTTTTCAAATAGCACGATCAGTTACCATGGTCGGACCGTGGTATCTGAATATCAGATATCACGGTTTCTGGCTATATACCATGATAACTGCAAAAACGACTTTAGACCGTGGTATCAGATATCATGGTATCTGCAAAAACACAAATATTAATTTTTGGAAGTAGGCCAACTTTAGTAACAGTAAAAGGTAAAGGAACAAACATCTTGTTTAATTTTTCGTAAGGAGGTAAAGATTTCCCAAGTATCTCCAGCCCGATAACAAATTATCTCAAACTAGTAGTACGATGTTGTACGAAAAAGTAGCATGCAGTACGAACTGATACTACATGCTTATGTCAAGGCTACCGTGTTACTGCATTCTACTGCATGCAACTATTAGCAAGACTGGATGCCACTATAGCAAGCGAGGATGCTACTGGCTACTACTACATAAGATTAGACCGGTCTCAGGCACATTAAATCAATCAATCAATCTTTATTACTCGATAAAACATTCTTTACGGTATTAACAAAAAACCGAATATTTGTTATCTCGTCAAACATAACTATATACAATTGCGCTTTTAACATAGTCAAATATTCAATAATTACACAATTATTGTAATGATAGTATTCTTTACTATTACATATCAATAAATGCAACGTTTTCGTACACCTAACATACAACTACGCAGGCTACACATTTTTCATCGGGAGAAACTAAAATAACATAAGGAAAAGAAATTTTAAATAATCTGATTCCGTATAAGACAATACTGCGTAGATTAGAACAAAATTGACATTTTAGTCCACAAAAAGCAAGGCCGGGCTTCATTTGACACAACTGACGCGGCGAAATTCGAAAGGGCGTCTTAGCCTGGTCAGTCGAAGCGTTACTTGGATCAAATGAGCGCGGCCGCTCCATTCGCGGTTAATGTCACGCTTGGTTCTACGCAGTCGTATCTCTTAGCCCTGGTTCACACTGCTGCGATTTCGCGCAAAATTCTGCGTCATCCGACATACGACACAAACCGTGCCACAAGCAAGGCAGAACTTTGCGTTTTGTCGCTGTGTCGGATGCCTTGAAATATTTCAAATGATCGGACATAACGCATGCGATTTTTTTTAGGGAAATTAAAGAAAAAACAAAGATTAGTTAATTTCCAAGGCTAAAAATTGCTCTTCCTGGTTCTGACTATAAACCTAGGATGGCTGAATGCAAAATATCTTCTGAATAAACTTGTATTAACCTGCTTTGAACAAGGTGACATATAGGGTTTGACTGAAAATTTCCTAATAGTGGGTGGTATTCAGATGGGTAATCTCGCAGAATCTTCAGAGATAGTTTGCCCAAGGGCTTCTTTGTTCTTTTGCAGAATAATCTGCATGGTGATGGAATGGTTCATGCGATTCTCTCGCATGTCGGACATAAAAGAAAAAATCCTGTCGCATACGAAGCAGGAGTGTGAAACAATGGTTAGCAAAGCAAAATTTTATTTATCTTACTCTTATTATTTTAATGTCTAGATTCAAGAGATTACGCATCCAGCCTGTCAGGTGTTGATGATTTAAGGCTGCTCACCGACAACTAACACCGACCACCGACTAAAGACGTTTATATAAAAAAAGGTTGCGTAATATTACTGGCGGAACAAAATACCCGAGCAGTTCTTGACTGAAATCCGGAAAAAAATACACCAATTGGTGTATTTGTGAGGGTGCTGACTAGGCCAGGATTTGGGTTGGGCGGTCTCTGAGAACTTGCTGTGGCGTGAAACTCTAATGACTTATTTTCCACTCTCAGAAGTAGCCTAATCATGCAAACAGCGGGAACGAACTTTCTGTGGTATTTAGCCTATTCTAATTTCCAGATTTAAGTCACTACATATGAAACCTGTCGGGTGCCCCGACACGTGCTCTGATTTCCTATCCTTCAATTAACAATCGCTGACTAAACTTTCTGCAAGGATTTCAAGTTCCATCCTCATTTCCGTAAGGAAAAGCTGAGATTCCATCGAACTTCACAGCCGAAGCTTAAGCATATCCACCCCGAAAAACCTGTTCGGTTCTTCTATTTACGTCCCCGCGATCGCTAAGTGACGTCCGAGTTGCGTTTTATTTGAAGTCCACAGTACAGCGGACTGTTCGTTGTCGTTTTATTCGCCAGCGGGACGTACGCTGGGAAGGCGCGGGGTGCCCGAAGTCGTTTTATTTGCCAGTGCCCGCTGAGTGCCAGCGGACCCGCTAGTTTGTACGCTGGATGGGGCAGCGAACAGTTCAGCGTACCTTCTGACGTAGTCGGCCATGACCAAAACGACTATTTACAATTTGCCGTCCGCTCCCGCTGTAGTATGAACTTCAAATAAAACTCAACTCCGATGTGGGCTAAAGCCAGTCGATAAAATTAGGAATGAGATGACTTACCCCACCAATGGGTGGCGCATTAAGTATTGTTCCAACGACCGGCATTTTTCGTAATGAGCTGACAACCAAAGGAAGAAAACCCCTAGAAAATTAAAGAACCTCTAACGGATGCTATAAATTCACAATAATAATTATTTTCTGCCCGCTTGAATAAACCTTTCTTTAAGGACCCCTAGCACTAACTCTTCAACTTGCAGTATCTTAAAATATTTACTTATAGGGAAAACAGGAAAACAATTTACAGAACCGGTTTTCTGATGGAAAAACTTCTTGTAGACAACCGTCAACAGCGTGATACACATCTAAGGTAGCAAAACACGGCAAGTGAGAAAATCGGCGTGGTTTTGTTAGAGGGGTTAGAATGTACCGTACGAAATGGGGGTCTCCGGGTTTAGAAATATATGGAGTGAATATGGAAGTAGGTTGCGTTAGTATTATAGGTAAGACAGGTCCTTTAATGAAAAGGCCAAATGTTAATTTATTATTAGCTGAGAGGTTAAGTCGTTGGACTAAGAGCGTGTTCCACCCTTCTCACAATAGTAACTATTAGTTACTATTTTCGTTCCAACCTCGTGAAAAGTTACAACGCTAACCTTCCAACCTTCTCGAAATAGTAACTATTTGCTTACCACGCTCGGGAGCGTGGTAGCTACGAATCCCTGTGTCGTGATCGGCCGGATTAGCCCGTGGCACGATATTTTGCTGAAAACAGATAAATGCGGTCCAGCCTTGACACCAATAAGCCAGAATTCGTGACGTCATGCGTGGTAACTACGGTAAGTAGGGTGGAGCACGCTCAAAGGTAGGCGTGGGCCACGAGTTCAAATCCTCGCCGGGCGCTGAACAGTCGAACCAGTGGTGCGCGTCTGTAAGCCGCAAGTTCGCGTTTCCTTCTGCAAGCCGCGCCGAAAAAGTCAGGATCCCTGTTCTTTTGGTTACTGGTTACTACTTGGTTACCCACTCCAATGGTTACCCACCACGCAGCCGATCCAGCTGTAAAATGGGTACTATGGCAGAGGCGTTACTAGCCAAAATGTCTGGGGGGGGGGGGATGCAAGATATTTACCGACTGGCTGGTCATTTTTACCGAATGTTTTTGCAGAAAAATACTACTGTTGGAAAAAAACGATTATTTTAACACAAAATCAAATATTTTTCCAAAAAACTGTTTTGAAAAAAAATCGACCTTTTCCAAGAAAAAAATCGATCGTTTTTACGAAAAATCGGGGCGCTTCGCGGCGGCTCGGCTATTTTTACCCACTGGCCGACAACATTTGGGGGCGTCCCCCCTCCCTCCCCATACGTGACGCCACTGACCTAGAGAAATCAAGGGTAAACAACTGGAAGCACTGGCGGTTTGCCCTCAACCACACATCGTACTCCCCGCCATGGGTAGTGAGTGCTATGTCGGACAGACAGCAGTCTGGACCAGTTGATAACGCGACGGCTTGAGGCCTGGGTCTTCGTCGCTTGAAGGGCGGTTTAAGACACTTTCACACTGACGCGTCGTTGCGTATGCGTTTATGTTGCGTTGCGTACACGTTGCGCAGCGTATCTTTCACACCTGCGCGAGAAGCTTTCACGCTGGATGCTCATTACATTTGCCTTTCTCGGTTCTTCTCCTGAATTTTATATTTCTTTCACTAGTAGCAAGTTTTTCTTCATCATCCGCATGTTTTTTTTCTTCTTTGAGATTGCCCAGTTGATCTAACAGCCGTGAAGTAGCCTTGTAGCTGTATCTGAGCTTTTACAGCCCGAGGTCTAGCCAATAGCTGTTGCAGAAGAGAGAAATAGTTTCTCCCACAGGGAGAAGAAGTCGCAAAGGGCCAATGGATCCCTCAGCTATAATCAGAAGAAGAAGAACAAGACCAAAGGTGTCGATGGGATCCCAAAAATCTAATATTTGATTCAGACAATCGAGTCCTGTCTTCGCCAGATCCAGTCTTGGACAGGCTAATCATCAGAGAAAACCAAGTTCAGATATACCTCTATAAGCCATATCTATTTTGACGATACTGACCGAGACTTCCTGCCGATTTCCGAGCGAAATACTAGTCCAGCAAAAAAAAAAAATACAGAAACAAAACCAGCGTATCTCCTTATCCCTATAAAGAACATCTAATCAACTTTGAATAAAAGTTTGACTTCCAAAAAATCCGGTTATAACCGGATTCCGGAATAATTATATGTCCGGGTAAAAAACCATTGTCATAAACCGACTCAGCCTCTCTTCTTACCCCTTAATCTGTCATCTAATCGAACTTTTGCTTTTAACAAATTTTCCGGTTTTGGCCGGATTCCGGGCGAACTACATGTCCGGGTAGAAAATTGTTTTCACATAAGTGTTCAACATGTCTTCTTGCCATAAATCGAACATCTAATCAACTCGAAATAAAACTTCTAATTTTAACAAAATTTCCGGTTTCGGCCCGATTCCGGGCGAACTACTTGTCCGTCGAGAAAATGGCTTTCACCATCGTCTTCAGCATGTCTCTCTACCCCTAAATCGAACATCTAATCAACTTCAAATAAAACTTTTACTTTTAACAAACTTTCCGGTTTAGGCCGGATTCCGGGCGAACTACTCGTCCGATGACAAAATGGTTTTCACCATCGTGCTCAGCATGTCTTCTTACCTCATAATCGACTATCACATTAGCTGTTTCAAAATATTTTGTTTGCCCCTTAATTTGACCCCCCCCCCCCCCCTCCCCCACCCCTAAATGTAGGGCTACAAAGCCCATCTACGAACGTGACTGGTCCGACGACCCACGAATCGTCACACCAAGTTTCATCAAAAAGATCTCATTCCCTGCGAGAGTTATCGTGCTTACAGACGGACGGACGGACAGACGGACAACTTTTGCGATGTCATAGGTATCCCTCCACTTACGTTTTGGGATCCCAAAAAGAGGAAATTAAATAAGTTATTGAGACTTTCTGATTCCTCCTAAGGACCCCTCGCGCTATTTACTCTTCAACTTACAGTATTTTAAATATTTGAATACTTTAAAACTCTGCTGCGCTTTCAACAAATAACCCACGGTTTCGGCTGTTTTAAGCCTTTTCCGAGACTGTTGACTTGTAGCAAGGAAACAACTTACATAACCGGTTTTTCTGATGGAAAAACTTCTTGCCATCGTCGACAGCGTGATATACATCGAAAGTAGCAAAACACGGCAAGTGAGAAAATCAGCGTGGTTTCGTTAGAGGGGTTAGAATGTACCGTAAGAAAATGGGGTCTATGGGTTTAGAAATATATGGAGTGATTATGGAAATAGGTTACATTAGTATTATAGGTAAGACAGGTCCTTTAAAGGACACGTCGTACTTATGATAGTAGTTCATTCTACTTCTGTAGTATTTCCATCCATTCCCGTTCCCGAGATTCTTATCTTCATACATGTATCCTATGTCCTCTATTAGCAGTACACAGATTAACACGCTCGCCATGTTTGTTCTCTTTACGTGACATATCATGCGCCTGATCAGTGAGCGTGTTCCACCCTACTTACCGTGGTTACTACGCATGATGTCATGGATTCTGGCTTTTTGCCGTCAAGGCTGGAACGATTTTTCTATTTTCCAGCAGAATATCATGTCACGGGCGAATCCGACCAATCACGCAACAGAGATACGTAGCTACCACGCTTATTACGCTCCCGAGCATGCTAGGCAAATAGTTACTATTTCGTGAAGGTTGGAATGGTCAGCGTTGTAACTTTTTACGAGGTTGGAACCGAATAGTAACTAATAATTACTATCGTTAGAAGGGTGGAACACGCTCATTGTTTCCGAGGAGCTTATTCGTCCAGAGATAGGTTATGCAAATTGTCATCCAAGGCAAAGGACATGAAATAGGCTAAGAACAGCCAAAGCCCTGTATAATTCTCTGAAAGCATAGCTAAGTTTCAAAATCGTCAACTATTTCCAGCCATCTGAGCAGAAACACTATGTAGTACCAAGAACAAATAATCAGATAGAACTTATGTCTTTAATCGCATGCAGCGGCTATGAAAACCCCGACAAAATTGAGCGGACCTAGAGGTATTACTCTAGCTTTGAGCTGAGCTGATGTAGATACCTGTTTACTCTTCTTCCTTCTTCAACGTTGCTTATCGCACAAGAAATACTGAACGAAGCTAGCAGGAGGCGTGCTTCGCGCGCCGACCCGCTCTGGGGCGTGTCCATAGACTGCTAGATTTCCCCTTCAGCGACTTAATAGCGATATAGCTATTTGTAGAGTTAACGAAATGTGATTGTTGTGATATTTCCTTTTTCTCTCGTATGACGCCAACCCCTAATGACTTTGATTTTCCAAAGTGACCACCTGAACACGTTTGCCTCGAGCTATCGAGGCTCTCTTTGAATGGATTGCATTTCGTTGCCCGGTTCGTGAAATGAATTATATGTGAGACGTGAGCGAGCGCTTGGACTGTTCAGGTGGCACTTTGGAATAGCCTAAGAAAAAGTAAGTTTTTATGGCACTTGAGCTTACTCAAGTGCCATATAGCGATTGTAATTTCTGTCCGTCAGTCGGTCTGTCGGTCCCGGTTTTGCTAGTTCGGGCACTTCCAGATAAGCTAGGACGATGAAACTTGGCAGGCATATCAGGAACTGGACCAGATTAAATTAGAAATGGTCAATTCCCCGATCCGACCATCTGGAGGGGAGTGGAGGGAGGGGGAATCCGGAAAAAATAGAAAAAATGAGATATTTTTAGCTTACGAACGGGTGATCGGATCTTAATGAAACTTGATATGTGGAAGGACTTTGTGTCTCAGACCCTCCATTTTAAATCCAGACCGGATCCGGTGGCATTGGGGGGAGTTGGAGGGGGAAACCGGAAATCTTGGAAAACACTTAGAGTGGAGGGATCCGGATGAAACTTGGTGGAAAGTACAAGCAAAAGTCCTTGATACGTGACTGATATAACCGGAACGGATCCGCTCACTTTGGGGGAGTTGGGGGGGGGGAGAAGTCCGAATTTGTAGTGATCCCGCGAGTTCCGTGCTTCCTGATGTGCTGGGATGATGAAAATTGACAGGCATGTCTGGGACCCGACCAGATTAAATAGGAACTCGTCAGTTCCCCGATTCGACCATCTGGGGGGGGTGGAGGGAGGGTGAAGCCAAAATTTGAGGTATTTTTAGCTTGCGAACGGGTGATCGGATCTTGATGAAAGTTGATATTTAGGATGACCTCGTGTCTCAGACATCTCACTTTAAATCCGGACCGGATCCGATGACACTGAGGGGAGTTGGAGGAGGGAGCCGGAAATTTTGAGAAACGCTTAGAGTGGAGGGATCGGGATGAAACTTGGTGGGAAAAACAAGCACAAGTCCTAGACACGTCATTGACTTAACCGGACCGGATCAGGGCACTGTGGGGGAGTTGGGGTGGCCCGTACAAAAATTTTCAGTTCATCCGATTGTCTGTTAACATGTTGTCGAACAAGCCGAGATGGACTGCTAGACAGGGTACGTCAACAGGGTAAAATCTGAGCTCATCTCTCCAACAGGTTCGTTTTGCAACTGTTTCTCAGGCTGTTGGAAGTACATCGGATTGGCTGTTCCTGATGTCTCCCCAGAGAGAAAATTAATAGCCCAAAGATAAACAGAAAGATGGCTCTCACAGCAATTAAATCAGCCTTGCGCACAAACGGCAGGTGGCAATTTGTAGAATTGGCGAATTATAGACGTGCAGATGGCGCCGTGAAACATCTGCTTACTTGACGAACCTTTTTTGAAAGTAAAGTTTAATAAGAATAACCATTTAATGAAGCCGTAAAGGCCGATAAAAAATGATAATTGAAGTTGTCTTTGTCAGCTACAAACTAGTTGTCAACTAGAAGTTGTCGTCGTCTTTCCCAGCTGTCCAAAACCATCCTTGCTCCCAGAGCCCAACATGCAGCTTTCCCTGAGATCTTCTAGAGAAATGCCTTTTCGATTTCATTAACACCGATTAGTTCCTAAATCGCACTTCCAGTGCGAAAAGGTGGGGTGATCCTCCTGTAAAATCAATTATGACGAATCTGATACAGATGCAGTACGTGTAGACCATGTTAACCTCTCATTGAAATTACACGATCGTAGAAGAGTTGGAGGAAAAGCAAGGATACTGGGGCCCTATAGAATTGTAGGAAGAAGGTGTTGGGTCATGAAAGCTATATTTCATGATAATGACGAGTTTATACAGCATTTTTCAAAAATCAACTTTACGGACCATCAGCAATCAAACAGACAAATAAAATAGACACAAAAAGGCACTTGAGAAATCTAGTTAATTATAGCACAAAAATACAGGATCTCCGCGCTATATTATTTTCAGATTTACGAAGACTGGAGCATATAGCTATATATCATGATTCCGACGACTTGGGGTTGATTGCGGTAATTAATACGCCAGCGGATTTTTTCTAGTGATGTTTCAGCTCTTATTTGCAAGTGTCTTTCCGGCTAACGAATCTGTGATAAAAAAAAATATTACAGATGTTACAAACTTTCTCTAGCTTGGGCTAGAATATTTATTTTTTATATATATAATATGTTTTATACATATTTATGATATATATTTTATATATTAACTTCCGCTAGAACAAAATCAGATGACGTAACTATGATTTGCAGTCACCTTGGGCTGAAAACTGACGAGTTTCTATAGTACCTTTCACAAATCAACTTAACTTTACATTAACAATGCAAACAATCAACGCAATGTAAAACAGAAAAAGACACATAAATACAGCAAATATCAAGCTAGTCTGAACGAGAATATATCGTTATATATATATATATATATGTATATATATTACAGATGGTAAAAATGACACAGAGAATAAGAAAAAAAATACAGTCAGTTCAAGCATATGGCTTTCCAAAGAGCGTTCTAGGACTTTTGATGTCATTGGCTTCCGGGTTCTTTAATCTCGAGAATTCGATTTCTGACACGACAAGATTTGTTTCTTCAAAAATGTGCACGGCAGTTGTAAGGACTGACTTGATTCCAGTTTGATATAGATTATGCGAGAGTGATAATTTTAGTAACTGAATGCAAAAATGATCTATGCGAAAATGATTATTGTAGCAACTGAACATAACGGGAGTGGAGACCAATAATGAATACACATAGAGATATTGCAGCCTATCCGACGAAAACGGAAAGGGTCATAAACAAAATAATTTAAGTTTGTTGTCGTATCGTATAGTACTTTAGACTTTGAGACTGTATTATCGGGGTTGGTAACTGTTCTGAGCCTGTAGATGGCCGAAAAAGTTATTCTGACTCTTTTCTGATTGCAAAATCGCATTTTTGTAGAGAAGTTTCACCAGAAATGCGAGCTTGAAGGCTTCAAACTTGTTCTCCAAAAACGGATATTTCATTCTATTGGTTGGTGTTTGCCCGAAGCGTCACAACCGACCTATAGCATGCGAGACTTCGTTTTTGTGTTAAAACCTTACAAGACTTCAAGCTCTCATTTCTAATAAGACTATCTTACAAAAATGGGATTGTACAAACAAGAAAGAGTCAACTTAACGTTTATAGCAATATACAGGTTCATAATAGTTACCAAACGCCGATAATCCAGTCTTGGAAGTCCAAAATCCTATATCTTCGAATGTTAGATCATTTGTTATACGTCCTTGATGGTCTTGAAGAAATAGCCGTTTTCTTTGGATAGGGTGGAATCTCTCTACATTGACTGGCACTACTGCTTTAACCAGGTAGCCACTTAGCATGGTTCAGGGTCGCTGGTTGCCGGTGAGATGTTGGTAGGTGGTGCGGCGATAGGTGGTGCAGCGATAGGTGGTGCGGCGATAGGTGGTGTGGCGATAGGTGGTGTGGCGATAGGTGGTGCGGCCTGAAAGATACTATACAATTAGTCACATACTAATTATGCCCTTGATACTCTGGAAAACTGCATCTAACCGTATGCCTTGTACTGAAGCCGGAAGTCGCAGTGGGGGGGCATGGCACATCCAAGTTTCGCACGAGTGCTAAGAAGTAACTGCAAGACATTGAACTCTATGTTGTTGCGACACTAGGAGATTTGCCGTAGCAATAACGTCTAGATTGGAGAGTGGAAGGAATACAGTCTAGTACTCCATTCATTTTCAGACAAAATATTGCTTTTGCATCCTTGCTTGTCCTACAAGGATCGAATTAGAGAAATTCATTAAAGAAAATGTAGTGCTCCTAATATGGATCTACTATTTCTCCCATTACTTTTACGTCAATTGTTCGATACTGCGAAGCCATGGGTATACTAGAAACCGTGATGAAACGAAAATTAAAATCTTAGACCAGACGTCGTCTGGTAGATGTAAAATATGAGACTCGAATGTCTTTGTTAAACAGGCGGAGATTATTTTGCATAAGGATAATCTAGGAGTGTCTGAACGGAAGAGGAAGGGATTATGATTTAGCTTGGGAAGTGAAAAACAAGAGTACCCCTCAGGCGGGATTTTAACTTACTCCTGTTTAAGAAATGATCGTATCTTCCCTTCCAACCCCTTTGTCAAAACTCCCTTGAGTTATGATGTAAGTGTTTCCCATACAAGATTACTAGCCCGCACCTCCCGACCCGAAAATACTGACCTTTTTGGTTCGCCCTCGATTGCTTAGCTTCGTCGATAAAGCTTTCCTGAAGTCTTTGAGGTCCATATTGATTTGTGGGTCCACTTTCTGGATGAATTCTGTGAAAAAAAGATAAATCATTAGTCATATAACTACATGACTGAAGCTAGGACGATGAAACTTGGCACACAAAGAACCCGGTCAGATTAAATTAGAAATAGTCGCTTCCCCGATCCGACCATCTGGGGAGGACTGGAGGGAGGGGGAATCCGGAAAAATGAGGTATTTTTAACTTACGAACGGGTGATCAGATCTTCATGATACTTGGTATATAGAAAGATCTCGTGTCTCAGACTTCCCATTTTAAATCCGGGCCGGATCCGGTGACATTGTGGGAAGTTGTAGGGGAACCGGAAATCTTGGGAAACGCTTAAGAGTGGAGAGATCGGAATGAAACTTGGTGGAAACAAGAAGCACAAGTCCTAGATACGTGATTGACATAACCAGACCGGATCCGCTCACTGTGGGGAGTTGGGCGGGGGGGGGGGGATCCAAAGTTCTAGTGGTCCCGCGAGTTCGGTACTTGCGAAGTATTTGCGAGCTTAATCCATAAGCACAGGAAAAGCCGGCGTTTCCATAAAGGAGTTGACCAGAAAAAAAGGCGTTTGTAATCTATAGATCATAAATAGTTAAAGCACACGTGGCATCATTTTTTAACTTTCAGCTATTTTGTACTTGACTTTTAGCTTATAATCAAATGAAAGTCGCTGCGATTACCGAACAAAAAGCATGTCCTTGTAAACCACATAGATGGCTTGCCGATCGGTCTGATACCTTTAGTGGGACTCGTTGGCGTGAATTTCAGATATCTGTGATCAAAGCAGCGATTTTTTGCTCTACTTACATTTCACAATAAGTAGCTGAACAGGATATGTCCGTTTTTGTTTACCTGACAAAAAAAAATTTTGCTGGGGAAGTCTCTGATGGCGTATGTCTTTAAAGCTGGTGACAAGAACTGTCTGAATTAGCATTCAGTCCTTCCTTTTTCGTTTTTAATGCCCGATAATCCATATAATTATACCGACAATTCACGCATAGGCCTATGTATAAAAATTCGAACTCTTGACGTCACCTTTAACGTTAATTTAAGGCTTTCAAAATTTCAAATATCGAGTGTTCGATTCCTGATCAGGACAAAAAATTTTGCTCAAAAATCCCAACGGTAGTAGGCACAAGACCAAAAGTTTCGATGGGATCCCCAAGGAGGGAATTAATTGGATTTCTTCATCCGGTAAATTTTTCGCCACTTAATTTGAAACACCCTCGCCACCCGTAAATATAGGTCTACAATGCTTGTCTGCGAACTTTAAGCGTATTTGATATAACGGATCCCCACATCAAATTTGAACAAAATATCTCAAAACATTCAAGAGTTATAGTGCTTAGAGACTGACGGACGGTCAGACTAATTTACGAAGTCGTAGGTTACCTGTTTCGGGCTTGAAGCGAAGTCAGTCATCAAATTCTGTTTTGGGACAGAGCCAGACGCGGCGCAAGTCTGAGGGAACACCAGTTTCAGCGGGGTCTTCCCTGGTGCCTGTTCCTTCCAGAACTGACAAATGTCCGCTTCGCAAATTTCTTCAAAGTTGGCAAAAGTTCTTTTGATAACTGCTAGGCATCTGTTTGCCTCGGTATACGTTCCTGAAAGATTGATTTTCTGCGTCACACGCAAGCAAATTCTCAACTCGGAACCTTTTCAGGCAAGGACAGGACAGAAAGAATGGTCGGATACACACTCGTAGAACACAAAAAGGAAATTGACCACGCAAATCGGCCAAAATACTTTCCAATCAGCACAAACAGAACATTGTCTGAAAACCTTTCCCATTCACGGAAATCCTCACTCGGAAGCGAAATTTCAAACATAGTTATTCGTTTTTTTAGCGAATAGGGACCAAACTAGCAGCACTGACAACATACCAGAGTTAGATCAGCATTTATCTCTATCAGGTTATTTTTTTGGAGGGGGGTCCTTGCTGGTCAGACCTAATCCATACCAAACAGTAAGACAAGAACATAGATCAGAGTTTAAACCATATACGCAACGATTATTTTTTTTGGGGGGGAGGGGTCGAACACTCTGACGCAAAATATTCCATTTGGTTACAGGAAAAGGATTTCTAATAACTATTGTCCAAGATAGCTTACCACACACACAGGCAACGGAGCAAACGCTTGTCCTCGAATTCTGGCCATTCGCGTCGAAGTATCTGTTCATAAACTGAGACGGTGGAAGTCCGTTTTTGTACTGGTTCGGCCAATAGCAGTTGACAAGATCTCGTTTTTGAATGCTAGATTCAAGTGTACTTCTCTTGGACGGCACGACCCAATGCTTTTGTGCTAGAAGATCAGACTCTCATTCAGAACCCTTACTAGATTATCATAAAAGTAACCAACCCCTAAAGCAATCTTTACACTTTTAGATTTAATAAATCCTATGATTTCTAAGTATACAATATTTTTAGGGTATCACTCGAAAGCTTGTTTTGATCTATCTAAAATCAACTATAAGAATACACACTGCAAGAGAAGGCTCTGGTACTTCGCCTCACTCCCCCCCCCAAAAAAAAAAAATTATTTGCTAGACTAATTTTGTGCTAGAAACCAGATCCTCACTTGGAACCCTTACGAGGGTGCCAAACCAGTAATCAACCCCTAGTGCAACCCTTACAGTTATAGCTTTATTCAATCTTGCGATTCTTATTCATAGCCCTGACTAGGGTACCATAACAATAACCAACCCTAGAGCAATCTTTACAGTTTCTGGGATCCCAAAACGTTAGTGACGGATACCTACCACATCGCAAAAGTTGTCCGTCTGTCCGTCAGTCCGTCGATCTGTGAGCATGATAACTCTCGAAGGGAATGAGATATTTTGATGAAACTTGGTGTGAGGATTCTTTGGGTCGAGAGTAAGGTCTAGTTCGTAGATGGGCTCTGTAGCCCTACATTTAGGGGTGGGGAAGGGGGTTAAGATTAAGGGGGAAACAAAATATTTTGAAACAGCTAATGTGATAGTCGATTATGGGGTAAGAAGACATGCTGAGCACGATGGTGGAAACCATTTTCTCGCCGGACAAGTAGTTCGCCTGGAATCCGCCCAAAACCGGAAAGTTTGTTATAAGTAAAAGTTTTATTTGAAGTTGATTAGATGTTCGGTTTTTGGGTAAGAAGATATGCTGAACACGATGGTGAAAACAATTTTATCGCCAGACTAGTAGTTAGCCCGGAATCCGGGCGAAACCGGAAAATTTGTTAAAAGCATAAGTTTTATTTGAAGTTGATTAGATATTCGATTTAGGGAGAAGACATGCTAAACACGATGGTGAAAACCATTTTCTTGCCGGACAAGTAGTTCGCCCGGAATCCGGCTGAAACCGGAAAATTTGTCCAAAGTAAAATTTGTATTTGAAGGTGATTAGATGGCAGATTTGAGGGTAGGAAGAGACGATGAATCTGTATGTGACAATCATTTTTTACCCGGACATATAGTTCGTCCAAAATCCGGTTGAAATCGGATTTGTTTATAAGTTAAAGTTTTATTTGATGTTGATTAGATGTTCTTTATAGGGATAAGGAGATGCGCTGAATTCTTTTCTAAACTATCTTTTTTGGCTGGACAAGTAGTTCGCTCGGAATTCAGCCAAAACCGGAAATTTGGTAGAAGTAAAGCAGGAAGCTTCGATCAGTATCGTCAAAACAGATATGGCTTGTACAGGTATATCTGAACTTGATTTTCTCAGATGTATCGCCTGGCGAAGACTGGATCTGGCGTAGACAAGACCTAGTTGTCTGGGTCAAATATTAAATTTTTGTGATCCCATCGAAACCTTTGGTCTTGTTTATTTAACAAGTCTTATACCAGGGATTATGTCCTGTACCAGGAAGAGTCAGCAATTAGTTGCGTTTTTGTTCGACTTTTCGACGGCTTTTTACTTTTTTTGTGTTTTCGTAAAATGGTCCTAAGCACTGTTTGACAATTTCCCGTTTTTGTCAAAAAGGCAAACGCCGACTTTCGCCTTTTCTCTCGGCTTTTTGCAAAAAGGCAAACTTGGTAGGTGACCAAGTTGCGCTCTCCTTTTGGCTTTTTGCCTCGCGACTTTTTTGACTTTACCCAAAAATCCAATCAAGATGGATTTGACTCAAAGTGATAATCAGTATTTGGAGACTGTGTCAGATTTTAAAGATTAAAAATTTGCAGTACAAATAAAATACAAGTAAAATGGTATTTGTCAAATTTGCGTTTTTATCCAAGAAAAGCGAAAAGGCCTTAGTAGTAACGGTGATTTACAAAAACGCGAGACTGTTAAAAAAGGCCTGAAAAAGGCTAAAAGCTAAAGCCGAAAAGAGAAAGGCAAAAGCCGAACAAAAACGCAACTATTGCTTGGAATCAGTTAATACCTTAAATAAGTTACGACTTCGAAAAAAGAATCAACAGTGGTTGGTTTATTTGTGCGACCAGTTCCAGGTTTAGTATCCTAATACTAATACTAGGCTAAGCGCACTAAAATACAGATTCAAAACAAACAGCTAAGTAGTTTCTCATCGATCTAGTTTATAAAGCGTACATACCGACTACCGGCTGCTCTTCTCCACTGAAAAAAGACACCACATATTCAGATTTCCGCTCGGACATTTTTACTTTTTCCGCACCTACTGAAGAAAATCAAATAATGTTTATCCTGTCTTGTTCTGCGACCAAGCAACCACACTGCTCAAACATATGCTCAAAGTCCTCAAACGCGGGCACAGCTTAACCGCGCGGGTCGCATGGTTGTGGCTCCCGTGTCCCGCTCACCGTGTCCCAAAAGGCGTGAAGGCGGGTGAGACATGACCGGAAAACAGAAATCTGACCCGAGACTAGAAGTCTTGAATTATCCCATGGGGATTTATGGGACATTCGTATATGGCACTGAACGTTCGATTCACTTTTCAAGTTAACTGAGATCGTCAGTCAGTCGTTTTATTTGCGATTCTCGGCTAACTGGGAGCGTTCGATTTATCAAAGTCGACCTGAAGGTTGACAAAAAGTTGACTTTCAACGACGGGAGAAATTGTTAGTTGTTTCAAGTTAACCAAGAACGAAGGCGGAAGTTTCAAATATTGTGAATGATAGAGAGATTGTAGCCAACACAACGAATAGAGGCAATCCACTCCAGAGACAGAACAAAATATGCAAATGTAGGAAGGAAAGGGAAAGTGATTGACAGTTGTGACTGGGATGCAAAAGATATTTGAAATGCGAAGGGAACATGCAGTAAATGCTGAAGAATAGCAAAACTGATGTCATCATTATTATGAAAATCTGGAAGGATCTGCATGAAACTTGATAGTTGGAAAGAGGTCTTGTCTCGGATGTCCCATTTTATTTCCGAACCGGATCTGATAAATGAAAATCTGGAAGGGTTGGCTTGACTATGCGGAAGCCCCGGACGTTTGGTAACCTGGAAGGTGAAGCCTGGCTTACTTCCATGGAAACTCTTTTGCAAAAATAGAATTATACGATTAAGGAATAGCCAAATTAACATTTCCATCAAATCCCTGGCTCAGAACGATGATCAAACGCCGATAATTTAATTTCAAAGTTGAAAGTCCTATACCTCCCAGTGTTAAACTTTTTTGATCCCGTGATGATGGTGTAGCAATATCCGATTTCTCGGGTAGGGTGCATTCTCTCTATGGAGTATAAAGAGTATATGTCTTCAGATTTTCAGGCTTATCAGCGACCCGACCAAACTGACCTGGAAATAGTCATTTCCCTGATTCGACCATCGTGGGGGGAGCGGAGGGATGGGGAATCTGGCATCTATTGGCATACGTAAATGGCAACGGAATGCATGAAACTTGATAGTTGGAAAGAGGTCGTGTCTCGGATGTCCCATTTCATTTCCGAACCGGATCTGATAAATTTGGGGGGGGGGGGATAGGAGAGGGAACGGAAATCTCGGGACAGGCTTAGAGTGAAAGGAGCGGGATGAAATTTGGCAAGAAGGACAAGCACAAGTTTTAGAGACATTTTTGATAGAAATTGACCGGATCGGCGCACTGTTGGGGGAGTTGGAGAGGGTTTCCCGGGGTTACGCTGATCGCGAGTTAGGGTACTTCTAGATGCGCTATGACGATGAAACCTGGCAGAGGTACTAGGGACTCGGATCAGATTGACTTGAAAACAGTCGTTTCCCCAATCCGAACATTGTGGCGGAGAGGGGGAGTCCGGAATTTTGAGGCAAGCACGACTTTCGAACGGGGAACCAGATCTGCATGAAACTTGACAGTTGGAAAGAGCTTGTGTCTCGGATGTCCCACTTCATGTCCGGAACGGATTCGATACCTCTGGGGGAGGGATAGGAGGGGACCGGAAATCTCGATATAGGGTAAGAGCGGACGGACCGGGATGAAATTTGGTAAGAAGAACAAGCACACGTTTTATATATATTTTTTACAGAAATTGACAGGATCGACGCACTTGGGGGAGTTGGAGGGGTTTCCCGGAATTCCGGTGATCGCGAGTTGAGATGAAACGATGAAACTTGGCAGGCGTATTAGGGACCCGATCAGATTAACTTGGAAATAGTCACCGGCCATCTTTGGGGGGAGTGGAGGAAAGAGGAATACGGAACATTGTGTCATGCATAACTTTTGAACAGGTGATCAGATCCCAATGAAACATGATAATTGACAAGAGGGCGCGTTTTTTATTAAATGATGCAGTTTCATAATGTCCAAGGGCCTGTGGACACTGCTGGACACTGCTGTGTGGTGTTTACGTCTCTTTACAGTGTTCACATTAATGTTACTAGTTGTACACAAGACTAGTAGACGATTGTTCTATATTGGTTCTAAGGACTAATACATGTATAAGTGGCGAACGTAGACACTGGACTAACTAACAAAACGACTCAAAAGAACCATTCTCACACTCGGGACTCGGGACTAGCAATTCGACCCTGCTCCTCTATCCCCAGATGTTGACCGGAACAGGACATATTAGTCCGTCAAGCTTGGTCCCAAAGTATGGACAATAAAGAAAACACATATCCCAAGGGAAGAAACCTTATCTAAGGGCACTAGAAATTCAAGTAGGCCCGAAACAACGACAGACTTTACAGGCCCATGATCATTTGCACCTCTACTTACAAATGAATTCCTAACCCACGTATGTCGATCTTAACCGTCAAGTGAAAAAATAAAACACTTTCGAAGAAACGATACAGTTTTGTGATTGCCAAGGGCCCTTTATCATTTGTGGCTCAAGTATATGGATGCACATGCATTTTTGGCCCCCTTTAAGTGCGTATCTCAAGTGCAACGTGAAAAAAAATACTTTGACTAAAAGATATACTGTCGCAATTCCCAGGGTCCCATGATCTTTTTTGCCTCAAGGGTGTTGCTTACAAGTGAGTTCCTAACCTACTTAAAGTGCTAATCTTGACCGCAAAGTGCTAAGAAACAATACATTTTTAAGATCCCAAGGGCCCATGATTGTTTGTGCCTCAAATATTTTGCTTACAAATCTCCCTTAAATTCTGTATCTTAACTGCAAAGTAAAAAAAGTACTTTTGAGCAAAAGATACATTCTCGTGATACCTAAAGGCCCATGATAATTTGTGTGATAGTTGTGATGTGATAACTGATAGTTTTATTAAGAAACCGAACTGTTATCGACATATTAGACAAAACGATAAGCCTTGCGTTGCTTCTCGCAAGATTTGTGTCGCATTACGCATAACGGAAAATCTTGAGCGAAATCGCAGCAGTGTGAACCAGTTGTGATACTTTGAAAGCGCAAGCATTGCTAGCGCATTTTTCTGACATTTTATTTCCCGAGGCTTTTCTTTGAGCGAATCAAGGCGCGAGCGTAGATTACAGCCAACTGGGTTTCTTGCCGGACCAGTAGTTCCCCCGGAATCCGGCCGAAACCAGAAATTTGGCAAAAATTGAAGGCAGGAAGTTTAAAACCCAATGAAATAGTCGTGTACGGGTGAGGAGACATGCTGAATTCGTTTTTGAACTCAATTTTCTCGCCGGACAAGTAGTTCGTCCGGAATCCGGCCAAAACAGGAAATTTGGTAAAAAAAAAAAAAAGAATTCATTCTTAAGTAGATTAGAGGTTCGCATCGAGGTAAGAGCAAGCGATGAATCAATTCTGAACTTTATTTTCTTATCAGACAAGTAGTCCTGCCGAAATTTGCCAAAACCCGGAAATTTGGTAGACTCGAAACGTTAAATTTTAAAGTCGACTACTGAAATTGTTTACAGCAAATTCGATAAGCACACACAGGATTTTGTGAATAACTTAAATGCTTTTTAGTGTACACACCAAAAGATCGAGCCTCGCGGAGTTTCATCATATATCATTTTTTTCTTTCGACCCTTAATTTTTTCTTCTGGATTGCGATAGGATCCATATCCGTAAGCAGATCACGATTTCACGGCCGAAATACACAGTCGCTAAACCCGCTATGTTCTCCTCACTCAATCAGAAACAGCAGAGACGTCCCAGTTTCAGCTCCTGGAAGCAGCCCAAGAATAACCCAACGACCCTTCGGAAAACAGCTCACAAAGTGGCATGCTATTTTATGACTCCCTCATGTGTCCCGGCTCTTCTGATGAATCAGCAGTTCAAACACCCTGATTATTTTACATTCATCATTCAGAGATCCCATTTTTGGGATCCCAAAACGTTAGTTACGGATACCTATGACATCGCAAAATTGTCTGTCTGTCCGTCTGTTAGCACGATAACTCTCGAAGGGATTGTATGTAAGGAATTTATAGACCTAGGAAAACATAAATATAGAGAAAACAACTTCCATCGATTGCGGAACAAATGAAGAGACCAGTACACATTTTGTTCATGATTGCCCAGCGTGGGCAAGACAACGACCAGAATTATTGCACAGTCCACTCTTGAGAGTTACATGCTATGCTATGCTGAGAATGTCTCACCTGAAGATACTGTCCAGGTTCCTGCGACTGACGGGAAGATTTGACAGTTATCAAATTTGGAAGAACGTTACATAAACTGATGTAACAAGTGGTGTTTTTATCAATTGTGTATAGAGTGATGGTTTGCCATCCATTTTAATTTGGGGGATTGAGACAGTTGACCATTTGTGGCAAGAGAGTTTCGGCCAGAGTTTTTGGCCTGTCCTACAGGCTTATTAATAATACCTGATTTCTCAAACGTATCCCACATTCTTTAAAAGCAAGATTAGTTGAAGGCCATGTCATAGGAGTCAAGAGACTTTCTTGCAACTTTTAATTTACTCCTTTGTGATTAATATGTGACTAATGTCACATATTAGGTGGCTTAGTTGGAAAGATCCCGCCAATAAACGTCCCCATGGCGAAACTTCCCATGAAATCAGAGTTTTGGCGCCAACAGTATTTTCCGCCATTGGGTATTTGTATGTTTTGAGCCCGTCAGAATCACACCAAGTCGTGAATTAACCCTGCAAATGACTTTTTTTGTCGAATTTTACGAAGACATTTTCTAGTCGTATACGAGACAGTCGTAGGTTTGTAGCTTGTTACAATGGCCGACGTATGTTTTAAGCTTTCCAGATAAGACAGTTACCCAGAGGCCTTGCGTATGGTGGGAGGGGGGACGCCCCACAGAATGTTGTGGGCCACTCGTTCGAACAAAAATTGATTAGGCGCAAAGCCCCGCTATTTTTCATAAAAACACTCGATTTTTTCTGAAAAATAGCCAACGTTTTCCTTGAAACAGTCGTTTTTTTTCGAAGAACAGACATTTAAAAAAAAAAAAAACAATCATTTTTTATGAAAAACAGTCGATTTTTTCAGAACGTGGATTTTCTTAAAAACAGCTGATTTTTTCTTAAGAATAGTTTTTTTTTCTGAAAATCAGTCGGTAAAAATGACCAACTAGTCGGTAAATACCCCCCCCCCCCCGCCACAAAGAAAATTGGCTAGTAACGCCTCCGCAGTTACCTAGCGGTGAATTTCAATTGAAAATAACCTGTTTCTGGCGGTATGTTTACGTAGAGTCATAATCTTATGACAATCGTATGATTTGAGCTTGTAAGAATCACAGTTGTTTGTTTCGATCTTTTCAGAACGACATAAATGCAGTTAACAAATCGTGATTTTCACCCTGTGACGCACAGCAGAAAAAAGGCTGATTTTGTGCAAAGATCTACTTATTTTAGCATAAAACAGGTTTATTTTTTTAAAGCAATGTCTTGCAGGGATAGGTTCGAATATAAATTGGTTTTGTAAATTCTGTAGGGACGGGCCTGATGATTGCACCATTTTTAGTGGAGAATTCCTTGGAACAATCCACTATTGCGAGCGCTGTAGCAGCTTCCGTCTTTCGGTTATCGGTTTCCGGTTTTCACCGTATTTTGTGGAGCTCATAACTCGTGAACAGGTGCAAATATCAAGTTCAAACTTGGTACACTTGTGGGCATTGGGGTATAGTTGTGCCTTTTGGTGGTCCCACCCCCCACACCCACCCGGCTCAGGGGCAAATGGGCACAGATTGCCCAGTGAATAATTCATAACTTGACCAGACCGGGACATAGGACGATGAAATCCCTTGTACTTGTAGATCCTAGGGCTGGGAAATTACTTTCAAAGTTGTACCTCCCCCACCCACCCCGTTCAAGGGCAACTGGGCCCAGATTGCAAAGGAGTAAAGTTCGTTACCCGTGACAGGAATCAACAGGTATCAAGTTGAAACTTGGTAGGTTTGTGAGCATTGGAGTCTCTTTTTGCTTTTTGCGGGGCCCCAAACCCCACCCCCACTTGGTTCAGGGGCAATTGAGCCCAGATTGCCCGTTTTTTAATGTTTGCAGCTTGACAATAACTGGAGATAGGGAGATGACAGTCCCTTGTTCTTTTTTGATCGGGTTGGGAATATATATGTGGAGTTGAACCCCCCCCCCCCCCCCCCCTTCCCGTTGATGAGCAAATGGGCTCAGTTAGCACATGAGTAAAGTTTTTGACTGTAATTAAACTCTAAGTTGGTATAGTCGAGGCTGTTTAGGTCTAGATATGCAGTTTGATGGGTCCCGACCCACCCCCCACCCACGCTCCTGTTCCTGGGTAACTGGGAACAGATTTCCGCTGAGTTATGTTCGTCTATGACATGTCTCAAGTTCAACTCGTGTATACTGGTCGATATTTATGTATAGATGCGGATTTTGGTGTAACAGCAACAAATAAGACCACGAGGCGTACTTTAATTATCAGTTGATAACTGGACGGTTTTGTCATATGATAGAGGATATGCCGATCCTAATGAATTGACAAGGGGGGTATCAGGCAATAAAAGGATTTGGTTTTATTACACTTGTCATTACCTTGCTAATGGAAAAGAGGTTTAAAGTGTCGGACTGGCTAGCAAGATCTTCTTTGGATATATAATGCGGTTTAAAGTTCAATGGGCACATCAAACTACCCCAACCCCACTCTTTAACAACCTAGGAACAATGCTTACCCCCGAGATCAGCATCTTTTTCAACAGTTTCCTCTCTGTGATATTTCAAAGCGTAATTTTTTGGGCAAGTACATGCTCAATTTACTAGCTTGGACAAAGATAAAAGTGATGTTTCTTATAATACTTAGTAGATCTTTATTTTATGCATAAACCAGCTTGTATAATTCAGATTTGAATAGGTTATTTGTTTTTGAATGATTTTTGTAGCTATGTCATTTTTTATAAGCTTATTGCATATTCTGGTACATTTTGTAAAGCAAGCTAATCGAGCTTCACAACACTATTCCACAAAGAAAAACGTTTAATGAACAATTTAAGCCATGGAACGTCTGATGAAACACTAGAACAATCAGTTAAACTGCATCTACGGCTTGACTTTGATGACATCTCAAATATATCCTTTTCTATCAAGCATTGCTGGGAGTTTTTGAATTTCCTGCCACGATATCCCAGCTCCTAAGATCTGGATCGCCGAAATGCCAGAGAGGTAAAGACAAGGGATAACAAGAAAACGGCCGATTTTCGTAGCGCCTTCTAAAGGAAGTCGGAAATCTTTATTTGTGAAGCATTTAATACAACGTAAAGCATTAGAAGTGTCCATTGTGCTTTAATAGCTTTTAAACTGGGAAGATTTCAAATTAGGTAATTTCAGTATTTTTTGGCTAGTGGGAAGTGAAATGTCTTGGTTCCAACGCTGTTTGTCTATAAGATGCGATTAAAATTTTACATTCACACTCCACGTCTGAGCGCTTGCGCACTTGTTTGTTACTGTAAATTCACTTTGTGTCTATTTTTCGAAAAAGGTCGAGTGGAAGCACTGCCGTGTACCATTTCCGGCAAAATATTCCTCACTGTTTGGGAGTTATCGGGGTCACAGACAGACGGACATTTTGGAGAAAAGGTACGATTTTTTTTTTTTTTACGAACATTAGTTTATAAACAACACTTGCATACTTTGCAACAAATGAAGGTCCTAACGACTTTCGCTGCTACTCACTAACACCAGATTTGACTGAGAAGTAAGAATGGAATTTGACAACTCTTAATTATCAACCTAGCCTACTATCGACCTAGCCTGAAAAAAAGCGACAACACACAACCTAAATTGTGAGCATTACCCATTATGAAGGTCCAGGCCCCACCCTAATAGAAAAAAACGCTCACCCCCCTCCCCCCCTCTCACCCCCAACAGGTAGTAGTTTAGTTCAATTTCGTTTTTCTTAACAGCCGGTAGATTAAATTAGTGGGACCATAAATGGGATATCATGAGTAACTGGTAAACACGTACGTTCGAATTCCTATAAGGAATTTCCTTGACAACAAAATTCCCATGGCAAAACGTCGCCGTGAAAATCCGTCTCCAAGCATTAGTTTTGTGGATCGTCTCAGTTTTCAGGCACGGTATTTGAAACCCGATGCTTCGCATTTCAGGTCTAGGGACAGACTCCTACAGACAGATCAGCTTGGTGTAAGATATTGGTCGTTTTTAACAAACACACAATGACACCGATCTTGACTACGTGGTGTGGCGGAAAAGAAGGTGAAGTATTTCTGAAGTCCTTTCCGGAACAACCTTGATCTCCTCTGCTGACCATTAGCATTTCTAGGTCGTTTACTGATATCAGTCATGTGTAGCACAGTTGAAGTAGCCAAAAAATACAATAATAAATACATAATCTCTGAGCTATATTATTCTCTTTTTGAGATCGATGCAGACATGTGCAGATGGGGGAGGGAGGCAATGTGTCAATCATCTGTCAACTCACCACCACGATGAAGAATCCGCAGTGCTAAATTGCCTACAAGTTACTTCAATGAATACGTGAATTATTTCACGTAATTTAGATTCCTATTTTTAGACTGCCTACACCCTTCAGATTAGGTACTCGTCACCCTTGTCGTCACCATCTGCGAAGTCCTCTTACGAACACCCCAAATCTTTGAACCCTCGTCCAGCCATCTGTCAGTTGATAAAATCGTCATAAAACCACGGGATCCTTTGGGACCGCATGCCATGATTGACGAAACTTATCAGATGATAACGTCACTAAGCCGCTAAATTTCCTAAACTGATCTGCCATTGCATGACGAAGCAAAAAGGCCGTTTTCCACCAGGATCAGGGACAGTTTTCGTTTCAAGACCGCTAGCTTGTCGTGATTGCGAATAGAGAAATCAGCTGTAATAATTATTGATACTTTTTTAAGGCTCATCATAAACCCTTCGTATTTGGTAGAGAAAACCCGTACTATTCGACTGAATTTTTTTTTGCTCTCCTTACCTGAGACCAAAAGTTTAGATTTTTCTCGGTTTGACAAAGAGGTCATGCATATGTACGCAACATTGTTATAACGGAAGTACTATCCATATGTCGGACATCTTAAAACCTTACGGGCATGTGGTTCCCCACCTTTCAGTAATTTTTGTGAGGATTTAGATTTGGGGCCGAGCTAACGAGCTCGTATCCCTGCCGGCCCCCAGTGATCAAAATATATTGTCACGGAAGAAACTAACAAGCGACCGCAAGGAAGAAACTAACAACGAAAGAATAAGAAAAACATCCGTCTGGATGAACAAGAGGTAATAATCGAAGAACCAGAACGTTTGATGACTTATAGATCGAATAAATCAATATAATCCGCGACACGTCTATATGGTTAGAATCTAACCTTCAACTAGCTGGGAGATGATAGCCCCACCATACGAGGACAACTGTGTACCAAGACCAACGACATAGTGAATCCCAGGTGTCTCTGCCTGTAGGCAGGAAGACCGCTCTCAGATTAGCTGCCATCTATCTTATGTTCAGACGTGTGTGAAGTGCAATAAAAAAAGAGAAACGGAGTACTCGATCATTAAGTCCGTCAGAAGTACGTCAGATGTTCTGCTAGATTGGGAGAAATGATGTTCATCTTCATCAAGTCGTTCGACAGCGTATCTACATCCTATTCTGATTATCTGTAACAGACTGTTTAACTGATAGTCTGTTGACATACTGTTGAACTTTCGGTCTGTTTTATCGATGGACATCGAAAGTTCATCCAACAGTCTGTTTTGCTCTCTCTATGAACGGTCCTGTTGGGGAATATGTCAACGTACCCTGTCTGATAGAATATAACATCCTGTTAGCTGAAGCGATGGACTGTAACAGTCCATCTAACATACCAAAATTTTTGTACGGGGGGGGTCCGGATTTCTAGCGGTCCCGCGAGTTCGGCATACTTCCTGATGTCCTAGGGCGATGAAACTTGGCAGATATGTCAGGGATCCAACAGATTGACTTGAGAACAGCCGTTTCCCCGACCCGACGATCGTGGGGGGAGTGGATGGATGGGGAGTCAGGAATCTAGTGGCGTGCATAACTTTTGAACGGGTGCTCGGATTTGAATGAAACTTGTCTGGTGAGCTATCACCTCGGACGTTCAGTGCCACGTCCGGGTCGGGTCCGATACCTGTGGGGATGGGGGGGGGGGTGTGTGGAAAACTCAAGAAACTCTAAAAGTAGAGGGATTGGGACGAAACTTAATGGATGGAACAAGCATTAGGCCTAGATGAAATTGACGGAGCCAGATGGTTTCGGGGCTCTGTGGGGGGAGTTGGAGGGGGTTTCCTGGAATTCCGGTAGTCGTGAGTTAGAATAGTTCCAGATGTAAAACGACAACAAAACTTTGCAGGCATATTGGCGACCCGAATTATCTTGACTTAAGAACCTGACACAACATACCCCTGGAAACTTCCGTTCCTAGATCCGAGCATTTTTCGGGGAGCAAGAGAAGAGAAATATGGATATTGACTTCTATAAATTGCAAACTAGTGGTCTGATTCGAGTGAAACTTCATGGGTGGTACGAATCGATGGCCTCGACATGTAAAACATGCGTTCGAACCATATGCGACCACGATTAGGGGGATTGGGGGTTGGGGGACTTTTGACATGTACAAAAACCAAACGGATGGACCGAATGAGATGCAAATTCGACAGTGCCGAGTTTATGCGGCCTAGATTTGTTATTTGGCGTCCGGGCCGGATCCGGCCAAGGTAGGGGGGGGGGGGGGTACTGGAAACTTGCAGATAGGCTATGCTCCAATTTCAGTAAAACTTGATGGACAGCAACAGGGAATTAAGAGATTGGACCCGAACCGGCTCCGACAACGTTGGTGGGAGGGGGGGGGGGGGTTCCGGAACTTTCCAAAAATGCTCAGATTCGAGTGAAACTTGATATTTATTCAAACAATGTTTACAACGGATACGTCAGCTATGATTTTTAAAATCATAGCTGACGTATCCGTTGTAAACATTGTTTGAATAAATGTTTCAAAGTCAGCTTGGGCTCAAAGAATATTTAGAAACTTGATAGATGGTATAAAAGAAGATGCTTTAGGTGCTCGATTTTCTTTATTCCAAACCAGACACGGCCACGGTAGGTGGAGATAGAGTGAGTACCGGAAATCGTGTATCACGTCTAGGGATCAAACAAATAGATTTATTGGGATGAAATTTTGAACAGTCAGGAGCATTTGCTACAGACAATCGAGACGATGCCGGAACTGCTCAGAAATGAGTGAAACTAAATATCCAGATCCAGATAACCAGTTTTACGCATCTGTAGCATGAGACGCGAAAACTCTTTCGGAGCATAACCAACACGGTAAATAGTGAAATATGGCAAATGCAAAGATTAGTGAGGTGTCGTTCTTGTACAGCCTACTCGTACAAGTGCCATATGAGCTCGTAGCTCTTGTTGTATCTACCATCCGAGAGGAATTACCCGTCAAATAATACACTTCTTGTTTTTCTAAACGTTGTGTTGCAAAAGGTTTATATATAGGGATTGTGGACCATTCCAGGAGATTCACTGGCGTGTTTTATAGTCGGAAAGTGGAACCGACCCACAAAAGCCTATCAGATGGTGACAGCCTATCGAAGAGATTGATCAAATACTAGTAATTTCCACGTTATTTATTAGCTTTGGTTTGTCCGTTTTTTTTCTCTGTGATATTGGTTGTTGTTCACTACATAGTATAGTACGGATGTTAAGGTCGGTCAATTAGTTAAGCAAATTAAGATTTCGCCTCTAGTTTGTATTATACCGTAATTTTGCGGGAAATCCAGTTTAAGATTCAGCTCTAAATTTGGATTTGTTATCGACCTTGTCTTCTTCTTTACCGGAACAAGTTCACGGAGTCGAACGGAGCCCGAGTGGATTTATATATTTGGTGGTATTATTACACTGGTAATTAATTACTGCTCTTTTGCCGAGTATCTTAAAGTGGTTGGTAGTAACTGGCGTACGGTCGAGAATAGAAGAATTAGCGGGAAACCGAGTGGTTCTCACAGTGCCGTGTGGTAAAATCTGATAACTTCGATAATTTTCGCCGTACAGTTTACCTAAAAACCGAGTTGGGTTTAATCGCCGAGAGGCAAAAATCTAACGTTTAGGCTAAAGGTTAGACCGCACCAGTAAGAGTTGGCAATTTTCGTTCAAGTGTATGAGTCATTTACCCTATCCGAGTGGAGTGAGTCCCAACGCATTGATACCTCAAGGTTCTTTCAAACGGGGTTCGTACGAGATTTTCGCGGTTAGTGAAATACCAGGCCGTAGGAATATCGCAATCAGTACACCAAAAGCAGGCGTAGGTAGAATTGAACTCCCTTGTTCCCCTTCTATACCTATTCCGAGGAGAAACTCCGAGCCAATATTTCCACTTAACTGTCCCGAATGGAAAGAGCTTGAAATAAAATCGGAAGGTAATACCCCTGATTCGCCAAGTCTGTCTTTGTTTGATCTGTCTACTGAGAGCGCGGACCTCAAAAATAAAACGATCGTAATGGTGTGTACAGGAAGCGCAGCGGTTGGAACCGATTCAATTGTAACCACGTGTACAAGGACTACTACAGTTTCAGGGCAGGGCATTCCTACCTTAGCACCCGACCCAAATACCTTCCAGAATCAGCAACAAAACCCGGGTATAAATCAAGTCGTCCATGGGTCTAACTATCTACCATACCCGCCGCAACCCAGTTTTGTATCGCAACCTTACATGAACCCGACAGATCTGGTTAGGTTAATGACAGACATGTTTGCGCAGCAAAGAGATGCGGATCGCCGAGCGGAGGAAGACCGGACTTGTAGGCTCGAAGCGCAACGCGAAGCGGATTTAGCGGAATGGCAGGCCGAGAGGGAACGGTACGAAAAGCAACGCGAAGCGGAGCGTCAGGCTGACCGGGAAAGATTTGAAAGGTTATTTAACAAAGCAACAGAAAATGAAAATATGAAATTAGAAAGGCTGGTAGAGTCGCAAGGAAAACTTTCCGAGGGTCTTGTTTCTTCGGTACAGTCTCTAGCATCAGGGGGTGGGAAATCCGCCCAACTAGTTAAAATGTCGTCAAGCGAAGATGTGGACCGCTACCTATGCACTTTCGAAAGAACGGCAACACTGCTTAAGTGGCCAAAGGAAATATGGGTCGCGAGGTTAGCCCCTTTCCTAAATGATAAAGCAATGCAAGCCTATAACGCTGTTCCACTTGAAAGGGCACAGGATTACTCGGTGGTGAAAGAAGCCATCTTAAAACGATTCGAAGTGAATGCGGAATATTATCGGGCTAAGTTCCGAGAGGAAACAAAAACAGTATCCGAGTCTTTTAAAGATTTTGGACACCGACTTCGAGTAGCGTTGAACAAGTGGCTAGGTACCTCTGATTACGAGCAAGTTCAGGAAATAGATGCATTAAAAGATCTTCTGGAGGGAGTTCTAGAAAAGCTTCTAGTCGAACAATTTGTAAGTAATACATACGGAGGACTGAAAATTCACCTGAAAGAGCGTAAGGTGGAAACACTAGAAACAGCGGGCGATTGCGCAGACACATACCTGATGGCTCGTAAAGAAAGTTCGGATGTTAACCGGAAACCGAGGAGAAATGAACACCGGGAAATTGAAAATCGCCGAGCCAAGAGGGAAAATTCGAAGCCCGGAGCTTCTGGCGATTTGTGGTCCAAAAACGGTAAAATTGCTGATGGTCAAAATAAGTGGGAGAAAACGTGTGATTTTTGCCATAAGAGAGGCCATACGGTATCTGATTGTTGGGCTAAAAACGGTAAACCGGGAAGTTCGAAAAAAACTGAAAACAGGAATTCAAGCACTAAGAACACTATCCTCGCAAAAAGTCCAACTAGAATAGCGTCTTATGCGGAAAGCCATAGAGTGTTGGGCATGCTAGATGGCAAAACGGTCGAAATGGTACTCGACTCTGGAAGTAACCAAACTTTAGTACGTGAAAGCATCCTCGGAGCATCAAAAATAAACCGATCGGAAAAGGTGGCAGTAAAATGTTTCCATGGCGATACACACACTTGTTCAACCGCGACGGTAGAAATTGAGCTTGCGGGTAAAAACGGATCACTGATTCGAAATAAAATCCGTGCTGGAGTGGTTACTGATCTTCCCGCAGACGTCCTGATAGGAAGCGATGTTAATGGATTCCGGGATTTACTGGAACTGAAATCGTCTGTCCTTGAAGTTAACGCCGTTACCCGGTCAAAAGCCAAACAGGGGGCGGGTGTTTCAGAAAATCCTGCTGAGGATTTCGCAGGTTTTGCAGACGATATTTTCGCGCAGCCGTCAGGTAAAGGTCGGAAGTCTAGGAGCTCTAGGCGGAAGGCTCGGGAACTTTTCAGGGCTGAGAAGATCCGAGCGGAAGCGACCTTGCCACTGGGACTTGACGAGCAAAATTTCGGAAATTCGCCTGGCCCAGATTCGATTTTTAAGTTGTCTACCCATGATTTCAGGGATTTGCAACTCCAAGACTCAACTTTGCGACCTTTCCGAGAGGAAGTAGAGGTGGAGAACAAAGAGAAAAAGTCGCAAATTATCCAAGATAACGGGTTATTATATCGTGCGTGTCACAGGGGCGATAGGCTTAGTATTAAGCAGCTTTTGGTACCATCCCAATGCAGACAGGCAGTGTTAGAGTTGGCTCACTCTTCGCCGATGGCTGGCCATCTAGGAGTTCGTAGGACAGAGCAGCGAATTCAGGATAGTTTTTTCTGGCCAGGCTTACACTCAGACGTGAAGAAATTCTGTCAGGAGTGTGAGCCCTGTCAAATGACAGCACGTAGACAACAATACGAAAAGGTCCCTATGGTAAAAATGCCGATCTTTGATCAGCCATTCCAGCGTGTATCAGTAGATGTCGTAGGCCCACTTGAAAAAAGTAGTGCAGGACACAGGTTTATTCTTGTAATAACAGATCACGCAACACGTTATCCGGAGGCAATCCCAATGCGTACCGTCACGGCTCCTAAGGTTGCTGAGGAATTGACAAAATTCGTGTCCAGACACGGTATTCCGACTGAAATTTTGAGTGACCGCGGTAGCAATTTTACATCCGCTCTTCTGAAACGGTTTTACGATCTTCTGGGCATAAAAAGGGTATTGACGTCTGTCTATCACCCCCAAAGCAACGGCCTAACCGAGAGGTTTAACGGCACGTTGGTCTCTATGCTCAGGAAATTCGTCAAAGATGACACTAAGAACTGGGACAAAATGTTGCCCTTCTTGCTATTTGCATATCGAGAAACTCGCCACCCTGCAACCGGGTTCTCGCCATTCAGTTGTTGTATGGAGAAAACTTCCGAGAGGAATCAAGGTTACGTTAATGGGCTGCAACCAACTCCAAGGCAGCCAAGCGATCAAGGAGCAGATATCCAACAGGAAGTGGAATGCATGCTGATAGAGGAGTTCGTCACCGAAGAAGAAGCTCAGGCGGAAGTTCACGATGAAGCTGAAGATGGCGAGCCAATGGGGAAGCGAAGAAAAACTACCGGATTGACGGAGCAAACCTTGGTCGACCAGGAAGTCGAAGAATTGGAGCGGCGACTGCAAGAAATGGAGGAGTGGGGTCCCTTCTTAGAGTGAAAGTTATTATTGTGTTATGTTTGTAGAGGTTGGCATCATACTGGGAGGGAGGAACTGTTGTGATATTTCCTTTTTCTCTCGTATGACGCCAACCCCTAATGACTTTGATTTTCCAAAGTGACCACCTGAACACGTTTGCCTCGAGCTATCGAGGCTCTCTTTGAATGGATTGCATTTCGTTGCCCGGTTCGTGAAATGAATTATATGTGAGACGTGAGCGAGCGCTTGGACTGTTCAGGTGGCACTTTGGATTAGCCTAAGAAAAAGTAAGTTTTTGTATCTACCATCCGAGAGGAATTACCCGTCAAATAATACACTTCTTGTTTTTCTAAACGTTGTGTTGCAAAAGGTTTATATATAGGGATTGTGGACCATTCCAGGAGATTCACTGGCGTGTTTTATAGTCGGAAAGTGGAACCGACCCACAAAGCCTATCAGTGATGTGGCGCGAAGCTAGTAACCTCCGCTCGTTTACGTCGGCCCTATGTTACTCGACTCAGCATGTTTGTATGACCGAGATAGGGAGACAGCAGTTCTATCTCGTTATTTGTTCTTGGTAGTGTGAGGTGTCCTTTAAATAAAATATGCGATCGATCTTTAACGAGGGAAGGATACTTACTTGAACAGCAGGTAAAACCCAAATAATTCAATCAGCATTCCCACAACCGGCCATCCAATTAAAACAATGGTCATACCGCCAAAAAAGGCCAGAGATGGTTTCAACCTATGCTGTTGGAAAAAGAACCGCATAGTTCGTTCCAGACCAATTAGAAAGCCAATGCCAGCTAAGAACAATATCTGAAATTAAAGCAAAAATCAGTAAACGGAAGAGGCAAAATCCTTTTTATTTCATGTATATTATCATTTCCCGTATGGAACTAATTCAAGTCATTGTATTATGGGACATTTTTCCAATTGTAAACAATTGAAAACAATTTTCCAGTCGTAAAATTACGATTGGAAACAATCGGTATCAATCGTGAAAATACAATCGTTAACAACTGATTACAACTGGAAACAACTATTTACAATCGTAAAAAAACAATTGTTTACGGTCGTTTCCAACTGTTTACGATTGGAAAAATGTCCCATAATACAATGACTTGAATTATTTCCATACGGGTTCTTACAGATGAGTAGGGTTACACTTTCATGCTAATAAAACAAAAATTGGCAAATACTGCCATAAACATATTTATCACTATTACAATCACTTTTAAAAGACGGCCTACGTACAAACAGTTGAAGGCTATTTAAAATTTTAACAATTTATTGCATAAAATTATTCCAGTAAAACTATGTTCTGGCCCGTGTCTGACCACTATTGGCTGGAATGTCGGGACCTTCTTAGAGATTGCTCGCTCTTTCCTATCCCTTACACTGTTAAATGGAAAGGGGGAAACTCGTTGTAGTTGGGGTGCGAAATAAGGCTTTTATCTATCTCGAAGCATAGGTTCAGTCTCCATTTCTCCAAGGTATCGATTCCGTACGTCAAGATGAAGAGAGTAGGGTACTTTCGCGACTTTATGGAGAAACGACAATGCAAATAATTAGTTTGATTTGTCTACACATTTTCCATAAGCCTGCTACAATAAAAAACATTTTGTTAGATCCATAGTCAAACTATGATCCCAGCTTCCCCATGTCGTCTGATCGAGTCGTGGTTTCATCTTGGGTCTTGGGTGGGAGGTTCTAGATGTTGCAAGCAAACTTATTTTTGTATCATTTAGTTGAATACACTGAGTTATTTGGATTCTGCTAAGAGATTTTTTGATTTTCCACTATCTGCCCTCGTAGTGAGGTTCAGAGTACCTACGGCTGTCCCCACAGCGTAAATTCTACTATGACGCGGAATATTTGAATCGGCACACAGACGCGGCTTTTCAGTGGCCGGTGATAAGCTTGGCGAAGACTGCTTAGTTCCTGAACAAAAAAATGTTTATAAATCTTTTTCGTCAAGCCTGCGACACAGGTAGTACCACAAATCTGACAGGGAAATTCCACTATTTGAAAATTGGTTATTCGTGAATAATGGAGCAACAAAGTAACACATTTTCATCGGGTCTACAAGCCTCTCTAAGTGAATAAGTGAGGGGTAACAAGACTGTCCCTTCTCTGCCCTTTTCAGTTAAACTTTAAAGTGATTAACAACATATCAACGGCAAGTAAACGATACATTCACGAAGACCGATAGAAAATATATTTTGTATAATGTTAAATGTTGAGCAGATGAGAGATTATCAAATTTGTGTATTCGTTTATCAGTGTCTAAATCAGTTAGCACCTAATTAATTTTGTAATATATTGTCAACGAATTTTGCGTATCATTCATATGAAACAAGGAATTCAGAGGACCTTGTACACGAGAGACGACATACTTCACGGTCTAGTTTTGTGTTTAGAAATGTGGGTGTTTCAGTATGGAATAAACTGCCGGAAAGTACTAGGATGGCCGAGAGTGTATATTCATTTAAAATCAAGATGAAACGTTTGTTCGATGAGTAAAGATGGGTGAGGAGAGAGGGTTACTTTGTGTATGAATCGGTTCTGGATTGCCACGAGGTTTAATTGTCTTCTGTTAATATATTATACTGAAAAAAAAAAAAATTATATAGTTGTTTAGGTATAGTATTGCATTTATTTTTATATAGTATTGCAAACAAATCTGTGTAAATTTTCACGTGGCAGGTCTATTATGATACTGAAATTTTCTTTTGTAAAATTCCACTATATATTAAAAAATTTGTCTTTGTCTCTCTTGTCTCTCAAATAAACAGTATATAAAAATTAGATTTTGCGCCTCGTAAACCAGGGTAGCGTTCCAGTGACTTATTGCAAGTTATGATGGTAAGAGAGGGGGGCGAGCGCCGTATTGCAATAGTTAGAACGCTCTCTGGAACGAAAATAATAACAACGCGGACATACGTCATCACTCTTACAGGAGTTCATGCAGAACCGATAGTTCTTATCACCTATGGTGCTCGCGACCATCATATGTAAACTGTAACCGTAACAGTCGTCGAACGAAAATAATAAGGGGGAGGAGCTAATTTACTTAATAGGGTGGTCTTAGGAGCGGCAATAATAACAAGAATAGTAAACGATCGTTACTAATAAAAAGTAGCTAGAGTGCCACCTAGATTCCATAGAGCTTTCTCATGGGTAGCTCTGGGCACCCGTGGGCAGCTGCCCCCCTGTCTTCCCTAAATGACGTCCCTGTTTGTAAGCCGATACAGGGGACGGCTGCGGCAATTCAAGGTCCATGAGCCATACTGATAGTTTCAAGCGTGGGGAATGTTTTAGCAATGTATAATTTGTAAAAGACAATTTCTAACTGTAGTTTACACTAAGATTTCTACTGTAGCATATGGTAGCCATTCCAGTAATTTTTCTTTTTTATTCAAATGCTCTTTCTTTTGTACAGTTCCGTGCCATCATTATTTTTTGCTTTTTTGTTACAAAAAACTAAATGATAAAGTACAAAAAAGACCTCATAAAAGTTTATCATTTACTTACATTTCCAATTGCTAATAATCCTTTGTCAAAGAACAGCACCACACCAAGAAACAGAAAGGTCGCTCCGAAGACGGTAAGGCCGAGGCCAATCTCTAAAATGGACAAAAAAAAACACCGTCAGTTTCTACATGTCCTCTACCTGTTACGGTGGTGCCATCTGCACCCCGCACTACCCACTTATGCCGCCGTTAGGCACGGCTAATCCCTTTCCGTTCAGTATCTTTGATCTTCTATACTGTCGTGGCTCTTGCATTATTTATTAACTAACGTTCATGACTCATCCGGCATGAGTCATCTCCTTCTTCACACTTCTTTTCCGGGGCTCGACCGGGCAACAAGCCTTTTTACATAAAGGTTGTTTTTATATTGTAAGTACCAAAGAATAAAGCCTTTTGTTTATTTAAGGACCTTAGGTCATTGTTATGAGTCTTGTCTAAGGCTCCTTGGAGTGGGCTGGCTTGTAAGGCCTAGTGTATGATGGGTGGTGGTTATTGTGGCTTACTGTGGTTCGGTACGCAGACCTTAGTGTGAATTGATCGGGGGAATCCACAATGAGCCCGTGAAGTCTCTATTCGGATTAAACGTGATTGATTGATTGATTGATTGAATAATTCAGTGTATTCGATTAAATGACACAAACATAAGTTGGCTTTTCAGTTAAACTTTAAAGGGTGTTCTACCCTAGTTTCAATAGTAATTACTATTTTCATTCCATCCTCTTTAAACGATCTTATGCTGACCGTCCCAACCTTCTCGAAATAATAACGAATAATATCTATTTGCTTACCATGCTCGGGAGTTAGTATGCATGGTAACTACGATCTCTGTGGCCCAATTGGCGCGCTATTTTGTCGAAAGCAGAACCAAGAAGCCAGAAGCCGTGATGTCATGCATAGTTACTACGGTAAGTAGGTGGCAGTCTAGTACACTAGCCCCTTTTCAGGCACGGTGCTCAAACGTCTAGCACCATGCCTGGGTGCTAGACGTTCAAGCACTGTACCTTGGATTTCATGTATGGTGCATGGATTTCAGTATACAGTGCATACAGAAAAAACACAGTTTCTGTCATCACAACTGAGCACCGGCTTGGACAGGGCTGAAATTACTACTATGAATTAGAGAAATCAAAGACAATCCTTTATATATTTTTCACAACAAAAACAAAAGGGCTCTAATGATGATGGAGATGAAAAACCTAACAGCACCCTATCTATTTTCCATGTATTTTCCCAATCAATTCCCCAAGAGCCAATATTCTGGTTGGCTGCTAGGTAGAAAAAGCTGAGGCACAGTCTACTTTGCATGCAAAACCCTTGACTATGTAGAAAAGGAAATGAGGTTCTTCACATCTGTCATCAGTCGAGCCCTTTTGTTTTTGTTGTGAAAAATATATAAAGGATTGTCTTTGATTTCTCTAATTCATGGTAGTAATTTCAGCCCTGTCCGAGCTGGTGCTCAGTCGTTATGACAGAAACTGTGTTTTTTCTGTATGCAATGTATACTGAAATCCATGCACCATACATGAAATCCAAGGTACAGTGCTTGAACGTCTAGCACCCAGGCATGGTGCTAGACGTTTGAGCACCGTGCCTGAAAAGGGGCTAGTGTACTAGACTGGTAGGTGGAACGCAACCTTAATGTCTAGTGACACGCTAGTCCAACAGACCATCCTCCCAGCAAAAGCACAATTTTGTTTCATTACTTTTCCCTCCCCAGTTGTTTCTCACTGATCATGTCTGGTATCAATCTGTCACATCCAAAATTCACTAAACAGAGTAAAGGGGCAGATTAGCTCCTGCTTCACTGGTTAAGAAACTTCCAACAACAAATTTGAGTTAGGTTATTATTGGTTATTTAAATAGCCCAAACTTGGTAATTTAATTGAAAAAAACAAAAAACATTTAAAATCATTTTTCAGTGGGTTAGGTCAGATAATAAGGGTACCCCAGCATTTCGTATAGGGGTTATGGTGGGTACAGCTGGGGTATGCGCAATGTTTAGCAGAGACAAAATGAGCAGGGCTTTGTACACTGTACAAAGTTTCTCCGAATAAGGATGCAGTATTTGATACTGGGATTAATCTTATCTCTATTCGGATAAAATTAATCCGAATTAGCGATAATCTTATCTTAATAAAGACAAAATTAATCCCAGTAGCAGATACTGCAAGATTTTTTTTTACAGTGTAGTGGGCTAGCCTAAAACTTGGGCTTACAGAACACCAACCAGTTTTGTTCATAACTGACTAAACAAATGACAACACTCTAAGAACTGAATAAAAATCAAAACTCTAAGGTCACCATACGTGTAGTTCGAAACTGAATATATTTTTTTACAAAACAAGGCTGTGGTACAAACTCCACAGTCCCAAAGGTTCTGTCTGGACCAGACCGAGCAAAGATCCTTAAAATTTAAACGAAACGGGCTGGGATAGGACAGTCTAGTTACCCATCACTTACTCACTTAAATTGGCTTGAAGACCCGCTGAAAATGCGTTCCTTCATTGTTCCGCTATTCACGATCATTGATTTTCAAATAGTGGAATTTCAGTGTGATTTGTGATACCTTTATCCGCTTGTATTTTTTTTGTATGCCTTATGAGAAAGATTTATGATTTTTTTTTTGTTCAGGCACTAAGCAGTCTTTACCAATCTCACCACTGCCCACAGAAAAGCCACGTTTGTGTTGAGATTAAAATTTTCTGCATCATAGTAGAATTTACACTGTGGGGACGGCCGCAGGTATTCTGGACGTCATGAAAAGAGCATACAGTGGAAAATAAAAAAAAGGCCTTTGGGGAATCCAAATCATTCACTGTATTCAAGTTAAGTCGGCTTTTCAGTTATACTTTAAAGAACCCATGCTGTCATTTCCTGTTTTCCATCTGATTTCACTTGTCCTTTAAGGTAATGTGCACATGAAAACCCCCTAGCTACTACAGAAAATAGATTCCTCAGGACAAAGCAGAGTGTTGATAGTCACTCAGAAAAGAGGACTGTTCTTTTGTGACAGATTTTTCAAAAATGATGTGTCTCTAAATATTTATTAAATAAAAATATAACAAGTCAATTTTAGTTTTCGCTGGCTAAAATTTTTATTCAGAAGTTAGAGACTGTTCTAAAACTGTATACCGGAATGTTCAAAATTATTTTGTACTTGTCTCCTATTCCCTTAGTATTTCCTACAAAACATAAAACTGAAAAAGCAAAGACTGTTGCGGGTGAGGAGATGCAGGGCCAGAACCAAATGAGTCTAAAATATTACAATTCTTATTAAAACTCCGGCTAGAATAAAATTTACTCTGTGAAAAAGCATTTTGCAGTTATTGTGGTATCTGGGCACTTATCCTCAACTTAGCTTGGTATCTGGTTTTTAGATACCATATGGGTCCATATGGGTCGACCCTGGTAACTGATCTTGGTATCAGAAAAAATCATCCCACTTTCATCAAATTTAGTCAAATTGGTGAGAAAGAAGCTTAGGACTAAGTGATGTAACTGGATATCAGTTTTTCTTTTGGGATGACATCGAAAAGTGCAATTTCGGCAATAGTCATTTTTGCAGAGCAACCGTGCATGAGATACCACAATAACTGCAGACTAATTACAGATCCAGTTACCACGTTAATAGGTAAAATAGTATCTGTAAAAGCGCAACTATTACCAAACAAAGAACAATCAAATCACCTACTCTGTGTATCATTTAGCTGCAGCATGGCCAATCCTTTTTGAATTCTTAGCGTTGGAAAACGTCACCACATTTACAGTGCCATCTTGCATCACAAGAGAGGATGAAGCGTGGCTTCCTGACTTGGCAACGCCAGAGTCCACGCCGGAGGAAATACAAATAACGACAAATACATGCGACACAGACGTGATGCACGCGATGTCGCGATGAACCGCTGACGTTGGGTTGGGTTGGAGAAAGGGAATTGGGGAAGGCTGGAATGAGTAGTGGAATGGCTGAATTAGCCATCGGGATTTCGATGACTGAAGACTGTTACATTAGGAAAGAAAACCACAAGATCAACTGCTACAGAAAGGTTAGCCTACCACTCACCGTTATGAGTTCAGTCTGTGCTTCAGCCTTCATGCCCCCAAACTTGGCCTAACTAATCTAAAGCGTGATGTCACACCCATTTGATTTACATTAACTCAGAAAAAATCGTAGCTTATTCTCATCGGTGAATATATATTTGAATATATGTACATAGATCCAAGCGACGAGCGAGGGGCTGGTCGCATTTCCATTTACAAAACGATCTAGGGACAATCAACTCTTATGTTGGGTCCTCAATCACTTGACGTTACTATGTATGTCACGACTGTCTGGAATAAAGTTTAGTCGACACCCCAAACTACGGATCCCAACCTGATCCCAACACCTTCAGGAGCGTTGTGTTCTGAATTCGATAATGTGTTAAAAACAACAACAAATACACTCGTTCAAGTTTAACTGGAAAGGAAGCTTATTTATAAATCAGATATTTAAATCCAACGAAATATTTTGGCACATCTGAGGGAGTTTTATTTTCCGCGCTCTGGTTATAACTTTCAAAGTGAACGCTGCTGGCATGACAAACTAAAATTCACCCAGACGCGGAGAATTTGAATTTGAACAAAATCCAGCATTTGGAGGTATCGCAATGCTGGATTGTACCACTACATGGAGGTACCACAAATCTGAAAGAAAAATTTAATTCTATGAAATCGGTTATCCCTGGATAACGGAGAAATAAATAATATGTTATTTATATTTATATTATTAATAATAAGTGAGATGTTACTAGACTGTTAGATCTCAGCCCTATTCTGTGAAGCTTTAAGATTGTCGGTTAAAACTAAAAAGTCTTCGACCTTCAACCCACCCTACATATTTATTCTTCGCGTTTCAAGCGTTTTCCATTTGATCACATCCAATATTACATTCATTCCAACAATATTTTCAACGGATACGTCAGCTACGATTCTTCATCAGCGATATTTCGGCCCTTCTTGGCAAGGGCCCTCGTCAGGCTGTTAGTCCTCATGTTCAACTTCGGGAAAAAAAACAACTGTAATCAATTATAATATATAACAATAATTTTTTTTTTTTGTTCCCGAAGTTGAACAAGAGGACTAACAGCCTGACGAGGACCCTTGCCAAGAAGGGCCGAAATATCGCTGATGAAGAATCGTGGCTGACGTATCCGTTGAAAACATTGTTGGAATAAATGTTTCAAAGTCAGCTTGGGCTCAAAGAATATTTAATATTACATTCGTCAACTAGATCGGTTTCACATGCGATTAGCACAGACGCTGGTCAGCCATTGTTGAACGCATGATGGTAAACAACTTATAATGTTACTAAAAAGTCTTTCCCCTTTTGCTGAGGCAACAGGGGTTGTCTTAGCCGGGTCTAGGCGAGAACCCCCCCGGCGAAAAAACCCCGACCAAACCCTCCCGGTACCCCCCCTCCGACCAAAACCCCCAACCAAAAACCCCGTGGTACCCCCCCCCCCCCCCCGGCGTAAACCCCCCGAATCCTTTACATTTAATACGAATGCAAAATATTTAAATTGACTTCCCGTGATATTAGTCTGTCAAGGGGACTTCTGGTACAACAAGAACAAGACCAAAGGTTTCGATGGGATCCCAAAATATTTCATTTGCCCCTTAACTTAAACTCCCTCCCCCACCCTTAAATTTAGGGCTACAGAGCCCATCTTTGAGCTCGAGAAGGAGAAATAATTGGGAAAGAATTTGTTGGGGGGGGGGGGTCGTTACACTGAGTGGCACGGGTTTTGATCTTTCACTTTTAACATCTGTGTGTTAGTTTACTTCAGCAGCTATTCTGTCACCATCAACCTTCACCTTCGCTTTACACTCACCTCCCTTGTATATATATGTTCTGCCCACGCTTAACGCATTCATAACTATGAACACATCCAGCCAGCACTTTTTGCTTCACACATACATACCCTTTGTGCACGCACAAGCTTATTCTTACACTTGTTACTGGATAACCACTGTACTTCAGAAATTATTGTACAGTCCAGTCTGCGAATGAAGTTGCGTCCAGTTATTCTACTCTTAGATATCCGTCAGTAGGTACATGAGCTAATCCTGGTACCCAACTAACCCGTTGTACTATACGTAGCTTAGGGACTAATTGGGATTATTTGAGACTAGGAGATTCTTTAAGGATTGTCTTTTTTATTCGGATTCCACTTTTTTAAGGATTCGGGGTTTTTTTTCGCCGGGGGGTTTTGGTCGGGGAGGTCTTGTACCGGGGGGGGGGGGGGGGTTTAGCCGAAACCCGTCTTAGCCAGCTTGAACGCTGTCCATACTAGTGGTAAAATATCTTTCAATTCACGAAAGACTTCGAATTTATCTTCAAACTTTTCGTTTGTTTCGAGCTCTCCTCGCGACTTTCGAGATCATGTCGGAACAAGGCTAACTCGTTTTTGAACTCTTCTCGGCTTGTCACCGGAAAGGAGTCGAGAAAGCTTTCGAAATCGGAGTAGACGGCACCATGATGTTATTCCTGGAACAGTATTTGTAGTTGGAAATGATGGAAATTTCACTAGGTGTCTAATTCTTTAAAGCTATAGAAACTTAGGAGATTACAGGAATCGCCCGATAAATGTTCCGGTACGCTGTGCTGTCTGTCTGCAAGAATCACTATGGTAAGTTGCGTGCCGGGGTCACCCTGGCAAGCTGTGAATCTGTACTTATCGGATAAGCATCAAAATTTTGGGGGGTTCCCTGAGCCAAATTCTGGTAGATTCCGTGGACGAAAGTCTGGTAGATTTCCTGGTAAATTCCTGAGACAAGTTTGATAGTGCAAAACGGATAAGTCAGCTGAATTTTCCTGGAGCTATATTTCGGCCCTTCAGAACCCGAATCAGAATCATTTTATTTTTCCCAATATTCGTTAATATAGCCTGGAATGTCAAAACCTTAAATAAAAACACGAAATAAACACATTATAAGCACTATTGGTTTCTATCCACTGTTGCGTCATGATCTTTGTTGCTTTCTGCTTCCAGGTTGTGGTGCTTAACGAATTACGGTACAAATGATCTGCTGTAGTCTACCGCTGGCTGTGCTTGATCGGTGGATTCTGGAGAAGTGGGTCGCAGCGTTTTAATTTCTCGGCCCGACGTGTGTTGTTGCTAGGAGTTGAAGCGACCAATAGGAAGTTGTGGACGTCGTAAACGGTAATGTGTACACTCGGCACAAGAACAAATTTCCCAGTGACCAAAAGGAATGGGATGTACGGCATCAGTCTGGTAGATCTTGTCAGATAAATTAGCAAGGCTAACTTTGTTGGTATCGATGATGGAAAGTTCAAATTTGCGTTTGTTAAATCGTGCAAATGACATGCCCGGCCAACGAATTCCCGTACACACAATAACTGAGCGTACGTCTGTCCCACGAAATGTTAGGCAAGAACTTTTCGGTTTGAGACCGATAAAAGTCTGAGCTGGAATACTACCCATCTCACTCTTGATTTTTATGGCACTTGCCCTTCGGCCAAGTGTCATATAGCGATCGCAATTTCTGTCCGTCCGTCCGTCTGTCGGTCGGTCCGGGATTTGCTAGTTCAGACACTTTCACGTAAGATAGGACGATGAAACTTGGCAGGCATATCAGGGACCCCAAATGATTCAGTTGGAAATAGTCACTTTCCCGATCCGAGTATCGTGGGGGGAGTGGAGAGAGAGGGAATCCGAAATATTGAGAAATTTAGAACTTGTAAACGGGTGATCGGATCTTAGTGAAACTTGATATTTGGAAAGATCTCGTGCCCTAGACGACCTGAGTAAAATCCGGTCGGATCCGGTGACTGGGGGGGGGGGGGGGTAGCAGTTGGGGGGGAAATCTTGGGAAACACTCAGAGTGGAGGGATCGGGATGAAACTTGGTGGGAGGAACAAGCACAAGTCCTAGATACATCGTTGTCAGAACCGGACCGGATTAGGACACTGTCGGCGGAGTTAGGGGGGGGGGGATTCTGGTGATTCAACGAATTGAGTACTTCCCGATGTACTAGGATGATGGAACTCGGGAGCAATATCACGGATCCGAATAGACCGACTCGAAGATAGTCGTTTGAACGGTCCGAACATCGTGGGAGGAGTCCAGGGTTGGGGAACCCGAAATCTAGTGGCATTTATAACTTTTGAACGGGCGATCGGATTTGAATGAAACTTGGCAAGCGGAAAGAGCTGTTGTCTCAGATATTCCGTGCCAAGTCCGGACCGGATCTGATGGTGGTGGTGGTGGTGGGGGGAGGGGGAAAGGGGGCACCGGAATTTTTGTGAAACGCTTAGCGTCGAGGGATCTCGATGGAATTTGGTGGGGCAGAAGTATTCGATACTTTCTTGACATAATTAGATCATATCGGGACTCTCTGGGGGGGGGGGGAGGATTTGGAGGGTTTAACGTTAAATTATTGATAAAATGGGTGTACGACTTAATGTTTAACTGAAAACCCAACTTATTTTTGTATCCTGTAACTGAATGCACTGAATTATTTGGATTGTGTTAAGGGATTTTTTTATTTTTTTCAGTTTCCCGGAATTCCGATGATCGCGAGTTAGGAAACTACCAGATTTGCTACGGAGGATAAGACTTGTCAGGCATACTAGTAACCCGACCAAATAGACTTAAGGACCCTAGGAAGACTTCCGTTCCTTGATCCGATAGTTGTTTTGGGGAAAGCTTCGTGACATGCACAAAACCAAATGGATTGGCCTAATGGGCCTAATGGGAAGTTGAAGAGTACCAAGTTTGTGCGGCCTAGATGAGGATGATGAAGCGTGAATCAGAATTTTGTAGATCTGCTCCGATTTGAGGAAAACTTGATGGACGGGAAGAGGAGATGTTATTGATGCGAAGTTTATGTGGCCACAGTGGGGGGAGATGGAGGGGCAGTCCCGGAAATTGTGGCTCGCATAGGGATTGAACGAGTGGAGTGATTTGAATGAAACTTGGAAAGAGCAGATTGTATGCCTTAGATGACATATTTTAGGGGCCGGATTGGATCCAAGCACGGTGGGGAGGGGTACCGGAGTTTCCCTAAAAATACTCAGATTTACTTTTTCATTTCTCACACCACCTACTCATGACAAGTGCCATCTGAGCTCGTAGCTCTTGTTTCTAGCTGGTTTTCCGTAGCTAAGTTCTGAGTGACGGCATGTCAGTGAGGTTGCTGGTATCCATGTAAATTCGCAATACGGGATACTTGAGAATATGGTCGAAGAAGCTGCCAGGTTCATGACCTTCAAAGATGTAAAGTCTAAAAAAAAAATCCACCATAGAGTAGGCCTATGTATTGAGAATCATTAATGCTAACAATACTACGTTTGATCTTGGTGTAGCCTAAGCTATCTGAAGGGGGAATAAGAGATTGGGATAAGTGCCGTCTTTACCTTTAGACCGGTTAAGCCTGTGCTGGGGGGCCAGAGGAAACGAGAGGCCAAGCGGCCGGTGTAAAATGCTGAAAAATCAGACTACGGTTGCTAGCCTTGTTGCCTCGCTCATTACGATTCAGGAGTGACCACCTACCTTGCACCGTCATTTACGTTACCAAATTATGCTCAGATGTGACTAGTCTGGCTCGACCAAGAATCGAGTGTGCCAATAGCTGCGTTCTTTGTCACGGGAGTTCTCACCGGTGGTCTCCGGTTTTTCTTATAAGCCATTTTTGCATCCACCGGTGACTTCTCACCAGTCTTATAACCCGTTTTTGAACTAACCAGTGTCCGGTTTTATCTCACCGGTGCGGACTAACCAGAACCTGCTCGTGAGCCCGGCTGCAGCGAGGAGTTAGCCGGTTTTCATCAACTCACAGGTGAACAAAAAAAACGCGTTTTAAGGGAAGAACCGGACACTGGTGACTAAACACCAGAGACAGCCCGGAGTGCAACGAACGCAGCTAATGTGCTGGCGCTTTTATGGTTTTAACTTAATGAAAACGGGCTAAAACCCATGGCTGGCCTAGGGACCCTAGGGTCCAACAAAAGTAAAAGACAACACTGATTAGGCTTTTGGTTCATACCTAGTTGGACATTAGCCAGTAAAAAAGTCAGCACTGAATTGACAAACTTGATGAAGTTCTTACACTGTTTGGTAGAGCACACAGAGGCAGAGACATTAGTTTTGACAACAGAACTTATCACATGGTTAAAGGTAAACCGTCTTCAATTAAATATTGATAAGTCCAAGTTTGTAATTTTTTCACGATCTCCGAATTATTACCCATGAGTAGAATGAGTTCCGCCATGGACTCATGGTTTGAGACATCTAGCGACTTTAAGGCTGAACTACACTGTTCTCCTGGGTCATGTGATGACACTAGCGCCACCTAGAAGCTTGCGGGCACCTAGCATCAGTATCAGCGCCATCTAAAATTGCTAGCACGCTGTAGGACCGCGTTCCTAGTCAACTAATAGTGCTAGCAAACGACCTAGCAGCAGGGGATTGTGATTTTCTGATGTCTGGACAGTTCAGGGTTTGGATTTGCCCACTAGCAGCATCTATCGATCATCAACCTTAAACCTCTCCTGTGACAACTGCTTTAAGTCACCAATCAGAGCTGTGATACCTAGTAATCATTGGCAAAACCGCACCAAAGGAGTTCTATCTACTTGACTAGATGGTGACACTGGTTGATAAAAGATAGTGATGGTTTAGATTCGCCTTTGAGATTCATTTACATCCCTCAGGTTTCGAACCCGGGTAGGCTATGTAGGATCGCTCCTACATAGTCCACTTAGCCACCACTATCTAACAATTTTGGGGAAAGAATGGTTTTATTCATCTTTCAAATAACATCAGAATTTTCCACTCAGCTCCGCATCTTCTGGAAGACTGGAGAAAACCCTCTCACATAATTCTTCAATACTCCGAAGAATCTCATCGTCCTCGCGAACTCCCAAAGTGATATTGATGTAGTTACTGACTCCTAGCTTCCCTTTCACATCAACTTTGATTTCAAGTTTGACCCCTCCATTATTATAATCGTAGTCCCTCGCAAACTTCGCCCTCCTCCACTGGGTGCCATCGTGAAGATTCCGAACAAAAATGTTGTTGTAGTAATTGCTGCTGCTAGCACCTTGACCGACGACAGTTCTGGAGAATAGTTGACTGAATGCTTGTGTTGGTGTTGGATTATTCATCTCTAATCTAGATACAAGAAATTGAACATCGTTACATGTTTCTAGAAAGTTATTCCGCGAAAAGAATGTAAGAAATTCGAGTCGGGGGGGGGGGGGGGGGATACGGACAAGGAAATAGTAATGACGTGTAGGGCTACTTGAGTTCAAGGTTCAAGGTTCAAGGTTCAAGGTTTTATTATTTACAACAAAACAAAATAACTAAATATCAGGAAGTTACCCGGCAGAGAGGGACTCAACAAATGCTCGGGCAACATACAAAGAAGAGAAGAAAATTCAACCAATAACAGATTAAGAGCGCGCCTATATCATAACAGCGTGAACAACAAGAAGAAAGAAAAACATGAAAAACAATAAGAGATTATAAAGTGGTTGATTGAAGAGATTATAAAGTGGTTGATTGACTCGAATACTGTGAGGATTGCTGCACTAGTATTATATATTCGTACTCTGTTCGACAGGTATTCAAAGAGTAAAGATAGGAAATGGATGTAGAGTAGAAAATAAATAAAAACAAGAAATTCAGCTTGGGTATGAAACACGACTTCAAGGCATATGAATAGACAATAAAACTGCATAGATAAATAAAATATAGCAGGAACTTACTGGTTTGAAAATTTATGAACTGTGAGACTGAATTGTCTTTACTATTCTTTATTTTTTTTTTTTCAGTTGTTTTATATGACTATCGCACATGGTTGACTAGTTACGAAGTTCGATTAAGTCATTATTTCACTCAATAATGCGTAAAGAAAAAGCGGACATTATTAGTTCAAGCATTCGTCTGTAAACCATTCATCTGTAATTAAGGAATAAATGGTAGAGAGTGGGTCGTGGTTGATTGACTCGAATACTGTGAGGGGTGGCGTATTTTATTACGCATGTGTACTTTGTTCAGTTGATATTCAAACAGAAAAAGCAGAAAATAAATTCAGATGTAGAAATAAAAAATAAAACATAGCAGCACTTGCATAGCAGCACTTGCGTGTGTGTGTGCACACACACACACACACACACACACACACACACACACACACACACTTTATATGAAAATCATGCAAGGTAGAGAGCAAGTCGTGAACTTCTATGGTTGAATGACTCCAGTACTATGAGGGATGGTATACTAATATTACGCATTTGTACTCTAAAAGCAGAAAATAATTAATATACGGATAAGAAAATAGGTTGGCTATCCATCATCAATTTCAATTAGATCAACACAACACTTAGAAGAAGACATTTTGTTCGGAATCAGCATAACGATAGCCAGTGGAGGAGAGCGAAGTCTGCGAGGGGCTAAGATTTTAATAATGGAGGAGTTAAACTTGAAATCGAAGTTGTATACACAAGAAAATAACGAAATTATGGCTGAATTATCTGTACTATTATTTTTTCCCATACTTCTACATGAAATCGACAAGGTTGACTAGCTATGGATTTTGATCAAGTCATTATTTCGCTCAATAATGTGTAAAAGCCAGTCATTATATGTCATTATTTAATGATAGCTATCATCAACTATTCGTTTTCAGTCAAGTACGACTGGGCTTGGTATAAAGCATAAGCCTAGCTTATAACAAGTCAGTGCTAAGTCACATTTTACCCAAGAGTTGCTTTAGCATCAAATACAGTATGAGCTATCCTCAGGTAAGTCACAGAATTTCATAACTCTAGTGCAGTATGTGCTACGTGGAGAAGCCAGCTTTGTTCATTACAATGATCTTTCACCTTTGACAGTGCAAAACGGATAAGTCGACTAAATTGGTTAGACCTATCCGTTTTGTTTTCACAAGTTTCCTTTTCCCAACTTGAGCGGCTCTGAGCCTGAAGAGGACCCTTACGAAGAAGGGGCGAAATATTGCTCTAATAAAATTTAACTGACGTATCCGTTTTGCACTTTCAAATATGATTCGCAGTAAGCTTGGGCTGAAGGAATATTCACCTTCACCTTATGTAGAAATGAGTTCAGTTCAGGTTATTTAAAAAAAAAAAAAAAAAAAAAAAAAAATTAAAAAAAATTAGCTAGCAAAAAAAAAAAAAAAAAAAAAACTTGATATCATATTACTGATATCTATGCAGTCAAACTTTATTTTAAGAATAGTCTTTGAGCTATTTATCTTCTCACGCATCATTTATTATGCATCTATTTTATTTACGCTATTTAATTTTTCTATTCTGTAGCTATTACGAGAAATGAAGGTTGAACAATAATTAAAGTATCAATTCGCAAGTATCAAAAGTCTGCATAAATGGATTCTGAATAGTTGGTATGTTTTAAGGAACAGTAATAAAATTTATTCACCTTTCAGAGCCACCTTCAATGTTATGTTTGCGCATACGCAGACATGTGTGAGCTACATGGTTTTAACGGACATAAGGAGCTCTGTCCGATTCATCTGAAGGATGATGCGTGCGCACAGAAAAAGAGAGGGCTTTACCAAACGACCCTACAAGGAGGGGAGCGAGCTTGTGCGCTGTGCCACCTAAACGGTAAGATGATAATTTCTACACAAATCTTATTTTACAACAGGACCAGTGTTGCCACTCACTACAGAATTCTGCGATTCGTCATTGTTTTCGATTTCTCCCCACATTCACAGCTGTGAAAGTTTGTCATAGAAAATTATACATATATCAAACATTTGCAAATTCTGCGATTTTTTCAGCATTGTGGGTAATTTTAAGACAGCTCTTGTCGGAAAAGGGTTTTTTATTTCTTTAGTTATTACTGGACCATAGAAACCAAGAGTTTTAACATCGTCACAGGTTGCATCAGGGCAGTTCCCTGGTGCCGGCAGCTACTGCATTGCAGAGAGTTCAGAATCCCAATCCAGTCTCATTAACCCGAGTGTCCCAGAGTAGCTGCAGTTATTAAAGGTTCCAATCTAATTTTTATTTCTTCTAGGATTCTGTGGCATCCATAAGTTTTCGGCCCGCCAGAAATACTGCTGGGTACACTTGAGCTACAGTTGCCCAGGGGCAATGGTGGGCACACAGTCAGTCTGCAGCGCATTCGATAATTATTGCGAGGAGATTGTCGAGGAGTTGGAAGAGGTGGAGCAGTCCAAGGAGGGGCTACTTCCAACTCCAGAGCAAGCTAAATCGACGAAAGCGACACCTCCGACAGGATCATCGACCACATCCTCCCAAGCATCAACATCAGCTTACCAATCAGGGCCATTGCTTGCGCCACCAACGGCAGGGCCGTCTGGCTACCAGCAAACAGGGTCGCTGGTTATGCCACCAACCTCAGGAGCATCAGCGGCAGCTACCAACAATCAGGTAGGGCTGCAAGCAACGCAAGAAAAAATAAGAATCACCATCTCCAAGGATCCGAGGCAGGTGGAAAAAAGAAGACTTGACGATGACCTGGCACAGTATTTTAGGAAAAAAAGATAATTTGATCTTGTTTTGAAAATAAAAGGTGAACAGATATTATAAAGATAATTATGAACTCCAGCCCCATACCCCCTCCCCAAGATATTCATGACAGCTCAAGGAAATCCTGAAACATATCCCCATCCCCCAACACATTCATGACAGCTCAAGGAAATCCTGAAACACAGCAAGGCAAATACACAAATGATATTACTACAATCCACAAGGTTCTTTAAAAAAAAAAAAAAAAAAAAAAAAAAACTTAAGAATAATATTTTTTTCAGAGCACTCGCCCTCCAATTTCTGCAGAAGAGTGCAATCTGAACCCTTGCGTCAACAGAAGTGAAGATGCAGCTGATGAAGTCTTGAGTTCAGTCAATCCTGATGGTAATGTATATCAGCCTCTGGGGAGAGCAAGCAGACATACACATTCGTACAGGTTTCTGACGTCAACACTTGAAATGGAGGAGTTTCGTTTTGGTGACCTCGTTAGCCTTACTATAGAAAACATTATGCAACGCATAATGCAACATGTATCACAGAATTCTGGTGCCAAACTTCAGCTTTATGCGGAAATTATATACATCAGTGAACGAACTGGTGAAATAATGATGTTTAATCCATCAACACCTATGACCGAGCTTCGACTATTCGACAATCATCGAGATAAACTTGTATCTCTCATCAATAGAATGCTGCAAGAAATTGAAAACTTTGAGAATAATCTCTCCGGCCTCACCTTTGTATGTACAAAATGTGTTGACCTGAAGTTTACCATACTTAATGTCCCACACTTAAGAAAGAGTGGAACTTCTAAGAAATGTTATAATAAGAAATAAAACGAGTATTTTGTTTTTAGGTGTTGCAGGAGGGTACTGGCTACCTATTCCAAAGTACCTAGTCAAAAAACGGTGTATTCTGAATCCTAAAATCTCCTACGCTCCAAATGACTGCTTTCGCATAGCTGTTGAAATAAGTTTCATAAGTGAGTGTCAAGGGAGCATTAAAGGTGGAAGTGTAAGCTGCAAATACTTGCAGAATGAGCTTCAGAAAATAAAGACTAATCTTGGTATGCAACTGCACTGGCGTGCATCATTCCCTTTTCCAACAACTGCAGTGGGAGTTGAGATATTTGAACTGGACAATCCTTTAATTGCAATCAACATTTATCGCCCAAACCCAGACAAAATTGTTGACTGTATCAGACGCTCAGCTAGGTTTGGTGATGAAATTACCATCTTAAATTTACTATTCATAGATGACTTTGAGAACGAAATGATGGATGTTACAGGGCATTATGCAGCAATTACACAATTTGACCAACTATTTGGATCAGATAATTTTCACCGAAGGAGTCACTGTCGAAACTGTGCTCTACCATTTTCTAAAGTTGAGGACTCTACAGATCATCAAAGCAAATGCTCACCACAGCCTACATCACCTATTTATGAAATGCCATCTGGAGAGAAAACCACTCTAAAATTTCAAAGTTTTCACAAGCTGCAACGTCTTCCTTACATTATATATTACGACTTTGAGGCTAGTCTTGCATCCTCTGAGCAAACTGTCGGGAATAATAGCCAAATACTACATAACCATGTTGCCAATTCCTGGAGTCTACTTTGCATGAAAAATGGCTCTTCTATATTCCATAAGCAAACCTATGTTGGACTAGAAGCAGGAATCAGATTCTTGGAAGCTGTGTTTGACCTACAAGCGAGAATACTTGAAGAAATGAAGAAACCGCAAATTCCAATTAATCTTTCATCTGTACCAAGCAATTACAATGACATTGCTGAATGCTACATTTGCCAACAACCACTGAAAGGTGATGGAGTTCGAGACCATGACCACTTTACAGGTTAGTAATAGCATTATATTTCAACTTACCCCACTTCCAAGACAATCCTTACACCCATGTTTTTTTCTTTCTTTTGCTAGTGGAAGTAAATACTAGAGTGGGATGCATGGCTTTGACTTATTGGAGGCTGTAACATTCTACTTCTACTTCTAGTGACTTTAGTAATTGGGAAATTCAACTAGTCTAAACAAACAGAATATTTGCATCTCTACATCTGTACTTCTGTAGGAGAGAGAGAGGAAGACCAGCAGCCAGCAAGGTGCTGACCAAGTTTACATTTATAAGTAGTTCTAGGGAGAACGGAAAATGAACTTCTCATGAAACTTCACCAGCCTGGCTTAATGGGCTGAGGTTTAGTTGATTCAAGCTCAATTGTCTTCTAAGTTATATCGGAATTCCATACAGTAGATAGTGACATCATGTAACGTCGTATAGAATTTCGCTATAACTTAGATTAGAACCAGTTGTCAAAACAAAAGGTTGAGAGCAAATCTCAGTCAACAAATCGTCTGTTTGACAGAAAAAGAATTATACTAGAGTCTTCCGAGTATGAATACTACTAAATTTCCGAACAGTATAAGAAAGCTTCAAGAGTAAAATCTGATACAGCTTCGAATTGACATTTATCTCTTTCTTTCTTTTTCAGGACGTTACAGAGGGAAGGCTCATTCCAACTGTAACTTACAGCTGAACTTCCGGAAAGGTTTCAAGATCCCGACCGTTGCACACAATGCTAAAAATTATGATTTGATGATTGTCATGGCAAGTTTCGGTGACTTGATTTCCCAAAAGCTTGCTGCTGGAGTTCCGCTATCGCTGCTACCAGGGCTAAAGAAATCTTTCGTGATTCCGACAACTTTTGAAAAGTATATTGCTGTCCAGCTAGACTATTTGTTCTTTATTGACAGTTACCAGTTCATGTCATCAAGTTTGGATTCTCTTTCAATTGTTAAAGGGAAAACTAAACAGACTCTAAAAGGCGTTTCACGAAGCTTTGTAAAGAAGAATATCAAAACAAAACACTTTCATAAAGTGCTAAAAACGGGGGTAGCGACTACTGCTCAAAACATAACTATCCAGTCAAAAGACTTTCAACTCAAGACTATGAAAGTGAATAAAGTAGGACTTGTTTGCTATGACGATAAGCGCTATATCTTACCGAGCGGTCTAAAATCATACGCTTTTGGTCACCATCGAATAAAAGATCCTAGCTTATGGCAGGATTTGGACAGATCTGTTTTATCGGATAGTGAGGATTAGGTTAGATAGCGTTGTACCGTATGGATTGTTTTATACGTGATAACTTTACAAAGGTGACAAGGTTTATACTGTTTATTTTCGATAAATAAAATCCAATTTGCTACAATCTTCATTTGCACAATCTAACTTCAATGTCTCCAGTCCAATATCGAAGTAAGATGACAGCAGGCCTTCAATCACGAAGTCATTCAGCTTTGGAAAGACAGAAAGCATGTCTAGGATCTGCTGATAAGAATATCCTCTACATCTCAACAGTAAATAGAACAGGCACTGATACCCGCATGAAACGCTATCAAAAGACTGTAGTTGTGTCACTTGTTGAACTACTGTCTTTCCTCTCCCCTTCACGAAGTCTCTGATGTAAGGACTATAATGGATGAATGAAAGTCCGAATGGTTCATACACCTCCGTCCTTGTTCTACTCAGTTTCAGAGCTATACAGTGACCATCGTCTTTAATTTTTGAAGGTGAAGTATTAACTACACAAAGACATGGCTCTCGAACTTCACAGAGATAATCTGCAGGCACACAATAGACTCGGTGAGCTCTTGTATATTTATCCGATCTCAAGACGTCTAGTATCTGCTGAGTATTCATTTTAAGGGGCAAGGTCAATTAGCACATTCCCGTTTTTGTCGATTTCCCAGTAGCTCTCATACTGAGCAAGTGCTAGGAGAGTAACACTTTCGGGTAGAGCAGTACCAAATGTCACTTCAAACCTCATGCTACCAGTCTTTATAGGTGTCAGGTCTTGGGTCCCATTTAGATCAAAGACCATCATGCCGAAACCACTTTTGAACATTTCATACGAAATTCCATTTTCAAACAATGGGTCAGTATCAAGTGCTGATTGTGTGAGGTGGTACAATAATCTATACGACTTATCCGGTACAGCAATACTGTACAAAGGGACTCCATTCACTTTGATTGAGAGATTTGATAGGTCAAATAATTTGAAGTCATATGGACACGAATCAAGATCTCCCAGCACTGCACTACTTTTAGCAAATGCAATACAAAGACGAGAGGGTAATTCACCGTTTATGAAACTCGAGTCAGTATATGTCAACGTCCCCTTCGACAGATGGCGCTGGGTTGCAATTAACTTCGGTACCAACAGCTTAATATTGTTATCCTGAAGTCTTAACTTTTCAATTGCCAGCCCTACACTTGTAATGACTTGCATTTTCCTCAAATGTAAAACTGCTTCTTTTATTTGTACGGTACAGAGAGGTGAAGTGCTAGCCGATCTTCGAAGTAGGAAATTGTTAGGTGACATTGTCAGCCTTATGTCAACTTTCGTGTTTGGAGGTAGCCACTGGTTAACGAAAAACAGCTCATGGTTGATTTTACCAACAAGATGTAATTTTTCGGATGCATTCAAGCTTGCGTTGACGTCGTGATTTGCTTGATAATAATAACCCAAGGCACTAGCTCGACTTTTCTTATAACTCTCCGGTGTCATAAGCATAAACTGTATGTAGCTAGCGTAATTGGATAAATTGTTACCACTACTGACCAAACTACCATTCAAGTATACTTGGATTTGCGAAAATAGATTAAATAAAGTATTGTTTTCATAATAAACCCCTTCTTCAGTCTTGGGATGTTTTGTCTTTTCTCCGATTTTCACAACTTCAAGTTTAAATTCAAAAAATGAATTCGCAAGATCGACAAAAGTATCATCATTAGAAAAGACCCTGAATTCAATTGGAGTATTTTCGGCTAGGGGAGCAACTGGAAAAAATGGTTCATGATAACCATTTTTCACACTCACATTAATATTTTCGGCATTAAACAAGTTCAAATTGGATGGTATTCCAGCTCCAACATCAGGATGGGGTAGATATGACATAATTAGAAGAAGTCAGTCTTCACTCTTCTAGCGGTAGATGGTCTTGCAGCTGCTCTTTTTCTTTTTCTTCCTTCTTTCACTTTCCTACTGCTCTTAACTTGACGTGGCCTCCGTTTGATTGCAGCTGTATTCCGTCTCCTCTTCGGAACAAGACTGATAATCTTCGGGGAAGGTTTCCTCCTTTTTAACCCTGATCCATTCTGTACCAATCTGTCACTAACTTTGGAAGCTCTTTTACGAAGATTGCTTTTAAGACTTTCTTTAAAAGCTTGGCCATTCCCAAAATCTCTAAGCGTATCCGCAGCGAAAGAGCTGACACTCGGCAAGAGATACTTCTTTGCAAGAGGGACAAGACTGCGAAACATTTGTGAAAAGACAGAACCAAGTCCGTACCCAGATTGTACACTCTTACCACGATAAAATTGCATCCCAGCCCCATACTGGGGACGCAGAGTATTATAGTAACAATCAACATCCGGACAAATGAAAGCATGACGATGACTTTTCATTTTACCGCTCGAAAGTGACAGGTTATTACTGATATTCCTCGACTTATCGGTAAAAGTTTACCCCCTTCTGTTTTCAATGATATCTGACAGAGCTCTAGTTCCCTACTATTCACAGGAACATATATACGTTCGTATATATCCCAAGAATGCACTTCATCTTTAGAACTCTTGCGGTTTAATATTCTCAAAAGAGGGACATTCGAGCTTCCAACCCTCACATTATCAATGAATGAAGCATATATCATTATCGTGTTGTAAGAGGCATGGAACCCAGGTTGAACATCCCCATGTCTACCTTGTGCTTTTTCATACTCATTAGTAATTTTCAAAGTATTGTCCTTAAATCCTAAGATATCCTTCATATCGTCCGACATCCAAAGTTTTTCATTTTCTTTCAACCCAATAACAATTACTCTTTTAAACTGTGGTGAATAAACGATATTAAATTTTTGATTTTTACCATCGTGTAAGTTCTTTGTTATATCCCTACATAACTCGTCAACTGATCCGTACTGAAAGTAGGGTAAGGTATGTCGTATTGGTGGAGGTAGACCGAGAGGCCAGCCAAATGGTAAAATCTGTGCTTCGTAGTGCCCATCCTTCCTTATTACATCGTAATTATTTGTAATTATTACCTGAATAACCGCACATTCATATGCTACGTCCATTCTTACAGGAGGACTGAATTTAGTCCAGAACTCCGCAGATTTATTTTCAATGTTGAAGGGCGTATCAACGTTGGAAACAAAACTTACATAAAAATCAGACATTAGCTACTTCTTTTGCATAAACCCAGGAATCAAAATCGGATGTATACCCAAGCCACCGAACCAAGTACTGTACTTTTCCTTTATGATTCCGCTTCTTAAGTATTTTTTCTATTTTATAAATCCCACTGTCCGAAACTTTCTGTAGCTCATTCTCATACCACCCTCCTTTAATTTGTTCATCTTTGTAATCAGTAATATTGTATGTTATCGGATTTGTATCTAATATTTTAGATATCCTAAATAGCTCTGTACTCCACAAATAATTTCCTTTATCAAAACTAGACAAAGTCCCGCGATATTCTCACGGTATCCCCAACGTTAAATTTCGGTTTTCGTCTGTTTTCTGTAACGTAATAATTTTTGTAAAGTTCAGAAGAGTTTTCCGATGAAACGTCTATAGGCGCGCGATAATTTAGTGACCTATGCGGTTTCTTATTATAAGTCATAATAATTAACTCTAGGTCCTTAATGAAATTGAAACTGTTTGAGTATGAGCAATAGCGGGATATTAAGAGCCTCAGAGTTCGGATGAATCTTTCCGCAATAGAACATTTGAGTGGGGAAGCGCTATGGTATAGTTTTGTTCTATATTTTGACAAAATATTCTGAACAGGTTTATTAATATATTCCTTTCCTCGATCTGTTTGTAAAAGAGCGAAACGATTCTGTGAAAATATAGTATCTAAAGCTGAAGCAACCTCTTTCCCTTGTTTTGTTTTGAGAGGTAGTGCATATACATATCTGGAGAATACGCATATGACGATCAATATATATCGATAAGGTTTATTATACTTGATATGAACGTCCCCCAGAACTAATAGATCTGACTGGGCTAAATCATTTTTATGAAATGCTATAGTTTTACGGTAAAATGGTGGTCGGAGGCGTCTGCTTCGATGGAGTGTATAGCTATCTTCTGACGTTAAGTAATCTTTCGCTTCTTTCAAAGTCGAACCACTTTCTTGTGACAGTACATTCGGTGACGACAAAGCTCCTCGCTCACCGACGTTGCCGTAGATTTCCCTCATTCTTTGATCCATCTGTTCTTCAATGTAACTGGACTTCCAAGTGATTGACTCAGTTCCAACTGTTGTCGTATCGCATGTGGTGTAGATGTAGAAATGCTATCGTATGCCGAGCTCTCGAAAGTATTATCAGAGGTATGTTCCCCTAAGCTTTGTGAAAATAAACTGGTATCACCTGATTTCTTTATTGACGAAGGAGAGGTTCTCGAGTTTATCAATAATGATTTAAGTAAGTTTCGGCTTATGGTTTTGTTCGTTATTAGCGAAACTGGAAAGTCGATCTTGGATAAATATTTCAAAATGTCCTTGTCTACAACAGTTGTACTTTTCCTAGCCCCGACCAGATCGATTAGTAGATCGACAACACTGTACTTTTTACCATTTATAATAATAACGTTTGCCCCTTCAGTATAGGTGCAATCATCTTGTCTTCTCAGAATATCCAAGACTCGCTTCGCCTTACTTTGGTAAGATGGCGGTAAAAGTGAAATTAAATCCGGTTTGTCTGCCAGTTCAGAAGTGGGCTGAGAGGGTAAGACAGGAGGAGCTGCTACAACAGACTCAGTACTGGAGGTTGCGGTTCTAACTTTTTCGATTCTCTGTAAAGCATTTCTGAGCAAGCTAAGTTTAATGTCGTCAGCTACAGAGTCATCTGCCAGAAATCCTGTTAAATCATCTTCAATCCTCTTTTCCGGCGCCAGAGCTATGTTGAAGGGTATCAATTTATATGGCTTGGCCATTATTCTACTTCCTAGAGCTCAAAAATGATCCGACTAAACTCGCTACAATCGGTAGAAGAATAGTAAAAATTCCTCCACCTTTTTGTTTTAACCAACGTCTTTTGTCGTTAATTTTTTTACAACCACATACCGATTTTACTATTTTGCGATGCTGCCTTACTCGCTTACGTAGATCGTCTGACATATTAATGTTTTTCTTCTCGATATTTAAGCAGAGTTCAGACACTGTTCTTACGAAATCATCATTTACATTGTTTAGTATTGCTTTCCGAAGCTTTTTTGAGGAGTTGCTCAGAACAAAAAGTAATGGTTGAATTTGTCCTAATCTATCGATAGTCATTTTTTCTTTTCGAAGATGGCTCCGGTAGAAAGACAGTAACTGATTTGTCAAAAATATCGGTTAGCACCCGCAACTCGTCTGGAGTGTTTGTGTTTAAGTCAATCAATATATAGCCATATGGTTTTGAGGTAGCTAACTGATAGCTAGACAAAAGAAAGCCTTTTTGGTAAGGAAATATCTGTCTGTTTAGAATAATAAGACTTGAAGAGTCCCTGGGTATTTTCCACATTACCATGTAATTACAGTTTAACTGTAACAGTCTGACGGTTTTAGACTGACTAAAAAGCGAGTGTGTAATGAGGATACAGCTTATTCGGGAATGGTGCGATTTTACAGTGAAAAGCTCGATGAACTGCTTTGAATAAACATCAATCATTTCAGCAACATCGTCTAATATCAACAAACTGTCTTCCGAGAGACTTTCGAATAATCCAGCTAATTCATCTACAAATCTTATTCCGGGAAAATCCACCCTCAGCAAATCGTAGGCTGGTTGCCAAGCCTTGTAAACGTAGACAATTGTTTTTTCGCTTACTGCTGGCACAATCAGTCTTTTTCTGTCTTTTAAAAGCTTCTGAACGAATGTTGTTTTACCACATCCGCTACCTCCATTCAGAATAAGTCTGAACGGAGCATGAAAATGGAACCTATCAAGATAAGGCATATAAATAAACTAAATACAATATCAAGAAGTAGAATATATTTATTAAGATAGTAAACAATTACATGTCTTACTGCTAAGCACTCTTAGTGTTATCAACTTCATCCACTCCCTTAGTACATATATCATATGAATGACAAAATAAACAAATTGCATTACTCGGTCTATGAAAAACGCAAGGATTAAACACACACAAATCACATGACTCGCTATAAGTTTCATGATTTGCACACACTGTCTTAGAGCAAGATTTGCATAATGGATCGTGCCGAACAGGGTTACAAATGTCGCATTCGCGAACAGTGACAGTGCGGAAACAGTAGCCGCAAGTATACATTGTCCAAGATATTCACTTCTCGACTTCTCTTCAGACACTGATAGAGATTTTGCTTGGACACTCAGATGTTAATCACATTTCAGTTTTCTTTTCATGAAAACTAATCACTCTTCTGTCACTATGATTCTTGTACGTTTCGAAGTACGAGCCGACCATAACATCAAGGATTTTATCCTCGAGCTCGTGGAACCTTTGAGGTAGATATACATTAAACACGAGTCCATCATCCCCACTAAGAGTTAAAAGAACAGTTTTTCCTATTTTATTCTCTTCTCTTTTGTATGACAGAACCTTAAAATATTGCCCCTGTTCAAGAGATGTGAGTGAACAGTAAACTAGTATTTCCTTGCTTATTCAAGATATCCAAATACTGTTTTTTCACTAATCCATCCTTTTTGACACTCCCTTTCTTCTTCGTCGGCACTTTACTAGTAACATCACTGTCATCATGTACATGGTCTGTTGTTGATGGAAAAACAAGTTCCTGAGTCTGAGGATATAGCTCACTGTAAAAATTCATTGTTCACTCTCTAAGCGGAAAGTCGAAACACAATAAAAAAGATTATTCGCCCGCTCTTTCATACGTGGTTACAAGGTAATATAACGGGACCTCTCCTCATATTTCTATTTATAAAGTCTTCGCATGAAGGTCAGTACTTTCTATCAACAAGTACCACCATCGACAGTCAAGCAGATAGCACTCGTTTGTTGCGGTTTTGCCAACGATTGCTAGGTATCACAGCTCTGATTGGTGACTTAAAGCAGTTGTCACAGGAGAGGTTTAAGGTTGATGATCGATAGATGCTGCTAGTGGGCAAATCCAAACCCTGAACTGTCCAGACATCAGAAAATCACAATCCCCTGCTGCTAGGTCGTTTGCTAGCACTATTAGTTGACTAGGAACGCGGTCCTACAGCGTGCTAGCAATTTTAGATGGCGCTGATACTGATGCTAGGTGCCCGCAAGCTTCTAGGTGGCGCTAGTGTCATCACATGACCCAGGAGAACAGTGTAGTTCAGCCTTAAAGTCGCTAGATGTCTCAAACCATGAGTCCATGGCGGAACTCATTCTACTCCCATGGATTCGAATTTCTGAACATACTAGGTTCGTTAAGTACCTTGGAATAAATGTTGATGAGACCTGCAGCTGGATTGCGTGATTTTTAGAAGCTGATTTTCATTTATAAATATTATAATGGCTACCTTCCAGATTGTTTTGAAGGTATATTTTGTGAGAGGTCAGACGTTCATCAACACGATACTCGGGCAAGAGGTGATATTCAGGTTCCTCGTTTGATTTCAAGTAGGTCTTCATTCTCAATTATTTATAGAGCCTCCAAGCTTTGGAATAAGCTTAGTAGATGTCCAAAGGAATTAGGTTATTTCGATCAATTTAAATCAGAGCTACGTATGGAGTTGCTTGGTAGTTACACTTTCGAAATGGATGACCGAAAATAATTTACATTTTTTTCTTTATTCTTTTTTTTGTTACGTTGAAAACATAATCTTTCTTTTGTAATGTAAATAATCGTGTGGAGTGTTTTGGTAAATGGTTTCTCCCCCTTATCCCTTCTTTCAGTATCTTTTTTGGGATCCCAAAACGTAAGTGGAGGGATACCTATGACATCGCAAAAGTTGTCCGTCTGTCCGTCCGTCCGTCTGTAAGCACGATAACTCTCGAAGGGAATGAGATATTTTGATGAAACTTGGTGTGAGGATTCGTTGGGTCGTCGGACCCGTCAAGTTCGTAGATGGGCTTTGTAGCCCTACATTTAGGGGTGGGGGAGGGGGTTCAAATTAAGGTGCAAACAAAATATTTTGAAACAGCTAATGTGAGAGTCGATTATGGGGTAAGAAGACATGCTGAGCACGATGGTGAAAACTATTTTGTCATCGGACGAGTAGTTCGCCCGAAACCCGGCCAACACCGGAAAGTTTGTTAAAACTAAAAGTTTTATTTGAAGTTGATTAGATGTTCGATTTAGGGGTAGGAAGACATGCTGAAGACGATGGTGAAAACCATTTTCTCGACGGACAATTAGTTCGCCCGGAATCTGGCCGAATCCGGAAAGTTTGTTAAAATCAGAAGTTTTATTTCGAGTTGATCAGATGTTCGATTTAGGGCAAGAAGACATGTTGAACACTTATGTGAAAAATTTTTCTACCCGGTCATGTAGTTCGCCCGAAATCCGGCGAAAACCGGAAAGTTGGTTAAAAGTAAAAGTTTAATCTGAAGTTCATTAAATGTTTGATTTATGAGTAAAAAGACATGCCGAACATGATGGTGAAAATCGTTTTCTCGCTGGACAACTAGTTCGCCCGGAATCTGGCCAAAACCAGAAAATTTGTTAAAAGCAAAAGTTCGTTTAGATGACAGATTAAGGGGTAAGAAGAGAGGCTGAGTCGGTTTATGACAATGGATTTTTACCCGGACATATAATTATTCAGGAATCCGGTTGTAACCGCATTTTTTTTTAAGTCAAACTTTTATTCAGTGTTGGTTAGATGTTCTTTATAGGATAAGGAGATACGCTGGTTTTGTTTCTGTATTTTTTTTTTGCTGGACTAATAGTTCGCTCGGAAATCGGCAGGAAGTCTCGGTCAGTATCGTCAAAATAGATATGGCTTATAGAGGTATATCTGAACTTCGTTTTCTCTGATGATTAGCCTGTCCAAGACTTGATCTGGCAAAGACAAGACTCGATTGTCTGAATCAAATATTAGATTTTTGGGATCCCATCGCCACCTTTGGTCTTGTTCTTCTTGTTGTGTTATTTATGGATCCTCGTTTGTCTTGTTAATAAAACTATTCTACTACTACTGCTATTTGAAAATCGATAATTGGTAAATAGCGGAACAACGAAGTAACGCATTTTCATCGGATCTTCAAGCCAATATAAGTCAATAAGTGATGGGTAACTAGATTGTCCTATCCCAACCCTTTTCGGTTAAACCTCAACAACCTTCATCATCTACACGCTTTCATTCCCGGAAAAACAACGTAACGGAAAATATCAGCTAAAGAAATTGGGCAATACAAGACACCTCTAATCGAAACAATAAGGATAACAATCAATCACTAACTATTTGAAAATCCTGGGAGTGGTTAATCTTGATGTTAGGAAACGCGAGGATAATTCATCAGGAACTGTTTTCACAGTTTTTGGCAATCTTATCACTTGACAATCGTCTAGCCTCTGCTTTTGAAACTGTCCCTTTCGGCAATGTTTTTCCTTCGAAATTTGCTCAAGCTTCCAGCATTGCAGCAATAATTTCCGGTGCATTTCAGAAAGAAATGTTGACCAAGGCGAAGGTATAGACTACTTGAAGCAGACGAGTTTTTTTAATACAAAACTCTAATTCATAAAGACTCCGGCTGGAACAGTTGAATCTTAAAGTTTAACTGAAAAGCAAACTTATTTTTGTATCATTTAGTTGGATAGATTGAGTTATTTAGATTCTGCTAAGAGATGTTTTGATTTTCCACTATCTGCTCTAGTAGTGAGGTTCAGATTATCTACGTCTGTCCTCACAGCGCAAATTCTACTATGATGCGGAATATCTGAATCTGAACGCAAACGCGGCTTTTCAGTGGGCGGTGATAAGCTTGATGAAGACTGTTTAGTGCCTGAACAAAAAAATTTCATGGATCGTTTTCGTCAAGCATACGACACAGGTAGTACCACAAATCTGACAGGGAAATTCCACTATTTGAAAATTGATTAATCGTAAAAAGCGGAGCAACGAAGTAACGCATTTTCACCGGGTCTTCAAGCCTCTTTAAGTGAATAGGTGAGGGGTAACAAGACTGTCACATCTCTGCCCTTTTCAGTTAAACTTTAACTATTCGTGCCAAACCAATGACGGTGTTCAAATCCGGGCATCAATCTAGTCCGCGACGGCATCATGTCTGGCGGTACCAAGTCGAAATATTTACGTAACGAACATTTCAAGCAGGCAATTTGATGAGCAAAAAAATCCTATAGTTCAAAAGATTCCAGTCGGATGAGTTAAATCTCAATTTTTCACGGTGCGCAAATCCAGGCAGGAATTCCAGCCTGCGACGGCCATGACTGTCAGCATTATCAATCGAAAAATTTCAGCTGATAGTCTGGGGCCCAAGTATCAAAATGTGAAAAGTAGCTTTCCCGTCGGGGGCAGCTGATCCGACGATGGATTATAGGTAAATCGACCACGCTGATTTCGAATCTAGGCGGGATACTGGGATCAGACATGTGCTAAAGATGTTACGCACCAACACTCAAATTCGGATTTCTTGACGTTCCATTTCATTTTTCTAAAGCGGATCGAAAACTGTTATCAGCTAACCAGCTACGGTGATTCCAACTCCGACTAATAACTATCCGTCAGAAACAATGGAAAAGTTTATTTAGGTATGTTTATTTACGGTGAAAGAGTACATTTATTAAAACCATATTTGCAAAAGTTGGTCCTGTCAACTTTCATATTTAATCACAAATGAGTTAGGCTTCGAAATCCTCTTCTTCCTCGTCTATTACAATGACATTGACACATTTCCCCCCGGATGCGCATAGTAATCACAAGATCTCTTGGTTACAGCACATGAGCATTTTTGCTGCAAGATTTCTTGCAGGCACAAAAATCACCGACCACACTGTCTGGAAAAATATGGCCCGTCAGTTGCCACTGCTTTTGCTCCCCCACGTATCTCATCGACCCATCCATAGTCCAGTTGGTTCAAAGAGACAGGTCTTGGGTCGTGAGCTTGCGTCTACACGGAAAATTGCAAAAATGCACGCAGCCAGAAAAAAAAAGGATCTGTTGGTGGGTGGCAGCCACATGAGCTCCTTTTTGCGTGGCAAAAGATGTATGCGGAGATCATTTTTAGGCAATTCTTCAGCCGTTTCATAGTATGGCTGTCACTCCTGTTTTAAAAGGACAGAAAAGTTTTTTCTGATTGTGATCTCTTGTACACACTGCCATCATTTACACTTTGGTTCAATTTCTATCACAAGTTCCTCAAGTATTTATCGAGATACCTGGCCTTCTCTGCAACAAGATCACGACCCCTGCATCCAGAAGCAAGAAGAATATCTCGCTCAGTTAGTGCACAAGCATGTTCAATTACTATGTTAACACTCCTTGACGCTTCAGAAACTCTGCGAAGTTGAGACTCTGGCCTCTCTTTAGATTCTTTTTTTCAGGTAAAAGAGGAAAGTGTCAGTATATGAAAAGTCACACTTTGAGACCTTAACTGTAGGGCCATGGGACTAGGAGTTGACGTTGATGTCCAAGTTGCACAGTGTCAGAAGTCCCGTCAGCTAACAAGACTGAGGACTTGAAGTGGAAAAAAACTTTTTCCTACAAGTTTCATGCAACACACAATCACAAAAATCAAGTTTTGACATTGCAGTCATGAGCTTTTTTACAGCAAATCACTTAGCTTGTCTAACACTTTAGCCTGTGACAAAGGAGCGATGTCAGTTGTTTGGCACAAATACACATAGAAAAGTCGATCACTTTTCTCTTTTATGGGCTGTTGGCAAACAGCATCCATTTTTGGCAAACCGTAACCATCTACAATCTCTTCTTCCACTGATTAAAGATTGAGAAACCCCTTGATAAGCTTTTCATGATATTTGGCCTTCTCACTGCATGCCACCAAAGATTTAGGTGCTGGCAATAGCAGCACCTGCCATTGTAGTCATCAGAGGCCTATAGTGCCTGTCTCTTACTGTCTTCAATGTATCACTGAGCTTCTCCAGGACTCAAGCCTCTGATAAAGGAAGAATATCCGTGTTTGGCACAAAATAAGAAGTCAGATTTCTTCTCTTTCTTTCGGCTATTCGCAATCTGGACCTGCTTCTTGGTCAGTTGATCCATTCAATTTCCTGTAAAGAAAAAAATATGTTACAACACCATAGGTACTTAGATATTATAGTATTAACAAACCTTGCAATTACAGAGGAATTTACAGTCGTTAAAACAAATATAATACAAAAAAGTTTGTTGATTTTTAGCTTGGCTAACTAATGGCAAACAAAGACCATAAAGTATCTCATAAGAAAAAGAAAATAAGCAATACAAACACATATTAGGGACTCAACATGGTTAGCATTTTATAATAATGGAGATTTTTGCAAGTAAACTTTATTCCGACTACCATAGTTGTGCGTAGCAGCTTCAGGGTTCTGTATTTTTCCCTGTACCCTACTAATGATCAAACCACAGGATATGAAAATATTTCTGCTGACTAGTCGGAGACTCACAGCATCTAGGTTATTCACTAAGCTACTGATTTACTGTAACCCGACTTTGCTACTGAGCTTCTCAGTCTTTTTAGCTGTTCAAATTAGTTAAGTTATCATAACAAAAAATGGAGATAGCCATGTGGCATGGCCGACAAGCGTCAGACATCCGTACAGTATGTACAGTGAACAGGGGCGTCACAACTGTGGGGGGGGGGGGGGCGACCCTTCCAAATGTAAATATTCCTTCAGCCCAAGCTGACTGCAAATCATATTTGATGGTGCAAAATGGATACGTCAGCTGAATTTTCTTGGAGCTATACTTCGGCCGTTCTTGGCAAGGACCTCTTCAGGCTCAAAACCGCTAATGTTGGAAAAACTAACCCTTCCCACAAGTTCATTTTCCAACTTGAGCGGTTTTGAGCATGAAGAGGACCCTTGCCAAGAAGGGCTGAAATATAGCTCCAATAAAATTCAGCTGACGTATCCGTTTTGCACGATCAGATATTCTCCAAATGTGTCCGGCCAGTCTGTAAAAAATAACTGAGTTGGCGTGAAGCACTGCAGTTTTCCGTCAAAATAGTTTTTTTTGTTCATGAAAACAGTTATTTTTCCTGAAAATCAGTTGATTTTTTGTCAAAACAGTCATTTTTTTAAGTCAGTCAATTCTTGAAAACAGTTCTTCTTTCTCCAACAACAGTCAGTAAATACCTTGCCCCCCCCCCCGACAAACATTTCAGCTAGTAACGCCTCTGACAGTGACAGTAACTTAGCATAGCCTCCAAGCCTCCGGCCTCCAAAAATGAGGTTTTTATAATGGACTGACTAACAGTTCTGTAACATTCACAAAAAAAAAGAATACATACCATGAATAATCTTAAACTCTCGACAGTCCAACTTATTTGCTGTTTAATCTGGGCATATAAGCAAGTGGAGCTTTCTACTACCTAAAAGGCCTTAACCCACACTCAAGAACAACCACATTGCAGCTCTGCTTGAATGATTTTTACCTGTTTATTCTTCTTAATATCCTCCAATTCTCTCAGGTGAAATATCTTGGAATTCTTGGTTTGTAAACACTATTGCCACTTTTTCTTGTCTGGAACATCTGACTTTTGGCCGCAAAAGATTTTTTGCTTACTTTTTATATTTACTTGCAAGGAACCGGTCGTAAAATTTTGGCTTGCTCTGTCGAAGAAGTGAAAACTGTCATTAACCGCAGATTTCTGCGACAGGCGGCAACGCTGATTCTGAAATGTTTGAATGTTTGTTTACATCTGCTTGCTTTTGATTGGTCGAAAGTTGGACCGCGGATGTAACCGCACAAACCGCAACCGCAGAATAGTTAGAGTGTAAGAGGTTAGAAAAGCATGTCCGATATACCAAAAAGCTGTATCCCGGTAACTTTCGTGAGTAACAGAACGTACGGGAGGTCCTGTGATCTCTAGAGGTGTTGCCCCAGTAAGACCCTCGCCTTTTAGAAGGAGAAGACTTTCGGTTCAGTGGACCCCAGACTATGATTTCACAATGAGCTACGTAACCTCTGCGTCGCGCTTGCGGTGACTCAACGCAGACCTTACGCAGCCAAATAAAACGCAACGCAAGAGTGGAACCAAGTTCTAATCTTGCGTTGCATCAACGCACGCATCGGATTTTTCAGTGAAAAATGGAACTTTTTGGAGATAAACTGGAGAAAACCTACTAAGGATGAAGAAAAACTTAGTAATGATGAAAGAAACGAGAATTCAGCAAGAGAAACCGAGGAATTCTCTTATACGTAAAGTGATGACTGGAATTTTCTTACGTAAACACACATGCTGAATCGATATCTGAACTTGGTTTGCTCAGATGATTAGCTAAATCTGTTTCTGAATTTTAAGAATAAAAAGTTCAAGGAGTCTGACGAAGACTGGATCTTGCGAAGACAATACCCAGTTGTCTGGATCAAATATTGAATTTTTGGGATCCCATCGAAACCTTTGGTCTTGTTGCAGATACCATATTGATCCACGATTTCATGTTGGATTCCAAGGTTTGGTTTCTCTTTTCGTTTCGAAGACCATAAATGGGAGGTTTTTCTTCTGCTTTTTAAGTCAATTAGCAGTAGCTCTTTGAACAGTAACTCGCACGAAGCTTTATGGGCGTTTAGTTGACTTTCGAGTTCACGAATCTTATTACAACGTTCTAGTCCATCCGATTTCAGACCTCAATTTCAGCTTTCAAACTCGCAAAATTTAGAGACAAATTCGTTTTGGTTTGCCAAAATAGTATCGAGTTTATCCAGTTTCAGTAACTTGGCGTTTATGCTAACTTTGAAGTCCTCAAAATCCTTTTTGCTCACGCTCGCCATCATTAAAGCACAATGGACACTTCTAATGCTTTACTTTGTATTAAATGCTATATAAATAAACAGTTCCAACTTCCTTTAGAAGGCGCTACGAAAATCGGCCGTTTTCTTGTTATGCTCTCTGGCATTTCGGCGATCCAAATCTTAGGAGCTGGGATACCGTGGCAAGAAATTCAAAAACTCCCAGCAATGCTTGATAGAAATGGATATATTTGAAATGTCACCAAAGTCAAGCCGCAGATGCAGTTTACCTGATTGTTCTAGTGTTTCGTCAGAAGTTCTATGTCATAAAGGGCCTCTTAAAAGTTTTTCTTTGTGGAATAGTGTTGTGAAGCTTGATTAACTTGCTTTATAAAATGTACCAGAATATGCAATAAGCTTACAGAAAATAACATAGCTACACAAATCATTAAAAAACAAATAACCTATTCAAATCTGAATTATACAAGCTGATTTATACATAAAATAAAGGTCTACTAAGTATTATAAGAAACATCACTTTTATCTTTGTCCAAGCTAGTAAATTGAGCAAGTACTGGCCCAAAAAATTACGCTTTGAAATATCACAGAGAGGAAACTGTCAAAAAAGCTGCTGATCTAGGGAGTAAGCATTGTTCCTAGGTTGTTACAGAATGGGATTGGGGTAGTTTGATGTGACCATTGAACTTTAATGATTCAATAATTACGATCTATTTCAAATCATGTTAGATCATTCCGTGCATTCCGCAGCAATCTGATGCAAAACAGGTTTAACACGGTTGTTTTCAGCGACATGCTAACACCTCGAATGACCAGGCACGACTGATTTCGATACCAGCCGATATTCTAAGAAGGAAAGGCGTGCCTGCTATAGCTATAAGCACATGCTGACTGCCCCCTGAACAAGACCAAAGGTGTCAATGGGATTCCAAAAATCTAAGATTTGATCCAGACAATTGGGTCTTGTCTTCGCCAGATCCAGTCTTCGCTAGGCTAAACAGCATGCAAAACAGGTTTAACACGGTTGTTTTCAGCGAGATGCTAACACCTTGAATGACCAGGCACGACTGATTTCGATACCAGCCGATATTCTAAGAAGGAAAGGCGTGCCTGCTATAGCTATAAGCACATGCTGACTGCCCCCTGAACAAGACCAAAGGTGTCGATGTGATCCCAAAAATCTAAGATTTGATCCAGACAATTGGGTCTTGTCTTCGCCAGATCCAGTCTTCGCTAGGCTAAACAGCATGCAAAACAGGTTTAACACGGTTGTTTTCAGCGAGATGCTAACACCTTGAATGACCAGGCACGACTGATTTCGATACCAGGCAACCAGCCGATATTCTAAGAAGGAAAGGCGTGCCTGCTATAGCTATAAGCACATGCTGACTGCCCCCTGAACAAGACCAAAGGTGTCAATGGGATCCCAAAAATCTAAGATTTGATCCAGACAATTGGGTCTTGTCTTCGCCAGATACAGTCTTCGCTAGGCTAATCATCAGAGAAAACCGAGATCAGATATTCTATCTATCTATTTATCCCTCTATAAGCCATATCTATTTTGACGATACTGACCGAAACTTCCTGCTTTACTTCTGCCAAATTTGCGGTTTCGCCCGAATTCCGAGCGAACTACTAGTCCAGCAAAAAAAGAAAATTCAGAAACGAATCCAGCGTATCTCCTTATCCCTATAAAGAACATATAATCATTAAATAAAACTTTGACTTAAAAAAAATGCAGGTACAGCCGGATTCCGGACTAATTATATGTCCGGGTAAAAATGTTTGTCATATACAGAGTCAGCGTCTCTTCTTACCCCTAAATATATCATCTAATCAACTTCAGGTTAAACTTTTGCTTTTAACATATTTTCCGGTTTTGGCCGGGTTCCAGGTGAACTGGTTGTCCGGCGAGAAAATGGTTTTCACCATCGTGTTCATCATGTCGTCTTACCCTAAATCAAACATTTAATCAGCTTCAAATAATACTTTTACTTTTAACAAACTTTCCGGTTTTTGCCGGATTTCGGACGAACTACTTGTCCGGCGAGAAAATTATTTTCTCCATCATGCTCAGCATGTTTTTTTAACCACAAATCAAACATTCACTCAAGTTCAAATGAAACTTTTTTTAACCAACTTTCCGGTTCTTTTGTACCTTAAATTGAAACCCCTCCCCCACCCTCAAATATAGGGCTACAGAGCCCATCTTCGAACTTGACCTGTACTTTTGACCCAAAGGATCCTCCCACCAAGTTTCATCAAAATATCTCAATCCCTTCGAGAGTTATCGTGCGGACAGAGGGACAGACGGACAACTTTTGCGATGTCATAGGTATCCCTCCACTTGGCCTTGGGTTTAGCCTGTAGTTCCTTTCAAAATGGAGGATGCTGAGTATCTGGAAATTCTGGTATACAAAAATGACTTTATTAAAAATAAATATGAATATTGTGAATGACTGCTGTTTGCTTGTCAACTCTCTGTATTCGGGGATTTTTTTTGGACAGTGGGTCCAGAACTTTTTGTAGCTGTAGGTTGTGGTGTGTCCAGAAGAGCATGCTGTGTTCGTTAGCACACTAGTTTAAAACCAGGAAATAAGCTGTTTTTTAGATTGCCAGAGTAGTCCCCAGACCGTTCACCAAAGTACTAATTTGCCATTTTTAGTTAATAATAATAATAATAATAACACTTTTTATTTCAGCTTAAGCCATATAAACAACACAAAAAGTTAAAATATAACAAGCGAGTACATCATGGTGGCTCAGGGTTGAGCAAATGACTCCATATCGGAAGATTGAAGAATAGTGGGTTTGCAGCAAACTCCACTAAATCATTCCGCGACACCATTAGATGACAAAAAACGATGTTTTCAACTTCCTTTCAATTCCAATAAATGTGCAACAATGGTTCGACATAAACGCTTGGCTGATGCTAGCTCGGAATTGTAGCTTTGCTAACCGACGGAAAACACGCTTATAACAAGCTTCTAGGTTCAAACGTGATCTTTTCGTATGGTTATACACCAGGGGTAACGCGAAAAATGAATAGCAATACCTCCTAAACAAATGCACTTTAACAGCAAGACTCACGTCATTAAATTTCCAAATTAGGACGTTCCCCCGCTTACATAGGCTATGGGTAAGCTCTAAAATATGGGAATCATCCCGCATCTTATTACTAATCAAAAAACCTAAATACTTAAACTCTGAAACGTAATCCAGTGTAGGAAGCAGAGCCATTGCTACGGTCTTTTTAACATTGAAAATGATATCAAAACTAGTTGCATAACGATCACAAACAGCAAGAAGACGGTTCAGTCCATGTACCGAAGGCGAGAGAATTACCAGGTCGTCAGCAAAGAAAATATGGTTAAAGCACTTGCCACCGATGAAACACCCAATATCAGCATTTTTCAGCTGTTCGGACAGAAGGTCAACATAAACGGCATACAACAAAGGAGATAAAACCCCACCCTGGCGTAAACCATTCACCAGTGAAAATGAAGAACTAGAAGCGTCCCCCCACTTCACAAAAAACTTCTGATTCCTAAACCAAAAAGCTAGTAAACGAATATACTGTGCAGGAATACCTCTTCTAGCTAAAATTTCAAGAACTTTACTGTGATTCACACGGTCGAATGCCTTCGTTGAATCTACAAAACAAAGAAACACTGGCGTAGAATAAAACCAAAAATATTCCACAACGAATTTAAATACAAAAATCGCAAAATCTACACCATGAGAAGCTTTAAAACCAAACTGGTAATCACTTGTTCTAAGGCTATCCTTCAGTTTAGAAAGGATACACTTTTCCAACACCTTAGACAGAATAGTGGCAAGAGCAATTGGTCTGTAACTATCCGACAAAGCAACATCACACCCTCGACCCTTAGGTATAGGTACAATAGGCACAGCCATCAGTGAATCCGGTACACAACCATGCCGCATAAACGCGTTAAATAACAGAGCCAAGATTCCAAACTGCTCTGTCGATGCATACTTAAGATGTCTAGCAGATATACCACCTACTCCTCCAGCTTTCCAAACATCCAGCTCCCTGACCAATTTCTCGACTTCACATCCAAGAATAGGGTTTAGGGATTCCGAAGCAGAAAGGGTACTCGTCCAAGAGCAATCACTGGGCACCAAATTAAAAAGTGAAGAATACTTTTCCCGCCATAATTCTGCAATATCACCATCACCGACCACACCATCTACAGTTTGAGAAACACCACACCTTCTAGGACAAAAGACATCCCTTACTCTATTCCAAAAGTCCCTTACACCAGTAGAAGAAAGGAAGGAAAAAGCTAAAGCTTCCGCCCTCAGAGTACGCTCATTATGCCTGCACCATTTAAGCCTAGTCTTAAAATTCGACCGGGCACGTCTCATAGCATCCGCAATAACTCCGGATACTGGTCTACTTGCTCTAATCGAATTATGGAACGCATTTCTAGACCATCGGTACAAATCTGCAAGATGTCTATTCCACCCAGGAATCTCGACATGACTCCTCCTCTTAGAGCGAGCTCCTGTTAGCGGTATTGATGTCCTCGCAGCAACAATAAGAGCACTAATAAATTGCACATAAATATAAAAAATCGCCGACTTATGATTAGCATCATTACAGCACGACTCAGTGCAAATAAGCGCGTCATTTTGCAAATTTAACTTACTTAGTCCATCCTTTGTAGAAACCAAATAATTCAGAAGATCCTCGGGACTAGCAGACTGCCAATCACACTTCGGGCCCATGAGAGGGCATTCTCTGCTGCTAACAGGACTAAATATCACTGCGTCAACGTTTAATCTAAACATAAGTGGTAAATGATCGGGTCCCATACCATAATCAATACGGAAACCATCTAATAGTTGGGAACAAGACTGAGAAGCCAGCACATGATCCAACCAAGATGTCGAGCCCAAATGAGCCTCGCTCACATAAGTGAAAGAATCACAAGGTAAAGAAATAACGTCGCGAATGGAAAGATTATACGAATCCGCGAAATCTTTTAGATACTTAAAGTACCCAGGATTCGGGCTAGCAGGACAGGCATTCGCATTCCAATCACCAACAATAATAATGTCATTATATTCAAGGCATTCGGCGAAAACACCTAGTCTATTCAGACACTCTAGGAATTCTGGTTCATGCTCCGCACTAAACGTCGGCATGTATACATTAACAAAAAGAAATAGCCTAGACATGCAGATTTGATCTTAAAGATCGATAATTATATGTAATGCATCTAATCGGTGCCATTAGGGTCACTCTGAGGGGCCGCCCGGGCTTCGAAATAACGCCGCACTAATACTCCTGATGGCCAGAAATTATCTTTCATCACGGTTTCCCGGTACACCGCTGGCAACACAACTTTGAACGAAGCACTATACTGGGCTTTTCCGTTAATCTTTTCGCATTGAACATTCCTCGGGTTACATTTTAACTTTTGCGCTAATGAACCCGCCAACGCCTCGGGCCGTGTGTCAGGATTTAGCCTTGCAACAAAAAAAGACGATTTCTTCTCATCCAAGGCAGACTTTATGCCTCTAAGTGCTCCAAATGCAGTAGTCCCAACAACAGTTCCACCAGGCCGATTCTTTTTCTGGGGCGCAGTACCAGAAACTCGTTGACCTGTTACAGGCTTAGGGGGGAGACGTACAATATCAGAAAGAAGTCTACTACCGGCTCCATTTCTAGCCTGATCAGCATTTTCCGACCCAACAGTAACAGTTTGATTCAGGACATCACAGTGATCTGGTCTGTCGGGCCTATCCTTCGTTACCGTCGATCCATCGTCGGCAGTTGCGTCATCTATATCTTCAAGATCAGTATCGGCATCGTAGAACAAAGTAGCGTTAGATGCCGCTCGCGAACCAGTCCGGCGAACCCGAGAAGAAAAACCGCCAGCTGTCTGCGATACTGAAGCGTTACTATGACTACGAGCTACTAGTTCGGTGACTTCGGAGCGAGAAACTGACGTCACGCTGAGCTGGGATAATTGCTCTTTTAACTCGGCAGTTTGTGACTGCAAAACTTGATATGAGTTCAGAACTGTAACAAGGTCGAAGTGTTGCAGGTTCATCGGAGGTATCCGAGACAGATCAGCAGCATGGAACTGCAGGTTTTCTCGAACTATGCTTTGCAGTATAACGTAAATGTCGTCCAGAGCCAAATATTGACTTCTCCGGGTCGTGGCGAGTCTATCAGACAAATGGTTCCTCTCTTCAATAGACAAAAGCCCAACCAATTTTAGCTTCGCCGCTAGGGTCTCATCAAGAGCATAGAAATCGTTGCAAATCTTTAGAAGCACATCTTTTGGAGATTTATCAATTTTGTTGCTCATAAAGCATAGCAGTTCCGAGACGATGATCCTGGGATCCGTTTTCGGTCGACATCATACAAGTAGGACGAAGCAAAAACTTACTGGCAAGGGGGGTGTCTTAGTACTCCCCCTCCAAATAAACAAGGCAATAATATTCCAACTGATTGCGCACGCACACATGAAGATAGACAGCACGGACGATTGGAATTTCACCCTTCCTGATCGAGTGCCAAATCAGTACAGTGAGTACAGTACAGTAGCAATACGAAAATAGCCACTCCCTGTAATAAAGTAGAGGTATGTTTGTTTGAGCGGCTTATAAGGCGTTTTTGCTGTCCGAGCCCACAGGCCAAAGTCTACGGCAAAAAGCGTGCAAAAACGCCTTATTAACACACAGGCCAACTGCTACGACTACAGGCCACAGGAATGCAAAAGCGCAGCTAAAGTCTACAATCGTTTCCTGCACGAATAATGACGTCATCATCGACAAATATTTTCTTTTGCTAGAGAGTATCTAAGGAGGATAGACGAACTGGTCTCCACTCGGTTCGCTATATTTCGACAGGAATTATAGAACGAAAACAAAAATTCCGGTGGGAGTTACAGATATTATCTGACGGTCTTGTCGGGTAATCTACTACTAAGACTATAGCCTCGACTATAGCTCTTTAATAAAATACGTCAGGCTGGTCCTCATCAGGCTGTCAATCCTCTGGTTCAACTTCGGGGAAGGAAACAAACCTGTAACCCTTGCCAAGAAGGGCCGAAATATCGCTGATGAAGAACCGTAGCTGACGTAGCCGTTGTAAACATTGTTTGAATATATGTTTCAAAGTCAGCTTGGGCTCAAAGAATATTTAGATACCATGGTATCTGTTAAAGCGGTAACTGGATCTGAAATCAATCGTTTTTGCAGTTACTGTGGCATCTGATATACGGTTGCTCTGCAACGCCGAAATTGCGCTTTTCGAAGTCATCCCAAAAGAAAAAAAGATATTCAGTCACATCACTAAATGCCAAACTTCTTTCTCACCAATCTGAACAAATTTGATGAAAGTGAGACCACTTTTCAGATACCACGACTAGTTACCACGGTCGGACCGTGATATCTGAATATCAGATACCACGATAACTGGCCAGATACCGTGATAACTGCAAAAACACCTTTTGACCGTGCTATCAGATACCACGATAACTGCAAAAACGACCATGGTACACCATCAAGTATTGAGCCTTGCGGGACACCCGCGATATTAGATTGTCGAGTCATTTCGGATGAAACAAAACCTCCATCAACATATTGAGAACGGTCCTTAATATAAGATGCTATTAGGGATTTGGCTGGCCCTGTTATACCGTAATGATCCAACTTATGAATTAAAATATCATGAGATATCGTATCAAAAGCTTTTTTAATGTCAAGAAAAATAGAAGCTGGAATTTCTCCCCGGTCACGAATGTCATGGACATACTGTGTTAGTAACAGGACCGCATGATCGGTAGAATGACATTTGCGGAATCCGGACTGTAGCTGATTTATCATTTCAGAATGTTCTAAAAACGCACTATTCTATTATACAGACAACTTTCAATTATTTTAGAAAAAGCCGACAGAATTGATATTGGCCGATAGATAGATAGATACTTTAATTTTAGCCGTTCGGCCATACACAAAATCATACATTTTTAAAAACTTCGAGAGAGCAATTATATAAACTCACATGAAAAACTATTTAAACTCCCACTACCAATAACTATTTACATCTCTTTAACGCTTCTTCGACAAAACTGTAACTGCCATTATCGCTGACCGTGAAGATGACTTTAATTCGACTGATTTGTTTTCTCTCCTTCTTTGTAAAGAGCCAATATTCTTGAATCTTTTAATGACGAAGGAAACGTCCCGTTTTTAAATGCCAGGTTTATTATGCAACATAAAATGCGCGAGATTTGGGGGTAAGATTTCTTTTAACAGAAATGTCGATGATCCATCAATACCCTCAGACTGACCATTTTTCAAAAGAGTCACTACATTCTTTAATTCTTGTTTAGAAACCGGTGTTAAAAATATTGTCCTATCATGTGATGGCGGATGGAATTTTCTAAAGTCATTTTTATTTTGACGACTTGACCTCGATGAAGCAACGGACTCTGCAGTTTTTTCACCTATTTTAGCAAAATTCTGGTTCAGAGCATCTGCTATTTCCTTCTTATCATTAAGAGGCAGGGGCGTCGCAAGGGGGGGGGGGGTGCGGGGGGTGCAGCACCCCCCCACCTTTTTGAGATTCGGTAAAATATTGGGCCGGAGGCCCAACATTTTACTAAAATTGTTCGGTATTTTTTCGATAGCAGAACTGTTCGATATATTTGCGGGAATTTGGTAGTTATATAGAATCCTAAATAGGCTATCTGTATAAATCTCTTCGGTATAATGATCGGGATTCGGTATATTTGCCAGTATTCGGTAGTTATCACGAATTTGGTGAGAGAACTTACTGAAATCATTTGGTTATTTTTCGATGCCGGAACTATTCGGTATATTTATGGAGATTCCGTAGTTACACAGAACCACGAATAAGCTATTGGTTCAAAATTATTCGGTATCATGATTAGGATTCGGTAATTTATTCAGTATAATTTCCAGGATTAGGAAGTTAACCACTAATACCGACTTTGTTCCAGTTTCGACAAAAGTATACCGAATGTGAATATTGTTCGGTAATCTTTCGATACCAAACAATTCGGTATAATAACCGGGATACGCTAGTTATACAGAATCCCGAACATGCTATCGGCCTAACTTATTCGGTATAATAAGTGGAATTCGGTAATTTATTCGTTATAATTGCCAGGAATTGGAAGTTACCACGAACCTCGAAACTCAGAAGAGGTCGAGAGAAGCACTGGTCGCAGACAAAAGGGATTATCTATGATATCATCGATAGTCCTTACTTTTATTTTGGATTCCAAAAACAATATCTATTCATACATATTTCGAAAATTCCGCCTGCAGCACTTTTCGTAATATTCTCTATTTTGTGTAACGTCGCGTCATTTGACGCCAGTTTTAGGATTGAGATTTCGAAACATTAAAAGCTAGAATTTGGATGGAAATTAAGATTAAAATTAAAAGCCAAACAAAATTTCGCCTGCGGCGCTCACTTTATCTGATTATGGGTAGTATATTGGATAGACTACAGTTACTGCTGCTGCCGGAACGTCGCTCCATCCGCTTTCGGGAACTTCTTGGAGTTTCGGTGTTTAATCAACGGTAAATGATAAAATTGTAAGGGAAGCCGTTAGTTTTAGCCTACAGCAAAAAAAAATGATTTGGAAAATTTTCGCCTGCGGCGCTCGATTTCTATTGGCTATAAGAGGTAGAAGCTGTTACTGCAATCAAGTCCGGCAGTATATTCTCCATGTGGCCTTCGCCAGAGCGCTGCCTAATAGTTGGCTTATCGTCTTTCATGGTGCCCTTTATTGTTACTCTTCCTACGTAATCGTCTTCCATAATTTAAAGCTCAAATTCTTAGTTCTAGGATTCGGTAAAATTTTTGAAAGATTCGGTAAAATTTTTGCTCTGCACCCCCCCACCGAAAATGCACTTGCGACGCCCCTGTTAAGAGGTACTTGGTTTTCAGGCATGCACATTTCATCTGGAAGACTTTGGTCCTTCCCAAGTCATTCGTTAATCAGTGACCAAGTCCTTTTCGGAGACAAACGAACTTTATCAAACTCTCGTTTATAATAATTGCTTTTTTCCAAACGAAGAGTTTTTGACAGTTGATTTTTGTACCTTTTAAATTCAGATATATTTTTATCAGTCGGACAGTTAAGTTACCTCCTGAATAACTGGTTTTTAAACTAAATAGATCGTAGTATGCCTTCCGTTATCCACGGCTTATTTGGGGATTGATAACGTCTCAGACTAATCTTTTTCACCGGGCATGTTTCATTTAATATTTCCTTACACTGCTTTGAAAATAAATCCGTCGCATGGTTGACGTCCTCAGATTCCAAAGGTCCATTATCATCCATAATACTTAATCTTTCTTTTAGTAGTCGTAGCGTATTTCTATTAAGTATCCGTGACTTTTTGGAAATTTTTTTGATCGGTTTAAGCTCACATTTTAATTCAGAAAATAACATGAAATGATCAGACGAGTCCACCAATACTACCCTTATTAGGTTTGGCTCAAAATTCGTCAGAATATTGTCAATCAGTGATTCCGACATTGCAGTTATTCTTGTAGGTATGTTACAAAGTGGTAATAAACCATGCGACAGGCACATCGATAAAAAATCAATCGCATTTTTGCTAAGTCTACACTCACTTATTTCGTTATCTATGTCTGATTTGTATCATAAATCAAATTGATGTTTAAGTCTCCCATCAAAATTACCCTTTTGTACTTGCAAGATGTTAGCTTCATGAGAGTATTAAGCGACGACGAAAAAGAAGAAGGTGAAACATGACGGGACTTATAACTAACGCAACACGGAACATTCTTATTATGTATTTTCAGTTGTAAAATTCCAAATTCCAAATTCATTTCCTCGTATAAGTTATCAAAATCTGTTATTTTACGCGATTGAATATCTTGACGTACATAACACCCGAGTCCTCCTTTACTTTTCGACACTCTCGACTTTTCAATGAAATTGTAATCTTGAATTTGGACTGAAGAAGAAAGACAATCATTAAGAAATGTCTCACAAACCCCAATCATCAAAATATCATGGCTGGGAAGAAACGCCGATAGAAAATCCATCTTACTTATAAGACCACGACAATTCCAAAATATTGGTCGAAATGAACCTGGAGTAGCTGCATGATCATTAACATTATCGTCGATGTATTTATGTTTAGGGAGAGCCGCCACAGATTCATCCAGATTACCTTATCTATTATATTATCCTCTTTCTCCATACCATTCGCTAGAATTTGTTTAAGGTCAAGCGGACTTGCCTCTAGTTTGCCAAGCCTATTCCCACCATCCATGGACATTCACTGAGTAGATAAACAATCGCTGGACGCGTCCCCAAGTGGGGCAGGAGAAGAGGCAAAGACAGGAAAATTAACAACTGAAATGTGATAAAATACAGTAGTACACCTAAGAACCTGATCTGCATCTACAATGAAAAACAACAAATAGAAAAGAGAAGACAAGAAAAGACACAAGACAAGGCTCATGATTCATTCGGTTAGATCGTATTTTAACAAACCACGATGACGACGAGAGAAAAAAAAAGAAGAATAAGAAGAAAGTAAATATTCTTCTCTAGAAAGACTTTTATCACCCATACCAACAACAAAAACCACCAGTTATTCTCGACAAAACCCCATCACAAAGAAGAAATTCATACTGTTGTCACTTAATATAAAAAAAAAAACAAAAAAAAAACGAATAAATGTTTGTGTCCTGCGTTTCCGATCTACCCCAGATTACGACCGGATTGCGAAACCCGTCACGTCGGTACACCAACTTTAACAACTCGAAAAAAAAAATATTGTTGGAAGCAGTTTGGAAGTATTTTGGACTTTTCGGAAAAGTTCACCCAGCATAAAACGAGTAAAATTTCCGTTTCAATGCTCTGGTCCTTTCTGGTTTTCGGGACCCCTTCTCCAACTCACATCCACCGCAACCAGACATAGTTAACACCTATAGTAATGCCGAGTGTGGTCTAATGGGTGATTTCAACGCATATATGGGTATTGCGCTCGAGGTTCCTGATGTATTAATACCGTATTTAGGTGACATTGCTCCATTAAAGCAACACTTCTAATGCTTTACTTTGTATTAATTGCTTCACAAATAAATATTTCCAACTTCCTTTAGAAGGCGCTACGAATATTGGCCGTTTTCTTGTTATCCCTTGTCTTTACATCTCTGGCATTTCGGCGATCCAAATCTCAGGAGCTGGGATATCGTGGCAGGAAATTCCAAAACTCCCAGCAATGCTTGATAGAAAAGGATGTATTTGATATAGATGCAGTTTACCTGATTGTTTTAGTGTTTCATCAGAAGTTCCATGTTTAAGTGCCTATTAAAAGTTTTTCTTTGTAGAATAGTGTTGTGAAGCTTGATTAACTTGCTTTATAAAATGTACAGAATATGCAATAATTTTATAAAAAATAACGTAGATAAAAGAATCATTCAAAAACAAATAGCCTATTAAAGCCTGAATTAGACAAGCTGATTTATGCATAAAATAAAGATCTACTAAGTGTTATAAGAAATATCACTTTTATCATTGTCGAAGCTAGTAGGTTGAGCATGTACTGGCCCAAAAAATTACACTTTGAAATATCACAGAGAGGAAACTGTTGAAAAAGCTGCCGAGCTAGGGGGTAAGCATTGTTCCTAGTTTGTTACAGAGTGGGATTTGGGCAGTTTGATGTGCCCACGGAACTTTAAGCAGTAGAATGCCAGGAAAGCTTCTGGCACTCTGCGGAGAGCATGGTCTGTTGATTGGTAATGGTAGATTCGGAAAGTGTGTTGGTGAATTTCCTTGCCTGTCAGGACTCAGGGCCAACGCCAAGTGTAGTAGATTACGCTCTGATTGGAACGCATTTTGCCCCGGATTCTGTTGGTGTTGAAATTTTGGATTTAGTTGGTTCGGATCATAGGGCGTTGAAGCTTGAGATCAAGTTAAGATTGTACCAGAAAGATCGTTTTAGTATTATGGAATATTGTGATAGTGATAAAAACGATAGGGTAAGCTTAGGGCCTAGAATAAGATGCAATCTGTCAGACGATGATATAAGGAGTCTAGAAAAAGTGTCTTCGACGATGGATGTGACGACTAAGTGCCAATCACTTGCTGATGACCAAACCGACGTGTGTGAAATAATTTCTCGACTAAATGACTTAATATGCAGTTGTGCTGAAAGGTGCAATTTGACAAAAAGAGAAAAAAAGGCTGAAAGTTTTTTGATTTGGAATGTAAAATAATGAAAGAAAAATTGAGGCAGAAACTTAGTAGTTTCAAGCAGTTTGAGACCGTTGACGAACAAAGTATAAGACTAGCTGAATAGAAATACCACAGAAGAGAGTATAAAAGACTGATAAAAAGGAAAAACAAATTTGAGAATAAAAAGAAACTGGGTATTATTGATTGTTTTCGGAAGAAAGAATATAAAAAGTTTTGGGGTGATGTAAAAAGAGAAGATAGAAATGGAAAGATAAATAATTTCGCGACTCCGGGAGTTGATTCTTGGCCTGATTATCTAGAAGAGTTAGAAGGTCAATGTTCAGAAATGCAAGAAATGACAGTAAGTACGGAAGAGACTATTTACCCAATAAAGGAAAATGATTATGATTTAGTTGCTCAAGTTAGTAAGGAGGAGGTGGAAAAAGTATTACAAAAGTTAAAAGAGGGGTCAGCCGCAGGTATTGATGGGATACCAGTATTGGTTTTTAAGAAACTTTCGTCTGTTTTTTTTGCCGATTATAGTTCTTTTATGTAATAGGTCTTAAAGGCCGGAGAATGGCCGGGTCAATGGAAAAAATCCATGTTTCTCCCGCTGTTTAAGAAGGGAGATCCCAGGGTTGATGAGAATTATCGTTTGATAGCGTTAGTACCTGCATTAAGTAAGCTCATGGAGAAAATATTAGATGTTAGGTTAGCGACATGGTTAAATAAAAGTAATACAATACTTGAGAAGCAAGGGTGATTTAGGGCCGGGTACGGAACGTCAGACAGGGTATTTGTTCTAAAGGCGTTGTTAGATAAATATGGTAAGGGGAAGAATAGTCTTTATTTGGGATTCTTAGACCTCCACAAGGCATTTGATAGTTCAGATAGAAATTATTGAAAGACGCTCTAGTTAGAATTGGTTTACCTAATACATTTGTAAGTTTAATATTTAGTATGTATGTTTGTGTAAAAGGAATAGTTCAAGTTTATCGAGACAGTTTAGAATTATGCGAGGTGTAAAACAAGGTAGCACTTTATCCCCTCAACTATTCCATATTTATATTAATGATATTGTGGATTTTCTAGAGAAAAGATGGGCTCCAACGGTAAGGCTGGGAAGTAGAAAGCTGTCAGTACTGCTGTTTGTGGACAACCTTGCGGTTGTTGCTAAATCGCGTGAAGATTTGCAGACGCTTTGGAATTTGATTGGGGAGTATCTGGCGATGAAAAAAAAATAAAGTTGAACGTTAAGAAGAGTGAAGTAATTATTTAATAGAAAAAGAAAAATTAATGGTATTGAAAATTGTAAGTTCACCTTCAATAATGAAGAACTGATGGTTGTTAAGAGAATAAGATACCTTAGATTCGTGTTAACTGACAACGGAAGTTTTAAGTCACATCGATGAGGTGGTTAATAGAGGTAAAGTAGCCATGTGAGCTATTTTTCGGAATCAGTCAATTGTGGGTATAAAAAACCACTTGTTTTAGGCGATTTTAACTGTGTCACAGAAGAAAGTGATATCCAGAATGGAGGGAACAAAAATAAACGAAAAGCTAGTGATCGATTCAGAGAACTAGTGAAAGTATGGAAGCTCCGCGACGTCTGGAATGAGAAAAAGGAAAAAATAGCTTTCACCCGTATTGACAAAAGGGGCGCAAGTAGAATTGCCAGAATTTACTGTACGGAGAGCCTAATGGACAGTGTATTAGATATTAAGAATGTGGTTGCTCCTTTCTCGGACCATAGTGCACTGTTGGTAAATATACACTATAGCAGTAGACCAAGAAATAAGGCAAGTTGCAGTCTCTGGAGAATGGACCCCAAATTTGTAAAAAAGCCGCACGTTAAAGAACAGTTGAGAGCGATTATCAAAGAGTACCAAAACCAGTTCATTGAGGGGCAAGATGTAATCCAATTCTGGTCCAAATTTAAGAAGAAAATCGGAGAGTGCCTGAAAGGTTAGGAAAAAGAAGAAAAGAGAGAAGAAAAGGCATTCAAGCGATACCTATATAGAGTACTAAATAACATAAAAGATGAAATAGATAAGAGCGAAAATACTTGGTGTGAATACAGTGAGATAAAGCTTCAGATAAAGGGTACCTGATTGGAAAGTCTGCTTTTTCGCTGCTAAAATAAAATTATAAATAACATTGATAATTTTAAATTATAAGGGAAAATTAAGAGGTCTTGGAGACTAATTTTATTGCGAAATGTTTAAGAAATGAATAATGAAAATTAAAGTAAATTGTTTTAGAAATTGTAGAAAATAAAATAAATATGGTTTGGGGGCAGATTGGAAACTCTTATGTTTTTTTTTTGTTAACTTAAACTAGGCTAAAGATTAAAGTAAATAGAGTGGTTTGAAATTATGGATTATGGAGTTGTTTGGTGGTGTTTTTTTCGTTTGTATTTTGTAGAAGTTTTTATGTGTAGAGGTGGTGATTTCGTAGAAAAAGGTTTAAAATTGTCTTGAAATAAGAATAAATAAGTATGAAGATTGGTAAATTTAAATAAAAAAAAAAAAATTATACAGTTGAAATGCAGAAGTTAAAATTTATTAAAGTTTGAAGTGTGTATGTTTGTTTAGAAAGAGTAGATGACTTTAAAGAGATTAAGGAAAGATTAACGTCACCGAATGGAGGAGGAGTCGTAGCCCAAAAAGTAAACAATCAAAATGTTTGGAAAGATGCTACGCGGGTTTAAAAAAAACAACAACAACAACAAAAAACCTTAAGATGCATAAAAGAATATTTAATACAAAAGTTTAGCCAATTTTAGAATATGGAGCAGAGATATGGGGCGGAGAGACGGCAAAACAACTAGATTCGCGCCAACTTCAGTATTACAAAAGGGTACTTGGACTACATCAGACAACCCATTCTCAAATCTGAAAGGGTGATATAAGTTTATATTCTTGAAAGTTACGTAGGGCTATCCTGATGATTAGATTATGGTCTGGTTAAAAATTATAAATATGAGTAAGGATAAACTAGCTAGGTTAGCTTATCATGAAAGGATGAATAGTGGTTTGAAACATTCTTGGCCATTCCAGGTTAAGCTGTTACTGGAGCGAGTAGGAATGCCATATATATGGAATGAAGGTCTTGCTTGTGTTATTTTGCCAAAAGATCTAGAACGTCAGATTAGAGTGGTTTTAGAAGGTAAGGAAATCCAGTGTTGGCTTTAACAGTTCTATAACATTGAGTCATTATGAAAGTAGTAAAAGTTTGTCTTGGAGCGGAAGTGTATTTGAAGTTCAATCTACCCGGGGGATCCAACTAAGGGCAAACTGCCTTCCAGTTCAGAGCAGGTAGAAGGTTTTTGAGAGAGGTAGTGTGGTTCCTGATGGGAGGTATGCTTGCGAGACGGAGGAAGAAAATCTGGGCTTTTGAAATACACTGATCTATCTATCTATCTATCTATCCTTCCTTTAAGACATTTTGTGGCTGTTGAATCTATCCTCTTCAAACAAAACCGTGGTTTGCTTCCCTCGTTTTTTCGTTCCTCGAACCTTTTCCCGCTTAAAACTATTGAACACGGACATCTAACTAGAAATTTTAATAAACTGTATCAGCCAAGAATTATAACTGAAAGATCGAAATTTTCGCTTCGATACTCAGTAATTCGGAACTGGAATATCTATACTTCTAATTTGGATATTTCACAGTCAATTCAAACAACCAAACGTAAACTTCAGTTTATGTTGTTATATTGAGATTTGTTTTCGTGATAACCGAGTTATTGTTAGTTAATGCGGATTGCCTTTGGGAGGTTAAGTTTGTTCCCATTTTATCTGGTTTTGAAGATACTGAACCTGGGGGATGCGAAAACTCAGTCCAGGATTCTTCCTTGGACTGAAATCACTTTTCCTCGGTTCTTGTTATCTTTTATTTTTATTTTTATTGTTTTTTTCCCTGGACGTGTCAACGGGTGGTGTTAGGGACCGGCTGCTGACGGGGGAATACGTATATTTCCATTTGTATCATTGGCATGTATTGAAGTATAAATGTTGTATTTATTTAAAGAAGTCTTTCCATCCCGTGCATTACGAATTTGTCTTCTCAGCCGAGCTCTTGACATTTTGTTATTTAGTTTGTTATTAAAAAGAACCTGAACCTGAATTACTGAACGAAATATATAATAAAAAATAAGTACCTTGCCCCTGATGCTCCGAAAAATAGCAGGACAAGACAGCGAAACAAACTAGTGCCTGTCAGAGGACGAACCTCAAGGTTCATGAACTCGTTTGTGCCCTTTTTTACAGAGACTTTTAACAAAGCAAATAACTAGTGTAATTTATTTATTTTAGTAATGTACGACCAGCGTAATTTAGCATCTTCTAACGAAGAAAGCTACGAAGTTGGTTTATCAATAAACGATTTGATTTGATTTGATTTGATTTACTTTTGATTCACAGACAAGCTAAATCCTTTTCCTTTTGTCGGATGCTTATGGCAAGATCTACGGGTCCAAATCACGCCAGAAGATGATTTAACAGCCATACTTGCTCCTAGTTTGGTTGGTTCAGGACGCGTCGTACTTATGATAGTAATATATTCTAAATCAGTAGTATCTCCATCCATTCTCGTTCCCGAGATTCTTCACGCCATAAATGTTTCCTATCTCCTCTTTTAGCAATACAGTGATTATCACGCTTGCCATGTTCTCTCTCTTTAGGTAGGTAGGTATTTTTTTTTTATTCATAAGAAAAACACAACTACATTGTACAAAAAAACTCAACAACCACATAAAAGACAAAAATCCTGTGGGTGGCTGTATCTTCTAACCACCTTTTACCTTGAAATTATTCAATAAATAATGACTTAAAAACTAATCTAATATATTTTCAAAAAAAGAAAAAAGAATTAAAGAAAGAAGAGAAAAAAGAATATAGGAAAGAAAAATGATTCCCTCGTCACAACCTACCCACCGCCCCCCATCTCACCTCCCCCCACCCCACTTCTTCACTCCCCGCCTCCCTACACCCCCTTCCAACAACCCCAGAAATTCAACCACCTTTTTCAATTAAAAATTTCTTCAACTTTCTTTTAAACAAAATTAAGTTACCGGCCGCTCTAATACTATCCGGGAGACTATTACGCGACGTTACAAGCGCCAGATCACTATTTCCGTGGAGCGCATTGGTCCAGAGACGGTTATACAAATGTTGCCAAGATTGTCAGCTAAGGCAAGAGACAAGGAATTAAAGAGGCTGAAAACTGTCGAAGCCGTGCGTAGTTTTCTACACACGGCTGGTGGGGGGGGGGGGAGGCCCCCCAAATGCTGTCGGCCAGTCGGTAAAAAATAACCGAGTCGGCGCGAAGCGCCGCGATTTTTCGTCAAAACAGTTGATTTTTTTCATGAAAACAGTCAGTTTTTCTGAAAATTGGTTGATTTTTCGTCAACATAGTCGGTTTTTCTGAAAATCAGTGGATTGTTCTGAAAATCAGTCGATTTTTTTCAAAATGTCATTTTTGTTGTAGAAAACAGTCGTTATTTCAACTATTTCCATAACATCTGTGAAGTCACACTATGTATATTATACTTTAAATTTTAATCGATAAGTCATAAGATCCGACAGTCAGCTAGGTAATAAATCACATATTCCCTTAAATAGGCCTGGAAAACCGACAAAAATGCATTACTCCGTTTGTCCGGTCTCTACAGCCAATGGATTTCATCGAATGAATGAAAAATCTTTCAGACTTCTGGTGCCTCTATGCGCCTGTCTCTCGTTGCGTGAACCAAGCGCCAACCTATCGTCTTTAATCCTGCAAATGCAGGCTTGTTTCCAAATTCAAAACCTCCGCGTCTGGATGAATCTTGGGTTGTCGTTTAACTAGCATAAATTCTGAACGTCATTACTAGAGCACCTGGTGAAAAAACCCAAAGGCCCTTAGATGGTTGAAAATGTGTCAGTGCATTCAAATATAAGATATAAAAATAAGCTGTCTTTTCAGTTAAACTTTAAAGGTTATTTAGGGTTTAATCTCAGAGCTACATTTCTATCTTATTATTTTTACTATCTGATTACGATGATGATGATGAAATTTTTGTTACGTACTTAAGAAGAGGAAAATAGCGCAGTACAGACGCAGAAAAGATCCACTTAGCTTTCAATAATTTAGTAAGTGCACAAGATAAAAAAATAAACATTAAAAAAAGAAAAGGTACTAATCAGGTCTAAGAAATCTTCTTCCTACATGGAATGCGGAGAAATGGCAAAGGGCAGAAACGTGAAAGTCCTTTTTTTTTGGGGGGGGGGGGAGGGGGCTTCCTGTTTGTGTCGATGGACTAAAAAATTTGCCGAAAAAAAGACGCCGTTCGCGGCAACGGCGTACATTTCCCACCAGCATAAACTAGCACCAGTTAAGATTATTCATTCCTTTAATGTAATTTCGTATTTTAAAGTTCACATATTGGGCTTTTCATTTCAGCTTTCGCTAAAAAGTGAAGCTTCCAACGACTGTACCCAGAGAAGCGCCGCAGGCGAATTTTTGTTTAATCTGCTTTTCGTCTGGAAACGTTTTGCTACACCTACCATACAAGTTCAATCTTTAACGTGTTTCGAACCCCCAAGAATGTCAACCCTGAAACGCCAACTAAATGAAACATAGATCTTCCAAGCAGAGAATACTTCAAAATGCGCCGCAGGCGAGCCTTTGTGTAATAACTAATTTTAATGCATCAGTTGAGATTGTTCCTTTGATGTAAATTCGTAAATCGAAATTCACACATTCGTCTTTTCGTTTCAATTTAGCTATACAGCGAAGCTTCCGACGATTATACCCAGAATAAATTGAACTAAGTGCCAGCGAAATTTCTTGAATCTGTATTTTTTTGTCGGTAGAAATGTGATCCGACACATTTTTGCAGAATTTGATTTTTACATATAAAAAGCACCGGATGTGCCGAAAGAATACCGACGCCCGACAAAATCATTCAGAATTCGATATCTTCTGTGTTTGCCCTACTAGACTGTAGAGATCTTTATTTCTTAAATGTAAATAGAAGCCGATGTGGCGACAAAAATATAAATTTTCGGGATGCCACCGACAAAATTTACAGCATTTGATTCCTTATGCGTAAAAAAAACGGATGTGCCAACGAGAATACCGATGCCAGAAAAAACCATACAGCATTTGATTTCTTCTGCGTTTTGCCCGACTGGCAGGGGTGGCCCGAAGGGGGGGGGGGGACTCACCCCCCTGCCTTCTGTTAAGTCGTATCAGTCGTTTATTTTGGCCTTTTGCTAAGTCGTTTCAGTCGTTTATTTTGGCCTCGCCGAGGTCCCGGGCATTCATTTTAATAAAAAAAGATCCGAGTCGTTTAATTTTTTTTTTAATTTTGTCTCCGCACAGCTTCAGTCGTAAGCCAGTCCTCGAAGAAGTCGTTTAAACCAGGTGTTGTAATCACGATAGGTCGGAGACATGATTCGTGGTGGCAGCAATGCGGCTACCTGTTCTACTCCCGTGAGACTTGGATCTGCCTAACTTATGTCTTTCAGATTTTAGCCTGTCAAAATTACAATAGGTTAGTTGTTAAAGTCAAAGACAATACCCACTTTTACTGTCTTTGGTTAAAGTGAAGTCCGACTGGTAACACTGATGTACCTTATAGACTAAAAGCGAGAGAAGAGGTTATGTGCATTGAATTTTTGTCATCTTTGGCTAGAAGTGAAAAAAGAAGGAATAGAAATTTTAAACAGAATGGAAAAGCCATCAGAAATCAAATGACAGCAGACCCGTGAAAGAAGTGTGCCCAGAACAGATCGAAAAATGTCGGTTACAAAGAGAGGTTGAGGTAGGAACAACGTTTGAAAGGACAGGAGGGGTTCTGCAGCCGCTGGAATAGCTCATTCTAATCGAGAGCTAAATTTTTGGCCTCTATGCTAGCAGAGGCGTTACTATCAAAATGTTTGGGGGCGGGGGGGGGAGAGGAGCAAAAATATTCCTTCAGCCAAAGCTGACTGCGAATCGTATGTATCACTGCTGACTGCCAATCATAGCACTATCAAATATGGGAGGAGCAAGGTATTTACCGACTGGCTGGTAATTTTTACCGTCTTTTTTTGCGAAAAAACGACTGTTTTGGCGAAAAATCGACTGATTTAAAGAAAACCGACCGTTTTTAAGAAAAATCGACTGTTTCCCCAAAAAATCGATTCTTTTTACGAAAAATCGCTACAAATCTATTTTTACCGGCTAGCCGACAACATCGGGGGAGGGGGGGGGGTGCATCTCCCCCCCCCATACGTGACGCCCCTGTATGCTAGTGTTAAAGCACATCTGAAAAGACTTCGTAAAATTCAGGACACTCATACAACTCGAAAATGATCTCTTTTATGTTTAAGTTATTCTAAAAGCGAACTTCTCGACTCTCGTCTTCATTTGCTGTGCATAGCATCTTCTGTCGCGTAGAATCAAATTCTGCAAACCAGTTTTAAGTTGCAATTCTTCAGATGTAGCTCACTGTAGTTTTACCTGCTTTAGTTTTCGACAGGAAAGTACAGTGTGTCGAGTGACAAATAAAACGGTAGACGGTACTTTCATTATGAAACAAAAGTACATCAAATCACCCGGGAAAAAACACAACTCAAGTCTCGTCGGCGAACCGGCGTCTTTTCTATATCTGTAAACTCCTGTCAGGCCAAGACCAAAAGTTCGTTACGTCCGTAAATCCTGATTTTTTTTTTTTTAATGCACTGGCAAACCTGTTTTCCTCGTTTCGTTTCTGAGGAAGTGTGTTCTGAACGTGAAAATTACTTTTTTTGCTAATAGTTCGGAGCAAATCTACTTTCTTTTCTTTTCATTATTTTGTGACCTTTTCGATGGACAGAGCTTACGTCCATAAATCAGGACTTTTTCCTTTGATTGCACTTGCAAACTTCCTCGTTTTGTTTCTGAATAAGCGTGTCTTTTACGTGAAAATTACTTTTTTTGCTTTAATTCGGAACAAATCTACTTTGTTTCTACTTTTTTTTCTGTGGCCACTATTTTGTCACTTTTTTCGACGGTCAGATTTGTTATTTCAAAGCTATTTTTTTCCTTTTCAATGGGATCGCAAAAAGACCGTCTGCTCCTCGGCGTTTCACAAAATTTCGCCTCTGTGGCACATTTCATAGTATTCCCCATTTAGAGGAACGGTGTGTCATTTACTTGGCGATTAGGCTTGGAACTTTTTAGATTTGAAACACATTAAAGGCTGGCTAGAATCTTTCTAGACAAAGGCAGGTTAAGCAAAATTCGCCTGCGGCGCTTGCTTTTATTTGTCCAGGGTACAGGCGTTGAAAGCTTTCCTCTTATGCGAAAGTTGAAATGTAAAGCTGTGGCTATGAAGGTATGCATACACAAATTTTGATTACAAGGGTACATTCAGCTGATGCATTGCAGCTAGCTTTACACCGGGGCTCTATTATTTGTTGGTGGGGAATGTGCGTCATTGCCGTATAGTCGCAACAGTTCATTTTTGTTGGTACCTGCGAGTCGTATATTACTGAGTCGTTGAAATGAGGGGTCTCACCCTCCCTGGCCTGAGTGCTTCGGGCCACCCCTGCCGACTGGACTGTACAGAAGTTGACTTCTGACGTGAAAAAATAACCCGTTGTGCTGACGAGACTTGAACTCCCCGGTTGCGCCCGAAAGAGTTTGCAGAATTTGATTTCTTACCTATAAATAGAACCCGTCGTGCTGACGAGTCGTCCGACGCCCAGCGAAAGCACACAAAATTTTATTTCTTCTATGCATAAAAAGAACCCGACGTGCCTACGACAATACTGAGTCCCGACAAAAGCATGCACAATTCGATTTCTTCTGTGTTTTGCCCGACAAACATTTGCAGGAAAGAACCCGAGGTGCCGACGAGTCGACAGCGTCCGACAAAAGCATACAAATTGTATTTCTTCCGTATTCCTTATGCATAAAATTAACCCGATATGCTATAGAGAATACCGAGGCCTGACAAAAAGCATGCAGAACTGGATTTCTTCTGTGTTTTGCCCTACAAATGTCTTCAGGATTATATTTCTAGTGTATAAACAATCATAAAAAAATCTGTATCTTCTGTGTTTGCCGGCGCTCCGCGCCGACAAACAAGTGAACTTTCACCGAGCTTCGCCCGACGAAAGTACTTTCTCAAGAGTCCCCCCTCCCCCCCCCCCCCCCATAGTGACACCCCTGGGTCCTGGGCAATTGAAGATAACTTTGCACAAGGGTCAGAGGGCAAAAAAGTTGCAGTTATACGGGAATTCCTATAACGTCGAGGAAGGTACAAGAGAAATTTACATTATTTGAAATAGTAAGTCCTGTTACATTTTAAGTCTTTTCGTCCCAGAATACCAAAAATTCGGAAAACTTGCTGAGAGAGGGAGAACAAAAACTATTACATAAATTACCAAAGGCTTTTCTTCTATATACCTGACACTAACGGAATCGTGAACAGCCGAAATAGCGTTATCGCAGATTTTTTTTATAGAGACTGTGCTTTGATCATGCCAAGCTGTTTATTTAATCAGCGCTGCACACCCCTCCAATTATTTGGCAGTCCCAAGACAAAAAGATAGGATAGGTTGACTGACCTTCAAAAGAAAGACATTAAAAAAAATCAGCACAAAATAAATTTCCGTTTTCCACGTGTTTATCTCCCGGTCTTGTTGCATGATTCTTACGTTCATGTTTCATAACAGGTTCATGTATTTCACTTTCTAAGGAGGAACTGTTGAGATTACATTTGTGTTACCAGAGGAACTGCACGTCTGCACAAGACCCAGTGTTTCCACTTTTCTCTGGCGGAACGCACGAGAACTTGGCAGCAAAATCCTTCGACATTCTAGATTTTTTTTTTTTTTTTATCGAAAAACTCATAGAGGACCGGAGGTGCGTTTTGAACTGATCGGTTTGTACAACGACTGGGGAGCGGCACCTGAGACAGCTCGTCATTACAAAGCCAACGGAGTTAACTGGGTCGTCATCGGAGACGAAAACTACGGTAAGCGCTCTACGTAGACAGTTGAATGGGGTGTACTTTGAGCAACCTGTAGCAGACTTCACAATTTCCGCTATATTTAAAGGAAAAGAAAACTTGACTCAAATTTGACATATCAAGAATGTACCCTGAGTCGATCTTGAGAGTAAGACAAATTCTCGTTACGACCATTGCAGTTTCCGAGCAGTTTCCGGGAATTCGACTTTTGAGTTAGTAGAAAAAAAACAAAAGGTTTGTGTGCCGGGAGTAGGAATCGAACGCACCACCTCTTGACTACTGTCCCGATACTATGGCCGCAACACGGACAAAGGTGAACTTTTACATTCCAGAAGTGCATATTTACAGTGCATAAGGGTCAAGGGACTGTCAGCTAGCCTTAGGCAGGGGCGTCACTATGGGGGAGGAGGGGGGGACTCCCCCCAAAGGTCTTGAGAAAGTACTTTCGCCGGGTTAACAGTCACAAAATGTCTTAAAGGAAGGATAGATAGATAGATAGATCAGTGTATTTCAAAAGCCCACAGCAAACACAAAATAAATAAAATTGTGCATGCTTTTGTCAGGCGTCGGTCGACTCGTCGGCACATCGGGTTCTTTTTATACGCAAGAAATGAAATCCTACAAACATTTGTCGGGCAAAACGCTGAAGAAACCGAATTCTGCATGCTTTTGTCGTGCCTCGGTATTCTCGCCGGCACATCGTTTTTTTTTTTTCTACATAAGAAATTCAGAAGAAATATATTTTTTTTTTTTTTTTTCGGGCGGAATCAACAGGGACAAAAGGAATCCAGAAGAAATAAACTTTGTATGCTTTTGTCGGGCGTCGGTCAACTCGTCGGCACATCGGGTTCTACATATACTTAAGAAACAAAATTTTGCAAACCCTGTCGGGCGCACTCAGGAAGTTCAAGTCTCATCGGCACAAAGGGTTATTTTTACGCGTAAGAAATCTAGTTCTGTACAGTTTAGTCGAGCAAAACACAGAAAAAATCAAATTCTCTACGGTTTTGTCTGGCGTCGGTATTCTCGTCGGCACATTGGGTTCTTTTTACATGAAAAACAAAAAATCAAATTCTGTGAATTTTTATCGGGCGCATGCCGAAAGTTCAAGTCTCGTCGGTAAATCGGTTTTCTATTTACACGTAAAAAATATAGTTCTTTGCAGTCTTGCCGGGCAATACAAAGAAGAAATCGAATTTTGAATGCTTTTGTCTTGCGTCAGTATTTTTGTCTTTTTATGCGTAAGAAATCAAATTCTGCAAAGATTTGTAGGGCGAAAATTTTTCCGGAAAAATTACAGATATAACGAATTTTCGCGGGCGTTGCTTAGTCCAGCTGGGTTACACTCGTTGGAAGCTTCGCTTTTTAGCGAAAGTTGAAACGAAAAGCCGAATATGTGAATTTAAATATATGAATTTACATCAAAGGAACAACCTCAACTGATGCATTACAGTTAGTCTTACACAAAAGTTCGCCTGCTGCGCATTTTGTAGTATTCTCTATTTGGAAGAACGGTGTATCATTGTGTTGAGAGAGCAACACTTTGGTTTTGTCCTAGTTTTTTTTTTTTTTTTTTTTTTTTTTTTCTATGCCGCCGATCTCATTTTATTCCTGGTAACTGGAAAGGGTCTAACCTGTGTGGTTTTTACGGAAAGTGTGGACCTTAGGCCGGATTGATGAATATGACATTACATTTTGGAAAGCTCCGTAGAACTCTTGCCTGGGGCCAATAAGGATGGTTTTTGCTTGTCCTCGAGCCAGAGACTACGGTTTGCGAAGTGAAGTGGAGTTGTATAGCCTATGTCAGAGAGGACTATCTGAAGTTGTGTAGCGAACCTTTCGTTTAATCAAACCATGTTTCTGCTTTCGAGTGGAAAGCTCCGTTCTAGCACGCAAGCAGGCAGGCACCAGTTTCAAATTGAAGATGGACTAAAAACTATAAGTGTTAAATATATGCGGCAGTTACCCGGCCCCACAGCCAACATATCTTCTTTGAGTGATAAATAGAAAAATCTACAGAGACAAAAAAGTGGCTTTTTCCCACGGGTCCGAAAGTGCTGCCATCTATTGTTTCTATCCATGTCTGCGACGATTTCAGCTGAGTTTATAATTTTTTTTTTTTTTGCACTTGGGTTTGCGGTAGAGTAACGGTGTCAGATGTGCTTCTTAAACTTTAAAAGTTCTCTCACTGCTAAAGAAACTAGAGCTTATCCTTTGCTCCTTTCTAAGTCGTGACGTTCGAAAGTTGGCCTACGGCAAAAAAGTCAACTTTTGAAGTAAGACAGGTAGAATTTTTTTTTCGACGGCAATCGATAGCCATTGATGAGCTGATCAAAGTATATGTCATCCATTTTTTGGTACAAAAATTCCTTCATGAGATACACCAGTTTGAAAATTTCAAAGGGGTTGACAACTTCAGTAGTAAGGTACACTGAAACCAAAAATAGGCGATACCAGTTATGAGACATGTAGGGGACTTTTAAGCAACAGACGACTGTTAGCTCATAATCATATTCGGCAATGAGGGGTTTGCAGCTTTTGCTAGTTGGTGTAGGCCTACCTGTTATTTGTTTCCGGTGTATTTGATGGTAAGAACAATTTGGTTCCCACTGGTAAGATATGCAAGGGACTTGTAAGTAATAGTCGGCTGTTATGCTACACTCATCTTCTGCGATGGCGGGTTTGCAACATTTGCTAGCTGGTGTACACATTATTTGTTTTCGGTTAACTTAATGTATATCACGGGAGAGGGACTTGTAAGTAAGAATCGGTTTACGAGCCTACATATCTTCTTTGAGTGATAAATAGAAAAATCTACAGAAACAAAAAAGTGGTGTGCCATCTATTGTTTCTATCCATTTCTGTGCGCGATTTCAGCTGAGTTTATCGTTCGTTTTTTGCACTTGGGTTTGCGATAGAGAAATGGTATCACATATGCCTCTTAAACTTTAAAAGTTCTCTCATTGCTAAAGAAATTAGAGCTTATCCTTTGCTCCTTTCTAAGCGGTGACGTTAGAAAGTTGGCGTGCGGCAAAAAAGTCAACTTTTGAACTAAGACAGGTAGAATTTTTTTTCGACGGCAATCGATAGCCGTTGATGAGCTGATCAAAGTATATGGCATCCATATTTTAGTACAAAAAATCCTTCATGAGATACACCAGTTCGTAAATTTCAAGGGGTTGACAACTTCAGTAGTAAGATGCACACTGAAACCAAAAATAGGCGATACCAGTTGTGAGACATGTAGGGGACTTCTAAGCAACAGTCGACTGTTAGCTCATAATCATCTTCGGCGATGAGGGGTTTGCAGCTTTTGCTAGTTGGTGTACCTGTTATTTGTTTCCGGTGTATTCGATGGTCCAATGGCAAGATATGCAAGGGACTTGTAAGTAATAATCGGCTGTTATACTACAATTATCTTCAGCGATGGGGGGTTTGGAACTTTTGCTAGCTGGTGTACTTGCTAGTTGGTGTACCTGGTATTTGTTTCCGGTGTATTCGATGGTAAGAACAGTTTGGTTCCCAATGCTAAGACATGATAGGGACTTGTCAGTAATAATCCGCTGTTATGGTACACTCATCTTCAGCGATGAGGGGTTTGCAACTTTTGCTAGATGGTGTACCCAATATTTTTATCCGGTGAACTTCGATGTCTATCACGGAAGAAGGACTTGTAACTAAGAATCGGTTCACGAGGGGCTAGAAATTTGTGCAAACTGGTGCATATTGTATGCGATTTCTATAAATCTGACGGTAAGAAAGTTTGTATCGATCGTCCATCGCTGTAACCTAGGGGTACAAACGATAATGTATAACAATGAGGTAGTTCGTAATAACTAATAGTGTCATCTGTGGTATTATAATCCTGAAAAGTTACGGATAGCTTTACCAACTAGATTATATTAGATATTGTTCCAAGTTTTCATCCGTCACGATGTCTAGGATTGAAACGGATAAAGTTCAACTGACTGCAAAGTCAATGTAGTCCCTTTTTCCGACATTCATTGTTGCTGTTAGGGCAATCGATAGCCCTTGATGAGCTGATCAAAGTTTATGTCATCCATTTTTTGTAACAAAAATCCTTCATAAGATAAACCAGTTTGAAAGTTTCAAGGGGTTGACAACTTCAGTAGTAAGGTACACACTGAAACCAAAAATAGGCGATACCTGTTTGTTGTCAGTGATCCTGAAAAGTTACGGATAGCTTTATAATACCAACTAGATTATAAAAAATATTTTTCCAAGTTTTCATTGGTCACGATGTCTACGATTGAAAAGGATAAAGTTCAATTTAGTCCCTTCTTCCGATATTCTTTTGCTGTTGTTTTTTCAACGCTGAAGACTAGCTTTTGATCATTTGATTATTCTTTTTAGAACATACAGTTTTAAAAGCTTCAATAAGTTGACAACTTCAGCATTTAACCGACAGCGAAGGAAAAAAAACCAAAGTGTTGCTCTCGCAACACTTTAGTCGGCGAAGCCGGACAAAGGTTGCCGCAACACTTCACGTTTCCCAGGCAACGTAGGTCTAGTTTAGTTTTCGTTTTGGAATATAAATTCTTGGGGTTTGAAACACGTTAAAAGCCGGAAATTGTGCCGAAAATTCCGAAAAAAGCAGATTTAAAATTTTTCGCATGCGGCGTTTGGTTTATCGTTGTCTATGTACAGTCGTTAGAAGCACCGTTTTTAGCGAAAGCTAAAATCAAGAGCATGTGAACTTTAAATAACGAAATTAGTGATGACGAAAATAAGTGATGCATAACAGTTAATTTACACAAAATTTCGACTGCGGCGCATTTTGTAGTATTCTTTGATCGGAAGAACTGGGTTTCATTTAATTGGCGTTTTAGAATTGAAATGTGCAGGGGTCAGAAACACGTTAAAAGCTAGTACTAATTCTTCCGGAAAAAAGCCGATTTAAAAAATTGCCTGCGGCGCTTAGTTTAGCTTGTTCTTGGGACAGTCGTTGGAAGCTTTGCTTTTTAGCAAAAGCTAAAATGAAAAGCCAAGGATGTGTACTTTAATATACGAAATTACATGACAGAAATAATCTCTAGTTTGTTTTACCCCGGTTCTACTCTGTGCTGGCGGGGAATGTGCGCCGTTTGTCGCGTTTTGTCGGCACATTTTTGAGTCCGTCGGCACAAGCCGGACGTCCCCCCCCCCAAAGGTAAAAGGCTAGTGACGCCCCTGGGTTTGGGAAAACTAAGGAGGGGGTTCGAGATAACAAAGAAGGGGGGTCCTGTCGACAATAAGTCCCTGTATCTTTATCTAAGATCCCAGGTCGGTTTGATGGCGGAAAGTTGCGTAGTCAAGTTTTCTGTGCCTTTAAGTGAAGTAGTTTTCAACGGTTTTCGGTTCACTTGAAAACGGGAAACTTGAAATACGAGAACAAATGAAATAGCCTGCGTTACGCGATCAAAATATTATTTAGTAGGTTTCGAAATGTACACTTCCTGGCTACTCTCATGGGACTTCTGGATCAATTTGTCTAAGAATTCTGCAATATTTTTGCACAAGGAGGATTTCCTGCGACAGGTTTTTTCATAGGTATGATAAATATCAGAATCCTCAGACCAGTGGCAGGATGTTAAGAAAATCGCTGCAACAACTTACAGTTCATAATAGCTGATTTACTCAACCTTACGAAGAAAGTGCAGAAAATCCGACCGGGAAAAACGGAAATTATTGCTGCAATTCTCGGAACTTGAACAAATACATTATTACTAAAAGGTATGATTTCGAAAGCAGTGGCAAGAGGGTTGAATTGATGGGCTGACATTCCTTCCTGAGGAAGCACCCTCGAATTTTCGTCACTTTCTTCATATTCAAATTCTTATCATTCGTATTTGAGGCAGTTTCCATTTTCTCAATTTACTAAGGTGAATAATCTGCCAACTCAGCAAATCTTTTCCCTCAAAATTACAGGCGTGCAGAAGTTGAAGCTCGGCAAAGGTCGTACCTGTATTACTGTGTCACTTTACGCCTTGTTTAATTGAAAAGTCGACTTATTTTTATAACATGAATTCGAATACATTGGATTATGTTGACTCTTCTAAAGAGTTTGTATTTCTTTTGTTCACCTCGGGCTCCAGTAGTGACGTTCAAATGTGCTGCTTGCACGACAAGTCAAAATTCATACAGCCGCGACGAATTTGAATGTCGTCAAAAGCGTGGATTTCAATAGCCAACAGAGTGTAGCTTATGACCCCGTATAGAATATGATCAAGGCGAGAGATGAAGGCGTCTAAAGGACTGAAAGCAAAATATTTTAAAAACTTACAACGACGTAGAGAGAGGTAGGACAAGTCCGTAGGAATATGATCGTTTGATAAAAATCGATTATTCGGAAACAGCGTAATAAAGTAAAGTATTTTCATCAGGCCTTCGACCCTATTTAAGTGAATATATGATGAATAACTAGATTGTTGTATCTCAGCTCTTCGGTTAAACTTTAATCGTTTCATCCATTTCCATTTCATTCTATGTCAGTTTATCCACGGTAACGACACTGCACGTTTGTACTGGCCGTGTTTGTCTCTTTTCGAGGCAGAAAAGGCTCTCACTTATTGATTCCGACAATCTCACTGGTCCATAATATTTTGTATGCAAGTTTACGCGTTTTACAATGAAACCACGGAGGAAGAGCGAGGCTGAGGGCAGCAAAAACGGGTTTGTAACCTCTGAAAAACTGCAAGGACAGCTTCATGGGGTGCCACGTATGTTAGAATACTGGAGTAAAAGTCGGTACGCACCTACTGCGACTAGAAAATCTCCAATCTGGTTCCAAAGCAATGAAAGTTTTGCCGTGTATTTGGAGTAGAATGTGAAAGCCTTATGGTTCCATATTTTACCATCTCTCTGTCACAAGTGGTGATAACGAGACGATGGAGGACATGTGGGAACTAGTCCACGTATCCAATTAATGCAAAAAATGGATACGTCAGCTAAGATGCTTTGGCAGCGATAGTTAGTCCCTTCTTGGCAAGGGTCCTCGTGGCTGTTATTCTTCAGGGTTAAATACGTTACAGGTTTGTTCCTTCCCCGACGTTGACCCTGAAGACGTCGTAACTGACGTATCCGTATTATGCATTAAGTGAATATATGTTTCAAAGTCAGCTTGGTCTCGAGGAATATTTGAACTAGTCCGTTCGCAGCGCTGGACTGAGAGAAGCCGAATCGTCTAAGCCACCCTCATCAAAGTCGCCGGTTCAAATCAGTATCTGGTAAGACCATTAATGGCGTAATTTACGGAGGGGGGAAGGGACAAGGTAAGGCCCCCCCCCCCAAATCTTATCGGCCATCGATAAAAAAAACCCAACCTGAGTCGATCCGAAGCACAACGATTCTTCTTAAAAGCAGCCGATTTATTTCGTAAAATATCGAGTTTTTGCTAAAATAGTGGCATATTCATCAGAACATTAAAAAACAAAAAAAACGGTCGGTTTTTCGTATAAACAGTCGAATATGTTAAGGGCAGTCCGGTTTTCATCAAAAGAGTGTATTTTGTTTCTTTAAAACAGTTAAAGGAACAGCCAGCCGGTAAATACCTTGGGCCCCCAAACATTTGGCTAGAACGACTCTGATTACCTGTGAGGAAGTGGCAAACCCCGCACCATTCACCAGTGCCGTGTCATTTCTGGACGTCATTTCATAAGGAATAAATCGAGAAAAGGGAGTCAGTGAGTTGTGTATATATAAGTTTGTCAATAAAAATAACTTGAACTTGAACTTGAACTTGGTTAAGGATACTTACAAAATTGGTGAGGCCCAAGAGGACCTGGGAAGTGAGTTCCGACCAACAATCTGGCAGAACTCCAGATGGGAGATCCCAGCCTAAATTAGTGTCGGAACAGAGCGAATCAACAGCGGGCCTTCTTAGTCTCAAACGACCTCCTGTATCGAAAAGCTGTTTCGAGATTGGGTGGGGAGGAGGATTTGCAACTAGCGCTACACAAAAAAATGTCGGTCGAGTTCACGTTAAATCTGGCCAACGACAACCCCATGAGTGGCCACAAGGAGACTCACTGCGGCCCGTCTATTGTAGTAGTTCTTCTGGACCGAACTGAGAAAGGACGTGGCCCGATACATACAGACCTGCAATGAGTGCCAGTTAACTGCGAGGGAAAGATCGCCAATGGCGAACTATTCTTTTCATTAATGTCCCGTAGTTAAGCTAGAAGCGTAATTCCTCACTCGATCTAGTAACATAGACTTTCTTGGCCAGAGCTAAATTCTTGGTCTTGGTCTCAATACCAGGGCTAAAATCTTGGTCTTGGACTTAAGGCCAGTGCGAAAATCTTGGTCTTGGCCTTGGTCTTGACGTTTTGGTCTTGTTGACATCACTTGGAACTATAAAACACTTCACGATTTTGAACATGACGAAAGGCTACTGGCAGATTTCATTGGTCCCGGAGAGATGTGAACCATCCCTACTGCATTTGTCCCTCAACTGCGAAAGTGTCTGACACTGGAGTAGGAAATTCCAAAAACTTCACTTCAGTAATAATTAGAATAATATGTAACTGGCAGAATCACTACGCTATGTTAAGGTTGGGTGATCTTGATCTCGATCATGATAAGCAGACTTGTAAACAGTCCATCAGAATTTCTTAATCAGTGTAAGAACCCAGCTTACCCCATAATGCACGCTCCAGTGCATAGGGAACGTGGTACTGATTCTGTCAATAGAACTTCTTGAATCCTGTTTCAACATTGTTATGGTCACAGTAAAGATATGTAATTTTGTATGATGTTTTACTTTAGACGATTCGGTTTTTATAGCACTTGCCTTCCGGCGAAGCACCGGACTCAGGGTAAGGACGGCACTCCTTGTGTCAGTAGAGGGATGTCTGCAACGAGTTCTGCAACCTCTCTGACGAAAACTAAGACATTTGTCCGCAAAAACCTATGACAGTCTGGCTCATTTAGGAAAACCTAGTTTTGTAATTTTAAACGCGTTTTTAAGTGACCGGTTTTTACAGCTGAACCGGTAGCGGATTTCATAATTTCCGTTTGCAAGTCACGGAGATTTAATCATTTTCCGATTCAGGTGAAAACGGAACGAGTGACATTCTGAGAAAAAATGAAAAAGCCCTCGGACTTGAAATAAAAAATAAACCAATTGGTTTATTTCAAGAAGTTCTATTGACAGAATCAGTACCACGTTCCCTATGCACTGGAGCGTGCATTATGGGGTAAGCTGGGTTCTTACAGTGATTAAGAAATTCTGATGGACTGTTCACAAGTCTGCTTATCATGATCGAGATCATGATCACCCAACCTTAACATAGCGTAGTGATTCTGCCAGTTACATATTATTCTAAATTGGTGGGACTCGTAAGAAGTGCTATATGAGCTCATAGCTCTTGTTAAGTTAAGGAGATTTGGTCGTTTTTCGATTCAGTTCAAACAAAACGAGTGATAATCCGAGAAAAAATGAAAAAGCCCTCGGACTTGAAATAAAAAATAAGCCAATTGAGATCCAAACTAAACTTCCAGTCTGCTCTTGTAAGACTTCTGGCTCACTTTGTCGCATAGCTCTGCAATATTTTTAGCACAGGTGGGATTGCTTGCAAAGTTTTTTGTCATAACTATGAAAAATAATAAAATTCTACGATCAGTGGCAGGACGCTGGAAAAAAACTTGGAAGAACGTACAGTTTAGAATATTTGAGATTTTCTCAACTTTAAGAGGAAAGTGCAGAAAAACCGGCCTGGAAAAAAACTGATTGAAATGGGAAGTTATTGGTGCATTTTCGAAGCTTAGCAAAACTACAAAGGGTATGTACAGTATTGTTTGAAAGGGACGATTTCGAAAGCAGTGGCAAAATGGTGGGAAAACGATCGATTTACGAAAGTCTACAACATTTCCTGAGGAAGCACCCTCACTTTTCTTCACCCTTCTTTCTAAATAAACAAATCCTAGAGTTGTCAAACATTTCATAGACAAATGTTAGCTTCTTACTAAATTAGTGTTAGAGGCAGTTTCTATTTTTTCAGTTTACTCAGGAGAATTGCTCTGCTAATTCAGCCCTTTCTTTTTACGATAATTACACACATCTAACGTCACTACAAGCGTGGTCAGAAGTTAAACATTTTTTTCCAAAGTTCATCGTCAGTTGATGTCTCCTGTCCGCAATGGTAGGCAACTGAAGATGACCAGTGCATCCTCATAGGAAACATAATCCGGACCAAGCATCACTTTGCACGACGTCTTTTGGATAGTCTTTCTGTCTGTTCAACTATCAGTCCGGGATGCCATACAGGACACGCATATTTCACGCAGGGACGAATGGATGTACAGTAGATTGTTTTTAAAACTCGAGGAGGGATAACAAATCGGCGAAGGACTGCAAAAGACTTGAACAGTGGGTCAGATCTTGCAATGATGGATCAACATGTGTTCTCCACTTCTAGTCATGATCTATTTTCACCCCAAGAAGTTTAACAGAGGATTCTATTTCCAGACCAATTTCTTAAACAGCCGGCAATTCCCGTTTTAAGAATGAGACCCTCATCACCATGTTTGTCAGTATACTAACGGACAACTTAACTTCATCCAAATCCTTTTTCAAAAGTTCGAAGAGAAGATAGGGAAATCTCAGTAGGGGTCATAGGAAACGTCCGGAGGGATAATGTCGATAGGTCGTCAGCAAACTTAAAACGATTTAAAACATGGGTCAAAACGCGGTTAACAAGTGAGCAAGCGCTTAGACGTGGAGTGTGAAAGTAAAATGTTTATCACATATTATATATAAACAGCTTTAGAACCAAGACGTCTCACATCCTCAATAACCAAACAAGTATTGAAATAACATACCCGATGAAAACTTTATCTCAAAATAGTACTATGAAGTAGTACTAAAAGTAGCATGCAGTATTAAATGATGCTACTAAATGCTACTATTTCCAAGACTGGATGCTACTATCGCAAGACAGGATACTACTGGAAAGATTGGACCAGTCTGAGGCACATTAAATGATAGTATTATTTGCTATTACATAGCATACATGCAACTTTTTCGTACTACTACCATACTACTACGCAGGCTAAAAAAATTTCATCGGGTAATTTGTAATCATCCCACTTTAAAAGCTGCAATTATGAATCCAAATAAATGTTGAAGATCTTACATGAACAGCTCGAGTTCTGCCAGCCACACTGGCAGAAGTTTCACAACAGATTGCGCATAACACTTTCAAGAATAACACCTTTTCACTTAGAAATAAAGTGTTGTGACCAATTAAGATTATACTATTTCGTGGCTAGATCTCCAACAACGCCTTCAATAGCCTTGACCGAATTCGTGATAACTACCGAGTACTGGCAATTATACCGTATCCCGATCGTTATACAGAAGAGGTTTATACAGATAGCCTATTTAGGATTCTGTATAACTACCGAATCCCCGTAAATCGAAAAAATACCGAAGAATTTTAGTAAAATTTCGGACCTAATTATACCGAATCTCAAAAAGGTGGGGGGGGGGTGCTGCACCCCCCCCCCCCTCTTGCGACGCCCCTGGTTGTTGGAGATCTAGGCATGAAATAGTGTACACTTAATTGGTCATAAAACTTTATTTCTAAGTGAAAAGGTGTTATTCTTGAAAGTGTTATACGCTATCTGTTATGAAACTTCTGACAGGGCAGTCCGACCCTTATAACCTCTTTTCCATTAGCAAGGTAATAACAAGTGCAATAAACCAAACCGTAGCACTCTAATACCCCCTTTGTCACAATTCATATTGCAAAACAGTCCAGTTTCCAACTGTTCATTGAAGATGTACCTCGCATCGTCTTCTTTGTAGCTGTTTAACCCTCATTCATAGACATATCTCCCCAAATGTACAAGAGGACTTGAGACCTGTCATAGGCAAACTTAACTCATAGGAAATCTGTGCCCAGCTGCCCATGAACGGGAGGGGAGGTGGGTCGGGACCCATCAAAAAATGCGTATTTACACCTCTTTTCCCTCAATTATACCAGCTTCCAGTTTGATTCCAGTCACGGGTCAAAAACTTTTTTCATGGGCAATTTCGGTTAACTTGACCATGAACGGGGAGGGTGGGCAGAGGCGTTACTAGCCAAAATGTTTGGGGGGGGGGACGAGGCATTTACCGACTGCTGGTAATTTTTACCGACTTTTTCTGCAGAAAAAACGACTGTTTTCAACAACAAAAATGAAATTTTCGAAAAAAATTCGACTGATTTTCGGAAAAACTGACTATTTTGACGAAAAATCGACCTTTTTCAGCTTCCCCCCCTCCCCCCCAGTCGTGACGCCCCTGGGTGGGGGTGGGGGGTCAACTCCATATATATATCCTCCAACCCCTTGGATCCAAAGAAAAAATGACTTTCATCACCTTATCTCCATTTATTGTCAAGTTAAACACATTAAAAATGGGCAATCTGGGTCCAATTGACCCTGGACCAAGTGGGGGTTGGGTTTGCGACCCGCAACAAGTAAAATGATACCCCAACGCTCACAAAACTACCAAGTTTCAACTTGATACCTGTTTATTCCTCTCACGGGTAACGAACTTTACTCCTGGTCAATCTGGGCCCAGTTGCCCATGAACTGGGTGAATGATAAAGATACAACTTCAAAAGCAATTTCCAGCCCGAGGATCTACAAGTACAAGGAATTTCATCGTCCCGTGTCCAGTTCTAGTCAAGCTATGAACATTAATCACTGGGCCAGGGGCGTCACTAGCGAGAATCCGAGGGGGGAAGGGGGTGGCTGGGCGCCTGCCAGCGCCCAGCCGCCCATTTCAGCTTTTCTTCTGTTTTAGTTAATTTATGATAAACATGAACGAGGATATATGCCACCTTTTGTGTGATTGTAGAGAGTTACGGGGGTATTCAGAAAGTATTCAGTGTAAATTAAAAATATTAAGAGTGTGTTAGTGTGTATATGCGCATGTAAGATTATTTACTTTTTGTTTCGTTTTGTTGCATGATGGCCGGATGGCTTTAATGTGCAAATAAATCATTCATTTATTCACTCATTCATATTGTCGTATATTGTCATAACAATACCGGACGAGAACACATATACAATTCAAGTCAGTTATACATGTTGAAAGAAAGAGAACAAGATTAAAGGTAAAAGAGAACATGAGAGATCAAGTCTGTACTCGACGCGGCGTTACATTCTTCCATGTATCACACAGCTGTTCCAGGTCCACCTCGCCAGAGAAAACTTTTTCGGTTGAAGTGACGAGCAGATAGTCAAAACGTTCGTCAGCCATTCTGGCACGTAAGTTCGTCGTCACATTTTTCAGCTTGTTGAAGCTTCTTTCTGCTCCAGCAGCACTTACTGGGTTCGTCAGAAACACCTGGTAGCACTTCCAGACCAAAGGAAATGCGATTTTTAGCACATCGGATTTCCGGTTCTCCGTCCACCTCCCCCGCAAGTTACCGGATCTGGTATGAACTTGAAGCGAGACTTTTGAAATACGAGTTTCTTCCAAAAATTAAGTTTCATAAAGATCACAATCCGATCATTCGTTTGAAAGTTGGGCACATTCAAACGAGCATTCAAAATTTCGAATTCCTCCTACACCACTCTCCCCATCACTGTCGGATCGGGGAGTGAATATTGTCTAGTCCCTGATTCGCTTACCAAGGTTCATCGTCCTTGCACATCTGGAAGTACCTTAACTGGGCTTCAACGGAATTCACGACCTCACTTGTCCAGAAAACAATAAAATAGCGTTAACTTGCTTTTAAGCAGTTGAGTGCTGCTGTAAAACTAGTGAGTTTACTGAACTTACTTACGTTTGAAGCTTTCTTCCCTTGACCACTTATTACACGTTGTTCCGAAAAATGTGCATAAGAATATCACCGAGGAACATAATCAGAATCAATGCAAAATGGATTTAGGAAATAATTGGTATAATTGCCAGTATTCGGTAGTTATCACGAATTCGGTGAAGGTAAAATTCTGTAAAACTAGTGAGTTTACTGAACTTACTTACATTTGAAGCTTTCTTCCCTTGACCACTTATTACACGTTGTTCCGAAAAATGTGCATAAGAATATCACCGCGGAACATAATCAGAATCAATGCAAAATGGATTTAGGAAATCGCAACGATTCCAAGCATAAACTTTGGGAAGAACACTTATCGAAACGATCTATTTGCATCGCTTCCCAAGACGCGAATGAACACGAAGTTCAAACTAATTTAGCGATCAGTGTTAGAAATGTGTTTCGTCGGCGGATGATTGCACAGCGAATACTACTGAGTAGTTATTCGTATGTACTTGTTGTAGTTAGAGTCAGAAAGTATTGCAGTTTATTAAAGGCGAGGAGTAGTTCTATCTCCAAGCTCTAGCGCACTGCCTTTGAGCGCCCAAATCAGCTTATTTGAGCTCCCAGATCAGCTTAATTTGTGTGTCTGAGCGCCCGATTCAACCTATTTATTTATACCTGGCGCTCTCCGAGCGCCCGTTTTACCTTTTTCCTTTCGTCGAGGGGGGTTGGTACCCCCCCCCCCCCCGCCCCGTAGCGACACCTCTGCACTGGGCAATCTGAGCCCATTTGCCCCTGAACCGGGTTAGGTCGGGGGTAGGATATCTAAAAAGCTGGAAATGTTGTCGTGACTTAACATAAAATACTGAGTCCTACCCGTTAAAAAAAACTAGCAACTAGCCGAACAACGAACTCACGAGCCCCCATTGCTCTGGCTTCGTCAACTGCAATTTGACGATTAAGGCTGTCGAATACCTTAATAATATCATCCGAAATAATTTCAGCATACGAATTATCATTCTCTAGATGTTTCGTGACTGCACTAAATAATGGGTTGTGCTATGACCTTGTCGAAACCCAAACTGCGCAAGGTACAACTTATCTTCCACATCACTGGGAAGGGACTCCAAAATAAACCTTTCCAACACTTTCGAGAGTACTTGCATCTTTGAAATCGGCCTGAGATCGTGCACGGTCTTAACATTTCGCGTGTTGGGTATTAGAGTAATAAAAACCTTTTTGAAACGATTTCGAAAAACACCGTCTAAAAAAAATTGATTAAAAACTGCGGTACAAATAAGAGTCAGTTCACTTTCACACTCAACAAATAGCTTGATCGGTATCTCGCCCGGATAGTTACTTTTACTAGTATCAAGTTTTTGTAATTTTTCAAATACTGCGTTTGGATCAATCACAGGAATATCTGAACTGGGGGCCTTGTCAGGCAGTTGACTTAAAGGGGGGGGGGATGCACTCTGCAATTGTTGCAAAGTGGTCATTTATAATGTTTGCGCTAAGGGGGTTGCCCTCGCTGTCATAAACACTTAAGGGCTTTTTGTCCTTCCCCATCATTTGTTGTATCTTTGTATGAAAATTTCTTGGGTTTGTTTTGGGATCCCAAAACGGAAGTGGATGGATACCTATGACATCGCAAAAGTTGTCCGTCTGTCCGTCCGTCCGTCTGTCCGTCTGTGCGCGCTCTAACTCTCGAAGGGAATGAGATATTTTGATGAAACTTGGTGTAAAGATTCGTTGGGTCAAGGGTAAGGTCAAGTTCGTAGATGGGCTCTGTTGCCGTACATTTAGGGGTGGGAGAGGGGGTTCAAATTACGGGACAAACAAAATATTTTTGAATATCTAATTTGATAGTCGATTATGGTATAAGAAGACACGCTGAGTAGGGATCGACTAAAACCAGGAAGGGAAGGGAACGCGAGAAAAGCAGTAAGGCATACTAAAACCAGGAAGTGCATACTAAAACGAGGAACGGCATCCTAAAACCAGGAAGGATGTCGCCAGAATTCACAGCACTGTTCCCTTCCTCTATTTAGTATTATTTGAGGGGGCAACAACTTTTCAAATTCAAAGTTCACCATCCCTTCGTCATTTTAGTTGCCGACCGGGAGTTTTTTTTTTTTTGGGGGGGGGGGTCCGGATTTCTACCGATCTCGTGAGTTCGGCTTAATTCCTGATGTGCTAGGACGATGAAACTTGGCAGATAAGTCAGGGATCCGAACAGATTGACTTTAGAATAGTCGTTTCTCCGATCCGACCATCGTGGGGGGAGTGGGAAGATGGGGAGTCCTGAATCTAGTGGCAATCCTAACTTTTGAACGGCTGATCGGATTTGAATGAAACTTGTAGGGTGGAAAGAGCTATCGCCTCAGATGTCCAGTGTCAAGTCAGGGTCGGGTCCGAAACCCTGTGGGAGGATGGGGGGGATTGGAAAACTCAGGAAACGCTTAAAGCAGAGGGATTGGGACTGAACCGAATGGAGAGAACAAGCATTAGGCCTAAATACGAAGTCAATGGTTTCGGGCTCTGCGGGGGGAGTTGGAGAGGATTTCCTGGAATTCCGATAGTCGCGAGTTAGAATAGTTCCAGATGTACTAAGACAATAAAACTTTGCAGGCATATTAGTGACCCGATTTAACTGACTTAAGAACCTGACACAACATAACCCCGGAAACTTCCGTTCTTTGATCCGAGCATTTTTGGTGGAGCGAGGGAAGGAAAATATGGAAATTGACTTCTGCAAATTGCGAACGAGTGGTCTGATTCGAGTGAAACTTAATGGGTGATAGGAATCGATGACCTAGACATGTAATTCATGCGTCCAAACTATATGCGACCACGGCTGGGGGAATTGGGGGGGGGGTGGCTGGGGGTGGCGGAAACTTTTAACATGCACAAAAACCGAACGGATGGACCGAATGAGATGCAAGTTCGACAGTGCGGTGGGGGTGGGGGGGGTCCAGAATTTTCCAAAAATGCTCAGATTCGAGTGGAACTTGATAGATGGTATAAAAGAAGAGGCTTTAGATGATCCATTTTTTAGTCAAAACCAGATTTGACCACGGTAGGGGGAGATGGAGGTAGTACTGGAAATGGTGTAGCACGTCTAGGGATATTAGCCTGAAACTTAGAAGTTTCAACAGTCGAATAATGCGCATTTGCTACAGATAATCCGAGACGATTCCAGAACTGGTCAGAATTGAGTGAAACTGAACTATTTGTCTTTCCGAACCGCATTTTTGGATGGCGGGTGTATTTTGTGACGTTCTCATCTACTATCTTGTACTGCCTACCCGTAACAAGTGCCATATTTATTTATTATTTTATTTATTTTTATAACCCGCTGAAAAGACAGAATAGCGGAGTACAAACAAGGAAAAACAACACAAAACACTAAAATACACTAAAATTCACTTTAGAAGAAGGGACAAGCCGTGATGTGCGGGGAAGCTGAGATGGGACGTTGTGGACAATTTTTTACTTATGGCCGAAAGTTTCAGCGATATATCCGGAAGCTTGTAACACGAAATCAGATGTCTGTTTTTATATCAGGGGGTAGGAAAAGGAGGAATTTTGCATATCGGTAATAACAAGAACGGAGGGAATGAAGATCTTTTTTCTTTAAAACTGAAGAGAAGCCAGAAAGAAATAAGATAGAAATGATAGAATGGTCAGTAAAACTGCTGTAAAGTTTACGAAGGGCTTTTTTATTGTATTTCCCACGATTAGCAACGATCTTCGAGTATGATACTTGAATCTTTCAAGTATGAGTTCGTAGCTCTTGTTTTTTTGTTTTTTCCTTTTTTTCCTGGGCCGCAGATTCCATTTTATTCCTGGGAACTGGTAAGGGTCTAACCTTTGCTGTTTTTACGGAAATTGTGGACCATAGGCCGGATTGATGAATATGACATTACATTTTGGAAAGCTCCGTAGAACTCTTGCCTGGGGCTAAAATGGATGGTTTTTGCATGTCCTCGAGCCAGAGCCTACGGTGTGAGAAGGGAAGTGGAGTTATGTAGCCAATGTCAGAGAAGACTATCTGAAGTGGTGTGGCGAACCTTTCGTTTCATCAAACCATGTTTCTGCTTTCGAGTGGAAAGCTCCGTTCTAGCACGCAAGCAGGCAGGCAACATTTTCAAATTGAAGATGGACTAAAATCTTTAAGTGTTAAATATATGCGGCAGTTACCCGGCCCCACAGCCAACATATCTTCGTTGAGTGATAAATAGAAAAATCTATAGAAACAAAAAAGTGGCTTTTCCCACGGGTCCGAAAGTGCTGCCATCTATTGTTTCTATCCATGTCTGTTCGCGATTTCAGCTGAGTTTATCATTCGTTTTTTTGCACTTGGGTTTGCGGTAGAGAAATGGTATGAGATGTGCCTCTTACACTTTAAAAGTTTTCTCATTGCTAAAGAAACTAGAGCTTATCCTTTGCTACTTTCTAAGTGGTGACGTTAGAGAGTTGGCCTACGGCAAAACAGCCAACTTTTGAACTAAGACAGGTGAACATTTTTTGTTTACGGCAATCAATAGCCGTTGATGAGCTGATCAAAGTTTATGACATCCATTTTTTGGTACAAAAATTCCTTCATAAGATACACCAGTCTGAAAATTTCAAGGGGTTGACAACTTCAGTAGTAAGGTACAAACTGAAACCGAAAATAGGCGATACTAGTCGTGAGACATGTAAGGGACTTGTAAGCAACAGGCGACTGTTAGCTCATAATCATAATCGGCAATGAGGGGTTTGCAGATTTTGCTAGTTAGTGTACCTGTTATTTGTTTCCGGTGTATTCAATGGTAAGAACAATGGTTCTGAATTGTTAGACATCCAAGGGACTTGTAAGTAATAATCGGCTGTTTGCTACAATCATCTTCAGCGAAGAGGGGTTTGCAACTTTTGCTAGATGGTGTATCCATTATTTGTTTTCGGTGAACTTGATGTCTATCACGGGAGAGGGACTTCTAAGAAGAAGTTGGTTCTCGAGAGCCTAGAAATTCTTGCAAATTGGTACACATTGTATTCGATTTCTATTCTGACGATAAGAAAGTTTGTGTCGATGGTCTACCGCTGTAACCTAGGTTAACTGTTTACGCAACGGATACAAACGACAATGTAAAACAGTAAGGTAGTTTCATAATAATTAATACTGTCATCTATGGTATTTTTATACTGAAAAGTTACGGGTAGCTTTATAATACCAACTAGATTATATAAGATATTGTTCTGTTTTCATCGGTCACAACGTCTACGGTTGAAAAGGAGAAATTTCAACTGACTGCAAAGTCAATTTAGTCCCTTCTTCCGGTATTATTTTGTTGTTGTTTTTACAACGCTGAAGAACAGCTTTTGATCATGTGACTATTTTTGTTACAACATCCCGTTTAAAAAGCTTCGATAAGTAGCTTTAACCGATAGCGAAGAAATAAAACCAGTTTGAAAGTTTCAAGGGGTTGACAACTTCAGTAGTAAGGTACACACCCTAAACCAAAAATAGGCGATACCAGTTGTGAGACGTGTAGGGGACTTGTATGCAACAGTCAACTGTTAGCTCATTATCATCTTCGGCAATGAGGAGTTTGCAGCTTTTGCTAGCTGGTCTACCTTTTAAATGATTCCGGTGTATTCGATGGTAAGAATAATTTGGTTCCGAATTGTAAGACATGCAAGGGACTTGTAAGAATAATCGGCTGTTACGCTACAATCATCTTCAGAGATTACAACTTTTGCTAGCTGGTGTACCCATTATTTTTATTCGATGAACTTGATGTCTATCACGGGAGAGGGACTTGTAAGTAAGAATTGGTTTAGGAGGGGCCAGAACTTTCGCAAATTGGTGCACATAGTATTCGATTTCTATAAGTCTGACGGTAAGAAAGTTTGTATCGATGGTCTATCGCTGTAACCTAGGATTAACTGTTTACGCAACGGGTACAAACGATAATATAAAACAATGAGGTAACTTCGTAATAATTAATAGTGTCATCTATGGTATTTTAATCCTAAAATTTTACAGATAGCTTTATAATACGAACTGGATTATATAAGATATTGTTCCAAGTTTTCACCCGTCACGATGTCTACAATTGAAAAGGATAAAGTTGAACTGACTGCAAAGTCAATATAGTCCCTTCTTCCGATATTCTTTTGTTGTTGTTGTTAAACGCTGAACAATAGCTTTTGATCATGTGATGATTCTTTCTAGAACATACCGTTTTTAAAGCTTCGATAAGTTGACGAATTCAGTATTTAACCGACAGCGAAGAAACAAAACCAAAGTGGTTGCCGTAAAACTTCACGTTGCCCAGGCAACGTAGGTCTCTTCTTGGTTTAAACTGATACAAAAATAACGCATATCCAGGGTTGCCACTTGACGTTTTGTCCAATGTTGATCGCTGCACTAAAGTAATTCGAACTGTCTAGACCACCCCCATCCATGTCGACAACTCAAACCAGTAGGGGAGACTGGGGCGAGTCCAGACAACGAACTCTTAGGCCAAACGCCTTTGACTATTTCCACCATAAAATTGTCAAAAGATGATATGATAGTAGCGCACTATCGGCGGCAAGCCCTAACGTCATAGTCCAAACATCGTGGAAAAAAAAGAGCTAGAAGATCATATGAAACTTGCAAAGTTTGACGAGAGGATGAAAGTAGGAATTTAACCAATTCATGGGTTTGTTGTCATAATTTTTTAAACAAAATCCTCGAGATAAAAATCGTCACGGGCCCTTTGAACTCAAGAGAATGTATTGTTGTGTAAACAAGTATTTTTTGTCCGTAACGGTCAAGATGCGTACTTTAAGGGGTGGTTGAATCTGGGAACTGACAATATCGAAGCCAATGTCGTCGAGTCTCTAATGCTCCTTTTCATTGTCCTGGCACATCTGGAAGTACCTTAACTTGCTATCACGGGAATTCCAGACCCCCCCCCTCCAACTGCCCCAAAAGTACCCGAATCCGGTCCGGTTCTGTCACTGATGTACCTAGGACATGTACTTTTTCTTCCAAACCAATTTGATCCCGATCGCTCTACTCTAAGCGTGTCACAAGATTTCCGATTCTCCCGTCCGACCCCTCCCACATTCATCTGATCTGGTCCCGATTTGAAATGGGACATCTGAGACACGAGATCTTTCGAAATACCAAGTTTATTAAGATCCGATCTCCCGTTCGAAAGTCATATATACCTCAAGATTCAGGATTCCACCTCCCCCACGATGGTCGGATCGGGAAATTTCCCATTTCCAAGTTAATCTGGTCGGGTTCGTGATATGCCTGCCAAGTTTCATTGTCCTAGCCCACCTGGAAGTAACTCAACTCCGGATCACCATAATTCGGGACCCCCCCCCCCTCCAACTCCCCCAGCAGTGCGCGAATCCGGTCCAGTTCTATCAATGGTGTCTTCTTGACCGTAACGGACACAAAATACTTTTAAACATACATTCTCATGATCCCCATGAGCCCATGATCATTTTTGTCTCGAGCGATTTGCTTAGAAATGAATTTCTAGCACCCTTAAAGTGTGCATCTTAACCGAAAAATGAAAAAAAACACACACTATGATCAAACGATATTCATGATCCCTTAGGGCCCAAGCATTTTTGTTTCAAGGGTTTTCCTTGCAGGTGAATTCCTTAAAGTACAAAAAATATTTATTCAAACAATGTTTCAAAGTCAGCTTGGGCTCAAAGAATATTTACAAAAAATACTTTTGAACAAAATATACATTTTAATGACGAACCTATCATAATTTTTGCCTCAATTGTTTTGCCTTACAGACGATTTTTTAGCGCCCTGGAACTGCGCATCATCGCAACCAAGCGCAAAAATAAAATGTTTTTTAACACAACAATACATTCTCTTCATTTCAATGGGCCCATGATGATTTTTATCTCGAGGGTTTTGTTTAAAAGTTATCACAACAAACCCATGAATTGGCAAATTCCTACTTTCATCCTCGCACTAAGCTTTGCAAGTACCATATGTACCGTGTTCTTCAAAACTGTGCCAACTGAATTTTGTTTGAAAACTGAGTTAACTATACCATTGGAAAGACCATAGCTGATTTGGTATTCTGTTAAATTGTGCTGTGTTAGATGAAGAAATCAGCACCATCTAACAGGTGAATTAGTTTTAACTTTCTGAGTTCCTACTTTCTTCATGCAGATGGCATAAACAAAACTGGGCCCAAAAATTATGAAAATGTAGTTAGCACAGTTTTGAAGAACACGGTACATATGAGCTTCCAGTTTGTGTTTGTTTTTGTCCGCGATGGTTGGACCATGACGTTAGGACTTGCCGCCAAATATTCGTTACTGTCATACCATCTTTTGACAATTTTATGGTGGAAAAAGTCACAGGCGTTTGGTGCAAGAGCTCGATGTCTGGACTCGCCCCTGTCCGGTTTCACCCCAGTCTCTCCTACTAGTTTGAGCTGTCGACGTGGATGGGGGTGGTCTAGACAGTTCGCCTTATTTTAGTGCAGCGACCCAAGTGGACTATTTCCCGCATGTCCGCCCTACTCTCATTGTCGACACTTTCGACAGAGAGGTAGTAAAGTATAGAGTCGTACGGTGCTGATCAGAACAAAATAGCTTTCACCTCCTACTTAATACGTGGCAATCCTCCATTGCTTTAGACCCAGATTGCAGATTTCATAGTCGCAGTAATTAGCTGACAGTTTATGTTCCAGTATTCTAACATACGTGACTCCATTGAAACCTTGCTTGACATGTCGGAGCTTGTTCATACCCGTCCCTTCTGTTTTCGGCTGCGCCCGGCACATGTGGTTTCAGTGAGAAAGGCGTTTCCGGAAGCAAAAAGCCTGGTCTACCTCGAAAGAGCAAAACACTGCAAATGGAAAAATGATGAATGTAGCGTTTACAGGGTCGATCCTGTCGATTAGAAAGGAATTCCGGTTGACTCGAAAGGATTCAGTTCGTGAAAACGACTAGAAAAAAATCTAGCTGGACGAGAATCCTTTCATGATCAAAGGAATTCCGGTCTACTTGAGAGGGATCTCGTCGGCAGCGCTGGTAAAAGGATATAAAAAAAAGGCTAGCTAGCTTTTGAGAGTAGTTGTCATCAGTACTGATTTGGTGAATGCTATCGAAACTTTTTTTATTGGCTAAATAGTGAATTTGTTTTTGTCAAATTTTCTGGTTTGAAGAATTTATTTTTTTCCCTCTCCGTGGATTCTCTTCAGGTTTCCCTGTACTTGCAAACGCTGCATGAGTGTAGTATCGTTGCAGTTGAACTCCCGAAAATGAAAATGGATGGAATGATTAAGGACGTAGAGCAAGGCCGTATCCAGGGGGGGGGGGGTCGAAACCGCCCCCGAAACATACAAAAATACTCATTTTTATAGGCTTTTCCCTCTGATCTATGTCTTTTTTGTACTATTTTGTGCGACCCGCAGGCTAACCCCCCCCCTCCCAAAATAAATTCCTGGATACGGGCCTGACGTAGAGCTACAGCGGGTGTGCATAGACACGAAGCTGCGTAGACACGTCAGTAAGCTGACAAAATCAGACGCTACATAAACAAGAGCTGAAAGCTCATATGGCACTTGTAAGAACAGTTAGCATGTTTGTCAGATACGGTTTGCAGTTTTCAAGGCTGGATCTCTCTCCCGATATTCATTTCATCAGAAAATGGGCTTGATCTAGTAAATCTGAAATGGTTATACCACTCATTGACAACTGTATCTTCCTCCAACGATGATCGGATCGGGAGAGGGACTATATTTTCAAGCCAATCTAATAGAGTTCCTAACATGCCTGCAAAGTTTCACGGTCATAGCACATCTGGAAGTACCCTAACTCGTGATCATCGGAATTAGGGAAAACCTCCTCCAACTCCCCCCACTGTGACACGATCGGTCCTGTTTTGTCAATAATAATAATAATAATAATAATAATATATTTGCAAATTGAATGTCAGGCCGTTAAGCCTCCACAATGTATCTATGGCTTATGCTTGTTCTTCCCTCCAAGTCCCATCCCGATCTCTCGCCTCTATGCGCTTCAAGAGAGCCTTCAGCTCCTCCCGATGTTATCAGATCCGCTCCAGACTTGAAATTGATCATCTGAGTCACTTGTTCTTGACAGTAGAAAGCGGAAAGCTTGAGGACAGGACTGATAGAGAAAACTGGTGAACTGGTTTAGTTGTGAACTGGTTGGTGATCCTTGGTTTAGCAGTAAGAAGGAGTTAAAAGGGCGATTTTCCTTCAAGACAGTCGGTTTTTCTTGAAATCAGTCGATTTTTTTCAAAACCAGTGTTTCTTCCGGCAAAAATAGTCGGTACATCGACAGGCCATTTGGTAAATACCTTCCCCCCCCCTCAATATTTTTTGTTTGCTAGTAACACTCTAATCCTGAATATCGTCAAGTGAGATTGAAAACCGTAATACTTGAAAACCGTCCTCAGAGTCACCAAGGGTCAAATCCCCAAAGATTTATAATCGTCATCGGTCAACAATATGAAAACACGCACCAATATTGTTTTTTTTTGTAATCCCGAAACGTAAGTGACGTGTTACCTTTGACTTTTTTCTCGCCGGACAGTTAGTTCGTTCGGAATCTGGTGAAAACTGGAAAATTTAAGTAAAAGTTTCATTTGAAGTTGATTCAATTTTAGATCTCTAGGTAAGAAGACATGCTGAACCCGTATAAAAGTGCGAACACACGATCAGGGTCGGGCGCTCCCGGTCTGGAATTCCTGACCGGATTTTTGCCACCATCATCACTTCCATAAGGAAAAGTTGGAAAAATTTAAACTTTTCCATATGGAAGTGATGATGGTGCTGAGAATCCGGGCAGGAATTCGATTCTGGGAGCTCCTGACCCTGATCGTGGGTTCGCACTATAAGACTATCGTGTTCTACCCGGACAAGTAGTTTGCCCGAAATCCGGCCGAAACCTGAAAATCTTAAAAAGTTTTATCTGAAGTTGATTAGAGATTCGATGTAGTTGTAAGGAGGCAAGCTGAACGCGTATGTGAAGCTTATTTGCTCGCCGGACAAATGGTTCGGAATCCGGCCAAAACCGGAAAACTTGTTAAAAGTTACAGTTGATTCGAGGTTCGATATAGGCGTAAAGTAAGTAAGTAATTTTTTTGCACCCTGCCATTTCAAAAAAAGGGATGCACTGATTTCGTTTTGAGCTTAATTTTTTGCCCGACAAGTGGTTCATCTGGAATCTGTCCGAAACCGGGTATCCGGCAGAAGTAAGGCAGGAAGTTTTGATCAATTTCATCAAAGTAGATATGACATATAGGGGTAATACACATGCTGAATCCATACCTGAACTTAGTTTTCTCAGATGACTAGCCATTGGCATTAATCTGTTTCTAAATTCAGAGGCCGGATTGACCTCCAAGAGGCATAATTAGAACCCCACCAATTTTTGTTTGGAAGTTATGATTGGTCTGAACTGGATTATCCTGAATATCGTCAGGTTATGGCTTGTTAACACGGGGCCGAAACAGTGGCTGATGTACGCGTGTAATTAGTGGTTAAAAAAAAAAAAACAGCGGCCGATCTTCCAAATAGGCGCGTATTATTGAGATAAGGTGAATTCTTCGGAATGCGACCTTTGGTGTCTCAGGGGACAGTATACAAATCGTATTTAGGGGAATTAGGTCAAACTTGGTGAGTGTTAGGTCAATCCAGTTCAAATTCTGTCAGACCAATGTCGAACATAGCATGCTTTTCATATTAAGCATCCGAGGATTACTAAGCGATTTCGAAAAAGGTACATCAGCGGATGTTCTGTTTATGCTTGATATTTGTTTTGTTATTTAAAAAAAAAATTAGTAATTTAAATGATTTCCCATTCAGCCCTCACTGAAAAGTGAACAACACTAAAAGTTGCATTCTGTTTTCGCATTATTTATTTTACTGATAATTATTTCTTATGTTCTCATTTAATACTAGAATCAAATATTCGGTAAAAGAGGGTACAAAGGGTTTCAGCTAACGATCTGTCGAGTTTATGGGTGGTCTTTCTAGTCTCTTGGAATCGGCGTCCCTCTGTCTCTGTCGCGTATTAGGCCTGCTATTTGCTGAAGTCTCAAAGTCAGGAAAAATGGCACGATGAGCATGGGATGCCAGACACTTGCTCCCGAACGCTATTGTCAGTTGATGCCGCCTTTCAGCAAGGGCTGGCAGGTCAAGCTTGTCCAGGCCATCCCCATAAGAAAGATAACCCGGGCCGAGCATGATCTTAACAGCCCTTTTTTGGATGGCTTCTAGTCTATCGGTCCGTAATTCCGCCAGCGCTCCTACCAGATAGGCTGATGGCAAGAGTTTACAGACTCTCTCCCCCCACAGAGGTCGGATAGGGGTCGGACGCCTAAAGATACACAACTAGAATCCTAGCTCTTAATTTCAACCAAGTTTTGTTTGGACCCGACCATCCTTCTGGGCCTATGTGCTGATGATTGAATTCTGGAAAGCCTATGGTTCGGATCACAACCGGAATTGTTTCTGTCTATTTCCTGTCCTACGCTTTATTCGGGTACACAATTTCTTAGTCCTCGCTCTCTTATGAGTGCCCGAAATCGAGATACCGCAGACGCACAAGCCGAAGCCAAATTTAAACAGAATCCTAGCTCTTAATTTCAACCAAGTTTTGTTTGGACCCGACCATCCTTCTGGACCCATTGGGACCAGCGCTGGTGAACGACCGTCTCTGTTTAAATTTGGCTTCGGCTTGTGCGTCTGCGGTGGGTCGCTGTCACTACCCCCACCCGTCAGTTCGCCCACCCGTCAGTTCGCCCACTTCCAAAATCCAACAGTTCGCCCACCCGTCAGTTCGCCCAACGTCAGTACGCCCACCCGTCACTACGCCCACCCGTCACTACTCCCACCCGTCACTACTCCCACCCGTCACTACGCCCACCCGTCACTACACCCACCCGTCACTACGCCCACCCGTCAGTTCACCCACCCGTCACTACTCCCACCCGTCAGTTCGCCCACCGTCAGTTGACCCACCCGTCAGTTCACCCACCGTCATTTGGCCCAAAAATCCGTCAGTTGACCCACCCGTCATTTCGCCTAAAAATCCGTCAGTTCGCCCAATTTTTCCGACAGTTCGCCCACCCGTCAGTTGGCCCAAAAATCCGTCAGTTGACCTATCCGTCATTTCGCCTAAAATTCCGTCAGTTCGCCCAATTTTTATGACAGTCACCCACCCGTCATTTCGCCTAAGAATCCGTCAGTTAGCCCAACTTTTCCGACATTTCGCCTACCCGTCATTTGGCCCAAAAATCCGACAGTTGGCCCAACTTTGCTAGATCAGTAACATCTAAGGGGCGCGAACCCAGGGGAATAATCAGAAGGAGCGAACCTTTTTTCGTTTAGTTAGGGTCGATAAAAAATTTCTTTGGGTGCGACTGTTCTGTTTACTTAAAAAAAAAGATCCCGTTCACGTGAAGATGGGTGAAAAGAAGAGCTGTTCAAATAGTTTGTAACAAACTTTGTTGCTTGATAAAGAGGTTGTTGCTAACGCCGGCCGAGCTAACGAGCTCGTATCCCTGCAGGCCCCCAGTGATCAAAATATATTATCGCAAAGTATTTTTGAAATAAAAGAACCTGAACCTGCTAATTTTTACGGAAATTGAAAGGTTTTTGCCACGATACGCGCAAACAGACCTATCCAAAGTTCAACATCCTAGGTAGGTTTCGGAACTGTATTTCGTCGTTTTTTATGTTACTTTTTCACTATAATAATTACGTAAACATTTAGTCAGAAATATCAGAAGCTTGTTTTTAGATTCTGCATAAAATACGAAAGGAAAATATAGAGGATGAGTACAAAAGTAAAAGGTAAAAATAGAGTAATGTGCAGCGAAAGTTTTCGACTGGCAACACGATTGGGAGTAGTTCACAAGGAAATAAAAAGTAAAAGCATAGTAGGAATAAGGGGTGGCCCAAAGGACCCCTCTCCTGCCTTTTGCTAAGTCCTATCACTCTTTTATTTTGGCCTTATCGAGGTCCCGGACGCTCGTTTTATTTTAAGAAAATCCGATTTTTTTTTTTTTTTAATTGTTAATGTTGGCACTTTTGGCCAGCTTCAGTCGTAAATCCGTCCCTGTCAAAGGCAAGCCGAGTCAGTTTCATAAACCCGTTAGGTCGGTGGTATGATATGATTTTGTGTGCTACAATGGTAGTGCTAAAGAATATCTGCAACGCCTTCGTGGAATTCCAGTCCCTCAGATGGAAATCAGGAAACACCTACAACTTTTATTGTACGTTATTCGGACTGTAAGCGAACTTTTCGTTCTTCAATTGCCGTGTAGAGCATCGCCCGTCGCGTATCGAGACTCGGACCTAAGTTGAGGGTTAGGTCGTAGATTTTAATGCCAAGCTTTCTCGTGTCGCCTCCTAGTATTTCTTGGAGAGAATATTAGCCCTACTATCAAAAGTAATTGCAATGTACGAGACTCAACTCTTTACGGAAATTTTCCTCTTGTTAGTGGGAAGATGGTTTTTCTAATTCTACGTAGCCTACCAACTGAATATAAATAGGACATCAAATATATGTGTTGATATGTGTAAGAACCGAAGGCTTTCAAACCAGGGACCCGAATGTCCAAAAGCTTCTTAACTTTTTCGAGGAATTTCGCGGATTAACCACGACAGACGAGGGTTACAGATGGCAATATCCATTGCAAGTTTTAGGATTCCATGTAACGAGAGGATATCTCTTGAGAAACAAGACCTAAGGTTTCGATGGGATCCCAAAAATCTAATGTTTGATCCCGGGAATTGGGTCTTGTCTTCGCTAGATCTAGTCTTCGCCACGCTAACCATCTGAGAAAACCAAGTTCAGATATACCTTTATAAGCCATTTCTATTTTGACGATACTGACCGAAACTTCCTGCTTTACATCTGCCAAATTTCCTGTTTCGGCCAAATTCCGAGTGAACTACTTGTCCAGCAAAAAAAGGACAGTCCAGAAACGAAGTCAGTGTATCTCCTTATCCCTATAAAGAACATCTAATATATTCAAATAAAACTTTAACTAATACAATTTCCGGTTTCAACCGGATTCCAGACTAATTATATGTCCGGGTAAACATGAGTGTCATATACAGACTCAGCGTCTTTTCTTAGCCCTAAATCTGTCATCTAATCAACTTCAAACGAAACTTTCGCTTTTAACAAATTTTCCGGTTTGGCCAGATTCCGGGCGAACTAGTTGTTTGACGAGAAAATGGTTTTCATCATCGCGTTCAGTATGTCTTCTTTTTCCATAATAGAACATCTAATCAACTTCAAAGAAAACTTTTAATTCTAACCAACCAACTTTGCCTTATCCGGCAAGAAAATGGTTTTCACCATCGTGTTCAGCATGTCTTTTTACCCCATAATCGACTATCACATTAGCTGTTACAAAATTTTTGTGTTGCCCCTTAATTTGACCCCCCCCCCCCTCCCTAAATGTAGGAATACAGAGCCCATTCCTTTCGAGATTTACCGTGCTGACAGACGGACAGACGGACGGAAGATTACTCCATTGGAGACACCCTTTCTCGTTTAATTAGGATCAACACGAGTTGATTATTAGTGCAGCTTTTATGTTTTCGTAAAGAAGAGTATGAAGATGGGTGCATAAAAATAGTTGTAAGCTCAAATGGCACTTGCAGCTGTATGTAGTAGGTAAGGGGTCTGTCAGATGTTCGGGTCCCGATATGCCTGCCAACTTTCGTCTTGAAAAACGCCATCACAGGAATTCTGGAAGGCCCCCCTCCACCTCCTACCCCCAAGTGTCCTGCTCCAGTCCAATTGTGCAAACGATTTATCTAGAATAAATGCTTGTTCTTCCCAGCAAGTTTAACTCCGATCCCTCCATTCTATCCGTTTCTTGAAATTTTCGACCACCCCTCCATCAACTCCCCCATAGCTGTTGAGTCCGCTATCATAAGTTAAGATGAACCATTTGATAAAAAGCGCTTTCCGACTTTGCAGTTAACATGCGCACTTTAAGGGAGCTGGAACTTCATTTGTAAGCAAAACCCATGAAAATGTATATTTCGCTTAAAAGTATTTTCTTACTTTACAATCAAGATTGGTACTTTAAGGAATAGTCGGATTTGAAAAGTGGCGATTTCTAAGCCAATCTTCTCGAATGTCTAATATTCCAGCCAAGATCGTCCTAGCACATCTAAGTGCCTTAAATCGTGACAACGGGAATTCCGACCCCCCTGCCCTCCCCCCACAATCGCCGAAGTCAATCCAGTTGTGAAAAAGATTTATCCAGAGCATCTTTTTCTTACTCCCAGAAAGTTCCATCCCAATCTCTCCAGTATCAGCCTTTCACGTATCCCCCCCCCCATCTTCCTGACAAGAAAAAGATCCCCAGAGACATGTCCTTTGTTTAATTATGAAATTTCACTCAAATCTATCACCCGTTCCGAAGTTACGCATAACTCGATATTCCAGATTCCCCTCCCTCCAGTCCCTCACGTCCTAGCACATCTGGAAGTACCCTAAATCGGAAACGTGTGAAAAACTGCCCTAATTTTCCAGATTCCTCCGCCCCCTACTCCCCCGCAGATGGTCGGATCGAGAAACTGATTATTTCCAGGTTAGTTTGGTTGGTCCCTGATAAGTCTGCCCAGTTTCATCGTCCTAGTACATCTGGAAGTACCCTAGCTCGAAAAAGTGTGAAACAAGACCAAAGGTTTCGATGGGATCCCAAAAATTCAATATCTGATCAAGGCAACTGGGTCTTGTCTTAGCCAGATCCACTCATCGCCAGACTCCTTGAACATTTTTACAATTAAAATTCAGAAACAGATTAAGGCCGAAGAGCTAATCCATCTGAGAAAAACTTCCTACCACTACCGCCAATTTCCCGATTTCGGCCAAACTCCAGAAGTAATTGTCCGGCGAAAAAAATAAAGCTCAAAAATGAACTCAGGATATCTTCTTTCTCCAATAATGAACATCTAATCAGCTTCAAATAAAAATTTAACTTATAACAAATTTTCCGACTCCAGCCGGATTCCGGTCGAACTATATGTCTGGGTAAAATATGATTGTCACACACGGATTCAGCATCTCTTCTTACTCCTAAATCGGCTATCTAATCAACTAGAAATAAAACTTAAACTTCTACCAATTTTCCGGTTTTGGCCGGATTCCGGGCGAACTACATGTCCAGAGAGAAAATTGTTTTCACGTAAGCGTTCAGTATGTCTTCTTGCCCTAAATCAAACATCTAATCAACTTCAACTAAAGTTTTTAATTTTAACAAACTTTCCGGTTTGGGCCGGATTCCGGGCGAACAACTTTTCCGTCGAGAAAATGGTTTTCACCACCGTGTTCAGCGTGTCTTCCTACCCATAGATCGAACATCTAATCAACTTAAAATAAAACTTTTACTTTTAACAAATTTTCCGGTTTGGGCCGGAGATTCCCGGCGAACTACTTTTCGGTCGAGAAAATGGTTTTCACCATCGTCTTCAGCATGTCTTCCTACCCCTAAATCGAACATCTAATCAACTTAATATAAAACTTTTACTTTTAACAAACTTTCCGGTTTTGGCCGGATTCCGGGCGAACTACTGGTTCGATGACAAAATGGTTTTTACCATCGTGTTCAGCATGTCTTCTTACCCCATAATCGACTATCACATTAGCTGTTTCAAAATATTTTGTTCGCCCCTTAATTTGAAACCCCTCCCCACCCCTAAATGTAGGGCTACAAAGCCCATCTACAAAATTGACTGGTCCACCCAACGAATCCTCACACCAAGTTTCATCAAAATATCTCATTCCCTTCGAGAGTTATCGTGCTTACAGACGGACGGACGGACAACTTTTGCGATGTCATAGGTATCCCTCCACTTACGTTTTGGGATCAAAAAAAAACCGGACAGACCGACAGACGGAATTACGATAGGTGTATTTGCATTTGAGACAGAGGCTACAAGTGCCATACAAAGAAATTTAGACAGGTCATATTAAAATTTCAGTACCTCCATTTAATCTTGCGAAAATTGTGAATATTCCTTGAAAAACTGTGAAAAATTACAAAAAATTAGAGATAAAGTAGAAAAATAAGACGTTGAGCTAAAATGTGTTGTTTTTTACAAGTTGTCATGTGTCAGACAACAACTGAGGAACTCACTCAATTCCCTCACTCACCGTGTATCACTGACCAGAATCATGTCCAACAAGTAGTCCAGCCTTGTTACATTTAAAGCTCGATTTTTTTTTTTACATGTAATTTGACGTTGCCATATGCACTAACCGAGTGATTTTCTAGTCCCGGTGTCTCCAATTACGGATATCGAAAAGATCTAGTAAAAAGTCGCTTTTATTGAAATCGAGACTAGTCCAACTTTCGCGTATGAATGCTTCCTTTGTGGGATCCCAAAACGTAAGTGGAGGGATACCTATGACATCGTAAAGTTGTCTGTCTGTCCGTCCGTCTGTTAGCACGACAACTCTCGAAGGGGTTGAGATATTTTGATCAAACTTGGCACGAAGAGTCTTTAGGTCAAAATACTGGTCAAGTTCGAAGATGGGCCATGTAGCTCTATATTTAGGGGTGGGGGAAGGGGTTTGAAATTAAGGGGAACACAAAACACTTTTTAAAAGCTAATGAAATAGTCGAATTAAGGGTAAGGAGACATGCTGAATCCGAATATGAAGTTTTTTTTCTCGCCGGACAAATAGTTCACCCGGAATCCGGCGAAACCGGAATATTTGTGAAAAGTAATATGAAGTTGATTGGAGGTTTGATTTAGGGGCAAGGAAACGTGCAGAGTCCGACTATAAAAATTATTTTCTCGCCGGACAATTAGTTCGACAGGAATCCGGCCAAAACCGGAGAATTTGTTTAAAGTAAAAGTTTTATTTAAATTTGATAAGATGTTCGATTTGCGGGTAAGTAGACATGCTGAATTCGCATATGACAACTATTTTCTCACCGGACGTATAATAATAATAATAATAATATAATGCAAAAATAAGGCACATGGCCTCTACAAAAGATCGCTCGGAATCCGGCTGAAACCGGAAAATTTGTTAAAAGTAAAATTTTAATTGCAAGTTGATTGCAATTAATGCAAAATAAGGCACATGGCCTCTACAAATAGATCGCTCGGAATCCGGCTGAAACCGGAAAATTTGTTAAAAGTAAAATTTTAATTGCAAGTTGATTAGAGGTTGGATTTAAGGAGACATGCTGAATTCGTTTTTTGAGCTTTATTTTTTCGCAGGACAAGTGGAAAATTGGCAGAAGTAAGGCAGGAAGTGTCGATCTGCTTCGTCAAAATAGATATGACTTAAAGGGGTAAACACACATGCTGAATCCATATCTGAACTTGGTTTTCTCATATGATTAGCTATTTTGCCTTAATCTTTTTCTAAACTTTAATAGTAAAAGTGTTCAAGGAGTCTGGCGAAAACTGGATTGGCGAAGACAAGACCCAATTGTCTGGATCAAATTTGAACATTTGGGATCCCATCGAAACCTTTGGTCTTGTTTAATACCGTTCCACTTCTTACCTTATTGACTACAACAGTAGGCTTTCAATTAAAAAAAGAGGTAAATACGTAAAATAAAGTAACATGATCACGTGCATATCCTCAACAAAGCCTACTGATTCTACAAAGTTACTATGCATACCTGACTGACACCTGGTGTACGAGGGTTTCATAGGTAAGAAACCCCTATGTTTAGGCCAAGCACTATCATTTATGCTAAGCTTATTGTAAGTGTGGTTAACTGTGTACTCTTACTGTGACAAATAAACCAGAAGTAGAATTTGTATTAAATTGATTGATCATTGATAAACCAAGGCAGGGTCTTTATACAATCCAGCATTAACTTCTGGTTTACTTGTCGCAGTAATACTCTCTTGTATCAAATCTGACCGTTGCGTAAAGTTTATAAACAACTATAAACAACAGTTTATAAACTCCGAATTATGCTTATGGTCATATACCTATGACAAATATTATATAGTATATTACAAACCTGTAATATAGATTACAGGTTTGTTTCCTTCCCCAAAGTTGAACCAGAGGATTGACAGCCTGACGAGGACCCTTGCCAAGAAGGGCCGAAATATCGCTGATGAGAAATCGTAGCTGACGTATCCGTTGTAAAAATTGTTTGAATAAATATGCCTACGACTTCGCAAAAGTTATCCTTCTGTCCGTCCGTCCGTCTGTTAGCACGATAAATCTCGAAAGGGTAGAGATATTTTCTTGAAAATTGTTATGAGGATCTATTGGGTCAACGTACAGGTCAAGTTCGTAGATGAGCTCTGTAGCCCCATACCTAGGGGTGAGGGAGGGCTTTCAAATTAAGGGACGAAAATAAATGTTTTAAAAAGCAAATAAGATAGTCGATATAGGGGAAAGGAGACATGCTGAATCCAAATCTGAAACTGATTTTCTCGCCGAACAATTAGTTCGTCCGGAACCCGGCCGAAGCCAGAAAATTTATTAAAGGTAAAAGTTTTATTTGAAGTTGATTAAACGCTTCGTTTAGGGGCAACAAAACATGCTGAATCCGTATATGATAATTCTTTTCTACCCGGCCGAGTATTTCGCCCGGAATCCGGCCAAAACCGGAAAAAAAATGGTAAAAGTGTAAGGTTTATTTGAAGTTGATTAGATAGATACAAATCATATACGACTAGAACAGGTTTTAAAACAAGGGTGCAATGGTACCCGTCGTTCGAGAAATAATCATGTCACCGCCCTGACGGGGTATTGAAACCTGATTTAAACGACTCGGCTTGCCTTTGACTGGGACGGATTTACGATGATATTAAAAAAAAAAATTCAAACGACTCGGAGATTGTGTTTCACCCCCACTCATCCCCCCCCTTTCGGGCCATCCCTGGCCCCAAACTGGCAGTAGATATTGCAGTAAGCAACCCTGGGTGTGTCCTTGGTCAACAGCACAAGGGACTCACGGTTGGAAAAGCTGTTCTGTACGAATCTACGATCATATTTTGGAAAAGCTTTTGAATATTCGGGTTTGCTGGGTTGAAAGCCGTCGGCGAAAGAAATTGATAATTCTCACATACCTTGAATCACATAACGTTGATGAGCAGTTTAAATGTTGTTTGTGGGCTACGTAAATTTAGGAAAAAAAAGTTTTCCCACTGACAAGAGGACACTTTCCGTACAGAGTAGAGACTCATACATTGCAGATAGCTTGCGAATATACTCGGAGATAGTACACGGAAGCTCGGTAGTAAAGTCCTGCATTATATTATTTCTATTATGCTTTTACTTTCCATTTCCGTGTGAACGACTCTAAATCGTATTGCCAATCAGAACCCTTTACTGCTCGTTACTTTATTTTTTCCTTTTTTTTTTTCATCTTTTAGATTTTCCAACTGAATTTGCCGCAGAATCTCGCAAAGCTTCCCACGTTTCTGAATAAATGTCTAAGTAATTGTCGGCTCCTTCTGATTATTCCCCTGGGGTCTCGGTGCTTTTTCATATAATACCTTTTTTAAACCCATCTTCATATCCTTCTTTACGTAAACATAAAAGTTGCACCCATAAGCATCTCGTGTTGACCTAATTAAACGAGGAAGGTCGCCTCTGTTTGAGTAATCTTCTGGGATTGCGTCCCTTTCTTTACTGACAGGGTCGAGTTGAGCTGATTATTCCCCTGTGGTCGTGGCACTTTTTCGTGGATTTAATGATCCTGCAAAATTGGGTCAACTGTCGGATTTTTAAATTGGGCGAAGTGACGGATGTCGGGAGTGGGTCAACTGACGGATTTCAAGGAGTGGGCCAACTGACGGATTTTTGGGCCAAATGACGGGTGGGCGAACTGTCGGAAAAATTGGGCGAACTGACGGGGAGTGGGCCAAATGACAGATTTCAAGGGTGGGTCAACTGACGGATTTCAAGAGTGGGCGAACTGACGGATTTCAGGAGTGGGCCAACTGACGTATTTTTGGGTCAAATGACGGGTGGGCGAACTGTCGGAAAAGTTGGCCGAACTGACGGATTTTTGGGCGAAATGACGGGTGGGCGAACTGACGGTAGGCGAACTGACGGTGGGCGTAGTGACGGGTGGGCGTAGTGACGGGTGGGCGTAGTGACGGGTGGGCGTTGTGACGGGTGGGCGTTGTGACGGGTGGGCGTTGTGACGGGTGGGCGTAGTGACGGGTGGGCGAAGTGACTTGTGGGTGTAGTGACGGGTGGGTGAACTGTCGGAAAAAGTGGGCGAACTAACGTTTAGGCGAACTGTCGGAAAAAGTGGGCGAACTGACGGATTTTTTAGGCGAAGTGACGGGTGGGCGAAATGACGGGTGGGCGTAGTGACGGGTTCCCGTCCCAATAACTTGAAATTCTGAACACAGCAGAAAAAGACACAACCTTACCTGTTTCTTCGATCTGTGCAGACCGCATCCTAGCTAACTTTACTAGAAATTTCAAAGTACCCAAGTTTGTCTCGCTTAAAATGCCACAAGCGTAGTGGTCGGCGCTGCAAGTTATGGTACGACTGTGAAGCATGGAAAGCATAGGTCTTGGCGCTAATCTCTAGTGTTATTTTGCTCTGCGTTAGAGGCTTCAAAAACACAGGCCAGAGCCTAGCAAACTTACAGAGTAAGGGGTAAAAGAAAAGGAATATCTATATATATATATATATATATATATATATATATATATATATATATATATATATATATATATATATATATATATATATATATATATATATATCTGTATTTGAAGGTGATTAAGCCATATACAGAAAAACAAAACAAACAACAATCTCAAATAACAAACAACCTCACTTTATTGTTATTTTGAACTTCAACATGTAAAACAAAACAAAACGAAAAAAAATCCTTTACAATATCCTAAGCTGGAATTTCGACATGGAAGAGACACAAATCTCCGACACTACAGGGACACAATGCTACATGGACACGTCAGAACGAAACAAAAACAAAGGCCCAACACTACGAAGACGCGTCACAATGTCTAAAATAAAAAGGCGTCACTACATAGACACGACGGTATGTCGAACGACGCTAAGTAGATACGACGATACATCTAAGAACGACAGTACATAGACACGACGGTACATCGAACGAAACCACGTAGACACGACGGTACGTCGAACGACACTACGTGGACATGTCACTACGAGTACTAAATCCGACATGTCTATGTAGTGTCGGTACTTGTACCGTCGTGTCTATGTAGTGTCGGTACTTGTACCGTCGTGTCTATGTAGTGTCGGTACTAGTACTGTCGTGTCTATGTGGTGTCGGTACTTGTACGGTCGTGTCTATGTAGTGTCGGTACTTGTACCATCGTGTCTATGTAGTGTCGGTACTTGTACCGTCGTCTCCATGTAGTGTCGGTACTTGTACCATCCTGTCCATGTAGTGTCGGTCTTCGTTCCGTCGTGTCTCTGTAGTGACGTGTCCATGTACTGACGCTTTTTTCGTTTCGATGTACTGTCGTGTCTTCGTTGTGTCGTGTCTACGTGGAGACATCATCCCACCACAGCTTCTAGATTTGTTTAATTCTCGGCATAAGAATAACTATTTTAGAAGGTAGCTAACAGCTGTCTATGGACTGTTTGAAAACTCTAGGATTTGTTTTATTTCGATATTCAGAAAGGAGGGTGGAGAAATGCGAGGGTGCTTCCTCAGGAAACGTTGTAGACTTTCATCAATCGACCGTTTTCCCACTATTTTGCCACTGCTTCCGAAATCATCCCTTTCAACTATAGTGTATGTACCCTTTGTAGTTTTGCTAAGCTCCGAGAAATGCAGCAATAGCTTCCGATTTTCATCAGTTTTTTCCAGGCCGTTTTGTCTGCACTTTCCTCTTAAGGTTGAGAAAAACTCAAATATTCTAAACTGAACGTTCTTCCAAGTTTTACCAGCGTCACTGATCGCAGAATTTAGATATTCTTCAGAGCTATGACAAAAATCTTCGCAAGCAATCCCACTTGTGCTAAGAATATCGCAGAGCTATGCGAAAAAGTCTACCAGAAGTCTTACAAGAGGAGACTGGAAGTTTAGTTTGGAAACCAATTGGTTTAGTTTTTATTTCAAGACCAAGGGCTTTTTAATTTTTTCTCAGATTATAACTCGTTCTGTTTGAACTGAATCGGAAAACGATCAAATCTCCTCTATGAACTATGAACTCATATAGCACTTCTTACGAGTAGGTGGTGTGAGAAACGGAGAAAGTAAATCTCAGTTTTTTTCCCGGGAATTCCGATACCCCTTCCCACCGTGGTCGGATCCGGTCCCAACCCTAAGACATGTCCTCTAAGGCATACATGCCTATCTACTTTCCAAGTTTCATTCAAATCACTTCAAATGTATAACCCATATGCGAGCCACAACATTTCCGAGACTCCCCCTTCAACCGCCCCCCCCCCCCACTGTGGCCGAATATGATTTGGACACATAGACTTCGTATCTCTAACATCTCCTTTTCCGTCCATCAAGTTTAACTCGAATCGGAAAATATCTACTTATTTCCGATTCCCGCTTCATCCTCCTCCTACCGGGAGCATATCAAGAGAAAAGTGTTCACGAGACAATTGGCTTTTGACAAGTGTCACTAGGCAAATCCGCACGAGGCAATCAGAGCATTAAACAAATCTTCGAGAGGCAAATATTCATTAGAAAACCCTTCCACAAGACAACCCGGATTAAGAAAAGTAGGATTAAGACAATCAGCTCAGAGTGATCTACCGTATATATAGTAGAGGGTGCATGTTAGGATAGTAGTCAGTTTTGATTTTGGAAATAGAATGTCAACCCAGATCCAGTTAGAAATGGTGAATACTACGAGGCTACAAGTTCGTTCTGTTTTCAATATCTTCAGAAAGCAGCTACTACAGATGCTCTGACAAAGGCTATCCAGTAGGCTACGACGGAAATAATGTAATGGCAAGTTTACTCTAACTTCCACGGCTGACCACAATCACATATGTAACCCCGCAGCGATTGTCAACGACAAAGTTCGATCCCTGTTCTCTGGCATTTGATCTCTTTACATTTTAATTTCCTACTTTTTGTTTTACTTTAGTTTTGTGTGTGTGTCTAGATAAAATAAAATTCAGTCGCTGAAATTTATAGAACGTCTTTAGGCCGGATTTGTCTCACGATAATTTGTCTTGAGCAAGGTTTGCCTCGTGATAATTTGTCTCCTGTTAATTTGTCTCCTGGTAATTTGTCTTGTGAAAAATTGCCAAATGACTGACTTGTCTCGCGAAAATTTGTCTAGAATTTTTTGTCTCATGATAGACTTGTCTCGTGAAAACTTGTCTCGTGATAGGTAGCCGTCCTTCCTTGGTCGGATCCGGTTCGGACGCCAAATGACAAATGTACGCCGCATATACTTAGTACTGTCCAACTTGCACCACATTCGGCCCATCTGTTTTTTTTTGTTTTTATGGCACTTGAGCTTACTCAAGTGCCATATAGCGATTGTAATTTCTGTCCGTCAGTCGGTCTGTCGGTCTGTCGGTCCCGGTTTTGCTAGTTCGGGCACTTCCAGATAAGCTAGGACGATGAAACTTGGCAGGCATATGAGGGACCGGACCAGCTCAACTTAAAATTAATCATTTCTTCAATCCGACTTTCCCCGGATCCGGGAGTCCGGAAACGATAAAGCAAAAGTGGAGCGAAAAGTAGCAAAAGAAAGAGCTGCCCGAAGGCGGGAGCGAACCAGGAACCTCTGAGTTGGAAGTCCAACGCTCTACCAACTGAGCCACGAGTCCATGTATGAGAGACCGAATGCGGGAGAGTGCACAAAGTGGATAATCTAAACAAATTACATTGTTAGGATAATGGAACTTGTCAGGAATATTGGATGTATTAGGGAGCGTATGCGGGAGTATATATTGTTAAAAGATTGACAACCTGATTAACCTGGACATAGTCAAGAAACATAAATAATAGTTTGGGCACTTCCACGCAAGCTAAGACGATGAAACTTCGCAGGCATATCAGGGACCCGACCAGACTAAGTTGGAAATAGTCACTTGCCCGATCCGACCATCGTGGGGGAGGGGGCGGAATCCGGAAAATAGGGACATTCATCACTTTCGAACGGGTGATCGGATCTTAATGAAACTTGATATCTGGAAAGATCTCGTGTCTCAGATGTCTCATTTCGAGTCCGGACCGGATCCGATGAATCTTGGGGGTGGGTCTTCAGGGGAGTGGAGGACGGGGAATCCGGAAAAATTTGAAAAAATTTAATATTTTCAGCTTACGAACGGGTCGTCGGATCTTAACGAAACTTGATATATGGAAGGACCTCATGTCTCAGACGCCGGTGACATTGGGGGGAGTTGGAAGGGGAAACCGGAAATCTTGAAAAACGCTCAGAGTGGAGAGATCCGGATGAAACTTGGTAGAAAGAACAAGCACAAGTCCTAGATACCTGACTGACATAACCGGAACGGATCCGCTCACTTTGGGGGAGTTGGGGGGGGGGGAGTCCTAATTTCTAGTGATCCCGCGAGTTCGATGCTTCCTGATGTGCTAGGACAATGAAAATTGGCAAGCATGCCAAGGACCCGACCAGATTAAATAGGAAATAGTCACTTCCCCGATCCGACCATCTGGGGGGTGGGGGGGTGGAGGGACGGGGAAGCCAAAATTGAGGTATTTTTAACTTGCAAACGGTTGGTCGGATCTTGATGAAAGTTGATATTTAGCATGACCTCGTGTCTCAGACGTCCCACTTTAAATCCGGACCGGATCCGATGTCACTGGGGGGGGGGAGCTGGTGGAGGGAACCAGAAATCTTGACAAACGCTTAGAGTGCAGCGATCGGGATGGAACTTATTCGGCCACGGTAGGTGGAGATAGAGTGAGTACCGGAAATCGTGTAGCACGTCTAGGGATCAAACAAATGGATTTATTGGGATGAAAGTTTGAACAGTCATGTGCATTTGCTGCAGACAATCGAAACGATGCCGGAACTGCTCAGAAATGAGTGAAACTAAATATCCTATTTCTATTTCCGAACCGCATTTTTGGATGGCGGGTGTATTTTGTGAGGTTCTCATCTACTTTCTTGTACAGCCTACTCGTACAAGTGCCATATGAGCTCGTAGCTCTTGTTTTTAAATAGATTTAATATAAAAACGGAAAATTAAATGTTAATTTCAAGAAAATTTTTAATCCCGCGTAGCTTCTTTTTCATTTGTTCTTGCTTTGGATTGAACCAAAACAGTGGCTACGTCTCCACCTCCAACACAGTGACGTTACTACAAAATTTACATAAAAGTTTACCCTACTTTAACGTCACTTACACTTTCGTCTTAAACCTATTATCTTTGTAATTTATCAACTCTAAATTTAACTTCTCTTTTCAAAATTTTATTTTTTATTTATTTATTATTTCATTTAGCGTTAAGCTTTTAGCTTGTCGCCGTAATATTAAATATTCCTACAACCTAAATCTACCTTTTTTCATTTTTCTAACAATATTAAATTTTATCTACCATATTTTACAACCGTTAAATATCTTTTCTTCTTTACTATTAATCTACTCCTATTTTTAAAACCTGGCAAAAACCCAAAATATGTACAATTTTTTCCACTTCGAATCAAGCAGTCAAATTTTATAGGTTTGATCAGGAATAAACAACCAACAAAAAACAAAAATTTTAAACTCACGCACTGCCTGTTTCAAGATGCTCTACCGTCCTTAGAGAATATCTCTTACAGTGGCAAAAAGTTACTTCAATGAAAAAACAACAAAAAACCTTAACACTTATTCCTTCACTCACCTACAAAAAAAAACAACCAAAAACCAACAACCAAACTCCCGATTTAAAATCTCCTTCCTTTACAACAAGGCCCATCTGTTTGGTTTCTGTGCATGTCACAAGATTTCTGACCATCCTCCACCCATCTCCCCCAACCATGGCCGCATGGGTTTAGGACACATGCTTTGCATATCTAGGTCATCAGTTTTTATCACCCATAAAGTTTCACTGGAACTGGAACATTTTTTCGCAACCTACGGAAGTAAGTAATTCCTGGATTCCCCCTCCGTCAACTCCCCGAAAAACGGTCGGATCCAGGAACGGAAGTATTGAGTCAAGTGTTGAGTCATCGGATACAAATATTTGCTCACTTCCAGTGTTTTACAGTTATGCGAAACTTGCTAAAAAGACTGGCAAGTATCCTTCAGCTTTTCAACAGCGGAGAAATTGATCGGCAACTTTGTTGGCGTCCCAGCTAAGAACTAGGCTAGGCAGCGTAGTAGATGTACTGTCAGAAGTTTCATAACAGATAAATCAAATCAAATCGTTTCTTTTAACAAAGCGAATAACTAGTGTAATTTATTTATTTTATTAATGTACGACCAGCATAATTTAGCATCTTCTAACGAAGAAAGCTACGAAGTTGGTTTATCAATAAACGATTTGATTCGATTTGATTCCCAGGGCATTGTATCGGGTCCTAAGTCTATTTGGTCACTATTATGCCTGTCAAGTTTTATCGTCCTTAGCACAGTATCCTATCTCGCGATCACCGGAATTCCGGGAAGTCCCCTCCAACTCCCCTCAAAGAACACCGATATGATCTGGTTCAGTCAAGAACGTATCTAGTGCTTATTCTTGTTTTTCCCACCAAATTCCGTCCCGATCCGGCGACACGAAGTGTTTCACAAAATTTCCGGTGTCCCCTTCCCCCGAATCAGACGGTATCGGACCGGTCCGGACTTGACATGGAACATCTGAGACAATAGCTCTTTCCACTTACCAAGTTTCATTCTTATCCGATCGCCCGTTCAAAAATTATAAATGCCAATATATTCCGGATTCTCCATCCCTCCACTCCCCCACGATGTTTGGATCGTGCAAATGACTGTTCACAAGTCGGCCTATTCGGATCTATAATATCCAGCCGAGTTTCGTCATCCTATTACACCAGAAAATACCAAACTCGCTGGATCACCAGACCCCCCCCCCCCAACTCCCCCCACAGTGCACGAATCTGGTCTGGTTATGTCAATGATGTATCTACGACTTGTGCGTGTTCTTCCCACCAAGTTTCATCCCGATCCCTCCGCTCTAAGCGTTTCCCAAGAACTAGAACTCCCCCCAAAGTAATCGGATCCGGTTCGGATTGGAAGTGGGTCGTCCGAGACACGAGGTTTTTCCAAATATTAAGTTTCATTAAGATCCGATCTCCCGTTCAAAAGTTAAAAATACCTCAAGATTCCAGATTCCCCTCCCCCCTCTACTCCCCACGATGATCGGGCCGGGGAACTGACTATTTCCACCTTAATCATTTGGGGTCCCTGATACGCCTGCCAAGTTTCATCGTCCTAGCCTATGTGGAAGTGCCCAAACTAGCAAAACCGGAACCGACCGACAGACCGATGGACGGACAGAAGTTGCGAGTGCTATGTCTTGCCGCAAGTGCCATAAAAACGGAAATTATGAAATCCGCTACCGGTTCAGCTGTAAAAACCGGTCACTGAAAAACATGTTTAAAATTACAAAACTAGGTTTTCCTATACACTCCAGATTGTCATAGGTTTTTTGCGGCCTAATGTCTTAGTTTTTGGGATCCCAAAACGTAAGTGGAGGGATACCTATGACATCGCAAAAGTTGTCCGTCCGTCTGTCCGTCCGTCCGTCTGTCCGTCCGTCGGTCTGTCCGTCCGTCCGTTCGTCTGTAAGCACGATAACTCACGAAGGGAATGAGATATTTTGATGGAACTTGGTATGAGGATTGTTTGGGTCAAGGGTAAGGTCGAGTTCGTAGATGGGCTCTGTAGCCCTATATTTGGGGGTCGGGGAGGGGGTTCAGTTTAAGGGACAAACAAAATATTTTTAAACAGCTAATGTGATAGTCGATTATGGGGGGAAAGAAGACATGTTGAGCACGATGGTGACAATCATTTTCTCGCCGGACAAGTAGTTCGTCCGGAATCCGGCAAAAAACGGAAAGTTTGTTAGAAGTAACAGTTTCATTTGAAGCTGATTAAATGTTTCATTGAGGGGTAAGAAGACATGCTGAGTATGATGGTGAAAATCAATTTGTCGCCGGACAAGCAGTTCGTCCGGAATCCGGCCAAAACCGGAAAATATGTTAAAAGTAAAAGCTTTATCTGAAGTTGATTAGATGATATATTTAGGGGTAAGAAGAGACGCTGAGTCTGTATAGTGATCATTTTTTACCCGGACATATAATTACTCCGGAATCCGGCTGTACCCGCATTTTTTTTAAGTCAAAATTTTATTTAAAGTTCATTAGATTTCTTTATAGGGATAAGGAGATACGCCGGCTTCGTTTCTGAATTTTTCTTTTTTTGCTGGACTAGTAGTTCGCTCGGAATTCGGGCGAAGCCGCAAATTTGGCAGTCGTAAAGAAGGAAGTTTCGGTCAATATCGTCAAAATAGACATGGCTTATAGAGGTCTAGATGGGTAGATAGAATATCTGAACTCGGTTTTCTCTGATGATTAGCCTGGCGAAGACAAGACCGAATTGTCTGGATCAAATCTTAGATTTTTGGGATCCCATCGACACCTTTGGTCTTGTTGTCAGAGAAGTCGCAGCACTCGTTGCACTGACACAAGGAGTGCCGTCTTTACCCTTAGTCCGGTGCTGGGTCACCGGAATGACCGACAAACCGGCGCAAAAGTGGCACTTGGCCGGAAGGCAAGTGCCATAGCCATAGAAATCGAACCGTCTCAAGTAAAACAACATAAAAATTACATATCTTTACAGTGACCATAACAATGTTGAAACAGGATTCAAGAAGTCCTATTGACAGAATCAGTACCACGTTCTCTATGGACTGGAGCGTGCATTATGGGGTAAGCTGGGTTCTTACACTGATTAAGAAATTCTGATGGACTGTTTACAAGTTTGCTTATCATGATCAACCAACCTTAACATTGCGTAGTCCTCTGCCAGTTACATATTATTCTAATTATTACTGAAGTGAAGTTTTCGTAATTCCTCCTCCAGTGTCAGTACAGACACTTTCGCAGTTGAGGGATGGTTCACAGCTCTTCGGGACCAATGGAATCTAAAGGTAGACTTTCGTCATGTCCAAAATCCTGATGTGTTTTACTTTTCCCACAGTCTACCATCTCGTCTGTTCTCAGTAGCGGATAAGAATCGAATTCCGACACGATGTTGAATTCCCGCAGATCCAGGCAGAATCGCACAGAACCATCTGGCTTCGTGACTGTGACCACTGAATTTGACCGTGGGCTATTCGAAGGACTAATCACTCCCAGCTTCGTTGACCTCCTTTTCTATGACTTCTTGCCGTGTCTGAGGTATTGTGTAGGGTCTCTGCTGGGTCGACAGTTTATCGTGTCGATCACGACCACATCCGTTCTCCCTGGTTTCAGTGACAACGTATCTGCGAACTTTGCTATCAGGCTGCACGGTTGATTTTTCGTCTCAACTGGAAGATCAGCTACGGACTCGGCCAACAACTGATGTGCGTCAATCTCTTCTTCAGCATTAAGGAACTCAGCTTGGCGAGAAAACAAAACGGAGTCCGGTTCTGTTCTTTGAAACTTTCTTATTAGATTGATATGAAGAATCTTTCTAGGTTTACGGCTGTCGGGGATATTCTACGACATTAATACGTCTCAGTACTGTGAAGGGACCCTTCCAGCGAGTCTCCAGCTTGTTCTGGCCTTTCGAAACAGCTCAATACAGGAGGTCGTTTGGACTATGAAGCCCCGCTGTTGCTTCGCCCAGTTCCGACACTAATTTAGGCTGGTATCTCCCATCTGGAGTTCTGCCAGGTCGAAACTGTTTTCTCAGGAAGCTCCAGTTTTTTAAGCACCCGAAAACAACTGACTCCCTTTTTTCGTTTTTACTCCCTATGAAATGACGTCCAGAAATGACACATCACTGGTGAATGTTGAGGGGTTTGCCACTTACTCACAGGTAGTCAGAGTCGTTCTAGTCAAAATGTTTGGGGGCCCAAGGTATTTACCAACTGGCTGTTCATTTTTATTGACTGTTTTTCAGAAAAAATAGTCCATTTTGATGAAAACCCGACAGCTTTTAACATATTCGACTGTTTATGCAAAAAAATGGACTGTTAATCGTCTGTTGTAATGAATACCCGACTGTTTTTAGCAAAAATCGATACTTTACGGAAGTAATAGGCTGCTTTTAAGAAAAATTGTTGCGCTTCGCACCGACTTAGTTTTGCTTTACCGATTACCGATAAAACTGTGTGTGTGTGTGGGGGGGGGGGGGGGCTTCCTTTATCCTCTTCCCTCCGTACGTGGCGCCACTACGGTCATACTAGATGGAGGTTTGAACCAGCGATATGAGGGTGGTTCGACAGTTCGACTTATTTGAGCAGCTCAGTGCTGCGAACGGACTAGTTCAAATATTCCTTGAGCCCAAGCTGACTTTGAAAAACATATTCAATAAATGGATAAAACGGAGACGTCAGCTACGATGCTTTGGCAGCGATACTTCCGCCCTTTTTGGCAAAGGTCCTCGTCAGGCTGTCAGTCTTCATGGTCAGCGTCGGGGAAGGAACAAACCTAGGTTTGTCTGCAATGACTTTGACCATGATGACTGACTAGGTTTTGTCTGCACTAGATTTGACCCTGAATAATGACAACCTGACGATGACCCTTGCCAAGAAGTGCCGAAATATCGCTACCGAAGCATCGTAGCTGACGTATCCCTTTTTATGCATTAATTGAATATACGGAATAGGTAGGTAGGTAGGTTTTTATTTTTAACCAAAACATTGAAAATAAAATAAAATAATATTACTAATATCCTATTGCAGCAAAAAGAAAGTCCTAAGGACTTCTGCTGCAATTGATTAATACTACTTGTCTCTAATATATAAATAACGAGACAGAACAACTTACAATTATCCACCTAGCCTATGACTGAAATAACAGACAATTCAATGTGTACACTATACACAACAAGAATCCTTAATATTTACTCATTACCAGTTTCAGCCCCACCCGAACAACTTTGAAAAAAAAAAAAGAAGAAGAAAAAGTCCACATACCCTTCAACACGTATTAACTAAGTGGAAAGTTTTCAGTTTCTTTTTAAACCCGTATAAAGTGGCAGACTCCCTGGTGCTAGCCGGCATATTATTCCAAACAGAAGGCCCCAGATTATGAATCATATAAGATGATCTCACTGTTTTCGTTTTTCATTACTTAAAAGTTATGCATTTCCGGTGTCGTGATTGTGGGGCTCCTGATTCATAGAAAACTAATCATGGAAATAATCAAGGCATAGATGGTTCATGCTTTGAAACACAAAAATTGATGCCTCGTAATCACGAATCTGACCAACGTTCAGAACATTACACCGGGAAACGCTGGCAAATGTTTTAGATTGAACCTCCTTTTTTATGTCCGCAACGAAACGAATGCTTTTATTTTGCAAAATCTGGATCCTTTTATAATTAGAAAAATAATTGCTAGCCCAATGAACACAACCGTAATCAATGTAAGTTTCCTAGTTCCCAAATGTCCTCCATCGTCTCATTATCAACACTTGTGACAGAGAGATAGTAAAATAGGGGACCATAAGGTGACGTCCAGAACACAGTAGCTTACACATTCTACTCCAAATAGATTTAGATTAGATTTTTTAGATTATATATGGGGTTTATTGGAAAAAAAAATACTAAGAACTACAAAACCCTCTAGAAGTTTACACTTGTTAAGAGGTTTAACAAACCCCCTTTGAGAGATTAACCTACATAACACTATAATAAAGAAAGAAATAACAAAAAGAGAGGAAGAGAAAAGAAAAAAATAAACAAAAAACTTAACTCGGTTCCTGGTCGAACACCCAACAAACAAAAACTTTCATTGCTCTGAAATCAGATTGCAGATTTCCAAGTCTCAGTAGGTAGCCTACCGTTTATATTCCAGTATTCTAACATATGTGGCACCATTCAAGTTCTGCTTGCAGTTTGTCAGAGATTACAAACCCGTTCCTGCTGGCCTCAGCCTCGCTCTTCCTCCTTGGTTTCGTTGTAAAACGCTTAAATTTGCATAACCGATATTTCTAACCAATGAGATTATCAGAAGCAATAAGCGAGAGCCTGGTCTGTCTCGAAAAGAGCCAAACACGGCCACTGCAAAAATCGTGCAGTATCGTTACCGTGGATAGAATGACATAAAATGAAATGAAAATGGATGGAACGATTAAAGTTTAATCGAAAGAGGTGAAAGACGACAGTCAAGTTATCCATCATATATTCACTTAAAGTTTAAGTGAAAAGCCAAATTATTTCTTCATCATTCAGTTGAATACATTGACAGATTTGGATTCTGCTTAGGGATTTTTCGATTTCCACCATCTGCTCTAATAGTGACGCTCAGAATATCTATGGTCGTCACCACACAGAAATTCTACTATGACGCGGACAATTTGAATCTCAACACAAACGCCTGTTTTCCGTGGCTGATGGTGCGGCACGTGGACCGCTCACTGCGTGAACACAAATTAGCGTGAACACAACAAGCGCACAGAGGTACCACAGATCCGTCAGAAAAATTCTACTATACGAAAATCGATTATTCCTGAAAAGCGGAGCAACGAAGTAACGCCTGTTCATCGGGTCTTCAACCTATATTTTAGGTTGAAACTAAAACAGTGGCTACGTCTCCACCTCCAACTCAGTGACGTTAATACCAAAAATACCTAACAGTTTACCTTACTTTAACGTCACTTACACTTTCATCATAACAAATAAATTTTATTTTCACATTTTTCACACTCTTTAATTGAGGAAATGATGGGTAACTGAATTGTCCCATCTCAGCCGTTTTCAGGCCCGATGAAAATACTTCAATTTATATATTCAAACAGAGTTTACTACGGATATACGTCAGCTGCTATTCTTCATCAGCGATATTTCGGCCCTTCTTTGCAAGGGTCCTCGTCATGCTGTCAATCTTCTTGATCAACGTCGGGGAAGGAAACAAACCTATTTGAATATATGTTTCAAAGTCAGCTTCGGCTCAAAGAATATTTACTTTATTACGCTGTTTCCGAATAATCGATTTTATCAAACAAACAGACGGGCTTGTCGTACCTCTACGTCGTTGTAGGTTTTTAAAATATTTTGCTTTCAGTCCTTTAGACGCCATCATCTCTCGCCTTGATCATATTCTATACACGGGATCATAAGCTGCCAAATCCACGTTTTTGACGACATTCAAATTCGTCGCGGCAGTATGAATTTTGACTTGTCGTGCAAGCAGCACATTTTAACGTCACTACTGGAGCTCGAGGTGAACAAAATAAATACAAACTCCTTAGAAGAGTCAACATACTCCAATGAATTCGAATTCATGTTTCAAAAATAATTCGGCTTTTCAGTTAAACAAGTCGTAAAGTGACACAGTAACACAGGTAAGACCTTTGCCGAGCTTCAACTTCTGCGCACCTGTAACTTTGGGGGAAAAGATTTGCTGAATTAGCGATTATTCACCTATGTAAATTGAGAAAATCGAAACTGCCTCAATTACTAATTTAGTAAGCTAACTGTTGATATTAAGAATAGGAAGAATTTCAATACGAAGAAAGTGACGGAAACTCGAGGGTGCTTCCTCAGGAAATGTTGTCAATCTATCGTTTCTCAACCCTCTTGCCCCTGCTTTCGAAATCATACCTTTTAGTAATAATGTATATTCAACTCTTGTGGTTTTGCTCAAGTTGCGAGAATTATAGCAATGATTTCCGTTTTTCCCCGTCGGATTGTCTGCGCTTCCCTCGTAAAGTTGAGGAAATCTCAGCTATTATGAACTGTAGGTTGTTGCAGTGATTTTCTTCACATCCTGCCACTGGTCTTAGGATTCTGATATTCATCATAGCTATGAAAACCCGTTGCAGGAAATCCTCCTTGTGCCAAAAATGTTGCAGAATTGATCGAAAAGTCCAATGAGAGTGGACTGGAAGTCTAAATGTCGAAACTTACTGAATAATATTTTGTATCGTGTAACGCAGGCTATTTCATTTGTTCTCGTATTTCCCGTTTTGAGTGAACGAAATGAAATCTTGTTTACATTATCGGCCTAAATGGGGTCGCTGATCTTGCAGTGGTCGCTGCATGAAAACGAAATTGGACAAAGGTCGTAATCAGGTCGCCAATCAAGCAGGGGCCACTGCATGGGAACGAAATCAAATGGGGTCGCTGATCATGCAGTGGCCGCTGCATGAAAACGAAATCGGACAAAGGTCGTAATCATGCAGCGGTCGCTATATGTAAACTAAATCAAATGGGGTCGCTGATCATGCAGTGGCCGCTGCATGAAAACGAAATTGGACAAGGGTCGCTAATCATGGCCGCTTCATGGAAATGAAATTGGACAAGGGTCGCTAATCAAGCAGCGGCCACTGCATGAAAACGAAATCAAATGGGGTCGCTGACCATGCATTGGTCGCTGAAATTGTGAAGTCTGCTACAGGTCCAGCTATACAAACCGGTCAGTTAAAAACGCACGGTCCAGCACGGAAATCTTTGAGTTTTTCCTTGAACCAAAAAATAAATTCTCCTAGATACCGGAATGTCGTATGATTTTGACGCCAAATGTCGTGCGTTCCGTCATAAAAAAAAAAATGGAAACACAGGGTGCAGACGTGCAGACTGTGCAGTTCCTCTGGTGACAACTGTAATCCCAACCATTCCTCCTTAGAAAGTGAAAATACATGAATCTGTTATGAATAGAAAGTGAAAATACATGAATCTATTATGAAATATGAACGTAATCATGCAACAAGACGCGTAGATAAGAAGTGGAAAACGGAACGCTTAACGCACACTTACATACAAATAAACAACTGATCGCTAAAAACATATTAGTCTACTATATATACAATAAAAATAAGGGAAGAAACAGATATCAAAATAAACAAACTAATCAGGGCGATTTTTGTGAAAAAAGGAAATTCTTTTTTACGTCAAGCTAGCCTATCTCTTTGTTCTTGGGACTGGCAAATGATTGGATAGTAGCGCAGCGCGGAGCGCTGATTAAAAAATCAGATAATAAAAATAAAAAGATAGAAATGCAGCTCTGACCCATTTAGGATAAACAGTAAACCCTATGTAACCTTTAAAGTTTAACTGAAAAGGCAGCTTACTTTTGTATCTTATATTTGACATACTGACACATTTTCAACCACCTAAGGCCTTTGGATTTGTTCACCCGTTGCTCTAGTAATGACGTTCAGAATGTATGCTAGTTAAACGACAACCCAAGATTCATCCAGGCGCGGAGGTTTTGAATTTTGAAACAAGCCTGTATTTGCAGGATTAAGTATGATAGGTGGGCGCTTATTTCAAGCATAGGGGGACAGGCACTTAGAGGTAACACAAATTTGAAAGATTATTCATTCATTGGATGAAATCCAGTGCCTGTGGACACCAGACAAACGGAGTAAATGCATTTTTATCGTTTTCAGGCCTATTTAAGGGAATACGTGGTGTAAAGCCTAGCTAGACTGTCGGGTCTTAGCGCTATTCTGTTAAATGTCTACACAACGTAGTGTGACTTTTCAGATACTATGAAAATAAGTAAGTAAGTAAGTAATTTATTTATGACCCGCTATTTCGGAAAGGCGGAGTAAATGAAGAAAGTAAACAAAACAAACATACAAACACAGAAAAAGACACTTAATTTTTAATCTTCGGCCAGGGAACAGTGGACGACGTCATGTGGACCCTATGGTCCATGATTTTTGAAAGCGATGAGGAAACATCCAAAAGGGTAGCACTTCCATCTTGAATTTTGAACTTCTCCGTCAATGTATGGTTATGACATAATTTCGATAAGTGGAGCAGGTGCTTTGCATATTTAAAATAACATGATCTCATCTTTTTAATCTCCTTCTTTCGCAGAACATGAGTGACGCCAGAATGAAATAGTATAGAAGGAGCGCAGAAAGTGCTGTACAAATTTCCCAAAGCTTTACGATTATAGCGCCCCCGGTTGGGGACGATGCGCCCATAGGCGGTACGGATTGATCTAGAAACTTCTTAAATAACCGAAGAAATAATTGACCACTTACAACTAAGCTATAAATACAGAAAATTACACATGGCTTCGGCTGTTTTCAGCCTCTTTTCACGCACCTTGTCTTAGCTACAATTTTGGCAACATTTGTATAACCTGTCTCTGGACGTATACACTACTCGGAAACAATGATCGGCAGCACAAAACGTCACGTAAAGAGAGCAAACATGGCAAGCGTGATAATCATTGAATTGCTAAAAGAGGAGATAGGAAACATTTATGGCGTGAAGAATCTCGGGAACGAGAATGGATGGAGGTACTACTGAAGTAGAATAAATTACTATCGTAAGTACGACACGCCCTGAAACAACCAAACTAGGATTTGGAACCGTAGGTCTTGCCATAAACATCCGACAAAAGGAAAAAGGTTTTAGATTGTATGTGAATCAAAAGTAAAACAAAACACCATGGCTCAAAATGCCCGCGGCTCAAATTGCGCACTACTCAAAATGCCCACGACTCAAAATGACCACGACTCAAAATGCCCACGGTTCAGAATCCCCACCATTGGATTATTTGAAATGTTCAGACCAGAGTAAACTTGAATTAGGGGTGACTGAGCGACGGAAGGAATAGACGGAGTGTCCGAATGACGATGATCGTATGTTGAACTTGTATAGTCTCAATTATGATCTAATACTGGTACAAATTTACAGAAAAAATGTGCATTGCCTTGTGGTTAGATGCAGCAAAAGCGCCGTGCTTTCTTCAGGAAGCCTCTGACTGCTGACAAACCCGCAAACTGCACCTGTACTCTGACGAAAAGCCTTACACATAGCCTGATCAAAATATGTAAAGGTGGCTGAGTGTTATCTTTTTGTAGGCACACGGACAGAGAGACTTCACGAGTTTATATGCATCCGACTGTCAGTAACGTTTCCGGGTCCCAATATTGAAGTTTTATATCGTAATAGTTCAATATTGTTTTGGTCGCCGGTCAAAGTTTCTTTGTCCTTTAAACTCTGACCGTCGAACTATGTGAGCTAGCAAGTTTGAAGTTTGCCAGAAATGTTGATGAAACGGCGACTGGGATCGACTAAAAACAGAATGGGAATCGAACGACACGGTGCAGGAGGAACGCGTACTAAAAACGGTAACAACGTACTAAAGTCGGGAACAGTGCACCAGGAGGGAAATTACTAAAAGGGGGAACGCTGCACCGTCCTTTTTTACTAAAAACGGGAATGCAGGACCCATGTTCTTTGGCACTGTTCTCACTTTCATGACCACCAAGTACTAAAAACGGGAATACAGGACCCCTGTTTTTAATACCCTCCTCCCTGATGCAGGAGGAACACGATTGAAAACCCTATTTCCTACTTCCTTTTCTACTCTCCCTGCTTCAGGAGGAACACAATTGGAACCCTGTTTCCTACTTCCTATTCTACTCTCCATTTTTGCGGTCCTGCGTTCTCTCTTTTAGTAATGTTCCTTCTGGTGCAATGTTCCCGATTTTAGTACGTCCTTCCCGTTTTTAGTACGCATTCACGTTTTTAGTACGCGTTCCTCCTGCACCATGTTGTTCCATTCCTTTCCCGTTTTAGCCGATCCCACGGCGACCGGGCAAGGATGCCGGAGTCATATAAATACTAATTAAGCAAATGGGAGCTTCGGTACGCAGGGGCGTCACGACTGGGGGGGAAGGGGGGACGCCTCCCCCCCCCCAATGCTGTCAGCCAGTTGGTAAAAAATAACCGAGTCGGCACGAAGAGCCGCTATTTTTTTTTTCAAAACAGTTGAAAACAGTCGATTTTTCTGAAATTGGTCGATTTGTCTGAAATCGGTCGATTTTTCGTCAAAATAGTCGGTTTTTCTAAAAATCAGTCGTTTTCTACAAAAATGTCATTTTTGTTGTTGAAAACAGTAGTTTTTTCTGTAGAAAAAGTCGGTAAAAATTACCAGCTAGTCGGTAAATGCCTCGCCCCCCCCCAACGCCTCTGCTCCGACGGCATTTAAAGGCGGAAATTAAGCAACCGGTTAAGCCAACGGCGAAGAAAACTTCGACCAAAAACGCAATCAAATCAATGTTGGTTTTCCTCTTAATTGCCCAGAAAAGAAAGTGCAGTAATGTTCACAATAATCGTTCTCGTTGAGGTTCAAGGTTTCAATTACACTTGATTCAATTTCAATTGATAGTAAATGGAGGGTCAAGCCGGGGACACAAGGTCGATTGACAAAAACCCGGTACAATATAGAACACACCTATTTTACATATAACAAATTAAATAAATAAATGTTAATAATTGCATGACTCACCACTAGCGGGGAACCCGCCCCACAAACCTACCGACACTCGGCAAGATCAACCCGAAATCCCACACTAAAACTCTCCAATGCGCAAGTGAGGGTAACCGATGGCTGGCAACTTATGTAGACCCCGACCAAAATTTATAACCAACATAACAACATCAAACAAATAAAAATTACTTTTAAAAATCAAACTTTCGACTGATCAAACTTCTTCTTCCGCTTTCCAGTTGACTCCTTTAAAGCACCGTAATAATCGTTATCTGAAATAGCGGATTCTCGTCCGTTTATGGAGAATATTTGAAGATTACGCAACAGACCCGTATTTTAACCTATCTATTTGTATGGAGAATAAAGGTTAATTAAAAAGAAAACTAGAATCTGCAATGCCAAAACACAAACCTGTAAGGTATCAATATTACCTTCATAACAAAACATCAAACAACAAAGACCAGTGTTGCCTCCGGCAGCAAAATTTGTACTAGATCTGGTGAAAAAAAATCTCATAAACATAGAGGGTCTTGTCAGTGTCATCTGGATTGTACCGTCCTACAATATCTGAGTATTTAGTAAACAAAAAATTCCAAGTTGGAAATTTTGTCATTCTCTTACGGGCCCATTCAGGTACGAGTTTCTGCAAAATCCCCCGCCACTTCCCTCTCTCCCTTCGATGAACCCCCGTGGTACCCCCAGAAACACAGTGTGTGTGGGGGGGGGGGGGGGGGGTACTTTGCTTTCTTACGTATTGTTTTTTTATGCTTAAGTATCTTTTGCCACCTTATCATCTTTGTCAGGCATCCACTTTTGAGTCGTGCTCGAACTTAAAACAGTTACTTCTAAAAGATTTCCATTTTTTGCCGGATTCCGGGCGGATTACTTGTCCGGTGACAAAAAGTGAGATCTGAGTTCAGCTGGTCTCCTTATATATATATATATATAAGGCCATATATATATAAGGAGACATATATATATATATTAGGAGACATATATATATATACGTGTATTTAAAGGCCAGTTGCCATATACACAACTACAAACACAAAAATAAAAATTCAAAAATAATAACTGTATACGGTGAAGCAAACTATCACATTAACTTGCAAACAAATAATTTTGTCATCCCTTACTGTGAAACCCCTGCCCCATCCCTGAAAATAGGGATAATGGGCCCATCTACGAACTTCACCTGTACATTGAACCAATGTCCCACGCCAACTTTGAACAAAATGTGTTAACGTTATCGTGCTAAACATAACAGACTAATTATAACAGACGGACGAACAAACTTTACGAAGTCATGGGTTTCCCATCACTGACGTTTTGGGATCCCAAAAGCGTGTCATAAATAAATAAATAGGGATTTTTTCACTACTTTAATAAAAAGATCACTCAGTGATCTTTTATTGGTAAATAAAAAGGGACTGTAAGTAAGTAAGTAATTTATTTGTAACCCGCCATTTCGAAGAAGCGGACTAAATGAAAGAAAATAAATAAAACACTTAAAGACACAGACAAGACACTCATTTTCAATCTTCGGCCAGAAAGCAGTGGAGAAGGTCGTGCGCTGGTTTGGCTCTGTTGGTTTTTTATAGCGACGAAGAAACATCCAAAAGGGTAACAATTTTGAATTTCTCCGTCAATGTATGACTATTGCATAATTTCGACAACTGGAGCAGGTGCTTTGCATATTTGAAATAACATGTTTCACTACTATCATGAAAAGAACATTTAGTTTCATTCTAAGTTCCGGCTCACGTTATTCCTTCAGCCCATAACTGCAAATGATAGCAGGTATTGCTTCAAAAACTTAGAGCGTGAACAACCGTTGCCTGGAGTCTGGAGGATAAATATGCTGAATTTGCTAACCCTTGAAAAACAATCAAGATTAACTTAAAAATCAACAGCAAATTTATACTTCAAAGGAAGCCTGCCAAAATAACCTTTTTATTATTTTTTCACCTTTTATAGGAGGGAAGTGTTTTCAGTTCTGATGGAGGCTACACTACCTCAGATTCATGGAATGATGTACGCTTGCGCAAGGCCTAACAAGCCGTCTGGGAACAGCGTCATCGTCAGACTGTTAAAAAAGATCGCTTGGATAGTGCATGCTACTGAACAGAATGTCGCGCTAACAGCAATACCAGTGTTTTTTATCTTTCGGCCACTCTCCTCATATTCAAATCTAATGCCAAATTTTCGGTCCAGATTGTGTTTTTCTCCAATAGTACCTGTCGGGCAAAATGACGCGAATTTCGCATTCGAATTTCCGCGTGCTAATACTCTTGAGGTCTATCTCTCCTTGCCGATCCGAGATCTCCGGCCTCTCCAGCAGGGGCGTCGCAACGGGGGGGGGGGGGGGTTAGCCCCCCCCCACCTTTTTGAGATTTGTTATTTTTTCGATAGCAGAACTGTTCCGTTATAATTACGGGGATTCAGTAGTTATACCGAGTTATACAGAATCTTAAATAGGCCATCTGTACAAATCTCTTCGGTATAATGATAGGGATTCGGTATATTTGCCAGTATTCGGTAGTTATCACGAATTCGGTGAGAGAATTTACAGAAATTATTTGGTAATTTTTCGATGCCGGAACTATTCCGTATTTTTATGGAAGTTCCGTAGTTACACAGAGTCCCGAATAATCTATTGGTTCGAAATTATTCGGTATCGTGATTGGGATTTGGTTTTTTATTCAGGATAATTTTCAGGATTAGGAAGTTAACCACAAATCCTGACTTTGTTCCAGTTTCGACTAAAGTATACCGAATATGAATATTGTTCGGTAGACTTTCGATACCAAAACAATTCGGTATTATAACCGGGATACGGTAGCTATACAGAATCCCGAACATGCTATCGGTCTAAACTTATTCGGTATAATAACTGGGACTCGGTAACTTATTCGTTATAATTGCCAAGATTCGGAAGTTACCACGAACCTCGAAACTCAGAAGAGGTCGAGTGAAGCACTGGTCGCAGACAAAAGGAATGATCTGTGATATCATCGATAGTCCCTACTTTCATTTTGGATCCCAAAAAGAATATCTAATCATAAATATTTCGAAAATTCGGCCTGAAGCGCTTTTCGTAATATTCTCTATTTTGTGGAAGGGCGCGTCATTTGACGGGGGTTTTAAGCCAGTTTTAGGATTTACATTTCGAAACATTAAAAGCTAGAATTTGGATGGAATTTAAGTTTGGCAGGAAAAAGCAAAAAAAAATTCGCCTGAGGCGCTCACTTTATGTGATTATAGGAGCGATATTTCGGCCCTTCTTGGCAAGGGTCCTCGTCAGGCTGTTAATCTTCTGGTTCAACTTCGGGGAAGGAAACAAACCTGTAATCAGTTTACAGGTTTGTTTCCTTCCCCGAAGTTGAACCAGAAGATTAACAGCCTGACTAGGACCCTTGCCAAGAAGGGCCGAAATATCGCTGATGAAAAATCATAGCTGACGTCTCCGTTGTAAACATTATTTGAATAAATGTTTCAAAGTCAGCTTGGGCTCAAAGAATATTTAGTGATTATAGGTAGTATGTTGACTAAACTACAGTTGCTGCTGCTGCCGGAACGTCGCTCCATCCGGTTTCTGAAACTTCTTAGAGTCTCGGTACTTAATCAACGGTAAATGATAGAATTTGTAACAGAAGCAGTTAAATTTTAGCCTAAAAAAAAAATGGATTTCGAAAATTTTCGCCTGTGGCGTTCGATTTAATTTTCTATTGGCTATATAGATAGTAGCTGTTACTGCAATCATGCCCGGCAATATATTCTCCCATGAGGGCTTCGCCAAAACGCCGCCTAATAGTTGGCTTATCGTTGTTCATGCTGCCTTTTATTGTTACTCTCCCTATGTAATCGTTTTTGTTCCATAATTTAAAGCTCGAATTCTTAGTTCTACGATTCGTTAAAATTTTTGGAAGATTCGGTAAAATTTTGGCTCTGCACCCCCGCACAGAAAATGCACTTGCGACGCCCCTGCTCTCCGGGTATCTAACGGAAGAAAGGCAGAAGTGTTGTCACAGCTGCTGCCAAGGATCGTTGTGATTCATTGACACAGGATCTGAGTCGTTGAGTTTGAGTCGTACGGAAACGCTTACTCCTCCTTCCTGAGGATTGCTGGCGTGTTTTGGACTTAGTCATATAGAGTATTCTTACTGGTCTGTAGCTTTAGTTTATCTTGAGTTTGTCCATTTGGTAACTTTCGAGTTGCACCACTTCGGTCGTACTGAGTTCTTGTTGTAACTGGCGGCTTGGATCTATCTAGAAAGTGCAAGTTTTAGAACGCTCCCAACTTAACTCTCGTAAACACAGAAGAGCAGGTCCAGGATAATACTCTGTACGACCAAGTCCAAAACACTCCAGTGATCCTCAGGAAGAAGGAGTAAGCGTGTCCGTATGGCTCAACAACTCAAATCCTGTGCCAATCAATCACCGCGATCTTTGGGAGCAGATGTGTCACCACTTCTGCCTTTCTTCCGCTAGATACCGGGAGAGGCCGGAGATTTTACATCGGCAAGCAGAGAAAGTCATCAAGAGTATTTAGATTTGAAAGTAAGTCTGAGCCATGTAGTGACTCTGTAAACAAACTTCATAGATAACGAAGCCTTTTCTTCTTTATTTATGTCAGTCCTGTTTCACTCGGACAGTTTTCGAAGGTGTTCTCTTTGTCTAATACTAGGCTCAGTAGCAACTCTGCTGTTGCAACAGAAAACTAAAATTCGAGTAATTTCCGGGAAGCTATGCTATAAACATGTTATTGGTCCTGGACTACGATGGCCAATCTCTAACAAGACCAAAGGTTTCGATGGGATCCCAAAAATTCAATATCTGATCCAGACAACTGGATCTTGTATTAGCCAGATCCAGTCTTCGCCAGCCTCCTTGAACATTTTTACAATTAAAATTCAGAAACAGAATTAAGGCCAAATAGCTAATCACCTGAGAAAACCAAGTTCAGATTGGATTCAGCATGTGTGTTTACCCCTATAAGTCATATCTGTTTTGACGAAAACTTCCTGCCACTTCTGCCAATTTCCCGGTACCGGCCGAAATCAGGGTATCTTCTTTCCCCAGTAATGAACATCTAATCAACTTCAAATAGAAATTTAGCTTATAACAAATTTTCCGATTCCAGCCGGATTCCGGTCGAACTATATGTCCGGGTAAAATATGATTGTCATACAGGGACTCAGCATCTCTTCTTACCCCTAAATCGCTTATCTAATCAACTAGAAATAAAACTTTGACTTCCAACAGATTTCCGGTTTTGGCCGGATTCCGGACGAACTACATGTCCGGGTAGAAAATTGTTTTCACATAAGTGTTCAGCATGTCTTCTTGCCCTAAATCGAACATCTAATCAACTCCAAATAAAACTTTTAATTTTGACAAACTTTCCGGTTTGGGCCGGATTCCGGTCGAAATACTTGTCGGTCGAGAAAATAGTTTTCACCATCGTCTTCAGCATGTCTTCCTACCTCTAAATCAAACATCTAATCAACTTCAAATAAAACTTTTACTTTCAACAAACTTTCCGGTTTCGGCTGGATTCTGGGCGAAATACTTGTCCGTCGAGAAAATAGTTTTCACCATCGTCTTCAGCATGTCTTCCTACCCCTAAATCGAACATCTAATCAATTTCAAATAAAACTTTTACTTTCAACAAACTTTCCGGTTTGGGACGGATTCCGGGCGAAATACTTGTCCGTCGAGAAAATAATTTTCATCATCGACTTCAGCATGTCTTCCTACTTCTAAATCGAACATCTAATCAACTTCAAATAAAACTTTTACTTTCAACAAACTTTCCGGTTTTGGCCGGATTCCGGGCGAACTACTTGTCCGATGACAAAATAGTTTTCACCATCGTGTTCAGCATGTCTTCTTACCCCATAGTCGACTATCACATTAGCTTTTTCAAAATATTTTGTTTGTCCCTTAATTTGAATCCCCTCCCTCACCCCTAAACGTAGAGCTACAAAGCCCATCTACGAACTTGACTGGTCCGACGACCCAACGAACCCTCACACCAAGTTTCATCAAAATATCTAGTTCCCTTCGAGAGTTATCGTGCTTACAGACGGACGGACAGACGGACGGACGGACGGACGGACAGACGGACGGACGGACAGACGGACAACTTTTGCGATGTCATAGGTATCCCTCCACTTACGTTTTGGGATCCCAAAAAGTAGCCAGCCCAAAGGTTAAATTGGAAACATTCTTGCATTTGAACTGTTCTCTGATCACTCCAATCCCAAGTCGTGAATTCAAACCCGATCAACCTTCGTTTTTTGCTTTCCAACTTATTGGGACATAGACAACACTATGTTCCAAAAATGGGCTCCACCTTCGGCGTAATTTTCTGTTTTACACACCAAATTTTCGGTTCAGAGCAAAATTGCCCTGGCGGAAGGGCTCCTGTAAGTTATCCCTACAGGAATGAAGGCATGGCTGTAACGGCTGTAGCCGACATTTTTCTGCCCTCGGAACAGAAATTTTTTGTTTTAACCGTATCATAGGCAGGAACAATAAGCTTTTGGTCTATAAGGTTTATTCATGTTATCCAGTCAGACTCCACTTTAACAACTAACCTATTGTAATTTTGACTCGCTAAAATCTGAAAGACCTAAAGTGAGACAGATACAAATCACATGGGAGTAAAAAAGGTAGGCGGGTTGCTGCCATCATGAGTCATGTTTACGATTTAATGGGGTTATGAAACCTGGTTTAAATGAATCGGCTTGCCTTTGACAGGGACTGGTTTACGACTGAAGCTTGGCAATGCTTAAAATTAACACATTTTTTTTACACTAGCGGGATTCTCTTTGACTAAAATGAATGCCCGGGACCTCGGCAAGGCCAGAATAAACGACTGATACGACCTAGGAAAAGGCAGTGGGGTGAATTACCCCCTCCCCTTCGGGCCACCTCTACCAGCAGCGGGACAGAATATTCTATTGAGCTTTCAAAGGGTTATGCTTGTGTATACGAACTTTCCCTTCTCAGTGATCCTAACACAATTTCCGAAAGGAGAAAACTTCAGCTAGTGAACGGAGGTTAGTTAAGGAATCTTTCTGTCCCTCTTCAAAGGCTCGCTCTTTAAGAAATCTTATGTACAGGAGCACAATAAGTAATTTAACTTCTGTTGCCGACAGCTTTATGGCACTTGAGCTTACTCAAGTGCCATATAGCGATCGTAAGGTCTGTCGGTCTTTCGGTCTGTCCGCATTTTGCTAGTTTGGGCACTTCCACATGACCGAGGACGATAAAACTTGGCACGCGTATCAGGGACCCAACCGGATTAACTTGGAAATAATCACTTCCCGATCCAACCATCAATGGGGGGGGGGGGTGGCAAGATGGAGAATCTGGAAATTAGTAACATTCATAACTTTAGAACGGATAATCGGGCGTGCATTAAACTTGAAAGTTATCAAAAACAATTGTATTGGATGTTCATTGTCAAATTCGGATCGGATCCGATAACTGGGGGGGGGGGGGGACATCCGAAATCTCTTGAAACACTTTTCTACTTTTTGTCAAACCCCTACCCCTTTCTTCACACTAGTATAGCTCTGCGCGTGGATGAGTCATTCTTTCTTCACACTAGTATAGCTCTGCTCGTGGATGAGTCATTCTTTGCTTAAATTCGTTCGGAGAGAGCTAGAGCAACCGAAGGTCGAAGGGGTTGGTATAATATGTTGTTGAACCTTAGTAGGGGTTCATATACATTAGACGGTGCTAGGAGGATCAAACTTGGCATCCGACTTGGAAACTCCGACCATCTGGGGGGGAGTGGAAGGTGGGGGAATCCGGAAAACTGAGTGGTGTGTAACTTTCGAACAGGTGATCGGATTGAAACTTAATACCTGAATAAATGATGAAAATACCCGATGAAAAATTTATCTCAAAATAGTACTACGAAGTAGTACGAAAAAGTAGCATGCAATACTAATGATGCTACTACATGCTTCTACTTCAAGGCTACCGTGTTAATGCATACTATTATATGCTACTATTAGCAAGACCGGATGTTACTATGGCAGGACAAGATGCTACTGGATACTACTACACTAGATTGGACCAGTCTGAGTCCCATTAAATGATAGTATTCTTTGCTATTACATAGTATTACATGCAACGTTTTCGTGCTACTACCATACTACTACGCAGGCTACAAATTTTTCACCGGGGGGGGGGGGGCCGGAAATCCCGAGAAACGGTTAGAATGGAGGGATCGGGATGGAACTTTGTGGGAATAGCTAACAGAAGCTCCGGATAAATCATTTACAGAACCGGATTGGTTCAGGCGACTGTGGGGGGAGTCCGGAATTCCGGTGATCGTGAGTAAAGGTACTTCCAGGTGTGCTAGGACGATGAAACTTGGCTGTAATATTATAAATTCGACAAGATTGGCTTAGAAATCGCCACTTTCCAAATCCCACCATTCTTTAAAGTACCAATCATGACCGCAAATTAAGAAAAATAGTGTTAAACAAAATATGCATTTTCATGATCACAATGAGCCCATTACCATTTTTGCCTCAAGGGTTTTGCTTACAAATGAGGTTCTAGCTCCCTTAAAGTGCGCATCTTCACCGCAAGGTCGAAAAGTACTTTTTATCAAACGATGCCTTCTAGCTACTAGCAGGCGAAACCCTAGAGGAAGCAGAGGTCCATGTCCTCGAAACGAGAAATTACGCAGCAACAATTCAAAGAAAAAACGTACTTGATATGAATGTCATATTGAAGACCATTGAACCGCCCAACAAAGAAGAGGAGTTCTAGAACTCTTTTACAGTACTTTTTACTTACTACACTGTACAAAAAAATCTTGCAGTATTTGCTACTGGGGTTATTCTTGTCTTTATTAGGATAGGATTATCCCTAATTCGGATTGCTTTTATCCCAATAGAGATAAGATTAATCCCAGTAGCAAATACTGCATCCACATTCGGAGAAACTTTTTACAGTGCAGTGTATAATAAAATAATATTCGACTCTGTACAAAACTCCCAAACAAAAAACTCCCGCCAACATTTTACCTATTCTTGCAAGTGTTATATGACCTTTCAGCTCTTGTTCAGTTCCCAAACGGTTTTTCTCGATGAAAAACTTTCTGAGTGTAGTCTCCTAGGACACAAACCCAAATCAGTTCAGCCTGTGTAGTGATGTCTCCATGCCCTATTCCTAATGACTTGTTATGTGCTCATAATTTCACGATAGAGTTGACTTCGTACCTTGTCGCTTCAGAACGTATATGAAACCATGACTATTTTAATAGACTACCTATTGGTCTATTTGCTACAGATTGCATCTGGTTCTTTCACTTCGACCCTTGTTACTACACCCTTGCGCAACTTAAGGTGGGCTGTTTAGAGTGACATTTCTCAACTATTGCAATACGTGTAGTTGACTGTTGATGAGCCCTCTGTTTGACAGTGAATCTTTAGTTGGTTCTCTCACCTCAACCTTGAATTGACAGTTGGCATGAGGAGATAGCAGCTTCTGTTGATTAAGTTTTGTAGCCCGATGGGAAATGGAAGTTCGATTGCCAGTGTACTTCAGATTGAGTAAATGTTTTACAAGTGAAATCAGTGTTATTTGACTCTCGTCCTGTTCGAACAACTCGTTTTGAAGTTAGAAAAAGAGCGCAAAATACCTGCTTCGAGTTGGTACCGGACATCACATGTCTGAGAACTCCTCTGCCGGGCCTCAGCGAAGCCCTCGAAGACGCGCGCGCCATTCACCCATCCCTGACGCAAAGGAAGTCAATCAAAATGTTCCGGAGGTAATCCGTCCAGATCCCGGACAGAGCCTTCCAACAGGGGCACACGATCCGACCAGTCGAGAGCCTCCATCCAGTCGTGCTCAGCTCATCTCCGGAAAATATCTGCTTCTTGAGAATCTTGAAGGGTCGAATCTCAGACGTTCGATTGATCTGGTGACGCAGAAGGAGTACTCCTGCAGGGTAAGAAAGTTTTCCGTTCGATGTAGTTGCGTTTTTAATCGAAGTTTTGTTCGCCTTTCGCCTAGCCGGCTGTTTAATGTCCGTTGAAGTTCACCATTTGCTTAATACACTTGATGACTACCTCTCCCTTCTGATGCAGAATCTCCGGGTACCCGCGGAAGAACGGAAGAAACCGTGTCACAGCTGCGCTGACTAAGGATTTGAGTCATTGAGTTTGAGTCGTTACGGACATGTTTACTCCTTTTTCCTGAGAATCACTGGCGTGTTTTGAACTTAGTCATATAGAGTATTAGTGTTTTTACGACTCCGGCGATCCTTGCCTGTCGACTTTTCTTCAACCATTCAGGCAAAGTTCGAACTTGCTTGCTCACAAAGTTCGACGGTCAGCGTTTGAATGACAAAGAAACTGTGACCGGCGACCGAAAAAGGTATTTAAATAGAGACCTTGCAAACTTCAATAAAAAACTTAACTACGAAAGAGGGATTGCACCCTACCCAGTGAAAACGGATCTGAGTGGTATAGATCCACTAGACCAGTCTTTGACTCGAAGGTCCAAAAGCCAACAAGTAGAATGCTTGTTGTAAAAGTTTGAGACGTTTAGGTTCTCATTTTTGAAAAGCGTTTCAGATAAGCTACCAAAGGCTGAAAAAGTTGAAAAAGAAAAAGTTTATTATTTCTGAGCATGGAACAACCAAACCAACAAAAACCAGACCATGATATTTGAGTGTTTTTGAGTTTTTTCAGACAAAAAATTGTAGCTCCCCGATAGCCTCAGTAGGTACAGTTTTATTCCAACACTCTAATATACTCCAGACTGTGATGTGTTTCTCAAAGTTGACAAACCCTCTTTCTGAAAAAGTCTCACTACTTTCCATGCAAACTGGAGCTTGGTTCAGCCCCCAAAACTTGTTAATAACGAATATAATTATATAGTGCAAAAACAATAAGACCAGAAAGTAGGTCCGTATCCAGGAATTTCTTCCGGGGGCAGAGGGGGGGGGGGTGCCCGTGTTCGGACCAAAGTAACCAAAAAAGACATAGATCAGAGGTAAAGCCTATAACAACGATTATTTTTGTAGGTTTCGGGGGGTTCAAACCGCCTACCTACCTACCGCCCTCTGCAAAATAAAAAGTCATCTGGATATTATGGCCCTTTACAAAAAAAAAAAATATACGGAAAACTAACGTAATCAGTATTTCTGACCGGTGAGCTCCTCGGAGTCAAGAAGCGGGAACAGACTAGTGCCGGATTTGATTGGACACGAATGACATTGGAAGTCCGAAATCTCGAAAACGAGAACGATTAGGGACGAAATCCAATATTATTCTGAAAGAGTGTTTACAGGTATTTATTTATTTTCAGTTTGCTCAAGTGTTGTTTTGTTAATTTTCAAGCGATTTGCCTCTGTCGTAGTTTCCCCTGTAAGACAAGCAATTTGTAAATATCTTTCATTCAAGATTTTTTATTTTTCTCTCAAGATTGAAAATGCGGGTCGCATTTTGTTTAAGGAGGGAGTAATGTAATATTAGTAATTAATGCTGCGACCCAGTTTGTTTACTGAGTGACTAATTAGTATCTAATCACCTATTCACTTTAAGGTTAAGCCCAAAGCTCATGGGACATCATTAACTGATTTGAGTTAGTAATTAAAGTCAATTGTACTATGTTTAATTCGTCAATCGTTTGGTGTCTGTTCACCAGTACTGATGTCTGTAAATAAACTGTACATAGCAATCGAACCTGGTCCTGTCAATATCCATATTATATGACAGAATTTGTTGCAAGCAGTAAAAGCCAGGCTTCAACTTCTAGACTTCCAAATGCCGCGGGCTTCCGCGAGGTCAAGCACGCCCTTCCGGATTTCTATTATAACTGCGATAGCTAAACTTGCCATTCTACAACATTACTAAAGCCTTCACTTACCTCCCAACCACGACTGTCAGTCACTTTTCCTTTTTCTTCTTCATTCGCATATTAATTTTGTTTCTCGCAATGCCATGCTTCTCTGACACCTTCCAGTGCGCAATCTGGGGTATCCAACTTGGACTTGCGGATCCACCTCTACGAAAACGGTTGTCCCAACTCTGGAAAGGGAAGCCTGGCTTTCATATATCCACGACCGGCTTGCATATCCATTGTTTTAGAAAACAGGATGTTTCTATTAAAAGCCAGGCTTCACCTTCCAGATTCTCAGACGGCCGGGGCTTCCGAATAGTTAAGCCAAGCCTTCCAGATTTTCATGATAATGATGACAGCTAATTTTGCTATTCTTCAACGTTTCCTAGATGTCCCCTTTACATTTCAAATATCTCTTGCATCCCAATCACAGCTTTCAATCACATTCCCTTTTCTTTCGACGTTTGCATATTTGTTTTGTCTCTCGAACGGCTTACTCCTATGCTACCTTCCAGACATCCGGAATCTGGGGTGTCCAACACCCGGGAATTCCAGACATTTTTGGCCTTGCTTCACCTTCTAGATCCTTCTCGACGAAAACAGTTGTCTAGAATCTGGAAGAAAAATCTGGAAGGTGAAGTTTTTTTTTTTTTTTAAAGCCTCGTAGTATCTTTTCTATTCTTCCAGTCCAATATGAATTGGCCAGGTGATGATGATGATGATGATGATTTTATTAACGCACTTAAGGAGAGGAGATAGTGCAGTATAAACAAAAAAAAGAGGAAAAAGTACACTGAGCTTTCAATAATGTAGTAAATGCACAAGATCAAAAAATAAACATTCAAAAGAAGAAAAAAAAAAGGGACTAATCGGGTCTAAAAAATCTTCTTCCTAGATGGAGTGCGGAGAAATGGTCAAGGGCAGAACGTGAAGGTCCTGGGCAATTAAAGATAATTCTGCACAAGGATCAGAGGGCAAAAAAGTTGCAGTTATACGGGAATTCCTATAACGTCGAGGAAGGTACAAGAGAAATTTACAATACTTGAAATAATAAGTTCTGATGCGTTTTAAATCTTTTAGCCTCAGAATACCAAAAATTCCGGAAAGGTTGCAGACAGAGGGAGAACAGCAACTATTATATAAACTACCAAGCGCTTTTCTGTTATACCTTCCTCTACTTGGAACTATTTTTCCATATCCGACACGAATGGAATCGTGAACAGCCGAAACAGCGTTATCGCTAATTTTTTTTTAGAGACTGTGCTATGAACATGCCAAGCCATTTTACGGTAGGGGAATTGGGGAGTTTTTCATTTTGAAAAGAAATACCGGAATCTTTTGGGCTGTTGAATTTAAGATACTGACCTTTAGAAATGTTAACAGAAAGGCCAATTTGAAAAAGACCCTGACAAATCGTTTTTATGTTAGATTCTAACCGACTTTTAGTTCGACTGATTAATAGAATGTCGTCTGCATAAGCTATGTAATTAATACTTAGGTCTCCAAGAAAAAATGTTGGCAATAAACCTGAGAGGCATTCATAAATGGCACTTTTAAAAACAAAAAGTGGAAGCGTGACTACGCTTCCACTTGCCCTCGGTGACGCCAACGGTCTTATCAACTTATTTTTCTTTTCTTAACTTAAACACATGACCAGCCTATCTATTTAGCGTCACCTACACTTTCCTCTATCTCTACTTTTATTTTTTAATTTCTTAATTTTTTTTTCATTCAATTCTTTACACTTCCACCCTATCCTTAATTGTAAAATTAAACTAACAAAACTAAATTCAACAACAATATTTACTCTTTCCACTATCTATACATTTCAATCATAATATACCATTTTAACGTGATTATCTTTCCACTATTATTATTCTCATCATTCAAACTATTTCTATTAGAAAATTCAACCTCAAAAAAAAAAAATTCTATAACAATCAAATAAAACACATTATTTTTTTTTTTTCCTATTAACATTTTATCATACATTTTAAAAACAAAATATATAAAATATATTTTAAATAATATTTAAAATTCTCTTTACGTGGACCATTTTACCACAAAACAATCAAAGAAGCTTTTAGGAGTTCCAGAACAATATATTTTTCTGTCGTAGGTCGTCAGCCGGCAAGCGGGGGCATCTCTTCTTGAGGCTCATTTTCGTCTGGATTGTTCGGAAAAGATAGCCCAACCGTTCGACATTGTTACCAGCAGCAATGAGCAATACATCTTCTTCAATAAGACATTCGGTGATATTCACGAGTTGGTGCGAAGCCGAGGAGTGCGCGGCGAGGAACATGCGCAGATTCTTCTTCGTCAGGTCGTCGAGATCATTGCCGACTGTCACTCGGCGGGAGTTGTCCTCACTGATATGAAGCTTCGTCGGTTCGTATTCTCCGATCCTGAACGGTAAGCCGCGTTTTTGGACCCTGTTTTTATGGGTTTTTGCCAGGGTTGGTCACCAAAAGTAACTTCGTACACTCTGGAAAGTAACCCAAAAGTATCTGAAGGTAACACATTGTAACCCAATGTAACCAAAAGTAACCCAACGTAATCCAATGTAAGCAAAAGTAACCCAAAGTAACTTCGTGGAACCCAATGTAACCCAAAGTAACCCAATGTAACCAAAAGTAACCCAAAGTATCCTGAAGTAACTTCGTACACCCTGGAAAGTAACCCAAAAGTATCTGAAAGTAACCCAATGTAACCAAAAGTAACCCAGTGTAACCAAAAGTAACCCAAAGTATCCTGAAGTAACTCGTACACCCTGGTTGTTGGTGACCAACGCTGGGGTTTCTGTAGGTGTTTCTGGACTCTTGCCTAGTCTCCTCAGTTGTGTTTTCTCTTCTTTCGCAACCCGATGAAAAATTTATCTGAAAATAGTACTATGAAGTAGTACGAAAAGTTGCATGCAGTACTAACGATGCTACTACATGCTTCTACTTCAAGGCTACCGTGTTACTGCATACTACTATTAGCGAGACTTGATGCTACCATGGCAAGACAGGATGCTACTGGATACTACTACATAAGATTGGACCAGTCTGAGGCACATTAAATGGTAGTATTCTTTGCTATTACATAGTATTACATGCAACGTTTTCGTACCACTACCATACTACTACGCAGGCTACAAATTTTTCATCGGGAATAGGATAAACTAAAGAATTTGATTCGTGTGGGCCGAGAAGGGGGGAGAAACCATTATCTTTCAATGGGTCAGATGTTTACAAACACACTGTTACCTTTGTTTTCTTCAAAATCCTCACATAGCCAACTTTATCCACAAAATACTTGAACACAATACTCTTGATGACTATCTCTCCTTGCCGATACAAAATCTCCTGCCTCTCCGGGTATCTAGCGGAAGAAATGCAGAAGTGGTGTCACAGCTGGTCCCAAAGATCACGGTGATTGATTAACACAAGATTTGAGTCGTTGACTGTGAGTCGCACGGACACGCTTACTCCTTCTTCTGGCGTGTTTTGGACTTAGTCTTATAGAGTATTCACTCTTCAAAGCAAGGTAGCCATTGCTCATTAATTATTCAGTGATCTCCTGCCGGAGACTAGAGAGTTTTCGGAAACTTGCATGATACCTAAATACCGTACGCTAAAGTTGTAGCTCACGCTAAAGTGATGATGCTGATGACAAATAAGGTGAAAATTTAGCGTTCGAAAAAGTGGACTCTGGCAAAAAACGCTATTTTTAGCGTCACATACTTGGACTGTTAAGCGTGAAATTTGAAAAAAAGCCACACTGTGGAGTTTTTTTGGATTGGATTGGAAAGAATAAAGTAAGTAAACTGTACACACTGTACAAGGATGTTTCTTTTCCATGTAATTGGCTGCTGCTCTTCTTGACATGTTGGCGTTCCGAAAACTGAAGTTTCAGATACGTACCACCAGATGTCAGCTGAGGTGCTAACGTGAGCAACGAGCCTATTTCCGAAAACTCTCTGCTAAAAGAGTTACTAAGCCATCGAGGGGATAGTAAGAGTATTAATACAGCTAAGGACGTAACCACGTAAATGTTTATAAATATGTCGGAAGAGGAAATATAACAGTTTGACACTGTTTTGGTCTCGAAAGCTGAATATATTTAGCTGAATTTCAGAATCTTCAGGAAATCATTATACCGAATTTAGTATAATTTACGGCGTTTAGTTGTTGTAGTCAAGTTTACATCCTTTCTTCTTAGGACTTAGGAATTCAGGAAGAAAAAAAACAGAAAACAAAATATTAAACGAAATCGATAAAGCTAGTAATTAGTTTAATTCTTCTACTCATGTTTCATATGCTAAAAAAATAGTGTTTGTCTTTGGTCGGCTAAGTGGCTTAATTATGTTCCTAAGGTTCGGGACAAAAATAACAGAATGTCTCTTTAGTAAGGCAGTGGTTGTGAGGGTGGGGGAAGGGGTCTCTTAACCAGTTAATGCACATATCGATGCCGACATGTTAATATAATTTTGAAATCATCCAGTGTCGGGCCACAATTTTGCTGGACAAGACTTCAGTTTTTTGGGCGCAGTCTGAGCAAAAGCTTGTAGAGGCAATTTGCTCTTCTTTCCACAGCAACGACTTGCTAACTCAATATTCTGTATGACTAAGTCCAGAACACGCCGGTGATCCTCAGGAAGAAGGAGTAAGCATGTCCGGACGACTCAAATCCTGTGTCAATCAATCAGCACGATCTTTCGGACCAGCTGTGACACCACTTCTGCCTTTCTTCCGCTAGCTACCCGGAGAGTACGGAGATTTTGCATCGGCAAGGAGAGATAGTCATGAAGAGTATCAGTGAAGACAAGACGTAACCCAGATTAGGAACCCTTGAACCGAGGGGTTGACTATTGAAATAGATGTACACACTGTCAGAAGTTTCAAACCACAAGGATGCGCAGTTTCAACAGATAACACTTAGGATGTTAGCTGTTATGTTTTCAACCTCTACGCCTTAAAACTTTATGCATTACAATCATTACCGAGAAGAGTTTAAGAACCTTCGAGAAAACATCTGGTGACCGTTCGGATATCATGAGTTGCGTTTTCAGGCTTGCGATTCTCAACCCGTGTTCGTCACAAGTCGTTTTCACGGAGCGCATCCTGTTTGCATCCTAAAAAGGGGTCCATGCTCTGTGGCTTCAAGCGTTTTAGCTCCCGTGTTTCTTTCGAGTTCAACACCGAATCCAAACACAAATGGACTCGGTAGATGATCAAATCCTGTGCCGGGTTTTCTTATACAAAACATGAGCGCTGAAAACGTCGTTAAACCGTTTTTTTCTTTAATGCTCCTTTTTCGTTCCATTCCGTTCCTTGTCGTCGGAATTCGGCAAACCTGTTCTTCTTATGAATCGTAGTATGTGTTCGTTCTTTATATATATTTTTTTTTTATAATTTTTAAGAAACGGAATTTACTTATGCTATGATAGTTTCTAAATATACCGATCTCTCCTCTCTCTCTGAAACGTCATCGCGGTCTTCTCACAGTTATTTTTATCATTTTTTTGCAGAACAAAGATTGTCTTGGAGACGCTTGAAAACGCGACCGTCCTCTCTGACATAGTTGACGTTCAGCCCTTCCGACGTGTTGGATACCCAACGTACCTCTCCCCTGAGGCAATCGTCTGCCTGAAGGGAGGACCTTACGCCGGCAGGCCGGCTGATATCTGGGGTCTTGGAGTAATCATCTACACACTCCTGATTGGAAGGTTTGTTCGTTTTCACTCAGTTTGCATGTTGATCGTATTCCATCCTTCTTACGTAGTTGCTACGCATGACGTCATAGCTTCTAGCTTCTTGGAGCGTGTTCCACCCTTCTACAAATAGTAACTATACGCCCCTCATAAAATTCCTCTCAGATTAGTTCTTTTTTGGCCGCTAGGTGCGCTAACGTAAAGAAAACAGTGACACGTTACTTCTTGGCGTACATTTATCCAGGTTTGTTTTGCTAATTTCAATTCCTCTTAGGCCTAACCATGTTTAAAACTATTTAAAATAACTCTTCCCCTCTTTTTGCTTTACCCAACTCTGTTCTGTCAAGTGTCATCAAGTTTTTCATTACTGGCTTCTGACTTCAGTGCTGAGTGCTGGCTGACTTTCCAACGGGGCTAATGCGCGACTCGATATGAAGTGAAAGCCTAATCGCTTATTCACCCGTCAGATAACTTATCCCCAGATCTCACGTGTGATTGTTATTGTTCCTCTAGCGCGTCTGGCGCCAATTCGTCATCGGATTTTATGAAGGACGTAGTACTTACTATTTCCGCTCGAACCTCACCAAAAGTTACTACGCTGAGCGTTCCAATCTTTCCGGAATAGTAACAAATAGTAACGCGTTACTTATCACGCTCGGGAGCGTCGTAACTACGGATCTCTGTAACGTGATTGGTCGGATTCGTCAATGGCATGATATTCTGATGTAAATTAGAAAAACCGTTCTAGCCTCGACGGCAAAAATCCAGAATTCGCGACGTCATGCGTAGTAACTACGGTAAGTAGGATGTAAGTAAGGGGTAAGTAACACGCTCTTGGTGTCAAGGTTGGAATACATGTTTCTGCTAAATATCAGCCAATCACATCTCGGATATCAAGTTACCGCGGTTACAACGCTCCCGAGCACGGTTGTAACGAAAATTATAACTCATAGTCCTTATTATAAAAATGGTGAAACACGCTCGCTACACTGACAGAAGTTTCATAACAGATAACTGGAGGATGCAGGATTGCAACAGATAATACAATACGGATGTTATCTGTTGTGTTTCAAAAGGTTATGCATAATAAGCATTACCGTCAGGAAGAACCGAAAAACCGCCAAAAAGTGTCTGCTGAGTTTTCCGACATCATGACGATAAGGAATAACGTCAGTAGATACTTTTTTGGCTCTGGCTGCCAAAATGGCTGCATAACGTTTTCAAACACAACAGATAAAGTCCGAAGTATTATCTGTTACGCATATCTGTTGAAACCGCACATCCTCGCGTTATCTGTTACGAAACTTCTGACAGTGCACAAAATCAAAGAATTTTAATCGGGTCCAGAAGTCAAATGTCACGTGCCCCTAAAATGCGCCAGATCTGACAAGCTTCTCTCTTACAGATATCCGTTCAACGATCAGAACCCTTTAGCCTTGTTCTCCAAGATCCTTCAAGGGCACTTCTTCCTTCCGGAGGAGCTCTCACCGCATGCCAAATGCTTGATCAAAAATCTTCTTCGTAAAGATCCGTTGGAGCGCCTTACGGCCCAAGATATCCTAAGCCATCCGTGGTTTACGGAAACAGTTGGAGATACACAAGAGTCCAATCGCTGTGATGATGATGACGATGACGGAGCTCGTGATGATCACGTTGTACCATCTTTCGGCGACGATGAGGCTTGAAGCGCCTCGGGCCAATCGTTCCGCAACTCGCTTAAGTTTATTTTCCTTGATCGTTTTGTACAGACTGGGCACTCTGACAACACGTAATGTTGTTTGTCATTAACTCTATGGAACTCTGCTCATAGTGCTTTTCTGGCGTTCTTGTTTCCCACTGTACAATTGTCATAAATGTGAATGTAAGTGAAACAACTGTATGAGTGACCCTGGTTGTGTACCGACACCGTGAACTAAATATACGGCGCAATTCCGCTAAAGACGTTACCGAGCATAAAACATGGGGAAACTTGCGAAATTCATCACCACGATAGGCAATCACGGAAACGTTGTAAACCGTCGAATGTATTCTATCGCGAGATGGTAAGGGCAGAGACTTGGCATATATTGCATCTAATAGCTTCCTGGGTTATGTAAGTGAACGGTGACGACCCAGAGCAAAATAACCTTAGAGAGTAATGCGAAAACCTATCTTTCCCATGCATAAAAAATGGGACTCCGTCGCAACGCCGCCCAGCTCGCTTTGTACGTGTGTGCAGTGGCGGACGTAGAAAATTCTAGCAAGGCTAATATGCGGTGGTATTTGAGTTTCAGTAGGGATGCTCGTGTCCTCTATGGGAGATATTGTCGCTGTGTTTTGACTATGTGTCCCTTTTTCAAAGTTCGTGCATTACTCTCTAGAGTCATTTTGCTCTGGTGACGACCCAAGCTCCCGTCCGACTGTCTGTAGCTCCTGGAAGTTAGAGGAAAAATGGACTTCAAAAATTGCACTTAAAGTTGGACATTGTAGGCGATTAATATCACTCTGATGGCGGGTGCTTCCCGTGGAATCCGTTCGGGTTTTTTCGATATGTCGGATTCTGCGCACTGACTTGCTGCTCTGCGTTGAATGCGCTCGTTTTGTGCTACGTTTTGAGTAAGTCGGAGAAATCCCACATGTTGGAATAGGACATGGAAAAACCATCTTGCGAATCCAACCTCCAATTGGTGCGTGGAAGCACCGTGATGTGGCGCTTTGGTGTTTACGCTACTCCAGTGGTAGTTCTATGTTTTAGGACTCGTATGTTGAGAGAGTCATAGTTTTTGCCCTTCTCGGTTTTTACCTGTAGCGGTAATGACTTTCGCAAGTTCGCACGGCGTGATTTTGAACCTCTTTTGTCGTGTGGGAGTGTGAGGGTACAAATGAAACGAAGACGCAGCTGACGTGCATATGTTCCTATTAAGTGCTCAAGTAGTGTTTTGCTTTTACTATCGTATGGGTAGGGTTTACAATTATAGAAGCATGGCGACATATGACTACTCAATCAGGCCTCTGGCACCAGCTTTTTGTTCGATTTAAAATACCAGGGACAGTACGTGTCGGCAAGCACTCGTTAAATGATTCTCCTATTTGCTTCGTTCTAAATCCGGGGATTTAGGGCTGAGCTGTCAAATGGGATACCGCCGCCCGATGTTTATCTATGAGTGTGTCATATCACATGGTGACAGAAGTTTCCAGATGTTTTCAGTGACGACATCCAGAACTTTGTTTACAACGTAGGATGCAGCTTCTAGTGTATAAGGCCTGCAGCGGGGCTCTTCCCACTCAATTCCAAAGAGGGAAGAAGTACACTAAAACACATTAAGGCCTTCTACCGTTCGTCGCATTTTGCTTCGGTTCAGCTGGAACCTTGTGCTTAATGGAAAGCGGATTCTGATGCCTCCCGTATTGATGAGTTTTCAGTGTATTGGGTTCAATTCGATCCACTGTAAAAAGTTTCTCCGAATAAGGATGCAGTATTTGCTACTGGGATTATTCTTATTTCTATTGGGATAAGATTAATCCGAATTAGGGGTAATCTCAATAATGATAAGATTAATCCCAGTAGCAAATACTGCAAGAATTTTTTTACAGTGGACCTCTTGTAGGCTTTGTTAGGCTGGTTGGGTCTGCGCCGGATTTTTCTTTTAGGGACTTCCTCTTTTAAGGAACAATTTTTATGTTTGAATGGATTGTTCGGCAACCGGAATAAATACTCAGTGAGCTCTATCCGTTTTATCCGCTGAGTGCCTTCACATACAGGAAACGGAAATTTCGGAACATCGAAGTCGCCATTGGAACTGACCACAGGATCAGCATAAGCGAACAACAGCAGAAATGTCGATTCAGAACGTTCTCCAACCGTTTGCTGTGATTTGGCCGGAAATCAGTAAAAATCGAAAAAAATAGGAAACCTCGCTCCAATTTTCGTGTTTCTGCTAAGTTGTTTCAAGATGACTACCTCCCTATCTTTGTAATATGACCGTGCAAAGTCGAATGATTTCCTACACCCTGTCCGCTACGAACGAGCGAAGGTTGCTAGCTTCGCGCCACATCACGTTTAGTTACCTCTACAAATAGCTAAATCGCTGTTATATCGCTGGTGAGGAAAAGTAGGAGTCAAAGCCAGGGTTGCGACATCAAAAATATTTACACAGTGACTTTTAGCCCAAGAGAGAGAGTGAATTGGGAGTGAAATATATTTTCATGAAATGTTCACCTTTGGTCGGAATCGCCTCTTTAAAAATGACACATCTTAATTTTACTTTCATGAAGAAAACTTGAAATAGTCAGTTCTGGTCGGAATCCCTGCTGCAAAAATTACACATTTTGTCATTTTGTGAAATAGAGTGATTTTTACGTCCTAAGTAGGACAAGAGGGACAAAAACAAAATAGAGTGACAATTCACACTATCGTGCGACATGTGGCAACCCCGGTCAAAGCTGTTTGGCTCTATTGGTCACGATCCAGAGGGGGTCAGCGCGCGGAGTACGCCTCCTGCCAACCTCCTTCACTATTTCTTGTGCGATAAGCAACGGCAAAGACGGAAGAGAAGTAAACGGCTATAAACATTAGCTCAAAGCTAGAGTAAATACCTGTAGGTCCGCTCCGTTTTGTCGGGGTAACGCCTGATGCGTCACCTAAGGAGATAAACACGACAAGTGTAAAATTAAAAATTAAGTCTAGTGCCCGCAAAACGCGGATCCGCATTCGCCTAAGGAAATTTCCAGCCATATTCCTTGCCATATTCCTGTTCAGCGCTTCCAAGCGGACTAGTTTCTGTTAATCCCCCCATGCCTCACCGTCATTACTTGGATCAGACATGGTAAACTAGATCCGCAGGTTAGTAATAGTGCGAACACACGATCAGGGTCGGGAGGATTCCTGCTCGGATTTTTGGCACTATCATCACTTCCATATTGAAAAGTTGAAAAAATTTCAACTTTTCCATATGAAAGTGATGATGGTGCTGAAGAACTTCCGTACTGGAATTCCTGCCCGGATTTTCAGCACCATCATCACTTCCATATGGAAAAGTTGAAATTAACCAACACTTGTGTAGACATAGTAAAAAGTCGAATCCATAGGGTAGTGGGTCGCTTTCCCTTTCTGCTGCTAAGACATATGCAAAACCTCCACTACCTGGGACACAGATGACAGGTTTTCCACTCAATAACCTGCGGATCTATTTTGCCATGTCTGATCCAAGTGCTGACGGTGAGGTTTTAACAGAAACTAGTCCGCTTGGAAGCGCTGAACAGGAATATGGCCAATTGTGCCAAGCGATTTCGAATTCCGAGTCGTTGTGCGGAGTAGTGTAGAGGGAAAGATTCGCGTTCTGTCGGCACCAGGCTTAATGCCAATTAGAGGAATATAAAACATTTATGAGATGCAGAATATCACGAATAAGAATGGATGGAATAATTACGGAAGTAAACTGGATAATTACCATAAGTAGGTACGAAGTGTGGAGGCGAATGAAATCCAACATAAGAAATGTTCGATGTGGCTAAAACATATTCAGGAAGCACTGTTAGTTTTTGCCGTAGCCGGCCAAAATCCGGAAATTAGGGAACAAACCAACTCACTTACGGAAATGATTAACGAATACTCCTTGAGCTGAAGCTGGCTGGGAAACGTAGGTTCAAACCATGCATAAAACGGATATGTCTGCTACGATGCTTTTGCAGCCATATTTCGGACCTTCTCGGCAAGGGTCCACGTCAGGCTGTCGAACTTCATGGTTGACGTTGGGGTTAAAATAAATGATAAAACCTGCAATAAATAACTGAACTTTCAGTGATTCTTTTTTTTGTCAGTTATTTGTTACAGGTTTCCCCAACGTTAGCCCTGAAGTTCAACAGCCTGACTAGGACCCTTGCCAAGAAAGGGCCGAAATGTCGCTGCCAAAGCATCGTAGCTGACATATCCGTTTTATGCATTGTTTAAATAAATGAAGAATGGGTCGTTGCGGAATCAAGCTATGCTGCTAATTTCAACCTGGGATGATTGGTTTGACCGGAATCCAGTGAGAAGCAGTTTTAATTTATTTAAGATTATAATGTTAAAAAGTTGTTTTAATTTAATTTGAACCAGTTTAGAATAAAATAGGTAAGATGTTCTACCTTAAGACCAGTAGAGGAATGTTTCTTTGGATACTATGAATGTTGGATTGGACCAATTTGTTTTTCGCCTCTAAAAGAGTCAGATCGGAATGATAAATTAATCGGAATGATAGATTAACTTAACATATCTTGAGAGCCTAACGTTTCAGCGTTCTTTCGAAATAGAGAATAAAATCAGATCCGTATAATTTCGTCTGGTTTTTGGTATCCCGAAACCTAAGTGGAGGGATACCTATGACATCATAAAAGTTGTCCATATTGAGCATGACAACTCTAGAAGGGAATGAGATATTTTGATGAAAGTCTGTGTAAGAATTCTTTGAGTCAAGGGACAGGTCAATTTCATAGATGGGGTCTGTAGCCCTACATTTAGGGGTGGTGGTTCAAATTAAGGGGCGAACAAAATATTTTTTAACAGCTGATGGTGTCGATACTAGGGATAAGAAGACATGCTGAAGACAGGTGCGAAAATAATTTTTTTGCCGGACAAGTAGTTCGCCCGGGATCCGGCCAAAACTGGAAATTTGTTAAAAGTAAAAGTAGTACTTAAAGTTAATTAAATGTTCAATTTAAACGTAAGAAGACATGTTCAACATTTATATGAAAATAATTTTCTCATCGGACAAGTAGTTTGCCCAGAATCCGGTCAAAAACCGAAAAATTTGTCGAAAGTACAAGTTTTATCTGAAGGTGATTAGAGGTTCGATGTAGTGGTAAGGAGGCGTGCTGGATTTATATATGAAATTATTTTCTCGTCGGATAAATAGCTCGCCCAGAATCCGGCCAGAAACTGAAAATCTAAAGCTTTATCTGAAGTTGATTAGATGTTCGGTGTAGGGGTAAGGAGATGCGCTGAATTCGTTTTTGAGCTTTAGGTTTTGCCGGACAATTAGCTCGCCCGGAATCCGGCCGAAAAAGAGATGTGGCAGAAGTAAGACGACGGAAGTTTTGATCAAGTTCGCCAAAGTAGGTATAGCGTATAAGTGTAAATACACAAATGCTGAATCCATATCTGTGCTTGGTTTTCTCAAACGATTAGCCAGGAGTCCGGCGAAGATAGCATTTCTACAAAACCAAATTGTCTGGATCAAAAGGTCTCATCGAAACCTTTGGTCTTCTTATTTTTGAATGTTCTTTTTCATCTGTTGGGACAATTTCGGAGAACATGAAAGTGAAACACAACTGTTGCAGAACTTCTGACGTCGAAACATTGCTGTTAGGTGCTGTTTGGTTTCAGTGCGAAAACAACTGAGCAATGTTTCTTCATTTTGACTTTTCGTTTGGAGATGCTTGGGCCTACCTTTCTTCTCATGTACTTTGAATCATTCTAGCCGTATGCTACTGCCCGATGACAAATTTGTAGCCTGCGTGATTGTATGATAGTGGTACGGAACAATTGTATGTAGCGATATGTAATAGTATACTATCATCTAATGCGCCTAAGACTGGGCCAATCTTAATCAGCAGTATTCAGTAACATCCTATCTTGCTACAGTAGCATGCAGTAGAATGCAGTAACACTGTAGCATTGACATAGAAGCATGTAGTAGCATCAGTTCGTACTGCATGCTACTTTTTCGTACAAGTTCATACTACTATTTTGAGAAAAATTTTTCATCGGGTGGACAGCCTATTATTTATATAATACAGCAGGTACAAATATAATAATGATATAATTGCAATAATAAGGCTTTCGCCTCTATAAAATATGTCGAGTCCTGAAGACAAAAGCTGGAATTTGTTCGTGCTCATCAGGCTCAGCTAGGATTCCAAACCGAATGAGGTTCCGCCGAAGTACATTTCGCAGCAGTGATTCCGACCCATGACCATTTCACATTTTTCATGAAAATAAAGTTCACTCCCAATTCACTCTCTGTTTCAGCCAGAAGTCCCTGTATAATTTTGTTTTCTGTGGCAACCCTGACAGAGCAGATATGAGCAAAAGACCAAAGATTTATAATGTGTGACTTTAGTTTGACTTTATACGTTAATGATTGTTGGTGTTTATTGCTGTGCATAAATATTTGTTTGTAACGACACGAAGTATTTAATTCTATATGTTTATAACAACTCTCGCGTAAGCGACTGTGGCGCAAATTCCCTGTTGCTCGAACAGTCGCATTGCCTCGTAGTCTCAAAGTCCCTTTCTCTCATATTCGCATTGCCTCGTAGTCTCAAAGTCCCTTTCTCTCATATTCGCATTGCCTCACACGCAGTACCTTTTTGCTCGATTTTGGTAACGAAGAAAACGAAGAGAACAAGGCCATAGGTTTCGATGGGATCCCAAAAATTCAATATTTGATCCAGACAACTGGGTCTTGCCTTCGCCAGATCCAGTCTTCGCCAGACTCTTTGAACATTTTTACTATTCAAATTCAGAAACAGATTAAGGCCAAATACCTAATCATCTGAGACAACCAAGTACAGATACGGATTCAGCAGGTGTGTTTACCCATATAAGTCATATCGGGTTTGACGAAAACTTTCTGCCACTTCTGCCAATTTCCCAGTTTCGGCCGAACTCTGGAACTACGTGTCCGGCGAAAAAAGAAAGCTAAAAAACGAACTCAGGATATCTTCTTTCCCCAATAATAAAAATCTAATCAACTTCAAATGAAAATTTAACTTATAACAAATTTTCCGACTCCAGCCGGATTCGGGTCGAACTATATGTCCGGGTAGAAAATTATGTTCACTTAAGTGTTCAGCATGTCTTCTTGCCCTAAACTGAACATTTAATCAACTCCAAATAAAGCTTTTAATTTTAACAAACTTTCCGGTTTGGGCCGGATTCCGGGCGAACTACTTGTCCGTCGAGAAAATGCATTTCACCATCGTGTTTAGCATGTCTTCCTACACCTAAATGGAACATCTAATCAACTTCAAATAAAACTTTTACTTTTAACAAACTTTCCGGTTTTGGCCGGATTCCGGGAGAACTACTTGTCCGATGACAAAATGGTTTTCACCATCATGTTCAGCATGTCTTCTTACCTCATAATCGACTATCACATTAGCTGTTTCAAAATATTTTGTTTGCCCCTTAATGTGAACCCCCACCCCTAAATGTAGGGCTACAAAGCCCATCTACGAACTTGACTTGTCCGACGACCCAACGAATCCTCACACCAAGTTTCATCAAAATATCTCATTCCCTTCGACAGTTATCGTGCTTACAGACGGACGGACAGACGGACAACTTTTGCGATATCATAGGTATCCCTCCACTTACCTTTTGGGATCCCAAAAGGCTGGTATGTAAGGAGCAATGGCTTTGCACCAAGGAAGTCAGTCCTAAGACGGAAGTCAGTCGATCTTAAGCCAGTCTTAAGTAAGTGGTGATTAAGGATCGTTGGATTAACAGATGTATTCGATGTATGCAGAACTTCAATATTAAAAGTAAGTGCGTTTTCTAAACACTGTAGTCTAATATGTACCTTCCTTTCGGGTACACGTATATTAGAAACTCGGTTTCGGACAACATGTTAAACGTAAAGGTACACGAGAGTCATAACGTAACTTAAAATGCTTTCGTCATATTCTTCAGCGCTGTTCAAAGATAGGCGACACCCAATGCAACATACTTATTTGTTCTTGCTTATACTGTGTATAGAATATCGTGGTCTGAAACCAGGTAGTCTTGTGGGCTTGTAGACTGACTGACAAATAGTGGGAAGTACGTGCAGTTTTAGGAGACTGTGTTGAAACTTTTCAGGTCTTCTCTGACTTCGTCGGGTTCCCTGTGGACTTACTCGATCCGTCAGTTCCTGATTTTGGTATGTCCTTTATACCTAACGTTGGATGCCTCATGTTTGGGACCCTAAAACCCGGACCTACTCCACCATAAAGGTCTCGGAAAAAGGTCCTCATGGCTGATTCATTTCTAGAAGACATCCAAAGCAACATATTATACTGTAGAACATGTCTGAACAAGATCATCTTGCAGGCTATACACTGACAAACAGTGGAAAGTACGTGCAGTTCTTAGAAGCCTGCGTTGAAACTTTTCAGGTCTTCTCTTCAGGGTCGTCAAGTATGGGGGGAGGAAGGGATCCTGCGATTTTACGTAGAAACAGTCGTTTTTGGGATCCAAAACGTAAGTGGAGGGATACCTATGACATCGCACATGACATCATGTGCCACCAACATCATATGACATCAACAAGGAAGTCAGGAAGCCCAGAGAAAAATGGTGAACCAGATGAAGGACACGAAAGCCTTGGCATGTCAGAAAATGACAACGCAGACGGTTGCACAGAAATAAGAAAAAACTAATAACGCTAAACTTAAATGGTTTGAAACAAAAGAATAGGCAAAAAATGCTAAAAGAGTTCCTACGAAAAAACGACATCGACGTAGCATTCTTACAAGAAACAGATACTGACGACCTAGAAGCATTCGAGCCAGAATACAGTTTCAAAACAAATACGCAGAAAGGATGGGAAGTGTTGCAGTAATCCACAAAAAAGACGTCAAAATCCAAAACGTTAGAATCGATTTGCAGGGAAGAATAATAAGTTGCAGAATTGGGAATATATCAGCAGTAAATATATATGCCCCATCAGGAAGTAACCGAAAGCGAAAGAGGGAAATTTTTTTTTGAACAAGACATCGCGTCCTACCTGCCTAATGATGGGACGGAGACCATTATATTAGGTGACTTCAACTGCGTCATTGAAAAGGAAGATGCCAAACTGGAATCCGATATACGATCAAAAGCGCTAAAAGATCTAGTAAAAGGGTTGGAACTCAAAGACGCATGGAAAATTAAAAATAATACGATCGATTTTACTCGGATAAATTGGAAAGGAAAAGAAGGTGGAGGATCGAGGATTGACAGAATGTATGTTTCGCAAGGATTAATCCGACAAATTGAAGACGTGCAGCATATTTACACACCGCTATCCGACCACTATGCAGTCATGATGCAAATAAATACAAAAATAAATGTAAAAAATAATATCCCAAAGAAGAATATAATATGGAAAATGAACACAAATGTGCTTAAAACAAAAGAAATTAGAGAAGTAGTGCTGCAAGTTACAGAAAAGATGAAAAGCGTATCTAACGAAAATTTAAGTAAATACTGGGAAGAAAATGCAAAACCAGCGACAACAATAGCTGCGAAATCATTTTCAAGAATAAATCATGATTTCGAACAGAGTCACCTCAAGCATCTGTATAAAGTTCTATACGAGCTAAAACTAGAAATAAAAAAAGGGATAAATGCAAACGAAGAATATTTCGAGATACACAAGGAAATTAAAGAAATTGAGCAAAAAATTGCAGAAGGGATAAAAATTCGAGTTAAGTTAAACGAAAAGATTCAGAATGAGCAGCTCACTACGACCCTGATATGCAGACAAAGAAAAAAAATCGGTCAATAGACAATAAAAAAGATTAGAACCCAGGATGGAAAAATAATAGAAGAAAAGACCGAGATAATAAAAGAAATAAAGAATTTCTACAAGAACACATTCAAACTAAGTGAACCAGAAAGCCAAGAAGATGTTGCAAACCTCGAACAATTTTTGTCAGAGTTAAACATAAAAAAGCTAAACAAAGAAGAAAATGAGCTTCTTTGCCACGAAATAAAGCCAGAAGAGGTGCTAGCAGCAATAGGGCAGGCAAATAGAAACAAGTCCCCAGGTTATGATGCTTCCATATGAGCTATACAAGGAATTTAAGATTGATTTCTCTGTGATGTTTTGCAGACTATTTAACGAAATACTGAATGGAAAAGGCCACAGCAGAATAGAGACTAGAGGAGTCGTAAAGTTAATACCGAAAAAGGGAGACCGAGAAGACTTGAACAACTGGAGGCCCGTTACACTCACGCAATGCGATTACAGGATATTATCAAAAGTGCTAGCAAATCGATTGAAAGAAGTATTGCCATCAATTCTAAGTGTAAATGAGCGCGGAGGATTCAATAAAAGAAAAAGCACGGACATACTGGCATGCATCAGAAACCAGCTACTGCAGTCGGCGTCCTTAAAAAAGCGCAAAGCACTAAATTGGAGAATCATGGGATTAGACGTAAGGAAAGCTTTTGATAAACTTCGACGACTGCTACTCTACATTATCATGAAAGTCTATGGATTCTCCCCAGATTTCACTGAATGGATAAGAAAGCTCTACAAAGATACCACACAAGTGATTGTCATGGGCGACATGGTATCAGAAGAATTTAACGCGGAATTGGGAATCCGACAAGGATGTCCATTAAGCATGATGCTCTTCGAACTATACATTGATCCGCTTCTAAAATTCCTTGAAATGAAACTACGTGGTATTAAGCTATTCGATGAAATATTAAAAGCGAGAGGTTTCGTTGATGATATAACCACGTTTACAGAAGACGAGGAAGATAACAAAATGGCTATCGAGTGTGCAGAACATTACTGCAAACTCGTCAAGCTAGAATTAAATAAAGGAAAGTGCGAAATTTTGGAAATCACGTCAGAAAGGGAAGATGGGATAATGGAAGTATGTGGAATACCGTTGAAAAAAGAGATACAAATCCTGGGATTAAAATTTAATAAATCGTGGAAAGATACAGAAAAAAAGAATTGGTCGGTAATAGTATCAAAAATTATAGCATCTATTAATTACGGACGAAATCGGAAACTCACGGTTTTTCAGAAAGCGGAATACATAAATATTTACACCCTTCCAATAATGTGGTATTTGGCTAATGTTTCGTACCCTGCAAAAGCGACATTAAAAAAAAATCACAAAATAATATACAACTTCATATGGGAAGGAAAAGAACCGCCAAAACTCAAAATTACAGATATGTATCAGCAGAAGCTAAAAGAAGGACTGCAGATAATTAACCTTGAAGCTAAGTCAAGAGAACTTTTCGTCAGAACAGCTCTAGAAAATATGACCGAGAAAAAAGAATCACTATTAAATTCGTGGATATTAATGAGAAAAAGCGGGAAAAAAGGATACCCACGAAGCCTAGAAATGGCGTTTACGGACATAGAAGAGATGGGAAAAGAAATAATTTTTGATCCCGATTTAAGAGAAATACCAAAAGAAGGGATACGGAATTTTTACCGAGAAAAGATGAGTCTACCGGATATAAAATTAATTGAAGAGAAACGGATAGACGACGAGCAAGCAAACCGAACTTTCAATCTCCTCCATACATCGATGCTTTCGCCGAAAGTAAAACAGCATATGTCTTACCAAATACATAACGTTCTACCTACAGAAGAAAGAAAGCACCGAATTTTCCCTGAACATAACACGGGAAAATGCAAAAAATGTAATGAAATCGAAGATGTAAATCATTTTCTCATTAAATGCGAGAAGAAACAGGAGCGACTAAGGAAATTTAAAAAAAATATGTTCTTTAATGGAATATGGAGATAAACGGCATTTAAAGGAAGAAATGAGCCTAATAAACGTTACAAGTAAACATGGATTAAAAAGAGAAAGGACAATGACATTAATGATATCGTCATTTTGCTATTATGCGTGGAAAGAAAGAGAAAAAGGTGAGGATGATTCCGTATTAATGAAAGTTAACAAATGTTGGGAAATAATAAAAGGTAGTAAAGATAAAGTAGGAAATGATTTGGAATTAAATTTTAATATTGATGATTTAGTTTGAAATTTAATAAAAAAAAAATAAAAATAAATAATAAGTGGGATAGTACAGTTATATTTAAATTGTAATTTTTAAAGTTTTAAGAAAGGGATAAAGTCTTAAAGTTATTTTTGGCAACCAAAGTAGTTTTATATTTAGAAAATTGGTAATCGTTAAAAGTTTTTCATTTAATCGTACTGATTAATTTTGTATGTAAAGTACGATCAAATGAACATTTATTTATATTTTCTTTATTTTTTTATTTTAATTGTTGTAGAGATTTAAAAAAAAAAACTAAAATAAAAAAGGGTTTTGGTATCGGCGAAGGAAATGAAAAAGATCGTAAGAAATGCCACTGCAAAAGGGATTCCCTATCACGGAAGGGCATCCTTTGACGCAGGGAGTGCGAAGAGATCGAACAATTTTTGTGTTGTTTTTGTCTCCAGGACAAAACCCCTTTTTTGGTTTGGGTGCAAAAAAAATAACGAGGGATAGTATTTTTGTAAATCTTAAGTTTTGAAAGAATGAAAATTTTAAGGAAAGGAGATATTAAGGAAGGAAAACAAAGAAAAGTTTTTAAATATGTGTTGAAATGGTAAAATGGGAAATAAGGGTTAAAAGAGGGTATAAGAAAGAATATTAAAAAAAAAGATAATGTAGAGATAGAGGAAAGTGTAGGTGACGCTAAATATATAGGTCGGTCATTGAAAAAACAAAAATACAAAAAATTAAATATCAGATGTTAGGACCGTTGGCGTCACCGAGAGAAGTGGAAGCGTAGTCACTTGGCCAAATCATATTGGACAGGAAGAACGGAAAAGATGCTACGCGGCATTAACACAAAAATGTAAAAAAAAAAAAAAAAATGACATCACTAAAGTTGTCCATCCTTCCGTCCGTCTGTAAGCACGATAACTCTCGAAGGGAATGAGATCTTTTGATGAAACTTGGTGGGAGGATCCTTTGGGTCAAAGTACTGGTCAAGTTCGAAGATGGGTTCTGTAGCCCTATATCTGAGGGTGGGAGAGGGGTTTCGAATTAAGGGGCCAACAAATTTTTGTTTTTAAGCTTTTGAGATAGTTGATTTAGAGGTAAGGAGACATGCTGACTCCGAATATGAAAGTTATTTTCTCACCGGACAAATAGTTCACCTGAAATCCGGCAAAAACCGGACACAAAATTTGTCGACCAATTTTTGGCTATAGCAGTCCCTCCCCTTTCTTCACACTATTATAGGTCTGCACGTGGATGATGACATAATCTATGAATGTTGGAGAGAGCTAGTGTAATCGAAGGTCGAAGGGGCTGGTATATTTTGTTCAAGATAATTAGGGGTTGATATATTTCATTCAAACTTAGTATGAGGATTCATTGACAAAGTACAGGTCAAGTTCGTAGGTGGGTCCTTTAGTCTTATATTTAGAGGAAGAGGAGGGTTTTGAATTTACGGTAGAACATGTGTATTTAATGAGCTAATAAGATATTTATTGAAGGGGCAAGGAGGTCCGCGGAATCCATATCTGAACTTTGTTTTCTTGCTGGACAATTGGTTCATCACGAATGCGGATGAAACTCGAAATTCGGTTGAAGCCCAAAGTTGTTTCAGAAATCAATTAGAGATTCGTTATCGGGGCAAGGAGACATGCTGAGTCCATTCTTGAAATTTATTTTAACTGTAAAAATATTCAAGGAATCTTACGAAGAGTGAATGGCGAAGACCTGACCAAATTGTGTGGATCAAATGTCAAGACTTTGCCATAGAATGGTCCAATCGAAACCATCCCTGTCATCATAGTTCCCCAGGTCAAAAAAAAACTCGAAAACCTAGATATTAGAAAAGCCTCGTACCCCGGCGAAATTTTTCCAGATAAGTTTAAAAAGGCATTTATCACACCGATTCCGAAGAAAACATCACCAACATCACCATCTGACCTCCGGCCGATTTCGAAAACGCCCATCATCTCCAAAGTCTCCGAAGACTTTATTCTACAGTGGCTACTAGCAGAAGTAGAACATAAAATCGACCCTATGCAGTTCGGTTTTCGTCGAGGACACAGCACAACACATTATCTGGTCAGATTGCTTCATGATCTACTAGAGCACCTAGAAACTTCGGAGGCCCTTGCAGAAATAATTATTTCTGATTTCGTGAAAGCTTTCGATCTGCTTCATCACGAGACTGTTATCAATGAAGCCTGTGCCCTGGAAGTCTCGCAGTTTCTGCTATGTATCGTCGCAAGTTTCCTTTCTGGTCGTCAACAGTGCGTACAACTCGAAAACGGGGAAGCACCCAACTTCCAAGACATCACCTGTGGAGCGGCCCAAGGAAGCAAGCAGGTCCCATCTTATTTGTCATAGTCATCAACCGACTGATGAGACAACACAAACAGAGGTATAAGTTTGCAGATGATCTTTCGCTAAGCGTGCTGCGATTCCTGCCTCAAACACACAGCCAACTTGTACCCCTGAGCTTCAACATCAAGCTGATCAAGTGAAGTTCCAGCTAAACCTCGAGAAAAGCGCGTGTCAACTTCCTCAAGGAGAAGAGAGTGACGAATCTGCACCTCTCCAAACAAAGAAATCAGTCAAAATACTCGGCATCACATTAAGTGACGATCTCTCGTTCGGAGATCACATCAACCAGATCACAGCTAGAGCATCTGGTCTTCTAAAATCCTTCGCAAATCTCAGAAGGTTTGGAATGACAGAAAAACTCCTTCTTTCGTGCTACAAAAATTATGTCATGCCCATAGTCGTGTACGGCTGCCCTGTCTGGCACCCGTCACTCACACAGAAACACAGAAGTCAACTGGAAAGAATTCAGACGAGAGCCTGCAAAATAATTCTTGGGCCAAACTGCAACAACTACGAAGAAAGCCTAAGCGAGCTCAAGCTCCCAACCCTGGATGAACGGAAGCATGAAACCTTGATGAAATTTGAGCTGACATCCTGAAGTCCCCAACGCACCCAGATATCCTTCCCCAGTTTACTTCAGTACCCCACGCACACACAAGACGAGGTTGGCAACTCTGAAAGAGGGAAAAGGACTGTTAAAATGACCGCCTACACACTCGACGACACGATTTTTAAACTGTTATGTGTCATACTACGCGAAGCACTACAATGACAATATCCTCAAATCCAAGTGATAGCTTATCATGTTTGTTCTTCTTGTTGCGTCTTTTGGTGTTTTTCTCTTTTTACTTGTTTGACGTTACCTATGTTCTTGTTTGACGATACCTATGTTATTGCATTGTTGATAAAGTGAAAGAATAAAGATTATTATTATTATATTATTAAAACTAGGCTGTGCTTTCAACAAATAGTCCACGGTTTTGGCTGTTTTAATCCTTTTCCGAGACCCATTGACTTACAGAGAAAACAGAAAAAAAAATTTACATAACCGGTTTTACTGATGGAAAACTTCTCGCAGACAACCGTCAACAGCGTGATACACATCGAAGGTAGCAAAACACGGCAAGTTAGAAAATCAGTGTGGTTTCGTTAGAGGGTTTAGAATGTAACGTACGAAATTGGGGTCGCCGGGGTTAGAAATATATGGAGTGAGTATGGAAGGTTGCTTTGGGATCATAAGTAAGACAGGTCCTTTAAGTCTTTGAGATTCAGAATGAGCCTAGACGAACCATTTTTCTTTCGGGACCATGAATACTTCAAGAAGCACGCAGTATTTCCTTCGCCTTATGCTCAGACATTCGGACAATACCCCCTTTGTACAACAATATTATTATTATAATTAGTTATCTACAACCCATCAACTATCCAAGGCCAAACAAGACGGAGTATGGAAAAAAAAATTTAAAAAAATAAGCGAATAGGTAAACAGGGGAAACTCAAGCACGAAGTAACAACAAAATCGAAATAAGCTTGAGTCACGTCCGTCTCAAGGGGCGAAAGATTATTAGTTCGTAGACCTCGTAAACTCAATCACTTTCAGACAGAGTAGACTGTAAGCAGGGTATTTGGCATCCCACAATTGACTTGGAACACTGTTTGAAGCATAGATGTACTTGAATATTCGGAAGTATATGTCAGCTTCGTTCTTTATTTATTTATTTATTTATTTAACTTCGACTACGGCTTCTAGAGCCATTACACATATAACACATAAAATCAACAACAAAATACATTTAAGATTGCAAGTCTTCTACGCAACAAGTGTAAAGTTCGCGGTTCCAGACTAACCACACAGGCAACGTCAGTCTCATATGGGGACTCGAAAGAACCACGAGCATGGGGTTTCGAGAGCGAAGAATTCGGGTCTGGAGAGAAAAGATAGCCCGACGCCGAAGTTCCCCGAAAGAAGGAAGGCCCTCACCCACAAACATGCCAGACGCACTACAATTCCATGCAAGTCCGTGTAGCCACCGGAAAGAGTTGTTATATAAAACCCGAAATGTATCTAGACACTTAACTCTCGTGTTACACACCAGTGACAAACAGTACAGCGGAGTACAGTAAGCTCTGAAAAGAAAGGTCTTAACAGAAGCCTCTTATCTACCAAACCTCCGAATTAATATGTTGGCCCTCACAGACAGTGATCTGGAGAGCGCAGCAACGTGAGGCTCATCAGACATAGAAGGAATAAAAGTAAAGCCCAAATACTTGAAAGTTTGCACAAAAACTAGTACCTCACCAGACAAAATAACATCGGGGATGTAATCGCTTGCATTTCAGCAAAACTGAAACTTTTGTTTTTATGTTCGCAGAAAATGCAGTAGTTTCATCTCAGACTCTATCTATACCCTGAAGATATGGAAACCATTAATTCTCCTAGCTATGAAGCTATCAATATCCCTACTCCACGATTTTCAGCACTATCATAAATTCCGTAAGGAAAAGATGGGATTTTCTCAACTTGATGATGAAAGTGTAGACAATCCGGTCGGGAAATCCCGATCGCGTATCCTTACCATTAGGGTTTGGTTAATGTGGGCTGAGAAGTCGGGAGACACCATTATCTTTCGATTGGTCAGATTTTTACGAACACATTGTTACCTTTCTTTTCTTCAAAATCCTCACCGTAGCCAACGCTATCAACAAATTACTTGAAAACAATTCATTCTTCGAAGCAAAGTAGTCCCACCGGAGACTAAAAGGGTTATTAAACCATCGAGGGGAGGGTAGGAGGATTAGTGTAGCTAAGTACATCACCTCGTTAACGTATAAATATATCGCAAGAGGGAATCGTTTGCCCGTTGGACATTTTTTTGTTCTCGAAAGCTGAATAATATTTAGCTAGATTTCTGAATCTTCAAGAAATCACTAGAACGAATTGAGTACAATTTACGGTGTTTGTCTACTGTGGTCTAGTTTACATCCTTTCTTCTTTGGACTTGAGTGAATTAACAAGAAAAAACAGGAAACAAGGTAAAAGAAATCGATAAGCTAGTAATTCGTTGATTTTTCTACATTCATCATAAACCTGCTAAAAAACACACATTTTGTTAGATCCATAGTCAAACTATAATCCCAGCCTCCCTATGTCGGGTCGTTCCAAGCTGCGCCACTAGGTCACCCAGCGGTCGGATCTAGTCGGGGCTTCTCCTTGGGTCTTACACTGTCAGAAGTTTCATAACAGATAGCGTATAACACTTTCAAGAATAACAGATTTTCACTTAGAAATAAAGTGTTATGACCAATCAAGTTTACACTATTTTGTGCCTAGATCTCCAACATCACCTTCAATTGGTAAAAATACTAACGGGAACGAAAGAAACATAACAGATAACATCCCAAAGTGTTATCTGTTGAAACAGCGCATCATTCTGTTGTCGTTATGTAACTTCTGACAGTGTAGTATTTTTACCAATTGAAGGTGTTGTTGGAGATCTCGGCACGACATAGTGTAAACTTAATTGGGCATACCACTTTATTTCCAATTGAAAAGGTGTTATTCTTGAAAGAGTTATGCGCAATCTGTTATGAAACTTCTGACAGTGTAGGGGGGGGGGGGGGGGGGGGTTCTAGACATTACGACTGCTAGAATGCTTACGATGTACCTCCTCTAGTTACGACTGGGTATCCCAGAATCACGGGTTTGTGGTATAGTATTAGGCCGTACCCAAAAAATTAATTAGTCGGCATTCATTTGGAAGCTCATCTCTAGCTTTACTTTCATCCCGAAAAAACCTGCTGTGCCGAAGTACCAATCCTGTCTCTCCGCTCTTGGTTCAGCGCATTTGTTAATTTTGCTTCGATCACTTCATTCAAGATTCAAACGGTCATAGTAGGTATTCACGATCATCTTCAGGACGATGATGATGGCTTTAGCTAAAGCATTGTCCTAATTGATGTAATAAGGTGTATTACCGCGTATAAGACTTATTACAGATTCCTCTTTTCCTCGGAGCGCGCTGTAATAAGGCGAATAAGGAGAATAGACTAGCGTTCTATTCTGGCTTATGCAGGGCCAATCAGATCGCTTGGTTGGTTCGCCAGCGGGTCGAGGAGAGGCGCAGCGCCGTCAGGGTTGCCAAGGAAAGCACAACAGTTCTACTTTGTTGGAAGCTAAAGAAACAACTTTTCTTAACAAAAACACGTTTTTGTCCTATTACGACGGCTTTTCGTCAGTTCGAGGATCAATGCTGTCCATCCGTTATTTTAATAGCTTTTTTACAGTATAATTTGCGTTATATTGTACTCGTGTACTTCAGGTAGTACCAAGAACCTTTTCGGATATTTTTAGAGCTCGAAAAATTGTATTACCTTGGCAACACCGGAAGCCGCATTGATAAGAACCTCTTGGGTTGTATTTGAACAGGCGTGTGTGTTAAGACGTAGACATCGCGTATAGCGCTATTCATCTTATTACATCTATTAGGACAATGCTTAACGCTGCCGACATACGATCAGGGTTACGTGCTCGGAGACTGGAAATCCTGCCACGATTTTTGACACCATCAACAATTTGTTTTACCTTTATTCGGAAAATGAAGAAAATCCGGTTGAGAAAAGCTGATAATTTGTTCACATCAAAAGTGGCGGGCGTGTCTACGGTACAAAATTAAAGCCACGTTGAGTAGCTTGGGATATTCTAGATACTCTTGATGAATAACTCTTGTCGATGAAGAATCACCGCGTACATAGCGGAAGAGCCGGAAGCGTCACTACAGTTGTCCCCAACGAACACCGTCCATTTAGTCTGGGGTCCACTGAACCGAAAGTCTTCTCCTTCTAAAAGTGGAGGGTCTTACTGGGGCAACACCTCTAGAGATCACAGGACCTCGCGTACGTTCTGTTACTCACGAAAGTTACCGGGATACAGCTTTTTGGTATATCGGACATGCTTTTCTAACCTCTTACACTCTAACTATTCTGCGGTTGCGGTTTGTGCGATTACATCCGCGGTCCGACTTTCGACCAATCAAAAGCAAGCAGATGTAAACAAACATTCGAACATTTCAGAAGCAGCGTTGCCGTCTGTCACAGAAATCTGCGGTTAATGACGGTTTTCACTTCTTCGACAGAACAAGCCAAAATTCTACGACCGGTTCCTTGCAAGTAAATATAAAAAGTAAGCAAAAAATCTTTTGCGGCCAAAAGTCACATGTTCCAGACAAGAAAAAGTGGCAATAGTGTTTACAAACCAAGAATTCCAAGATATTTCACCTGAGAATTGGAGGATATTAAGAAGAATAAACAGGTAAAAATCATTCAAGCAGAGCTGCAATGTGGTTGTTCTTGAGTTTGGGTTAAGGCCTTTTAGGTAGCAGAAGTCTCCACTTGCTTATAGGCCCAGATTAAACAGCAAATAAGTTGGACTGTCGAGAATTTAAGATTATTCGTGGTATGTATTGTTTTTTTTGTGAATGTTACAGAACTGTTAGTCAGTCCATTATAAAAGCCTCAATTTTGGAGGCCGGAGGCTATGCTAAGTTACTGTCACTGTCAGAGGCGTTACTAGCTGAAATGTTTGTCGGGCGGGGGGGCAAGGTATTTACTGACTGTTGTTACAGAAAGAAGAACTGTTTTCAAGAACAAAAATGACAGCTTTGAAAAAGAATTGACTGATTTAAAAAAATGACTGTTTTGACAAAAAATCAACTGATTTTCAGGAAAAATAACTGTTTTCATGAAAAAAAAAAACTGTTTTGATGGAAAACTGCAGTGCTTCACGCCAACTCAGTTCCGTACTTCGTAGATATCATAGCTGACGTATCCGTTGTAAACATTGTTAGAATAAAAACAACTCAGTTATTTTTTAAAGACTGGCCGGACACATTTAGAGGATATTTGTGATCGTGCCAAATGGATACGTCAGCTGAATTTTATTGGAGCTATATTTCAGCCCTTCTTGGCAAGGGTCCTGTTCAGGCTCAAAACCGCTCAAGTTGGAAAATGAACTTGCGGGAAGGGTTCCTTTTTCCAACTTGAGCGGTTTTGAGCCTGAAGAGGCCCTTGCCAAGAACGGCCGAAGTATAGCTCCAAGAAAATTCAGCTGACGTATCCATTTTGCACCATCAAATATGATTCGCAGTCAGCTTGGGCTGAAGGAATATTTACATTTGGAAGGGTCGCCCCCCCCCCCACAGTTGTGACGCCCCTGTTTACTGTACGGATGTCTGACGCTTGTCGGCCATGCCACATGGCTATTTCCATTTTTTTGTATGATAACTTAACTAATTTGAACAGCTAAAAAGGCTGAGAAGCTCAGTAGTAAAGTCGGGTTACAGTAAATCAGTAGCTTAGTTAATAACCTAGATGCTGTGAGTCTCCGACTAGTCAGCAGAAATATTTTCATATCCTGTGGTTTGATCATTAGTAGAGTACAGGGAAAAATACAGAACCCTGAAGCTGCTACGCACAACTATGGTAGTCAGAATAAAGTTTACTTGCAAAAATCTCCATTATTATAAAAGGCTAACCATGTTGAGTCCCTAATATGTGTTTGTATTGTTTATTTTCTTTTTCTTATGAGATATTATATGGTCTTTGTTTGCCACTAGTTAGCCAAGCTAAAAATCAACAAATTTTATTGTATTATATTTGTTTTAACAACTGTAAATTCCTCTGTAATTGCAAGGTTTGTTAATACTATAATATCTAAGTACCTATGGTGTTGTAACATATTTTATTCTTTACAGGAAATTGAATGGATCAACTGACGAAGAAGCAGGTCCGGATTGCGAATAGCCTAAAGAAAGAGGAGAAATCTGACTTCTTATTTTGTGCCAAACACGGATATTCTTCCTTTATCAGAGGCTTGAGTCCTGGACAAGCTCAGTGATACATTGAAGACAGTAAGAGACAGGCACTATAGGCCACTGATGACTACAATGGCAGGTGCTGCTATTGCCAGCACCTAAATCTTTGGTGGCATGCAGTGAGAAGGCCAAATATCATGAAAAGTTTATTAAGGGGTTTCTCAATCTTTAATCAGTGGAAGAAGAGATTGTAAATGGTTACGGTTTGCCAAAAATGGATGCTGTTTGCCAACAGCCCATAAAAGAGAAAACTGATCGACTTTTCTATGTGTATTTGTGCCAAACAACTGACATCGCTCCTTGGTCACAGGCTAAAGTGTTAGACAAGCTAAGTGATTTGCTGCAAAAAAGCTCATGACTGCAATGTCAAAACCTGATTTTTGTGATTGTGTGTTGCATGAAACTTGCAGGAAAAAGCTTTTTTCCACTTCTGAGTCCTCAGTCTTGTTAGCTGATGGGACTTCTGACACTGTGCAACTTGGACATCAACACCGACTCCTAGTCCCATGGTCCTACAGTTAAGGTCTCAAAGTGTTGACTTTTCATATACTGACACTTTCCTCTTTTACCTGAAAAAAGAATGTAAAGAGAGGCCAGAGTCTCAACTTCGCAGAGTTTCTGAAGCGTCAAGGAGCGTTAACATAGTAATTGAACATGCTTATGCACTAACTGAGCGTGATATTCTTCTTGCTTCTGGATGTAGGGGTCCTGATCTTGTTGCAGAGAAGGCCAGGTATCTCGATAAATGCTTGAGGAACTTGTGATGGAAATTGAACCAAAGTGTAAATGATGGTAGTGTGTACAAGACATCACAAATCAAAGAAAACTTGTCTGTCCTTTTAAAGCAGAGTGACAGCCATACTATGAAACGGCTGAAGAATTGCCTAAAAATTATCTCCGTATACATCTTTTGCCGCGCAAAAGGAGCCCATGTGGCTGTCACCCACCAACAGATCATTTTTTTTTGCACTGGCTGTGTGCATTTTTGCAATTTTCCGTGTAGACGCAAGCTCACGACCCAATACCTGTCTCTTTGAACCCACCGGACTATGGATGGGCCGATGAGATACGTGGGGGAGCAAAAGCAATGGCAACTGATGGGCCATATTTTTCCAGACAGTGTGGTCGGTGTTTTTTGTGCCTGCAAGAAATCTTGCAGCAAAAATGCTCATGTGCTGTAACCAAGAGATCTCGTGATTTACTATGCGCATCCGGGGGGAAATGTGTCAATGTCATTGTAATAGACGAGGAAGAAGAGGATTTCGAAGCCTAACTCATTTGTGATTAAATATGAAAGTTGACAGGACCAACTTTTGCAAATATGGTTTTAATAAATGTACTCTTTCACCTTAAATAAACATACCTAAATAAACTTTTCCATTGTTTCTGAAGGATAGTTATTAGTCAGAGTTGGAATCACCGTAGCTGGTTAGCTAATAATAGTTTTCGTTCCGCTTTAGAAAAATGAAATGGAACGCCAAGACATCCGAATTTGAGTGTTGGTGCGTAACATCTTTAGCACATGTCTGATCCCAGTATCCCGCCCAGATTCGAAATCAGCGTGGTCGATTTACCTAGAATCCATCGTCGGATCAGCTGCCCCCGACGGGAAAGCTACTTTTCACATTTTGATAGTTGGGCCCCAGACTAATTGGTTTCTCCTCGAGGTCATTGGCGTGTTTTGGACTTAACCATATAGAGTGTTGCACATCCTCAGTCTTTATGGTAACTTCGATAGCTCGACCTTATCTATCATAATATGGAACAAGTCTTGGTTGCTGTTGAATGTTTCTTGGGACGTCAGTTGCGATTTCCATAAATCTTCACCCTGTAATAAATTACACTGGGGTCCCGCTCCACGGTCCGGATGTGTGCCAGAGAGCGTGCGTCAGTTCGTCCACACGTCGGTTTGTCCGCGCGTCAATTCACTCACCATCATTTGAACCACCGTCAGTTCAACTACTTCAGAAATCCGCCAGTTCACCCACATGCCAGTCCACCTACCGACAGCTGAGACAAACATAAGTTTGCCTGCAAAATCCGTCACTACGCCCTCAAAGATTCTCAAAAAGCACTTAAGGATTAAATGTGAACTCGTGACTGTGGCTAGTTTCCACTCGCCTCTATATACACATTTCATAAAAATGTATTTTTATTTCCAAAATTTGAGCCTAGTGACGTGTATGTGAACGTTTGTGTGAACTAACGGATTTTCATGGGTGAACTGACGTGTGGGCGGCCTTTCATATTGCACGATTGGCTGAACTGACGTGTTCACCAACTAACGCGTGGAAGAACTGAAGTATGGGTGAAGTGACGTATGGTCGAACTGAAGTTTTTCATGGGTCAACTGACGTGTGGCCCAGCTGTCCGTAAATTTGGGTGTAGTGACGGAATCTCCTGACGAACTGACGTTTATAATATCTGACATGCTGGCAAACTGACGGGACCTTGTTGTGAGGCGTTCCATTCAGGGAGAGCGATGGTTAAAACGGGCAATGATCTATTATTCAACTTCTATTGATCGTGTTACATGTTGAATGCATGATCAGTTTGACGCAACATGTACTGATCCTATATGCTGATCGTATGATCAGTTTGAAGCAAATCCTGTAATTTGGCAGTCGGCTTGTTCTGACTAGGATGTAAATAACATTTCTTTATTATAAACCTTGGACACAACAAGGTGTTCGAATACAATTAGACCACAATTATTGCACAGCAATGTGAGATTGTACCCAGTTCAGAAATACCAGGCATTGTTTCACACTTCGTCTCAGCGTCAGCAGAATATGGGCAATATGGGCGCCAGTAAATGGGCCCACTCCTTCCGAGGATACGAGGAATAGTAACAATTTGGTGATTGAGCTTGAGAGTAGCACAAGATCAGGATTTCGATAGCAGTTTCTTGGAACTACAGTTTGGAATTCTCTACCAGGCTGAGCATCTTTTAGAGTTTAAGAGAAAATTAAAAGAATACTTAATAAAAGATGGTTGAGAAATGTATTTATTTGTTAGGGGGTTGGGGTGGTAGGGAGGTCCGGTTGGTAGGGAGGAACGGTTGGTTGGGGGTGGTAGGGAGGAATTGGTGGATGAGGGGTTGGGGTGGTAGGGAGGGAGTAGGGTTGTTGGGAGGTATATGTTTATTTTGGTGGTGATAATGTGAAGGAGTCTGTTTTTTGTTTGTTTTTGTGGTCTGTTCTTTTCTCTTTTTTTTATTTTTTTATTAGTTATTTATTATGTTGTTTGTTGGTGTGTTTAGAAAATGGTTAACCTTTACTACTGCACGCCAGCAAAAACCTAGGTTTTTCCATTAGTGCAGTAAATGTAAATAGTAAAGAGTTAAATTGTTTTTATTAGTAAAAATAAGTATCAAGTAAGAGTATCAAGTATCAAGTTAAAATTGAATTACGATCCTTTTCAGTGAGTAAAATCAAAGATTCGTATAGTCTACTCATTATTTCTTGCAGTTGCAATTGAAGGTAATAACTTTCATGGGGGGGGGGGGTGCTGCTTAGGTACCCTCCACAAGGTATAATCCGGCACTACTTTCCCTTCGCTTTTGTTCGTTACAGTTTTGCTTTTTTACATACCAAGATTTCGTTTTAGGTTCTGTTGATTCTGTTTTTTTTCGGCTGTCTAAAATTATGTCTTACCTGTTATTGTTACTTTGTAGAATCTTGTTACCTGTAACGTTTTTCTGCAAACTTCATTATAGAGACTTTACTACGGACCAGCCCCAGACTGGGGGCAGGTTCGGGCATGCCTGGGGCAGCTGCAAATATAATTTTTTGTTAACCCAAGAAGGACTTTCCGGAAAGTTGCACACACGTTTTTTCATTTGCTTTCCTTGCCTCAATTCATTTTCGTTCATTTGCTTCCGTTTAGGAAAACTGTACAAGTATACCGTAACTTTATCAACAACTGTTATTATCATCCAGATATGCTGTGACCGCTGGGTCTGAATATGGCTTGTTTTCTTCCAGAATGGATCTTAAAGGCTTTGTAGTTTTTTACTTTTTTCCCTTCAGCTTCTCTGTCTTTGCTGTGTGAACCTGCCTCGAGTGTTTTTGTCCGGACCTGTCCCTGGTGATGTGTTCACAGAAATAAACTTGTAATTCTCAAACTGTCGTAGAGCCAATCTTCAACCTAAATAAAAATTACCGACGATTTAAGTGGGTTCGGAACTACCCAAATGAGGTGCCAACCCCGTGACGTAGAACTTACTTTCGCGCCAAAAAAGAGATACTAACAACGGTTGGCTATGATAGCAAGAGTTGCGTTAGTATTATAGGTAAGACAGGTCCTTTAAGAACCCTGACCGGGTCTCGCTCTGCCAGGCTACTTGTTTTGATCTATCTGTGGTACAACTAGATGTAAAATATATTTATTTCATAAAACTCTCTGCTGACCTCAGGACCAATTTAAGGCCCACAAAAAACACCGTAAACCTGCGCTAGCTGTGCGAAAGCATTAAATCTAACTTATCTATAATTCCTTCAGCTAGTTGCTCATTCTTACCTAGGACAAGACCAAAAATTATGATTTACCCGGACTCGGATAATCCTTCTATCCCCTGATCCTGTTAACTCCGGTCAGGTCCTGACGGGGAATAGAAAGGTGCGTATGGAATAACGTGCCATTCCCTCATAATATAAGGCTTTTACTTTTTTTTCTGAATTATCTAACGGAAGAAAAATCAATGTTAGCTGTCTCCGTAAATCCAGAGCGAAGATCTATCGAATTTCGGGTTTTTACCGGAAACGTTGTAACTAGCTTCAACTTGCGTGTTTATTCATCACTGCCATCTACCGTGAGACTTTTCGTTAGATATCGACGCTGAAACAGTTGTGGTGTTTGTTTCCTGCCTCTTGTCTTTAAATAAAGTTGATCTCTTTTAAATCAATATTAATTTGTAGGTTTTATGATGTTTATCTTCCTTCTAGGTGGCGAGCTAGGCAGTTTCTTTCGCTAGTTTATTTGCGACGATTCTATCTTCCATTTCCAAACCGTCATTTACAGAGCCAATTCCTATAGAATGTTTTCCAATCTCACTCCCGCCCACGTCTGGAACTCGACCTTTAGAGAAAATTTGTTCTATCTCTTCTAGTGACTTCCCCTTGGTTTCTGGTAGGAAAATCACAATAAAAAACATACCAACGAGAAGTACAGCGGCGTAAAACCAATACGCCCCTTCCTCCCCAATATCATTCTTTAGCCGTGGATACGTCCACACTGCTAGAAATATAAATATGGAGTTTGCAAAGTAGCCAATGGAGCTCATTGTATCTCTGTAACGAACTGGTGTCATCTCGCCCAATAGAATGAACGGGACAGTCAAATAGCCAGTAGCGAAAGCGGCGTAGTACAGAGCTAGCGCCGCGACTGGCAGCCATGTGAATGTAGACACAGCATCTTGTCCAAAATGATCCTAGAAAATAACAGGATTGGTCTTCTTTAAAAGAGACGTAGTACTTATGATAGTATTGGCGTTTTTGTTCGCCTTTCAACGTTGCACTTTCAACGTTTGCCGTACGTTGCTTATAAACCATTTTTGCTGTTGCAAGTTCGCGGTAGGTTTTTGGTTGTAAAAGCGCTTTATAAGAGACGTTGACTCACTCGGCTCTGAACTTTGGCGGGAAATTCGAAAAAGAGAAACATGGATTCGCAGAACCTGTTAACAAAACCTGGGTTTAACATGATCAAAAGAACCCATCGTTCCCGATGAACTTTTCTGCTGGACAGCCTCATGCGCCAGCAAACACATAAATATTCCTTCAGCCCAAGCTGACTCCGAGCCATAAGTAAGTAATAAGTAATTTATTTATAACCCGCCGTTTTCAGAAAGCGGAGTAAATGAAGAAAGTAAATAAAACACAGAAACATACACAAAAAGACACTTAATTTCAATCGTCGGCCAGGAAGCAGTGTAGAAGGTCGTGCGCTGGTTGGGTTCTGTTGTCAATGATTTTTTATAGCGACGAAGAAACATCCAAAAGGGTAACACTTGCATCTTGAATTTTGAACTTCTCCGTCAAAGTATGGTTATGGCATAATTTCGACAAGTGGAGCAGGTGCTTTGCATATTTAAAATAACATGATCTCATCTTTTTTATCTCCTTCTTTCGCAGAACATGAGTGACACCAGAACGAAATAGTATAGAAGGAGCGCAGAAGGTGCTATAACTGACAGTGTAAAACTGATACGTCAGCTGTACTTTATTAGCGCTACTTTTCGGCCCTTCTTGGCAAGAATCCCCTTCGACCCTTGCCGAGAAGGGCCGAAGCATAGCTCCAATAAAATTAAGCTGATGTATCCCTTTTGCAATGTCAAATATAACACACACTCCTTGATTAAGTTTTGAAAGAATGAAAATTTTAAGGAAAGTAGATATTAAGGAAGGAAAACAAAGAAACGGTTTTAAATATGTGTTGAAATGGTAAAATGATAAATAATTGTTAAAAGAGGGAATAAGAAAGAATATTAAAAAAAAGATAATTAAATGTAGAAATAGAGGAAAGTGTAGGTGACGCTAAATATATAGGTCGGTCATTGAAAAAAAAATTAAGATATCAGATGTTAGGACCGTTGGCGTCGCCGAGGGAAGTGGAAGCGTAGTCACCTGGCCAAATCATATTGGACAGGAAGAACGGAAAAGATGCTACGCGGCATTTCAAAAAAGAAAAGAAAAAAAAGAGCTAAACGAGATGACGTTGCCCAGTTCCCGAGACAATTTTTGGCCTACTGGACCAGCTTTAGTTACAAAAGTAAAGAAATTAAGTCAATACGTCTTCAACGATTAGAGTTCAACTTCTAAATATCAGTCATGGAAGTTACAGAAGCATTTAATTGATCAAAAATGTAAACTTCTCTCCCTGTTTTACAATGGTTTTGCCTCTACTTTGTTTGAATACTCAGTTTGTGTCCATGATCCTTCATTCTTCTTGTGCTCTAGTTAGTCACTTTCGTTGTTGAGTCTTGAAGCATGTGTTCTTCTTTTTTTTAGAGACTGACAACTGCCTACCGAAATTCTGCCATATACAAAAACATTAAACTATGGAACAGTATGCTTATCTTCTCTGCAGAAAGAGAAGAATGCCAAACCGGTGAAGCATAATCTAAATGAGGACGGATGCAAGGTTTAAAATAACAGAGGAGGCTCATAATGCTTTAAACTCATGAGTTTCGTCTTTGCAGATCCCATGGTATGTGATACCACGGTCTAAAGTCGTTTTCGCAGTTATCGTGGTATCTGGCCAGCTATCGTGGTATCTTATATTCAGATACCACGGTCCGACCTTGGTAACTGATCGTGGTATCTGGAAAGTCATCTCACTTACATCAAATTTTGTCAAATTGGTGAGAAAGAAGTTTACCACTTAGTTATGCGACTGATTATCAGTTGTTTTTTGTTTGTTTTTTTGGCGGGGGGAGGCTATGACTTCGAAAAGTGCAATTTCTGCAATAGTCAATTTTGAAGAGCAACCGTGTATCAGATACCACGGTAACTGCAAAAGTGACTAATTGCAGATTCAATTACCGTGGAAACAGACACCATGATATCTGCAAAAACGCAGCTACGTTCAATCAATTCTGTCTCAGTGTATGTAATATTGCATCAGGTAAAATTTCAAAAACATGAATTTCTTTTCAAAATAAGTAAGTTAACGTCCTTGAATATCGGATGATATCGGAATAGAAGTCTCGACGGCCATTTCAAAATATCTACCGAGTGGATTCTTCCCCCGGCTCGTATAGGTTAGCTCTCAGTGTGCGGCTCGACTTTGCTTTCCCATATCAACCTCCATGTCCGAAGTAAACCTTTAATATATAGACATATGCTTATATACAATTTCGTCATGTATCGTGTTTGTATACTCACATTCATGGATGCGATACCCATTTTTTTTAAATAATGACATAAAATTTGTATCTTTCCAAGTAAGAACGTTCATCCCATGTTCAAAACGTGCTAACAGCTATGCCTAATCGCGCGGATTTGAGGGAATTTCGAAAAGGGATCGCTGAAAGATCATGCTAGGCGGAAAGCCATTGTGAATGATATGAATAATAAATACATCATGGTCCCTTGCCGTAAATAACCTAAGGGGTACTTACCACCATGTAGAAAAAAGCACCAAGGGCTGACAGTGAAACGATGAGAATTGCACCAGAAATGATTAGAAGCATTTTTCGTCCAGCGTTGTCAATAAAGCACGACGAGACAATGCTAAAGACTAGCATAATAGCTGCCAAAATTATGGATCCGACATTTTCGTTCAACGACGTGTTTGCTGCCTCAATAATGGAAACCTGCATACAAAAATTAGCAGTCAAAATATTGGGTAAAGGAAAGTCAGATGGCCTAAATAATAATTCTTTCACGTACGTCCCTTCTTTTCTGTTATTTATATTACTCCGTAGGCTACTACAAGACATCCTAACGTCGGTTCGCTCAAACCAAAAATCCGACAGTTTTCCCCCATTCAGTTCGTCTACACGCCAGTTAATCTACACGTCTGTTCGTCCACACGTGCCAACTGACGGTGGACGAACTGAAGTGTCGTTGTCAGATATTAGGATCGGGTGAACTGACATATGGAAGAACGGATGTGTGGGTGAACTAACAGGTAGATGAACTGACGATGAGCCAATTGACGTGTGGATCAACTGACGTTTGGATCAACTGACGCGTTGCTGAACTGATCTGTGGGTGGAGTGACGTGTGGACGAACTGGCGGATTTTTGTGGTTCTTCTGACATGGGATCAAACTGACGAGACGCCCCACATACGACTTAGCTATAAAAGGATTACGTATATCGAGAAATTTAGAGTAAAGCACGGAAGTGTCGGATGGTTTTACCCCAACCACTCATCGACCGTAAGTGGTTGAAATAGGAGATCAACACCTGCACTACGCGACTCTTTTAAAGGAGTTTCGTCGTACGCATTCTAGCATTTGTAATGTCTAGAACCCTCCCCCCCCCCCACCCAAGACTCAAGGTGAAACCACGACTCGATCTGACCGCTGGGTCATCTAGTGGCGTGGGGAGGCTGGGATCATAGTTTGACGATCAATCTAAAAAAATATTGTTTTGTATGATCATCATCCTCATCATCCTCAGCGATGGAGTGGAAACTACACTGGGAGGCCAGTGGATCTACTCAACGGAACTAGACAAGGCACTTCCACTTCTATCACCCAACCGGCGAATCTACAGGATGTTCACCCAACCTTATTCGCCGGCTAGTGCGATTTAAGGTAATTTCAGGTAATATCGCATACTTGGGTTTTCATCTGAGTGGACGAAAGTTAAAGTTTCCTTACTGAGTGAAAAACGATCGGTCCGTATCCGCCAAACATCTGGAAGAACATCATGAATGCGCAGAGAAGAACTGGCCGGTAAAAGAGAGGTTGGAATATTTCCCGGATATGAAACTTCGGGAAAGCAGCCTCTTTGTCACAGTTCTCTTTGATTCTTTTGAACTCTTCATCGATAACCGCATCCCTGAAAACAAGATAAAGACTGTCAAGACTTTTAGTTTTTGGAAATTCTTCGAGGAACAGAATATAAGGGACCCTGCCTTGATAATAGATTATCCTTAAGGTTTTCTTCGAAAGGATTCATCCCTCTCGGACTGATCAATTGTCAAGCCAAAATGCCAAGCGATAGCAGGATTGCCAAGACATGGATTTTGCCACGGCTTGTTTGTTCTTTTGCAGTACCTTAAATTCCTCTTGCAAAAATAAGGATGTTGAATCCCGATGAATAGCTTGCGGTTGGTAATGGTGTTGATTAATATCCGGGTCAATTTTTCTGGGGCACTCCAGTACACTTTCCAGGGTTGCCCACACCAGTCCTCGTTAAGTATCTTTTTGAACCTCAGCTGTTTCGTTAGTCGCAGCTGAATCAAACAGGCCGTTCCATAGAGGAACAGCACGATTGCTGAAGAAGTGCAGGCAAGCACGAGAGGAGCAGGATCTTTGGAACAGGTTCCAGGAGTGGCCCCTAGTCCGTGAATTGCTGTCAGGTACAAAAAGGGAAACATTAGTTGCATTTTTGATCCGAATTCTCCTCGCGATTTTCCTCCGAATTCTCCTATTTCGCGTTTTTGGACTATTCAGATGAAGTGAATTCTCCTTTTCTTGGGTTTTTGTCACAATCGAGAACGGGGAAAGCCTCGCGATTCGGCAGAATCGAGAATTTGCTCCGATTGTGAATTGTCGATTCTCCTGTCTCCGTTCTCCTCCCTGATTGGTCAACAGAGTTCGGGTGTCCAATATGCATATACACGTATACCGGGTTGCGGACGAGTTGCAAAATTAGTGTTTTTGTCAAAAGCGAGAATGGAGAAGTCAGAGGAGCAAAAACGGTAATTTTTACGAGAGTCGAGAATTCAGAAGCGAGAAACGGAGAATTCGGATCAAAAACGCAACTATTAATTATTTTTATCCATGTCGAAGGAGCACCCGAAAATGCTACAGACGAGTGGAGAGATGATATATCACCACTGGCTCTTGTTACCCGCTGCTAAGAAAGGTCACTTCTCCCCCCACCACAAAGGCTCTGCAGAGAGGGGCGGGTTCCCACAAGAAAAGATACGGACATACCTTCCTCTTAGGTGTTTCAGTGACTCTTTTGCTTTATCTTCTTGTCCCTTCTTAAGCAACCAAACTGGGGATTCGTACTGTACCCACATCGACATCAGAGCCATGGGGAACGCGATTTGAACTAGTGCCATCTTGCGCCAGTCCAGAAACGAACCGAATACGTAGGACAGAAAGACGCCAGTGATAATGAAAACAGGAGGGATACTCGCTAGTGCCCCTCTGAGCTCTGGGGAGGAGATCTCACTAGCCTGAAATAGGACACCACGTAAATAAAATAGAGTTTATTCAGTGACGAGTGGGCCATACACGGTCACGAGCATTGGGGTATGGCGGTAAGGTAAGGTACGAAGGCTTTGGATGCCGGAAGAATGGTGATTAATAGTGGGAAAGAGTGGAAGGAAGAGGTTCTCACGGGCTTCCTTCTCCCCATATAAACCACCTCGGTCGAGTTGGTCTCGGGTCGGGAATATATTACTATTCTGGCCCGAGACTACCCGGACGAGGTCCATTCGATTCTTGAGCAGTATGGAACAAGTGGAAGTAGGAAGATTGGCCAACAAAGCTCGCCAGGTTTAAAAAAATATGATAACATATCGGATCTTGTGGACTAGTCTTCGCCTGGTCACGTGAATACTGTAATTTATCCCTAATCCAACCAACCTCTTAGCCTGGTCATTTAGGTTCTGTCTTTAATCCCTTGTCGACTTCAAAGGTGCTACTAGCCGAAAAGAGGCCCACAAGCTCTCCTGTGCTACTAGCCGAAAAGAGGCCCACAAGGCGGGGTCTTCTGGTGAAAACCAAAAACCAAAGATCGAATTTGGTGGAGAAGACGGTCTGGAGACGGAGATATTTATTATAAAGAAAAGTGCTCCTCAGCTGTCATCTGATCCCGTAAAAAGTGGCGCGAGCTCTTGTAACAATTGGTGCGAGCTCTTGTTAATGTTGTGCTTTCACAAGATTCATCACCTCGTGTTTTGGGATCCCAAAACGTAAGTGGAGGGATACCTATGACATCGCAAAAATGTCCGTCTGTCCGTCTGTAAGCACGATAACTCTCGAAGGCAATGAGATATTTTGATGAAACTTGTTGTGAGGATTCATTGGGTCAAGGGTAAGGTCAAGTTCCTAGATGGGCTATGTAGCTCCATATTCAGGGGTGGGGTTCAAATTAAGGGACAAACAAAATATTTTTAAACAGCTAATGTGATAGTCGATTATGGGGTAAGAAGGCATGCTCAGCACGATGGTGAAAACAATTTTCACGCCGGACAAGTAGTTCGTCTGGAATCCGGCAAAAACAGGAAAATTGGTTAAAAGTAAAAGTTTTATTTGAAGTTGATTAAATGTTTGATTTATGGGTAAAAACACATGCCGCACACGATGGTGAAAATCATTTTCTCGCGGGACAACTAGTTCGCCCGGAATCCGCGTAAACCGGAAAATTTTTTAAAAGCAAAAGTTCGATTAGAAGACAGATTAAGGGGTAAGAAGAAAGGCTGAGTCGGTATATGACAATGGTTTTTTACCCGGACATTTAATTCTTCTGGAATCCGGTTGTAACCGGATTTTTTTTAAGTCAAACTTTTATTCAAAGTTGATTAGATGTTCTTTACAGGGATAAGGAGATACGCTGGTTTTGTTTCTGAATTTCTTTTGTTGCTGGACTAGTTGTTCAGTCGGAAATGGGCAGGAAGTCTCGGTCAGTATCGTCAAAACCGATATGGCTTATAGAGGTATATCTGAACTTGGTTTTCTCTGATGATTAGCCTGTCCAAGACTGGATCTGGCGAAGACAAGACCCGATTGTCTGAATCAAATATTAGATTTTTAGGATCCCATCGACACCTTTGGTCTTGTTTCTTTTCCATTGCACTGTTCCATGCGTGAGAAAAACCGATCGTCATCATCAAAATCTCTGTCTTACCACTGGCGCAAAATTACGAGCCTCGCCAAGGACAAAGATGCGACAGACGCCTGCCAGGACCCACGAAACAGAAGACACAGATTTTTGTCGGGTGTCAAACCGGACAGTTTATTTTCCGTCTACGGCTGGTGTATCTATTCGAGAACTTTAGAAGAGGTCAACTATGCAGACAAGTTACGGGTATCGATAAGAAGTTGGCGTCCGTCGCGGACTGCCCGCACGTCATGGATAAAGCATAAAAGAAAGTCTTGCAGTTGACCTACTTCACTTACGTAAATCTGGGAGGACATCACGTTGACGATGTTGACCATCCCGTTGATGATACGTCCTGCGATGACGAATGGTGGCTCCGGCCCGAGACCAATTAGCAAACACGACATAATGTAAAGGGGTGAAATTGCGATTAGTGCGCCCCGCCTTCCAAACTGGTTCGTGAAGATGAATGCAAATGTAGACGCCACTGTTGTTCCAAAAGGCACTCCACTGGCTGAAAATGAAGCTGTCACCTAAAGTATTGTTCAAATCGATATACAAATTTTCCTCGTCATCGTTTCGTTACAGCTAAGGGAACCCCAATCAGGCAGCGATTTGATTAGAGCTGTACAAGATGTAATAGGATCAATTTCTGTTTTTTCTAATTCGTTCATCACATCCTGCTCGCAGTATAAGCTGCTATGCAGCTTAGTACACCAATTTGAACATCAGTTGAGGTTTAACCGAAAAGAGTTAAGACCCAACAGTCTAGTTACATATCAGGTATTGACATAAATACGACTGAAAACCCGCTAAAAATGTGTTACTCTGTTTGTCCGCTGTCCAAAGATCAAGGATTTCATCGAATGAACTCAATCTTTCGAACTTGTGATACCTCTTTGCAGCTGTCCCTTGAAATCTTTACCAAAGGTAAGTATTGCAAAAAAATTAACTAAAATTGGCAGATTCTTAGCAAGACTCTTTGTCCGCCGTGGACCTTTCCACACTTAATCCGGCAAATGTAAGCTTGTTTTCAAATTCAAAGCCTCCGCGTATCAATGAACTTCGGAGCCTCGTTTTTGTTGCATGCTGCAGGTCCACTTCTTGGCCGATTCCGGACTAATTCTTTTTACATCCGTTTTTGCACTGCAGCGCTTCTCGAGAATCGCGGACTTGCTCACCGACCAAGTCCGTGCTTCCCTGTAAGATGCTGCAGCGCTGCCGCTTCAACCAAGAAGAAAATGAATCCAAAAACGCATATTGTGCAGAAGCAAAGAAGTGCTGCAGCAGCGATGCGGCAGCGCTATTGCAACAAAAACGAGGCTCGGGTTGTCGTGCAAGCATCGCACTTTCTGACCGTCATTCCTAGAGCCTCGGGTGAAAAAATAAAAATTCCTTCGATGGGCCAAAATTTGTCAGTGTATTCAAATATCAGATATAAAAATATTTTTTACAGTTAAACTTTTACACAACAAACAACGAGCCTTAGGGGATGTCAATCGAAACTTCATAGTTAAATCGTCAACTTGACAATTTGATCTTAACTAAAGTGTTCCGAGAAATTTATAGAGGCGAAAAGCCTTGCTATTGCAGTTATATTATAATTATATATTATTATTGTCATTAACTTTCCTCTTTCAAGATGCGTTAGGAAACGTGATGGTAATGCCTTGGACATACCATCAGGGTCGGGTGCTTTCGGGCAGGAATTCCTGCCATGACTCTCGCCACCACCATCACTTCCATATGGAAAAGTTGAAATTTTAAATTTTTATGACATTCCTTATAAGCAGGAAAGATCGGACATAGGACGGTGGCTTCATAAGTGCATTGTTTCCAATTAATATATATAGTGTAATATACTTTGCAATGAACTCGTAACTGATAAGTTAGAGGTCGTTTGAAGCAACATGCGCAATCTGAGGAGCACCAAGAAGCTCCTCAGAGAAAGGGGAAGCCCGCTGTGGCTCAAAGAGAGTCAAAAAAGGAGAATGCAAAAATTTGTGCAGTGCCATTATGTGGATAAAAATGACATGGGAACACAGAAAACGAAAGCGGATGGAACAATTAGTTAGGTAGAGAAACACAGTAAATCTAGGTAAGACGGGTTTGATCCTTTAATAAAATCCTCGAACAACAAATATCACCAAATTAAATATCGGACAAAAGCGACATCGCAGCGTAAACTAACACACAAATAAACTAATTAAATAAAGCATAAAACGAAAATGACAAACTACTAAATCTTTGCGCTTTACCTGGCTATAGCCCGAGCAACACTTTGGTGGTTTCTTCACTATCGGTTAAATGCTGAAGTAGCTAACCCATCGTGTTTTTCAGAATTTTATAGTCCAAGAACACTTTTTGTCTGAACTGATGACGCTATCAGTAATCTCATAGGCCTAGCTATCCCTCAGCGATGAACAGAACAAACCCTATAGCCGGGGAGATTTTTGCCGTGGGGAAGTGTCGTCAGGAGACGTTTCGCCACGGGGACATTTTGGCGTGGGGACGTTTCGCCTTGGGGACGTTTCGCCATGGGGGGACGTTTCGCCATGGGGACGTTTTGCCGACAACTCATACAAAATATAGTAAAATTAGACATTATCATTATCACGAGAATCCAGAAGGGTTACGTTGACCGTGCGGGAACCTTGGATACCTGGGAAGTGAAGCATGGCTTTACAAACACATTCGGAAGGCGTGCCACGTGTAAGTTCTGACCAAATCAGATCACTGTAGAGGGAGGGGGATAGGAGGGGGAAGGGTCTGAAATGTGGTGGCTCTTGCATTCGTTAAAAGGTGGAACAGATTAAAATGACGAGCGCAACAACTAGAGACCCCTCTGAAATACTAAGTTAAGATAGTTAATCACATCAGGTTCTCTTTACACGAACAAAAACAAAAAAAATCAAATTCTGTAAATTTTTATCGGGCGCATGCGAAAAGCAAGTCTCGTCGGTACATCGCACAACGTAAAAATTAAAGTTCTTTACTGTCTTGTCGGGCGAAACACAAGGAAATCCGATTCTGAATGCTTTTGTTGGGCGTCGGTATTCTTGTCGACACGTCGGGCCTTTTTATACGTAAGAAATCAAATTAACTAAGTTAAGAAAAAGTAAGTTAAGATCTATCCTTCTAAAGCTTGACGTTCTGGAAAGGGATGCCCAGGGAGGGGAAGAAAGAACTCTATTGAGACGTATAAGTCTATTGTGACATGTAACTCCTGAATACATTGTGAAAGCGCACGCATTACCAAATAACGTTACGAATACATTGTGGAGTGAAGGTAGGGGTCTGAAATTTGGTGGCATGTGCATTCGCCGAAAGATAGGAGGTAACAGGATAAAAATTGATTAAAAGAAAAAAAGGATCTAGGTGATTCACCCTGCGGGACAAACTGGGAGCACCCCTACGAAGTGCAGGAGAAACTAAACAGGAGAAAGATAAGATTCAGGTCGAACAATCGGGAAGAGGGTGAAAGGAGGGGGAAGAAAGAACTGACGTGTAACTCCTGAAACCCGTAGTCCGATCGGAAACCGTGACACGTGTGCCGTATGAGCATCCAGCTCTTTTATTAAATTCCGTCTTTTCGCCTCGACCTGTGACGGGTCATACATAAGCAATATAAAAAAAGTTGCGTTTTTGCAGATACCATGGTATCTGTTACCACGGTAACTAGGTCTGCAATCAGTCGTTTTTGCAGTTATCGTGGTATCTGATATACGGTTGCTCTGCAAAAACGACAATAGCCGGAATTTCGCTTTTCAAAGTCATCCCAAAAGAAAAACTGATATTCAGTAACATCACTAAGTGCCAAACTTCTTTCCCATCAATTTGACAATAACTGATGCAAGTGAGATGACTTCTTCAGATACTACAATCAGTTCCCACGGTCGAACCGTGGTATCTCAATATCAGATACCACGATAACTGGCCAGAAACCACGACAACTGCAAACACGACTTTAGACCGTCGTATCAGATACCACGGTATCTGAAAAAACGGAAAACTATCTGACATCAACGAAATGTAGCCCGTCGTTCGAAAAAAGGAGAATAATATTAATATACTGCAACTTAAAAGGCTTTCGCATTTTGAATTCGGAATGTAGTTCGTTTCCGTAAGAAATAGAAAACCGTGATTTTCGGGGTTTTTTCTTGATCAGCTAATTATCCCTCTAGGATGATATGCGAGGGATAAATATAAATTCGGATATCTCGGTTGCACTTCCGGCAAACCGTCCTCATCAAGGTTTTCTATTTCTTTCGTAATGAATGGTCAGCTTGGCTTCAAACCTTATATTCGTTCGTTTCCGTTTCCTGTGTCACACAAAGGTTTGTCATGAACTTTTCACTTACTAATCCAGTTGATTTCTCTTTCCGTTGCATTAAAAGATGAGTCATTCTTTAAGCTCGGTATAGCTGGTGAGGCCCATCCATCATCGTAGCCAAGTCCCATGCAACCGACAGAGGCGCTGAGAGTCGCTATCAGCTAAAACAAGAAGCGCAAGGTAGGACTCTATTTTTTAATCTGCACGTTGTTCAGAGCAAAATAACTCTAGAAAGTAATGCGCTAACTTTGAAAAAGTGACACACAGTCAAATTGCAGCGACACTAATTCCGCTAACGGACACGACTTCCCCCATTCGAGCACCGTGGGGGGAGTAGAGGGAGGGGGAATCCAGAATCTTGAGGTATTTATAACTTTTGAACGGGTGATCGGATCTCGATGAAACTTGATATTTGGAAAGACCTCATGCCTCAGACAACCCATTTAAAATCCGGACCGGATCCAGTGACTTTTTGGGGGGGGGCTGGAGGGAGAACCGGAAATCTTGGGAAACGCTATAAGTGGAGGGATCGAGATGAAACTTGGTGGGAAGACACCTAGCAAACACTAGATACATCATTGACATAACCGAGCCGATTCGGATACTGTGGGGGGAGTGGAGGGAGGGGGAAATCCCTACTGAAATTCAACCAATCGTCAACGAGCGCTGGCTCTGATCCAGAGCAAATACGAACAGTTTGCTGAAGCTTCTCTCGCGAAACGAGCTGGTCGGCGTCAAAGACAATAATAGTGGGAAAGACCGGTGACTTCGCCCAAATCGGGTATCTGAAAATCGATCGAACGCTGCCTAGCGTTTGGACTTTGTCCAATTTCCAGCGGTAGATGATTAATATAATGAAAGCAAGAGGGCGTGAGTAGGCAATGTCTGTCAACATTAATTGATTCGAAATCGTTAATTCAAAAAATGTTTCCATTAAAAAGCTATTTATTCTTTTCCTACTTGTTTTTTATTCCAATTAAAGAGGAAATCTGAATGGAGAGAGGATGCTCATCATAAACGAAACGAAAAAAAAATCAACAAAACGTGCTTTGATGATGATTCTGCGGAGGGCGATGGAAGAAAATGTCAACAGAGCGATTTCTTAACGAAAGAACATCCGCTAAACGGCGCTCATTGTTGTGACTCATGGGGCTTACGGGAGTTTCCGGTCTTTCCCACTTTTACTGTCTTTGGTCGGTGCTGCGACGGAGGCCCATTTTTGATGCATGGCAAGGATAGGTCTTTGCATTACTCTATAGAATTATTTTGCTTTAACGTTATTCTAGTTCTCAAGTATGATGACGATGATGTTATTTTAATCCGTTAAAAGAAGCACAAGGCATGAAGACGGAGTAAATAGACAGAAAAAAGAAAAACAATTGAGTAGCACGAAAGAGAAATAACTTACGAAATACACAAAAGAACATTTACCCTAAAACTTAGGGCTTTACCAAATCAGAAGGATTTCCAGCCATGATCAATATTTCGGCAATATGTTCCCATTTGTGGTTGATGGGTCGCTGATTCGGTATTGATTGGAAATGTTCATTTTTTATGTGTGCTTTTTTCAGGAATTAAAAGGAAAAGCGATACCTTCACTGTCCGACAGCCTGATTTGCGTGACCTGTTTTGGCCGATAGTCTGATCTTTTTTTGTCTATTCGAGTCCTAACACAAAAGTCAGCAGGCTTCAGCGGTCAGTTTTGTCAGCAGAGGGACTCTATCTCTTTCTCCCGAACCACGCCTTCTGCTTTCCTTCCATAGATTTCGCAAAAGAAGGTATTGGATACTTCTCCAGTAAAGTGCGAACACACGATCAGGATTTTTCGGCCGGATTTTGTGCACTTTCATCATCGAGTAGAACAAAATTTCAACTTTTCCATGTGGAAGTGATGATGGTGCCGAAAATCCGGACAGGAATTCCAGTTCGGGAGCTCCCTATCCTGATCTTGTGTTATCAATGTGATCGTTTTCCTAACACCACACTATATGACTAGACAACCCGTTTTCGAGCAAGGATATAAATAAAAATAAAAGGAGACACTTAAAAATTCACAAGTTGATCCTGCTACACGCTGATATTTAGAACTCGTAGTTATTCCATTGCTAATTGATCCACTAAGCTGGTGTATTTATCTCAAAATAGTACTATGAAGTAGTACGAAAAAGTAGCATGCAGTAGTAACGATACTACTACATGCTTCTACTTCAAGACTACCGTGTTACTGCATACTGCTATATGCTACTATTAGCAAGAATGGATGCTACTATGGCAAGACAGAATGCTGCTAGATACTACTACATAAGATTGGACCAGTCTGAGGCACATTAAATGATCGTATTCTTTGCTATTACATAGTATTACATTCAACGTTTTCGTACTACTACCATACTACTACGCAGGCTACACATTTTTCATCGGGAAGGCGTCGTCGAATCACATCCAAATGATAAGCAAAGGGGTTAGCAAACTGCGAGTAGCAACCTGGAGGAAACTATAACATTCGATTGCTTCATTTTTAACTGTAGAAAATTAATATACTTTGGGTTTTCTTAGCTTAAAAAAGAATATAAATAGGCTAATGTTAAAAAAGCAATTATCTTTAATAGTTGTAAAGTACGGTAGGTTAAAGTTAATTTTGTTAAAAGAATGGAAAAAACAAACAATAGAACAGAACAATTGTTGGTTAAATAATAATAACACTTTTATTTCAGCGTAAGCCATTTAAACAACACACAAAAATAAAATATAACAATTAACAAGCGAGTACAAACTATCTACATCATGGTGGCTCAGGGTCGAGCAAATGAATCCATAGAATAGTGGGTTTGCAGCAAACTCCACTAAATCCTTCCACGACTCCATTATAAAACAAGAGCTACGAGCTCCTATGGCACTTGTTACGAGTAGGCACGTAGGTGAGGCACGAGGTCTTTCGAAATATCAAGTTTCCTTAAAATCCGATTACCCGTTCAAAGTTATAAATACCTCAAGATTCCGGATTCCCCTCCCTCCACTCCCCCCACAGTGCCCGAATCGGCTCGGTTATGTCAATGATATATCGAGTGTTTGCTAGGTGTCTTCTCACCAAGTATCATCTCGATCCCTCCACTCATAGCGTTTTCCAAGATTTCCGGTTGCCCCTCCAGCTCCACCCAAAAGTCACCGGATCCTGTCCTGATTTTAAGTGGGTCGTCTGAGACATGAGGTATTTCCAAATATCAAGTTTCATCGAGATCCGATCACCCGTTCAAAAGTTATAAATACCTCAAGATTCCGGATTCCCCCTCCCTCCACTCCCCCTACGGTGCTCGGATGGGGGAAGTGACTATTTCCAACCTTATCATTTGGGGTCCCTGATATGCCTGCCAAGTCTTATCGTCCTAGCTTATGTGGAAGTGCCCGAACTAGCTGGTCCGGATTTGAAACTGAATATCCGAAACACTTGTCCTTAACACATGTCAAGTTTCCCGCATGTCCGATTACCCTTTCCAAAGTTATGCATGTTACTAGTTTCGGATTTCCCATCCCTCCACTATGATCGGATCTGGAAAGTGATTATTTCCAAGTTAATGTGGTCGGTTCCCTGATATTCCTGCCAAGTTTCATTGTCCTAGCTTATGTGGTGTTATAATTTGTGTTGCCTCAGAATGCTCCTGTAGCAGTTCTGCGGCGTCACATCGCAATTTTCAAGCCATTCCAGGTTGGAATAGTGACGTAAAATCTGTGCACGCCACCTACCGTGCAACCTAACTTGCGTGGCGCACAGCCGGAAAACCCCATTCTGGCACGGTATATGAAAATATGTTGATGAAGCGCAGAGAATTTCGGTAAGGCTCTGAAAAAGTATGAACAGTCTCGACAAAAGCATGTCTCGGATGACATGGCTGAAGCATACATTGGGGATCATAAAAAAAACTGTGGTCAATCTTCGGAACCGTCGGTAATGCTCCGAATATTCTTGCTTCTACGCTTGATGGTCAAGTTGGTGAGTCGAATATAGTCGAAAGATGGTGTTCGCATTTTAGTGACCTTCTTAATTCGGTGCCCAGTAATGATCAACCTACAAACTGTGCTCATGATTGCGATTGTATCACAGATAAAATAGGGTTTAGCAGTGATGAAATTGATCAGGTGATTACGAAGGAGTTGAAAGCTAATAAAGCCGCGGGTGATGACGGTCTGACAGCCGAGTATGTGAAATACTGCAATAGGCAGCGCCTTTGTGCGCCTCTGTCGGTGTATTTTACTTGTGCAATTGCTCATACGTGCCTAGCGCCTGATCTTACGAAGGTTACTCTTATACCCCTGATTAAGAATAAATGCGCTGATTTGACGAGTGTTGATAACTATCCCTCTATTGCTATTACGACCGTATTTTCAGAATTACTTGAGCATTTACTGATGCGCCGATCGGTTGAATTTTTAGAAACGTCTTTTAATCAGTTTGGTTTTAAAAAGCATCATGGTACTGACTTTTGCATTTTTACTTTTAAACAAACAGTTAGTCATTATCTAGGGTTTGGCAGTCCTGTATTTGCTTGTTTTTTGGACATACGCAAAGCATTTGACCGTGTTAATCATGCTATATTATTTGAAAAATTACGCAAACGGGGTATGCCTTGGATGCTTGTGGATTTTCTTTCGACATGGTATGCTCAGCAAGAGTTCCGCGTGAAGTGGGGTTCCAAATTAGCGCTTCTTTCCATGTTGGTAATGGGGTTAAACAAGGTGGAGTAATTTCACCCCTATTATTCAATGTGTTTATTGATGATCGTTGCGAACAGTTGATGGAGAGTTGCGTAGGTTGCAATATTTCTGGTGTATTTTTGAATTCGATAGCGTATGCAGATGATATGGTTTTACTTGCCCCGTCGGCAAATGCCCTAAGCCGCCTTTTAAGCATTTGTTCTGAGTATGCTAGTTGTCATGATATTATTTTTAACTCAGCAAAATGTAATTATATAATTTTTATTCCGATATATTTTAAATCTTTGATATTCCCTGCTATACGGCTTGGCGGTGTTGTTTTAACTCAAGTTCACGGAGTCAAGTGTCTACGATATGTTTTAGATGATGATCTGTACGATGATTCAGCCGTGTCAATTCAATATCGTGGCCTTTGCCTGCGTGCAAACCATTTGATCCGTAATTTTAAATGTTGTAGTCACCCAGTGAAGATTCTTTTATTTAAAACATATTGCACGCAGTTGTACTGTCTTCCACTGTTTGATAATTACCTGGAATCGACATTGAGTAAGCTGAACGTCTGTTTCAATAGCGCGTTCCGACATAATCGACGTTACTCTGCTAGCCACATGTTTTTAGATAATGGGAGTCGTTTAATATTATGAGGCGGAAAGCGCTGGTTAATTTTGTAACGAGCCTTGATCGGACTCGAAACCCACTCCTGTAGGCTGTTCAACAGAACGAGGATTGTCGTTCCGGGCAGTTTTATCGTCTGTACCGCAGTTTATGCTACTGCCCTGAACTGCCAGATGGTTAATGTGTATATAGGCTATATTGTCCAGTTCTTTTATTTATGTGACGTATAAAGTCATGAATTAAAATATATTGATTGATGATTGATTCCAAGCTATTACCAGTCCCGATGTTTACGATTGAAAAGGATAAAGTTCCACTATGGTATTTTGATCCTGAAAAGTTACGGACAGCTTTACAATACCAACTCATTCATATAAAATAATGTTCAATGTTTTCACCAGTCCCGATGTCTGCGACTGAAAAGTATAGCCTAAGGTTCAACTGGCTGCAAAATCAATTCAGTCCCTACTTCCGATATTCTATTTTTTTTAAACCCTGGGGTATAGCCATGTGGTTACGGATTCTGTCATCAGTTCAGAAAAAAAAATCTTCTTGGAACATAACATTTATAAAACCTCGATGAGTTGGCAACTTCAGCGTTTAACAGATAGGGAAGAAATAAACCCGAAGTGTTGCTCTCTCAACATTTTAATCGGCGTAGCCGAACCAATGTTGCTGCAACACTTCACGCTGACCAGGCAACGTAGGTCTAGTTTTCTCTGGGATGGGCTAACACTAGTCAGGCCAACGATCATAATTTCCATGACAAAAATTGCCTCTAACAGATTAGAATAGCGACGACTCAAAATGCCTACTGTTGAGCTCAGTTTGGATCGTGGACATTTTAAATCGTGAGTATTTTGAAATGTGGTCGTTTAGGTCGTGGGCAGTCTTTAACGGTGTGCATTTGAGAGTGGACTAGAAGACCGTGGATATCCTGGTAGCGTTCCAGTGAAGTTATTACAAGTTAAAAAATACGAACGCGACCATACGTCATCACTCTTACGAGCGTTTCTGCAGAACCGATAGTTATTATCACTTATGATGCTCTCGAACATCAAAAGTAAATTGTAACGATCGTAACAGTCGTGGAGCGAAAATAAATAAGTGGGAGGAGCCAATTTACTTATTACGGCGGGCTCTGAAACGGCAATAATAACAAGAATAGTAATGACCGTAACTAATAATAAGTTGCTGGAACGCTATCTCCATGAACCACCCACAGAATGATGTACATGTTTACGTTGTTAGTAATTGTTTGTACAGTCTTGGCTGATATAAACAATTTACTGTATGTATGGACCAAAAAAGACGTACCTGCGGTTTCACCTTGTTGAAATCTTTGAACAAATCCATTGCCAACTAAGGCTAAGGGGTCGACTCAGTCTGAGTTTGCCCATGCACTGGCGGTGTTGGCCCACACTTAAAAACAAGCCAATTACAAGCGTGAGTTCCCTGATGTGGCCAAAGGCCTCTGAACCGAACTTATCTGACTAAAGTTGCGCAATCGTCAATTCAATTATGTAGTTCAGCACATCGCGCTGGTCGCGAGGAATTTTAAACCTCAACACGGGCCCAAAATAAGCTGTTTCTGCTCAAAACCAGATCTGATGTCTATTTGAAATTGATACGTGCTCAAAATAGACTATTTTTTTTATATCTGTTTTTCCTCTCTGTCCGTAATATATGTAAGCTCTACCTTCCAGCAAGGTGCCTTACCCCTGGTTCACACTGCTGCGATTTCGCGCAAAATTCTACGTCATGCGACATACGACACAAATCATGCGACAAGCAAAGCAGAACTTTGCGTTTTGTCGCAGTGTCGCATGCGTTGAAATAGTTGCGTTTTTGATCGAAGTTTGAAGTTACCTTCAACCTCAAAGGTCTCTGCTTAAATAACGTTTTTGGTCGCCGGTCACAGTTCCTTCGTCCTTCAAATTCTGACTGTCGAACTTCGTGCGCTAGCAAGTTCGAAGTTTGCTTGAATCGTCGAAGAAACGTCGACCTGGCAAGGATCGCCGGAGTCGTGAAAACACTAATTAAGCAAACGGTGAACTTCGACGGCGTTCAAAAACGGAAATTAAGCAACCGGCTAAGCGAGCGGCGAACAAAGCTTCGATAAAAAACTCAACTAATATTTCAACTGATCCGACATAACGCATGCAATTTTTTGAGGGAAAGAAAAGCAAAAACAAAGATTAGTTAATTTTCAAGACTAATGCTCTACCTTGTCTGACTTTAATCCTAGGATGTCTGAATGCAAAACATTTTCTGGATAGACTTGTGTTAACCTGTTTGGAGCAAAATGAAATATAGGATCTGACTGAAAATTTCCTAATAAGTGGGTGGTATTCAGATGGGTAATCTTCCAGCATCTTCAGAGGTCGTTTCCTCAAGGGCTTCTTTGTGTTTTGCAGAATAATCTCGACGGAAAATTTCGTTTTCCTTCTGCATCTGCGTGGTGGTGGGAATGTTCATGAGATTCTGTCGCACGTCGGAACGTCAAAGAAAAAATCGTGTCGCATACGAATCAGCAGTGTGAACCTAGGGCTAGGCCTAGTCACACTGGGCTCATTTCCTGGCTTTTTGGGTTGCAAAAGTAGAAAAAAGAAAAAGAACAAGATACATCTAATTCTAAATGTTGTCGTTTTAAATTCAGGAGATCAATTAGAGCAAAACAGCGTGTATAATAATGTTACAGGAACCCTAATTGACCCCTAAATGCAGTCTGCTCATTATCCCCAACCTGCCAGAAAGCCCATCAAATCTCACATCCCCTATGGATTTTCAGTCGTTTGTCTAATGGTGGATTTACACACTGCGTAAATCCGAGCAGAATTCCGCTCGGTTCTTTTCGTACGGTTTGCAAATTAAAATCGATCAAACGAAGCGTTTATGGCTGAGTTAGGTCTTTCTAGGATCTTTAGGTCTTTTTATATTAGGTCTTTCTTCTTTGTTGTTTTTTTTTGAAGCCAGGATCAGCAAGGTCATATAAGCTGGGATGCCCTTGAACCAGAATGCCCTTGAACTCAGTACCTAGGGGTACTGAGGGACGGTGTGAAAAATGATGAAAGGAAAAAGATAGTGGATGGATATTTAGAGAAAAAGAAAGAAGAAGTGGATTTTCATGTGAAAAGAAAGGAGCCCTTTGTGAATTTCATGTTATCGTTTGAGAAAATGCATAGCGTACCATCTAGTCAATTTATGAAGGAATTTATGTTTATGTTTATCCACGAGATACTACCATATCAAGATCGCGTATGCCGTTTTACTCGAGATGAATGCCCAAAGTGCAAGCTGTGTGATGAAATAGTGACAAATGGCCTGAAGCACGAGTTTTTCGATTGTAAATATAATGATAAAATTGTAGATAAATGTTTTAGCGTTTTAAGTGATCGTGGAGTGGTCTTGAACACCGAGGAAGATAAGGTAAGGTTGATAAAATTGAACGTAGAGATCCCCGGAGATGAGACGAAACAGCGAGCTGCGGTGTTGATTGTGATGGAATTATGTCAATATGTTTGGAAAAGAAGGAAAAATAAAAAAGGGATTGAGTTAAGAAGGTTTGGTTTTGATTGTAAGAGAATGATAGTGCGGTTATGTGAGAGTGGAAGGTGGGAAGAGCGAGTGGATATTGAGTGGATGGAGTCTGTTGTTGATGAGTTGATTGGAATGTGAGTATGAGGAGATATTGAGTTGGTTGTGGGTAAGTGTGTTGCGCGGAAAAAAAATGAAAAAGATGTTGGAAGAAAAGAAAAAGTTTGTGAAATTATTTTTTTTGTGAAAATGATGAGTAGTAGTATGAAATGGCGGGAAAAGATGAATTAGAAATGGTTGTTTAATTTGTTTTTATTGATAAAATGTTGAAAAATTGTAAAAAATTAGTATTCGTAGTTTAAAAGTTTAGTATTTAAAAGTTATTTCAAAATTAATATTTATTTTTTGTTTATGTAATAATTTTGAATTTTTTATTGTTTTTTTTTTATAGCAGCGAAATTAGTTTTGTTGAGTTTAAATTTAAGGTAGTAATAATTTGTGGTTGAAATGTTTTTTTGTTTTTAAAGGTTTTTGGTAGGTGGGTGCTCAAAAAATCCTCCTTCTTGTTGTAAAAGTAGGGTCTTTTGAGTGTAAATCCTATTTTTATTTTTTATTTTTAGTGGTTTGTGTTTTTTTTGTGGACTCGAAAGTTAGGTTAAAAGGTCGTTTAATTAAATTGTTAAATAAGGGCCACCGTAAGGAGGGGTTCCCTAGGACGGAAGGGCACCCTTCCTGCGGGAGTTTGCTTTTGTTTTGTATATTTTGATGGTTTGTTATTGTAGGTTACCTGATTTGAGAGTCTGCTTTTTCGCTGCTATAATTAAATTTTAAATAATATTGGTGTCAAATTAGAAGGGAAAGTAAAGAGGATTCAGAGAATAATTTTATTGTTAAATAAAATAGAAAGGACTTATGAAATTGAAAGTTAATTGTTTAGGAAACGTACAAAATACAATAAACAGTGTTTAGGGGTGGATTTAAAGTTTTTATGTTTGTATTGAATTTGTTAGTATAGATTAAAGTAAATACTATAGTTCGTAATAATGGATTTGGAATGTGTTTGTAGCTCTTAGGGGCTCCTGTTTGGGGGTATTTGTTTGTCTTTCGTAGCGGTCGTTTTGGTTGGGGTTAGAGTTTTTGATGTGTAGAGGTGAGGATTCGTAGATAAAAAAAATAAAAAAATTTATATTTGTATTGAAATAAGAGTAAATAAGTATTAAGATTGGTAAAGATAAATTCAAAAATAATTTGAACAGTTGAAATGGTAAATGGAGTTATATTTTTTGAAGTTTAAAATTTTGTTTGTTTTTTTGAAAAGAGTAGGTGACGTTAAAGATTTAAAGGAAATGTTAACGTCACCGAGTGGAGGAGGAGTCGTAGCCCAAAAAGTAAAGTAACAAATTTTCGAAAGGCTACGCGGGTATAAAAAAATTTAGAAGAATAATTTAAAAAAAAAAAAAAAAAAAAAATGAACCAGAATGAAAAGATCTAAAACTTTCTGATCATCACTAATTTTCTTGAAAACGATGCTCAAGAACCGACCAGATCAAGCAAATCCGAGCGGAGAGCTAGAAAAATTTTCAAGCAAAAAAAATGGTCGGAAAATCCGCTCGGTTTTTACGATCCGCTCGGATTTACGCATTGTGTAAATACACCCTAAGGGTAACTTCAAATTCAAATTTCTCTTCTTAAATACAGTTTTTGATCACCGGTCACCATTACGTATCTGGTCAGCGTTACCTTTCAGCAAAAACGAAATTAAACATTTGGTAATAATAATTTTAAACTTCAACACGGGCTCAAAATAAGCTGTTTCTGCTCAGGATCTGATGTCTATTTCAAACTGATACGTGCTCAAAATTGACTGTTTTTTCTTATCTGTTTTTCCCCTCTGTTTCGTAATATCTTCGATCTTCCAGCAAAGTGTCTTAAACAATAGGTGCGATTTGCGACGAAGTTTAAGGGTAACTTCAAATTCAAAGGTCTCTCCCTAAATACCCGTTTTTGGTCATCCGTCGCCGTAGCTGGTCAGCGTTATCTTTCAGCAAAAACGAAATTACACATTTTGGTAATTTTAATCCTACCTTTAGAATTAATCTTTTTATTCAGCGGATAATATCCAAACTCTGTGTCTTTATTGTCAGCTATCATTTTTATTTTATTCCTTAAACTTAAAATGTCAAACTTGGTGAGACACCAAGCGTGCTTGCAAGGTGGATGAAACGGCGACCGGGCCAGGAGGGACGAAGTCGAAAAAATACTAATTAGGCAAACCGTGAACTTTCTACGGCATTCGAAAAGGAATTAAGCAATTTGCCAAGCCAAGGGCAGATGGAACTTCGATCAAAAACTACAGCAAATAACATTAGGGAGTAGTGCCAAGACCAGAGCAATATAACACTAGTGAGTAGCGCCAAGACCTATGCTTTCCATGCTTTGCAAACGGGCCCTACTCGTAGTGTCGCCCGCTAGACTTGCGACAATTGAAGCGAAACACACTTGCGGGTTTAAAAATTTCTAGTAAAGCAAAGTCGCGGTTTTCACACAGCAGGAAAACGACGGAAGCTGTATCGTTTTCTTGCAATGTTCAGAATATGAAGTTATCGGAGCCGGCTCTGGTGAACGATTGAATGAGTTTCAGTAGGGACGTTCGCTATCGCTAGTGGTTCTAGCATCGCTGCTATTAGAGTGTGTGTCAATATTTTCAGTCTTGGCGCTACTCTCTATTGTTAATTTGGCTGTAAAGCTGTATCGTTTTTTTGCAATGTTCCGAATATGAAGTTATCAGACCCGGCTCTCGTGAACGATTGAATGAGTTTCAGTAGGGATGTTCGCCATCGCTAGTGGTTCTAGCATCGCTGCTATTAGAGTGTGTGTCAATATTTTCAGTCTTGGCGCTACTCTCTATTGTTAATGTGCTTAACAATCGGACCATACTTGTCGCGCCGCCCACTACGCTTGTGGCACTTAAAGCGAGACAAACTCGCTTGTTTTAAAATTTCTAGTAAAGCTAAGATGCGGTCCACACACATCAAATAAACAGATGTGCTTGAATCTTTTTTTTTTTATGTTCAGAATTTTAAGCTATTGGAGCCAGCGCTGGTGTCGTGGTGCTACTCCCTAGTGTTATCTGCTCTGTCAACAACGCAACTAATGACAAAACAGTAAGAGCAATCAACATCCAAATATACTTTGCTTCCAAATCACAGGTGTTCCTTTTTCTCATACCTCATTCTTTTCATATTCAAAAATATCACAAACGTGTTGCCACTATTACACCCTTCCAGATTCCGAAATCTGGGCTTTCGAACACCCCGGACTTCACGAAGTTTGAGGCCTGGCTTTACCTTACGGATCCATCGTGACGAAAACGGATGTCTGGATAGTGGAAGAAAAAATATGGAATGTGAATGGCTTTAAAAAGGAAGAGCGAATCTCAATATGTTGGAACTTCTCAACCTCACTTCATGGAAGTTGACACACTTTCCCGGTTTGAACCATTTTTTTTTTTAAACTATATTAGGCTTTATTTTTTTTACTAGATCCAGCTGCGTGGCAACACTGCAATAGATGGAACAAAATGCTCTTTGACTACATTTATTTCTTAGCGAAACGAGAGGCATATCAGAGCGGAAAAACCATGCTGTATCGAAAGCGAAAATATCGACATATCGACAAATCCTATTAATTGATTTTATCTTCAAATAATGTGCACATGCCCAACTCCGAATTCCTTATCGCACTGGTTCCCAACCTTTTCCGTACCGCGTACCTCTCGTCAAGGTTCAAAAAGGTTGCGTACCCCTTTTTGAGAATCATTGTTCTACTATTATTTGAACGAAGACCATAGCGTGAAAAAGACGGCATATCTTGTCATAAATGATAAGGCAGAAAGTGTAAAATGTATACAATCAATCAGACATTTGAGGCTACTTTGTTGATGAGACTTTGTCAAATTTTGGCTCGATGTCACTAACGTCAATAACAAGATATTTGCTTACTCAACACATTACTTGCATTTTTGCAGATACCGTGGTATCTGTTACCACGGTAACTGGATCTGCAATTAGTCGTGTTTGCAGTTACCGTGGTATCTGATACACTCTGTTGCTCTGCAAAAACGACAGTTGTCGAAATTGTGTTTTTCAAAGTCATCCCAAAAGAAAAACTGAGTGCCAAACTTCTTTCCCACCAATTTTACAAAATTGATGAAAGTTTTTTCAGATAACACGACCAGTTACCACGGACGGACCGTGGTATCTGAATATCTGATACCACGATAACTGGCCAGATACCACGATAAAACCACTTGTATCATTTTGGCAGAGTTATATTTATTGGTTCGTCTTAGTAATTTAGTCTAGTTGCAGAGAATTTTCCACTAAGTATTTACTTTTAGACTCTGCAAGTTTGAACAAACAACGACCCGAGAAACAGTCCCAGGACTCCCCAGGAGCTCCGTTGACCCTATAAACATGCGTCATTTACTTTTTGGGATCCGAAAAGGTAAGTGGCGGGATACCTATGACATCGCAAAAAAAGTCCGTCTATCTGTCTGTCTGTGAGCACGATAACTCTCGAAGGGAACGAGATAGTTTGATGAAACTTGGTGTGAAGATTCAATGGGAGGTAAAGTTCGTAGATGGGCTATGTAGCCCTACAGCCCTACAGGGGCAAATGAAATATTTTTATACAGATAATTTAAGAGTCGATTATGGGGTAAGAAGACATGTCATGCTGAAAACGATGGTTTTCTGACATCGGACAATTAGTTCGCCCGGAATCCGGCCTAAGCCGGAAAGTTTGTTATAAGGTGAAGTTTTATTGTAGTTGATTAGATGATGAATCCGCGTACGACAATCAGTTTTTACCCGGACATATAGTTCGACCGGAATCCGGCTGGAGCCGGAAAATTTGTTATAAGTTAAGTTTGTATTTGAAGTTGATTAGATGTTCAGTATTAGGGGATTAGTTATTCTTTTTGAGCTTTTTTTTTTGGCCGGACAAGTAGTTCCGGAATTTGGCCGAATTGGCAGAAGTGGCAGGAAGTTTTCGTCAGACAGATATGACTTATAGGGGTAAACATACATGCTGAATCAATATCTGAACTTGGTTTTCTCAGATGATTAGCTATTTGGCCTTAATCTGTTTCTGATTTTTAATAGTAAAACTGTTCAAGCAGTCTGCAGAAGACTGGATCTGGCGAAGACAAGACCCAATTGTCTGGATCAAATATTTGAATTTTTGGGACCCCATCGAAACCTTGTTCTTTAAGGACCTGTCTTACCTATAATACTAATGCAAACTACTTCCATAATCGCTCCACAAACTTCTAAGCCCGGAGACCAAAATTCCGTACGATACATTTTAACACCTCTAACAAAACCACGGTCATTTTCTCACTTTCCGTGTTTTGCTACCTTCGATGTGTATCACGCTGTCGATGGTTGTCTGTGAGAAGTTTTTCCGTCCGAAAAACAGGTTATGTTAATTGTTTCCCTGTTTTTGCTTCAAAGTCAACGGGCCTCGGAAATGGCTTAAAACAGCCAAAACCGTGGGTCATTTGTTGAAAGAAGAGCATCGTTTTAAAGTATTCATATATTCTAAAATACTTTAAGTTGAAGAGTAAATAGTGCGAGGGGTCCTTTAAAAAAAATCTGAAACAAAAAAGTTAAAAATAGATGAAATTAAAATTTATTAGAATGTTTTCAATGGTCCAAAATAGCCCCTAAATATGTGTTACATTCTATAATTAGTCCGATTTTATTCTTAATTTTACATTTTACACTTAATTCTCCACTCCCAAATCCTCTCTCCCCCCTATCAAAATGTTAGAAGTCGACCAGAACGAGTGGTAAGTTCTAGGGTTCCCAAACTTTGTCCCGCACCTACAAAACACGCTAGTTATGCAAAAAGTTTTGTTCCTGAGTTCGTGAAATATTTTAACGAAGTGTGAATTCTTTTAAGCGTACTGACATTAGATACATATATTGAAATTTGTTCTGTTTGTTTGACAATTACCGCAAATTTGGCTTATAACCACGATAGTCGATTTTTACAATAAACTTTCTATTTATCTATCTAAGAGTTGCTAATAGTTAAAGCCAGGCTTCACCTTCCAGATTTTTCTTCCGGATTCCAGACAGCCCTTTTCGCCTAGACGGATCTGGAAGGTGAAGCCAGGCCAAACACGTCTGGAATTCCGGGGTGTTGGACCCCCCAGGTTCCGGATGTCTGGAAGGTACCATAGAGGTAATCCATTCCAGAGACAGAACAAATATGCAAATGTAGGGAGGAAAGCGAAAGTGACTGATAGTTGTGACTGGGATGCAGGAGATATTTGAAATGTAAAGGGGACATCTAGGATATGTTGAAAAACAGCAAATTTAACTGCCATCATTATCATGAGAATCTGAGAGGGTTGGCTTGACTGTGCGGAAGCCTCGGACGTCTTGGAATCTGGAAGGTGAAGCCTGGCTTTTAGTCATCAAGAGTATTCTGGAGTAAAGAATAACACATCAGGTTGAAGCTACATACCAATAAAAGCCAATTCATTTTCATTTTCAATATTCGGTAATCGAGATGTCGATTTCTATATTTTGAGACTATTTCTTTTTTTTTTTTTGCATACGATGGCCCTCGGGCTTCATTATATCATACCTCTCTGTCTCAAGTGTTGATAGTAAGACAATGGGACTTCCAGAAACTAGTCTGCTTGGAGCGCTAAACAGGAAAAGGCGAAGAAAATTTAAATTTCCTTTGCAAGAACTGTCATCAAAAGAGACGTAACAATATTTACCAATATTTCTCGCACACAGTCTGTCGAGAGTGTGCGGCATTGCGGCCTTAAATTTACAATTTAATGAGGGTTATTTGCACCCGAAACGGCACAAAATCTGTTTGCCAATTAATTTCATCGTTGAGAAATGAGGAATTTACAACCCAAGCGATACAGGGTGAAGAAATCTGTCTGTCTAGGGGATAAGGGCTCCAAAGATCCATGTAGTCGAGTGTCTAAGACTTGCATATGATTAAGGATCGATAAGATACTATAAAATTGTTTGCTCTGAGAGTCAGCCATGGAAATACTGACGAAATAAACATAAAGAAAAAAAAATCCAAAACAAATATACCATCTAAGAAGTAACAGGCACCTACTCTTATGGTACCCTGAGGAACGTCGCAAACTATTTTGTATTATCAAAACAACTTTTGCCCATGCTTCTGTCACTTCCCCCTTCGTCCACTCCCCTTTCATTCGCTCCAAATATTTCTAACCAATGTTCAATCAAATTTTACATGCACACATCCAATGCTTTAGGTTGTCGTTCATGCTACCACCAAGACCGGACGTATCATTAGACCCCCCCCCCCCCCCCCCCCACACACACAACTGTAATATGGCGCCTTATTTTTCCCAGCAGCAGACTGTCTGCCCTATACAGCTAATCAAACCCCTTATTTGTCGAAAGTTTCACTATTCTCTTGTCACCTCCCTTTTCGGCGCCCTTATCTCTGTCCTCTGGATGTTCTTCTGCTAAAGGACCCCAGAAATTCACGATGCTATGGTGGGATTGAATTCGTCTAGTAGAGAAACGACCAGAAGAGTGGAAATAATTGAGTATATTTGCAACGTAGGTTGATACTAGACGAGCTTCCGCTGGAAGTCCGAACGGAAAGTCATATCAAAACCTGTACCTACTAGTCCTTGTTCTATTATTCAGCTCATACTTGACACAAACGTAACTTGTCTTGTGGACCACAGTCTGTAGGCTACTAGCCGAGATTTCAAGAAAGGTACATTCATGCTCTACCTGGTGTATAAATATTAATAAGTAATTATTTATTGACATAAATAAAGTCATATTTATTACACCCAACAAGTCGCTAAAGGAAACAGAGCACTCGGACTTGTCAAAAACACCATCACCTCTAGGAAGCCTGGAATCATTAAAGTTGCATTTTTTTTTGGATGTAGTTTCGCTTAAAAGCCGTTTTATTTGTCCGTTCCATTTGCTGTAGTTTCGAACCTGAAACTACGGAGCTCAAACTACAAACTACCTCGCCGACGTAGATTGGTGTAGTTTGACTTTTCGGAAACAAGAACTCAATAAAACGCAAGTAAGACAAAACAAGAGCCAAACTACAAACTTGTACGAAAGAAAAGTGAATCCAATAAAACGCAACTTAAGAAGCTCTAGACTGCCCGTGTAAAGCGCCATCTTCAGTACGGCATGATTTCGTTTAATCACCTCACCACAAAATGGATGACAAAGCCTTAGATGTAGTACAGAGAAGAGCCACCAAAAAATCTTATAATAGTTGCGTTTTTGCAGATACCATGGTATCTGATACCACGATCAAAATGTGTTTTTGCGGTTATCGTGGTATCTTGCCAGTTACCGTGGTATGTGATATTCCGATACCACTGTTCGACCGTGGTAACTGATCGTGGTACCGAAAAGTCATCTCACTTTGATCAAATTTTGTCAAATTGGTGAGAAAGAAGTTGTAATCACATATGTTGATTACTGGTTTGTTTCCTTCCACGACGTTACCCAGAAGATTGACAGCCTGACGAGGAGCCTTACGAAGAAGGACCGAAATATCGCTGATGAAGAATCGTAGCTGACGTATATCTGTTGTAAACATTGTTTGAATACATGTTTCAAAGTCAGCGTGGGCTCAAAGAGTATTTATGATATCATCAGCGTCCACTTGTAGAGAAAAACATGGTTAGATCCAGGCTTCTCATTTCAGATTTTTCTTCCTAATTCCAGATAGCCGTTTTTGTCGAGATGGATTTGGAAGATGAAGCCAGACCTGATAAGGTCCGGAAATCTGGAGCGTTGGACTACCCAGACCTCGGAATCTGGAAGCATTTCATAGATGCAACAAATTAGAGAAAAACAATAAATATACAACTGAATGGGGCGATAAGTAACAGTTATTTATAGTTGCGATTAAGAGGTAAAAGACACCTAGGCAGTGTTTAAGACTAACAAAATCAAAATACGGAAGAGTAAAGCATTGTCCAAATAGGTGTAGTAAGCTGAATAGCGCTATACGCGGTATTTGCATCTTAATACACACGCCTGTTCAAATAGGAACTCCATAGGTTCTTATCGATACAACGTTCGGCGTTGCCACGCTGACACAATTTTTCGAGCTTCTAAAGATCAGGACAAGTGTTTAAGTACACGAATACAATTTGACGCCCTTTATATTGTAAAAGGCTATTAACTCATGGACAGGCATTGGTCCTCGAACTAACAATAAGCAGTCGTAACAGAACAAAATGTGTTCTTTTGAAGAACAGTTGTTTCTTCAGCTTCCAACAACTAGTGCTTCCCGTGGCAACCCTGGCGACGCTGCTACTCTCCGCGGCCTGCTCGAGGAACCAACCACAAGCGATCTGATTGGCTCTGCATGACGAAAAAGAGAGCCTGGCTCTGTTCTCCTTATTCGCCTTATTGCGACCCGAGGAAAAGAGGAATCTGTGAGAAGCCTTATACGCCGTAATACGCATTACAACACCTCTTTGGACAATCCTTAAGGGGATCGAGGGGGAACAGGCTCAGATGGCATGAAGTAGTTCGCAAGTTCATAAAGTTGTTCCGTAAACCTGCGAAAAGTCCTTGACGGCACAAAGTACATAGCGTAACGTAGACCAATAAAATAGTTCCGAAAATTTCGAATCAGGAAGCTGAACAGTCATTCATATCCTGATAAGATAAGATATAACGCCAAACAATATGAAGAGTTTTTTTTTTTAAAGAAGAATTTGCCACAGAGAATTCTCGTCTTAGCGGTGACGAATTTTGACGACTTGGAAGCCTCACATATCTGACTCTAGCTTAAATGCTGAGGACAGACAATCACCTGTAACAAGCCTACGACCTCCTTTCACCCCTTGAAATAAATACTATATTGTAAACTGATACAAACTAAACATACTATAGGATACAAAAAACAAAACATAGCTTTAGCAAGGACTACTGCAGTCCTGAGTCTCGGAGATTTCATATTCCTTCCTCCTACCGTATAATCTTCGTTCTGCTTCTGGTGTTTTACTTCCGTTCGTCCGGCTCAATCCTTCGAAGCCACCAGTGTTGCCAATGGCAAGAAAAACAGGCATCAGAAGAACAAAAGGGATTGAAAACATCGGCAGACGTGCCTTCAAAAGATAAACGCTTACAAAAGGTCTCGAATTCTAGCTAGAGTCCCTTCTTTGCTCCGATCGGCCTGCCAACCCGATGGAAATGCATTGCACCATTGCTCTGCTGTTACCGATTTACGATGTTTATGTGTGTGAAAATTTGTCAAGTTTATAGTAGCTCTACGTATCCTCAAGTATTAAGGATCAACAACACCATCAAGTTGACTGCTGTCCTAGAAAAACTTGCTAGGATGTCAATCGCGGGACACGAACAGCGTCTTTACAATTACATTACAGTTAAAGGCCTAATCCTGACATTTTGTTTACCTTCTCTTACTGATGAAATACGAATAAATTAACAAAAACAAGACCAGTGTGGTACTATTGAAGACACAAAAAAAATCAATTATTCTTATAATTCTTTACTAATCAAACATGGAAAATTTCGTCATCTGAACGAAGGCGTTCTGCGAGGGTTTTTTCTTTGTTCAAATCTAAATAAACTGTTGTTTTTTTTATTTGCTCACTGTTTGACGGTGTTTTTTTGTGGTTTTGAACATTCATAATGTAAGTAGGGATGGTTATCATTGTGTATGTGGTAGAAAGACCACTTTTGTGGCCCGCTTCAAGATCCGCTTTATTAATCCCAAATATCTTTTGCAGACAAAAATGTGCTTGGCATGATATTACATGACATTTCATCATACACAGTTACCAGCCATTCCAGACAAGCCAAATTACCAGCCAAGAGAGAGATGGTAGATGAAACTCAAATTTCGCGTTTAACTGTGAAATAGGTCGTGTTGGGGTGCCGTCTACATTCTGAACGCCTCTACAAGAAACTACTAAAATAAAATAAATCCCTTAATAGACAAATAATTCTGTGGTCAGATACATGACACAAAAGTAATGCTTTTCAGTTAAACTTTAAACAAAACAACACTCTTGAAGCTGAGAAGAATCAGATCCATCCCCCTTTCCCCTACAACTGCCTAGTTGCGACATAAACTAGACATGATCCTATGACGACAGCCTAAGTGCTCGGCATAGACGGCATATTCAAAAGAAGATAATGAGCGTGTTCCACCCTTCTAACAATAATAATAATAATTTATTTGTGACCTACTATACAAGGAAAAAAGCGGAGTAACTTAAGAAAAAAAAGGAATGTAAATTACAAAAGAACAACAACACAAAATTAAACAACTCAAAACTCAGCGCGCTATGGTTAACACGTCCAACGTGGAAGCGGTGAGCTGAACCGGTGATCCCGTCCACGCGAAAATGAGAAATTCGAAGGGGCCTGGAACGGCTGAGGGAGGTGGGTTCCCTCCACACGAAAATGCCCATTCAGCTGGATCGGAGCAGGTGAGTGGGAAGGATCACACAATATCCCCTTTCAGCTCAACGCTGCCCTCGGAAAGGTGTTCGAACGGGAGTCGTCCATCAAGCTGGATGGCCCGTTCACCTGTTCATCCGCACACGTGAAGACGACAATAAGATCGACGGCGTCCATGAGAAAATGTCCGTCGGGCTCGACGGGAGGTCGGTGGTAGCAGAGCCATCCACGCGAAAACGTCCCCTTGCTGTTGTATACAACTTCCATCGCAGAGCTTTGTACCGCTATACACACAGGGGTGGTTGATCGATGAAATCAAACATTGTAAACATTCTACTGTTTTGTAAATGTCTTTTTACTGTAAAGTTCGAAATATTTCCCAAACCGTTTTCGCAATTAAACTCTCTTATCTAATACTAAAGTATTACCACGCATATTTAGGGAGTTCCTTAACCGAGTTCCTTAACCGATAAATTTCTAAGGATATTAGGTTTCTACATTAAGAGTCATGAAATGCAAATCTAACAAAAGCCAGTTATACGGCTTAACATGGACTGGAACAGAAAATGAAGTAGTAAAACAGGTAAAAATGGTTCACAGGTGTTGGGGTATTGCGACGCTAGTCACGTTACCGAAATGTAAAAGCTCCAATTCGCACAAAACTGACCGGATCCGATAATCCAATCTTGAACTATGAATGGTATTATTGCCCTACCGGAAAAAATCCGCCCGGTTAATTGTTTTAGTAAACAATAATGGGCACTAACTATGCTTTAATTTTTTATAAAATGCTTCATACATACACATTTCTGACTTCCACTAGATAATGCTTCAAAAATAAGCTGTTTTCTTGTTATCGCTTGTCATTGACTATTCGGGGAGACGATTTCAGAGCATGGTAATACAAGGCGTGGAAATTCAAAAACTCTCGGCCATGTATGAAAATCAATCGTTTTGTAGAGCTGAGTGATTAGAGTGTCATGGCTGCTAAAATAAACTGTCTCTATAGGTATAAGGTATCTGGCACCACGGTCTAAAGTCATTTTTGCAGTTATCGTAGTTCTGATACCCCGGTCAAAAGGCGTTTTTGCAGTTATCGTGGCATCTGATATATGTCCAGTTACAATGGTAACAGATACCACGGTAGGCCTATCTGCAAAAACGCAACTAATAACTGGCGATGTTAGAGACGATGTAGAGAGTTGAAGCGAATTGTGGTTAGCGCTTACCTGTTCAGAAACTAGGACATGGAGTAGGTGATTGACGGCACTGACAGAGACAGAAGCAGAGGTTTGAAGTAAAAAAGACCTCAACGTAGGGACGTAAAACAAACCAATGACAGTTGAAATGAGAGCTCCGTTAAAACCCCATACGCCGTCGCAGATATTCGGATGCTCTGATGCAGGCTCGATTAGGAAAGCTGGAATTAGTAAACGTCACTAAGCCACAAAAACACTACTATTGATGACTATCTCTCCTTGCCGATGCAGAATCTCCGGCCTCTCCGGGTACCTAGCAGAAGAAAGGTAGAAGTGGTGTCACTCTGCTCCCAAAGATTGCCGTGATTGGTTGATACAGGATTTGAGTCGTTGAATTTGAGTCGTTACGGAGACACTTACTCCTTCTTCCTGAGGATCATTGGCGTGTATAGAACTTGGTCATATAAAGTAATCTGACTTCTTGCATAGGCGAGAGATTGTGCCGAGTCATACACTATAACGACAAATTGCTCCGTGGTCCTTACTTCTGTCCGATGTGTGGTAAAATGAATGAATGTATTTTCCATTTAATGTGTGAGTGTCAGGAGTTAAAGACACGAGGAAAGAAATATTTGTGGAAATGATTTGGGGGGAGGAAAGGTTTAAACAAATTTTGAAAAGTAGAAGTTTTAGAGATATTAGAAATTTGGGAAGATTCCTAAATGTAGCAATCATTCACAGGGAAAGTTTTTTGTAAATAGTGGTTGAGGTTATGGTTTCGTTTTTGTGCTGTTTTGTTGTTTCCATGGCCCTTCGTGCTTTTCCGGAAATAAATCTTATCTTATCTTATCATCAGTATTTCTGAAGCACAGATATACTATATTCTTACAGCAGGAAAAGATAGTTGTTTCTCTAAAGGGTGAATATATTTTTTCTGGAGTTTTAAAATGCCTGTTGCAATTCTTGGAGAATGATACGGTGCACAGTTATAGCAACAAATCCTACAAGACAGATCCTGCAACGGAACTCACGAGAAGCTTGCCATGCAACATCGTTTGCTCCAAGAATTGTCTGTCTTTCGGCTTTCGATACACTGTCAGAAGTTTCATAACAGATAACACGAGGATGCGCGGTTTCAACAGATAATGCGTAACAGATAACACTTCGGATTTTATCTGTTGTGTTTGAAAACGTTATGCTTGAAATGGTATGCATAACAAGCTTTGTTACAGATGTTACTGATCGTCATGATGTCGGAAAATTCAGCAGATACTTTTTGGCAGTTTTTCGGTTCTTCCTGACGGTAACGCGTATTATGCATAACATTTTGAGACACAACCGATAACATCCGAAGTGTTTTCTGTTACGCATCCCGATAAAAAATTTGTAGCCTGCGTAGTAGTATGGTAGTAGTACGAAAACGTTGCATGTAATACTATGTAATAGCAAATAATACTATCATTGAATGTGCCTCAGACTGGTCCAATCTTATGTAGTAGTATCCAGTAGTATCCTGTCTTTCTATAGTAGCATCCAGTCTTACTAATAGTAGCATATAGTAATATGCAGTAACACGGTAGCCTTGAAGTAGAAGCATGTAGTAGCTTCGTTAGTACTGCATGCAACTTTTTCGTACTACTTCATAAACCTATTTTCAGATACATTGTTCATCGGTATTATCTTCGTGTTATCTGTTCTGAAACTTCTGACAGTGTACCTCACACCACACCACTCATTAACTAGCCCTTTGTGTTTTTTTCATTTGTAGTGCTGTATACATTTTTTCATTGATCGCCAATTGTTTTTACTCTCTTTTGATCTTTATTTCTTGTTCTTCCATTTACTCCGTTCTTGTTCAGGTTGAATGTAACGGGTTATAAAGAATATACTTCCTATGAAACGGAACCTTTCAGAGAAAGCACGAAAAGCTGCAAGTCATCGCACCCGTCTTTTTGACCGAGGCTCAAACCTGCATATACTCTATATGACGAAGTCCAAAACACGCCAATGATCCTCAGGAAGAACGAGAAAACGTCTCACTAGCTACTCAAACTCAACAACTCAAATCCTCTGTCAAACAATCACGGCGATCTTCTGGAGGAGCTGTGATACCCGAGGTGATACCGCTTCTAACTGTTCCGCTTGGTACCCGGCGATTTTGCATCGGCAAGGAGAGTTAGTTATCAAGAGTATTGATGTAATCCGAGAACAGTCCGTCTTTCCGGCTGATGAAAATGCTCAACACCAAATACGGCTGACAGAGCCTACAAGAACTCACGAGAAGCTCCCCATCCAAGGGGGAAGAGTAAGATGTTCTATCATTAAAAAAAAAAAAAATGTTTCTATAATTTTTTAAGTGTTCTTGTTTTTTTTTTAACTGAAAGTCACGTTTTATTTATTTTTAGAGGTCAGCTTCTACTTTTTATAAGCAGTGAATTCATAGACAAAAATGCTCCTCAGCCGGGATTTGAACCCAGGCCTTCTGTTTACAAGACAGTCGCTCTACCAAACTGAGCTACCGAGGGGCTTGTGAACAGAGTTCGCAAACCACTACAATAGTCTGGTAGAAGCCGACCATAGGAACAGTGATCCCGCCTGAAGGCAAATTCATCTAACCAGTTCACATCCCCATGTCACGGAAATTAATAATATAAATGGTACTTTACACAAGGGACTTGTACCGTGACCAATAGAAAAGTTCTTTATGATATTGGTCACGGTACAAGTCCCTTCTGTAAAGTGCCATCTATATTATCAGCTTCTACTTTTCAGTATTCGAGGAAAAGTGCTCGATGAACATCTGCGGATGTTGAGACTCTCATAAACAACCAGCCTATGCCCTAGGTCAAACCTTGTCACAATCAGATTTCCACTGAAAATATAACTTATCAACTGACACAACATCCGAATATCCTTTCCTTTCCAGAACCTAACTTCAGCATTTATCACTACCTTTTTTCTTGATTTCTTAAGAGCCAACCCGTGGTTTTGTTATTGTTAGGTGTTGCCACTTGTCTCTGATGGAACCTTGTATAAGACAGTATTGATAGAAACAGGACACTGGTAATTTCAGTAGGTTTACAGTAGGCTTGGGTTGCTACTCAAATTCCCTAACCCAGTAGCAAAAAAAGTACGACGAAAGAAGAGTTAGTCTAATAAAAAAAAGACTAATAAAATATATTCTGTTCGACAGAATCATAATAGTTAACAGTCCATATCGAAATAACAACCTCGACGGTCGTTTAAAATATCAACGTCGCCTTCGGCTCGGATAGGTTATTTTCAATGGCCAAAGCGAGGCTTCACCTTCCAGATTTTTCTTTCGGATTCCAGACAGCCGTTTTCGTTGAGACGGATCTGGAAGGTAAAGCCAGGCCAAAAACGTCTGGAAGTCCGGGGCTGTTGGACACCCCAGATTCCGGATGTCTGGAAGGTACCATAGAGGCAATCCATTCGAGAGACAGAACAAATATGCAAATGCAGGAAGGAAAGGGAAAGTGATTGACAGTTGTGACTGGGATGCAGAAATATTGAAATGACAAGGGGACATCTAGGAGGTGTTGAAGAATAGCAATATTGGATCTCATCATTATCATGAAAATCTGGGAGGGTTGGCTTGACTATGCGGAGGACCCGGACGTCTGGTAATCTGGAAGGTGAAGCCTGGCTTTTATTTTCCGATATCGACTTCGGTGTCGGAAGTTACCCTTTAAAGTTTAACCGAAAAGGGCTGGGACAATCTAGTTACCCATCACTTATTCACTACAATTGGCTTGAAGATCGTTCGTTAGTGAATTTCTCTTGTCAGTTTGTTATGCCCTCATTCTTCTTTTCTTCTTCTTCTTTTTTCTCTCCTTCTTTTTTTTTTTTTTTTTTTTTTTCTTTGGTTTGTTTCCCTTAAGATTATATGAATGATGAATAAGCCCCGCCCATTGCCAGGCCTTATGTTAGGCCTTATGGTGGGGCCATAAACAGTTAATGGTGTTCTCTATTTTTATGAATAAAATGAACTGAACTGAACCGAAGACCCGCTGAAAATGTGTTACTTTGTTGTTCCGCTATTCACTAATAATCGATTTTCAAATATTGGAATTTTCGTGTGATTTGTGGTACCTCTATGCGCTTGTACTTTTGTTGTATCCCTTACGAGAAACATTTATGATTTTTTTTGTATCAGGCACTAAACAATCTTCACCGATCTCACCACTGTCCACTGAAAAGCCGCGTTTGTGTTGAGATTAAAATTTCCCGCGTTATTGTAGAATTCTCGTTGTGGGGACGGCCGCAGATATTTTAAACGACATAACTAGAGTAGATAGTGGATAATAAAAAATTCCCTTTGCAGAATCCAAATAACTCACTGTAATCAATTAAATGACAAAAAAATAAGTTGGCTTTTCGGTTAAAACTTTAATGACGTTTCTTACCAAGAAGGGTAGCCACAGCTGAGCCATAAAACCCAGAGAACGCCAGAGTTGGGGAACAGAGAAATATTGCTCCAAAGATCACGCACGATCCAGAGATGGTGCTTACTGCATACATCTGTCCAACGCCACGGAGGACACCGTAAAACAGGTCAAGGTTCTATAAAAAAAACAAGGTGAAAATGATTCAATAAGCAGGTTGAGCTCAGTTCTGCAATCCGAAGAAAGGAGATTCAGTTAGGCGAAATTTCGCCAGGATACAGGAATTGTACCGAAAGCACACCACCACCGGCAGTACAAGCCTCCTTCCTTCAACTTGAATTGGCGTTGGGTCCAACTTGTTGTCGGCCCCTTTCTGCCTTTCTTTTCATCCGATATCCTCCTTGAATGCTAGGACGCTCCTAATACGTCCTTTATAAAATCCGATGACGAATTGCCGCCAGAAGCGCTAGAGGAACAATAACAATCACACGTGAGATCTGGGGATAAGTTATCTGACGGGTGAATAAGCGATTAGGCTTTCACTTCATATCGAGTCGCGCATTAGCCCCGTTGAAAAGTCAGCCAGCACTGAGCACTGAAGTCAGAAGCCAGAAATGACAACTTGATGACGCTTGATAGAACAGAGTTGGGTTTTAAACAGTTTACAGTTTTAAACATGGTTAGGCCTAAGAGGAATTAAAAATAGCAAAACAAACCTGGATAAGCATACACCAAGAAGTAACGTGTCATTAGTTGTGTTTTTAACTGGATCTGCAATTAGCCGTTTTTGCAGTTACCATGGTATCTGATGTACGGTTGCCCTGCAAAAACGACAATTGCCGAAATTGCGCTTTTCGAAGTCATCTCAAAAGAAAAACAGATATTCAGTCACATCACTAAGTGGTAAACTTCTTTCTCGCCAATCTGACAAAATTTGATGAAAGTGAGATGACTTTTCTGCAAGGCCGTATCCAGGGGGGGGGGGGGGCGGGGTTAGGGGGTTGACCCCCCCCCCCCCCCCGAAACATACAAAATACTCATTTTTATAGGCTTTTCCCTCTGATCTATGTCTTTTTTGTACTTTATTGTGCGACCCGCAAGCAACCCCCCTCTCGAAAGGCAAACTCCCCCCCCCCCCCCCCCGAAATAAATTCCTGGATACGGGCCTGCTTTTTAAGTACCACGACCAGTTACTACGGTCGGTCCGTAGTATCTGAATATTAGATACCACGCTAACTGGCCAGATACCACGATAACTGCAAAAACGCATTTTATCCGTGGTATCAGATACCACGACAACAACAAGACCAAAAGTGTCGATGGGATCCCACAAATCTAACATTGATTCAGACAATCGGGTCTTGTCTTCGTCAGATCCAGTCTTGGACAGGCTAATTATCAGAGAAAACCAAGTTCAAATATACCTCTACAAGCCATATCTATCTTTACGACACTGACCAAGACTTCCTGCTCTACTTCTGCCAACTAATAGTCCAGCAAAAAAGGAAATTCAGAAACAAATCCAGCGTATCTCCTTATCCCTATAAAGAACATCTAATCAACTTTGAATAAAAGTTTGACTTAAAGTTAAATCCGGTTACAACCGGATTCCGGACTAATTATATTTCCGGGTAAAAAGCAATTGTCATATACCGACTCATCCTCTGCTCTTACCCCTTAATCTGTCATCTAATCGAACTTTTGCTTTTAACAAATTTTCCGGTTTTGGCCGGATTCCGGGCGAACTAGTTGTCCGGCGAGAAAATGATTTTCACGATCGTGTTCAAATTGTCTTTTTAACCATCAATCTAATATTTAATCAACTTCAAATTAAACTTTTACTTTTAACCAACTTTCCGGTTTTCGCCGGATTCCGGACTAACTACTTGTTTGGCGAGAAAATTGTTTTCACCTTCGTGTCCACCATTTCTTCTTACCCCTGAATCGGCCATTTAATCAACTTCAAATAAAACTTTTACTTTTAACCAACTTTCCGGCTTTTGCCGGATTCCGGACGAACTACTTGTCTAGCAAGAAAATGGTTTTCACTATCGTGCTAAGCATGCCTTCTACCCCATAATTGACTATCAAATTAGCTGTTTAAAAATATTTTATTTGTACCTTAATTTGAACCCCCTCCCCCACCCCTAAATGTAAAGCTACATAGCCGATCTACGAACTTGACCTTACCCTTGACCCAATGAACCCTCACACCAAGTTTCATCAAAATATTTCATTCCCTTCGAGAGTTATCGTGCTCACAGACAGACGGACATTTTTGCGATGTCAGACGTATCCCTCCACTTACGTTTTGGGATCCCAAAAACGACTTTAGACCGTGGTATCAGATACCATGGTATCTACAACAAGACCAAAGGTGTCGATGCGATCCCAAAAATCTAATATTTGATTCAGGCAATCGGGTCTTGCCTTCGCCAGATCCAGTCTTCGCCAGGCTAATCATCAGAAAAAACCAATTTCAGATATACCTATAAGCCATATCTATTTTGACGATACTGACCGAGACTTCCTGCTTTACTTCTGACAAGTTTCCGGCTTCGCCCGAATTCCGAACGAACTGCTAGTCCAGCAAAAAAAGAAAATTCAGAAACAAATCCAGCGTATCTCCTTATATATAAAGAACATCTAATCAACTTTTAATAAAAATTTGACTTAAAAAAATATCCGGTTACAACCGGATTCCGGACTAATTATATATCCGGGTAAAAAATTATTGTCATATACAGACTCAGCATCTCTTCTTACCCCTTAATCTGTCATCTAATCGAACTTCTGCTTCTAACAAATTTTCCGATTTCGGCCGGATTCCGGACGAACTAATTGTCCGGCAAGAAAATGATTTTCACTATCGTGCTCAGCATGCCTACTTACCCCATAGTCGACTATCACATTAGCTGTTTAAAAATATTTTGTTTGTCCCTTAATTTAAACCCCCTCCCCCACCCCTAAACGTGGAGCTATATAGCCCATCTACGAAGTTGACCTTACCGTTGACCCAATGAATTCTCACACCAAGTTTCATCAAGATATCTCATTCCCTTCGAGAGTTATCATGCTCGCAGACAGACGGACATTTTTGCGATGTCATAGGTATCCCTCCACTTACGTTTTGGGATCCCAAAAACGCAACTATTGTTTTCTTTACTATAGCGCATCTAGCGGCCAAAAAATAACTAATCTGAGAGGAATTGTATGGGGGGCGATGCTTGTACGACTTTGATCATCTCGCGGAACAGTAGCTCTTCGTCTCGTATCTTAAAACTGTTAGTGGCTGCGATTTGTTGGAGGGAGGGTGGAGATTTAAGACTGTGGCAGGTTCTTCGGAGTTTTCGGGTTGCGAAGGTCGCCTCTCAATCTATTTGCTGATTTTTAATCTTCCAAGCCCGGTTTTCTAGAATCCTACCCTGTTTAGTTTTGCATTTGGTTTGAAGGTTTTGGGTATTGACAGTTCTTGCGATAGTGCCATCTACCTCACGCTGTGTAGCCTACACTAGGTAGCGATACTCCCCTTTCGTTATCATTTTTAATCTCTTATACTGACGACACTGATGTACAGTAGAGGAATGCTTATTTGAACAGTTACTTAAAGTGTGTTTTGGACTAAATTGTAGAATGAAGGTTTAAAATACCTATTCAGGTGTTTTCAGAGGCCCTTCAACACCTACTTTGTCTAAATGTTAGTTAACTTTAGTCACAACAAGTACATGAAAATGGCAAAGTTCAAAGTCAACAAACGTTCAAATAAGTATACCTCTACTGTATTCTGTGTTTGAAGTATCTTTTTACCCTTGGTTGACCTCGAACCATTTCACCATCATGACATACTTCTTTTCAAGGTTTCGACCTGTGCGCAACTTTTTTATTGCAAAGTTTGATATTTTTTTGCAAGTTACCAGTGATTAAAACCTTTTGTTTATCTACGGACCGTAGAACATTGTTCTAGTCCCTATTCTAGGTTCAGTCTGCAAACCATGGTGTGAATTGGGAGTATCCATACACTGTCAGAAGTTTCATAAAAGATAACACGAGGATGCGCGGTTTCAACAGATAATGCGTAACAGATAACACTTCATAGGTTATCTGTTGTGTTGAAAACGTTACGCATGAAATGTTATCCATAACAAGCTTTCTTACGAAGAGCCAAAAAAGCATCTACTAACTTTATTCCTTATTGTCATGATGTCGGAAAACTCAGCAGATACTTTTTGGCGGTTTTTCGGTTCTTCCTGGTGGTAGCGCTTACTATGCATAACATTTTGAAACACAAGAGATAACATTCGAAGTGTTATCTGTTACGCATTATCTGTTGAAACGACGCATCCTCCTGTTATCTGTTATGAAACTTCTGACAGTGTAGTGAACCCGTGCAGTTCTACACGTATAGTAGGCCATCCTGACTCTGATGACTGTATACTTGGACATTTCCCATCTTCTGTCCTACCTACTACACCCCTCAACATAACATCAGGTTGAGAATACATCTCCTCACTCAAATAAGATAGGTGCCCACAGAACCCAGTTTGACGTCACTAGAGGAGAAAATTCGCTTCGCTAGACGAAAATTTCGCATCGCGCCGTTTCAACTCAACGTCGAATTATTTTCGCGTCGCCTTAGTTCGCGCTGAGGAAATCCAGGAAATCAACAATCAATCTGGCCAAAGTAGAGCGTATGTCCAGATACAGAGTACACAACCATAAAATTGTCTTTTCCCCGTATTTTCATTCTAGTCCTACGTATCGTATCTACTTATACGTATCTAGTACTGGCGAATTCATTCACGTATTCGCTGCCAGAGGGGTCTACGAAACGAATTCGCAGCGCGAGAACAAGAACGCGAAAGAACAATACTCGTTGGCGGATCGTGTTCTGTTGGCCCCTATCTATACAGTTGTTGTAACACAATCTGAGGTTTCGCCCCGTCGAGGGAATAAAAAAAATAATAAGTAATGAAATAATAATGAATAAAAATTATAAATAAGCGCATTAAATGCTATTCAAAATACAATACCTCCATATTGGGTTGGTTGCCAGTTAAGTCAGTACTGGAAAATGCATCCTTTGGCAGTGAGAAATTGTTCGTTGTTAAGATTGGAGAAAACTTTTCTCCTCTGACGAGTATTGCCGATATCACAAGTTGCACAACGTTGTATGGAATGCTGCAGATGGGAAGGGCCAGTAGTGTTGAAGCAAAGATGTTCTCTAGTCCAATCTGTAGCGGAACACTAGAAGATGGAAAAAAATGCATGCCCGTCAAAGTGGAAGCTGCCATGCAGCGGATGCGCGGAGGGTTGAACAAATCAGTTGGTTTCTTAGACCGGTTGCAGGCATCAACCCCTCGCACTCACCGCCATGGCTAGTTTTGGTAGTTCTGACTATTCACTGCGTAGATTCTGACGTTCTATGTGACATGGTTGCCCTACATTTGAAGCTCATTTGAAGGGGATCGACTAAAAAGAGGCAGGCACGGCACGTCAGGCACGAGTAATAAAAAGAGAGTAGCAAGTAGTAGAAGTAGATAAGTAAGTGAGGGTTCGTTCCTCCACAGCCTAAAAGAAGGCACGTTCGAACATTGTTGCTGTCCCTCACTCTCAATCCTGAAAAATTTAGCTTATGTACTTAAATGATTTGGTCTGATAGACCCAGCTGTTGCTATGATAGTTGTTAATTTTCAAAATAAGTTCTGGACTCAAGATCCACCTTGCTTTACTCTTCAGAGAATGTCTTGAATTGGAAATTATACTTAATAGTTGAAAGAGTGCATTGAATCCGTTTTATATATTCGTGTTAAATTACATTCGTTGCCTTTTTCTGTTCTTTTTTTATTTTTATTTTTTTTCCTTTTTTTCTTAGACTCTGCCCCCTATTTTACTCGTACTGTGTACAGTTTTGGCACGGAAAAAATCTATATCATACCATGTCATATGTGGAATTTAACGAATCTAGCGAAGAAACACTACTAAAATTTGATTTTAGTATGATGTTTATGACTTTTCACTACTTAGATTAGAGTGAAAATGCTGCTCTTTATTTGTGTCAAGAACGAAGGATAACTTTGCCTCTTCAAAGGGGATCGACTAAAAAGAGGCACGCATAGAGCGTGTTCCGTCCTACTTACCGTAGTTACTACGCATGACGTCACGAATTCTGGCTTTTCGCCGTCAAGGCTGGAACGATTTTTCTATTTTCCAGCAGGATCTCAGGCCAGGGGCGAATCTGACCAATCACGTTACAGAGATGCGTAGTTACTACGCTTACTACGTTCCCGAGCATGGTAATCAAATAGTAACTATTAGTTACTATTCCGACAAGGTTGGAACGGTCAGCGTAGTAACTTTTCATGAGGATGGAACGGAAATAGTAACTATTAGTAACTACTGTTAGAAGGGTGGAACACGCTCATAGTGTAAGGAGGCACGAGTACTAGATAGATAGATATATAGAAAGTTTATTGTAAAAATCGACTATCGTGGTTATAAACCAAATTTGCGATTATTGTCAAACAAACAGAAAAAAACTACAATATATGTATCTAATGTCAGTACGCTTAAAAATTCACGCTTCGTTAAAATATTTCACGAACTCAGGAATAAAACTTTTTGCATATCTAGAATCTTTTCTTTTTTACTGCCCCCACAGGCCCATTCTTTCATGCAGTCAGAAGTATCGGCTACATGTATAAAGGATGTTAAGAGGGTTATAAAAGATGTATTTATGTAGTTTAGCATGTAAAAGTTGGTTTGTATAATAAAGAGTATTAAACTAAAAAAAAAACTAAAAAAACTAGCGTGTTTTGTAAGTACGGGACAGAGCTTGGGAACCTTAGAACTTACCGCTCGTTCTCGTCGACTTCTAACATTTTGATAGGGGGAAGGGAGGACTTGGGAGTGGAGAGGATGAGATGCCATGGCTGAACCAAAGTCAGTGCTTAGCTCCTTTCTGCGCTCCTGCAGTGTTTTTAGGTTAAAGTGTTTTGAAAGGTATGAGTAAGCTTCGGTCCACTATGAATAATAAGAAGAGTCCGCTTCTGTATTCTTTCTAGTTTATCTCTAACAAGAGGAGCATCAAGAGGCTATCTCTACAAAGAGGCACGAAAGCTAAAATGACCTTTTCCAGGATTGAGAGTGAGGGACAGGAATATCGGGTTGGGCGAGAAGTAGCTATTTGATAAGTAAATTCCGCCTATTCTCTCCAACTTCTGTTATTGATAGACGGCTATAGGATTTTTGTTATTCTGTGTCAGTGTTGTCTCTCCCATGGTCGGCGCTATTTTATTTAATCTTCTTTGTGAATTTTTGGTATTTAGTGTTAGTATTTGTTTTCTCTAGAGCAAAGAACTCTCGAGAGTATTGCACGAACTTTGAAAAAGTGACACACAGGGCGTGTTCCATCCTACTTACCGTAGTTACTACGCATGACGTCACGAATTCTGGCTTTCGCCGTCAAGGCTGGAACGATTTTTCTATTTTCCAGCAGGATCTCACGCCAGGGGTGAATCCGACCAATCACGTTACAGAGATGCGTAGTTACTACGCTTACTATGGTCCCGAGCATGGTAAGCAAATAGTAACTATTAGTTACTCTTCCGACAAGGTTGGAACGGTCAGCGTAGTAACTTTTCGTGATGATGGAACGGAAGTAGTAACTATTAGTAACTATTGTTAGAAGGGTGGAACACGCTCACAGTCAAATCGCAGCAACACTAGCGGATACGAACATCCCTATCGAAACTCAACCAATCGCAGAGCAGTTTTATTTTGCTCTGACCAATCGTTAACGAGCGCTGGCTAGAATCTACGTCCGCCACTGCATGCGAACAAAGCGACGGAAGCCCATTTTCAATACATGGGAAGGATAGGTCTTCACGGTACTCTCTAGAGTTATTTTGCTCTGGTTTTCTCTATATATATTGTTTGTTACTTCCAAGCTAATCATCGGGATTCAACATCTTTATTGCTTGTAAGTGCAATTTAAGGTAATCTTTAGGGCGCTTCGCCCTCCTTTTGCAGAAATGGGTCAGAAATAAATTGATTGATTGATTATCACGCTTGTCACTTTTGTTCTCTTTACGTGAGATATCAGGCGCCCGATCTTTGTTTCCAAGGAGCTTATTCGACTAGACCGGTGATGCAAATTTTGCCAATATTGCACCCATGGCAAGGGACGTGGCTAAAAACTGCCGAAGCCGTGTGTCATTTTCTGTAAGCATGGCTTAGTTGGAAAGTGGTCAACAATCTCACATAGAGCGTGTTCCACCCTACTTACCGTGGCTACTACGCATAACGTCACGGGTTCAGGCTTCTTGGCGTCGAGGCTGGAACATATTTTCTATTTCCAGGAAAATATCGTGCTACGGGCTAATCGGACCAATCACGTCAAAGAGATTCGTATTTACCACGCTTACTACGCTCCTGAGCGTGGTAAGCAAATAGTTACTATTTTAAGAAGGATGGAACGGTCAGCGTAGTAACTTTTCACGAGGCTGGAACGAAAATAGTAACTAATACTTACTATTGCTTGAAGGGTGGAACACGCTCATAATCCCAAAACCGGAGCAGAAACACCGAGCGGGTCCACCCTACTTACCTTAGTTACTACGCATGACGTCACAAATTCTGTCTTTTTGCCGTCAAGGCTGGAACGATTTTTATGGCACTTGAGCTTACTCAAGTGCCATGTAGCGATTGTAATTTCTGTCCGTCAGTCGGTCTGTCGGTCCCGGTTTTGCTAGTTCGGGCACTTCCAGATAAGCTAGGACGATGAAACTTGGCAAGCATATCAGGAACTGGACCAGATTAAATTAGAAATTGTCGCTTCCTCGATCCGACCATCTGGAGGGGAGTGGAGGGAGGGGGAATCCGGAAAAAATAGGAAAAATGAGATATTTTTAGCTTACGAACGGGTAATCGGATCTTAATGAAACTTAATACATGGAATGGAAGGACTTCGTGTCTCAGACCCTCCATTTTAAATCCAGACCGGATCCGGTGACACTGTTGGGAGTTAGAGGGGGAAACCGGAAATCTTGGAAAACACTTAGAGTGGAGGGATCCGAATGAAACTTGGTGGAAAGTACAAGCAAAAGTCCTAGATACGTGACTGATATAACCGGAACGGATCCGCTCACTTTGGGGGAGTTGGGGGGGGGGGGGGGAGAAGTCCGAATTTGTAGTGATCCCGCGAGTTCCGTGCTTCCTGATGTGCTGGAACGATGGAAATTGACAGGCATGTCTGGGACCCGACCAGCTTAAATAGGAAATCATCAATTCCCCGATTCGACCATCTGGGGGGGGGGAGGAGGGAGGGTGAAGCCAAAATTTGACTTATTTTTAGCTTGCGAACGGGTGATCGGATCTTGATGAAAATTGATATTTAGGATGACCTCGTGTCTCAGACACCTCACTTTAAATCCGGGCCGGATCTGATGACACTGGGGGGAGTTGGAGGAGGGAACCGGAAATTTTGAGAAACGCTTAAATCGGGATCGGGATGAAACTTGGTGGGAAAAACAAGCACAGGTCCTAGAAACGTCATTGACATAACCGGACCGGATCAGGGCACTGTGGGGGAGTTGGGGTGGGGAACCGGAAATTTTGAGAAACGCTTAAAGTGGAGGGATCGGGATGAAACTTGGTGGGAAAAACAAGCACAGGTCCTAGACACGATATTGACATAACCGGACCGGATCAGGGCACTGTGGGGGAGTTGGGGTGGGGGTCGTGATTTCTAGCGATCCCGCGAATTCGGCATACTTCCTGGTGTCCTAGGGCGATGAAACTTGGCAGGTATGTCAGGGATCCGAACAGATTGACTTGAGAACAGCCGTTTCCCCGACCCGACCATCGTGGGGGGAGTGGGTGGATGGGGAGTCCGGAATCTAGTGGCGTGCATAACTTTTGAACGGGTGATCGGATCTTGATGAAAATTGATATTTAGGATGACCTTGTGTCTCAGACACCTCACTTTAAATCCGGGCCGGATCCGATGACACTGGGGGGAGTTGGAGGAGGGAACCGGAAATTTTCAGAAACGCTTAAAGTGGAGGGATCGGGATGAAACTTGGTGGGAAAAACAAGCACAGGTCCTAGACACGTCATTGACATAACCCGACCGGATCCGATGACACTGGGGGGAGTTGGAGGAGGGAACCGGAAATTTTGAGAAACGCTTAAAGTGGAGGGATCGGGATGAAACTTGGTGGGAAAAACAAGCACAGGTCCTCGACACGTCATTGACATAACCGGACCGGATCAGGGCACTGTGGGGGAGTTGGGGTGGGGGTCCGGATTTCTAGCGATCCCGCGAGTTCGGCATACTTCCTGATGTCCTAGGGCGATGAAACTTGCCAGGTATGTCAGGGATCCGAACAGATTGACTTGAGAACAGCCGTTTCCCCGACCCGACCATCGTGGGGGGAGTGGGTGGATGGGGAATCCGGAATCTAGTGGCGTGCATAACTTTTGAACGGGTGATCGGATTTGAATGAAACTTGTCTGGTGAGCTATCGCCTCGGACGTTCAGTGTCACGTCCGGGTCGCGTCCGATACCTGTGGGGATGGGGGGCGGGGGGGTGGAAAACTCAAGAAACTCTAAAAGCAGAGGGATTGGGACGAAACTTAATGGATGGAACAAGCATTAGGCCTAGATGAAATTGACGGAGCCAGATGGTTTCGGGGCTCTGTGGGGGGAGTTGGAGGGGGTTTCCTGGAATTCCGGTAGTCGTGAGTTAGAATAGTTCCAGATGTAAAACGACAACGAAACTTTGCAGGCATATTAGCGACCCGAATTATCTTGACTTAAAAACCTGACACAACATACCCCCGGAAACTTCCGTTCCTAGATCCAAGCATTTTTGGGGGAGCAAGAGAAGAGAAATATGGACTTCTATAAATTGCGAACGAGTGGTCTGATTCGAGTGAAACTTCATGGGTGATACGAATCGATGGCCTCGACATGTAAAACATGCGTTCGAACCATATGCGACCACGATTAGGGGAATTGGGGGTGGGGGGACTTTTGACATGGACAAAAACCAAACGGATGGACCGAATGAGATGCAATTTGACAGTGCCGAGTTTATGCGGCCTAGATTTGTTATTTGGCGTCTGGGCCGGATTCGGCCAAGGTAGGGGGGGGGGGGGTACTGGAAACTTGCAGATAGGCTATGCTCCAATTTTAGTCAAACTTGATGAGGGAATTAAGAGATTGGGCCCGAACCGGCTCCGACAACGTTGGTGGGAAGGGGGGGGGGGGGGTACCGGAACTTTCCAAAAATGCTCAGATTCGAGTGAAACTTGGTAGATGGTATAAACGAAGATGCTTTAGGTGGTCGATTTTTTTTTATTCCGAACCAGATTCGGCCACGGTAGGTGGAAATAGAGTGAGTACCGGAAATCGTGTAGCACGTCTAGGGATCAAAGAAATGGATTTATTGGGATGAAAGTTTGAACTGTCATGTGCATTTGCAATCGAGACGATGCCGGAACTGAAACTAAATATCCTATTTCTATTTACGTACCGCCTTTTTGGATGGCGGGTGTATTTTGTGACGTTTTCATCTACTTTCTTGTACAGCCTACTCGTACAAGTGCCATATGAGCTCGTAGCTCTTGTTTTATTTTCCATCCGGATATCATGCCACGGGTGAATCCGACCAATCACGTTACCGTGATGCGTAGTAACTACACTTACTACGCTACCATGCATGGTAAGCAAATAGTAACTATTAGTTACTATTTCGAGAAGGTTGGAACGGTCAGCATAGTGACTTTTCGTGAGGATGGAACGGAAATAGTAACTAATAGTAACTATTGTTAGAAGGGTTGAACATGCTCATTACGTAGGACGACGTTTCCTTTAGCAATAAAATTAGAAAAAAAGAAAAAATACTTAGTTGGTGTATGAATAACAACTAAAACTAACAACTAAATATTTGAAGTATTTTTTTTCAAAGTTTGTTGTGATGATTCTTATCTGTTATTTTTGCCTAACAATCAGCCTAATTCTCAGAAGAGAAGGTGTGTCCGCCAAGACGTCGTATGCTGTCTCGTCCGCTGAACAGCTCATGAGCGGGCAGCATTTGCAAACTCGTTTTCATGAAGGTCTTAGTAATGTGTATGTTAGTTGCGAATAATGTTGACTGGTTTTACGGTTTTTCGGAAAGAAGGTAACAGTAGGACAATAATGATTATCCCTTTCAACTGGTAATGGTTTCAAAGCGATCTCAGTTCACATCTTTTATTAAAGGACCCGTCGCCTCTACAATGCTAATGCAACCTACTTCCGTAGCTGACTCAAAATTAATATGTTATATTCTAGGTCCACTAACATTCAAAAGTGTCCAGCATGGACAAGGCAACGTCTGGAAGCTTTCCACTCTCCGAATGTTAATTTCAACGAGGTAGGGAGGAACGCCAGATTAAAGGAACTGTCCAGGTACCTTCAGTTGACAGGGAGGCTAGACAGGTTTTAAGGTAAGAACGCAAGAAAAGCGGTAGAATGTAAGTCATGTTTTTTATCAACTGTTTTGATAGAGTGATGTTTCATCAATTGTGTTGTAGAGCGATGTTTCACCATCAACTATGAATTGGGGGATTCAGACAATGGTCCACGACAGTTCACTAATCTTTGAACTTGCCGAGATTCACTATTTCCATGCGCATTATGCTCCCAGTGATTATTCGCGTATCAGGCTGGGGATGAGTAAAACCGGTTAGTTTTTTATAGAAGTCAATGGAACAGGAATAAGGCTTAAACCCGGCAAAGCTGTGGATAATTTGTTGAAAACAAGAGCCTAGTTTTACAGTATTCAAATACTTGTGAATATTGGAACATAAACAGTAAATAGTGCGAGGTATATGCCTGCTTTAAGATTACGTTGGACATCGAAACAGTCCTGTTCCTTCTGTTGTGGACGATTTTGAATTTTCGCTCACCACACTGTCAGAAGTTCCATAACAGATAACAAGAGTATGCGCGGTTTCAACAGATAATGAGTAACAGATAACACTTTGTTGTTATCTGTTGTGTTTCAGAAATGTTATGCATAATAAGCGTTACCATCAGGAAGAACTGAAAAACCACCAAAAAGTATCTGCTGAGTTTTCCGACATCATGACGATAAGGAATAAAGTCAGTAGATACTTTTTTGGCTCTTCAAAGCTTGTTATGCATAAAATTTCATGCATAACATTTTCAAACACAAGATATAACATTGGAAGTGTTACCTGTTACGCATTATCTTTGAAACCGCGCATCCTCGTGTTATCTGTTATGAAACTTCTGACAGTGCAGAATATGTGTCACTCAATACGACTATGTACTGGTGTCAAACAATCGCACTTTCGGTGGTTCACCAACTTACGTCATAGCGGAGCCAATAATAGCCATGACCCATGCGGCATTGCCGTACTCGCCAAACAAAGAAATGCATGCTGTCCCGACAAGCGCTCCGTTGAAGCTGGCAACACCGTCCGACACTGAACACTTCGATGGATAGAGGACCTGAAATAAATTCATATCAAATATTACATATTGACACTTAAGATGCGAATACACGATACATCTTCACGAACTTTCATCATCAAGTTAAAAAAATATATTAAAATTTTCGGCATGGACTTGATGATAGTATCGAAAATACTAAAAGGAGCTACGGTCTGCAAGCACCTATATCTAAAAAAAATCCTTCGTTCTACATTAATTTGTTTTTAGACTGTATTCATAGTGTGATTTCTTCTTATTTTGTTGCCTTTGCCTTCGGGCTTTTCATTCAGTAAACTACCTATGTATATGTTGCAGAGAGATTCATTAGATTCTAAGACTTCAAACTTATTTATTTATGAGGAATACATAAACATAAAAAAGACTATCTTTGTGGCAAACCAGCTTTGGTATCCAGTGTTGCCGCGTGTGGTGATAAAAGACCGAATTTTGTATTCTTTTGCTTGCTTGATGAGTTTTCTCATGATTTTCAATGAATCTAGAAATTTAATATAACAAGGTTGGAAGTGGTTAATGAACCCAAGTATCCGTTTTTACACAATATAGTCTTTGTTTACATATTTTCAGTTCAAGACGGAGTCCGGCATTTTTTGTTAATGAGGTGTGAAGAATCCGTGAGTGAGAGTATCCACGGCCAAAGAAAGGCTATTTACACCTGTGGATATTCTAACATTCCATCCAAAGAAGAAGTTGGCGTCCATAGTGACATATTATCAAGTTAAAGGAGTTATATCATAAGCGTTCTAGCACGTGCAAAGTTTAGACCCCCCCCCCCCCAAACAAGACCCAAGACGAACCCACGACTCGATCCGACCGCTAGGTCATCTAGTGGTGATGGTCGGAAGCGCCCGACCTGGGGAGGATGGAATCATGGCTTGACTTTGGATCTAACAATATGTTTTTTTTATTGGAGCAGGCATACGGAAAAGCGTAGAAAAATTAAACTAATTATTTTCATTATCGATTTCTTTAAGTATTTTGTTTTCTATTTTTTCTTGTTAACAACCATAAGTCCAAAAGATGTAAACTAGATCACAATAAACAAAATCCGTAAATTGTACTAAATTCGTTATAGTGATTTCTTAGAGATTCTGAAATTAAACTAAATAATCTTCAGCTTCCGAGACCAAAAAATGTCAAACTGGCCGATAATTTCTTCTTCTGACATATCTAAACATCCACATGGTGATGTACTTAGTTGTTTTAATCCTCTTACATGCCACACGATCTTCTCGAAGTTCTAGTAATCTTTTGACAAGCACCAGGAGTTCATTGAATAGTTAATTAGCATTGTCGGATTGGCGTTCAGGAGTGAATTGTGTTCAAGTAATTTGTGGATAACGTTGGCTATAACGGTGAGGATTTGGGGAAAAACAAAGGTAACAGTGTGTTCGTAAAAATCCAACCCATCGAAAAATGATGGTGTCACCCACCTTCTCGGCCCACATGAATCAAAGACTTTAAACTTGTCAGCTATGTTTTTGAAAACCTTCCAGAATGGAGGAGGAAATAAACATTATCAAAAATATTGCCTCAGGCAGTGGCAAGGGAATGAAAAAAAACAACAGTAAGCACAAAAATATACCATATAACGGATTTGAATAATTGATACCTACTTAAACTAAAAATAGATAAAGAAATAAATCAGGATCTCACCAGTGAGCAAATATTGGCGACCGAAGTTCCAAGTAAAGTTCCAAGTCCTATCTCCGGAAATAGGAACAGGAAGGAAATAAGGATCACTAGACCAGTCAAAGGGTTATTTGAAAAACCAACCTACAAGTAAATTTGAAGTTAGGGATTTGCTGCAAAGCCTCAGACGAAAGTGCCGGGTTACCATATAAATACAGAAGACAATAGCCTGGTTATGTCATCTAGGGGCCAAGGCCGTACCCGGGGGGGGGGGTGAAACCCCCGCCCCCCCAAAAAAATATACAAAAATAATAATTGTTTAGGCTTTTCCCCTCTGATCTATGTCTTTTTTGTACTTTTTTGTCCGACCCGCAGGCACCCCACCCCCGAAATAAATTCCTGGATATGGGTCTGTCTAGGGCATATGATCTCTCTACATTCGTTTTATTCAAATCACTGCACTCGTTTGACCCCTATGCGAGCAACAAAATTTCCGGGACTCCCCCTCCAACTCCGCCAACTATGGCCGAATATGACTCGAAAACTTAAACGTCGTATCTCTGACATCTCCTCCTCTCAAGCTCGACGGGAAATGGAGCCTATCTGCAGATTTCCGGCTCCCGCTACCGTGGCCGGTTCCCGTCCGGATGCCAAAAACCGAATCTAGGCCGCATAAACTCAGTTCTGTCCAAGTTGCATTCCATTCTGTCTATCCATTTGGTTTTTGTGCATGTCAAAACTTTCCTGACCCCCTTCCCACACCCTCCAACTCCACCAACCGTGGCCGCATGTAGTTTGAACGCATGTTTTCCATCGCGTCATCAGTTCTTACCACCCATTAAGTTTCACTCGAATCGGACTACCAGTTCGCAACTTACGGAAGACAATTTCCGTATTCCCCTTCCCTCACTCTCCCAAAAACGGTCGGATCCAGGAGCAAAAGTTTTCCTAGGGCATTGTTTCGAGTTCCTAAGTCAATTTAGTCCGGGTAGCTAATACGCCCGAGAAGTCTCATCGTCCTTAGCACATCTTGAACTATTCTAACTCATGGTAAACTGAATTCCGGGAAACCCCCTCCAACTCCCCCCACAGAGCCCCGATACGATCTGGCTCCGTCAATCACATATCTAGCCCTAATGCTTGTTCTCGGCACCAAGTTCCATCTTAATCCCTCGACTCAAAGCGTTACATGAGTTTTCCGGTTCCCCCCTCCACCCCCCACACAAGTATCGGATCCGATACAAACTTTACATGGATCATCTGAGACGATGGCTCTTTCCACTTGCCAAGATTCATTCAAATCCGATCACCCGTTCAAAAGTTATGCATGCCACTAGATTCCAGATTCCACTGCCCCCACGATGATCGGATATGAGAAAAGACTATCCTCAAGTCAGTCTCTTCGGGTCTCTGACATGCCTGCCAAGTTTCATCATCCTAGCTCATCAGGAAGTATCGAACTCGCTGGATCACCGGAAATCCGGACCCCCTCCCCCCCAACTCCCCCACAGTGCTCGAACACAGTCCGGTTATGTCAATGACGTATTTAGGACTTGCGCTTGTTATTCCCGGCAAGCATCACAATCCCTCAACTCTAAGCGTTTCCCAAGATTTCCGGTTCACCCCTCCGACTCCCCTCAGAGTCACCAGATCCGGTCCGGATTTAAAGTGAGACGTCTGAGACATGAGGTCTTCCTAAATACCAAGCTTCATTAAAATCCGATCACCCATTTTGTACCGGATTCCCCGTCCACCCAATCCCCCCCCCCCCAGATGATCGGATCGGCGAAGTGACTATTTCCTATTTAATCTGGTCGGGTCCCTGACACGCCTGCTTTCCCTAGCGTATGTGGAAGTGAGCGAAATCGCAAAAACCCGGATCGACAGAAACTGATATACCTATATGGCACTTGGTGTGCTGTAACCGACCAGTTTAACCATTTCTAAGGAACTAATGATCATTTCGTACCGTAGATCTCTTCTTGCTCTGAACTTAACTCTATACTAACTCTAGACTAAAAATTTTATTTTTTGGAACAATCTATGCCACAAGGTGAGGGCCTGGCAATTAATACAAATTGTGACGTTGACCGGCTGTAAACTGGAAAAAAATAGAGTTAGGACAATCTCCTAACTCTACCTACAGGGTTGCCACGGATGGAGATTTGTCACGAAACTTTGAGATGTTCGTTCTGTTTGCATCACAAATGTTTAGAGCATTTCCGTGCGGATTCGCCACGATTTCTTATTTCACTAAAAATAATTTTAGAAAGAGAGATTTATTTTGGTCTGGCAACCCTGATCACCTGCCCCATGCCGCGGAGCGTAGCATCCGCAAACTTTGGCAACCACCATTTGATATTCCATGGTTTGTGGCCAATAATCCTTCTGGTAGCTTCGCAGTAGCCAAATAGACTAGCAGGTCGGGAATTCTGAAGGTCCTAAAAAAATATCAATTTATTACATACGTTTATTACATTTCAGCTGAAGCTGACTGGAAATCACGTATAGAAATGACTCTGTCTTTTATTTCTGTATGATTTGTGGCAGTCTACTGCTAGGGATATGTTGCAGGCACTTAATTTTTTTTGCTTTTATGACGTCTAGAATATCTGCGGCCGTCCCCACAGCGTAAATTCTAATATGACGCGGAAAATTTTATTCTCAATAGAAACGCGGCTTTTCAGTGGGCAATGGTAAGATTGGTGAAGATTACTTAGTGCCTGAACAAACAAAAATCATAAATCTTTCTCGTAAGGCTTACAACAAAAATACAAGGGCATAGAGGTACCACAAATCACATGGAAATTCCACTATTTAAAAATCGATTATTCGTGAATAGCGAACAACGAAGTAACGCATTTTCAGCGGGTCTTCAAGCCAATTTAAGTGACTAAGTGATGTGTAATTACACTGTCCTATCCCAGCCCTTTTCGGTTAAACTTTAACAGTGTTCTTGCTGAAACTGTTATTACTAGTGTATTTATAAATATTCCTTCAGCCCAAGCTGACTGCGAACCATATTTGACGGTGCAAAAGAAATAAGCAGCTATATTTTATTAGAGCTATATGTCGGCCCTTCTTGGCAAGGGTCATCTTCAGGCTCAAGCAGGAAAATGAACTTGTGGAAAAACAATTAAAGATTCTTCGTTAATTGTCTGATTTTTAGAACTTTTTTCTCTGAAAATTGGTTGGAGTTAAAGCTGGTGCTGTGATTTCATTCTGGCTTTTTTGCTGTTTGATTGGGTCGTCAAAAGGTGAAGGTTCTTAAAGTTTAACTGAAAAGGGCTGAGAAAGGACCATCTAGTTACCCGTCACCCGTTCACTTAAAGAGGCGTGAAAACCCGATAAAATTCGTTACTCCGTTGCTCTACTATTCACAAATAATCGATTTTCGTATAGTGGAATTTCCCTGTCGGATCTGTGATACCTCCATTCGCTTGTTCTTGTGGTATGGCTGACGCAAAAGATTTGCGAGAAATAAGTGTTCATGCAGTGAGCTGTGATCATCTAGTTCACCACTGGCCACTGAAAACCCGCATTTATGTTGAGATTGAAATTTTCCGCGTCATAGTAGAATTTTGTGCTGTGAGGACAGCTGTAGATATTCTGAACGTCATACTGAAGCAAATAGTGAAAAATAAAAAACTCCCTTTGCACAATCCAAATAATACAGAGTGTTCAGTTAAATGATATAAAAATAGGTTGGCTTTTCAGTTAAACTTTAAGAAGGGCCGAAATATAGCTCGAAGAAAATGTAGCTGACTTATCCGTTTTGCACCGTCAAATATAATCTATTTATGTTTCACACTTCAAATTTGTCTAAAAAAAAGACGTTAACCTGTTCCGAACAACTTGGGAAACGCAGTTACGATTTATCAGAGTCTAGGAGCCACAAATCCATTTAGATACCCTACAGGTGTTTTCAGATGCCCTTAAGGCCCATTCACAACGGGTTTTAGCTAATATTCGATACCAGCCAGTATCGCTCTGAGACCGAGAATTAGCTGGGTTTCTGCCTTTTGCAATTGATCTTGGTGCCAGTTTCGGCTACCTGCAGCTAGTCTCGCACCCAAGTTGAAATAAGTTCAACTTTCGAGGGTACTAGCCAATCAGATTAGTTTGGGGAATATTGAGGAATATTCTTATTGGCTAGTTTCGAACCAAGCCCAACAGATAAAACACATTCCCTCCTCGCTGTCTTGAAAACCGAAGGTGAGGGTCATTGTTCTTCGATATGACGTGATTCAGCGTTAGCCAATCGGAACAAACCCGAGTATTCCCCTAAGTAATGTGATTGGATGGTACCCTGAAAAGTTGAACTGATTTCAACTTGGGTGCGAGACTAGCTGCAGCTATCCGAAACTGGCACCAAGATCAATTGCAAACGGCAGAAACCCAGCTAATTCTCGGTCTCAGAGCGATTTCCGGAACTGGCTGGTACCGAGTAGCAGTTAAAACCCGTAGTGAATGGGCCTTTAATTACCTCCTTTGGCTAACTGGTAGCAAGAATAAATAAGGGAAGAATTGAGAAGACTTGAATCATGCGACGTGTCTTTCCGCCCGATTCTCAAGTATCGCGGGTGGAGCCTACTCGGCGCCTGTCCCGACCACAGAGTAATTATTGGCGCTAGTTCTTCTGATCGCCGTTCTCCGTGTCAAGAAAGTGCGCCGAATTCAAATTATACAGAAAAGGCCGACATTTTGCCGTATGCTCTACAGTTACATCGCAGCTACCACTAGTTTGAAAGACGATGTAAGGGGCTAAAGTACATTGAGATGATAGAAGTGATGTTCAATCAGGCAGAAAAGGACCGATTTGGACTGAATACTACAAGTTTAAAGAAGGAAGGGAAAAGTTTCCAAATGTGTTTACTCTAGGCTTAGAAAGTCAGGTAGAATATCCGTGTCTGGAGAAGTGGGAAGTAACATTTACTTCTTCTTTTTTTCACACAAAAATATTCATGTAATCTCCATGGCTGGCAGGTTCATCGTGATGAAAGAAAAGAGTTTTAATAGGATAGATAATGTAACATTTAGACAACTGCCCGAGATAATGATATACATTTGGACCAACAATAATAAGTTGTATCCCAAATGTAGATGTTTTGAATGAAATCGTATAGTTGTCAATTTCCATAATCAGTCATTAATTTAAAATTAATAAATACTTCAACCCAACTGTTTTACCAACTGTTAACTATCCGAGAAATGCTATGAACTAAATTTTGTGTACAGTGTACAACTTAAAACAAAACATAACAACTCTTTGGGTATAGTTAGTCAGCTATGCCCAAAATTCGAATTTGAATGATGCAAAAACATGATAATGTAAAAAAAACGATGATGAAAAAGCGGTCTGTTATTAGCAAAGACAGCGACAAATTTAGCCAGATGTAAACTGCAACTATCCGAGATAATGATACACATTTTTGACCAAGAATAATAAGTCCTTTCCACAAATTGAGACGTCTTAATACCTTAAATTGTCCAAGTTTAATACCTGTTCTAGATGCGATTCTTTACAGTCCTGAGAAGACCGAAATAAAATTACAATGATCACACCGATCCTATTGAATCTGAACTAAAGGCATGCCTGTTAGGTCTTCGCTTCAGCGTTCAAGTTGCTTAATTGCTCCCCTGAGTCATCAAACGCCGCATTCCCTTGGGTTTCACCGTCTTTGTGAAGGGTCGTGATAACATAAGCTTCATATTGCAAATCGGACCCGGGATTGAAAAGTCGTTTCCATTTGTATTATCCTCAAAATCAGCACTGTTTGAATTTCCCGCCTTTTCTGACTGCTTCATCACTTTTCGTTGGAGGTAACACTTAATACTGCAAGAGGCAACACGCGAAGCTCCACCCAGGCTCCACCCCCGGTAAATAATATCGGACCAAAAGATATTCAGGATGTTGACATCAAGGTTATGTGAGTTCTCAATTCTTCCCTTATTTATTCTTGCTGGTAGTTAGCTTTAGACACGGCAAGTGCATGAAAATGGCAAAGTCCACTGTCAACAAACAATCGCATAAGCATACCTCCCCTGTATATATATATATATAAACAAGTACTTTCCAAAACATAAGTCTTAGTCAAACAAAGGGCAAGCCGCTCAAAAACTTGGTAGGCTATTTGAACGTTAGGACATCAGAACGCGAAAATCCCGTCTGAACAAATGGGTGTCAAAACAGAATTAGTCTGTACAACAAAAAAAGCAAATAAGTAATGAAGAGACAAAGAAAATAAACCAAGAAATCAAAACAAGCAAGCCCGAGACTTTAAGTGGAAATGAGAATTTTGTATTCTTAGGCGGTTTTGACGAAGTACGTGTCTTACAAAGTGGCCTACTCTTGACAAATTACAGAAATAGAGGTAAGCAACAAATATACACATGTCTAGCATTTGTATTTACGTTCCTTCCTAGTCTTCGTATGTTGTTTACCTTTGTCATGGTTATATCCTGAAAGGTAGAGGACTTTTCGAGACTGGCGCACGGCATGATACCGTTGAAAATAATTCTGTACGGATACATTACGAATTCGTCTCACGCTATTTAATGGACGAAGCCTGGTCAAAGAGTTTAAAGGTCTAGGATCCGTAGACAGCGGCCAAAGTAGACCAAGATCACATATCGGAAATTTTTATTTTACTGTGTGGCTCTTGCTACTTACATTAGGGTAGGCCGTATGGCATGCATTTTGGGTAAAAATTGGTAAAAATATTGCCGAAAATACATGAAACGTCGTCGAGAATGCATGATGTAGCCGAGAATGCTGTATTTGTCGCCGAGATTTGTTTTGTGTATCCGAGAATGCAATGATTGTTGCCGAGAATGACAACTTTGTAGCCGAGATTGCCACTGAAAAGCGTGTCGCCGAGAAATACAGATATGGGTTCGAAACCAAAAATCTAGTTCCCGAGATGAAACAAAGTGTCGCCGAGATTGCTAGAAATGTCACCGAGAATGCATGATATGTATCCGAGAATGCTGCATTTGTCGCCGAGCTTTTACGACACTTGCCCTTCGGCCAAGTGCCATATAGCGATTGCAGTTTCTGTCCGTCAGTCGGTCTGTCGGTCTCAGTTTTACTAGCATGGGCACTTCCTCATAAGCTAGGACGATGAAACTTGGCAAGCATATAAGGGACCCGACCAGATTAAATAGGAAAAAGTCACTTCCTCGATCCGACCGGAAGCCGAAAAATTGACTTATTTTAACATGCGGACGGGTGATTCGATCTTGAAGAAACTTGATATTTAGGATGACCACGTGTCTCAAACGTCCCTCTTTAAATCCGGACCGGATCCAATGACACTACGTGGAGCTGGAGGAGGTAGCCGGAAATCTTGAGAAACGCTTGGAGTGAAGGGGTTGGGATGAAACTTGGTGGGAAGAACAAGCACAAGTCCTCGACATTGACATAACCGGACTGGATCCGGGCACTGTGGAGTAGTTGGGGGGGGGGGGGGGGGCGGATTTCTACCGATCCCGCGAGTTCGGTATGCTTCCTGATGTGCTAGGACGATGAAACTTGACAGGTATGTCAGGGATCCAGACAGATTGACTTGAGAATAGTCGTTTCCCCGATCCGACCACCGTGGGGGAGTCGGTCCGGAGTCTAGTGGCACGCATAACTTTTGAGCGGGTGATCGGATTTGAATGAAACTTGTCAGCTGGAAAGAGCTATCGTTTCAGATGTTCTGTGTCAAGTCTGGGTCGGATCCGATATCTGTGAGGGATGGGGGAGGGGACGGGAAAACTCATGAAACGCTTAAAGCAGAGGGATTGGGACGGGACTTAGTGCACAGGACAAGCATTAGGTCTAAATACGAAATTGACGGAGTCATATGGTTTCAAGGCTCTGTCTGGGGATTTGAAGGGGATTTCCCGGATTTCAGGTAGTCGTGAGTTAGAATAGTCCCAAACGTACTAAGACAACAATACTTTGCAGGTATATTAGCGACACGACTTAATTGACCCAATAACCCGACATGACCTGCCCCCAGAAACTTCCGTTGAAGGGAAAAACGGAAATTGACTTCTGCAAATTGCGAACGAGTGGTCTGATTTGTGCGAAATTTAACGGAAAATAAGAATCGATGACCTGGACATGCAAAACATGTGTTCGAACTACAATTGACCACGGTTGGGGGAATGGGGGGGGAGGGGTACTTTGACATGAACAAAAACCAAACGGATGGACCGAATGGGATGCAAGTTGGACAGTGCCGAGTTTATGCGGACTAGGTTTGTTATTTTACGTCCCAGCTGCACGTAGTTATATTGTGACATTTACACAGTTAAGTTCGACTACTCAAAATTTCTTAGAGTTATTCAGAGGCGAAAGCCTTTTCTCTTGCTTTGTATTATTATTATTATTATTATTTACTTTTGTGGGGATGGCACGACCTCGTATCATCCTCCAAAGAGGCTGATACGACGACGAATACGTCTCATTCTCCAAAAGCCTGCCGTGGCTCACGCCAAACTTGTTCGGCATCTTCACGTGACTAACAAGAAAACACGAAACTGACAGGTCAAGTTTCTCAGCTCAAGTTTCTTTCTAGAAAGTCACTCCTGATAATGGTAATCTCTGGTTACCAAATTTGATTGACTTAAATTTTTGACCGTATATTAGAGCTACCTTGCGAAGGAGCCTTTTCGCCAGCTTTAAAAAAAAAAAAAATTTAAAGTACATGTAGGTTATTTGGAAAGCTATTTCATTAATTGATTGCTTCACCTAATTTCTTTCTGAGGCAGCAACGAACGAAAATGAACCAGAGGCAGATGGAAGGCCGAAACGGGACCAAAAAAAAAACGGGAAACGGGACCGAAACGGGACTACGGTGGATATTAACGGACGAGCAAGAGAAGGTAATATAGAAAATAACTATAGGTGTTTTCCCGTGCTACCTGAAACAGTTTGTGGGTCGATTGTGGCTAGAAAAGAGCGTCTCCGCCGGGTTTGTTGTGGCCCACAAATGTGTTTCGGCGATCAACAAGATTTTTCTTGTTGATCTTTCTTGTCAATACTCTCAGCTCAATTTTCTTTCTAGAAAGTCAGTACAGGAGGTACGAACAACTTTGCAATCCTCTGGTTACCACATTTGATTGACTGCAATTTTTGTACCGTATATTATAGCTACCTTGCGAGGGAGCCTTTTCACCAGATTTTTTAGTTAAAGTTAAAGTACATGTAGGCTACTTGAAAAAGTGAAGCAGTCAATTAATGAAATACAGAATATTTCTTTTTCAGGCAGCAACGAACGAAAATGAGCAGGATGCAGATGTAAGGCCGAAATGGGACCTAATACGATGGATAACAATAGACGAGCAAAAGAAGGTAATATAGAAAATAACTATAGGCGTTTTTCCGTGCCCGATGAAAAATTTGTAGCCTGCGTAGTAGTATGGTAGTAGTACGAAAACGTTGCATGTAATACTATGTAATAACAAAGAATACTATCATTTAATGTGCCTCAGACTGGTCCAATCTTATGTAGTAGTATCCAGTAGCATCCTGTCTTGCGATAGTAGCATCCGGTCTTGCTACTAGTAGCATATAGTAGTATGCAGTAACACGGTAGCCTTGAAGTAGAAGCATGTAGTAGCATCGTTAGTACTGCATGCAACTTTTTCGTACTGCTTCATAGTACTATTTTGAGATAAACTTTTCATCTGGTGCTACCTCAAACAGTTTGTGGGTCGATTGTGGCCCGAAAAGAGCGTTTCCGCCGGGTTTTGGGCGACCCACAAATGTGTTTCGGCGACCAAAAAGATTTTTCTGCCTCGCTTTGTGGCTCGAATTCGACACTGCCAAGGTGATTGTTGATTTTGTGGCTCGTTTCTGGCGGGAAAGTCAAATTTAGCAGCAAAATAATGTCAGACAATAAAATTAACTACTTTCTCAAGCATGTAGACGCATAACTGAGGATTCTTTTTGCACAAAATGGGAAGGACAGGAGCCTGAAGTTCTATTTGTTGATATTTTATCCGAATTTATTTTTATCTATATAGATTTGAAATGCCTCAAAAATAGTCAAAACGGCGTTTCACTGAGATTCAATCTATGGCTTGGCTGTGTGGCACACAATTTTGTTTCCGTGACAACACTCAGAAGCGTGCGGCCCATAGTTGTGTCACGGAAAAACGCCTTTACATATTTTTTACTTTCTGACTGTTAGTTACATGTACGCAGGGAGGTCCGAAGGGGGGGGGGCGCAGACCACCCCCCCCCTACGTTTTTAGGCATTCGGTAAATTTTTTGCCGAAGGCAAAAATTCGGTCAAAACGGGCATCGTGGCGAAGTGGTGATGCCTGTTTTATTAAATCTTTTGTACCCACATTTCCAAATTATGCGATTTAACGTGTTTATTAGTTCCCACTCTATATTGAATATGATAATTAATCCAATTTTTGTGCAGTCCGAGTCAATTTCACCGCATTCGGTACGTCCCTACGTCAATTCATTTATTTAACGTATTTATTTGGTTACACTCGTTAGCAATTTCGGTTGTTCACCGGACTTTTCTTAAGTCCTTATCTGTTCTATCGCATTCGGTCAATTCATTTCATAATTCGGTCATCAACCAAATTGATTTGGTTCTTATTCGTGACCGAATTCGACAATTCGTCCAACTTTTGTTCAGTCCGAGTCGATTTCACCCCATTCGGTCCCTACGAAAATTCGGTTATTTAACGTATTTATTTGGTCACACTTGTTAGCGAATCCGCTTGTTCACCGGACTTTTCTCAAGTCCGTATCTATTCTATCGCATTCGGTCAGTCCATTTCATAATTCGGTCATTAATCAGATTTATTTGGTTCTGATTCGTGACCGAATTCGTCCAGCTTTTGTTCAGTCTTGAGTCCATTTAACCGCATTCGATACGTTCCTACGTAAATTCGGTTATTTAACTTATTTATTAGGTCACACTCGTTAGCGAATTCGGTTGTTCACCGGACTTTTCTCAAGTCCGTATCTGTTCTATCGCATTCGGTCAGTCCATTTCATAATTCTAATCAGATTTATTTGGTTCTGATTCGTGACCAAATTCGTCCAGCTTTTGTCCAGTCTTGAGTCAATTTCACCGCATTCGGTACGTTCCTACGTAAATTCGGTTATTCAACTTATTTATTAGGTCACACTCGTTAGCGAATTCGGTTGTTCACCGGACTTTTCTCAGTCCGTATCTGTTCTATCACATTCAGTCAACCATTTCATAATTCGCCGATTAATCAGATTCCTTTGTTCTAATTCGTTACCGAATTCGGTAAATCACCTGACTTTTGTTTGGTCCAAATCTGTTACCAGACTTCCCATATTCGGTTGTTTTAGGTGGTTCTACCAATACTTTTATTTCATTCCGAAATTCGGTCGTTATACCGCTCGCGATCTGCTCCTTATTTTTTTTTTACTTAGTTTTTCGGTAGTTCGAATTCATTATTTTGCTCACTCCAGTCACTGTGCTTCGTAATTTAAGTGGCACTAATTTAGCTCTTGTTCTTTATCATTTAACGGTAGCTTCAGCTGGTTTCATTCATTACTTAACTTATACTTATAATGATTGCAGAACTTCAGGAATAAGCACGTCTCTTGACGTGAAAATTAGCCTATTTTTGTTTGCTGTAAATTCAGAATATATTTACTTTACATATACTTTATCCTGGACGGACCCTTTTTTGCCAGGCAGTTCTGTGGTTTAATAGGTAGCCTTCGAATCGCAAAAAGACACTTTGCTCATGAGTGTTTTCAACAAATTTCGCCTGCGGCACATTTAGCAGTCTTCATTATTTAGAAGAAAGGTACGTCATTTACTTGACGTTTGAGGCTTCGAGTATTGGGGGGCTTGAACCACTTTAGAAGCTAGGATTTGCCAGAAAAATTGCGGATTCAAAAATTTTGCCTGTGGCGCTTTCATTTTTCATGGTTACAGCTCTTGACGACGTTGTCGCTTGGCAGCAACTGCGTTTTTTGGTGACACATTTTCAAGTCCCTTGGGCAAAACTGGATGTCCCTCAAAGGTAAAAAGCTAGTTACGGCATATTCCTGAAAAAAAAAAAAAATAGAAGTGGAAGAGCGTGAAAACACACCAAATTTTCTCTTTAGACATGATTTTGTACATACTATGCAGCTTTTTACATTATAGCTTCTTGAAGGCAACTCGCTGTGTTTAAGAAAAAAAAAATTAAAATTCGGTCAATATCAGGTACCGATTCGAAGAAAGGCTCGGGACGCCCCTGCATGTACGAAACCCAAAAATTGGTTGATTGATTGATTGAATCCTTTCAAAGCCAAATTGATGTATGTTTTACTGAAACTGAAAATACTGAAGTTGACAAAGAATTAAAACTGGCAGTTATGTTCGGGAAAGCTGCTATGGGAGGTTGCGGATGTTATTTTTTTTACACATGACCGAAAGCTTTAAGGAAATATTTGGAAAGCAGTTGTTAATAGTGGCAACCTACAACAAGAATTCGTAGGCTACCTGCAACGTTTGTTGGGGGGGGGGGGGGGGGGAGCTGCTGCCAGTTGCAGAACTTTCTTATTGCTGCATAGTGGGTCTGTCTTGTTTCGCCCAGTTCACTAAAGTTCATTGTTTAGTTAAAAATACCCATACCTAGACTGCCTACTTTTGCTGTGTTATGGAGACATCCCATAGCACTTCGCTCTGCAATAGTCCTCCTAGTTATTCCCTCCCTCTATCGCCTACTTTTCTATATATTTCTGCGGTATTCATCACCATCATTAATTTCCCGGAATCGTGACAATAGATCACTCGGTCTTTAGCTGGCTAATCCGAGGTCAGGCTTTGATCCATTTCATTCTAAGTATTTTGGCTGCGGGATGAGTCCGCAGCCAAGAAGAGTTCTCTTTCATCTTGGGTCGGAGCAAGACCTCAGTTACTCTATATTATAATTTATGGTAAGAGTTGTTTATATATTTAGTTAGGGACCCATTAGTGCTATATTACATGTGTCACACTCTTGTACACGATTTGCAATACGATAAATTGATCTACGTTATGGTCCATCTCGGCTAGTAGGCCTCGGGCTTGACTGGATATGTGAATTCCAGCTTCGCTAGGATGTGTGAACCAGCTTGATTAGGGATTTCTGGATTGACTGCGGCTGAGCTATAGAATTCCCTGAGACTTTCCCTTGTCTCTTATGTCCGGTTACCTGACAGTTTCTGGGGCTAGTGGGCACCTACGGTGTGAGAATGTCTTCAGTCCAAACCCCAGGAGCCTTATCTTCACTAAACCTTGCTTACCACTCGTCCATCCTTCCAACAATGGAGTAAGAAGTGGGATTATAGATTACTTCCCCCACGTTCAACCTCTTAACAGCTGTACTGAGAACCAATAGAGCTAAGGACGAAGACGGTACTCTTGTTGTCCTCTTGAAGCAAGTGGTTGCCGTAAATTTTGTAGTTAGTTCTCGCCATGCCTATCAGTGATTGAAGTTTATTTCCAGCAATTGGGAATCTCCACATAGAAGAAGACTTGAGCAAACTGACTCCTAGGATGTGTCAGTCCTTCAGAGCATAGAATACCGACTAGGACCCAAAAGCCCCAAAAGGCCTCAAAAGATGGCATTGCAGCATTGGCCATGGTGAGTCTTTTTCAATCAACAATTTCTTGTGGCTCAGTTGCGTTGTCATTCCCACCCAAAGTGTAAACAGATATGCCATCTAGGCAATAAACTCAGGTTATTGCCATTAGATGGCGTATATGTATAATCGCCATTGTGATATAGTTTGTTTGTCACCTGGATGATGCTAGGTCATCAGAATCACCACGTCTGGTAGCCATGAGTCATCGAGCGTGTTCCACCCTTCTACAATAGTAACTATTAGTTACTATTTCCGTTCCAACCTTATCAAAATAGTAACTAATAGTAAATATTTGCTTACCACGCTCGGGAGTGTAGTAACTACGGATCTCTGTAACGTGGCTGGTAGGATTCGCCCGTGGCTTGATATTCTGCTGTAAAATAGAAAAGTCGTTCCAGCCTTGACGGCAAAAAGCCAGAACTGTGACGTCATGCGTAGTAACTACGGTAAGTAGGATGGAACACGCTCATCAACTTACCATTTTGTTGACAAGGAGATTTTTGTAAATAGTAGCTGAGTATACTTTTTTTTTATCGAAAGAGAAATAGAAGAGTTCGTTTGAGACCTAGGATACCAATCAGGTCAGGCCCGCCGGTCTTCAGATTTCCATGCTATCCACAAGGTCCCGGTTACCCTTCTTCGAGACCTAGCCTTATCAACCACCCTCAAAACCATTTCAACATTAAATAGCCTTCACATGATTCCTCCTAAGCATAGACCATTTTTCCTTTTAAGCACAATACTTGTAAGAATCGATCTTTTCGCGCTACAGTTGTTTATAATTATCAGGTTTCAAAAATATTTATAGACTACTTGCCCGTGAAATTAGCGATTTTCATGTCGACTCAACCGAAGAAGGACTAATAATCAATAAACATAAGTTGCATTTTTGCAGATACCATGGTATCTGATACCACGGTCTTAAGTCGTTTTCACAGTTATCGTGGTATCTGATATTCAGTTATCAGATACCGATCGTAGTAACTGAAAAGTCATCTCATCATTCATGCAATTTTGTCAAATTGGTGAGAAAGAAGTTTAGCACTTAGTGATGCAACCGGATATCAGTTTTTCTTTTGGGATGACGTCGAAACGTGCAATTTCGGTAATAGTCGTTTTGCAGAGCATCTGTGTATCAGATACCACTGTAACTGCAAAAATGACTAATTTTCAGGTGACTAATTCAGTCACCATGGTAACAGATACCATGGTATCTGCAAAACGGAACTTTGTCGCATGTTGGGTGAATGGTAGGGAAGGATACCCCAACAAAACTGAGCTGACTAGTGGTATTTCCTCAAGGTTTAAGTTAATAGTATAGCTCCCTCTTCGCCGCTCCGCATATCAGACGAAACAGTGCAGGAGGCGCGCGGATCCGTTCTGCAGCGCGTACGGAGTCGCGTACCGACAACCAATCAGCTTTTATTTTAGAATTTTTTCCTCCGGGACACAACTGCGATATAGCTGTTTGTAGAGGTCACGAATTGCTCCCCGTACCTCCCACCTTTCGCTCGTTTGCATGGGGCAGAGTATAGAGATTTAGTCGACTCCGCATATTCGTATTGCAGAGAAAGGGAGACGGAGGTTCTGGTGGATATTTGTTCTTGGTATCATGAATGTAAATGGCTACACAGCGCAAAACGGATAGGTCAGCTGAGACTTTATCTAGGGGCACATTTTCGCGTTGATGGCTGTAGAGCTGAACGGTTGACCCCATCTACGCGAAAATGAGAAAATCGATCGGGCGTTGAACGGCGGAGGAAGATGGGTTCCATCAACGCGGAAATTCCGATTGATAGATGGGATTATATGAGTGGGAAGGTCCAAATTTTTTCCTGTCTTCAGTCTGTGCAGACCTCTTTTCTATCCACGTCAAAGCTGCTCTTGGAGCGGTGCTGGAGGGGAGGGAGGGGGGGGCGTCCATCGAGCATGACGGCCCATTCACCTGTTCATCCGTACAAGCGAAAATGACAAAAAGATTGACGGCATCCACGCGAAAATGTCCGAAAATGTCCGCCAGAGCCATCTACGCGAAAACGTTCCCTAGCTCACGCCTGGACAGGAGCCTTGCCAAGAGGGCGAAATATTGTTAGAATAAACCTCAGCAGACTTATCTCTTGAGCTGGTCAAACATTTTTTGCGTTCAGCTTTGCCGAAGGAATTTAAACCACATCCTTTTTGTTTTTCGACCTTAAATAATCATGAATGAATAATCAGTTAAGTACTTGTTATTAGCGAAGAGCTAAGTTTGAAAGAAAACAATTGTGACACAGAGTGAAATAAAACTCCGTTGGTTTTCTTGTGTTTCTTTCTTAATGTTCTTTTTTATCTGCGGATACGTCAGCTGAATTTTATTAGAGCTATCAGCCCTTCTTGGCAAGAAAACGAAACACTCTGGGAACCACTCGTTTTTCCCACAAGTTCGTTTTCCCAACTTGAGCGGCTTTGAGCCTGAAGAGAACCCTTGCCAAGAACGTTCGAAATGTAGCTTTAATAAAATTCTGCTGACGTATCCATTTTGTACTATCAAATATGATTCGCAGTCAGCTCGGGCTGAAGGAATATTTAAGTAGTTACTATAGTATATAGTGCGGGTTTAGCATCATTCAACTTTGTCGATAAACGCTGGCTTGCTTGGTCAGACCACCCCCTATTTATCAACATTCAGTTTTTCACGACTCCTCTCACATTCTTCTGATACATCGTAATCTTTTTGTATCTGGCCGGAAACTGATTTTTATGGTACTTGCCCTTCGGCCAAGTGCCATTTAGTGATCGCAATTTTTGTCGGTCGGTCGGTCCGGGGTTTGCTAGTTTTTGCACTTCCACATGAGCTAGAACAATGAAACTTGGCAGGCATAACAGGGCACTTCCCCGGTCCGAGCATCGTTGGGGTAGTGAAGGGAGGGGGAATCTCAAATCCGAACCGGATCCGGTGACTTCGGGGGGGGGGGGGGTCCAAAAATCTTGGGAAACGCAAGAGATTGGGAGGGATCGGGATGAAACTTGGTGGGAAGAACAAGCACAAGTCCTAGATGCATCGTTGACATAACCGGATCGAATTCGGGCACTGTGGGTGGAGCTTGGGGGGGGGGGAATTCTGGTGATTCATCCAGTTCGGTACTTCCTTTTGTAATAGGATGATGAAGCTCGGCAGGAATATGATGGATCCGAATTGACCGACTTGAGAATAGTTGTTTGCACGATCCGAACATCGAGGGAGGGACTGAAGGGATGGGGAATCCGGAATCTAGTAGCATGTATAAATTTTGAACGGGCGATCGGATTTGAATGAAACTTGGCAAGTGGAAAGAGGTAGTGTCTCAGATGTTCCATGGAACGTCCGGACCGGATCCGATACTTGGGGGGGGGGGGTGGAGTTGGATGTGGGCACAGGAATTCTCGTGAAACCCTTTGTGTCGAGGGATTGGGATGGAGTTAGGTGGGAAGAACAAGCATAAGCATGAATTTAGGATACTTCCAGATGTGCTAAGGACAATACAACTTGGCAGGCATACTATTGACCCGGCCAAATAGACTTAAGGACCCGACACAATGCCCTAGGAGGACTTCCATTCCTGGATCCGAGCAATTCTTGGGGAGTCGATGGAGGGGGATTCCAGAAATTACTGACTTCCGTAGGTTGCGGAAAAATGGTTCGATTCAACTGAAACTTTATGGGTGATAAAAATTGACGACTTAGATATGCAAAGCATGGTTACGAACTCAATGCGGCCATGGTTGGGGGAGAGGAAAACTTTTTGTCCGGAAACTTTGTGACATGCAAACAAACCAAACGAATGGATAGAATGGGATGCAAGTTGGATAGTAAGAAGCTTATGCGGCCTAGATTTGTCATTTGGCATCCGAACCAGATCTGACTACGGGTAGGAGGAGGATGGAGCGGGAACCCTAAATTTGCAGATATGCTCCGATTCGAGTTAAACTTCATGGAGGGGAAGAGGAGATTACCTTAACTTACCTTGAATCGCACTTCCAGCGACATAAGGTGGTGTGATCCTCCTGTAGAGTCTCTCGCTGGTTGGCGGCTTGATTCTTAGATTGTTATTAGAGCGGCTCTGCTAGAGATGCGAGGTTTGTGGGCCCGAGTCGTATTCGGCCACAGTGGGGGTGGGGGGGTGGGATGGAGGGGGAGTCCCGGAAATGTTAAACGAGGCGAGGTAATTAGTAGTAGAGAGATCGTTTGCCTTAGCTGACATATTTTGGGGTCTGGACCAGAACCGAGCACGGTGGGGAGGGGCATCGGAATACCTGGGAAAATGCCATACTTACTTTGTCGTTTCTCACACCACCTTTTCGTAAGAAGTGCCATATGAGCTCTTTCAGTTTCGTTGTCCCCTTTGCGGTGGTGAAGATGAGGATATCGGTCATTTGCTAAGCAGGTGCCAAGAGCTTTCGGATATCCGTAGGAAGATTTTCGCTGGGGATATCCGGACACTTCCTGGTATCCTAAAGTGTACATCCGCCCAGTCGATTAGTAAGATTTGTAGGGTTGTATCTAGAGCGCTGGAATATAGAAAGCTTTCCGTAGATTTGTTGTATGGTGATTGACGTTTCTGTGTATTAATAACCTGTACCTGTATATGGCCCTCGGGCTTTTTTCAAATACAATTATTATTATTATTTAAAGTGAGAAAATACACAATTAACCTTCCTGCCAGGAAATCACATTAGGCATTTCAGGGAAATAACCGATATTTATTAAAAACAAACAGAATCAACTAACTGAATATCTTATATAAAGAAAAAGGAGGAGAGGAAACAAATAACCCATGGTTTCAACTTTAGTTGAAAAAGAGAGAAAAACAAGGGAAACAAGGGGGCTTAGAACTTCAGTCTCTCGAGTCGTACGTTCCCTGCTAGCGTGGTGTAGCCTGTGGCCATAGCCTGAAAGCACCCCTCTCGCTTATTCTGCCTTTTATAATATACTTAGCTCCCGTATGGAATTACAAGCTTCTAAAATCCCCACCATTGTCCATTGTTTCGCTTCGTAACTACGAATTTTTAGCGCTTTTTCTGCCTTGCCGAGGTTTCCCGTCACCCAACGAAAAGTCTGCCGGAATCTTCAAAGTCCGCTGATAACTCTTTCACACACAAGGATGTGATAATCTTCTATTTATTAATTCTTTTATTTGATTAGTTTCCCCACATTTTAACCAAGGCACGTTCACTTTTCAAAAGTTTCGCGATCAGCGAAACTTGCGTTGGAGAGCAGGAAGGCTGAATATAGTCGACAATCGCTAACAATAGAATCACTAGTTTCAGGTGGAAAGTAATGGTATTTTTGAAAATATTTTTTCTAATCCCTTTCATAGGGAAAACATCATTTCTAGTAAGAGTTGTGCTTGAAGAATCTGAAGATAGCTATGAAACTTCTAGATGGGTTTTTCTTTATTTCTTTGATGTTATATGTAGGGAAGACTGGGGCGACCCAGGACAGGGCGAGTCCGGAAAGCGAGGGACATTCAGGGGAGACCGGGGCGAAACCGGACAGGGTCGAGTCCGGACTCATGAACCAAACGCCTGTGACTATCCACCATAAAATTGTCAAAGGATGGTATGACAGTAGCGCACATTCGGCGGCAAGTCGTAACTTCATAATCCAAACATGGCGGACAAGGAAATTAAAAGGAAATTTTTGATGATTTCTAGAAAAAAAATTGGGAGCACAAGTGGTTAGATGTGAGAACTTCTATAGAAGTTCTTCATTTCATTAGTGTTTAGAAGCGTGTCTCTAAAAGAGCCAGTGCAAATCGGAAGTGATTTCGTTGAGCGTTTTTTTAGCGGCCATTTTTATCAGAATCGGTCCACGTGGGGTGACTCCAGACGATTTTCGTGGGGCGAGTTTGGAGAGCAATTAAAGCTGTACGAACTCACAATGGCGCTGAATCTTTGTATTTTGACAGTTACAGTGATGTCGTAAAGATGACTAAAATGAACACGAAAAAATGAAAGCCTTTGTTACTGCTCAAGTTCTTATCCGAACAACTCGTCAGTGTCTACTTTGCTGAGAAGCTGAGAACTTGCCGGTAGCGACACAATTACCGCCGTACATGGCGCTTTAGCAAACACATTTTTAAAATGAATTCGTATACACAGAGAGGATTGGGTGTGCAAAATTGGATGACACGTTTTTCTGCCTTTCTATCACTAAACTAAACTAAGAAAGGGTTAAACAAAACTAAAATACAATCTCCGGGTGCAAGTCGTAGCAGTTACTTTTTACCATCCCTAACAACTTTTTTCAACAAAATCGCCATCAGAAGCCCCTATTCCCCCAAATCCTCTCCCCATCGAATCAGAAAAGAAGTTACATCTGGAGAACGCCAACGGAGGGAACTGCAACGTGAACGGAGTGACCCAGAAAATTTAATAAAACGGATATCATGCTAAAGTGTCTACCGTGGGGATAATTATGTGTTACTTTTAGGTTACTAGAAGCTTTTTCTTAAATCTGAACAAAATAAAACACTAGCCTACCATGTATATAATGTACCGTCCGAAGTAGTCCTGACACTTCGCCAGGATCAGCTATAAGTATCCTAGCGACCAAAATTGAAGAAGGAGTGAATCTGAAAAGTTAAGTGTTATAGCTGAATGTTTTGCCTTTCCACTGAGATAAAAACGAAAGCCGAGACTTCAAAACTGTGACTTGCAGAAAGCCTGAAGGCAAAATCGTCCGGACTCGCCCCAGTCTCCCCTATTGGTCGTTATGGATTCGTTGTGGATTCGATTTTTGTTTAATGATTGTTACTTTTGGCCTACTTTTGTTCCGTTGTGGCTCGATATGTGCTTTCTTCTGGAGGTTGGAGTTATTATAACTTTTCTAGAACAGGTTTGTAATGCATATCCCCCTTTGACTAGGGTCAGTTATATGAATTCAGAAGAACCTTCAGAGAGGCTGATCAGAAGTAATCCATCTCTCTGTGTGACGATTATCTTAAATCCGTGGGAACATGGTATGAAATGCTCGGTAACAATATTTCGTAACCTAACCGCTTGGTAAATGCATTTTGGCTCGGATAGGTCATTTTCAGTAGGCGTCTCGATGTTATTTTCCGATAGGCCATATTGGAAATTAACGTTTAATGTCGTTTGCTGCTTGTGAGGTGTATAGAGAAACTTAGGGGCATCAGGACAGGGGGGGGGGGGGGGCCTCAAGGATTTGTGATTTATCGAGAAGGATGTGTGATTTACCGAAAAGGATGTGTGATTTACCGAAAAGGATGTGTGATTTATCGAAAACGATGTGTAATTTATCGAAAACGATTTGCGATTTATCGAAAATGATGTGTGATTTATCGAAAAGGATGAGTGATCTATCGAAAAAGGATGTGTGATTTATAAAAAAGGATGTGTGATTTTATCAATTCTTAAAGATGGAGGATTATTCGAAACAGCTGTTGAACCTTCAGTAAGCGGAAATAGTACGACTTACTCCCTACAGGTGCTCCTGCGAAGATTTGTTTCCGTGTGTTGCCGTGGTAATTGAAACCCAGTTTACCAGCCTTCGTGATTGACGTTTCGTGATGGATTATTGGAACGATTATTCTAAACTAAACATCACTCAACTTTTCTAGCTTTAAGCGCGACGAAAAAAAAGAATAACCGAATACCCAGCAGCTTTTTTTGTAACAGAAGAGGTAATTCGGCTTTGCAATGGACGAATTTTCTGAATCAGACACCAGAAGTAGCTTTCCCTCAATAGTTAAGGCAGTTTCTGTCAAAACTTACAGCACAAAACTCTGTGAATTAACAAGATATAACACTATGCTATTACTCTTTGACGCTAAAACACTTCTTCTACTGGCCAGGTGATTTCTGTAAGAGTTGAGCCCAGCTTCTAAAGAACGTCCAGTTCACATCATTGCTCGAAGTTAAACTGACTTAAATAAAACGCACCTCCAAATTGGTATACCTCTGTGAGAAGGCATTTAGCTTTTGTAACTTTTCTTCCAGATCTCGAAAAGACATACAGTTGAGTGATATCTATAAAATATTGAGAGAGGCATGAAGATGTTACTAATCACAGTCCAGGGCCACAATCCAAAGAAATCAAACTGCACCGGGTGTACTTCGACTCTTGACTTTTCTAAAGTAATCAGCGCCCACATAGCGAAGTTGCTCACGATGAGAAATGTCACAATTTCGCGACCAGGCTTCTCGAGCTGCTGCTCTTTCGTTGCGGCAGATCTTCCGCTAGCGTTTGAGATGAATAACACCTGCGCGGCTGCCTGGAAAATTAAAGTACTTGTAACCTGCTTAATCTTATCAAGAACAAATAATAAGATAGAATCTCCGTTTGAATGTCCCTTGACCCAGATAATCTGCACACCAAGGTTGCATTCCTCAAACTTAACAGTTGTTAACAATTGTTAACTTTACTTCGGAGCGGAGCTAACTGCAGGTATTACGATCGTTAACTTTTCCCAGTTCTACAATTGTTAACTATTTTGTAACGATGCTCACCGACCATCTTTACAGAATTGTTAACAATCGTTAAGCTCTGGAACGGAAATTGTAGGTGGGCGGAATTTAACTTTCAAAATCAGAAACGTGGAGCGCAAAAAGTTAACAACTGTTAACAATTTGTTAACGATCGTTAAGTTCGGGAACGCAACCCAAGTTTCATGAAAAAACGGTATCCCAAAACTCGATGTGATCTAAGCAATATTCATATTTTAATTAAGTATCAAGTATCAAGTATTAAGAACTCTGGGAAAGATTTACTGAAGTAAAACCCAAGTACTTTGATTTTGCACTCAAGTAGTACCTGAAGTACTTCCCAACACTGAATATCAACCCTGTGATTGACTGGTGGTTAACCAGCGTAAGGTTATAAATCGAACGCGCCTTAGGATCTATGCTTACTTATTATGTTCCTTTAAGCATTGTTCAAGTAGGTGTAAGACAGATTCCTCTTTTCCTCAGGGCGCGCTGTAATTAGGTGCGTCGCCAGCGTTGCCACAGGAAGCACTAAAGTTATACTTTGTTGGAAGTTGTTTCTGCACAAGACCACGTTTTGTTCTGTTACGACTGCTTATTATTAGTTCGAGGAACAATGCTGTCGATCCGTAAATCTAGTAGTTTGTTTTTACAATATAATGGGCGTCAAATTGTACTCGTGTGCGTCAAGTAGTTATACAAAGACAAGTTTTCTGCCCTTTATAAGCTCGAAAAATTGTATCAGTGTGGCAACAGTGAACGTTGCACTGGTCAGAAACTTTAACTTTCGATATGAACAAGGGTGAATATTAAGATGTAAACATCACTTATAGCGCTATGCTGCTTGTTACGCCTATTTGAACGATATTTTAGCAGAATAAAAGGGTGAAAACCACCATGACGATGGAGGAATAAAGACCAAAGGCTTCTTTGGGATCCCAAAAATTCAATATTTGATCCAGACAATTCGGCCTTGTCTTCGCCAATCCAGTCTTTGCTAGACTCCCTGAACATTTTTATTATTAACATTCAAAAACAGATTAAGGACAAATAGCTTATCATCTGAGAAAACAAATTTCAGATATGGATTCAGTATATGCGTTTACCTTTATAAGTCATATCTGTTTTAACAAAATTTCCTCCGGTTTCTGCCGAACTCCGGAACTACTTGTCCGGCGAAAAATAAAGTTAAAAAAACGAATTCTGCCGAATTCTGCCCTCCTTTCCCCTTTATCGAACATCTAATCAGCTTCAAATAAAAATTTAACTTAAAACAAATTTTCCGGCTCCAGCCGGATTCCGGGCGAACTATATGTTCGGGTAAAGTGACTGTCATATACGGGTTCAGTATCTGTTCTTACCCCCAAATCGGGTATCTAATCAACTACAAATAAAACTTTTGCTTTTAACAAATTTTCCGGTTTTGGCCAGATTCCGGGCAAACTACTTGTCCGGGTAGACAATAATTTTACCATAAGTCTTCATCATGTCTTCTTACCCCAGAATCGAACATCAAGTCAACATCAAATAAAACTTTTGCTTTTAACAGACTTTCCGGTTTTAGCTGGGTTCTGGGCAAACTACTTGTCCTGGTAGACAACGATTTTCACATAAGTGTTCAGCATACCTTCTTGCCCCTAAATCGAAAATCTAATCAACATCAAATAAAACTTTTACTTTTAATTGACTTTCCAGTTTTAGCCAGATTCCGGGTGAACTACTTGTCCGGCGAGAAAATGAATTTCATAATCGTGTTCAGCATGTTTTCTTACCCCTAAACCGACTATCTCATTAACTGTTTACAAATATTTTGTTTGTCCTTAATTTGAACCCCTACCCCTAAATGTAGGGCTACATAGCCCATCTACGAACTCGAGCTTTACCTTGACCCAAAGAATCCTCACACCAAGTTTCATCAAAATATCTCAATCCCTCCGAGAGTTATCGTGCTCACAGATGGACGGACAGACGGACAACTTTTGCGATGCTATAGGTATCCCTCCACTTACGTTTTGGGATCACAAAAACAGAACATCCGCGTGTAGCACTGCTGCACTAACGAATAGTAAGGACGGACTGGAGCAAAGCAAGCCACTTGCAGCAGGCCCACAAAGTCGAAGAGCCAGAACTTTTTTCAACTGATATGACTCTTGAGCCTTGCTGAAAATCTGTCGTATATTTTGAGGTAGTCATCTCCCACGCCTAAGCCCTTCAAACCACCCCTGAGGTCCAAGATACGACTAGGCTTCTTCAGACTTCAACGCTTGCAAGGTATCGCATGTTTTATTACTACATGTGCGACGAAAAGCTAAATTAGGCAGCAGGGCGCCGGTAGGCGCCCTGCCACCCCTCCTCGAGTTTTGGCTAGCGGCGCCCCTGGTTTCTGGACTAGGTAAAAGGTAACTCAAATCGACTTCGACAACAGTTATTCAGACCACTCGTTATGAAGCTGTATCACAAATTACCTGGAGCATTGCAAAAGACGCTGTTGCCGAAACAACTAAGGAATCATTGTGGTGGCCAAAGTAACAAGCCACCACCGTAAATGAGTTGTACAGGATCAGACCCGATGCGCCGACTAAAAGAAGGACGGAATCCAAGTTTAACTCGCTGACTCGTTGGTACTGAAGTTTCCTGACCTAGAATATTATAGGTTAGTTAGTTCTCTTATATATATAAGTTGACAGTATGCTATGTTTGTATTTTAGGTTAAAAAAGAGTGAACATATAAGTTAAGATCCACCCGGTGATGGGAGCCATTCTGTTCGTGTCCAAACCCCCAGATAAGCTAGTGATGTGCCTAGGAAAATTATGTTTCCAAACTAATATCCTAAGACTTTTCCCACATCTACACTTTTTTTGTCCAGATGAACCAAGTATACTAAATTTGAATTATCTAAAATTCGAGAAGCGATGTAAGGTCATGGGACGTCTGAATAGCTACAGAAAAGTTTACCTGTCGTTAGGGAGATTCAGTGAATCATGTGAAGCTCGAAATTTCCGGTGGAGGGTTTCCCGATATAGTCATATAGGTAGGCTAGGGAAGACTGGGGTTGACTCGGACACGGATTGGTTCGTACATTGGCATTTTGAAATCCAGATTTAACTTCCACTAGAAATCAGGAGTGAGTGTTGAAGAGCGACCGACTTTGTGCAAAGGTTTCACAAGTCACACGCATCTGAAGATGTTTCCTTTCCATGTACAATGGATTTTACCCACTCTTTACCTTTGAACTAATGAAGTCATTACTCTTTACTTCCGAGGTCCCGCGATGGACATTTCGTTGCCGGTTCTATGTCGGTAATCTGACCGTAGGCTAAACCCAACTTGCGAACATAACGGTAGCGTGCGAACGGGGGAATTTGTCGACTCTTCAAAGCCGTATTTGGGATCGTAGTCTTTTGTTTGGTAGTTCGAGCTGACTTACTGTATACTGGTATACTGCTGACTTACTGACTAAACTGGTATCTCAAAATTCCTGATTCTTCGCAAAAACTTTTGCTTGGCTTATTTCTAACTCGCATCTCAATTTATTCTGCGTCAAAACTGCTCTTCCGTTCCTGCTCTCCGTTACCACAAACTTCCGCTGTTGCACCACAAATATTCCTAGAAACCTCAGTACCCAGGATGCTTTACCAAAATCTATGTTTTTTCAGCAGGATATACACACCTCAGCTCCCAGGGTATTCAAACCTAAACTAAGTTTCCAAGGGGAAATGAATATTCTTTTACTTCTTTATATTTTCTGAACTAGGAATAAAATCGCTTTTGCTAATTAAATATTAATGACCAACCCAATGTCACACTCCTTTCTTCCCTGAAAAGTTTTGTCTCCGACAAAACAGAACGATGCCAAAATCTTGATATCGTCGAATCTGCTTTCTACTGCTTAAACTTACTCTTGATTTCCATTATTTTTAATTCTAACAATTGGTCGACCTGTCTAATCTGAGGTTCAAACAGGTCAACCTGATTACAGTATCGGCTTTGTAAAAATATAATCTCAGTTCTTAAAAGCCTCAACTCTTGATTTGCCTAAGAGTCTTCATAGCGGTGACCAAAAGCTTTTATGGACCCGAAGTCGATGCTACAGCACGACTAGCTATCTATTCTCCTTGCAAAGGTTAATATTTTATACAAAGGTCTAAAGACAAGAAAATAAATCCTACATCCCTTCCCCCTTTCAAAAGTTCGTTTAGGATAGGGTTATTTTTATTTCGACCGAAATCAAGTTTTGAGTCTCCGATCATAAAGAAAGAAGGAGTAGTATTTCAAACGCTGGTCATTCAATTTTACTTTACTACTTCTTTTGAAAGTGATATAATCTAGAAAGTTCAACACGGTTGCTTTAAATCCGAAATATTTGAAATTCTGGGATAAATCTATTTAGCGCGACGAGCTTGTCCGTTTGGCATTCATGAAGACGACAGGTCAAGGTCATGCGGATAATTTTTTAACCAGCCACGCGAAATTCGAGTCATTCGCTGATTTGAAGAAAGTCCTTTCCAGACAGTTTGAACACACACCCTTTAGGGCACGTCTGGTTCACGAAACTCTTCCTCTTCAGGATGACGAAGATCCATTTCTGTCGGAAAATTAAAATTAAGCACCTTGAAACTCTTGGGTTTTGATCAAGTTCCGTCGGCAACTGAAAAAAGTTTTCTTGGCTATTCAAATCTTTTGAAAAACCTTCTTCTTGACAGTCTGTCCCCAACACTGGGAATGCGGGTGGTTGCTAAGCGTCCCAAAGATTTTAAGGAGGCCACACAAATTCCAGGATATTCAAACCAAAGTCTAAGTTTCCAAGAGGAAATGGATATTCTTTTACGTCTTTATATTTTCTGAACTAAGAATAAAACCGCTTCTGCTAATTAATTATTAATGACCAACACAATGTCACATCCACAGTATTTTTTTTCCTCCTAACTAAGCTTTGGGTATTATGGGAGCATGTGGTTGAAAGTTTGCAGGTAGATACCGTTACCATCCCGCCAACTAACAATATTGACAAAATGTGCTCAGCTAAATATTCTTTGAGCCCAAGCTGACTTTGAAACATTTATTCAAACAATGTTTACACGGATACGTCAGCTCTGATTTTTCATCAGCGATATTTCGGCCCTTCTTGGCAAGGGTCCTCGTCAGGCTGTCAATCTTCTTGTTCAACTTCGGGGAAGGAAACAAACCTGTAATCAAGAAGATTGACAGCCTGACGAGACCCTTGCCAAGAAGGGCCGAAATATCGCTGATGAAAAATCAGAGCTGACGTATCCGTGTAAACATTGTTTGAATAAATGTGCTCAGCTTAATTTCTTCTATTTTGGGATCCCAAAATGTAAGTGGAGGGATACCTATGACATCGCAAAAGATGTCCGTCTGTCCGTCTGTGAGCACGATAGATCTCGAAGGGAACGAGATATTTCGATGAAACTTGGTGCAAGGATTCTTGGGGTCAAGGGAAAGGTCGAGTTCGTAGATTGGCTATGTAGGCCTACATTTAGGGGTGGGGTTCAAATTAAAGGGCAAACAAAATATTTTTAAACAACTAATGAGATAGAGGATTAAGGGGTAAGAAGACGTGCTGAGCACGAATATGTAAAACATTTTTTCGCCGGACAAGTGGTTCGACCGAAATCCGGCCAAAACCGGAAAACTTGTTAAAAGTAAAAGTTTTATTTGAAGCTGATTATTTGTTCGATTAAGGGGTAAGAAGACATGCTGAACACGAATATGAAAACCATTTTTTCTTCGGAGAAGTAGTTCGCCTGGAATCCGGCTGAAACCGGAAAATGTGTTAGAAGGTAAATTTTAAATGAAGTTGATTAGATGTCGAGTCGGGTCAACCCCGTCTCTCCTAATAGTCTTATAACTGGTTAGCTTTCGGCAGTTGACGACAGCTGGGTCATCAACTGCCTAGTTGACGAGAAGGCTAGGAGCGTGTTCCACCCTGCTTACCGTAGTTACTACGCATGACGTCACGAATATTGGCTTTTTGCCGTCAAGGCTGGAACTGTTTTTTTCTATTTTCCAGCAGAATATTATGCCACGGTTGAATCCGGCCAATCACGTTACAGAGATGCGTAGCTACCAAGCTGACTACACTCCCGAGCATGGTAAGCAGATAGTTACTTTAGTTATTATTTCTAGAAGGTTGGAACGGTCAGCGTAGTAACTTTTCGCGAGGATGGAACGAGAATAGTAACTATCTTCGCAAAAAGTTCGAGCTCGGGGTTCAAGATCCATAAATGTTTATTGCAGAAACGGTTTTGCAACCCATACCTTGTTCAAAGTATCTTAAAACAGTTCATAAAATAGTTTCATTTACAAAAATGTTTCACGGAAAAAGTCACAAACTAGCCATCAAGCTGAAACTATTTTTATAAGAACGTTGAAGTGGGCAGATTTTTTTTTTCTTCAATATTTAGACCTTCAATTAAACCGAAAAGGAGTCGTTTTGAACTTTCATGACCATATCGTAGCATAGGAGAGTCAATACAATTCGACGACGCAAGTTCGTGAGAAAAAAAAATAGGGTAACGTTTTTGTTCGAAGAGTTTTCCAGTTGCAAAATTGAACGAAAATAAATTTCCTTTTCTAGCTTTATATGTATTACAGTGCCTTTACTATTACAAGTCCCACCAGAATCCACTATCTTTCAACCTGATCTGACGATGTATGCCTTTTCTATAGCTCAGAAATAAAGCTGGTCAAACAGAATCCCTGTCATTTGCAACGTATTTTAGAAAAAGAGGGGTATTTTACTATACAGTGTAATATTTTACTATTGTTAGAAGGGTGGAATACGCTCTATATGACCTGTGGCACTCTTTTGCAGATTCTGTGATTATTTTAAGACCTCCTTCTCTATCGCCAGCTCTTTTGAGGAATGAGTGGTAATGTCACTCTGGTGATTCTGCTGTCGTTGCTCTCAAAAACCCCACTTGAAACTTAGGGGAGCATTGGTGGAGCACGGAATATCGAAGCTGAAACAGACAAAGCCGCAATCCTTCTGGGTAACCTCTGCTCCTATTCATAAGTTAGAGCGATAAGAATTCGACGGGACCAACTTTATAACCATGCTAAATATCACAAAAGGGAGGGCCCTTTAAGCTGGGATCTAGCCGACAGCACCTAGAATAGAGTCATTGCCAATCAGTGATATGAGCCGAATATCCACCAGGCAGAAGCGGAGCACCAAAATAAACTGTAATTTTTTGTTTGCAGTATTTGCTACTGGGATTAATCTTGGGTCATTCCAGCGGTGACCCGTCTTTTCTTCCACCCGTCGATTCGCCTAACCGTCACAAGACCCAAAATATCCGTCGATTCACCCACCCGCTGATTCGCCCAACCGTTGATTCGCCCAACCGATGATTCACCCACCCGTCGATTCATCCACCCGTCGATTCGCCCGCCGTCGATTCGCCCAACCTCGTTTTTTGAAGCGTCGATTTACCCACTTCTAAAATCCGTCGATTCGCCCAAACGTCAATTCGCCCACCCGTCATAAGACCCCAAAAAAATGTCACAACCCCCACTTTTTACGAGTGCTCGCTTACCGGTCACAAGACCCAAAAAATCCGTCGATTCGCTCAATTCTCAAAATCAACCCCTGATCTGGCGCGGCCTTTGTCATTGAACGCGGTATCACAAAGTGAGTGAGTCGCAGTGGAGTTATTAAGAAGATTTCGCCCACCCGTCATAAGACCCAAAAAATCCGTCGATTCGCCCAATTCTCAAAATCAACCTCTGATCTCGCGCGGCCTTTGTCATTGAATGCGGTATCAGAAAGCCCGTGAGTCGCAGGGGAGTAATTAAGAAGGTTACGATACCGTCCCATGTAAATAAGGTTGAAAACTAGTCAATGTACCTTGAGCCAGATTGATCAGAAGCATCAAAAAGAGGATGAATGCAAGGGTAAAATATCAGACCAAAGACTAACCGTTTTTATGGCACTTGCAGCTCCGCTCAAATGTCTTATACCGATCACTTTTCGGTCTGTCAGGCCATTGTCCTCGACTTAGGGTACTTCTAGACGTGCAAGGACGATGAAACTCTGCAGGCATATCAGGGAGCCAAGCATTGTCAGGAAATGTCTTCCCCACTGTAAAAACTCCCGCAAATGAGTTTTTCATCAATCCCACACGCAATCTGGTGATGTACTTGATACTTTTCACACTTCTGTGAAACTGGATACTGGATATTCCAGTTTTTCCCTTATTTGATTAAAGCTTTGTTCTAAGGCCAAGTATTAGGCTGACGAATTAACACACTTATTTTCGTGCCGTTGAAAAACGGTAAGTAATGTCTTGTAAAAGTTTGATCAGAATCGATTTGAGTGCCGAGATAGGGGCAGGAAAACCATAAAAAAACAAAGTATCATATCATAGACATTTTACGGGTGGTTTCCAAAATCAGCACGATATTTTTGCCCACTCCCACAATGCCCACGACTCAAAATGCCATAATTCAGGGTGTAGACCCTGAAATCAAAATCGTCAAAAATGTCAACGGTCCAAAATTCCGACAGTTTAAAATACTCTCATGGAAGGCTAAAATCGTCCATGTTCAAAGTGCCGACGACTAACTGTCGGTAGAGGAGGTAAAAATAATCTGGAAAAAAGGACAGCGAGATTAAAAGGGACAGGATTACTACGGAAAATGGTGAAAGATTATTTTTAAAGTTCATCAAACTGATTTGCGCGAAAGTAAGAAGAAATGGCGATCTAAACCTTGCACCCTGAAGGTAAGAATAGTTGAAAATAAGAGTTTTGAAATCGTTGTTTATTTTCAGAATTCGAAATTACATTGTAACTGAACAGTTTCAATGCACGATTATCGCCATCCTGATACTCGGTCCGTTCCTTTCGTTTCACATTCATCACAGCTCCGTTACCATGGCCTGAACACCTCAAACTGTACAATCGTGGGCATTCTGAATCGTGGGCAATATGAGTCTTGAACAGTGAGCATTTTGAGTCGTGGGCATTGTGATCGTCATTATGAGTTATTCTTGCTAGACCAATTCAGCTAAAAATCAGGCACAACCCGGAACAACTGGAATAATAAAAGAAATCAGGTAAAAACTTGAGTGAAAATGTTGACTTATAATTGTCGTTGGCCAGCTGTTAAGTAGAAGCTTGTAAAGTTACCGACTAGTATAATCGTTTTCCGATTCATCCGACAAGGGTCATGTATAAGGAAGCATAAGATGGATCAGTATATCCCTTGAGCTTCAGTGTTCCAGTTGTAAAAGTTTTATAAATATTCTCCTCTGGGTTCCCGTAGGAACCTTTGGTATTCCTGCCGACCAAAGGTTTCGCCGACTTTGGGTCATGTCTGCCGAACAAAAGTATTGGGGAGCTCCAATCAAAATTTACTCTATTGAGAACTGAATGATCGGGGGGCATTATAATTTCCTTTTTCTGACCAAATAATCCCAATATGTAGCCTACCGCTTTCGCTACATGTTGTACCTAAGAATATGGTAGCTCATTGATATTTTACTCTTGCATTCATCCTCCATTTCCTCTTTCTTATCAGCACCGAGGTCTTATATCATGCTTCTCATCATTCTGGCTCAAGCTGTATTGACTAGTTTTCACCCTTATTTACATCGGACGGTATCGTATCCATCTTAATTACTCCCCTGTGACTCAGTTGCTTTCGTCTACCGCGTTCAGTCAAAAGAGCCGAGCTGGATCAAAGGCCAGTTTAGAAAATTGGGCGAATCGACGGATATTTTGGGTCTTGTGACAGGTAGGCGAACTTACGGAAAAAGTGGGGCTTGTGACGGAATTTCTTGGGCGAATCGACGGATTTTTTGGGTCTTGTGACGGGTAGAGGAACTGTCGGAAAAAGTGGGAATTGTGACGGATTTGTTGGGTCTTATGACGGGTGGGCGAATCGACGGATCATACAATTGGGTGAATTGACGCTCAAGCAACAGGACGTTGGGTGAATCGACGTTGGGCAAATCGACGGGTGGACGAATTGACGGGTGGATGAAACAGCGGGTGGGCGCATCAGCAGTTGGGCGAATCGACTGTGGGTGAATCGACGGGTGGGTGAATCGACGGGTGGGGTAGTGACGGCGACCCATTCCAGCGAAATAAAGCCAGGGAAAAAAAAAATTGATTTCTCAGATTTTGATGCAGAATGATCTACTAAGGTTCAGGACCTTCCCCAAAGAGTTTTTCAGCGAAAAACAAATATTCCATTGTTGATGGTCGAAAAAGTCAATATTTTTCAAAAATTCGACAAAAGTCAGGGAAATTCAACACGACCTTAAAATGTTGTCAGCTTTTTCCCTACCTTTAGGACTTCAAATCTCGAGATGTTCAAGTATGTAGGTACTCTACTTTCCTTTTTACGGTAATTTTGGCAAGGTAAGGCAAAAAATAAGGGTCTTGGTAGATCCACTCCAGAAGAACCACCCAGATCGTGAAAATTCTGAGATTCCCCATGGTAGCAGAGTGAAGAACGAGCTACATTTCTGCACTAGCACTTTTTTGGCTATCGAGCCAGAAATTGTCTTAAATAACGATGTTAGAAAACTGATGCATTGTTTTTATGACAAAATGAATTAGTCTCACAACCTAAAAATAACAAGTGCAAAAGCGCTCAGACGGAGTGTGAAAGTGAAATGCTGATCACTTTTTGTATACAAACAGCTTTAGAACCAAGACATTTCATATCCCCAGTAACCATACAAGTATTGAAATAACCTAGTTTGTAATCATCCCACTTTAAAAGCTTTAAATGTAAACAAACCGCAAGTATAAATCCAAGAAATGTTGGAGATCTTGCACGAACAGCTTGAGCCAGTCCGACCCTTTAAACCTCTTTTCCATTAGCAAGGTAATAACAAGCAGAACGTCACGACTGGGGGGGTGGGGGAAAACCCCCCTGTTTTATTGGAAAACAGTTTTTTCTGTAGAAACAGTCGGTAAAAATTACCATCCAGTGCCTTGCCCCCCCCCCCCCCCCCCCCCAGAAACATTTTGGCTAGTAACAATAAACCAAATCGTAGCAGCCTAATACCCCCTTTGTCACAGTTTTCTAAGAACGGCATATGATCGATTATATGACATATGATCATATGACGATCATATGACAGTCGATTTTTCGTCAGAACAGTAGGTTTTTCTGAAAAAACAGCCGATTTTCTTCTAAACTGTTTTTTTTTGAAAACAGTCGTTTTTTTATTATTGGAAAACAGTTTTTTTCTGCAGAAATAGTCGGTAAAAATTACCATCCAGTGCCTTGCCCCCCCCCCCCCCCAGAAACATTTTGGCTGGTAACAATAAACCAAATCGTAGCAGCCTAATACCCCCTTCGTCACAGTTCATTAAGAACGGCATATCATCGATCATATTACATAACAGTTCAGTTTCCAACTGTTCATTGAAGATTAAAATACGACGCGTCTCTTATTTGTTGCTGTTGCACCAAAATCCTCATACATAGATATATCTCCCCAAATATACTGGAGTTGGACTTGAGAACTGTCATAGACGAACTTAACTCATGGGATATCTGGGCCCAGCTGCCCATGAACAGGAGGGGGGGGAGGATCGGGACCCATCAAAATGCATATTTACATCTCGTGTTCCTCAAGTATACCAGCTTGGAATTTGATTCCCGTCACGGGTCAAAAACTTTTTTCATGGTCAATTTGGGCCCACTTGCCCATGAACGGGGAGGGTGGGGGTGGTTCAGCTCGAAATATATATCCCCAACCCCCATGATCCAAAGCAAAAAGGAATTTCATCGCCTTATTTCAAGTTATTGCCAAGTTAAAACATTAAAAATAATGGGCAATCTGGGCCCAATTGTCCCTGAACCAAGTGGGGCTGGGGTTTGGGACCAACTTAATACCTGTTAATTCCTGTCACGGGTAACGAACTTTACTCCCGGGAAATCTCGGCCCAGTTGACCATGAACTGGGTGAGTGGGGGAGGTGCATCTTTATAAGCAATTTCCCAGTCCTAGGGTATACACGTACAAGGAATTGCATCGTCCTATGTCCAGTTCTGGTCAAGTTATGAACCTTATTCACTGGACAATCTGGGCCCATTTGCCCCTTAACTGGGTTGGGGGGGGGGGGGGCAAAAGGCACAACTAGACCCCAACATCCCAAGTGACCCCAAGTGGACCAAGTTTGAAATTGTTACTTGCACTGGTTCACGAGCTCCAGAACATACGGTGAAAACCGAAAGCTGCTAAAGCGCTCGCAATAGTGGAATGTTCCAAGGAGAGAAATGAATGCTGCCCTATTCCTGGTTTCTCAAGTTTCTTAGTTTCAGCTCAGCGGAATGCTGCCGGAGTAATGTCCAGAACAGATGTTGATAGACCGAAAATATAAAAACTTGTAACTTCGACACAACGTCTTCTACATTTCTTTGTAAACAGTTGCAAATACAAAATTTATTAATAGTTGAAGCCTATAGATAACAAAGTGCTGACAGCGGAACTCGGTTAGCGATTCAGAATTTACCACCCTCGCGCAAACTTACACGTGAAAAGAGCAAAAGCATGCATTGTAGTAAGTTTCTGACAGTAGGCCAAAGAGAAGATTTTTGGCACTTGGACAGCTAAGAATTGGTCCAGGCAGGTTGTGGTCTAACAGTAAGATCTGGAAACTGAAATTTATTTCCCAATTTTTATTTTTAGGTTGTGAGACTAATTTATTTTGTCATAAAAATAATGCATTTCTCCATGAATTTCAGTTTTCTGGCATCGCTATTTAAGACCATTTTCGGCTCGATAGCCACAAAAGTGCTAATGTAGAAATCTAGCTCGTTTTCCATTCTACTACCACGGGGAATCTCAGAATGTTCGCCACCTGGCCGGTTCTTCTGGAGTGGATCTACCACGACCCATTTTTTTTCCTTCCCTTGCCAAAATTACCGTAAAAAGGAAAAAAGAGTACCTACATACTTGAGCACCTCGAGGATTAAATTCCTAAGGGTAGGTAAGAAGCTCAAAAAGTTTCAAGGAATTTGAATTTCCCTGATTTTTGTCGAATTTTCGAAAAAATATTGACCTTTTTGACTATCAACAACGGAATATTTGGCCGAATTTTTCCTTTTTTTCGCCAAAACAAAATTGGGGGAAGGTCCTGGATCCTGATAGATCATTCTGAGAATTTTCTTCAAAATCTGAGAAATCGATTTTTCTGCCTGGCTTTATTTCGCTGGAATGACCCTCTTGTCTCTATAACTATAATCTTATCAACGATAATATTATCTCAGAAGAGATAAGATTAATTCTTACTCGGAGAAACATTTTACAGTGTAGTTTAGGCCTTCAGCCTTGCTAAATAGTTCTTACCTGATAAATGCCGAAGAGGACTGCAATCAAGGTCACCAAATAGATTGCAAGTTCTGCCATATGTATTTCAACAACTGCAAATGATCGGTAGTCTGGTTCTTTGGTCAATATGAAGAACAAAGTCATGCTCAGAATACAAAGGACAAACACGAAGAGTCCAAGAAACAGTCCTTTGTTTGAACTTGTACAGTCAACAGAATACACATTTCTCTGGTGCCCTGAACTTCTGAGCGATGAAGAAGGTTTTGTTGTCCGATGAAGTGTACTCTCTCGGTTACTGATTTTCAGCAGTGCCTGCAATCTAAAATATTTTGGTTAATCTTTTGTTGATCGGAATTGAGCGTTCTATCTTGGTTTTCTGCTTTTACGCCACAAGCTGAATGTAGTAGCAATCGGAGCAGTGTTTTTTTTAACAGTACTGCATATCCGGACCTCCCTCTCCAGCTTCCCCCGCCGTGGCCGGATGAAATTCGGATGATCTAGGGCATTTATTTTTTCACTCGAAAGTTTCATTCAAACCTGAGCACCTGATCCAACTCCCCCAGAGAGGCTGGATCCGTGCCGGGCCTCAAAATAACATGTCTAGGACCCACAAAATTTTGTACCATCCAAGTTTCCTCCCACCCCTCCATTCTTTTTGGTCCCTGTGCGTGTTAACCTCACACTCCTCCATCGTGGTCGGACGAGTTTCGTACACGTAAATCATTCGGGCAAGTGCTCCTCTATCCACCCAAGTTTCACTCGAATCGGAACACTCGTTTACAACTTACGCAATTTACATGATTCCGGATTCAATCAATTTTTTTTTTAATCAATCAAGTTTAATCTGAATAGCTAAAAGCTAGAAAAGGAATAATAATCCCCCCCCCCCCACCTCGATCTTACAATTGGAGCCGGGAAAAGACGGCACTGTTGAGCATCTGGTCGGGTGCTTTCTATGCATGCCAAGTTTCATCGTTCTTGCAAACGTGGCAGGAACTAGCAAAAGCGGGACAGACAGCACGATCGCTCTATGGCACTTGACTGGAATGCTACAAGCGGCAAAACAAGTTAATTGGTGTGAACCGGACGCCGTAGGAATATTCTTCTAGGAGTAGTAGGGCAGAGCCGGAGCCTGGTTCGTTGAAATTCTTAAGTAGGAGCTGGGTTTGTTGATGAAATTGGAGTAAGAGCCGGGGTCATTGATCAAAATCAAAACAGGGTTCCTGCCTCAGTACAGGGATCCTTACTTAAAGAGAAGAAAACGAAAAGAACAGACATCGCGAATTTTGGTTTCTCGGTGCGTTTTTTTCAAAAATCCAGTTATATAAGGTCTGAAGCCAAGCTGGCCAGTCATTACGAAAGAAACAGAAACCGTGATTTTAGGGATTTTTTCTTGATCAGCTAATTATCCCTCTAGGATTATGTGCGAGGAATAAAATATAAATTGGATATTTCGGTTGCATTTCCGGCAAACCGTCCTCAGCAAAAAACAAAACAAAAAACTAAATCATAAAATCCAACACGATACCAACAGACAAATGATGCTGGACCAACAAAACATACAACGATATGTAACTGAAAACCAGAAGAGACTATGCGGGTTGAACGACAAACAAAATAAAATATAATACCGAAATAAAATACCGAATCTTAAAATGTGCGTGTTAAAAGTGTATAAGTACAAATTTTACAATGCTGAATTCTGTGTCTATTTACAATTTACCAATTCCCTTGGAAAGTGCAGAAGCTTTCACCCAGCACTTATATAATCCTTTGTTTTTCCTATAACTGTACACATAATTTCACAGAACTCCAAAAGTCAGTTGATTCCGTGGTCCGGGATTGGCCGCCAGACGAGTTGCCTCCTTATTGAATTTTACTTATTGAAACCTTACTGATAAAAAAAAAAAAAAAAAATATATCAAAACTGCAGAATCTATTCGACTTCTTCTCTTTCCGGCATATTAGGTTTATATTATAATGAAGCGCTAGTGCAAATCTCTGCTCTTTCTCTTGTATCTCTTGTATCAACTTCGCAGAGTATTTAAGTTACTATTAGTACTCAACCTAATAAATGAGGCATTGATAGGTCAAGTCGAGTATTTGACGTCCCACCAGCTATATGTACTCGACCTAGTTTACTCGAGCAAAACTGGAATCCACCGAGCACAAGAACATTACAACTTCTCACTTACTCGCCAAGAACACTTTCGACTCGTAGGGTGAATTCACTTTACACGCCTTGATTTAGTAGGTCGAGTACGAATAGCTAGCACATTTATCAATACTCTACCTCCAATTATTATACTAGTCAAGTACGAATACTTGGCAATTACTAATAACTACCACCCCTCAAATACTCGACCTCCCATGAATATTAGAGGTCGAGTACAAATAACTGGTATGCCATCAAATACTCGACCTACCAATCCTCCTTCGACAGGTAGAGTATTTTCAGCCGTCAGAGCCCTGAATACTTCTTTTATTGGTGATATCAGGTCGAGTACAAACAGATGCTAGGGCGTCAAGTACTCGACCTAGCAATCCTCCTTTAACAGGTTGAGTATTTTTAGCCGTCAGCGCCCTGAATACTTGACCTCTTATTAGTAATCTTAGGTCGAGTATGAACAGCTGCTAGGGTGTCAAGTACTCTACCTACTAATCCTCCTTCAACAGGTAGAGTATTTTTAGCCGTCAGCGCCCAGAATACTTGACCTCCTGCTAGTAATATTAGGTCGAGTACGATTAGCTCCTGGGACGTCAAATACTCGACCCATCTATCCTCCTTTTAGATCGAGTACTATTAGCTGCCATTGCCGTGAATACTCGACCTGCTTAAACAATTACATGGTCGAGCACTATTAGTCCCTGGGGGGTTGGTTACTCGACCTTACAACTTTCCGGATTTCATTTGAATGGTTGAGGAAAGATAGCTCCTATGGTAGTAATTACTCGACCTGTTCCTTCCTGACTCCAAGTTTCATACGGTCAAGTACTTTTAGCTACCCAAGACACAAGTACTCGACCAGTCTAGTACTGATAGCGACTTGAGGCTCGATTCCTCGACTGGTCGAGTACTAATAGCTTCTGTAATCCTGATTACTCGATTGGTCGAGTATTGTTAGCTCCTGTGTGGCAGTATGCTCGACCGGTCGAGTACTTTTAGCTTTTGAGGTATCCGTTCCAGGTCCGGGAACGATAGACACTGCCTTTAGTTATACACATGGATGTCTTATCATTTATGATAATAGACATCGTCTTTATCGCGTTCTTAAAAAGGGGGTACGCAACCTTTTTGAACCTCGACTAGGGGTACGCGGTACGAAAAAGGTTGGGAACCACTCATCTAGATGATAATAGGAAGATACTTAGTTCTTTAATTAATACCCCTCGATCAGGACTAGAATTCCGTCGATACGAAAGAATTGATTATAGGACGACCCGAATAGAATCCTAAATGGTTGGAACATTTAAAACACTACCCAATTTTGTAAAAATTAAAAAAGTGTCTATAAATATAAAAAATAAAGATCAGAAGTGTTTCCTTTAGTCCATCTTAGCAAATCTATATCCAGCGAAGGATCATGTTGTAGACTATCAGATTGTAAACATATGAAAACGAATTTGATTTTAAAGGGATTACCAACTTCCCAATGGATGAAAAAGATATACACAAATTTGAAAATATATACAATATTAAGGTTTGTTTATTTTAAGTTCAAAAAGAGAAAATTATCAGAAGTCACATATTAAAAACTACAGTCAACGGGAAAACAGCTACACATGTTATACACTTCTTGCATGTCGATAATCATTATTTACTAGTAAAGGATGTGAGCAGATTAGTCAGTTTTCGAATCTCTGGACAGAATAAAAAGACAAAACAAAACATACCTCTGCAGTTCTTGCTGAAGGCATTTCATAAAAGAGGACCAATTTGAAAAACATGAAAGTAAAAATAATTGCGAAGATCCTGATATTATAATGCCTCCTAAAGGTTCAAGTAAACAATATAAAAATATTGCAAAACAAATGAAAGTACCTTATTGCATAATAGCAGATTTTGAGTCTGATAACGAAGAATACAATCTAGTACAAGGAAAGAAAACAATAAAATTGGCTGAACAAAAACCATTTACATATGGACTTCAAGTATGTTGTTCGTTTGATTCAATCCAAAACAAATACTATGACTATTTCGGCGAAGATGCTGCAGAACATTTTGTTAAAACGATTACACAAGTTTCCACAGAAATTGCAAACAAATATGAAAGCAGACAAAGAAACCACAATTATACAAATGCAGAAATTGCTAAAATGGAATAAATTAATTCATAAGACTTGTCATATCTGTAAAACCGAAATTACTGAAAATCCATACTTTGATCACGACCATATGACAGGAGAAGATATAGGATTTGCTCATACTGAATGTAATATGAAATACAGGATTCCCAAGCATATCCCTGTAGTGACGCATAATTTGACAAAATATGATTCCCATTTATTGAATTGTTACCTGTTAACAGAATTTTTGAAACTGCAGAAAGTTTCATATCATTCTCGAAATCAATAAGTATTAAAAAAAAAACAAATACGGAAGAAACATATGAAATCAGATTTATATATTCAATTAGATTTATGGCTTCATCTTTAGACAAACTATCAAACTGCATCAAACTGCAAAGTATCCTGTAATCATCTAAGAAAGAATTTGAAGTTCGCATCTAACAGTTTCAAAAACGATGACGAATTCAAAGAAATAATTAAAAAAGAGGGATATCCCTATGAATTCGTAGATAATTTCGATAAAATGAATTGTACAAAGTTACCACCAATAGAAAACTTTTATTCTAGGTTGACGGGAAAAAGTATTGACAAAAGTGATTATAAAAGAGCGGTCTCCATATGGAAACAATTTAACTGTGAAATATTACTTGATTATACCAAGTTATACCTAAAAATTGATGTTTAATATTGTCGGATGTTTTGAGAATTTCAGAAATGTTTGTATACATAATTATGATTTGGACCCACGAAAGTAGAATTACCGTTATTCTAAAAGGAAGACATGGTGTATCACAATGTATAAAGAGATACGCAAAAGCTAATAATAAATATATGAGCAATTATAATAAGAATGTACCATCTAATTATTTAATATATTTGGATAAAAATAACTTATATGGGTGAACAATGTCACAGAATTTACCAGCGAATGATTTCCAATTCATTTCAGTGCCAGATGATCTGAAAGAAAGGAATGAATACGAATCACTCGAGTATTACCATCATCTAAAAAATCATGTTAACTCGGAGATACAATTACAGAATGTGGGTGCTATATATGAAGTAAGATTTTCAATTCCAAAAAAATTACACAAAGATTTACCATTAGCTCCCGAACATTTTAATGGTAAACTATGTACCACATTATTAGATAAGAACAACTATGTAATTCACCACAGGAATCTAGAATTCTATTTACAAAAATGTTTGATATTGAAAGAGTACACAGAATACTAGGATTCACTGAAAGTGCTTACTTAAAAGGATAGATAGATCACAACACAACCCTTAGAACTAAAGGTACAAATGATTTTGAAAAGGATTTTTTTAAGCTTATGAATAATGCTTGATTTGGAAAAACTATGAAAACATAAGGAAGCGGGCGAATATGGAAATAATAACTGATGATAAAACAAGAGAAAAATAATAAAGAAAGCCAACTTGAAATCTGAAATAATTTTCAGTGAAAACTTTTCAGTGGCAAGAATGTCGAAGGGAAAGATAAAATTAGAAATACCAGTATACATCGGTTTTGCTGTATTAAAACTATCCAAATTATTAATGTATGAATTCCATTATGAGTATATGAAGCCTAAATATAGAGATAATATTGATTTATTTTACATGGATACTGATAGCTTTATATATGATATTAGAACCGAAGATTTTTATCAAGATATCAAACAGGATTTAGTCGAAAAAGTCAATATTTTTGAAAAATTCGACAAAAATTAGCGAAATTCAACACGACCTTGAATTTTTTTTAGCTTCTTACCTACTTTTAATCTCGAGATGTTCAAGCATATAGGTACTCTTCTTTCCCTTTTACGATAATTTTGACAAGGTAAGGTAAAACATGTAGGTCTTAGTAGATCCACTTGAGAAGAACCAGCCAGATCGCGAAAACTCTGAGATTCCCCATGGTAATAGAGTGAAGAGCAAGCTGCATTTCTGCATTTACTTTGTTAGTTGTATACTTTGCTAGGTGTAGATATTAGTAGCCTATTTTTGATGGGGTCTCGGAAAACTGTATAGCTTTATGGTGGTGTTTTGAGACCAAAGATCCTTACGAACTGTTAAATTTTTTCGACTATTTTCATCAAACTTTGACACAATCTGAATATAAGTTTCGATGCCGCACTAAATTTAGTAAAGTTTGGAAGTTTCATTTCTAAGTCTCAAACAGTTTCATGAGGGTTTAAAGGTTTCGACGAAAAGTAAGAAATTCTGAACTTACTGTCCTTGGAAATGTCATATAATATAGCAATAAGGTTTGTTTATTAAGCCAAAAGGCCTTATAAGAATAAGTACATGTACCACCACACATATAAAGTGTTACACCTGTTACTAGAACTATTACATAAACTAGCTAAGCTTTCTTTCCTAAGTCTAAACACTTTAATTACAATTTTGCATGTTTCTACTATGAAGATGGGGTTCGTAGATTTCAGTATGCCGGGAAGCGATACAAACCCCCATGCGAAAGCGCTTGGCACTCCAAGAGGAAGTGATTCAAATCCTCCTACTGCAACTTGCTAAGAGGGAAAAGGTAAGTCTCTTCCATGCCAGCTTTCTCCACTTAAAAGTATTTTTAAGTGAAGATCGGCAGACTGTTAATATACTTGTTCCGAAAAAGGCCTACAGCGAAAGATTTGTGAACTGTATCAAGAAAACAACAAAGAAGGCGTGCATATTTTTGGCACCAAAACGCCAACATATATCTTCACTTGAACTGCCCTGTTATTAATTACTTACAAAATCGCGGCGCAGATGAGTGAATATTCAATCGCACAAGGGAACAAAAATGGGCTTGATGCTTGTAGCAACGACCCAATGAGGTTCGTTCTCCGACACTCGTCGACTAAAGTGCTTCGTACATGACGTGGAAAACCTTCCAAATTCTCCGCATCTTGAATTGAGTCATTAGTCGGCAGAATCGATTGGAGGTCTAAGGTAGAAAAGATGTCAGAGTTTGTTATAGTCGGCTGTGCTGAACGGATGCGTCAGTTGATTTATTACTGCTTAGCAGAGACTAATATGATTCACAGTCAGTTTGGCTTGAAATAATAGTTATGTCGTGGTATGGTGGCACCAAATTGGTTCCATGTTTGATAAGCATTCTGAAAGTCATTCTAGAGTAAATAGTAAAAGATCCTTTTACAAAATCTAAATAATGCAGTATTCTGTTGAATGATACAAAAATAAGTTGACTTTTTAGTCAAACTTTAAGGACACGATGTCATGAGAGAAAGGAAAAGCAAAACTAGACAGATACAAAATATTAAAATTGCCTATTCTCTCTGGAAATGGGAGGATGAAACATCTAGATTAGATGGCTGGGTTTGGATCTGTTGCCATTTCATTGAGGCTTATGAAAAAAATCAACGGAGACCTACGAAGGTCTTCCCAGATCTGCGCGATCTTCCCTACCAAGTGAGATTAGCCAAGTTGCGCCTTCCTTCTACTGCATACAGATTTTTTAGAGGAGACCTGATTGAAACATTCAAATTAATCAATGGAAGTTGTGAGAATTTTGAAGTGACTGATTTAGTAAGATTCAGCATTAACCGTCGTCATCGGTGGCACGCTTACAAGCTTGCAATATCAAGATTCCACAAGGACGTTTTTAAGTGGAGTTTTGGCAACATAATTGTCGATCCTTGGAACAACCTTACCGAAGATTTTTCGGATTTTTAAATCTGATCAGTTCGACTACTCAAATTTTCTTAGAGTTATTTAGAGGCGAAAGCCTTTTCTCTTACTTTTTATTATTATTCTGATTATTATTATATAATTATTTCGAGGTTCTCAAGTCTCCGCAAAGCCTTAGCGTTCTCCAAACCACCAGTGACTTTTGAAAAACCTTGTTATAAAAAAAAATGAAGTATAGTGATTTTTTCTTTTGTATAGACGATAAACGATGTATTTAATAGTCCTTATATATTTAAAGCAATAGACGTAAACCTAATTAATACAAGTTCAAGGGTGATGGAAGGTGCCCCGGGGGCAGAACTGTGCTTCCGCGGGATTATCTTTTTTTTTTCTAACCTGGATCAGTTCTAATAAAATTACGAAGTACACTTGATAGACCAATGAGCGGTACAATGAGTGATATTTTCATCCTCAGTGAAGGCTTGCCATTAATCGTAATTTGGGGATGAGTTTCGGAGTTTTTCGTCTACCAAAGAAGTCAAAACAATGATTGAGTACATTGTCAGATGTGACAGCACAAGGATGCACAGTTTCAACAGATAACGCTTGGTATGGTATCATTAATGATTTTGTCAACGTCACACATTAACAGTTATGCATGACATGCATTGCCAGGAAGAGCCGAAAAAGTATCTGCTGACTTTTCCTAGATCATGCTGAAAAAAACAAAAAAGACAGCGGATGTTTTTTCGGCGGATTTTCGGCTTTTCTTGTATGCATAACGTTTTAATGTGTAAAGTTTGAAAATCACAAATAACATCCTAAGTGTTATCTGATGACACCGCGCATCTTTGTGTTATCTGTTCTGAAACTTTTGACACTGTTCAATCTTAACAGTCCCTTGCACTATTTACTCTTAAACTGGCAGTATTTTAAGATATTTGAATACTTTAAAACTAGGCGATGCTTTCAAAAAATAACCCACGGTTTTGGCTGTTAAGTCTTTTCCGAAACCCGGTGACTTATAGAGAAAACATGGACAAAATTTACATAACCAGTTTTTCTGATTAAAAAATTTATCGCAGAAAACCGTCGACAGCGTGATACACATCGAAGGTAGCAAAACACGGCAGGTGAGAAAATCAGCGTGGTTTTGTTACAATAAAATAACCCACCGCTGCTACCAAATATAATACTGGTGGAAATAAAATATAATACTCACTGCCGCGAATTATGATATCTGTGGAAATAATGAAAGAGATTAAATGCAGCAGATGAAAGTCACTTTAAATCAATATGAATATGAATGAAAGTGGTAGCGTGATTCCACCAATATTATTGGACCAAACTAAGACGCTTTCATTTTAGTATCAACACAAAATCTGAACTCAGGACAACGTTTATTTACATTACTGACGGACAAATTATATGTTTTCCAAACGGTTAAAATACACAGAGAGTGGAACTAAAGATTGATTATTACTTCCCGTCAGAAACACTTCGCACAACCCTATCGTTTCATTAATTTTATCCGTGGTACTAACAGCCCCTGGTCTAGGTAATGATTAATAGACTGCAAGACCTTAGTGACCCAGTGTCCCGAAACAGACACAATGACCACTAGATTAATTCCTACGTAAAACACTCCCTATTCCATACAGACTGAGGTCCCGTACAGCATCGGATCTTTGTCTGCCGATGAACTAGAACCAAACTCCAGGTTCCCGATTTCTAAGGTATTTAATCGAGCAAGCAAAAGCAAACTGTATTATAGCTGTTACTTTATGAGTTTACAGAGTTTAAGTTTACTCAAGATATGGGTGACGTTTTTAGATTTATTTTACCAAAGAAAGAAAGAGAGGCCACAAACTACTTTAAGAAACATAAATCACTCACTGAAGGAATACACAGAGGAAGAATGCACAGAGTAAATGCAGGATACAATCTGAGGAACAAACCCAGATAACTCTTCCTTGTCAAGCTTTGTCCGTAATAACACCGGGCGAATAGGGGGTTGTCCGACTTCAATTCTATTGGCTAACTTTCTCTGGGAAAATACCCGTTTGTTGCTTAGTTCGCGCAGTAAAACATTGAACCCGTATACGTTGAGAACACGTAGTTAGGAAAAAGATTACAACAAAGGCTTTGTACGAAATTGTGGTCTCCGGGTGTATAAATATATGGAGCAATTATGGAAGTAGGTCGCTTTAGTATTATAGGAAAGATAGTTCCTTGAAGCTCATCTTTTTTCCGAAGACTGGTAAAAGCTATCAAGAAAGTGCTGATATAGAAGTTTCATCCAGTTCCGTACATTTCTTTCTTACTCACAAGCAAAGGGGTAGACTTACGATAAGTAGGGTCTGGACTATGCTGGTTTTGCGTGAAAAACATGACCTCGTGTTTCGTTTCCTGGATGATGATGTTCATCCAAACACAAATGTTCGTTGCTACTAAGTGCAGTAAGCCAAAACTGATCAAGGCTGAATGTCTTTTCCTGATCATCTGAAAATAAAAGACAAGATTTTAGCCAGCTTCATTCATTCATTCGTTGGGTACTACATAATTATACTACTTAACACACAAGTATAATCAGAGACAAGATCCCCTGATCTTGGGTCTGATCAGAGCTGAAACCGAAATGACAGCGATCTATGTCGACATTTTCTTCTGACGCTGAGGATACTTGAATTCCTCATCACCTTCAAACTAGAGATGGGCGAATCCGAATCCGGATTTGGAATCGAAACCGGATCTGAATCTTCTGCTTGTCAGCCTAGATTCGGACTCGGATTCCAAACCTTCATCTTGTGAATCCGCTAAAATTTTTAGTCTACATCCTTCCGGTTTCCGTTTTTACACAGTGGGCATATCACTTTATCTGATTACCTTAGACATCCGTACTTTCTGTCATCTCTGATTTTTTTTAACTATAACCTGTGTACATGATTTGAATTTCATTAAGGTTGGATTCGAATCCAGATTGGATTCCGGATTCGAATCCTCAGCCTGAAATGGTGGATTCAGATTCGGAATTGGATTCGTATCTAGCCCTGGATTCGGATTCGAATCCTTTCATGATCGGATTCGCCCATCTCTGTTTCAAACAAATTTAAAGTTTATTTAACCCAGAAAGAAATATAGGTTTCGTTGTCCGTGATCCTACTCCGTATAAAGATCACGTTTCTGCGTTTCTGTTTCACCAATACCGCGTACGCGATCTCTTGAAATTTTGTTAACACTCTGACGTATTGGAAATGCACTTGTTTCAGTGCTTTTTATTTAGTTTCCATCTCTCACAGGAAGGGTTGCTTTATATCAGCTACATTCGAGTTGTTCGTCGCCTTCGAAGAATCTGCTTCTCCAAATACTTCAGGCATCAAACAGTCTTGTCGTATGTTGCAAGTTCTTACTATGATAATCCCAGTTGGTTTTCCACTAGCGATCTTAATGGTATCTCTGTCAGTTTTTATGGCATTTCCTTGGAAGAGAGAGAGCCAAAGAGAGATTTGTACTAAGCAGAAACACAGTAGGCTATACTGAGGCCGTGTTTAGTTATGATAGTTGCGTTTTTGCAGATACCATGGTATATGTTACCACGGTAACTCTCGCTGTAACCGTAGTATCTGATATACGGTTGCTCTTCAAAACAACAATTGCCAAAATTGCGCTTTTCGAAGTCATCCCGAAAGAAAAATTGATATTCAGTCACATTACTAAGTGCCAACTTCTTTTCGAGGCACAGATTTCTAAGTGGTGCTGAATCATAACAGTAAACTCGGACACACAAGTGCATATTCGACCAGTAGGCTACGTGCCCGAGTGAAAAAACCCACAGAGAACTATAGATAAGCCATACCAAAATGTCCATGCTCGTATTGTTTCTGAGGTTCCCCAGATTTCCTGAGTGCTGGTCTATACGTCCTTAGAGAAAACTGAATGTGTTTTATCTTCCAACGGTGAAACTATAGCGGACCTTAGCTAATGGGTATGTTACGGTTTTCGGATTGCAAGGACGTCAGAAGACAACTGGTATGTGCCTATGTTCCTAGGCATGTGCGGAATCATTACGTATATGCCGTTCACTGGATTACAAGAACTTCAGAAGACAACTGGTAGATGTGCATATGTTCCTAGGTATGAGGGGATTGTTTCGTATAAGCCACATTGAATTACAAGAACGTCAGAGCACAAGTGGTACATGTCCATATGTTCCTAAGTATGCGCGGAATCGTTTCCTATTTGCCGGTCGCTGGATTACAGGAACGTCAAAAGACAACTAATGTATGTTTAAATGATTTCCCATAAGCACTGAATATGCCCAATACTTTTCACATCGAAAATACAGAGAATCAAAGTAACGTAGTACAAAAGACTAGACAAGAACTCAAAGTAAGTTAACAAAAAAATCCACATTGCGAAACTGAAATTACCCTTCCCTTTCTTGGGGATATCATATTCGCAACAATTTAAGATGTTCTCCAACTTACTTGTTATAAAAGTATAATCGAATAAGAAATAACTTAAAATGTACATATTCCACGGTGATATTTCAGCACTATCTAGTAAGGATCCTCTTCGGTTTGAAAAGCTTTAAACGCTTGCCAAGAAGGATCAAAATATCGCTATGAACATAACTCTAATTGATCAATTTTATTCAATTCGTTTTGTGTTATTACAATTGATTCCAAGTCAGGTTAGAGTCAATGAGTATTCAAACGTATTATTAAGAACGGAGTTAAGTCGGAATCCGAAGGAATCAGCTAGCGATTGATTCCAATTGCTGGTGCGTCTTTGTTCGCCTTTTCACTTGCCGTTTTAACCGTTTTTCTTGTGTTTTCATACACGGTCTTTGGAACTGTTTGACCATATCCCGCTTTTGTCACAAAGGCAAACGGCGACTTTCGCCTTTCTTCGCAACTTGCAAAAAGGGAACTCGCTGTAGTTGACCACTATCTGTCAAAAATTAAATTCGTATCCAAGAAAAATAGATAAGTAATTAGAAGAAAAAACGACTTGGCAAAAGGTGAAAATCTCCAAAAAAGCTTAAGCTAGGGCGGAAAAGGGAAAAGCAAAAACCGAACAAAATGTTACTGCTATTTCAGAAGTGACACTGCCTATCCGAAGATTCTGCTAAAACCAGATTGTCAGGTTCGGAGGTCGTAGTACCACCTTGATTTCGGTCTGGATCACAACAAATAACGGTAAGACTAGGAGTTTAAGACTCGTGCATTTTTTCCCGACGGCCACAACTAGAGGATATCTTCAAATATTTTTAAAATCCTTGGAAAAGTCAGACACAATGCGGACTATCTAAACATGTATAATCCAAGGACCAATTGTACCAAACTATTTCCAAGAATAAATAAGGGAAGAATTGAGAACTCACATAACCTTGATGTCAACATCCTGAATATTTTTTGCTCCGATATTATTTACCAGGGGTGACGCCTGGGTGGAGCTTCGCGTGTTGACTCCTGCAGTATTAAGTGTTACCTCCAAGGAAAAGTGATGAAGCAGTCAGAAAAGGCGGGGAATTCAAACAGTGCTGATTCTGAGGATAGTACAAATGGCAACAACTTTTGAATCTCCGGTCAGGTTTGCACTAAGCTTATTGTATCACGACCCTTCACAAAGACGGTGAAGCCCAAGGAAATGCGGTGTTTGATGACTCAGGGGAGCAATTAAGCAACTTGAACATTGAAGCATAGACGTAACAGGCATGCATTTAGTTCAGATTCAATAGGATCAGTGTGATCATTGTAATTTTATTTTGGTCTTCTCAGGACTGTAAAGAATCGCATCTAGAAAAGGTAATAAGCTTGGACAATTCAGGGTATTTAGTTGTCGAAATGTATTCAATGAGTTATTATGTTTTATTTTTAAGTTGTACTGTCTGCACAAAATTTCGTTTATATCACTTTCTCCTGTAGTCGCGAAACACAGTAGGCTGTAAACTATTCCCTAATTTTAAATTAACGATTGCTGATTGTAAGATATCTTTTAAGACGTCTCAGTTTGTGGAAACGACTTATTATTCTTTGTCAAAAATGTGTATCATTATCTCGGATAGTTGCACTTTATATCTGACTAAATTTGTCGTTGTCTGTGCTAATAACAGTCCGCTTTTTCATCATCCTTTTTTTTGCATTACCATGTTTTTGCATCATTCAAATTCGAATTTTCGGCATAGCTGACTAACTATACTCAAAGAGTTGTTATGTTTTGTTTTAAGTTGTACACTGTACACAAAATTTAGTTCATAGCATTTCTCGGATAGTTAACAGTTGGTAAAACAGTTGGCTTGAAGTATTTCCTAATTTTAAATTAATGACTGATTATGGAAATTGACAACTGCACGATATCATTCAAAACGTTTACATTTGAGATCGGGACAGGCGCCGAGTAGGGTCCACCCGCGATACTTGAGAATCGGGAAGAAAGACACGTCGGATGATTCATGTCTTCTCAATTCTTCCCTTATTTATTCTTGCTATTTCTTTTAAAGGCACAGAAAAGTTGACTACGTAACTTTCGGCCATCAAACCGCCCTGGGTGGCTTAGATAAAGATACAGGGACTTATTGTCGACAAAACCCCCCTTCTTTGTCATCTCAAACACCCTCCTTAGTGTTCCCTAAGCTAGCTGCAGGTAGGGTCTTGCCTCTTATGCACTGTAATTATGCACTTATACACTGTAAAAGTTCGCCTTTGGCCGTGTTTCAGCTATAGTATAGGGATAGTAGTCAAGAGTTCGTGCGTTCGATTTCTACTCACGGCACACAAACTTTTTGCTTTTTTTTCTACTAACTCTAAAGTCGAATTCTCGGAAAGTGCCCGGAAACTGCAATGGCCGTAACGAGAATTTTTCTTTCTCTCAATATCGACTCAGGGTACATTCTTGATATGTCAGCTAGCTCCCCGAGTCAAGTTTGTGTCAAGTTTTCTGTTCCTATACACACATTTCCTATCAAACTTTCTCTGACAGCGAGTCAAATAATTTCGGTCTAAGTTTGATTCATAAACTGTAACACTTCATACACTCGGCCCTTCTAACAGGCCAGGATAGGCGTGAGCGTTGAAGCGTAGGATATCCGTCACAGAGGACCCAGGATCGATCCCGATCCGGTCCATTTTGCTCCAAGCACCATTTTGCTTCAGAACAAAAGTGACTTGGGTCTGAGGGTTCGATCCCCCTAAGAGCCCTAAACCTTTTTGCTCCCATGCCAGACCATAAAAGCCCATTCATTAATGATTGACAGGCACCTACTGAAAATGATACAAAACTATTAAACTAGAGCAACTTTAGACGCAAATAGACCAATACAAAACAATGAACAATCAAGTATAAAGGGTTTGTATCGTGACAATAGGGTCATAGGAACTATAAATTTGTCTTATCTTTAGTTTCACTCGGTTGCGAATGCACAGCATAGGTTACTACAGTTCAATAACCTGTAGCACTATGTTCATCAGTTCCAATTGGCCATATTGCTGTTCAGCACTTCCAAGCCGACTAGTTTCTGTTAATTTCCCTATGCCTCACCGTCAGCACTTAGATCAGACATGCTAAAATAGATCCACACGTTAGTGAATGGAAAACCTGTCATCTGTGTACCAGGTAATGGAGGTTTTGTATATGTTTCAGCAGCAGAAAGTGAAAGTGACCCACTACCCTATGGATTCGACTTTTTACTATACCAACAGAAGTGTTGATTATGAGCAAGAACAAATAACGAGTAAGAACAATGGTCTCTCGTCCATCCACCGACTAAAAATGTTCCGACAAAAATGAGCGAAGGTGGAGCCTTCTTGGTCGCCCGTGTATACTCGTTGGTCTCCGTCGTTACACACTTGAGTCATTTACGAAGAAAACAACGTAGCCACTAGCGAGGCGAATGTTCTGGCCTGTGCGAATGGGAAGGAAACTGCGTTGATTTTGTTTGAGTAGACGCTGGCGTCTGATTAGTGATGCAAAAAATAAAAGCGAACTTGACGATGGTCATTCATAATCGCTTTTTTTATACCATGACCATCAATATGGAGACCGAAATCCCTTGTGACATTCTTTCTTATGTCTCTGGTCTCTGGGGAGGACTATGCAATAAAAACCGGGATTTGAAGGACACTCACTGAAGTCATGACCCATTAGCTGCGTTCTTTGTCACGGGAGTTCTCACCGGTGGTCTCCGGTTTTTCTTATAAGCCGTTTTTGCATCCACCGGTGACTTCTCACCAGTCAATTAACCCGTTTTTGAACTAACCAGTGTCCGGTTTTATCTCACCAGTGCGGACTAACCAGAACCTGCTCGTGAGCTCGGCTTCAGCGAGGAGTTAGCCGGTTTTCATCAACTCGCCGGTGAACCAAAAGAACGCGTTTTAAGGGAAGAACCGGACACTGGTGACTAAACACCAGTGACAGCCCGGAGTGCAACGAACGCAGCTATTGAGTTTCAACATCTGTAGTTGTAACTTTGTCAGACGAGAGTAACATAATTAAGGCTGCGAGGATTAGTGAAATTACCGTAAAAGGTAGAATAGCATGGAATAGTCAAAATAATACCAGTAGGTGAGTGTATATTTTGTGTTTTTTCTTCTTTTTTTCCGAAATATATAATTGTCTACATTTCGATTTAGTGAGTTAGATTTCGATTCAGTAGTTAATTGAAAGGCGAGAGTTCACCTCAACCTGGTCTATCTCGTTTGTCTTTTAGTTCACTACTTCCAGATAATTCGATGTCAACGGATTTCGTGCTGATAGGAGCCACATAGGAGTCCTAGTTTCTTACATTTAATTCAAAGTAGTCTCTGGCTAGTTCGTCCCATTAGAAGCCTATTGTATAATGTCCCTTCTGCGTAATATTTGTTCATTTCTACTCAGCCTAATAAATCGGAAACACGGCCTTTTTTTTATGAATCTGCCTGTTTTCATCTGATATTCTCAGATGAGAGCAAATACCTGGAAGGAAATTTATCTCTTCTTGTTCTGGATATTGACACTACTTAGTTTAATTGACCCCGAAAAGATACAATTTACGTTAACATATACAGTTTGTCGTACTTTTAACTAAATTACCAGAGGGTTTGACACATTTGCAATAACTGCTTTGCATAAAGTGCCAGTTTCTGTATATTTCGATGTATTCTGAATTGCTTCTGAATTTTCTTGTCAACCCCCGAAAGCTTGTCTGAATCAATGAGCCGGCAACTGCTGTTTCCGCGCCCAGTCCAGTGTGAACATGCTTATCACTTCTGCCTCCATTCGATTTTTCTTCCTCAGTGGTTTACTGCGCTACACCTTCTCTGTTGAGGTAACGACTTTTGATGTCCCGGATAAGCTCTATCTCCGCTCGTTTGCGTCGGGATTCGACTCGACTCAGCTTGGTTGTGTGACAGAGATAGGGAGACAGCAGTTCTTGCTCTTTATTTGTTCTTGTTATGAGGCAATGGGGGACTAACATAAACTAGGGCCTGTTTCGGCGCCAACCAATGTACTTCGGTTCAGAGTAACCAGTGTTTTCGCGACTTTCGGTTCTGATGAACCGGTGTTTTTGCGTCGACCAGAATTTGGTTCGGAGATCGGTTCCGATCTTCGGTCAGGAAATTTTGGAACGGTTATCGTTACCGTTCACGATTCTTGGTTCTGATTCAGCTTCACCGTCATCAACTAGAAAATAAAAACAAAGGCGGAACAGCAAATAGAAAAATGTTCTAAAGTTAAAATAAGAACTTACATAGTCCAAAATAGAAATTGAATATTTTATTGATTCTTAATTTGAATTTTATATTTAATTTTTATTTTTAATTTTAATTTTAAATTTTAATTTTTAACTTTTAATTTTAATTTTTAAGTTTAATTTTATTTTTAATTTTAGTTTCAATTTTAATTTTTATTTTGATTTACTATTTTCTATTTTCAGTTTTTAATTTGTAATAATAACAAGAAATAATAGTATAAAAAGAATTAAAAATAAAACTGAAAATTCAAAACTGAAAATTGTAATTAAAAATAAAAATTAGAACTAAAAATAAAAATTAAACTTAAAAATAAAAAAATTAAAAGTAAATATTTCTTCAGCCCAACCTGACTGCGAGTCTGATCGTAATTATCGTTTTTCCAACTTAAGTGGCTTTGACCCTGAACAGGACCCTTGCCAAGAAGGGCCGAAATATAGCTCTGATAAAATTCAGCTGAAGTATCCGTTTCTCACTGTCAAATATGATCGCACTCAGCTTGAGCTGAAGGAATGTTTAATATAAATTTTTAATTTTTAGTCTTAAGTTTAATTTTTAATTACAATTTCCAGTTTTTAATTTTTCAGTTTTACCTTAAATTTTTTCTTTTGCTATTATTACTATGATTTTGTATTATCTTGACAGATACAGCCTAACACAAAACCCAGTCAGCTGCTGATGTAGATCCAGTTGCAGCTACAAATTCTTCCTCCATCTTTATTATCAAATTCCTTTCTTCATCACGTCATCGTCTTTAAATTTGAAACGTGTTTTCGCGTAATTTGCGTGTTTTCACTGCGGCTCTTCTTTCATCTCAAAATGCTGTCCAAAGTCTAGGCCAGCATACACGAGGCTGCCTATTCCGAAGACTGGAAGAAGAAGCAGAATTGGAAACCAGAGTCAATCAGGTATCGCACGGCTTTAACACATCACTAGATTTTGCTAATAACCAGTGGTTTATTATTTTACCTTAATAAGATGAATGTCCCTTTTCCATTTCATCTTGATTTGTTTTTAAATTTAGGAACGTTAGAAATATTGTGTTGGAATATATTAGGAAAACTAAACGTTTGGATTTGGAATTATGATTTGATTTAAAAATATGTGTTTTTATGTTTGATAATGAATTCACAGAGTGTATTATTTTTTTATTTTTTTTTGACTAGATGTTTGTACAAAATTATGTGATTTGTAGTTTATTTTAGAAGTTTAGTTTTTTTCCTTTGTTAGTTGTGAAATGCCAGAAGGGTAAATCACGTAATAAACTCATCTATAACGTATCCAAAGGGATCAGCAAGTTGTTTGTTGCTTGAACTAATAGGAATGAATGTTATCCTTAGCCATTGCTTTCCTTCGTTTATTGACATTAATGAGGAAAAAATAATCAGTGTGGATCGCTCATTCCCCAAAAGAGCCGATGATACATAAGGGTAGCATGAGAGACACAAGTACAGTACAAGCCTGTCGTAAAGTGAGAGATGATTTTGCTTGAGGGTTGCAAGTACGCCTTATACGCATATAAGAGCAAGAAGTTTCTCCTCCATCCAGCGACCAAGAATGTTCCGACAAAAGTGAGCGGAGGAGGAGCAATATAGAGCTTTCTTGGTCGCCCGTGTAAACTCGTTGGTCTCGCCTCGTTGCACACTTGAGTCATTTGCGAAGAAAAAAACGGAGCCACTAGCAAGGCGGATGTCCTGGCCTGTTCACATGGGCAAGAAATAGCGTTGATTTTGTTTGACTAGATGCTTTGCGTCTGATTACTCATGCGAAAATTAAAAGCGAACTTGACGACGGTCGTTCATAATCACTTTTGTTGTACCATGACCATCAACATGGACATTGAAACCCATTGTGACATGCCTTTTATGTCTCTGGGGAGAACCATATGATGAAAAACCAGGATTTGAAGCACACTCACCGTGGTCATGATCCATTGCGTTTCAAAATATGCAGTTTTAACTTTGTCAGACGAGTGTAAACTAAGCCTAATGTTAGCAGGGCTGGCGGGGACTACAGAAATTGCCGAAAAGGTAGAATAGCATGGAATAGTGAAAATAATACCAGTAGGCGAGTGTATGTTTTGTATTTTTTCTTCTTTTTGCTAGAAAACAGTTGTATACATTTTGATTTAGTGAGTTCGATTTGGACTAAGTAGTGAATTGCAAGACGAAAGTTCATCTCAACCTGGTATATTCCAGACTGAAGGGCACTTTTGTCTTTTATTCCACTACCTATACAAATAATCCGTCCATGGCGTATTTTCCCATCAAATAAAGTCTTTGGTTTTTGCACTTTGGCCCTGCCATCTGGGTTCTATAGTTTGTCCAGGACCCACACTGGATTCCTTATTTTTTAAATTTAATACAAAACAGTTTCTGGTTGGTTTGTCAAAGTAGAAACCTATTGTATAGTGGTCTTTCTGCATAATATTTTATCACTTCCTCTGAGCCTACTAAACCTGAAACGCGGCCTTCTTGAAAGAATCTGCTTGTTTTCAACTGATATTCTCAGATGAGAGCATATATCTGGAATGAAATTTATCTCTTCTCGTTCTTGATGTTGACAGCACTTAGTTGAATTGGCCCCGAAAAGATACAGTTTACGTTACCATTTGCAGTATCAAGTGAATTACATTTAACTAAATTACCAGAGGGTTTGACACGTTCGTAATCTCTGCTTTGTATCAAATGCCAGTTTCTTTATATGTGGATATATTCTTAAAGCACAATGGACACTTCTAATGCTTTACTTTGTATTAAATGCTTAACAAATAAACATTTCCGACTTCCTTTAGAAGGTGCTACGAAAATCGGCCGTTTCCTTGTTATCCCTTGTCTTTACCTCTCTGGCATTTCGGCGATCCAAATCTTAGGAGCTGGGATATCGTGGCAGTAAATTCAAAAAGTCCCAGCAATGCTTGATACAAAAGGATATATTTGAGATGTCACCAAAGTCAAGCCGCATATGCAGTTTACCTGATTGCTCTAGTGTTTCATCAGAAGTTCCATGGCTTAAAGTGTCTATTAAAAGTTTTTCTTTGTGGAATAGTGTTGTGAAGCTTGATTAGCTTGCTTTAAAAAATGTACCAGAATATGCAATAAGCTTATAAAAAATAACATAGCTACAAAAATCATTCACAAACAAATAAACTATTCAAATCTGAATTATACAAGCAGATTTATGCATAAAATAAAGATCTACTAAGTATTATAAGAAACATCACTTTTATCTTTGTCCAAGCTAGTAAATTGAGCATGTACTGGCCCAAAAAATTACGTCTTGAAATATCACAGAGAGGAAACTGTTGAAAAAGCTGCTGATCTAGGGGGTAAGCATTGTTCCTAGGTTGTTACAGAGTGGGATTGGGGTAGTTTGATGTGCCCATTGAACTTTAACTGCTTCATAATTTTCTTGTCAACCCCCGAGAGCTTGTCTGAATCAATGAGCCGGCAACCGCTGTTTCTGCGTCCAGTCCAGTGTGAACAGGCTTATGACTTCTGCCTCCGTTCTATTTTTCTTCCTCGGTGGTTTACCGCGTTACACCTTCTATGTAGTGGTAACGACTTTTGATGTCCCAGTTAAGCTCCACCTCCGATCGTTTGCGTCGGGAGTCGGTCGTATTTTACTCGACTCAGGATGTTTGTCTGATATAGGGAGACAGCAGTTCTTACTCGTTATTTGTTCTTGCTTATACTCACCATTTTAGAGCTTGCAACCGTCAAGGAAATTGTCGTTCTTCGTTGATATTCTTGGTATTTATGTCATGATGTCGTGATACTTAAAGACACATAGCTTCTGAAAAAGGCACGCCAGGGCAGACTCTAAGCAGTGAAGCGAAAAGAGCAAGTACAAAAGGAACTTTGAACGTCACCCGAATTTTGTTTCTAACGTAGTACTTTCATTCATTCATTCTCACAAACTACATAATACAAATGCAAGAGACAAGATCCCCTGAAGCTATCTTGTGTGGATCTTCATTGAATGAATGAAGGAAAGCAGTACTTTGGTCACAGTACTTTGCAGCACAGAAACGGGGAACACATAGTCGCAATTCCGGTAGCCTACCTTTACTGGACGAACAGATGTGACAGAAAAGTTGCCTTAGTCTTGTAAAGAATGTAGTGTAAGGATAAGAAAACAGCACCGCCTCCCATCTCTTCTGCCGTGTGTGGCAGACCATGTTACAGAGGTTAAAGATATTGGAAATGTTTTATCATGAGCTTGAAAACAAATGTAACTGCGACACGATAGGGTTGATGTGTCGTGGTGACGTCATGAGACGTCGTGGTGGATATTGGGGTCACCATATGCAAGCCCCTGGACTAAAACGAGGATCTGTTCTTGGGTAGGATTGACACCGTAACATTACTCTGTGAAATCACCCCTTACGTTACTGAGCATCATAGCTGAAGAACGAAATGGTTAAATTGAACATCCTCACCGTCTGCGATTTTCTTTTCGTAAATGCGTTGGGGACATTTCTCTTGGTCTCAAATACAGTCAAGCATGTTGGGTAGACCGGTTCATAGTGGATCACTTTTTTCCAGCTCGCACTGCTGTATTATGGTTATTGTTTTTTGATCTTGTATTTGAACTTTGTGTTTAGAATGTGGGTGTTTCAGTATGGAATAATCTGCCAAAGAGCAATAGGATGACCGAGAGTGTATGTTCATTTCAAAATAAGATGAAAAGTTTTTTTATGAGTAAAGATGGGTGAGGATAGAGGGTTACCTTGGGTATGAATTGGTTCTGGATTGCCACGAGGTTCAATTGTCTTCTATTTATCTAGAATACTGAATTTTTAAATAGTTATTTATGTTTAGTATTCCGTTCATTGTTTTCCTTTCTCTTTTTGTCCTGACACAAAAAAACTGTATAGATTTTCACGTGACAGGTCCGTTATGATTTTGATTTTTTTTTTTTTTTTAATTCCATTATATGTTAGATTTGTTTCTCTCTCTCTAAAAAAAACAAACAAAAAAACTTAAATTCTACCAACAGATGTGCTCAGATAATGTGCACCTCTCGTATTTTGTGTCAATTTTCCTATATACCACCAAAGAAGTATTCACAAATTTTTAGTATAGACCACTAGGCATATGAGGTGTTTAATGAGGTGGTTTAAAATTGATGGTGGATGCGCTCCTCGGTAGATCACAGAAATTGTCCACAATAGGCCAGACGATCTTACCTTTACTTCTAGTGAAAATATCACTTTCTTTCTTCAAATACTTAAGACATTAGCACAACAAATGCAAAATATTAAGAATATTAATCACCGAAATTAAAACATACATCTAAACTCGTGTGGTAATTTGTATTCCTTAATAGCATTAGATTTAGCTCGAAACACGGTGAGCTACAATAGAAGAAACAACAGACCAAACGCAGTCACTAGCTGAGCCGCATCAGTTTAAGTTGTTTTTTCAATTTTTTCCTTTTTCATCCGCAATTTATTGCCAAGAAAAATCCACAAATCGCAGTAATTGTTTACAAAAATGTTGCTAAATTAGTTGAGACGATGAAAGAAGAAAAATAGTTGACCAAACAAACTAAAATTAAAAATGAAAAGCTAAGTAAAACTCCCAAGCTCGGTCACAGCAGAATATTAATGACCCAGTCTTGACCAGGACTGATCCACTATGAACCATATGGAAATGATCCGCTATAGACCGTTTTTGGGATCCCAAAACACAAGTGGAGGGATAGCTATGGCATTGCAAAGGCTGTCCGTCTGTTAGCACGATAACTCTCGAAAGGGTTGAGATATTTCGTTCAAACTTGGCACGAGGACTGTTTGGGTCAAAGTACAGGTCAATTTCGATGATGGTAGCTCTATATTGAAGGGTGGAAAGCGTTACAAATTACGGGACTAAAGATATTTTAAAAGCCAATGAGATAGTCGATGTAGGGGTAAGAAGACATGCTGAATCTGAATATGAAAATTATTTTCTCGCCGGACAAGTAGTTTACCCGGAATCCAGTTAAAACCGGAAAATTTGTGAAAAAAAATTTTTAATCTTAAGTTGGTTAGTGGTTGAATGTTTGGGTAAGGATACATGCTGAACGTGTCTGAAAGTAATTTTTTTGCCAGACAAGGAGTTTGCCCGGAATCCAGCCAAAACCGGAAAATGTGTTCAAGGAAAAGTTTTATTTGAACTTGATTAGATGTTCGATTTTGGTTATCTCCAAAGTCCCAAACAGCATTTGCTAGGTCGAAAAGTCAGAATGCATCCGACAAGTATCTGGTCACAGTTTAATGAATGAATGAATGAATGAATATTTTTATTTAGCCACTTCTATAAAATAGAAATAGTGGAGTACATAAAGAAAAGAAAGAAACACAACTTAAAATTAGGATACAACTTTACACATCGAACAGATTACACTTCAAACAAACGGACAAGACCGTGATGTGGAGAAAATGCAGCGATCGACAGATTCCTATGCAGCTCGTCAAGTTTAACAGTTATATTAGTTACTGAAAATTTAGTTATCATTTTTCGATTTTTATACCAAATTGGCAAGTAGAGGAGGAATTTACAGTAGCGGAAGTATGCTATTCGAATAGCTGCTACATCCTTCTTCTTCAGCAGGGGTAGAGTCCCGAAAGGTAAAGGACCGAGTGGTCGCAGTAAGTGGCGTAGAGCTTAGCAAGAGCTCTGCGGTTATATTTTCCGCGGTTGGCAACGATTTTGGCATATCCAGACTGAATTTTGTTTTTAGTGTCAAGAACTGCTTGCTGTCGAAAATTTGACATTTTTTCTGTAATGGAAATACCGAGCCAACGGATTTTTGATACACAAGGGATAGAAAAATTAAAACAGTTTAGGAGTTTATTGTTAGAAGAAGACGAATTAAAAGGGAGAAATTCACATTTATCCACGTTTAGAGACAGACCGATTTGAGAGAAAGACAAAGAAACTTTTGAAACCATCCGAGAAAGAGTGAGTTTAGATCTTGAAATTAGCAACAAATCGTCAGCATATGCAATGTAAGAAATATCAGAAAAACCCATGAAACAGGTTGAGGTTATATTTGACAGGATATGGGAAATGCAAATTTTGAAAATACTCGGAGAGAGTACACCCCCCTGCCGGACGCCCCGACGTACTGGAACAGTAGGGGGTGACCCAGAGCATTTTACCTTAAAATTACCTTAAATCACAGCTTGGAGTGAAATAAGGATTTTCGATCCTGTTGAATCACTCCTTGTGATGACTGTTGTTGATGGTTACGTTCTGGTGGAAGATTCCGGTGCTTCCCAGTCGAATTTCCACTGTGCATCTCGCCACTCACCATCCAGATGTCGTTTGAAAGCATCTGTTGACTCAGCAGCAACAGTGTCCTCCTTGAGGTTGTTCCAGAGGTTCACAATCCGATTTGAGAAGAAGTTGCATCTTGCTCCAGTTCTGGCGTGAAGTTTGCGGATTCGTTTAGGGTGTCCTCGTGTTTTGTGGGAGGGGTCAATCTCCAGGATCTCATTTTCTTGATTGGTTGAGAGAAGTTTGTGCACCTGGATCATGTCCCCGCGTTTCCGTCTGTATACTAAGGAGGGGAGGTTGAGTTCCTTCAGCCGTTCACTGTAGGTCTTATTTTCCATACCGGCGATCAGCTTGGTGGCCCTTCGTTGGATTTGTTCAAGAGCTGCCTTGTCCTTTTTGAATCGAGGGGTAGCCAGTATAGTCCCTACCTCCAATCTAGGTCTTACTAATCCTTTGTAGAGTTTGGTGATTACCAGTTTACTTCTGCTGGTGATACTGTGTTTGATGATGCCTAGGGCTCTGCTAGCATTGGCTGAGATATGCTGTGAGTGGGAGCTGAACTTCAACTGGGAGTCAACAATGACCCCAAGGTCTCTCTCCTCCTGGACAGGCTCGAGTGTGTGGTGACTCCCAGAGTTTTGGGTCATAAGGTACCGATGCTTGGGGTTGTTGTGTCCGAAGTGTATGACCTTGCATTTTTCTGTGTTGAATTCCAGCAGCCATCTTTTGACCCAAGAGCACATGTTGTTGAGATCAGTTTGGAGGGATTGGATGGCAGAAGAGGTGTTGGCAGGACCTATGAGTTTCGAATCGTCCGCATACAGGGTGGTTTTGTTGCTGGTGATAAGGGGTAGCTCATTTATGTAAATGTTGAACAGGGTGGGGCCCAGGACGCTGCCCTGGGGGACCCCACTAGTAACTTTGATTTCGTCAGAGAGGGAGTGACTGTTTGGTCCAGTGGTCACTTTCACTTGCTGCGTTCTATCCCTCAGAAAGTCCTCTGTCCAACTGACCACTTGTGGACTAAGAGATAGGGTAAGTAGCCTGTGAATGAGGTAGCGGTGACAAACTTTGTCAAATGCTTTGGCTAGATCCAGCAATATCATGTCCACAGGTAATCCTTTCTCTAGTAGGTCAGTTACAAGACTGTATGACTCAAGAAGATTTGTGTCCACGGATCTCTTTGAACGAAAACCACGCTGGCTGTTGCTGATAAGTGAGTTGGCCTCAAGATGATTGATGATGCGCTTGTTTATGATTCTCTCAATGATCTTGCACGCCACACAGGTAAGGCTGATAGGTCTGTAGTTTGCTGCAGAAGTTTTGCTACACTTCTTGTGAATTGGGATGACTATTGCCTTCTTCCAGTCCCCTGGAAGCTTTCCCTGTGTTAGCGACAGATTGAATAATTTTACCAGTGGGGCTGATATTGCAGGGCTTAGTTCCTTCATCAGTCGTGGGCTGAGACCATCAGGACCAGTAGATTTGTTTGCATCTAGCTCCTTAAGCTGTTTGGTTACTTCTTCGAGTGTGACTGGTGAGTGTACCATTGGGAAGGGAGTGTGAGCCTGTTCTGCTGGTGGGGGGGCTGATTGGATGTCGTCCTTTGAGAAAACTGAGGCGAACTGCTGGTTGAGCAGGTTTGCTTTTTCAGAGGGGCAAGAGGAGAATGAGCTGTTGTTTTCCAAGTCTGGTACGGAGTGTCTGCCTGGCTTCTTAAAGGAAATATGTTTCCAGAATAGTTTTGGGTTTTCCTTGACATTCTTGGCCAGACGTTCTTCGTAGTTTGAAGTCAGTTTTCGAGTTTCTTTTCTGAGGAGGTTTCTGGCAATTTTATACTTCTCGTACAAAGCTGTATTTTTTTGTTTCGTGTACTTCTCCCAAAGTCTTTTCTTCCTGTTGCGTAATTTCTTGATTTTCGGGGTGAGGAAGGGTAGAGTTTTTGGTTTCTTTTTCCAAGTCACGCTGGTGTGTTTGGCTTGGCTCTCTAGTAGGACCTTTTTTAGAGATAGCCATGAGACTTCGACATCTTCTGAGACAAGTTTTTCCAGGTTAGCATCTAGCAGCTCCTCCACCATCATCTTGTAGTTTGTAAAAGATTGCTTGGTATATTTTGATGGTTTGGAGTTGAGTTGTATAGATGAGAGAACTGGCATGTGGTCACTTGAGCCAATTGGACTGAGAGTATGTGTGCTGATCACCTTTTCTGGGTCATTGGTTATGACTAGGTCCAGTGTAGAGGGATTTTGTCCTGGACGCATTCTTGTGGGCATAGTTACTGTTTGGTACAGAAAGTTGTCAGATACAACTTGTACTAATGGGTTTTGTTCAAGGCTTGACTTGGTCATACCTTGGCCATCTATCCAAAACACATTTGGGAGGTTGAAGTCCCCTGTCATGAGCAGAGTTGCTTTTGGGAAATTCCATAGTACGAATTGGGTCATTTCAGCAATTGCTCTTTCAGAGGACAGCTGGCATGGACTACTGGGGCTCCTGTAAACTGAACTTAGGACAAACATTTCGTTAGGTAGGGACAGGGAGACCCATGTGGCTTCAACCCAAGGTAAGTAAGAATTCGGGACAGAAATTTCTTTTACCTGGAATTCCTTGGAAGCTAGAACAGCAACTCCTCTTCTGCAGTTTGGATCAGACAGATTGCTGAAGATGTTGTATCCAGAGGGGCAGATTGAGTCTTCTGTCAGTTGATATCTTGAATTCTTGGGGCAAATTTCTGTAAGAGTTGCAATGTCTATCTGACTTAGTTCGAGCACTGTTGCCAGTTCCGGCATCTTGTTGGTGATGACATCGACATTTGCAGTCATGATGTTCACAAGTTTTCGGGCGTGTCTGGGCGATTTTGGGTTCTGCTCACTGTTGTTCTCACTTACAGTTGAAGTGGGTGAATTACAGCTGAGGTACACAGAGCTGCTATCGAGGGACAGTGCGGAAGGGCACGGGGACGTAAATGTCAATTCACTACTTTCACTTTCACACAAACTTACTGTTACATCATTATAGTCACTCACACAAAGTCTATTTACAAGGGGGCCGAGACGGTTGTAGGTAGTGGTTACTGTTGCATGCTCGAGCAGCCCTCCATCGGAGTTGCTCGAGTTTGCCCGTTTTTTATGATTTTTCCTTTTCTTATCACTAGGTCTGTTTCTCCGTTCGCCTGTCTCTTCTTCATCTCCTCCAACAAGGTTTTTCTGGCGTTGCGATCTTCTTTGGAGCTGTCGCCGTAGAATCGAATCGAATCTTTTCGCTGGTAGGACGCATCCAGGATAAGCTTCTTGTCAGTGAAGCTGGCTACCGTGAATAGGACCGGTGGGTGTCGCAGTGGTTGCCCAGCCGTGGGGGCCGAGGCTGGTAGTCTCTTCACGGTAAATACTTTGGTCTCTATTTTGTAGGTTTCTTGGAAATAGTTGGCAAGGAAGTCTTCGTCACTTGCTTGGACAGGAATCCCGTATCCGACGATGTTAAGTTTGCGTCGCTGCCTGTCTTGCTCGCTTCTGACTGTACGGCGTATGTAATCTTCTAGTGCATCTGGTGCGAGCCCTGTCACTTGTGCGGTGATTGCCGAGTCCACAATCGCTTTTACCTCGCTAACATTGCATTTTGTAGCAAGTTCGTCGTGAATCTCTTTGAGGCCCATGTTGACAGTTGACGTTATGCTAGCAATGTCCTCACGTACTTCTGTTTTGAAAGATTCAATAGCTTTGGTTAGGGTGTCGGCGTCGCGCACAGGTTTGGTTAAGATGCACCGGGGGCAGCTCCATTCACAGTTCATAGTGCGATTCATTTTTCCAAGCAGGACGTATTGTTCATCGCTTAGTCCTAGGCACTCGATGCAGAACCAGTTGGGGCATTTGTCACAATTGACGGCTTGTGAATTCTCGTCCAGGCTTTTTGCACATCCTGGGCACTTATCCTGTCCTTTTACGGGGCTCTCACGTTGTCTCTTTTTTGGTGCCATTTTGACTGGTGCGGTTCTCGTACACGTGGCAACACTGGCACTTTAGGGATTTTCACTTTCAAGGTAGCAGCGGGCAATTTAGGGATTTTCACTTTCAAGGTAGCAGCGCCTTCTTCGTCGTATTCAACGTCCGGCAATAACAGACACCATAAACATGTCAGCAATGACGTTGATTCCCAAGGGAATAAATGATAAGGAGAGAACGATGACGTATCGTAGGTTGGTTGTCCAAATTTAGGAAATTGTTCACAGGTGAGGGTTGTATTGTCAAGTAAATTCGGTTTTCACAGTAATTTCTTTTCCAGTGGTGTATGTCCAAAAAGTGTCTAGGTTCTTTGTTATTCACTTTTTTTCATAACTGTTTTCAATTTGCATCCACCATTTTTTGCATCACTTTCATCAATTTAATTTTCAGATACGAATTTGTGTACCAAAACCGAAGTACGGAATGCACGAGCAAACGGATGCAGAGCAAAAAAGGCTTGACTATGAACAACAGAATCAAAAGCCTTAGACAGGTCAAGCGCACAAATATATAGTTTATGCCCCTTTTTAGAAGCATCTTTGAGGATAGTAGCAAGAGCACGATGAGCGTGTTGGCAACTAATTCCTGGTTGGAAACCGAATTGATTTTCCCCGAAATTAATATTTGTAGTCAGATATGGCAAAAGAACGTACTCAAACACTTTACTGAGATTACAAGCAACAGTTATGGGACGGTACGAAGCAGTATCAAAAGGCGATTTACCTCGTTTTAAAACTGAAGTGACTGTGCCGCAAAGGAAGCTGTCGGGCACCAAAGAATTACATATACACATTTGAAAAAGCAATTGTAAATGCTGGTGAAGAGCTGTACAATCCGACTGTAGGTGGTGCGATGCAATACCGTCAATATCAACGGAACAAGACTTGAGTTTTTTCAGAGAACTAGATATCGCACTCAGATTAACCGGTACAATGCGTGACTGGACTAGCCGTGTGGGCAGAACTCGATTAAGAAGTTTCTGGTAATATTGCATGCACCTGGAAATGAATTACAGAAAAAATATTCTTATAGTGAGAATGCCATTCAGATGGAGTTATAGCATTAGCGGATACATCATTATTATTGAGCTTACTCGAATTCACCAAACTATTCCAGTCTTTTTTAGAAGAGGGGAACTCCAAACCATTATAACGTACGGAACGAAGACGTTTTTTATAATCACGCTTAGTTTTTTGTTTCAGATCAAAAATCAACCCAGAACCCGGGCGGCCGCAATCGATCCACATATGTAACCACATTTTTTTTTCAATTTTTTTTTCACCTTTTTTAACTCAGGATCGAGCGACCACACGTATTTACGAGTATTAATTCGAACACGTTCTTGGGGAACAGAAGCAGATTCAGCCTGTTTCAAGCATGAAACAAGCTGACTATAATAAAGATTAAGATCATGTTTGGAATTCCCAAGTACATTTAATTGCAACAGGTGAAAAGGAACACGTACGTTTGCCAGGAGTGAAGTGAGGGTAAACACGAATAAGGGCAGGTTTGCCTTACTCCAGTTGCTCTTTACATACCACTTCCTCTTAGGGGTATCACATGGTAGGTTATCACTACTGAAACTAGCTTTAAATGACAAGGGAAGATGATCAAGATCACTTGCATCACGGTCAACATGAACATCTGAGCAAGCTACGCGTGGTGAACTAATCACGTGATCCAAGTCGGACATGGATCCCGTGTGGTGAACATAAGTGTAAGAAAGGCTTTTTCGCAAGATTTGATAATCCGGAAGGCAATCAAGAAATAGTTCACTGCGACTAGATGGACTTTTGATATCACAGTTTATGTCTCCAACTAAAACAAAATTAAGACCAGCATTTGATATCCTTCCCATGAGAAACTTCAGGTTGTTGCAGACCTTTGCGTATTTATTTAGGGACAGAGTTGTTCGGTTATCACACGGTAGATATGCATTGACGATCACAGTATCTGCAATACGCACCGCCAAAAAATTATCGTCAGAATGGAAAAGCACAGGGCTGATTGAGCGTGAACCCAGTGGTGAGTTTCACTACGCTTTACTATACAGGCAAGGCCACCGGAGGGCCGGCCAAAAGTGGATTTGGCATTAACGCGGAATGTCACGTGAGCAGGACTACGGCAAGTGACGCAAGGGACCTCTGTTGGCGACCGAATCACGTATGAGGGCACTGCGATATCCTCCTCATCGCATCTAATGAGGAGGTTGAGGATATCCTTGAGGTTGCTAGAAGCACTTTTCAAGCCAACACGTTTTGGCACTGGATCATTCGGAGCGACCGTGCTGTAGAGTTCATTTTTTGCAGCCAAAATGTAGCTACTTTCAAAGAAGTCAGATGCATGCTTCACTAACACGGTTTCCTCAACACCATCTTCCCAATTAGATTGCATAAAGTTCAAAACTGGCGAGTAAACCAAGTTCTCTCCAATATCACGCGATCTAGCCATGATCTTAGAAAAGACGCGCTAATCCACAAAACAGGTCTTGTCAGTTTGAATGACGGCAGGTAACTCAGATTAATCAAATCTGTTGACCAATTCTTTGAAAAAAGTCCCTATCCTATCCCTTTATTCACAGAAGCGAAAGCTCTGCGCGTGGGTGACTTCATTCTGTTTGGATGCACTGGCAAAGTACAGTCCGAGATGGTCGTTTAGATTTCGGGGTAGTAATATATTCCGAATCCAAACCGCATGAACCCGTCCTTGGTTGTTAAGTATCGGAGGGTAGAGCCCGCAACCACCTACTCTTTCCACTTTTCTCACCATTCCTCCAACCCCAAATCCAATCCCAAATGGAATAACGCGATATACCGTTAAGTTATTATTTCATATAATAATGTGTAAATTCTGAACTTCACTGCTCCGGTTGCCAAATTTCCCTTTTGTTCACTTGAAATGGGTACGCTAATGTCAGGGCGACGGGTCTTGTGTGGCCGTAAAGGTGAGAACCGCGCTTATCCCAGCCCATTTGGCCGAAAAATGGACAGGCTGGGTAAGCCTCTCTGTGCCTGTATATCTTTCAGCCATGCCGTTCGATTTCCATCCCATACAAGCTTGTACTACTGCATCGTCTGATATACTCATTTTGATTGTTGCCCCTGCTCAAAGCGCGTGAGGCGTTACCCCGTCATACAGGTCCATGTCGACAACAGTTTTTTCAGTGCCAGTCGGGGCGTCATCAGTGTATAGGTTTTCCCTGAATTTTCTCCACCTCTTATCTTGGGGAACAAATAATTTATGTGGGCCAAAAATTCGTCATTCGAACGGCAAATTTTCATGTAATGGTCTAGCACTGACACGGGCCAAGCATGAGACCAAAGTAAGCCAATGCCATGAATTTGAATTTTTTGTTTTTGTTTTTTCTTTATGGCCAAAAACCTGACTTAAAATGTTCGTGGTTTTCCCTTCGTACTATTGAAACATCAAAACGCTCTATGAAAACTTCCGGACACCCGCCATTGGGATCCTCTGTATGTCAAACAACCGCGAAACAATAAAAAACTATACCAAATAGAGAACTTGGTTTCAAAATGTGAACTGTTTTGAAATATTTTGTTCCTTTTCTGCAAATCGTTTCAGGGTTCCGCAATACATGTAAATTTTGCCAGCGACAACGGAACTGCTTGTTTTTACTGGCAAAAAACAATTTTTCTGCTGAAACGTCAGTGATTTTGCGTAGCTTCGTACCTCATAAAAAGAAACTGGATTCCCGCATCTTAACGGACAAATACACTCGCTCGTGACTCCCAAGCCGTTGAATACACCACGCAAAGTGTTTACAGTACTTACATTCAATCGCTGGGACAACCACGTTCTGCCACGGCAGACTTTCCCTTAACCTTGCCATTCTCCGAATGAACGACCGTCTGCCCACCTCTGTCTTTCGAAATTACAAACCGTCCAAAGGGAAGGCCCATTTGCTTAACTGGAATCGTGAACCGTACCAAACTCCCAAAAATGATCCAAGGCTGTTCAGCTTTTGGCACCCATATTGCCGTTTGTTTGTGGTCTCTTGAAACTGTTCTTGACGTTGTCTTTCTATATAAACGAGGAAACTCTAAAAAGAGAAATGGAAAACAATCTTTATTTATTAATCCTCAATTTTGTACTCTGTGTACCACAAGTAAGTAATAGGATCCAATGCACAGTCTGACCGCATACAATCACACCGCAAAGTCTTCCGAACATTTCCGTCGGCCGAAGGGAATAGCAACGGCCCTACTTGGCGACGTTGCCCGATCTTCGTCCATGTTTCAGCTCTTGCAAACATCATGGGCCACCAAAAAGGTGCTTCCAAGAATACCAGAATAACAAGCGTGTATTAACAAGACCTGTGAGATTTGCGGGCATATGAGATTTCCATTGAAAAAAGTGAACGTAAAACGTAAACCTTCCCTTTCGGCACTGTATTTGCGAACGCAACGGAAAAAGCGAAAAAATATAGAGTGGTTGACCCCTCATTTCTCTCATTGGATTTCAATCCAGTTCCATCAGATCGAACGTATCACCATCAATCGCCCAAATCAGTAGCCTACTGTATTTTTCTCCCACGAGTCCTTTGACAGAGTTGCATTACACGGTTGCAAAACCATAGACCAATAGTCAGCCAAATTAGCTTTTGAGGCGACGTGAGCCAATCTAGTCAGAACTTCAACTTAACAGATGCGAAAAATATCGACTTGACGGCTTCTTCTGTTTCCTCGGAATCGCCTCGTCCCGTTTCCAATCGGTTTATCATTGCAGTATTGTCAATTTTCACCGTGATACGGTTATTTCGGACTTCGCTCTCTACAGAAACCAGCACTTTTTGCAAAGCGAGGGCTAATTTTGCTGCGATACCTTTATTACATATCTCTCACTAATTTGGCTGACTATTGGTCTATGGTTTTGCAACCGTGTAATGCAACTCTGTCAAAGGACTCGTGGGAGAAAAATACAGTAGGCTACTGATTTGGGCGATTGATGGTGATACGTTCGATCTGATGGAACTGGATTGAAATCCAATGAGAGAAATGAGGGGTCAACCACTCTATATTTTTTCGCTTTTTCCGTTGCGTTCGCAAATACAGTGCCGAAAGGGAAGGTTTACGTTTTACGTTCACTTTTTTCAATGGAAATCTCATATGCCCGCAAATCTCACAGGTCTTGTTAATACACGCTTGTTATTCTGGTATTCTTGGAAGCACCTTTTTGGTGGCCCATGATGTTTGCAAGAGCTGAAACATGGACGAAGATCGGGCAACGTCGCCAAGTAGGGCCGTTGCTATTCCCTTCGGCCGACGGATATGTTCGGAAGACTTTGCGGTGTGATTGTATGCGGTCAGACTGTGCATTGGATCCTATTACTTACTTGTGGTACACAGAGTACAAAATTGAGGATTAATAAATAAAGATTGTTTTCCATTTCTCTTTTTAGAGTTTCCTCGTTTATATAGAAAGACAACGTCAAGAACAGTTTCAAGAGACCACAAACAAACGGCAATATGGGTGCCAAAAGCTGAACAGCCTTGGATCATTTTTGGGAGTTTGGTACGGTTCACGATTCCAGTTAAGCAAATGGGCCTTCCCTTTGGACGGTTTGTAATTTCGAAAGACAGAGGTGGGCAGACGGTCGTTCATTCGGAGAATGGCAAGGTTAAGGGAAAGTCTGCCGTGGCAGAACGTGGTTGTCCCAGCGATTGAATGTAAGTACTGTAAACACTTTGCGTGGTGTATTCAACGGCTTGGGAGTCACGAGCGAGTGTATTTGTCCGTTAAGATGCGGGAATCCAGTTTCTTTTTATGAGGTACGAAGCTACGCAAAATCACTGACGTTTCAGCAGAAAAATTGTTTTTTGCCAGTAAAAACAAGCAGTTCCGTTGTCGCTGGCAAAATTTACATGTATTGCGGAACCCTGAAACGATTTGCAGAAAAGGAACAAAATATTTCAAAACAGTTCACATTTTGAAACCAAGTTCTCTATTTGGTATAGTTTTTTATTGTTTCGCGGTTGTTTGACATACAGAGGATCCCAATGGCGGGTGTCCGGAAGTTTTCATAGAGCGTTTTGATGTTTCAATAGTACGAAGGGAAAACCACGAACATTTTAAGTCAGGTTTTTGGCCATAAAGAAAAAACAAAAACAAAAAATTCAAATTCATGGCATTGGCTTACTTTGGTCTCATGCTTGGCCCGTGTCAGTGCTAGACCATTACATGAAAATTTGCCGTTCGAATGACGAATTTTTGGCCCACATAAATTATTTGTTCCCCAAGATAAGAGGTGGAGAAAATTCAGGGAAAACCTATACACTGATGACGCCCCGACTGGCACTGAAAAAACTGTTGTCGACATGGACCTGTATGACGGGGTAACGCCTCACGCGCTTTGAGCAGGGGCAACAATCAAAATGAGTATATCAGACGATGCAGTAGTACAAGCTTGTATGGGATGGAAATCGAACGGCATGGCTGAAAGATATACAGGCACAGAGATGCTTACCCAGCCTGTCCATTTTTCGGCCAAATGGGCTGGGATAAGCGCGGTTCTCACCTTTACGGCCACACAAGACCCGTCGCCCTGACATTAGCGTACCCATTTCAAGTGAACAAAAGGGAAATTTGGCAACCGGAGCAGTGAAGTTCAGAATTTACACATTATTATATGAAATAATAACTTAACGGTATATCGCGTTATTCCATTTGGGATTGGATTTGGGGTTGGAGGAATGGTGAGAAAAGTGGAAAGAGTAGGTGGTTGCGGGCTCTACCCTCCGATACTTAACAACCAAGGACGGGTTCATGCGGTTTGGATTCGGAATATATTACTACCCCGAAATCTAAACGACCATCTCGGACTGTACTTTGCCAGTGCATCCAAACAGAATGAAGTCACCCACGCGCAGAGCTTTCGCTTCTGTGAATAAAGGGATAGGATAGGGACTTTTTTCAAAGAATTGGTCAACAGATTTGATTAATCTGAGTTACCTGCCGTCATTCAAACTGACAAGACCTGTTTTGTGGATTAGCGCGTCTTTTCTAAGATCATGGCTAGATCGCGTGATATTGGAGAGAACTTGGTTTACTCGCCAGTTTTGAACTTTATGCAATCTAATTGGGAAGATGGTGTTGAGGAAACCGTGTTAGTGAAGCATGCATCTGACTTCTTTGAAAGTAGCTACATTTTGGCTGCAAAAAATGAACTCTACAGCACGGTCGCTCCGAATGATCCAGTGCCAAAACGTGTTGGCTTGAAAAGTGCTTCTAGCAACCTCAAGGATATCCTCAACCTCCTCATTAGATGCGATGAGGAGGATATCGCAGTGCCCTCATACGTGATTCGGTCGCCAACAGAGGTCCCTTGCGTCACTTGCCGTAGTCCTGCTCACGTGACATTCCGCGTTAATGCCAAATCCACTTTTGGCCGGCCCTCCGGTGGCCTTGCCTGTATAGTAAAGCGTAGTGAAACTCACCACTGGGTTCACGCTCAATCAGCCCTGTGCTTTTCCATTCTGACGATAATTTTTTGGCGGTGCGTATTGCAGATACTGTGATCGTCAATGCATATCTACCGTGTGATAACCGAACAACTCTGTCCCTAAATAAATACGCAAAGGTCTGCAACAACCTGAAGTTTCTCATGGGAAGGATATCAAATGCTGGTCTTAATTTTGTTTTAGTTGGAGACATAAACTGTGATATCAAAAGTCCATCTAGTCGCAGTGAACTATTTCTTGATTGCCTTCCGGATTATCAAATCTTGCGAAAAAGCCTTTCTTACACTTATGTTCACCACACGGGATCCATGTCCGACTTGGATCACGTGATTAGTTCACCACGCGTAGCTTGCTCAGATGTTCATGTTGACCGTGATGCAAGTGATCTTGATCATCTTCCCTTGTCATTTAAAGCTAGTTTCAGTAGTGATAACCTACCATGTGATACCCCTAAGAGGAAGTGGTATGTAAAGAGCAACTGGAGTAAGGCAAACCTGCCCTTATTCGTGTTTACCCTCACTTCACTCCTGGCAAACGTACGTGTTCCTTTTCACCTGTTGCAATTAAATGTACTTGGGAATTCCAAACATGATCTTAATCTTTATTATAGTCAGCTTGTTTCATGCTTGAAACAGGCTGAATCTGCTTCTGTTCCCCAAGAACGTGTTCGAATTAATACTCGTAAATACGTGTGGTCGCTCGATCCTGAGTTAAAAAAGGTGAAAAAAAAATTGAAAAAAAAATGTGGTTACATATGTGGATCGATTGCGGCCGCCCGGGTTCTGGGTTGATTTTTGATCTGAAACAAAAAACTAAGCGTGATTATAAAAAACGTCTTCGTTCCGTACGTTATAATGGTTTGGAGTTCCCCTCTTCTAAAAAAGACTGGAATAGTTTGGTGAATTCGAGTAAGCTCAATAATAATGATGTATCCGCTAATGCTATAACTCCATCTGAATGGCATTCTCACTATAAGAATATTTTTTCTGTAATTCATTTCCAGGTGCATGCAATATTACCAGAAACTTCTTAATCGAGTTCTGCCCACACGGCTAGTCCAGTCACGCATTGTACCGGTTAATCTGAGTGCGATATCTAGTTCTCTGAAAAAACTCAAGTCTTGTTCCGTTGATATTGACGGTATTGCATCGCACCACCTACAGTCGGATTGTACAGCTCTTCACCAGCATTTACAATTGCTTTTTCAAATGTGTATATGTAATTCTTTGGTGCCCGACAGCTTCCTTTGCGGCACAGTCACTTCAGTTTTAAAACGAGGTAAATCGCCTTTTGATACTGCTTCGTACCGTCCCATAACTGTTGCTTGTAATCTCAGTAAAGTGTTTGAGTACGTTCTTTTGCCATATCTGACTACAAATATTAATTTCGGGGAAAATCAATTCGGTTTCCAACCAGGAATTAGTTGCCAACACGCTCATCGTGCTCTTGCTACTATCCTCAAAGATGCTTCTAAAAAGGGGCATAAACTATATATTTGTGCGCTTGACCTGTCTAAGGCTTTTGATTCTGTTGTTCATAGTCAAGCCTTTTTTGCTCTGCATCCGTTTGCTCGTGCATTCCGTACTTCGGTTTTGGTACACAAATTCGTATCTGAAAATTAAATTGATGAAAGTGATGCAAAAAATGGTGGATGCAAATTGAAAACAGTTATGAAAAAAAGTGAATAACAAAGAACCTAGACACTTTTTGGACATACACCACTGGAAAAGAAATTACTGTGAAAACCGAATTTACTTGACAATACAACCCTCACCTGTGAACAATTTCCTAAATTTGGACAACCAACCTACGATACGTCATCGTTCTCTCCTTATCATTTATTCCCTTGGGAATCAACGTCATTGCTGACATGTTTATGTTGTCTGTTATTGCCGGAAGTTGAATACGACGAAGAAGGCGCTGCTACCTTGAAAGTGAAAATCCCTAAATTGCCCGCTGCTACCTTGAAAGTGAAAATCCCTAAAGTGCCAGTGTTGCCACGTGTACGAGAACCGCACCAGTCAAAATGGCACCCAAAAAGAGACAACGTGAGAGCCCCGTAAAAGGACAGGATAAGTGCCCAGGATGTGCAAAAAGCCTGGACGAGAATTCACAAGCCGTCAATTGTGACAAATGCCCCAACTGGTTCTGCATCGAGTGCCTAGGACTAAGCGATGAACAATACGTCCTGCTTGGAAAAATGAATCGCACTATGAACTGTGAATGGAGCTGCCCCCGGTGCATCTTAACCAAACCTGTGCGCGACGCCGACACCCTAACCAAAGCTATTGAATCTTTCAAAACAGAAGTACGTGAGGACATTGCTAGCATAACGTCAACTGTCAACATGGGCCTCAAAGAGATTCACGACGAACTTGCTACAAAATGCAATGTTAGCGAGGTAAAAGCGATTGTGGACTCGGCAATCACCGCACAAGTGACAGGGCTCGCACCAGATGCACTAGAAGATTACATACGCCGTACAGTCAGAAGCGAGCAAGACAGGCAGCGACGCAAACTTAACATCGTCGGATACGGGATTCCTGTCCAAGCAAGTGACGAAGACTTCCTTGCCAACTATTTCCAAGAAACCTACAAAATAGAGACCAAAGTATTTACCGTGAAGAGACTACCAGCCTCGGCCCCCACGGCTGGGCAACCACTGCGACACCCACCGGTCCTATTCACGGTAGCCAGCTTCACTGACAAGAAGCTTATCCTGGATGCGTCCTACCAGCGAAAAGATTCGATTCGATTCTACGGCGACAGCTCCAAAGAAGATCGCAACGCCAGAAAAACCTTGTTGGAGGAGATGAAGAAGAGACAGGCGAACGGAGAAACAGACCTAGTGATAAGAAAAGGAAAAATCATAAAAAACGGGCAAACTCGAGCAACTCCGATGGAGGGCTGCTCGAGCATGCAACAGTAACCACTACCTACAACCGTCTCGGCCCCCTTGTAAATAGACTTTGTGTGAGTGACTATAATGATGTAACAGTAAGTTTGTGTGAAAGTGAAAGTAGTGAATTGACATTTACGTCCCCGTGCCCTTCCGCACTGTCCCTCGATAGCAGCTCTGTGTACCTCAGCTGTAATTCACCCACTTCAACTGTAAGTGAGAACAACAGTGAGCAGAACCCAAAATCGCCCAGACACGCCCGAAAACTTGTGAACATCATGACTGCAAATGTCGATGTCATCACCAACAAGATGCCGGAACTGGCAACAGTGCTCGAACTAAGTCAGATAGACATTGCAACTCTTACAGAAATTTGCCCCAAGAATTCAAGATATCAACTGACAGAAGACTCAATCTGCCCCTCTGGATACAACATCTTCAGCAATCTGTCTGATCCAAACTGCAGAAGAGGAGTTGCTGTTCTAGCTTCCAAGGAATTCCAGGTAAAAGAAATTTCTGTCCCGAATTCTTACTTACCTTGGGTTGAAGCCACATGGGTCTCCCTGTCCCTACCTAACGAAATTTTTGTCCTAAGTTCAGTTTACAGGAGCCCCAGTAGTCCATGCCAGCTGTCCTCTGAAAGAGCAATTGCTGAAATGACCCAATTCGTACTATGGAATTTCCCAAAAGCAACTCTGCTCATGACAGGGGACTTCAACCTCCCAAATCTGTTTTGGATAGATGGCCAAGGTATGACCAAGTCAAGCCTTGAACAAAACCCATTAGTACAAGTTGTATCTGACAACTTTCTGTACCAAACAGTAACTATGCCCACAAGAATGCGTCCAGGACAAAATCCCTCTACACTGGACCTAGTCATAACCAATGACCCAGAAAAGGTGATCAGCACACATACTCTCAGTCCAATTGGCTCAAGTGACCACATGCCAGTTCTCTCATCTATACAACTCAACTCCAAACCATCAAAATATACCAAGCAATCTTTTACAAACTACAAGATGATGGTGGAGGAGCTGCTAGATGCTAACCTGGAAAAACTTGTCTCAGAAGATGTCGAAGTCTCATGGCTATCTCTAAAAAAGGTCCTACTAGAGAGCCAAGCCAAACACACCAGCGTGACTTGGAAAAAGAAACCAAAAACTCTACCCTTCCTCACCCCGAAAATCAAGAAATTACGCAACAGGAAGAAAAGACTTTGGGAGAAGTACACGAAACAAAAAAATACAGCTTTGTACGAGAAGTATAAAATTGCCAGAAACCTCCTCAGAAAAGAAACTCGAAAACTGACTTCAAACTACGAAGAACGTCTGGCCAAGAATGTCAAGGAAAACCCAAAACTATTCTGGAAACATATTTCCCTTAAGAAGCCAGGCAGACACTCCGTACCAGACTTGGAAAACAACAGCTCATTCTCCTCTTGCCCCTCTGAAAAAGCAAACCTGCTCAACCAGCAGTTCGCCTCAGTTTTCTCAAAGGACGACATCCAATCAGCCCCCCCACCAGCAGAACAGGCTCACACTCCCTTCCCAATGGTACACTCACCAGTCACACTCGAAGAAGTAACCAAACAGCTTAAGGAGCTAGATGCAAACAAATCTACTGGTCCTGATGGTCTCAGCCCACGACTGATGAAGGAACTAAGCCCTGCAATATCAGCCCCACTGGTAAAATTATTCAATCTGTCGCTAACACAGGGAAAGCTTCCAGGGGACTGGAAGAAGGCAATAGTCATCCCAATTCACAAGAAGGGTAGCAAAACTTCTGCAGCAAACTACAGACCTATCAGCCTTACCTGTGTGGCGTGCAAGATCATTGAGAGAATCATAAACAAGCGCATCATCAATCATCTTGAGGCCAACTCACTTATCAGCAACAGCCAGCATGGTTTTCGTTCAAAGAGATCCGTGGACACAAATCTTCTTGAGTCAAACAGTCTTGTAACTGACCTACTAGAGAAAGGATTACCTGTGGACATGATATTGCTGGATCTAGCCAAAGCATTTGACAAAGTTTGTCACCGCTACCTCATTCACAGGCTACTTACCCTATCTCTTAGTCCACAAGTGGTCAGTTGGACAGAGGACTTTCTGAGGGATAGAACGCAGCAAGTGAAAGTGACCACTGGACCAAACAGTCACTCCCTCTCTGACGAAATCAAAGTTACTAGTGGGGTCCCCCAGGGCAGCGTCCTGGGCCCCACCCTGTTCAACATTTACATAAATGAGCTACCCCTTATCACCAGCAACAAAACCACCCTGTATGCGGACGATTCGAAACTCATAGGTCCTACCAACACCTCTTCTGCCATCCAATCCCTCCAAACTGATCTCAACAACATGTGCTCTTGGGTCAAAAGATGGCTGCTGGAATTCAACACAGAAAAATGCAAGGTCATACACTTCGGACACAACAACCCCAAGCATCGGTACCTTATGACCCAAAACTCTGGGAGTCACCACACAGTCGAGCCTGTCCAGGAGGAGAGAGACCTTGGGGTCATTGTTGACTCCCAGTTGAAGTTCAGCTCCCACTCACAGCATATCTCAGCCAATGCTAGCAGAGCCCTAGGCATCATCAAACACAGTATCACCAGCAGAAGTAAACTGGTAATCACCAAACTCTACAAAGGATTAGTAAGACCTAGATTGGAGGTAGGGACTATACTGGCTACCCCTCGATTCAAAAAGGACAAGGCAGCTCTTGAACAAATCCAACGAAGGGCCACCAAGCTGATCGCCGGTATGGAAAATAAGACCTACAGTGAACGGCTGAAGGAACTCAACCTCCCCTCCTTAGTATACAGACGGAAACGCGGGGACATGATCCAGGTGCACAAACTTCTCTCAACCAATCAAGAAAATGAGATCCTGGAGATTGACCCCTCCCACAAAACACGAGGACACCCTAAACGAATCCGCAAACTTCACGCCAGAACTGGAGCAAGATGCAACTTCTTCTCAAATCGGATTGTGAACCTCTGGAACAACCTCAAGGAGGACACTGTTGCTGCTGAGTCAACAGATGCTTTCAAACGACATCTGGATGGTGAGTGGCGAGATGCACAGTGGAAATTCGACTGGGAAGCACCAGAATCTTCCACCAGAACGTAACCATCAACAACAGTCATCACAAGGAGTGATTCAACAGGATCGAAAATCCTTATTTCACTCCAAGCTGTGATTTAAGGTAATTTTAAGGTAAAATGCTCTGGGTCACCCCCTACTGTTCCAGTACGTCGGGGCGTCCGGCAGGGGGGTGTACTCTCTCCAAGTATTTTCAAAATTTGCATTTCCCATATCCTGTCAAATATAACCTCAACCTGTTTCATGGGTTTTTCTGATATTTCTTACATTGCATATGCTGACGATTTGTTGCTAATTTCAAGATCTAAACTCACTCTTTCTCGGATGGTTTCAAAAGTTTCTTTGTCTTTCTCTCAAATCGGTCTGTCTCTAAACGTGGATAAATGTGAATTTCTCCCTTTTAATTCGTCTTCTTCTAACAATAAACTCCTAAACTGTTTTAATTTTTCTATCCCTTGTGTATCAAAAATCCGTTGGCTCGGTATTTCCATTACAGAAAAAATGTCAAATTTTCGACAGCAAGCAGTTCTTGACACTAAAAACAAAATTCAGTCTGGATATGCCAAAATCGTTGCCAACCGCGGAAAATATAACCGCAGAGCTCTTGCTAAGCTCTACGCCACTTACTGCGACCACTCGGTCCTTTACCTTTCGGGACTCTACCCCTGCTGAAGAAGAAGGATGTAGCAGCTATTCGAATAGCATACTTCCGCTACTGTAAATTCCTCCTCTACTTGCCAATTTGGTATAAAAATCGAAAAATGATAACTAAATTTTCAGTAACTAATATAACTGTTAAACTTGACGAGCTGCATAGGAATCTGTCGGTCGCTGCATTTTCTCCACATCACGGTCTTGTCCGTTTGTTTGAAGTGTAATCTGTTCGATGTGTAAAGTTGTATCCTAATTTTAAGTTGTGTTTCTTTCTTTTCTTTATGTACTCCACTATTTCTATTTTATAGAAGTGGCTAAATAAAAATATTCATTCATTCATTCATTCATTAAACTGTGACCAGATACTTGTCGGATGCATTCTGACTTTTCGACCTAGCAAATGCTGTTTGGGACTTTGGAGATAACCAAAATCGAACATCTAATCAAGTTCAAATAAAACTTTTCCTTGAACACATTTTCCGGTTTTGGCTGGATTCCGGGCAAACTCCTTGTCTGGCAAAAAAATTACTTTCAGACACGTTCAGCATGTATCCTTACCCAAACATTCAACCACTAACCAACTTAAGATTAAAATTTTTTTTTCACAAATTTTCCGGTTTTAACTGGATTCCGGGTAAACTACTTGTCCGGCGAGAAAATAATTTTCATATTCAGATTCAGCATGTCTTCTTACCCCTACATCGACTATCTCATTGGCTTTTAAAATATCTTTAGTCCCGTAATTTGTAACGCTTTCCACCCTTCAATATAGAGCTACCATCATCGAAATTGACCTGTACTTTGACCCAAACAGTCCTCGTGCCAAGTTTGAACGAAATATCTCAACCCTTTCGAGAGTTATCGTGCTAACAGACGGACAGCCTTTGCAATGCCATAGCTATCCCTCCACTTGTGTTTTGGGATCCCAAAAACGGTCTATAGCGGATCATTTCCATATGGTTCATAGTGGATCAGTCCTGGTCAAGACTGGGTCATTAATATTCTGCTGTGACCGAGCTTGGGAGTTTTACTTAGCTTTTCATTTTTAATTTTAGTTTGTTTGGTCAACTATTTTTCTTCTTTCATCGTCTCAACTAATTTAGCAACATTTTTGTAAACAATTACTGCGATTTGTGGATTTTTCTTGGCAATAAATTGCGGATGAAAAAGGAAAAAATTGAAAAAACAACTTAAACTGATGCGGCTCAGCTAGTGACTGCGTTTGGTCTGTTGTTTCTTCTATTGTAGCTCACCGTGTTTCGAGCTAAATCTAATGCTATTAAGGAATACAAATTACCACACGAGTTTACATGTATGTTTTAATTTCGGTGATTAATATTCTTAATATTTTGCATTTGTTGTGCTAATGTCTTAAGTATTTGAAGAAAGAAAGTGATATTTTCACTAGAAGTAAAGGTAAGATCGTCTGGCCTATTGTGGACAGTTTCTGTGATCTACCGAGGAGCGCATCCACCATCAATTTTAAACCACCTCATTAAACACCTCATATGCCTAGTGGTCTATACTAAAAATTTGTGAATAATTCTTTGGTGGTATATAGGAAAATTGACACAAAATACGAGAGGTGCACATTATCTGAGCACATCTGTTGGTAGAATTTAAGTTTTTTTGTTTGTTTTTTTTAGAGAGAGAGAAACAAATCTAACATATAATGGAATTAAAAAAAAAAAAAATCAAAATCATAACGGACCTGTCACGTGAAAATCTATACAGTTTTTTTGTGTCAGGACAAAAAGAGAAAGGAAAACAATGAACGGAATACTAAACATAAATAACTATTTAAAAATTCAGTATTCTAGATAAATAGAAGACAATTGAACCTCGTGGCAATCCAGAACCAATTCATACCCAAGGTAACCCTCTATCCTCACCCATCTTTACTCATAAAAAAACTTTTCATCTTATTTTGAACTGAACTTACACTCTCGGTCATCCTATTGCTCTTTGGCAGATTATTCCATACTGAAACACCCACATTCTAAACACAAAGTTCAAATACAAGATCAAAAAACAATAACCATAATACAGCAGTGCGAGCTGGAAAAAAGTGATCCACTATGAACCGGTCTACCCAACATGCTTGACTGTATTTGAGACCAAGAGAAATGTCCCCAACGCATTTACGAAAAGAAAATCGCAGACGGTGAGGATGTTCAATTTAACCATTTCGTTCTTCAGCTATGATGCTCAGTAACGTAAGGGGTGATTTCACAGAGTAATGTTACGGTGTCAATCCTACCCAAGAACAGATCCTCGTTTTAGTCCAGGGGCTTGCATATGGTGACCCCAATATCCACCACGACGTCTCATGACGTCACCACGACACATCAACCCTATCGTGTCGCAGTTACATTTGTTTTCAAGCTCATGATAAAACATTTCCAATATCTTTAACCTCTGTAACATGGTCTGCCACACACGGCAGAAGAGATGGGAGGCGGTGCTGTTTTCTTATCCTTACACTACATTCTTTACAAGACTAAGGCAACTTTTCTGTCACATCTGTTCGTCCAGTAAAGGTAGGCTACCGGAATTGCGACTATGTGTTCCCCGTTTCTGTGCTGCAAAGTACTGCGACCAAAGTACTGCTTTCCTTCATTCATTCAATGAAGATCCACACAAGATAGCTTCAGGGGATCTTGTCTCTTGCATTTGTATTATGTAGTTTGTGAGAATGAATGAATGAAAGTACTACGTTAGAAACAAAATTCGGGTGACGTTCAAAGTTCCTTTTGTACTTGCTCTTTTCGCTTCACTGCTTAGAGTCTGCCCTGGCGTGCCTTTTTCAGAAGCTATGTGTCTTTAAGTATCACGACATCATGACATAAATACCAAGAATATCAACGAAGAACGACAATTTCCTTGACGGTTGCAAGCTCTCAAATGGTGAGTATAAGCAAGAACAAATAACGAGTAAGAACTGCTTTCTCCCTATATCAGACAAACATCCTGAGTCGAGTAAAATACGACCGACTCCCGACGCAAACGATCGGAGGTGGAGCTTAACTGGGACATCAAAAGTCGTTACCACTACATAGAAGGTGTAACGCGGTAAACCACCGAGGAAGAAAAATAGAACGGAGGCAAAAGTCATAAGCCTGTTCACACTGAACTGGACGCAGAAACAGCGGTTGCCGGCTCATTGATTCAGACAAGCTCTCGGGGGTTGACACGAAAATTATAAAGCAGTTAAGAATATATCCACATATAAAGAAACTGGCATTTGATACAAAGCAGAGATTACGAACGTGTCAAACCCTCTGGTAATTTAGTTAAATGTAATTCACTTGATACTGCAAATGGTAACGTAAACTGTATCTTTTCGGGGCCAATTCAACTAAGTGCTGTCAACATCAAGAACGAGAAGAGATAAATTTCATTCCAGATATATGCTCTCATCTGAGAATATCAGTTGAAAACAAGCAGATTCTTTCAAGAAGGCCGCGTTTCAGGTTTAGTAGGCTCAGAGGAAGTGATAAAATATTATGCAGAAAGACCACTATACAGTAGGTTTCTACTTTGACAAACCAACCAGAAACTGTTTTGTATTAAATTTAAAAAATAAGGAATCCAGTGTGGGTCCTGGACAAACTATAGAACCCAGATGGCAGGGCCAAAGTGCAAAAACCAAAGACTTTATTTGATGGGAAAATACGCCATGGACGGATTATTTGTATAGGTAGTGGAATAAAAGACAAAAGTGCCCTTCAGTCTGGAATATACCAGGTTGAGATGAACTTTCGTCTTGCAATTCACTACTTAGTCCAAATCGAACTCACTAAATCAAAATGTATACAACTGTTTTCTAGCAAAAAGAAGAAAAAATACAAAACATACACTCGCCTACTGGTATTATTTTCACTATTCCATGCTATTCTACCTTTTCGGCAATTTCTGTAGTCCCCGCCAGCCCTGCTAACATTAGGCTTAGTTTACACTCGTCTGACAAAGTTAAAACTGCATATTTTGAAACGCAATGGATCATGACCACGGTGAGTGTGCTTCAAATCCTGGTTTTTCATCATATGGTTCTCCCCAGAGACATAAAAGGCATGTCACAATGGGTTTCAATGTCCATGTTGATGGTCATGGTACAACAAAAGTGATTATGAACGACCGTCGTCAAGTTCGCTTTTAATTTTCGCATGAGTAATCAGACGCAAAGCATCTAGTCAAACAAAATCAACGCTATTTCTTGCCCATGTGAACAGGCCAGAACATCCGCCTTGCTAGTGGCTCCGTTTTTTTCTTCGCAAATGACTCAAGTGTGCAACGAGGCGAGACCAACGAGTTTACACGGGCGACCAAGAAAGCTCTATATTGCTCCTCCTCCGCTCACTTTTGTCGGAACATTCTTGGTCGCTGGATGGAGGAGAAACTTCTTGCTCTTATATGCGTATAAGGCGTACTTGCAACCCTCAAGCAAAATCATCTCTCACTTTACGACAGGCTTGTACTGTACTTGTGTCTCTCATGCTACCCTTATGTATCATCGGCTCTTTTGGGGAATGAGCGATCCACACTGATTATTTTTTCCTCATTACTGTCAATAAACGAAGGAAAGCAATGGCTAAGGATAACATTCATTCCTATTAGTTCAAGCAACAAACAACTTGCTGATCCCTTTGGATACGTTATAGATGAGTTTATTACGTGATTTACCCTTCTGGCATTTCACAACTAACAAAGGAAAAAAACTAAACTTCTAAAATAAACTACAAATCACATAATTTTGTACAAACATCTAGTCAAAAAAATTAAAAAAATAATACACTCTGTGAATTCATTATCAAACATAAAAACACATATTTTTAAATCAAATCATAATTCCAAATCCAAACGTTTAGTTTTCCTAATATATTCCAACACAATATTTCTAACGTTCCTAAATTTAAAAACAAATCAAGATGAAATGGAAAAGGGACATTCATCTTATTAAGGTAAAATAATAAACCACTGGTTATTAGCAAAATCTAGTGATGTGTTAAAGCCGTGCGATACCTGATTGACTCTGGTTTCCAATTCTGCTTCTTCTTCCAGTCTTCGGAATAGGCAGCCTCGTGTATGCTGGCCTAGACTTTGGACAGCATTTTGAGATGAAAGAAGAGCCGCAGTGTCAACAAGTCTCCGGGGCACTCAAACCAGCTGCCAGAGCTGTTTTCATTTTCCTTCAGATGTACTTCATCTTCCTAAGCACAAAGGTAGTTTCACTGCAGGTCAATCTGGACTAACGTCCTCGTCGAACCTGGATCTTTTTCAACAACTATTTACTGCAAGGATGTATTGGCCTTCTTACAGTTCAGCGCTCCAAGTGGACTAGGGGTGTGTTTCGGCGCCAACCGATGTTCAGCGGAAACCGGTAATCGGTTGTCGCGAAAACAGTTTTTTATCGTAACCAAAAATCGGTTTTCCCAAAACATTGGAAATTACGCGAAAACACGTTTCAAATTTAAAGACGATGACGTGATGAAGAAAGGAATTTGATAATAAAGATGGAGGAAGAATTTGTAGCTGCAACTGGATCTACATCAGCAGCTGACTGGGTTTTGTGTTAGGCTGTATCTGTCACGATAATACAAAATCATAGTAATAATAGCAAAAGAAAAAATTTAAGGTAAAACTGAAAAATTAAAAACTGGAAATTGTAATTAAAAATTAAACTTAAGACTAAAAATTAAAAATTTATATTAAACACTCCTTCAGCTCAAGCTGAGTGCGATCATATTTGACAGTGAGAAACGGATACTTCAGCTGAATTTTATCAGAGCTATATTTCGGCCCTTCTTGGCAAGGGTCCTGTTCAGGGTCAAAGCCACTTAAGTTGGAAAAACGATAATTACGATCAGACTCGCAGTCAGGTTGGGCTGAAGAAATATTTACTTTTAATTTTTTTATTTTTAAGTTTAATTTTTATTTTTAGTTCTAATTTTTATTTTTAATTACAATTTTCAGTTTTGAATTTTCAGTTTTATTTTTAATTCTTTTTATACTATTATTTCTTGTTATTATTACAAATTAAAAACTGAAAATAGAAAATAGTAAATCAAAATAAAAATTAAAATTGAAACTAAAATTAAAAATAAAATTAAACTTAAAAATTAAAATTAAAAGTTAAAAATTAAAATTTAAAATTAAAATTAAAAATAAAAATTAAATATAAAATTCAAATTAAGAATCAATAAAATATTCAATTTCTATTTTGGACTATGTAAGTTCTTATTTTAACTTTAGAACATTTTTCTATTTGCTGTTCCGCCTTTGTTTTTATTTTCTAGTTGATGACGGTGAAGCTGAATCAGAACCAAGAATCGTGAACGGTAACGATAACCGTTCCAAAATTTCCTGACCGAAGATCGGAACCGATCTCCGAACCAAATTCTGGTCGACGCAAAAACACCGGTTCATCAGAACCGAAAGTCGCGAAAACACTGGTTACTCTGAACCGAAGTACATTGGTTGGCGCCGAAACAGGCCCTAGTTTATGTTAGTCCCCCATTGCCTCATAACAAGAACAAATAAAGAGCAAGAACTGCTGTCTCCCTATCTCTGTCACACAACCAAGCTGAGTCGAGTCGAATCCCGACGCAAACGAGCGGAGATAGAGCTTATCCGGGACATCAAAAGTCGTTACCTCAACAGAGAAGGTGTAGCGCAGTAAACCACTGTGGAAGAAAAATCGAATGGAGGCAGAAGTGATAAGCATGTTCACACTGGACTGGGCGCGGAAACAGCAGTTGCCGGCTCATTGATTCAGACAAGCTTTCGGGGGTTGACAAGAAAATTCAGAAGCAATTCAGAATACATCGAAATATACAGAAACTGGCACTTTATGCAAAGCAGTTATTGCAAATGTGTCAAACCCTCTGGTAATTTAGTTAAAAGTACGACAAACTGTATATGTTAACGTAAATTGTATCTTTTCGGGGTCAATTAAACTAAGTAGTGTCAATATCCAGAACAAGAAGAGATAAATTTCCTTCCAGGTATTTGCTCTCATCTGAGAATATCAGATGAAAACAGGCAGATTCATAAAAAAAAGGCCGTGTTTCCGATTTATTAGGCTGAGTAGAAATGAACAAATATTACGCAGAAGGGACATTATACAATAGGCTTCTAATGGGACGAACTAGCCAGAGACTACTTTGAATTAAATGTAAGAAACTAGGACTCCTATGTGGCTCCTATCAGCACGAAATCCGTTGACATCGAATTATCTGGAAGTAGTGAACTAAAAGACAAACGAGATAGACCAGGTTGAGGTGAACTCTCGCCTTTCAATTAACTACTGAATCGAAATCTAACTCACTAAATCGAAATGTAGACAATTATATATTTCGGAAAAAAAGAAGAAAAAACACAAAATATACACTCACCTACTGGTATTATTTTGACTATTCCATGCTATTCTACCTTTTACGGTAATTTCACTAATCCTCGCAGCCTTAATTATGTTACTCTCGTCTGACAAAGTTACAACTACAGATGTTGAAACTCAATAGCTGCGTTCGTTGCACTCCGGGCTGTCACTGGTGTTTAGTCACCAGTGTCCGGTTCTTCCCTTAAAACGCGTTCTTTTGGTTCACCGGCGAGTTGATGAAAACCGGCTAACTCCTCGCTGAAGCCGAGCTCACGAGCAGGTTCTGGTTAGTCCGCACTGGTGAGATAAAACCGGACACTGGTTAGTTCAAAAACGGGTTAATTGACTGGTGAGAAGTCACCGGTGGATGCAAAAACGGCTTATAAGAAAAACCGGAGACCACCGGTGAGAACTCCCGTGACAAAGAACGCAGCTAATGGGTCATGACTTCAGTGAGTGTCCTTCAAATCCCGGTTTTTATTGCATAGTCCTCCCCAGAGACCAGAGACATAAGAAAGAATGTCACAAGGGATTTCGGTCTCCATATTGATGGTCATGGTATAAAAAAAGCGATTATGAATGACCATCGTCAAGTTCGCTTTTATTTTTTGCATCACTAATCAGACGCCAGCGTCTACTCAAACAAAATCAACGCAGTTTCCTTCCCATTCGCACAGGCCAGAACATTCGCCTCGCTAGTGGCTACGTTGTTTTCTTCGTAAATGACTCAAGTGTGTAACGACGGAGACCAACGAGTATACACGGGCGACCAAGAAGGCTCCACCTTCGCTCATTTTTGTCGGAACATTTTTAGTCGGTGGATGGACGAGAGACCATTGTTCTTACTCGTTATTTGTTCTTGCTCATAATCAACACTTCTGTTGGTATAGTAAAAAGTCGAATCCATAGGGTAGTGGGTCACTTTCACTTTCTGCTGCTGAAACATATACAAAACCTCCATTACCTGGTACACAGATGACAGGTTTTCCATTCACTAACGTGTGGATCTATTTTAGCATGTCTGATCTAAGTGCTGACGGTGAGGCATAGGGAAATTAACAGAAACTAGTCGGCTTGGAAGTGCTGAACAGCAATATGGCCAATTGGAACTGATGAACATAGTGCTACAGGTTATTGAACTGTAGTAACCTATGCTGTGCATTCGCAACCGAGTGAAACTAAAGATAAGACAAATTTATAGTTCCTATGACCCTATTGTCACGATACAAACCCTTTATACTTGATTGTTCATTGTTTTGTATTGGTCTATTTGCGTCTAAAGTTGCTCTAGTTTAATAGTTTTGTATCATTTTCAGTAGGTGCCTGTCAATCATTAATGAATGGGCTTTTATGGTCTGGCATGGGAGCAAAAAGGTTTAGGGCTCTTAGGGGGATCGAACCCTCAGACCCAAGTCACTTTTGTTCTGAAGCAAAATGGTGCTTGGAGCAAAATGGACCGGATCGGGATCGATCCTGGGTCCTCTGTGACGGATATCCTACGCTTCAACGCTCACGCCTATCCTGGCCTGTTAGAAGGGCCGAGTGTATGAAGTGTTACAGTTTATGAATCAAACTTAGACCGAAATTATTTGACTCGCTGTCAGAGCAAGTTTGATAGGAAATGTGTGTATAGGAACAGAAAACTTGACACAAACTTGACTCGGGGAGCTAGCTGACATATCAAGAATGTACCCTGAGTCGATATTGAGAGAAAGAAAAATTCTCGTTACGGCCATTGCAGTTTCCGGGCACTTTCCGAGAATTCGACTTTAGAGTTAGTAGAAAAAAAAGCAAAAAGTTTGTGTGCCGTGAGTAGAAATCGAACGCACGAACTCTTGACTACTATCCCTATACTATAGCTGAAACACGGCCAAAGGCGAACTTTTACAGTGTATAAGTGCATAATTACAGTGCATAAGAGGCAAGACCCTACCTGCAGCTAGCTTAGGGAACACTAAGTAGGGTGTTTGAGATGACAAAGAAGGGGGGTTTTGTCGACAATAAGTCCCTGTATCTTTATCTAAGCCACCCAGGGCGGTTTGATGGCCGAAAGTTACGTAGTCAACTTTTCTGTGCCTTTAAAAGAAAGAGCAAGAATAAATAAGGGAAGAATTGAGAAGACATGAATCATCCGACGTGTCTTTCTTCCCGATTCTCAAGTATCGCGGGTGGACCCTACTCGGCGCCTGTCCCGATCTCAAATGTAAACGTTTTGAATGATATCGTGCAGTTGTCAATTTCCATAATCAGTCATTAATTTAAAATTAGGAAATACTTCAAGCCAACTGTTTTACCAACTGTTAACTATCCGAGAAATGCTATGAACTAAATTTTGTGTACAGTGTACAACTTAAAACAAAACATAACAACTCTTTGGGTATAGTTAGTCAGCTATGCCGAAAATTCGAATTTGAATGATGCAAAAACATGGTAATGCAAAAAAAAGGATGATGAAAAAGCGGACTGTTATTAGCACAGACAACGACAAATTTAGTCAGATATAAAGTGCAACTATCCGAGATAATGATACACATTTTTGACAAAGAATAATAAGTCGTTTCCACAAACTGAGACGTCTTAAAAGATATCTTACAATCAGCAATCGTTAATTTAAAATTAGGGAATAGTTTACAGCCTACTGTGTTTCGCGACTACAGGAGAAAGTGATATAAACGAAATTTTGTGCAGACAGTACAACTTAAAAATAAAACATAATAACTCATTGAATACATTTCGACAACTAAATACCCTGAATTGTCCAAGCTTATTACCTTTTCTAGATGCGATTCTTTACAGTCCTGAGAAGACCAAAATAAAATTACAATGATCACACTGATCCTATTGAATCTGAACTAAATGCATGCCTGTTACGTCTATGCTTCAATGTTCAAGTTGCTTAATTGCTCCCCTGAGTCATCAAACACCGCATTTCCTTGGGCTTCACCGTCTTTGTGAAGTGTCGTGATACAATAAGCTTAGTGCAAACCTGACCGGAGATTCAAAAGTTGTTGCCATTTGTACTATCCTCAGAATCAGCACTGTTTGAATTCCCCGCCTTTTCTGACTGCTTCATCACTTTTCCTTGGAGGTAACACTTAATACTGCAGGAGTCAACACGCGAAGCTCCACCCAGGCGTCACCCCTGGTAAATAATATCGGAGCAAAAAATATTCAGGATGTTGACATCAAGGTTATGTGAGTTCTCAATTCTTCCCTTATTTATTCTTGGAAATAGTTTGGTACAATTGGTCCTTGGATTATACATGTTTAGATAGTCCGCATTGTGTCTGACTTTTCCAAGGATTTTAAAAATATTTGAAGATATCCTCTAGTTGTGGCCGTCGGGAAAAAATGCACGAGTCTTAAACTCCGAGTCTTACCGTTATTTGTTGTGATCCAGACCGAAATCAAGGTGGTACTACGACCTCCGAACCTGACAATCTGGTTTTAGCAGAATCTTCGGATAGGCAGTGTCACTTCTGAAATAGCAGTAACATTTTGTTCGGCTTTTGCTTTTCCCTTTTCCGCCCTAGCTTAAGCTTTTTTGGAGATTTTCACCTTTTGCCAAGTCGTTTTTTCTTCTAATTACTTATCTATTTTTCTTGGATACGAATTTAATTTTTGACAGATAGTGGTCAACTACAGCGAGTTCCCTTTTTGCAAGTTGCGAAGAAAGGCGAAAGTCGCCGTTTGCCTTTGTGACAAAAGCGGGATATGGTCAAACAGTTCCAAAGACCGTGTATGAAAACACAAGAAAAACGGTTAAAACGGCAAGTGAAAAGGCGAACAAAGACGCACCAGCAATTGGAATCAATCGCTAGCTGATTCCTTCGGATTCCGACTTAACTCCGTTCTTAATAATACGTTTGAATACTCATTGACTCTAACCTGACTTGGAATCAGTTGTAATAAATGACACAAAACGAATTGAATAAAATTGATCAATTAGAGTTACCTTACCTTCCGAGCTCGGTCCTTACTTGTCCTAGCCTTTACATTCTCACTCTCGCTGTCGGTTCCATCAAAGCCAAAATCACTCGTACGTTCCTCAGGCTGCGATGGGTCATAGAACACTTCCTACCTTTCACTGGTCTGACCATTAAAATCCCCTGCAAAAATGAACTTATAATTCTTATACAACCTCTTATAATGATACATTTCTTTACTCAAAATACTCCATGTATCTTCTTTACCGGTGTAACTACTTGACTCGGGTGGCACATAAACTCCGCATACAATCAAAAAAACTTCTCCTGCTATCCTCACCCATACAATGTTTTCAGACTCAGATCTTAATTGAGAACTACTATTAAAATTCCCTTTCCTTAACATCATTGATACCCCTCCATAAATTCGATTGTTCTTACTCTTTTTTCTCCCCACTCCGTAAGATTCATAATTTTCTAATCTAATCGGTTCATCACTCCATGTTTCTACTATACATATAATATCCCAAGCTCCCATCACCAACAAACTCTTAAATTTCACGTCATCGTAACCTTGGATATTCCACTGTACAAGTTTTAGTTTTTTCCCATGGCCCTCGTCTCCCTAGTAATCTTGATCATCTTGAGAATCGTAACTGAACCGGTAGTAACCGTCTCGGCCATCACTAGCACCAGGAGGTCTCGTGCCATTCACCCTATGCGATTGGTTATGCGCCGCAAACTCACACGATCTTTGAGCCTCGCGTCTTGGCCCAATCCAAAATCTGTCCTCATTCCGGGAATGAGTTCGCGCATTTTTTGTTATTTGCCTTTCCCCGTCATTCGGGCTTATTTCACTGCTTTTTCTCGCTCGGTTAGCGACCTGTTGTCCCTTATGTACCGGGGCGGCAATCACCGTATTGGAATCACTGTCACTGTTGCTGCTGCTAGTACGTGGAATTTCAATGTTTTTGGGAACTGATGGAGTTTCTGTTTCCATTTTTTTGTGCATCTTCTCGCTGTGGAGCCCCAGCCTTCTACGACAACCTTGTACGACTTTTTTTTCTTTGGCATCGTACAGAAATAGTTGACCATCTATGTGGAGCCTATCACCCCTCATCTGTACGCGCCTGTTCTCTTTAATCGCATTCTCGAGCAAAGGCTTGAGAGAAAAGTATTGAAAAAGGTAGACAGTGTTCAAATTTAATTTTAAGAAGTCATTTGAGAGAAATTAAGAATATTAAAATTCAAAAGGAGATATTTAGAAGTAAGGTAGCTTCAGTTATGCATTACGGGTCTGAGGTGTGGGGACATGAGAAAGGGGAAAAAATAGAGACAATTCAGTTAGGTTATTTTAAGAGATGGTTAGGACTAAGTAAGTATACGAACAGTTTAGTACTGAGAGGGGAATTAGGTTTATTCTCTTTAAGAAATGCTAGGCTAGTAAATATGATAAGATTTTGGGAGAGAGTGATACAAATGCCAAGAATAAGATTACTAAAATCAGCGTACCTGGAGGCTCTGAAGGATGATTCACCAAAAGCGTGGCCGCGGTTAATCAGACAAATTTTGCAGGATTGTGGTATGGATGAGTATTGGAATGGGGGCCTAGGGACAGATACGGAGGTTGGAGAATTAGGAAAAATGGTGAGTATCAGGTTAAAAGACCAAGAGATCCAAACTTGGCAATTTCAGAAGGGCATTCCAGTGTCCCTGCGTTTCTTCGAGGCGGCCAAAGAGACTTGGGGCGAGGGAATTATGTTTAAAGCAGGGTTAAGTAAGGAGGATATTAAGCATATTATTGAGATGAGGGCTGATAGTTTACCACTTGGGGCAAGGAGAAAATATATTGGTAAAGTAAACGAGAGAATTGGTCCTTACTTCTGTCCTATGTGTGGTCATGAGGTCGAAAGCGTAGTACATTTGATGTGTGATTGTGTGGAATTGAATGAATGGAGAAAGGAGGTATTTGGTGAGAGAGTGTTTAATGAAGAATGGATGGTAAGGATGATGAAGGATGAGTGTTTTGTTACTGTAAAAATACTTGGACGTTTCTTGAGGCTTGCGATGGAGCATAGAAGGAGATTTTTAGAATAGGAGCTGCGTGTTATCTATGTAAGTGAGTGCGTTTCTTAGAATTTTTGTTGGCATGGCCCTCGGGCTTTTTTGGTAAATTATATTCTATTCTATTCTAATACACCTTACAACACCTACTTGGACAACACTTATCGGGAGTAGCCTAATGGGTCACCGTCGATCTGTTGCAGGTTTGATGGGAGTCTTACGGTAGAGTGCTTCCAGGTTTGTTTGTTTTTGTGTGGCCTTTGAAGGGCTGTCAAATAGGATGTGTTGGTCTGTTTCTTCTTTTTGGCCCTCACACCAGCTTTAAACAAAATGACTCAACTTCTCAAGAACAATGATGGTTCTGTATAGGCGAACGCGCGGACCAACCCTGCGTTTTTTCACACAACAAAGTTCTAAACAGTGTTTACTTACACAAAACCCGAAATGGGCGCTGAAGCGTCTTCATGGTAGTATAAACGTAAATCAGGAAAAGTATCGAGACGATGTAGAGGTACAAGTAAAAACCCTGAAATAAATTCTATTTGTTATCTTGCAATTAAATTTTTGAACCAGAAAAAACTCAACATAATTTCGCAGAAAGTACGGTTCGACCAAAGGTGTAGACTCGTTTTATTTTCACTGACTATTACGGTGGCGATGCTTTTAAAGAGGTCATCTTTCACTCCCGCCATAAGAAAACCGTCGGTAGTTTTGAAGGACTTCGATTGAACTATCGATCGGGCTAGAAAACTGTCAGTAAACGGAACCTGACTAATTGAACATAATCATGTGAGCATATAGAAATGTTCTAACTACAAGAGAAGTTTTAAAAATGTTGCTTCGGTGTTAGAGACGCGATGTTTCCTGCGTAGATTGAATATGATTGATTGGATGAATAGAGCCAATAAAAAATCGAACATGACAAAGTAGCCCGCAAAATCCGGCCAAGCTCATTTGAAAAAATAACTCTCTGACTGATTACGACACGACGTTGTTCCGGATGTTGCGGCGTCTAGTGCGTAAAATGATGGGCGGTCGCACTTTCTGATTTGTGCTTTAGGACGAAGAAAAAAAATTGAACGAAAAATGACGGAAAGATAGTAGGCTGCTTACGTGCAAGTAATGAGACGGGATCGAAGGTGAGATGAGGCTGGAGAGCGGCAGGCATAACCCAAGCACGACGATGTAAAGAGCATAGATGGCACTGATATTCGTCGCCAGCGAAGAGCTAAGTAATAAACACAAGATCACTTTTAAACCTGTTGCTAACTTGCATACTCCAGATCAGAGCCGCCATGCAGTTTAATTCCCATTATTCCACAGATGATCAAATTTTTGTATTCACAATTTTCCTTCAGCTCAAAAAATTTTCGAACCTTGACGATGAAATCTGCATAGTAAACCTTCAATCTAAAAAGCAAAAGCTTTCTTGTGGGGGATGTGAATCTCTGTGGGATGAATGATGATAATGAAGCGAAGGGGAGACAGACTAATCCGCTTGGAGCGCTCAACTCGCACATTGCCAATTGTAGGTTTGTGAGCTTTTAGTTAATACTCAGACCAGGCACATATCCAGGAATTTATTTCGAGGGGGGGGTTGCCTGCGGGTCGAACAAAAAAAAGAAACAAACATAGATCAGATGGAAAGACTTAGGATAGTGATTATTTATGAAGGTTTGGGGGGGGGAAGGGGGAGGGGGTCAACCCCCTCCCCCCCTCTGGATACGGCCCTGACTCTAGAATCTCTTTTTTTTTTCTCGCAGTGGAGGCTAAAGAAAATATCAGTCTGTCGAGGAAGAGCGAAAGCATCCAAAGTAGAACCCAAGTGACACACATTGACACACTGTTGTGCGTTTTATTCCTGCGAGCATAACTTGTGGGAAAACGAACTTGTTGGTTTTCCCACAAGCTCGTTTTTTCAACTTTAGTGGCTTTGAGCCAGAAGAGGACCCTTGCTTTCAATTGACGAAAAACTTAAAGTATTTTCTTTTTGTTTGTTTCGAGGAGCTCCTGGCGACTTCTGAGATCATATCGGAACAAGGCGAACTCGTCTTTGAACTACTGCTCGGCTTAGTACCGGTGAGGAGTCGAGAAAGTTGTCGAAACTGGAGTAGACCGTACTGTGAAACTATTCCTGGAACAGTATTTGTGGTTCGAAATGACGGATTTCAGTAGGTTGCACAATTCTTAAAAGCTACAAAAACTTAGGAGACTACCGGAATCACACGATGAATTTTCCGGAACGCTATGTTGTCTGTCTGCAAGAATCACTCTGGTAAGTTGTGTGCCGGGGTCATCCTGGTAAGCTGTGGGTCTATACTAATCCGTAAGCAACAAAATTCCGGTAGATTCCCTGAGCCAAATTCTGATTGATTCCGTGGAGCAAAGTCCGGTAGATTCCCCGATCCAGCCTCTAGTAAATTCCCCGAGACAAGTTCCGATAAATTACTTGAGAAAGACTTCGGTAGATTTCCTGAGTAAAATTCCGGTAGATTCTCTGAGCCAAATTCTGATTGATTCCGTGGAGCAAAGTCCGGTAGATCTCCTGATCCAGACTCCAGTAAATTCCCTGAGACATATTCCTGCAGATTCCTTGATCAAGATTTCGGTAGATGCCCCCGAGCAAAATTCCAATAAGTTCCGTTAGCAAAATTCCGGTAGATTCTCTTTGCAAAGTTCCGGTAGATTCCTTGAGCAAGATCTCGGTAGATGCAGTAAGCAAAATTCAGGTAGGTTCCTTGAGCAAAATTCCGGTAGATTCCCTGAGCAAAATTCCGGTAGATTCTATAATTCTAGTAGATTCCATGGGGCAAAGTCCGCTAGATCCCCTGACCCCGCCTTCAGTAAATTCCCTGAGACAAGTTCCGGTAGATTCACTGAGCAAAATTTTGGTAGACGTCCTGAACAAAATTCCGGTAGGTTCCCTGAGCAATAATCCTGTGGACTCCATAAAAATCGTCAAGTTCAGGTGATTTTGACAAATTTTGACTGGCCCGGCTTCGCCACACCAGTCAAAATTTACCGGAATGTTTTGTCACATACCTTCTAGGAGGGGTGCAGCATCCCCCCGACACCCCCCCCCTCGGGACGCCCTGCCTGCGAAAACTATTTCTGAAGAGCTGTATAAACTGAGGGGTTGTACAATATAACTGACATGTGAGCAAGCTGGTGGACTGACGAATTGAGCGACGAAGGTGGAGACGGCAAGCCACAACACGGACAAAGATACAAAAGAACATATTTTGAGTACACTGTAAAAAGTTCCTCCGCGTAAGGATTAAAGTTAACTGCAGTATTTGCTACTGGGATTAACCTTGTCTCTACTGGGATAAGATTAATCCGGATTAGAGAAGATCTTATTTCAGTAGAGACAAGATTAATCGCAGTAGCAAATACTGCAACAAAAAAATTTACAGTGTAACGAACGAGACGAGTTGACGGTTGGATGAACTGCCTGATGTGCGAATTGCATGAACAGAACTGCAGGGCAGAACAGAAACGTATGGAACAGAAACAGAACATTTGAGTTATAAGGCTTCATGCAATTCTCTTTCGCAAGGAACAGAAGAAAAACTGTACTGAATAAATGTGATTTCTCTGATTCCTTCTGACAAACTTGGCGATACATACAAAATATACACGAAATCTACGGATCAGTATTAGCAAGAATAATTTGTTGTTCGGTGTTATAGGCCATTAGTACATTCTGAAAAGATTCTTACCCAGTGGCGATTCTTAGTAATGTCGTCTTTTACTTTTGGTGGACCCTAGGCCAGTGGTTCCCAACCGGGGGTACGCGTACCCAAAGGGATACGCCAGACCCTCGTAAGGGGTACGCGAATGCCTCAAATCTCTGAATACGAAAATGTCTGCTGTCGTCAAGAAACTAGAGTTTTGCTTACGAGGTATCAAAGAAACAGCACAAGTGTCTTTCTGATGCTTGACCAGTTTACGGACGAGATAAATTGGCAACCCTACAGCCTCAAGTAACCCACTGATTTATATATATTTTTACACATTAGTCCCTTACCATTTATAACAATATACGACGTCTTTTTGGCTTTCTGGTCTTGACCGATCTTAGTAAAATAGTACAACATAATGCTTCGAAAAGGGGTACGCAACCTTTTTGAACCTTTAATTTGGGGTACGCGATACGGAAAAGGTTGGGAACCACTGTCCTAGGCCATCCATGGAAGTGTGGTCCCTTTACGAGAGTCCAAACGTAAAAACGTCAACCCATTAGCATAGACTGTTCTTGGTCGAGCATTTGGTCACATTTAACAAATTTCGGTAACGTCAATGACGAAGGTACGTAACCTGTACCGTAAGGAACAAGGCAATACGGCCAGCAACCATAGTCTCATTTCTCAGCAATTTACACCGGCCGCTTGGCCTCTATTTTCCCCTGGACCTCCAGCACCGGCCTAAGGGTAAAGACGGCACTGATTCTTCGGCGTGTCTTCTGAAAAGTCGATCACCACTTTGGTGGAGGTTGCTATCACCTCCATCATAATCAAATCTCAATTAAAGAAATGGATGATCTTCTTTCCAATTCAAATTTCTTGAATTCCCTAGAGGATAGATCAGGAAAATAGCAGCTGCATGAGAACCTTGAAATATGCTTAATGGCAAAACTTAAAGTTCGTGCACACAAAATACAGAAATAGAACGTGGAAATCCTTCAAAAACAGACAAGTTGTTTTCTGTATTTCTGTTTTTAACACGCGCAAAGCCTCTTGTTCTTTGTCATTATATATCCTATTTTTGGGATTATCAATCCTCCTCTCTCGGTGTGTTTCTTTTTTTCGATCGTTTTGCTATTGTAGGACATTGCCTACAACGAGCTTCTACAGCAGTAATAGCCTATGCGTTGTTGTCAGGTACACTATATGTAGTAAGTTGAATGATAAGATCCGAGGTAGCCGGTCAAAAAGTGTTGGGTAAAGAGTGGATGTTTAGAATATTGAAAACTAGACAGTTTAATGATGTGAGAATGCTTGGGAAATTCCTCTGGATTGGTTTGCAAACTGTTTACTCAGTAGGTCTTTATTACTTTGTTTTATCTTTTTGTATGCTGTGTGTTATGTTATTCAAATCACCCATGTGGAAATACTTCAAGTCATTGTATTATGGGACATTCTTCTAATCGCAAACAGTTGAAAACAATTGGAAACGATCGTAAACAATTGTTTTTTGTTTTCCTGCGATCGGAAACAGTCATTTACGATTGTAAATCAGTTGTTTACGATTGTAAACAGTCTTTTCCTATTTTAAACTGTTTAATTGTATTTTTACGACTGCAATCGGTTTCAATCGTAAAAGCACAATCGTTAACAACTCTTTACAATCGCAAACGATTGGAAACAAAGGTTAACAACTGCTTACAATCGTAAACAACTGTTTCAAATTGTAAAAAAAAAATTATTTACTATCTTTCCAATTGTTTAAATTTTTCAACGACTGCAAAAATGCCCCATTATACAATGACTTGAATTATTGGCAGTCTTAACTATTGTCATAGTCTTAATTATTGGCAGTCTTAAAAATGTTTGTTTTCATGGCCGCTGGCCTTTTGTGTAAATGTATTCTATTCCATTTTATTCTGTTCTATAAGCAGGCAATGATCCAAAAATGACCTGTAAAAAGAACGTTAGTTAGCTAAAAACTTATCGGGAAGACATACATCATTTATTTAAAACCTCGAAGAATGCAGGCACAAAGGTATTTTCATATCGTTCGGGTCTTGCAGGAAAGATCGGAGATTTTCTGAACCTGTCACCCAATACTTCTGCAGAAATATGGAAACGCTTCGTGACATAAATTGTGTTTTGACTTTTAGTGGTTGTTATTCGTCTGTCATTTTCGTACAGCCTACCACTGGTATCCCGATGACAAATTTGTAGCCCGCGTAGTAGTATGGTAATAGTATGAAAACGTTACATGTAATACTATGTAATAGCAAATAATACTATCATTTAATGTGCCTCAGACTGGTCCAATCTTATGTAGTAGTATCCAGTCTTGCCATAGTAGCATCCAGTCTTGCTAATAGTAGCATATAGTAGTATGCAGTAACATGGTAGCCTTGAAGTAGAAGCATGTAGTAGCATCGTTGGTTAGTACTGCATGCTACTTTTTCGTACTACTTCATAGTACTGTTTTGAGATAAATTTTCCATCGGGATGTCTGACACTTTTATGCCATCTATAATCATTTCAGTGAAATTGTACCTTAGCTTAACTTTACCTTCTTTTACCCAAACAATCCGTAAGTGTCGTGAACAAAATCAACAAGGGACTGAAGAGAAAAGCCAAAAAAAAAACAATGGACAGCGGAGTTTTTTTTTACCTTTGGGAACCCGTGTCAAAGCATGGCCCTTCTTCGCTTGGACTTGTTTGAACAGACGTTGTATCTTCTTTTGTTTCGCTTTCATTCACTGATGTAATAGAACTGATGCTTGCTGACATATTCACCTGTAGACATTAAAGTCTTATTAGTTATTTTTTTTTATCAAAGTTTTGGGCTTGATACGTCGCTTCATTTCCGTTTTCAACGCCATCGAACTTCATCGTTTGGTTAATTGTTTATGGTTCAATGGAAAAATTACCACAATAGCAAAAGCTAAATAATGGGCAACAAAAAAATAAAAATAAACTGAAAATAATCCCACGTTAATAGCTAACAACATCTAAGTAATTTACCATCAACAACGAAACTTAAAAGAAAATACAGAAACAAATCAGGGGATCGAACAGGCAAAAATAAAAAAAATACACGAAATTTCATGGGTTGTTAAAATAATTGGTAACAAGGAGGGAGAATGAATGGAGTCAACGGAGTTGCTTTTATGAAAATTTCACCAGCTGCACGGAAGACCTTGAACTTGCTAGCTCGCCTAGTTTGACGTAAAAAGTTCCAAGTAATGGCGGACGATAAAGACGCAGATTTTAGAATTTATCCATTAGACATCATATTTATGAAACTAAAAAGCAAGATCAAATTCAATTCCAAACGCTAAATCTCGTTTAGAGAGATAGATTAGAGACAGAGAGAGACAGAGACAGAGAGAGAGAGAGATATGTATATTTAGAAACTATCGTAGCATAACTAAATTCAGGTTCTTACAAATTACAAATAACGAACACATAAATAACAAACATACACTACGGTTCAGCATTGAACACCGAAGTAAAAAAAAAGGCACAAACGAGTTCCCGTAATGATTAGTGCGGACTTTACGGGGAAGAAGTTTATTTTGCGACCGAGTTCGATTATTGGCAGGGGCTGTTTCGGGTAGCAGTGACCGGTGGCTGGTATTGGCTAGGATAGATTTGCCAAACTGCAAAATCAGTTGTTCAAGCAGGACTTTAAGCGGTGGTAAATTCAGTTTCTCAAGGGCCTGATCGTATGGTATGTCGCGGTTTCGGAGTATAATTTGGCTAAACTGGGAAAATGGGATACATTGACCCGCTACATCGACAAGGGAACGGTGACCAGCGACCAAAAATAGTATTTCAGAACAACTGCGAATTTGGAGTAACCTGAAACTTCGACCGAAATCGCAGCTGTTGCACAGTTTAAAGTCATGTTTGTGGCCATTGTGATGATTCTTTGTCTCGAAGCCCTTTTATATTGACTTAAAGGACACGCACTGCTTTTGATGGTAAATCGTTTTCCAAGAACAAATAATCTAACAGAACCTCCGTCTCCCTGTCTCCGTAATACGACCATGCGGAGTCGAATATACTCTGATACTTTACCCCATGCAAACGAGCGGAGGAGGAGCTACGCCAAACATCATAATTGTTACCTCTACAAACAGGTAACAATAGGAACGTCATTGCAGCTTTCGAACATACTAAAGGTCGATTGAAGATTCGTATCTGGGTAAGAAAACATGCTGAATCTGGTTTAGAACTTACTTCCTTGACGGATAAGCTTGCAAAATTTACCAAAACCCGGAATTTTTGATCGAAAGTTGCGCCTCTCAATGTCACCAGCTCGTTTGCTGGTTCACCGAGACTATCCTACTGCTAAAAGAAGGAATTTGGGCAAGCGGTCGATTTGGTCTGAAGTCAATTAGAGATGACATGTTGGAGTAAATATGCATGGTGAATCCATATCTGAACTTAGTTATAGGCTATAGCAAAATATTACAGGGGATTGTCTGGCTCCTCTGGATCAAGTAGTCCAGTAAATTGAGATTTTGCAGGACCAGGAGAGCCAGCAATGGGGGGCGCGGTTGAAAGGTCAGAATCGCTAGTACTATATAAATCTGCAAAATCTATTTTTGGAGCGGAGTATTATTTTAAACTAAATTTGCCTAATAAGTACCTCAGATACTGGATTCAACTGAGAGCGAATTGCCTACCAGTACATAGGAAACTTAAATTTAAAAAAAGGAAAAATGGTGAGCCGAGTTTGGCGACACCCTGCCCTTTGTGTAATGAAGGGAATGATGATTAGGAGCACTTTTTGCTGAAGTGTCATGAGCTTTCTGATTTAAGGGTGTCTCTGCTTGGGTGGGATTTGCAGCTTCCAGACATCTTGGATTGTGCATCGGCGCAGATAATATGTAAAGTGTGTAGATTTATCGATGAAGGAGTGAAATTTCGAGAGAATAGAAGCTGAATTTTTGTTGTATTTTGTTTAATTTAGTTGGTTAACTAGTGTATAACCTGTTCATGTATATGGCCTCTGGCTTTAAATACAGATTATTATTATTATTATTATTCAATATTTGGGATCCCATAAAACCTTTGGTCTTGTTTTTTGTGTTCCTGGCACATTTTGGTAGGAAACGGCATCACGGTGAGCAGAGAGGTTTGTTTTAAGACAAAACAGTATATTTTGAGACCCCCTATAGTCACTGGTCATAATTGGCATCGTGCAAAAGTGACAGTACCTGAACTATGATGAAATATCACAGATAAAGAGATTGGGTACCTAATGGAATCGGATCGGATCTTCTTATTCAGGGTTCTTGATGCAAGTCAGAAAGTTCACATACCTCCCCCGATAAAAAATTATCTCAAAATAGTAGTATGAAGCTGTACGAAAAAGTAGCATGCAGTACCAACTGATGCAACTACATGCTACTATAGCAAGACTGGATGCTACTGGAGCGAGGCGGGATGCTACTGAATTCTACTGCTTAAGATTAGCCCGGTGTGAGGCACATTAAATTAAAGTATTGTGTACTACTGCATATCAATACATGCAACTTTTTCATACAACTACACAGGCTACAAATTTTTCATCGGTCACCTCGTTCTGATAATCACAAGCTCTCCGGCCATTTTAAGTTTTATTAGTTGCGTTTTGATCGAAGTTTTGTTCGCCGTTCGCTTAGCTGGTTGCATAATTTCCGTTTTTGAACGCCGTCGAAGTTGACCGTTTGCTTAATTAGTGTTTTTACGACTCCGGCGATCCTTGCCAGGTCGACGTTTCTTCGACGATTCAAGCAAATTTCGAACTTGCTAGCGTACGAAGTTCAACGGTCAGAGTTTGAAGGACGAAGGAACTGTGGCCTGCGACCAAAACCGGTATTTAAGCAGAGACCTTTGAGGTTGAAGGTAACTTGAAACTTCGATCAAAAACGCAACTATTAACAGAGAAAACTTACCCCGGTGAGTAGAGATGACAAAGAAAGTCGGAACCGTTTGAAACAAACTGTGTCTAATCGCTACGGAAACGCTGCAGAGACTGAACAACCTTTAGCTTCTTTCAAAAGGTAAAACGTGTGACTGGACCTGCTATTACGGTATGCTAATATAGACGATGAAATTGAAACACTATAGATAGGGCAAATTTGCTTAAATAATTGCAAATTTGCTGAGATGATAATACTGATGGCGACAAAGATATCATATCAAAATTATGCAAAGGCACATTTGCATAGGAGTGACTGCGCATATTTGTCACGATACTCTAAATCACCGAAAACAAAGAAAACTTAGATGCGAAGCTAATTTATTTGCTTAAGAATTCAGTTAGGATGTGACGACGGAAGATAAAACACGAGCTTCTAAGTTGTCACATCAAAGTTCCGAGAATTTTGAAAATATTAGTAATAATTTTAATTTACCACACAAGCCAGAATATGCATAATTGATATAGTGAAAAAAGCTTTGGACCCCACACAAGCTGAACACAAGTGATGGTAGAAGAACATGGAAATTCGAACCTTCGCGTCTGTATCAGAAGCGTTTAGTTCTTAAAGCACACCTCGCACTACTCACTGTTTATGTTCCAATGTTAAAAACTATTTGATTATTATACAACTGTGCTCTTCTTGTAACAATTAATCCACAGCCTTACCTATAATACCAAGGCAACCTACTTTCATAATCACTCCATATATTTCTAAACCCGGAGACCCCAATTTCGTACAGTACATTCTAACCCCTCTAACAAAACCACGCTGATTTTTTCACTTGCCGTATTTTGCTTCCTCCGATGTGTATTACGCGAGAAGTTTGTCCATCAGAAAAACCGATTATGTAAATTGTTTCCCTGTTTTTGCTATAAGTCAACGGGTCTCAGAAAAGGCTAAAAGCAGCCAAAACCGTGGGTTATTTGTTGAAAGCACAGCCTAGTTTTAAAGCATTTAAATAAAGTATCTGCTGACTTTTTCGTTTGTCTTCATGATGCTTTTTTGGCGGTTTTTCGGCTCTTCCTGGAATGCTTGTTATGCATAACATTTTATTTAACACAACAGATTACATTTCAAACACAACAGATTACATCCCAAGTGTTGTCTGTTGAAACCGCGCATCCTTCTGTTATCTGTTATGAAACTTCGGACAGTGTATAGACCAAACCACTGGTTCATTCAGAAAACGAAGAAAAGACTCGGATTCTATGAGCGTGTTCCATCCTACTTACCATAGTTACTACGCACGACGTCACGAATTCTGGCTTTTTGCCGTCAAGGCTGGAACAATTTTTCTATTTTCCAGCAGAATATCATGCCACGGGCGAATCCGACCAATCACGTTACAGAGATCCGTAGTTACTAAGCTATTATTTTACTATTAATTACTATTTCGAGAAAGCTGGAACGGTCAGCGGATAGTAACTTTCGGTGAGGTTGGAATGGAAATAGTAACTAATAGTTACTATTTATAGAAGGGTGGAACACGCTCTATGTGTCTATTCTTCCGTCCATATTTAATCAATTTAATCGGCATTTTAATCAATCAATTTAATCGGCATTTTAATCAATCAATTTAATCGGCATTTGCTTCGACCAATGACAGTTTTTCAAACTTTTCTAATACTGAATTTCTGTTTTCGGCAAGATTCTTAAAGAACTGTTTTTTTTTAGCAAGAAAATAAAGTTCCTATGTTAATTAAGCATTATTCTTGTCCCTAGACGAACACAGCATCGGTCTTATTTTACCAAAATTCCGTTGCCCGTCAAAAAAAAAGTTCAAATTTGAATTCAGCGAATATTCTTCCCTCGATATCAATGTTGTAATCCACGTCCCAAGAATATTTTACTTCTGCCAAACTTTTTTTTTCAGGTTTCAGTCTCCTTACCCCAGACTCTTCACACTAGCTTGAACAAAACTGTGTTCATCATTTAATCTACGAACCTGAACTGTGCTATGATGCAGAACGTCTTCCTTTCAAGTTTGAACCAAATATCTTGATCGCTTCAATCGACAAACAGTCATACACACGGACACAGACAGACACACGGACGGTCATATAGTTATTCCGTCGCGTCGTTCTGGGATTCCAAAAAAGGAAAAGAAGGAACATATAGGATTCATTATGTAACTGTGGGCGGGTGAAACAAAATGTCGACAGTTGTTGACAGGTGAAGAAATTTTTTGGGGGATCCCCGTAAGTGACGGGATACGTATGATTTAGCAAAAGTGATCCGTCTGTCCGTCTGTCCGCACGATAGCTCTCGAAGGAGCTGAGATATTTAGTTAAAACCTGGCATACGGACTCCTTGGGTCACAGTTCACGTGAAGTTCGCTCTGTAGCTTATTTAGGGGTGGGGGAGGGGTTTCAAATAAAGCTAACGAGATAGCCGGGGGTAAGGAGACACGATGAATCCGGTTATGAACTTCATTTTCTTACTAGACAAGAAGTTTGCCCGGAATCTGGCCCAAATCAGAGATTTAGTATGAAGTTCTAAACGATAGAGTCAATGTTTCAGCTTTCAAACATGCTAAAGAGAAACAAAAGTGTGTGCGATCAGTTTGGTTATCTCCAAAGTCCCAACCGGCATTTACTGGATCAAAAAGGCAGAATGCATCAGAGAACTGTCTGGTGAACAATTGTAGATAAATATTCGTAAAGGTTTTCGCCAGTTTTCCGGACCAGTTTTCCTGGACCTTATCGTCACGGATAATGAGGTCCAAGAAATGTTCACCTCTGGGATCCCGTTGAAACCTTTGTTATTGTTTCTTTCCTACGTCATCTCTATGCGTTGCAAAGATTTTCTAATAAAGTAAAAGTTATTACCTTGTCAGAAATCCGTTATTGTGTGAAACTTTCTATCCCTCCATGTCTTGCAGTAAGCGAAAACTAACTGGTAAGAAAAAACAGCGGTGTAACAGAAAAACCTGTTTTTTTATTGTGTCTTCATGACATTTTTGCGAAACACCGAAGATGTCATTTGTGACTCTGATCGCGCGTTGGTTATCTGACAAAAAAATGCGTGCTCACGCTGGAGTTTTATTGACCACACCGAAAAGAAATATTCTACTTTTAAGCAATTCGATTCTAGGACAATTGGTCACAGGACAATTCGTCACACGGCAGTTGGTCACAGGGACAATTCGTCACATGACAATTGGTCACACGGACTATTCGTCACAGGACAATTCGTCACTAGAACAATTCGACACTAGGACAGTTCGTCACTAGGACAGTTCGTCATATTTGAGAAAATTTGCTATTACAAAGGTAGTTTGGAAAATAAGAAATGCCATGTTCTCGAGAAGTACGATGTTCTCGAGAAGTATTCGTCTTGCAGCGATTTTGCTCTCACCATGAGAATGCTGACAGCTTTTGCTTTTCTCCCAATGGTGGCTATCCCATCAGCGTTCGACCGCTATGTTCAAATCTGTCCATCTGAAGTATATCCAGTCCTTGACTACTTTGAAGACACTTACATAGGAAGAACATCACATGCCATCAGGGCAAGCAGAAATGCTCTCTTTCCTATCCCTGTTTGGAACGTCTTTGAGCGCGTCGCAGAAGACCCTCCTACGACTAACATCCTACGACTAACAACAATTTGAAGGATGGCATTCAGCATTCAACAAAAATGTTGGAGCAGCTCATCCAAACATTTGTATATTCATTTCTTTTCTGTTGCCGAAGCAGGTCAAAATAAAAATTAATATTGAAGGATTTGTTGCTGGGTGCCCGAACCCACCCAAGAAGTGGAAGTACAAAGACCATAGTAGGGAGATATTCGTCTAGTCAAATTGACGTACTCGAACAGATGCGGGAAATTGCTCATAGATACATGTTTTAATGTATTATATAGCCGTACTATTTTAATGTAACTGAGTTTTTTATAATATATAGCTTAAAAACGAAATCCAAACTTGAAATCAGGTCCTAATGACGAACTGTCCGTATGACGAATTGTCCTTGTGACAAATTGTCCTGTGACGAATTGTCTGTGACGAATTGTCCTATGACGAATTGTCCTGTGACGAATATACCAGACACCGAACCGGGGAGCATAAATCTGACCTCTGCAGCCTGGGTTGGCACCGTGGGTACATGGATTACAATGACATAATCACGGCGACAAATTAACTACAGAACCATGGTCCCAATCCTTACACTTGAGACCAGCCAAGATTTCACATTCTTGTCCCACATTTTGACTGCGATTGAACTAGCATTCCCTTGTCCGTTACATCCGGTTACCTGAATGGTTCTGGGGCTAGTGGGCATCTACCGTGTCCGAATGTCCTAGACCTCGCCCCAGGAAATGTTACTGAACAAAAATCATGCTGTATTTCTCTTAGAACTCTTAAAGATTACTACTTTTAAATGATAATCTTATCTCTGATTCGGATTAATCTTACCTTAGTAGAGATAAGATTAATTCCAGTAGCAGATACTGCAGTTAACTTTAATCCTTACTCGGAGAATTTTTTTTTACAGTGGATACCGTGCGGCCATCCTCTCAACAGTACCACTCTGAGGAACCGAAGGAGTTTCAGATTTCGTTTGTCGGTGAGCGTTGCTGCTAGTCTTGTCCATAGTACCAAGACCAAATAAGCCAAAAGAACCTCCGTCTTTGGTTCCATGCAGTGACTATGGGTACCACCGACAAAGTTGACCTGAACTAGAGGTATTTCCTGACCTTTGAGTTGATGCCCGTCTACTTCCCTTTTCGCCGCTGCGCAAGTCAGAGGAATACTGAAGGAGGCACGATGGCCTTATCTGCAGCGTGTCACATTTGACGTCACAATGACAGACAACCAATCGGCTTTCGTTTGGGGAATTCTTCTCTATAGGTAACGAACTGTGATGTTCCACGTAGCTCTTACGCTCAGCTCGTTTGCATAGGGCAGGGTATGGAAATATGTTCGACTCCGCATGATCGTTTTACTATGGGAGACGGAAGTTCTGGTGCTTATCTGTTGTTGGTGAATAAGCGGCTGTGCGATGAAACTGCACTACCAGAAGTTTCATAACAGATAACACGCAGATACGCGGTTTTTACAGATAATGCGTAACAGATAACACTTCGGATGTTATCTGTTATGTTTGAAAGCGTTATGCATGAAACTTACTGACTTTATTCCTTATCGTCATGATGTTGGAAAACTCAGCAGATACTTTTTGGCGGTTTTTCGGTTCTTCCTGACGGTAACGCTTATTATGCATAACATTTTGAAACACAACAGATAACATCCGAAGTGTTATCTATTACGCATTATCTGTTCAAACCGTACATCCTCGTGTTATCTGTTATGAAACTTCTGACAGTGTGGGCTATGGAGGTCTCGGTGACTTTCTAAGTTTTCTATTTTTCTTCTTTTGTTTAAGGTGTGTGGACAGAGAGCTGCCATAGTACCCAAACAAGTTTAGTGGGACCTCAACGGGTAATCGTATGACCCTCATAGCCATGCTCGTCCACATCAGACTTGCTCTTATTGACAGAAAATGCAAAAAAGGCCACCACGACATTTTTCAGATCACTCAAGACGGCCTTACAACTGACTGTGGAGACGGTACTTCAATCAATCAGTCATCATATCTATTAGTTGCATAAAATTACAGAATAAATAGGACTGTCAACTTTATGTGTTCTACAAAACTCAAAATTTTGTATGAATTTTATATAGGAATGGAGAGTTCTTCCTGTCCGTTCGTCAGTCCTTTATAAACTAAAATTTTGACCATGTATACACTGGAGCTCGGGGTCCTAACATAAGAAAAGCACTGATTTCAAAATATGTCACTTATTAAAAATCAACAAAGTAAAGAGTAGCTTCAAACGAAAATCAATTAGGCTACGTCACCCGAAACGTTTAAATGTCATTTTCCTCATAACCATCACTAGTTACTTGAATAGCACTCCTAATACGGGCAGCTAGTTTTTCAATCTTATCCTTATTATCCACAAAGCTGTCGAGGAGCCCCGGATGTTGTTGTAGACCCTCTATGGCAGGGAAGGGTAGAGCTCTGCCAGAAATCGCTGATGCAAAGACGGCAAATGGAAGGATGATCGGCAGAAACAGGATGGTGAAGAATATTTTGAAGAAACGTTCCAGTTTCATCTTGACAACTGAAACTAAAGTTTTTAAAAATAAGGAGGTCGTAAACTAAATAAGTAAGCAATTTTACTGCCGAAAATGCGTGTGGAATGAAGAGGAAAATAAACAGAAAAAAGTGGAACGCAAAACTCTTGATGAGTAACTCTTCGTTTCGACGAAGAATCGTCGTGTGTCTAGCAAAGAGCCAGAAACCTCACCACAACAAACGTAGTTGACTGGTTTACAATGATGAGCACTCGTTTGGGTGATGTTTCTCGTTCTTCCCAAGGGTCACTGGCGTGTTTCGTACTCGGCGATCTGGAGCATTTATATCTTATAGAGCAGTGGTTCCCAACCTTTTCCGTGTCGCGTATCCCTCATTAAGGTTCGAAAAGGTTGCGTACCCCATTTAGAAGAATCGTTGTTCTGCTATTCTCAGGGGCGGATCCAGGGGGGGGGCGAAGGGGGTGATCGCCCCCCCCCTAGACTGGCTGTAATTTTTTTTGTTTTGTTTACTGCACTTACGGAAGTCTGCATTAATGCATGTTCGAACTACTGTAACGAGACTCTAGAACCTTTTACACTACGCTCAACCCACAGCTTTTACTCTGTCAAGCTAGCCTCGACTATTTCTCACCTCATAGCTCGCTCATAGCATAGCAACAGTTCACTCGGTAAATTTTAGCTAGATTCGAGACGCAACGCAACTGGACCTGGTAAAACAAACATTTCGTTCCAGGGTATAGTGAAATTTGAACATCCGTCACGAGGACTTTCGTCGTTTAAGCGACATTAATGATGGAAAACACGGACAAAAGACGCTTGACAGACAGGTTTGCGAACAGTGGAGCCAGGAAGCTTGAATTTTTCTTGTAAACAGTTGTAAGTTGATCAAGTGCAGTTTTTGTAAGCATTAATGTAATTTATGAAAACCACATTTTCGTTAAATAAGAGACCGACAGGGACACTTAAAACACGGAAAAAATCAGCCTTGTGGCCGACAAAAGGCCACTACCCCCACTCTTTTCGGGAAGAATCGCCCCCCCCCTAGAACGAAAGGCTGGATCCGCCCCTGGCTATTCTAATATGATCTGTCAAAATGAGACGGCCAAAAAGACGTCATTTATTGTCACAGGTGGTAATGGATTAATGTGTAGTATATACACAAACAAAGGGATACTTGAGGCTGCAAGGATGTCAATGTAATTCTCGTCCGTAAACTGGTCAAGGATCAGAAAGACACTTGCGCTGTTTCTTTGAAACTTTTTAAAAACTTTTTGAAACTTTTTAAGGTTTTTAACTCTAATTACTTGACAAGAGCAGACATTTTCGAATTCAGAGATTTGGGACCTTCGCGTACCCCTTACGAGGGTCTCGCGTACCCCTTTGGGTACGCGTACCACCGATTGGGAACCACTCTTACAGAGCAATACTGCTGAATTCGATGGCTACCGGTTGTTCTGATCACCATGCAGACTTAAGCCCCCTTCACATTGAATACGTAAGACCTTACGTTCAGTACTTAAGTTACGGCTTAAGTTTCTTACGTTAAGTAGCCTATTCACACTGACAGAGTCCCTTCCGACTGGGCCAAGTCCAGTCTACTTTACGTTTGACTGTAGCATCAATCAAACAAAGAAAATTAACACTTTCGTCGAGATTATTCTGCAAAAGGCCAAAGATACCAGTTGAGGAAATGACCGCTGAAGATTACCCCTCTGAAGACCACCCACTATTAGGAAATTTTCAGTCAAACCCTATGGGTCATCTAGTTCAAAACAGGTTACTACAAGTTTACTCAGAAGATATTTTGCTTTCAGTCACCCTAGGATTACAACGATTTTTTTGGAAAAAGGTAGATCAATTCTTAGCCTTGAAAATGACCTAATCTTTTTTTTTTTTTCCCGCCAAAGAAACCGTATGCTTTTTGCCAGCACTGCTGAGCAGGGGATATTCACATCCCATTTATTCTAAATATCAGATATACCCGACGGCTGGCATGGATTTCCAAAAATCAGAGGTTTGTCATAATAGACTGTACCTATATACTGAAAACATTTTATTTAATTTCAACAGGGAAAATGGCTGCTAAATTATTGGCATCTGAAAATAAGCTACTGATTAAAAAAAATAGCTAAATTAAGTCTATCTGTACATGTTTTCCCCAGGTAATCACTGAGTTTCTTTGTAAAGCTTTCCCAGGCATTATGCATTTACTTTCAGGGGTCTGTTCTTATATTCTTTCAACTTAATACTTTAAAGAAACTCTCTCTCTCTCTTAAATAAACTTGATGATTTCCTCCCACCAAAATCCATTTTCCAACTTAACGTAAGTTTTTAAGTTGAACGTTTTTCAACTTTCTTAAGTGGCTACGTTAAGTAAAAATTCCGTACGTTATGTATCACGCAAGAAGCTTAAGTGTACTTAAGACTCTTTAAGTAGGCCAGTGTGAATGGCCCAGTTAAGCTTCTTAAGTCAGTGTGAAGGGGGCTTTAGGGATGGAGCCCTCTACGACCTGGTTCACAGGAGCAGTCGGGTCAGACCCGAGATAATTTTGCATGAAGTAGTTCATTACAGGTTTTGAAGAATACTGCTCAGCTTCAGTCTAATCGGTCTTATACATGTTTAGTGCTCCATGCCGGATTAGTGTCTGTTTGGTCCCTTGCCTCGTTGCAATAGATCCAGAAGTTAATGAACAGAAAAACAGAAGCTTTCACATTTTAAATAAGTAAGTAAACTGTCGTCGTCAGGGAGGTTGGAGCCTTTTCTGCTGAAGGAATATAGAGCGTGTTCCACGCTTCTAACAATAGTAACTATTAATTGCTATTTTCGTTCCAGCCTCATGAAAAGTTACTACACTGACCGTTCCAGCCTTGTCTAAGTATAAACTATTTGCTTACCACGCTCGGGAGCATAATAAGCGTGGTACTTACGAATCTCTTTGACCTGACTGGTCCGATCAGCCCACTGGACGCTATTTTGCTGAAAAGACAAAAATATGGTCCAGCAATCGACGCCAAAAAGCCAGGATTCGTGATGTCATGCGTAGTAGCTATAGTAGCCTATATGGGGCCGAGCTAACAAGCTCATGTCCCTGCCGGCCCCCAGTGATCAAAATATATTGTCCTAGTGATCAAAATATATTGTCAAGGAGTGTTTTAGAAACTGAAGAACCTAAACCTGAATAAGTACGGTGGAACACGCTCATAGTTAACCAGATTTTTAGTTTTTGTTCAATTTGATGATGGTGACGATCATTGAGCTTTAACAGGACTTAAACCGCATTGTGTCTCTGAATGGAATATGGAGAGTTTGGAGCAATAACTTATTTTACATGATCCACTTTGCACTTAAAGGCCATATTCATAGTTGACCCGAATCCAATAAAGAAATTTTGGGGATCGATTAAAAACGGGAACCGAACTGAACGACACGGAGCAGGAGGAACGCATACTCGAACGGGAACGAGTACTAAAAACGGAAAAAAATGTACTAAAATCTGGAACGCTTCACCAGGAGGAACACTACTAAAAGGGAGAACGCTGTACCGTCCTTGCTTTTTTTAGTAGTTTGCTTTGGTACGAGTTCCAGATCATTCCCGTGCACATTGGCAGGAGGTGAGGGCCCCTGTTCTTTCATTCCGGTGGACAATCCCTGTTCTAGTATTTGTGTTTCTTCGCTTAGCCGCTAGCACGCAGCGCCCTTGTTGCAAGAGGAACAAGTACTAAAAACGGGAATGACAGGACCCCTGTTTCACTCTTATGAGAACCAATTGCTAAAAAAGGGAATATAGGACCCCTGTTCTTGGCACTTGGTTCCATTTTCATGAGGAGCAGTTTCTAAAATTGGGAATGACTGTCTCCCTGTTTTAATTATTTCTCCCTGCTGCAGGAGGAACAGAATTGGGAAATCCCTTTCCAAAATATGTTTGAACAGCTATTGTGACAAAGAACAGGGGTCCTGCATTCCCGTTTTTATGGCACTTGAGCTTACTCAAGTGCCATATAGCGATTGTAATTTCTGTCCGTCAGTCGGTCTGTCGGTCTGTCGGTCCCGGTTTTGCTAGTTCGGGCACTTCCAGATAAGCTAGGACGATGAAACTTGGCAGGCATATCAGGAACTGGACCAGATTAAATTAGAAATACTCGCTTCCCCGATCCGACAATCTGGAGGGGAGTGGAGGGTGGGGGAATCCGGAAAAATGAGGAAAAATAAGATATTTTTAGCTTACGAACGGGTTATCGGATCTTAATGAAACTTGATATATGGAAGGAACTCGTGTCTCAGACCCTCCATTTTAAATCCAAACCGGATCCGGTGACATTGGGGGGAGTTGGAGGGGGAAACCGGAAATCTTGAAAAACACATAGAGTGGAGGGATCCGGATGAAACTTGGTGGAAAGTACAGGCACAAGTCCTAGATACATGGCTGATATAACCGGAACGGATCCGCTCACTTTGGGGGAGTTGGGGGGGGGGGGAGAAGTCCGAATTTGTAGTGATCCCGCGAGTTCCGTGCTTCCTGATGTGCTGGGACGATGGAAATTGACAAGCATCTCTGGGACCCGACCAGATTAAATAGGAAATCGTCAATTCCCCGATTCGACCATCTGGGGGGCGGAGTGGAGGGAGGGGGAAGCCAAAATTTGAGGTATTTTTATCTTGCGAACGAGTCATCGGATCTTGATGAAATTTTATATTTAGGATGACCTCGTGTCTCAGACGTCCCACTATAAATCCAGACCGGATCCGATGACACTGGGGGGAGTTGGAGGAGGGAACCGGAAATCTTGAGAAACGCTTAGAGTGGAGGGATCGGGATGAAACTTGGTGGGAAGAACAAGCACAAGTCCTAGATACGTCATTGATATAAGCGGACCAGATCCAGGCACTCTGGGGGAATTGGGGGGGGTCCGGATTTCTAGCGATCCCGCGAGTTCGGCATACTTCCTGATGTGCTAGGGCGATGAAACTTGGCAGGTATGTCAGGGACCCGAACAGGTTCACTTGAGAACAGCCGTTTCCCCAGTCCGATCATACTGGGGGGAGTGGATGGATGGGGAGTCCGGAATCTAGTGGCGTGTATAACTTTTGAACGGGTGATCGGATCTTGATGAAATTTTATATTTAGGACGACCTCGTGTCTCAGACATCTCACTTTAAATCCGGGCCGGATCCGATGACAGTGGGGGGAGTTGGAGGAGGGAACCGGAAATTTTGAGAAACGCTTAGAGTGGAGGGATCGGGATGAAACTTGGTGGGAAAAACAAGCACAAGTCCTAGACACGTCATTGACATAACCGGATCGGATCAGGGCACTGTGGGGGAGTTGGGGTCGGGGTCCGGATTTCTAGCGATCCCGCGAGTTCGGCATACTTCCTGATGTCCTAGGGCGATGAACTTGGCAGGTATGTCAGGGATCCGAACATATTGACTTGAGAACATCCGTTTCCCCGACCCGACCATCGTGGGGGAGTGGGTGGATGGGGAGTCCGGAATCTAGTGGCGTGCATAACTTTTGAACGGGTGATCGGATTTGAATGAAACTTGTCTGGTGAGCTATCGCCTCGGACGTTCAGGGTCACGTCCGGGTCGGGTCCGATACCTGTGGGGATGGAGGGGGGGGGGAACTCGAGAAACTCTAAAAGCAGAGGGATTGGGACGAAACTTAATGGATGGAACAAGCATTAGGCCTAGATGAAATTGAAGGAGCCAGATGGTTTCGGGGCTCTGTGGGGGGAGTTGGAGGGGTTTCCTGGAATTCCGGTAGTCGTGAGTTAGAATAGTTCCAGATGTAAAACGACAACGAAACTTTGCAGGCATATTAGCGACCCGAATTATCTTGACTTAAGAACCTGACACAACATACCCCCGGAAACTTCCGTTCCTAGATCCGAGCATTTTTTGGGGAGCACGAGAAGAGAAATATGGAAATTGACTTCTATAAATTGCAAACGAGTGGTCTGATTCGAGTGAAACTTTATGGGTGATACGAATCGACGGCCTCGACATGAAAAACATGCGTTCGAACCATATGCGACCACGATTAGGGGAATTGGGGGTGGGGGGACTTTTGACATGCACAAAAACCAAACGGTTGGACCGAATGAGATGCAAATTCGACAGTGCCGAGTTTATGCGGCCTAGATTTGTTATTTGGCGTCCGGGCCGAATTCCGCCAAGGTAGGGGGGGGGGTACTGGAAACTTGCAGATAGGCTAAGCTCCAATTTCAGTAAAACTTGATGGGCAGGAACAGCGAATTAAGAGATTGGGCCCGAACCGGCTCCGACAACGTTGGTGGGAGGGGGGGGGGGGGGGTACCGGATATTTCCAAAAATGCTCAGATTTGAGTGAAACTTGATAGATGGTATAAAAGAAGATGCTTTAGGTGGTCGATTTTTTCTATTCCGAACCACCAGATTTGGCCACGGTAGGTCGAGATAAAGTGGGTACCGGAAATCGTGCAGCACGTCTAGGGATCATACAAATGGATTTATTGGGATGAAAGTTTGAACAGTCATGTGCATTTGCTACAGACAATCGAGACGATGCCGGAACTGCTCAGAAATGAGTGAAACTAAATATCCTATTTCTATTTCCGAACCGCATTTTTGGATGGCGGGTGTATTTTGTGACGTTCTCATCTACTTTCTTGTACAGCCTACTCGTACAAGTGCCATATGAGCTCGTAGCTCTTGTTACTACTTGTTCCTCCTGCAATAAGTACTAAAGGACAAGGGCGCTACTTAAAACGCGGCTAAGCAAAGAAACGCGACTACTAGAACAGGGTTTGTGTACCGGAATGACAGGATTCCTACCCCTCGTGCGATTGTGCACGAGAATGATCTCAACTCGTACCCAATCAAACCATTAAAAAAATGAAGGACGGTACAGCATTCCTCGTTTTAGTAGTGTTCCTCCTGGTGCAGTGTTCCAGATTTTAGTACGTTTTTTTTCCGTTTTTAGTACGCGTTCCTCCTGCACCGTCTCGTTCCGTTCCATTCCCGTTTTTAGTCGATCCCGAACTTTTTCGGTTTGAAATGTGGACAGAATAATGGACAAGTTGAACAATGACCATGATTTCAACATAAAATTAAATTTCTTCATTTGTTTTCGAAGTCAATGCCGCCATCAGTTCTTAAACCTCCAGGAACACTGACAAGCAGATGGAAGTTCAGAACTTACGTTCTCCTTTCTTAGTTAGGACACATGTTCCATAGGTGAGAGAGTAACCATCGCTGCAGTGACACTCGTAGGATCCATGGCTATTCAGACAAGATGATCCAGTATCACCACCTTTAGAACATACTGCGGCAGAACACTCGTCGATATCTGAAATTTACGCAACAAATTAGTTTCATCTCTATCCTGAGTACATCGAACAGTGCACCAATTGCCAACATGGCATTTCAACCAAGACCAAGAGAGGAGAATTCAGTCGTTTGAAAGCATGTGCCTGCGGAGACTTCTTGGCATCTGCTGGACCCAGAAGGCAGTGCTTCCACTTTCTTTTTCTGAAAATCAATAAACGCTCCAAAAAAATCGGGAGATTATCGGGAGACATTTTTAAAACATCGGGGAAAAATTCGGGAGTATTAGAAACAGTGTTTATGTCTCGAAAAGCAATTTTATAGTTAGCTTTGTTACAAAAAAGGCATTGAGTAACTGCATTCAACTTGTTAGAGACGAAAAAATACTCATTTTATTCGTCATACTTATGTATTTCAATGCGCAAATCCTATACATATTACCGTTTTGATAGCAATGCTGATATTTCCGTTTGCACCTCTAAATTTAAAGGACACTTTAAAGGTTCCTCGGTTCTTTGAGGTCTACTTAAATTTCTCTTGGTGTTTCCATAAGAGCTGGGGCCCCAAACATTTCAAGTTTGAGAAACAGCGTGGCTTTCTCGACTGAAAATCAGTCGAATTTTCTGCGTAGGTTTATGTAATCGGTATGTTCGTCGGTGAGGAAACTGAAAATCTTTGGTAACCCGACCGTATACACCTTGGGGACAGTCAACAGACTGAAATTAGAGGAGTTATCGAGCAATTTAGTTTAAATTGTGTCCAACCGATGTAAACTCCTCAAGCTTCCCAGGGCTTCTGATAAAGACCTCTAAACCCTTTGTTGTCAAAAGCATATATCAGACATCTTTTTATGGCACTTGAGCTTACTCAAGTGCCATATAGCGATTGTAATTTCTGTCCGTCAGTCGGTCTGTCGGTCTGTCGGTCCCGGTTTTGCTAGTTCGGGCACTTCCAGAAAAGCTAGGACATGAAACTTGGCAGGCACATCAGGAACTGGACCAGATTTAATTAGAAATTGTCGCTTCTTCGATCCGACCATCTGGAGGGGAGTGGAGGGAGGGGGAATCCGGAAAAAATAGGAAAAATGATATATTTTTAGCTTACGAACGGGTGATCGGATCTTAATGAAACTTGATATATGGAAGGACTTCGTGTCTCAGACCCTCTATTTTAAATCCAGACCGGATCCGGTGACACTGGGGGGAGTTGGAGGGGGAAACCGGAAATCTTGGAAAACACTTAGAGTGGAGGGATCCGGATGAAACTTGGTGGAAAGTACAAGCAAAAGTCCTAGATACGTGACTGATATAACCGGAACGGATCCGCTCACTTTGGGGGAGTTGCGGGGGGGGGAGAAGTCCGAATTTGTAGTGATCCCGCGAGTTCCATGCTTCCTGCTGTGCTGGGACCATGGAAATTGACAGGCATGTCTGGGACCCGACCAGATTAAATAGGAAATCGTCAATTCCCCGATTCGACAATCTGGGGGGGGGAGTGGAGGGAGGGTGAAGCAAAAATTTGAGGTATTTTTAGCTTGCGAACGGGTGATCGGATCTTGATGAAAATTGATATTTGGGATGACCTTGTGTCTCAGACATCTCACTTTAAATCCGGGCCGGATCCGATGACACTGGGGGGAGTTGAAGGAGGGAACCGGAAATTTTGAGAAACGCTTAAAGTGGAGGGATCGGGATGAAACTTGGTGGGAAAAACAAGCAAAGGTCCTAGACACGTCATTGACATAACCGGACCGGATCAGGGCACTGTGGGGGAGTTGGGGTGGGGGTCCGGATTTCTAGCGATCCCGCGAGTTTGGCATACTTCCTGATGTCCTAGGGCGATAAAACTTGGCAGGCATGTCAGGGATCCAAACAGATTGACTTGAGAACAGCCGTTTCCCCAACCCGACCATCGTGGGGGGAGTGGGTGGATGGGGAGCCCGGAATCTAGTGGCGTGCATATCTTTTGAACGGGTGATCGGATTTGAATGAAACTTGTCTGGTGAGCTATCGCCTCGGACGTTCAGTGTCACGTCTGGGTCGGTTCCGATACCTGTGAGGATGGGGGGTGGGGTGGAAAACTCAAGAAACTGTAAAAGCAGAGGGATTGGGACGAAACCTAATGGATGGAACAAGCATTAGGCCTAGATGAAATTGACCATGCCAGATGGTTTCGGGGCTCTGTGGGGTGAGTTGGAGGGGGTTTCCTGGAATTCCAGAACGGATTCGGCCAAGGTAGGGGGGGTACTGGAAACTTGCAGATAGGCTATGCTCCAATTTCAATCAAACTTGATGGACAGGAACAGGGAATTAAGAGATTGGGCCCGGACCGGCTCCGACAACGTTGGTGGGAGGGGGGGGGGGGTACCGGAACTTTCCAAAAATGCTCAAATTCGAGTGAAACTTGATAGATGGTATAAACGAAGAAGCTTTAGGTGGTCGATTTTTTTTTATTCCGAACCAGATTTGGCCACGGTAGGTGGAGATAGAGTGAGTACCGGAAATCGTGTAGCACGTCTAAGGATCAAACAAATGGATTTATTGGGATGAAAGTTTGAACAGTCATGTGCATTTGCTACAGACAATCGAGACGATGCCGGAACTGCTCAGAAATGAGTGAAACTAAATATCCTATTTCTATATCCGAACCGCATTTTTGGATGGCGTGTGTATTTTGTGACGTTCTCATCTACTTTCTTGTACAGCCTACTCGTAGCTCTTGTTCATCATTGGTGTCGAAAGTTGATTTTCCTTTTGGGGAAGGGGGAGCCAACAAAATTTCACGAATATGCCAGAAATTCTACCGAATCTTTAAAACTTCCAATTTAAATTATTTCAAACTTTTACTTGCAAAAATGAAGTGACTACATGAACTATGTATACACGACGAGAATAAACTGAGAGTTCCATTCAAAATTCTCAAGGTTCATATTTCGCACAACTGCTTCCCATGCAAATTCTGGGTTTTAACGTTGATCAAACCCTAAGATTCCGAGGTAAGGTACAATTTTAATGGCAAGTATAAATAAACCTGGTGTTTATCAAAAGTATCAGACATGCCAGTGGCATAAAAAACGGATTTCCAAAAATATTTCAAACCAAATTGAGCGAGGTTCTGGCAGCAGCTTCTACACAATATGTTAAAGCCATCGCCTCCGGAAAAACTCTGAATTCAGATTTTTTTGCCAAAACTCAGCTATTTCCCAAATAGATTCTAGTTTACACTGTTCTCAGCCTAAAACTCTCGAAAACCCCAGCTAAATGACGTGTCCTTCCAGCAAATGAAGAAAACTATGAAAGGCGCCGCAGGCGAAGTTTTGGGAAACATTTGCGATCGCTCTTCTTTTGGGATACATAATAAAATGGCAGTAACCGGAACTTTACTCGGCCATCTTCTCTCAATGCTTACAAAGAAGGCTTATGTCGATTGTTTTTTAAATCAATTTTTTTTCTGAAACAAAACTCATGTTCTTGCAAAAAGGAAAATAATGGTGCAACCATGGCCGCAGGCGAAAATTTCGTAACTCGGCCATTTCTCCGCTGAAATAAAGAGATTCTGGTATAAACTCGACTGTGAAATCCAAGGATTGTGACCTTATTGTAATTTGGCAAGATTACGACAATCGGGAGATTGTCGGGAGAAACTTTTTGTCGGGAGATATCCAAAAAACTCGGGAGATCTCCCGAGAAATCGGGAGGACTGGAAGCACTGACAGAAGGTAACGAAAGAGCACATAAGAACCATCACAGGTCAACCGTCCCTCATTGAGACCATACGAAGACGTAGATGGAGTTACCTCGGACATGTACTGCTCATGGACGATTCCAGAAACCCCAAGTCCACGTTTTCTGATTACCCAAAGGCACCCGCCGCAGAGGAAGACCCAAAAACACGCTCTGCCGTACTTCAACAACGACCTGCGGCAATGTCATGCCTCATTACAGCTGGAGTGGGAAGACATCGTCGCAGCCGCAAGTTTCAGAGACGCCTGGGCGCCTCTGGAGGCACAGGAGGATCTAAGGTCTAAGGTAAGGTCGTCGGCTTTGGAGGTCCTTCAAGCAGGCTATACAGCATCGGGAGCGTTTTTGGAGTAACGGTTTTGGTGTAAATATTGTGTTTTTGAGTGTTATTTTGTGTTTATTTTGTTTTCCTGCCATGGTCCCAGGGGCTTTTTGGAAAGAAATTCACTCACAATGACTTCTTTTATAGATAAGAAAAAATTAAACTTAAAAGCTGGTTTACTTTTTAATTCATAATTTGGCTCCATTATACTGAATTAGTTATCAATATGAAATATTCAGGATTATAATGAGTCTCTGTGGCTTATTGTATAAGATAGAATGGTTTCTTTGATACATAAGAAAAAAAATAACTTAAAACCCGGTTCACTTCTTTAATTAATAATTTATCGCCATGACTGAAATTAATGGTCATCGATAGTGAGATATTCATGGTTATAGTGAGTCTATGAGGTTTATTGTTGACACGCTATATATGAATATTTGAATGTTACCTGTTGTTTAATTATTTGAATGTTCTTGAACTTTTTTCGTAATTTACTCCACGATTTTGGCGAAGGAAACTAAATAAAGAACTAAAAAGTATTCTAAAGTAGCTTTCGGGACCAAGCTGAACCATGGACACTATAGCAAGCGGAAAGGAGATAGACGAAGAATCAGGCTATGACTAGGTTATTGGGGATGACAACGAACAACGTACACATCAGGAGTTCTTGGTATTGAACTTTAATTTTTCTGTGAAAGGGGATAATTTTCGACTGCGTTATATGACGAAGACACTAATCTCACCTTTACATGATTGGCCTTGAACTGACTGAAAGCCGACATTACAGCTACACCAGTATGTACCAATATTGTTATTGCAAGTCCCATCTTGACACTTTGGGGAGCTTGCACATTCGTCAATGTCTGCAAAAAAAATGTGTTAAAACATTAATGTAGGCATTGGCACCAAACGCAACAACAGGTTGCATCTGCAATCCCTTGAGTTAAAGCACAACTCTAGCCAATAAAACCTACATATTTGGTCCCATAAAACTGAGCTAAGCTAGAGGCACTTAATCAGCTTTGAATTGGTGCCCGTCTACTTCTCTCTTTGCCACTGCGCATATCAGAGGAAAAAGTGCAGGAGGTGCACTGATCCCCGAGTGAAAATAAAGATAGAGACAATTTTATAGTTCCTATGACCCTATTGTCACGATACAAACCATGTATACGTGATTGGTCATCGTTTTGTATTGGTTCTATTTGCGGCTAAAGTTGCTATAGTCTAATAGTTTTGTATCATTCTCAGTAGAAGCGGGTTTTATGGTTTGGCATGGGAGCAAAAAGCTTTAGGGCTATGAGGGGGATCGAACCCTCAGACCCAAGACGATTTTGTTGTGAAGCAAAATGATGATGGACGGGAGTGAGATCGATCCTGCGTCCTCTATGTCAAGTATCTGATGCGTTGGCCCATGTGGCTATCGTCACATGTTATAATTGCTGATTGTATGAAGTGATGAAGTTTGTGAATAAAAAAGCCGAAGTTATTTGACTCGCTGTCTGAGGAAATTTGTTTACAAGAAATTGTTTGGTACAATTGGTCCTAGAATTACATGTTTGGATAGTCCGCCTTATGTCTGACTTTACGAGGAATTTAAAAGTAGATGGTCGTTTCTTTCTAAGTTACCCCTGTCTGAAGATTTTCTCTAGTTGCGGCCGTCGGGAGAAAATGCTCAAGTCTTAAACTCCCTAGTCTTACCGATATTTTTTTTTTATCTAGACCAAAACAAGGTGGTACTACGACTTCCGAGCCTGACAAGCTGGCAGAATCTTCTGATAGGCGGCGTCACTTCTGAAATAGCAGTAGCATTTTGTTCGGCTTTTGCTTTTCCGTTTTCGGCTATAGCTTTAAGCTTTTTTGGAGATTTTCACCTTTTTCCCAGTCGTCTTTTCTACTAAGTACTTATCTCTTTTTCTTGGATAAAAATTAAATTTTTGACAGATAGTTGTCAACTAAAGCGAGTTCCTTTTTTGCAAGTCGCGAATATTAAAGGCGAAATTAGGGATTTGCCTTTTTGACAAAAGCGGGATATGGTCAAACAGTTCCAAAGACCGTTTAGAAAAACACAAAAAAAAAGCAAAAAGGCTTTAAAACGGTAAGTGAATAGGCGAACAAAGACGCACCAGCAATTGGAATCAACCGCTAGCTGATTCCTTCGGATTCCGATTTAAGTCTCCTTTCTCGGTAATTAGCCTACGTTTAAATACTCATTGACCTGCATGACTTGAAATCAGATGGTAATAAATGACTCAAAACGGATTGAATAAAATTGGTCAGTTAGAATTATGTTCATAGCGATATTTTGATCCTTCTTGGCAAGCGTTTAAAGCTTTTCAAACCGAAGAGGATCCTTACTAGAGAGGGCTGAAATGTCACCGTGGAATATGTACATTTTAAGTTATTTCTTATTCGATTACACTTTTATAACAAATATGTTGGAGAAGATCTTAAATTACTGCGACTAGGATATCCCCAAGAAAGGGAAGCGCAATTTCAGTTTCGCAATGTGGATTATTTTGTTAACTTACTTTGAGTTCTTGTCTAGTCTTTTGTATTACGTTACTTTGATTCTCTGTAGTTTCGATGTCGAAAGTATTGGGCATATTCAATGCTTATGGGAAATCATTTAAACACACATTAGTTCTCTTTTGACTTTCTTATAATCCAGTGACCGGCAAATAAGAAACGATTCCGCTCATAGCTAGAAACATAAGCACATCTACCAGTTGTCTTCTGACGTTCTTAAACGGCGTATACGTAACGATTCCGCACACGCCTAGTATCATAGGCACATATACCAGTTGTCTTCTGACGTCCAGGTAATCCGGAGAACGTAACATACGCAACCAGTCAGCTCATACTTTGAAACATATATCCATTAGCTAAGATCCGCTATAGTTTCACCGGTGGAGATAAAACCCATTCAGGCTTCTCTAAGGACGTATAGACAAGCACTCATGAAATCTGGGGAACCTCAGAAACAATACGAGCATAGGCTTTTTGTCATGGTTTATCTATAGTTCTCTGTTTTTTTTTTCACTCGGGTCAGCTCTGCAGCGAGTCACACGTGACGTTACAATCATAGACAACCAATCGGCTTTTATTTTGGAAATTTCTTCTCCGGGGTTTTACTGCGAGTGTCCGTAGAGGTAACAAATTGTGACATTCCGCGTAGCGCTCGTTTGCATCGGGCCGGGTATAGGGAACTATTAGACTCAGCATGGTTGAATTACAGAGATAGGGAGAGAGAGGTTCTGGTGCTTATTTGTTCTTGGTAGGAGCTGAGATTATAACAGACATCTTTATAACAGATATTTATTTACATTATATATTTTGGCCAATGGTCTTCTTCAGGATGTAGCTAGAGGCAGGGGCGTCCCAAGCCTTTTTTTTTCATTGGGGGGGGGGGGCAAACATGATAAATTTATCGAATCGGAACTCAATTTTTACCGAATCTATTAAAAGAAATTCTAAAAAACTATAATGTAAGAAGTTGCATGGTATGTAAAAGCAAATTTTTGAAAACATTCGACACGATTTCACGCCCTTCCACGTCTGGACTATCAGAGATACGCAGGAGCGTTGCTAGCCTTTTACCTTTGGGGGAAGGACGTCCAGTTTTGCCAACGGAATTAAAAATGTACTACTAACGGCCGTACCCACGACAAATTAAAGCACCGAAGGCGAAATTTTTCGAATCTGCCTTTTTTTTCTGGCAAAATTTTAACTATAAATTCTACATTTAAATAAAGCCATATCCTTGACTGAACCATTAATGCCCGGGCCCCACTACGGACACACCTGTTCGTAATTCGTTTTTTAGACGTTTTTAAGACCGGTTTTTAATACGTTTTAGGACGCTCCTCTCTCATTGGTTGTTCGTAACAAATTAAAAACGGGAGATGGATTTATCCATCTCATATTTTATAAACGGATTGAAGGAGGGACGTCTAAGAACCGCGAAAAACAGTCTTAAAAACGGTTAGATTTACGAACAGGTGTGTCCGTTAGTGGGGCACGGTGGCCGTTCAGTGTAAATTAGATACAAAGTACCTTTACTCTGACTTTTCAGCAAACAAAAATAGTTTTCACGTCAAGAGACGTGTTTATTCCTGAAGTATTGCAATCATTAGTTTAAGTAGAATTTCAGTAATGAATGATAACCAGCCGAAAGTACCGTTAAATGGTAAAGAACGGGAACTAAATAAATGCCACTTAAATTACCGAGCTCAGAAACCGGGGTGAACCAAATAATCGATTCGTAAAATCGAAAAATTAAACTAAGCTAAACAAATAAGGAAAAGATAGGAACCGGTATAACAACCAAATTTCGTAATGGAATAAAACTCATGTTGGAACCACCTAAAACAAGCGAATGTGGCAAGTCTGGTAATAGACACGGATTAAACGAAAACCCGGTGAATTACCGAATTTGGTAACAAATCAGAACCAAATGGATCTAATTTCCACTGAATTATGAAATGGACTGACCGGATAAGATTGAACAGATACGGACTTCGAATTATAAAACTCGGTAACGAACGGGCCAAATAGACTCGTTAATTCACCGAATTTACAAAGGGACGGACCGAATGCGGCAAAATAAACGCGGACTGAAGAAATGTCCGGTGATAACTCAATTTGGTAACGAATAGTCGTATTCGGTCGGTCCGTTTGCAACTCGGTGAAATAACGTGTATATTTATTTAGTTCCCATGCGTTTGCGAATTCGCTACTCACCGGACCTTTGTTTGTTCTGCATCTATTTCACCGCATTCAGTCTGTCCGTTTGCAAATTAATCTAACATGTCTAATCGCCGAATTTGCAAATGGGCAGACCTAATGCGGTGAACTAGATGCGGCAAAACAAAAGTTGGGTGAATTACGAAATTTGATAAAGAATGGTAACGAGTAAAGACGTTAAACCATCCAATTTGGAAATGTAAAAAAAAGATTGTAAACGGCACTGTCAGAAGTTTCATAACAGATTGCGCATAAAACTTTCAAGAATAACACCTTCTCACTTAGAAATAAAGTGTTATGACCAATTAAGTTTATATTATTTCGTGCCTAGATCTCCAACAACACCTTCAATAGGTAAAAATACTACACTGTCAGAAGTTACATAACGACAACAGAAGGATGCGCGGTTTCAATAGATAACACTTTGTGATGTTATCTGGTATGTTTCTTTCGTTCCCGTTAGTATTTTTTACCAATTGAAGGTGTTGTTGGAGATTTAGGCACGAAATAGTGTAAGCTTAGTTGGTCAACTTTATTTCTAAGTGAAAGGGTGTTATTCTTGAAAGTGCTGTATGCCATCTGTTATGAAACTTCTGACAGTGGGGTATCGAGGCTTTGCCGCGATGCCCATTTCATCTGACGGTGTCGCCACCCGGCCAAAATTAAGTTTACTAGACTCGAGAGATTTTTTCGTACTAGATCCTGATAAAATTTACTAACTTGTTGCGATCATTTGTAAGCAAAACCCTTGAAATAAGAATGATCATGGGTCCTTGGAGATCACCATGTAAACACGTAAACACTATTTTATTTTTGCATTTTTGGCCGTTACGATGCGCACTTTAAGGGCGCTAGATATTCATCTGTAATGAACACTCTTCATGCGGAAATGATGATAAGCTCATAGGGATCATGAAAATTTTTATTAGACTCAAAATCACTGCTTGTATTTCAAGGAATTCACTCGGAAGCAACAAAAATGGACCTTTGAGGTAAAAATGAGCACGGGCCCTTATTATGAATATATATATTTTTGTCAAAGTATTTTTCTGACCTGTCGGTTAAGATACGCACTTTAAGGGTGCTAAAAATGAATTTTCGATCAAAACCCCTGAGGGAAAAACGATCATGGGCTCATGGGGATGATAAAAATGTATACTTTGCTTAGAAGTATTTTTTGCACTTCTCGGATAGGATTAGTACCTTAAAGGACCTGTCTTACCTATAATACTGAGAAAACCTACTTCCATATCATCACTCCATATATTTCTAAATCCGGAGACCCAAATTTCGTACGGTACATTCTAACCCCTCTAACAAAACCACACTTCTATCTCACTGGTCGTGATTTGCTTCCTTCGATGCTACCCACGCTGTCGACGGTTGTCTGCGAAAAGTTTTTCCACCAGAAAAATCGGTTATGTAACTGTACCCTCTTTTCGCTACAAGTCTCAGAAAAGGCTTAAAATATTTAAAATACTGTAAGTTGAAGAGTAAATAGTGCGAGGGGTCCTTTAAGGGATGGTCGGATCTGAGAATTTCTAAGCCAATCTTGTCAAGTCTCTAACGTCCAAGCCAAGTTACATCGTCCTAGCATATCATGAAGTGCCTTTATTCACTATCACAGAAATCCCGGACCCCCCCCCCCCCGACCAACTCCCCTCACCGTACCCGAACCTGGTCCAGTTCTGTCACTGATGTATCTAGTTCTTGTTCTTCCCACCAAGTTTCGTCCCAATCACTCGACTCTAAGCTTGTCAGAAGATTTCCAGTTCCCCCTCGGACTCACCCCCCCCCCCCCCCCTCGAATTCATCGGATCCGGTCCGGACTTGAAATGGGACTTCGGAGACACGAGGTCTTAAAAAATATCAAGTTTCGTGAAGACCCGATCACCCGTTCAAAATTTATACACACCTCAAGATTCCGGATTCCCCCTCCCTCCACTCCCCTTACGATGGTGGGGTCGGAGACTGACTATTTCTAACCTGATCATGTCAAGTCTTAAATATTGAAGCCAAGTTTCATCGTCCTAGCACATCTGGAAGTACCTTAACTCGCGATCACCAGAATTCAGACCCCCCCCCCCCCCTCTGATTCCCCCCACAGTGCCCAGATCCGATCCTATTCTATCACTGATGTATCTAGTTCTTGTACGTGTTCTCCCACCAAGTTGCATTCCAATCGCTCCACTTTTAGCGTGTCACCAGATTTCCTATTCCCCCCTAAGAAATTCATCGGATCCGGTACGGACTTGAAATGGGACATCCGAGACACGAGGTCTTTCCAAATATCAAGTTTCGTTAAGATCCGATAACTCGTTCCAAAGTTATAAATTCCGGATTCCCCTTCTCCACTCTCCCCACGGTGGTCGCATCGGGGAAGTGACTATTTCTAAGTTAGTTTAGTCGGTCCTTGATAAGCCTGATAAGTTTCGTCGTCCTAGCCCTTCTGGAAGTACCCTAACTCGAGATCAGTGGCCTGACAGACGGACGGACAGATCGACCGAAAAGTGATCGGTATATGGCACCATAAAAAAAAATCTGTAGCTGAAGCCTGAAGACGGACCGAAATACTGCTGGTACAAATCTCAACTGATCAACCATCAACATCATCAACCAAAACCGAGGAAACCTAAATTTGCCCACACACGATCGATCCTGGTGCTGAAAGTTATAGCAGGAAAACCTTCGACATCTATCCTGCGCGCTTGCGGAGGCAGGCAGTTAAACCAGTTGTTTCTCATTATTCTGGTTTGGGAGGAAAGGAAGTTTGACGAGAGTACCGTTTTAGGTTTGATTACGAGATTTTGGACGTTAACAAAAAAAAAAAAAAAAAAAAAGCCAAGTTGGATTCAGGAAGGTTAGTTCACATACCCTATCTTATTAAGCTGCCCGGCTGTAGTAAGGTGCAGGATAGAATACTATCCGCGCTGAGAGCTTGCGACACAAGCAGCTAAAATTAGTTTATCGGTTGACAAGCCAAAGTCACTCATCTCGTGTTGGGCCAATAAGTAGAAATCATTGCCTTCGTGACTAAAAAAGAACTGTTTTCTCCAAAAGACTACACGAACCTCGAAAGTGAAAAAAACAATAAAGTATATCTCGTGTCCTACCTGAACAGGCTCCGTCTTTGAAGTAAAATCCATCGGAGCAGGCGCAAAAAAAGGCCGAATCAGTTGAAGGAATGCACTTCGCTCCATTATCCCCCTGATTGTTGCATGGATTCCCATCATCTGCATCAGAGGCCGCGCAGGAGCCACCAGCCACAGCATTCTTGTTGTTCTCACTTACTTCTGAAAATATACATTCATATTATATCACCTATAAATATTAGTTGCGTTTTTGCAGATACCATGGTATCTGACACCACTGTCTAAGACGTTTTGCAGTTATCGTGGTATCTGATACCACGGTCAAAAGGCGTTTTTGCAGTTTTCGTGGTATCTGATACCACGGTCAAAACTTGTTTCTGCAGTTATCGTGGTATCTGGCCAGTTATCTTGGTATCAGATATTCAGATACTAAGGTCCGATGGTCCGACCGTAGTAACTGGTCGTGGTACCTGAAAAGTCATCTCATTTTCATCAAATTTTGTAAGATTGGTGAGAAAGAAGTTTAGAACTTAGTGATGTAACTGGATATCAGTTTTTCTTTTGGGATGACTTCGGCAATAGTCGTTTTTGCGGAGCAAAAGGTATATCATATACCACGATAACTGTAAAAACGACTTATTGCAGATCCAGTTACCATGGTAACAGATACCATGGAATCTGCAAAAACGCAACTATTATCCCTACTTTCTGTGTCTGAACATAAAATATGCATGTAAGGTCGACGATTGTGGCTAAGATTTGAATTTCCTTATGTCAATGAAGGAATACTTCTTTTTATTACTCCCCCTTGTGAAATTTGAATATCACAATCAGTACAGCAAATTGAAATAAAAAATGACCAACATAGTTAGGAGAGAATAATCACACCTCCAACGAACAGAAAAGATCGTACACCGTAGACAAAGCTGCCACTGGCAGCTTTCTATACATCGCGTCGAATTTCGATGTGTTTTACTTCTAAACAAGACTTCTTCTATGTTTGGACCTACAAAATAGAATATGGGAACTTTAGAGAAGTTTTCATTAGTATTATTACTTACTCGTAATTTTCAAAACTAAAAAGTACGTTTAAAATTGAAAAATTTCGTGAATAATTTCATAAATATAAAATTAACTGACCAATACAAGTATTTCTAAATTTATCACCTGAAAAAAAAAAGAGAAAAGGTTAGAAAGAATGGTATATGAGATGGGGAGTGCTGCTCGAGAGCGAACTTCGAGAGCGTCCCGTACCAGCTGCACAAAATTAACATATTCAAAACACAATATAAATATTCCCGAACGTGTTTATTCCCCATTGTATTTATCAACCAAAAATGTCTTTAGCTGGGTCTTAAAGGTGCCAAACGACTGAATGATACGGACATTATCGGGAAGACTGTTCCATACTTTGCTACATGCAATACGAAGATTGGAATCTCATCTCCCAGTCTTGGTTATAGGTAACTGTACGTGGCCCTTGTTGCGTTGACGATAAGAGCTCCCTGACTCAACGAAATCGGAAAAGAAAGAACTGAAGCAGCGAGGCAGACGACCATGAAGATATTTGAAAATCGAAGAGCACGAGACGACATAGAGTGCGTAGGTGTTCATGAGCGGTTTTGGACGTCCTTTGTTAGTTTCGTAGATTCATTGGCGAGCTTTTTGCTGGCTTACTTTAATCGGATGGAACAGAGACTGGAAAGAGTAATCTCCAAATCGAGTTGCAGTAACTTAAATAAGGCTGAAAAAGTGACAAATACAGGGTAAAATACAGACAAATACATTTTCATGCACTTTGAATAGAATAAAACTTTAATTAAAAAATATGGCTTATCATAGCAAACTGCCAATTCGATATTTTTTCGTCAGGTACATACTTTGTTAGCAAATAAAGACATTCACAATCAGCAAAAAGAAAACTCACTATAAGTCAAGTTGAGTTAAAAAGTGCCACAAAACTTGGCACAAAGCTCTTTTTTTAGCGGTCTGTTTTAGCAAAAACAGGTGTCAACTTTGGAACCTTTATAGCCGCTTCTCTCGGGAGGCGTATTCGTTCGGGAGCATAATGGGGAAGCAACAGCACTTGCTGTGCTGTGTCCATTGCTTGCGTGTGTCGTTTATTAAAGGATCTTATGGACCCCTGAATGGGTGTTTTGGGTCTTTACTTTACATTTAGGCAAACATTGTTCAAAGTTGACCAACGTTCAAAGAAGCATCCTTCTACTTAAATCAGAGAGAATATAAAGTTTGAAGCCAAGGTGACCCGTATGGAAACAATTCAAGTCATCGTATTATGAGACATTTTCCCATTCGTAAACAATTAAAAACAACTGGAAAAGACCGTAAACGATTGTTTTTTACGGTTGGAAACAGATCTTTACTACGGAAACAGTTGTTTACGATTTGAAACAGTTGTTTACGATTTGAAACAGTTGTTTACCATTGGAATCAGTTGTTTCCGATTGGAAACAGTTGTTTACGATTGAAAACAGTTGTTTACGATTGTTCCCAATCGTTTGCGACTGTAAACAGTTGTTTCCAATATTCCAATTTCCGTAAAATTACGATCGGAAACAATTAACAACTGTTTACAAGCGCACACGATTGGAAACAATCGTAAACAACTCTTTCCAATCCTGTACAACTGTCTCCAGTAGTAAAAACTGTTTCCAATCGTAAAAAAAAACAATTGTTTACGGTCGTTTCTAACTGTTTTCAATTGTTAACGATTAGAAAAATGTCCTATAATACGCGACTTGAATTATTTCCATACGGGAACCATTCATTGCAAAAGAAATACGAAACCGTGATTTTCGGGGGGGGGGGGGGGGGGTTCTTGGGCCGCTAATTATCCCTCGAAGATAATGTGCGAAATTATATTTATCCATAGCACATCATCTTGGAGGGATATCTAGCTGATCAAGAAAACAAAAACCAAAAATCACGGTTTTCTATTTTAAATGTGAGAGGAGACTTGAAAAGACTTACTTTCGACACAGGAATACAGCTTTTTCTTTTCTTCCGGGGTCATCGGCGCTTTTGTAGTTAAAATGAAATTAGTAACCGCCAGCGAAGTAGGGGGTACTGACTTACAAATTTTTCCTGCAGCTGCGCAATCATTTTCTCCACCGTAGGCCGTGCAAGGTGTTTTGGCTGAACAAAAGAAAAATAATCAGAAATTTCTAAAAATCTAAATTAAAGCTTGAATGAATACCTTCAGCCCAAGCTGACTGCGAATCATATGTGATAGTGCAAAACGGATACGTCAGCTGAATTTGATTGGAGCTATATTTCGGCCTTGGAGGATAAATATTCCTTCAGCCCAAGCTGACTGCGAATCATATTTGATGGTTTTCCACCATCAAATATATTTCGGCACTTCTTGGCAAGGGTCCTCTTCAGGCTCAAAACCGGTCAAGTTGGAAAAATGAACTTTTGGGAAACACAAGCACACCAATAAAATTCAGCTGACGTATCCGTTTTGCAAAAAAAAAAAAAATTTGAATGGACCCCTTGTACCAATATTCCTGGTCCCTATCCATTCCATACATTCTCATTCCAGAGATCTCGAACTTGTTTACCAATGTCTGTGTGCGTCAAAGCAAAGTAACGCCAAAAGCTGAAAAAGTGACACTCACTCGAACAGCAGCGACAATACCACTAAAAGCGATAGAAGACGTCCTTTTTGAAACTCAATCAGTCGTGGACCAGCGCTGTGTTCGATAACTCTGCATACCAAGCAGCATATCTTAAAGACCGCATCTTAAAGTGCGAACACACGATGAGGATTTCCGGCCGGATTTCCTCCACTTTCATCATCAAGTTAACAAAAAAATCAACTTTTCCATATGGAAGTGATGATGGTGCCGCAAATCCGGGCAGGAATTCTCGCCCGGTAGCTCCCGATCCTCATCGTGTGTTCGCACTATTAGCTGAACCAGAATAGAGGATGCACTTATAAAGTGTAGAATATCGGGAACGAGAATGAATGAAAATACTACTAAAGTAGAATGAGTCTCTTTCACAAGTACGACGTATCTTTTAAATATATGGAATGACGGATATATTAAGGCAGGATTACATAAAATTTAAGGAGAACAATCAAAGATTAGCAAAACTCAACGACGACTGGAGGAAAATAAGTAGTTTGTTTCTTATTTGTATTACACTGTAAAAAGTTTCTGCAAGTAAGGATTATAGTTAACTGCAGTATTCTCTACTGGGATTAATCTTATCTCTACTGGGATAAGATTAATCCAAATTAGAGATAATCTTAATCTCAGTAAAGACAAGATTAATCCCAGTAGCAAATACTGCAAGATTTTTTTGTTTACACTGTAAGAGAGCAGGCCAAATATTTTTGTAGATATATAGAACCATAACATACTTGCACCTGTAGTCTATCTCTATGGGCAAGAGCAATCTGAGGAACCCTTCAATGTTTCCCATGTTTCCCTCCCCTTGACATTCGCGTCAAGTCTTTCCTAGGCGAAGTATTTTCCCACCAAAAACTTAGATCCAAGTTAACTCCACGAATTCCACAATCAGGCGTTAAAATGCTTACGTTCTCATTCATACTACCACCCGATGGACACGAACAAGGATCAGACCAGCCACGAGCCAACCAAAACTATTCTTTCTAGACCAAAGTCAGAGATCCTGTCTTTTAGCATACCGCACATTTGCAATACCGACCGAGACTAATATACCATTTACAAAGATTCGTTTAGCTGGTTAGTATTTAGTGTTAATTTTTTGTCTTGTGAAAATGAATAGCAAGGGTCTATCCGAAGCTAAAACGACAAGAAGCCCTCATGCGAAACGGCGAACCGTATTAGTGTCTCGACATTCGAGGTTCGCAGTAGGGCTGGGCGATACTGAGGAATACCGATATTTCGATGTTTTCGAATTCGATTATCGTAAACCGACATTTGAAACTTGTTATACTGCTACATTTTTCATGGACAAAAAAACTTAACAAGAACAAAATTTAACTAAAAGAAAGAAAGCAAACCTTCCTGCTAAGGAAGAGTAGCATTTCCACGCTTTTCTTTCCCAATCTGTTCCTTCTACCTCACGGAAATCAAAAAATCCCAAATAATAGAGATTTTGCATATGGTAATGCAACTATCGAAAATCCCGATGAAAAATGTATCTTAAAATAGTACTATGAAGTAGTACGAAAAAGTAGCATACAGTACTAACGATGCTACTACATGCTTCTACTTTAAGGCTACCGTGTTACTGCATACTACTATATGCTACTATTAGCAAGACTGGATGCTACTATGGCAAGACAGGATGCTACTGGGTACTACTACATAAGATTGGACCAGTCTGATGTACATTAAATGATAGTATTCTTTGCTATTACTTTTCGTACGTTTTCGTACTGCTACCATACTACTACGCAGGCCACAAATTTTTCATCGGGATATCGATATTTGAAAACTCAATATCGAAATATCGATATTCTTCCATATTATCGATATTTCGATTATCGAATATCGCCCGATACTACTTCGCAGTGATACTTTGATTGAAAAGAAACTATGTCTAACACCCAAAAAACTTACAGAAACATGCGAGGAAAAACTTTTCGACATCGTAGTAGCCTTCAAATCCCGTGATACAGTTGCAACCCATGGTCCCTGCAGTAGCGGTGGTTACCATCACATTGCATGACGAACCAGTAGATCCGAAAGCTGTAAGTTGAGATCAGAGTACAAATGACGAAGATCCGAAAGACAGTTGTACCGTGTTCTTCAAAACTGTGCTAACTATATTTTCATAATTTTTGGGCCTAGTTTTGTGCATGCCATCTGCCCGAAGAAAGTAGGAACTTAGAAAGTTAGAACTAATCTACCTGTTAGATGGTGCTCATGTCGTCATCTAACACTTAACACAATATAACAGAATACCAAATCAGCTATGTTCTTTCCAATGGTATAGTGTCGTGAACTTCCTAAAATCTGCCGAGTGTCTCAGTTCACCACATAAAACGCTGTTTAATAAACTGTTCGCATACAAAATTCCATCAACAAAAACTCTTAACTGCTTCGGATCTCAGTCCACTTGCTACTAAATACTAAATACACCTGATTCATTTCCTTCGCGCTCGATGCCAGAGGGCGTGATATGGTTTACGGCGTAAACCTGATTATGAACGCGGTGTACAAAAAGGTACAGTGACACGTGAAGGGGATTCACGACACACCTCCCCTTCTAACGAGGATGAAAACTATGGGTTCATCACTAAATCTTCAACTTGACGACATAACCCGCAAATGCCTTCTTTTTCCGGCAAGAACACTGGTTGATAAAACTTTTTATGTCCTTATATACATCAGGCCAGAAGAAATACGTCATGACGATCTTGGCGGTAGAATTGCGTCCTCTGTGAGACTGATTTCCCATCTTATCTGGAAGGGTGTGGGAGTGCTGAAGCATTCTTTGTCGGTAGCTACTTGGGACTACTAGCTGATAGTGCATGGTGCCATCCCGTCGTTTGGATCTTCTATACAAAAGGTTGTCACGAAGCTCGAACGTATTACCATCAGCATCAGCAGTACTAGCTGCGAGAAGGTTGAAAACCTCACCAGTTCAGGGTCCTCCCGCTGTGATGTTCGGAACGAGGCAAATGTGGCTCCTCTGCTGGAGGGACTAGTCGATTCTAAGATCCTTCTGAGGGACAGAGGAAGGGACTTTGTACACATCTGAAAATAAAAATACACTGAAAACTATGTACATTCGGGACTGTCTCCCTAAAACAGACGTGAAAGCGCGTCGGCGTTTCCGTTTTGCGTCCCGGGGCGGCTGTTGACAACAAACTCGAATTCTTGCAGGGCCAGTGACCAGCGCGTAAGGCGAGCGTTATCACTTCGGGAAACGTTGAGCCATCTCAGGGGGTTGTGATCGGTTTCAACAAGAAATTTTCTTCCGCGGAGGTAGTACCCAAAGCTCTCTATACCCCATTTCAAAGCTAATGCCTCTTTTTCAATTGTTGAGTACCGCTGCTCTGCCGGAAGCAGCTTCCGGCTCTTGAAAGCGATAGGATGTTCGTCCCCGTTACCCTGAGTGAGTACGGCACCTATTCCAACATTCGAAGTGTCGGTTTGTACTATGAAATCCTTTTCAAAATCCGCACTCGTCAAGACTGGAGCCTTGGTCAATGCTAACTTCAAGGTTTCAAACGCTGAAATCGCAACCTGTCCCAAGCTCAGCTTGTTGGGGCTTCCCTTCTTCAGCAGAGAAGTCAAGGGTTCAGCAAGGGTGGAGAAATCCTTGATAAAACGCTGATAGTAGGCAGCCATACCAATGAACGAACGGACTTCTTTCTTGGTGGTGGGAACAGGAAATTCTTGGACGGCCTTGATCTTATCCTCCAGTGGGGCAATGGTACCATTCCCGACTCTTTGACCCAAGTACTTGACTTCCGATAGAGCCAATCTGATCTTTCTTGGGTGTATTTTCAGGCCAGCGTCGGTGATACATTTCAAGACCTGTCTCATGTGGACCAGGTGCTCCTCCCACGAGTCGCTATAGATGATGATATCGTCCAGATATGCCCTCGCAAACAGTCGGCACGGCTTCAAAATGCGATCCATTAGTCTTTGGAAGGTTGCCGGTGCGCCATGTAAACCGAAAGGCATAACTTTAAATTCGTAAAGCCCCGAAGCGGTCTGAAAGGCCGTCTTCTCGGCACTGTCTGGGTCAAGTTCAATCTGCCAGTAGCCTCTAACTAGGTCGAACACGGTAAAGACCTTCTTCTTCCCAACCGTTTCAAGCAACTCGTCAATCCGAGGGATTGGATAAGAGTCAAAACGGGAGACGTTGTTGAGGGCTCGAAAGTCAAGGCAGAACCGGAGAGATCCATCTGGTTTCGTCACTACCACGACCGGTGAACACCAGGGACTCGACGAGGGCTGAATGACCCCAAGCTGAAGCATTCGTTCCACCTCTTCTTCTATGGCTTTCTGTCGACTTTGTGGAATGCGGTAAGGTCGTTGCCGCAAAGGTCTTGCAGCTCCAGTATCTATTCGGTGCCGCGTTACGTTCGTTCGGCCAGGGGTATGTGAAAAGGCATCTTCAAACTCGTATAGAACTTCCAGAATTTCCTTCTTTTTCTTCTCGCTTAGGTCAGTAACAGCATCCCGTAGGCTTTGTTTGACGTCATTTGTCTCATTTGACGGAAAGATGCTGTGGTCAGCCTCCGAAGCTGTCATCACTAGATCTGGTGACCTTCTCTCAAACTTTCGCAACAAGTTAATGTGGAGAATTTTCTTCTTCCTTCTGGAGTTTGGAGTCTCGATTTCATAATTAACGGGCCCGGTCTTTCTCAAGACTCGGAAAGGACCTTGCCATCGTGTTTCCAGTTTGTGTGTTCCACTGGGAAGCAGCACAAGTACGTCATCGTCTACCTGTAGTTCTCGAGGTTTCGTTCGCTTGTCATACAGCTTCTTCTGTTTCTCTGATGCGTTCGATAGGTTTTCTTGAGCCTCCTCCATCATTGTCCGAATACGACTCTGCACAGTTAACAGGTCGCTCGCTGGTTTCGAGTTCCCAAGTAGTTCGTCTGTTCCTTCCCACTGTTCTTTAAGTATGTCCAGTGGGCCCCTTGGCCGTCTGCCATACAACAGTTCAAAAGGACTGAAACCAGTCGAAGCCTGTCGTGTTTCTCGATATGCAAAAAGCACGTATGGAATATAACGGTCCCAGTCTTTGGCGTTATCAATGACGTACTTTTTCAGAAGGCTAATCAGCGTTCCGTTTAATTTCTCCACTAGACCATCGGTCTGAGGATGGTAGGGTGATGTCCGAATTGGTTTGATCCCGAGAAGCTTGTAAACTTCACGTAGGCTTTTTGAAACAAAATTGGTGCCTTGGTCGGTGAGGATCTCGTTTGGGACGCCTACGCGACAGAAGTACTGTTCCATTACTTCTGCGATTTTCCGTGCGTTCGTCGTCCGAAGAGGGATTGCCTCAGGGTACCTGGTTGAGTAATCTGATATTACCAAGAGGAACCGATGCCCGTTCCTGGAAGGAGCTAGGGGACCAACTATATCCATAGCGATCCTCCTGAATGGCTCGTCTATGACATGTGGAAGGACCATTGGCACCTTTTCCTTAGGTTTATGTTTCGCGACCAACTGGCAGGGCTCACAGCTTCGAATATAATCTTTCACATTCTTTCTAAGCCCAGGCCAGAAGAACCTATGAAGAAGTCTTTCGCATGTTCGACTGTTACCCGTGTGACCACTCATCGGAGAGTCATGAGCAATACGCAGGACCAGGTTTCTACAAGGCTTCGGAACTACCAGTTGGAAGATTTCCTCCCCCGACGAAGATTGACTCTTACGATAGAGAAGTCCGTCCAAAAGCTGATACCCGTTTCCAAGTCGGGCTCGTTTGAAACAGTCTGCAACCGTTGGGTCTTCTAGCTGCAATTTTCCTAGCTGGGCAGAAGTGAGTTTGTCAGGGTCGACTTCAGTCTCACTTACAGGAAGCTGCTCCCGCCTAAGCTTTTTCTGTTGACGCTTCGTCCGAAGACTCTTCTTGGGCCTTAAAGCTTGATTAAGGCTGTCGGGGTCGATCGAAATTTCGGAAAGATCGTTGTCCGGAATATCGGAATCGTCCACACAGACGGATGGATAGTGTCTCGTCCTGGTAGAGAGGAATACGGTTATGTTGGGCTTCAACTTCTCAGAACCTTGATTGCAGAGTTCCATGAACTTTGGAAAAGATGTACCAAGAATTACATCAACAGGTAGGCTGTCGGAAACTGCTACCTGGACACTTCCTTTGAAGATCTCGCCATCTAGTCCTACTTCAATGTGAACCTTCTCCGTCGGATACGACTTGCAGTCTCCATGGACGCAGCATATGTCGGTCATTTCTTCGGCGACTTCGTCTTTTGTAGGAAGAAACTTCTTGTGAATGATGTTCATAGTTGCTCCACTGTCTACCAAAAATGTTGCAGGTTGACCCTCGATTACTCCGTCGTAATAAAATTGGGTCGCAATATTCCTCTCTTCGCTCGGGCTTCTGGCTAGGAAGGTCTGCTTCTTTGGAGAACGGCATTCGTTGGCCCGGTGCCCTCTCTTTCCGCAGTTATAGCAGATAACTGGACCCCTCTCGGCTGGCTTCGATGTTACTGGTTTCTCGTCTTTATGTTCAGCCTTCGGGTTTCCTCTCTCCTCTTCTTTGAATGATTTCATGTCCTTGGGAGGTTGCTTTGTTGCGGGCTTTTTCAAGTCTCCCCGCTCATCCTTCCTAGCTAAGAAAAAGGAGTCTGCAATACGAGAAACTTCGGCTACGCTTGGAGCGTCTAGTTCCTTTAAGCGTATCCGCAGTTCTTCGTTCTTGATGGAGCTGATGAACTGCTCAACCACCAAGTTACGCAGTATGTCGGTGATACATGCACGAAGTACATCTGGATCTGTCTCCGATACATAATCTTTGCAGTCTAGCCATTTGATTAGCAGCTGCTCCAGACGTTTGCCATAGTCAGAAAATGATTGTTCTGATTCTTTCTTGCAGTGTCTGAATCTATGACGATAGGTTTCATTTGTGATTTGAAACCTTCTGAGGATAGTTTCCTTGACAATGTCGTAGTCGTTGCTTTCGGCAGTTGGCAAGAGAGAAACAGCATCTGCTGCTTTGCCGGAGAGCATGGCTTGTAGGCGCACTGCCCAGGTTCCTCTGTTCCAACCGTTTTGTGCGGCAGCCCTTTCAAAAGTTGATAAATATGCGTCAATATCTGTCTCTTCTGTGTAATTGGCAATTCGAATCGTTGTATTGGTTGACGTTGCTGGGGCGTTCTGTAAGACTGACTGAGTAGTTTGTACCGCTTGGAAGAGGGGTACCAGCTGTGTGGTCAAGGCCTGTAGCTGTTGATTGCTCGCTTGTCTCTCAGCAGCCATGGTATCTTGCAGTGCCTGCATATTCAACTTCATACTTGCCTCGAGTAGTAGTATGATTTCTTCTTTATTCATTTTATCCTCTTCTTGAGAGAGATCGATAGCTGTTCTGTCTGAAAGGTCGTCTAGATCTTCGTAAGGAGAGTCGTCGTCCGACAGGCCAGTCTTCAGATGAAGGGGAAACTGGACGGCAACTTCTCTTTCTGGTTTCACCAACTGCGACGGCCCCTCGGCATTGTACCCGGAGACAGTAGATTCCAATGAAGAAGTAGAAGAGATACTTAGACGCGGATCGGCCGTTAAGCGATAGAAGTTGTCTTGGAATTCGGTGGCTTGCCTTTTCGCGAGACTTCTTGTCTTTGCTCCAACTGTTCTCAAAGGTGTTTGATCGCCCTTGGGAAGCCTATCCTTGCTCATCTACAAGTTTACGTAGCTTAAAGATGACTGCGAACTGCTGTAAAGCTACGTACTACGTAAGTACCGGTTATTTGCTATATGAAGCAACAGTGTGTGCTACGAAGCACGTACGATTGTGCTATGAAGCACTGCTGTGTGTTATGAAACACTTCTCTGTGCTATGAAGCACTGCTATTGTGCTATGAAGCACCACTTTTGTGCTATGAAGCACTTCTGTGTGCTATGAAGCACCTACGGTTGTGCTATGAAGCACTTCTTTGTGTTATGAAACACTTCTGTGTGCTATGAAGCACCTACGATTGTGCTATGAAGCACTTCTTTGTGTTATGAAACACTTCCGTGTGCTATGAAGCACTTACGATTGTGCTATGAAGCACTTCTTTGTGTTATGAAACACTTCTGTGTGTTATGAAACACTTCTGTGTGCTATGAAGCACCTACGGTCGTCTATGCAGCACCACTGTGGGAAGGGAGCTCCGACGATGCTGAAAAGCCGCACTGCACGCAGACGCCCGCAAAAGCCAAGTCTATTGTCCACGATGTCAATAAAACTAGCTCGATCCACTCTCAGGTGTGATCCACGAATAACAAATGTTTACTGAACCCTTCAACACTAAAAGTTTCTGTCAATATTAACTTCTTATTCGATTCTCTACTGTATTTTCAAGTTCAATACAGCCGCGATACCATCAATATCCTCGATACTCCGACAATTGTCCAATACACGTTCTTTCCGGTCGCGATCCGATGTGAAAATCACGTGACGAAATTGAACCAATCCGCGCGCTCGTTACTTTGTTTGATTGGACCAATCAGCGAACAGCTCTTATAATCGCAGATTTAGGATATTTGACAACAGATTTCCCAGGGACACTTGCGTCGTCTTCACTTGCGTCGTTCAACGTATCCCACTTCTTTACACCAAATTATGTCGTGAACTTCCTAAAATCTGCCGAGTGTCTCAGTTCACCACATAAAACGCTGTTTAATAAACTGTTCGCATACAAAATTCCATCAACAAAAACTCTTAACTGCTTCGGATCTCAGTCCACTTGCTACTAAATACTAAATACACCTGATTCATTTCCTTCGCGCTCGATGCCGGAGGGCGTGATATGGTTTACGGCGTAAACCTGATTATGAACGCGGTGTACAAAAAGGTACAGTGACACGTGAAGGGGATTCACGACATATAGTTAACTCAGTTTTCAAAAAAAATTCAGTTAGCACAGAAGAACACGGTACAGCTGTAAAAGTCTCAGCTGAATTTTCCGATATCAAGAAGCACACAAAAAAGTTCAACCGAAACAACGATTTCCCCAACAAGTAACCCAATCAGTGAAACCGAAAAGGGATGAGATAAGACTATCTAGTTACCCGTTCATTTACGCTAGGTTCACACAGAGCAAATCGCGGCGATGAACGAGATTTTTCAATCGCAGCGACAGAAGATTTTTATCGCCTGGATGTTCACACTGAATTTTCGTCGGCAACAGGCTTTCAATAATAGCACAGAGTTCTTATGTCCCTTTTCTCGCTTTTCATACAAAATGGGGTGGAACTGAACAGTAAAAATTACTTTTTCTAAAAGTCAATAATCAAAATGGTCGTCCATGTTGATGTTGCGTGCATAAATCGTACTGTCACCCGATTAAAGTTGAATTTTCCCAACATTGAAAATCGCCTGACGAACCAACAGAAATCGCCGATTTTGGCGACGAAAATCTCGGCGATGGCCGATATCGCCTCACTGTGAACGTCTGTGTGAACCTAGGGTTAAAGAGGCTCGAAGACCCGATGAAAATGCGTTACTTCGTTGCTCCGCGATTCACGAATTATCGATTTTCATACTGTGGAATTTCTCTGTCGGATTTGTGGTACTCCTATGAGCTTTTACCTATGTTGTATGGTTGGCGAAGAATTCGAAAAATAAAGGTAGGTTTACACACTGGGTAAAATCCGAGCTTATTTTGAAATCCGATTGTATTTTACGCACGTTTTGAGCTTGAAAACATTTACGGACGTATTAGAGAAATCGGTCCGTTTTGTATTTAAATACGTCCGTATTGCTAGAAATCTTTTCAAGCTCAAAACGTGCGTAAAATATGCTCGGATTTCAAAATACGCTCGGATTTTACGCAGTGTGTAAATGGACCATAAGTATTCACGCAGTGAGGTACCTTCCGAGAGCGGATCACTGGCAATTGAAAAGCCGCGTTTGTGCTGAGATTCAAAATTTTGTACTGAGCGTTTTTGCTAAGATTCATAATAGGATATTGCGCTGTGAGGAAGGCCGTAGATATTCTGATCGTCATACTAGAGCAAATAGTGAAAAATAAAAAAATCCCTCAACATAATCAAAATCACGCAGTGTGTTCATTTGAATGATGCAAAAACAAGTTGGATTTGTCTGTTAAACTTTGAGCGTGTTCCATCCTACTTACCGCAGTTACTACGCATGACGTCACGAATTCTGACTTTTTGCCGTCAAGGCTGGAACGATTTTTCTATTTTCCAGCAGGATCTCACGCCAGGGGCGAATCCAACCAATCACGTTACAGAGATGCGTAGTTACTACGCTTACTACGCTCCCGAGCATGGTAAGCGAATAGTAACTATTAGAGCGTGTTCCAACCTTGTAACAATAGTTACTATTAGTTACTATTTCCGTTCCATCCTCACGAAAAGTTACTACGCTGACCGTTCCAACCTTGTCGGAATAGTAACTAATAGTTACTATTTGCTTACCATGCTCGGGAGCGTGGTAAGCGTAGTAACTACGCATCTCTGGAACGTGATTGGTCGGATTCGCCCCTGGCGTGAGATCCTGCTGGAAAATAAAAAAATCGTTCCAGCCTTGACGGCAAAAAGCCAGAATTCGTGACGTCATGCGTAGTAACTACGGTAAGTAGGATGGAACACGCTCTTAGTTACTATTCCGACAAGGTTGGAACGGTCAGTGTAGTAACTTTTCGTGAGGATGGAACGGGAATAGTAACTATTGTTAGAAGCGTGGAACACGCTCTTTAAGTTCTTACCAGACGCATGACTAAATAAGAAGCCGGAGAAAGAAGCTGAAGGGCTTTCTGCTTTAAATTCTTCCCAAATAAATTTGGCTGGTGTCCATATTTTTCAGATATGGAGGTAGAAACAGTTGTTAGTTGCGTTTTCGCCGATACCAAGGTGTCTAATACCACTGTCTAAAGTACTTTTCGGAGTTACCGCGGTACCTGGCACAGCTGAAAGAAGATTACCTTGAAGATAGTGAGGATCTGGCCAATTACCGTGGTATCTGATACTCAGATACTACGGTCCAACCGAAGTACCGTACCATGGTATCTGAAAGGGTGATCACTTTCATTATTACCATTAATCATCATGACAAGAGCATGGGTTTTTATCAAACCAGCGAGAAAGAAGTTTGGCACTTGTGATTTCTTTGGGATTTTTTTCCCTTGTAAAGGCGCACATCTGGCTATTGCCGTTATTGCAAAGCCACTTAGTACCAGATACCAAAGAAACTGAAAACCTGGATGAAGCAAAAACACAACTGCACTGTAAGAAGTTTCTCCGAATAAGGATGCAGTATTTGCTACTGGGTTCAATCTTATCTCTATTGGGATAAAATTAATCCAAATTAGGGATACTCCTGTCTCAATAAAGACAAGATTAATCCCAGTAGCAAATACTGCAAGATTTTTTTTTTACAGTGTGTTCATATCGACTGGTAATTTTTACTGCCTCATTTTCTGCTACGTTTTTATACGCAACGAACACCGATAGAAAACTACAGCGATGAACAGAAAGCCTGGTCCCTTTCCCAAACTTACCGGCACACCTATCGATGATTGCGATGACACTGAAGCCGGGTAAAGTTGACGTCGCTTCAAAGCAGCTCGACGACTTTCCGGCGTCGGGACTCGGTGTAACCGGAATTCCAGTTGTAGCCAATGCCCTGCTTTTCTTAGAATTAGCTGAATTGCGATTGGTGTGTTCCAAACCTATTAAAAAAAAAATGATGATGAATAAACATGTGTTCTTCGCCATTTCTTATTGTCATAGAAGTTCTGAGGGATACCAACGAGCGTAATTTTATCACTCTGAACATTTTCTATTTAAAATCCTGACTCACGGCTATTAAGGGTTCCAGCCATCACCCCCTCCCCCCCGTTGTGAGTACAGTTTGGTTTGGGGCGGGATTTGTGGAATAACCCTGTAAGAGAATGTCCGCCCAGCTTCAAATGGGTACCTGGAGAAATCAGGTGAAGGTGACAGGAAGGGTGTGCGAAAGCACCAGGACGGCTAGCCCCAATCGCCCAAACCGCCCATTGCACTTCCCGGCTCAGGGCTGAGAATCGGAGATCAGCACCGCCAGCTAGGCCTGTATTAGGCTGATGCTGATACCTTTACCTTACTCCCTCCCCCCCCCCCATACACATACATTCAGTAGTCCCTTATGAAAGAAATAGAAAACCGTGATTTCCGGATTTTTTCCGAGATATCCGAATTTATATTTATCCCTCGCACATCATCTTAGAGGGATAACTAGCTGATGAAGAAAAAAACCGAAAATCACGGTTTTCTATTTCTTTCGTAATGAATGGTCCGCTTGGCTTCAAACCTTATATTACCCTTATCAAAACCTTATATTAACCCTTTTCGAGCATGTCTATAGATATGCTGACAAGATTTTTTAAATAAGAAATATATCTTGTGAAACGTATGCATATAGTAAATCTTATATAGAGGCAAGCAACCGGCGAGACGAAGTCACGAATTTACATTTAACTCGCATGTCCCGAGGTTCGACACTTTGGAAGTGTATCCTATTTCCTCTATTAACGTTACACCGATTATCACGCTTGCCACGTTTGTTCTCCTTATATAACGTATATGGCTCCCGATTAGCTGTTTGCCACAAGCTTATTGGTCCGAAGGCCAGTTAGTCAAATTTTGCCAAGACAACCATCCAAGGCAGAAGACTGGGAAAGAAGCTAAAAACAGCCAAAGGTGTGATTTTCTATAAGCATAGGGTCAGCCATCTCAGATCATCGTAGAGAAACAGGATGTAGTGCGAGGTGTCCTTTAAGCAGATAGATGCGAAACAAAAACACTGTATGCTCTGTTCGTTAAGATTTTATATGTATTTTCAGGCAATCTGAACATAGTGCAGATAAATGGACAAAGCGGGGTTTCCATTGATTTCAAAATCAGGGTCGAATGTAAATGAATGAATGAATTTATCCCAAAAATACTCGTGGTGCCATGGCGGGAAATGGGATTCGAAAGACTCTCTGCATAAATCAATATATAAATACCCCTAGGCAGGGGCGTCGCAAGTGCATTTTCGGTGGGAGGGTGCAGAGCCAAAATTTTACCGAATCTTTCAAAAATTTTACCGAATCCTAGAACTAAGAATTCGAGCTTTAAATTCTGGAACAGAAACGATTACGTAGGAAGAGTAACATTAAAGGACAGCATGAAAGACGTTAAGCCAACTATTAGGCGGCGTTTTGGCGAAGCCCACATGTGGAATATACTGCCGGGCATGATTGCAGTAACAGCTTCTATCTATTATAGCCAACATAATACTAAATCGAGCGCCGCAGGCGAAAATTTTGAAATCCATTTTTTTTCTGTACGCTAAAATTTAACTGCTTCTCTGACAAATTTTGTCATTAACCGTTGATTAAATACCGAGACTCTAAGAAGTTCCAGAAACCGGACGGAGCGACGTTCCCGCAGCAGCAGCAACTGTAGTCTAGTTAATATCCCACAATCACATAAAGTAAGCGCCGCAGGCGAAATTTTTTTTTATTTTTCCTCCCAAATATAATTTCCATCTAAATTCTAGCTTTTAATGTTTCAAAACCTCCATCCTAAAACTTGCTTAAAACCCCCGTCAAATGACGCGCCCTTCCACAAAATAGAGAATATTACGAAAAGTGCTGCAGACGGAATTTTCGAAATATTTATGATTAGATATTCTTTTGGGGATCCAAAATAAAAGTAAGGACTATCGATGGTATCATAGATCATCCCTTTTGTCTGCGATCAGTGCTTCATTCGACCTCTTCTGAGGTTCGTGTTAGCTTCCGAATCCAGGCAGTTTTAACGAATAAATTACCGAATCCCAGTTATTATACCGAATAAGTTGAGACCGATAGCATGTTCCGGATTCTGTATAACTCCCGAATCCCGGTTCCTATACCGAATTGTTTTGGTGTCGAAAGACTACCGAACAATATTCTTATTCGGTATACTTTCGTCGAAACTGGAACAAAGTCAGGATTCGTTGTTAACTTTCTAATCCTGGAAATTATACTGAACAAATTACCGAATCCTAATCATGATACCGAATAATTTTGAACCAATAGCTTATTCGGGATTCTGTGTAACTACCGAATCTCCATAAATATACCGAATAGTTCCGGCATCGACAAATTACCAAATGATTTCGGGAAATTCTCTCACCAAATTCGTGATAACTACCGAATACTGGCAATTATACCGAATCCCGATCATTATACCGAAGAGATTTCCTATAGCCTATTAAGGATTTTGTATAACTACCGAATCCCCGTAAATATATCGAACAATTCTGCTATCGAAAAACTACCGAACAATTTTATTAAATTTGGGGCCTCCGGCCCATAATTTTACCGAATCTCAAAAAGGTGGGGGGGTGCTGCACCCCCCCTTGCGACGCCACTGCCCCTAGGAGAAAACACTTATGCCCGGGACACATACAGGCACATCTGTACGGAATTTTGTTCGTTAATTTGTTTAGTACATATGTCACCTGGTTACACTTGGAACAAAGAAATTCAAGGTATATTACCACTATCATCACTCATGGTAAAATAAAACTAACAGAATTGAGTAACTGGCGTCTAGTGTCATCTAAACTAACAGATGATGTTGCCGACCTGCAAACGGAAAATACTACAGCAGTTTCAGACAAACCCCCAGTACCCTCCATCCGTGTCAAGGTAACCAATGTTTCAAAAGAGTACTCTTCTAACGAATTTAGCTTCCCAAATTTCCTATACAGTAATGCGGAAAGTTTGAATCCTGATAAAGTGGCTGAATTGGAAATTTTAATCCACGTTACGAAATCTGCCATTGTTGTGGTCTCTGAAGTTCACAGACAGAATCCAGATTTGCTAAAAGTGGCGAATTATAGCAGTTTTTTTAAACTCCGTCCGGATGACCATCCACTTGGAAAGAAAGGCGGAGGTGTGCTAATTTATTGCCATGAAACACTCAATGCTTCCATGATCGATGTCCCTTGCCTTGGTGAGTTTGACGAAATTATTTGGACGTTCGTTAAGCCAAAAAGACTCCCCCGTAAATACACCGGAATTGCTGTCTGCTGCTATTATTATTCGCCTGGTCAAAATGCCAGTGATCGTTCCAAGTTCCTGGAGAAACTACAATTTAGTGCTGATTACATGTCCGGGAGATTTCCTAATTGTGGGATGTTTATGATTGGCGACACAAATGAATTAAGACTTGATTATGTAAATAAGGCTTTTAATCTTAAGCAAGTTGTAAAGAACCCGACAACAAAAGGAGGTACCCTTTTGGACAAAATCTCCACCAACATGCATGAGTTTTATTGTGCCCCTGTAGCTGGTCCGCCTTTTGGAGGCAGCTACCACTTTACACTTGAATTGAACCCGTTAAATAAAATACGAATAAATTTCACGACTACAGAAACAACAAGTAGACCCATCTCTAAAAACGGGCTACTGAAGTTTGGAGAATGGATTCAAAAACAAGACTGGAAGGAAGTGTATTCTGCTAGTAGTACTAGCGAAAAAGCATCTGTTTTTCAGGACCTTTTGCTTAATACCTACCAAACTTGCTTCCCTGAAAAAAAGACAAGGCGCTTTTCATCTGACCGACCTTACATCACGAAGGAGGTTAAGAATTTGGCAAAGGAAAGGCGACGGCTTTTTCGTGAAGGTAAGCAAGAACACGCGAATAAACTTAAAAACAGAATTAGGAAAATAAATCGTAAGGCGGCGTCGTAGTATTATGATCACCAGGTTAGTCAACTTTTTCAGACGAAGCCTAGCAAATGGTATGTAAATATTAAACGTATGATCGGTAAGTCCCAGAGTGTCGTCGATTTCAGGTTGGATGAAGACGAAACAAAGACAGCAAATAAACTAAATACTCATCTAGCCGACATCGTCCAATCCCTACCCCCTCTTCCTGAGGAAGAAATTCCAAGTCCAGCTCCTGATTTTACGGAATTCCCCGAAATTTTGGAATCGGACACAGTGAAAAAAATAAAGAAACTAAAGCGAACTAGTGTTACTCCGATTGATATACCGGTGGATCTTATAAAGGCTTTCCCAGACTCATTATGTGCCCCTTTGACTCATATTTTTAATATTATAACAAAAACTGGGGAATATCCGTCTGGATGGAAAAACGGTTTTGTTACCCCTATCCCCAAAAAAGATTCCCCCAACGACTTTTCAGGTGTGCGACCCATAACGATGACGCCTATTTTCAGCAAGGTTTATGAAAGTTTTGTAGCTACTTGGTTAAAAGGCTATGTACTGGAGATGATTGACCCTAAACAATTTGGGAACATGCCGAGGACGTCAACCACACATTACCTGGTCAGTTTACTCGACACTATGCTCAAGCATCTGGACGACCCTGAACGTTGGCTCAACTTGATTGCGATTGACCTGCGGAAAGCATTCGACCTTGTCTGCCATAGTGTGCTTTTAAAGAAGTTAATTTTAGATTTTAATGTTTGCCCTTTCCTTGTGAAAATAATTGCGAATTTTCTGTCGCATAGAACCCAACGGACAAAATATAAATCAACGTTTTCTGACTCCCTCCCAGTTTTTTGCGGTGTGCCTCATGGTACTATTTTAGGTCCACTGTTGTTTCTTGTTATGGTCAACGAGCTGGCCCGAAGTTCACCAGACCGGCTGAAATACGTCGATGACTTGTCTGTTCTGGAAAAGTGCTAAAAGTCCAAAGTAGCTCTGCAGCCATAATGAAAGATATCTGCGAGGAAGCAGATTCTGACAAAATGGTTGTTAATATGAACAAGTCTGTGATTTTAACAGTTTCTTTCCTTCAAAGTACCCTATCTTTCAACCCACCACTCTCGGATGCATGTTAGGTTAATGAACTGAAGCTGCTGGGAGTATACATAACCTCGGATCTGAGGTGGCAAAGACAGGTTGAGAGTATACTTAAAAAAGCTAACGCGGCTATAAGCTACCTTAAACATTTGTCCCGTTGCGGTGTTCCATCTCCCCATTTAATATGCTTTTACATTTCTTTTATCCGTTCTAACCTAGAATATGGCTGTCCGGTTTGGCATTTTGGTCTGACCCAGGAACAGTCGGATTTGCTTGAGAGGATACAGTATAGAGCGTTGCTGGTTCCATCTAAAGCTCCAAAGGTCCCATACATTCAGCTCCTAAAGCAATTTAAATTAGATACCCTTTCATGCCGCCGACTTCAACTTTGTATGAAGTTCGGTACAACTATAGTCCAAAACCCACTTCACCGGGATATACTCACTCCTGATTTTCTCCCCTTCCGAATTCGTCTTCCTCGTCAAGCTGCCGATCCTGTGCCTCGTTTAGAGCCGGTGGTAACTTTGCGAACTAGGTATGTTCAGAGTTTCGTCCCCTCGTTTGTTCGTGTATATAACGTATATAAGAACGTTAATTTTTATGTTATTTGTATTTTATATCTGATTGATTTAATGTATTTGTATATTTACCATATTTATCATAAGATGTCAGTATAAATGTCGCAAAATTGTATATACTTGTAGATTGTTCTGTTATGACGTTATGTATTGACGTAAAAACGACCCATCGGCTTGTCCGTTATCTGTTTTTTAGATTATATTGAATTGAATTGAATCTGTCTTTAGTCCAAAGATATGTTTCAAAATGGGCGGAGACTGAATATTCCATCTCTACTATTTTACGTTTACAGCGTCATTCTTCCCTTTTGGTCCATAAAACCAGCGATATCACCAGGTGTGACTGGGTCGGGCCCGGTCATTAAGCTATTCCAAAAACCCTCCCGGCCTGTGTGCGTATAGCCTCCCTAGCAGGAAAGGTCAGCCGAATTTCCCTTACCCACAAAATTAACAAAAAACCCTCCTCTGCCGTCAATAGTCGAGAAAAGACACTATTTCAAATCTTTGAGCTGGACGCACGACCTACTTAAAGGAACTCTCTTTCTTTTCACCATTTCCACACTTCTAGTGGCAACTTGATTGGTCTCCTAATCTTTGAAATCTCCGTCTTTAAAAAATCCTTGTGAATGACTTTACTTGTATTTTTCACTTTTCAGCGCTAGCAGACATTTTCCTAGGTTGCCAGACAGTAACTTTGTTTTTGGCTTGAGATATGAGTGAGAAGACACTGCCAAATGTGGTGTCGTCACTCTTCGCGGGGGAAAGCACCACTTTTCGCTATTTCTCTGCTTTTAATCACGGCGCGTTCAGTTTTCAAAATATTTTGCGTCCAACAACGGCAGAGCCGGAAGGCTGGATATAATCTACAAGCCCCAACAAGAAGATTCCCAATTTCACAGGGAAAGTGATGGTATTTGTGAAAAATGATATTGCTCAGCCATTTCGTCCTGGAAAGATTATTTCTCGTTAGACTTGTGCTTTGATGAAAAATATCCTCCCCTCCCAATTTCACAGGGAAGATGATGGTATTTCCGAAAAATTATATTTCTCTGACATTTCGTCGTGGAAAGATCATTTGTATTAAGAGTTGTGCTTTAATGAAAAACATACTCCCCTTGTGAACCGCACACTGGACGAAAGTAAGGACCCAGAACTCGACTTCAATTTCCCAAGAAACCGTCTTTTCACTTCAATTCTATGTCGAAAAAAAATTGTTTCACACAAAATATTTTTCGAAAAAAAAACACCTTTGAACTCTTAGAGGTGAAAAGTATACATGTACCAAGAATAAATAAGTATTAGAATACATATGTATTAGAATAAATAAGTATTACGATTGCATTTACTGTAGTAGATTTCTCATTCTTGAAAGGCAAGAGGAACTAATTAAAAATCGTCTCGGAAAATCCAAAGCATCTGCTCCACCCGTATGTTGAAATTTGTATGCTTGAATTTTAACCGGACATTTTAGCTTAGCCTAGGACATTCTAGATAGGACATTCTAAATAGGGGATTCTAGCCTAGCCTAGGACATTCTAGATAGGACATTCTAAATAGGACATTCTAGCCTAGCCTAGCTCTAGCCACTCGTCACTTATCCACTGCAGGAGGCTTGAAGACCCGATGAAAATCCGTTACTTCGTTGCTCCTCTATCCAGGAATATGGAAATCTCATATAGGGGAATTTCCCTGTCCGACTTGTGGTACCTCTATGCGCTTGTACCTGTATTGCATGCTTGACGAAAACGATTTACGAAAAAAGTGTTCACGCGCAGTGAGCTTCCGCAGTGACCTTCCGCAAGCTGATCACTGGCTATTGAAAAGCGGTGTTTGTTCTGAGATTCAAATTGTCCGCGTCATGGTAGAATTTTGCGTTGTGAGGAGGGCCGTAAATATTCTGAACGTCATACTATAGGGAAAGTAGTAAAAAAAAAAAAAATGTCCTGAACACAATCCGAGTAATGCCGTGTTTTCAGTTAAATGACACAGAAATGAGTTGGCTTTTCAGTTAAACTTTAAGATGGTAATGATATTCTGCTATTGATTAAGAAGGGCATTCACATTTTATTCAAACAATGTTTACAACGGATATGTATATCTGTTATATCTGTTATAAACATTGTTTGAATAAATGTTTCGAAGTCAGCTTGGGCTCAAAGAATATTCATTGAAATTTACCAGTTTCTAGCTCTAATCCACCAGCGACGACTCCAAAAACCATCGGAACTAAAAACAACACAATCCGCATCTTCACAGATCAAAAGCAAAATTGGAAGTATTATTCAAAGAGACTTTTAACAACTTTAATATGAGCACTGCTCATAGAAAAGATACTTTAAATTCAGTCCGTTGCACCAACCCACCATGAAAGAAGTTTTTTTGAGGACATACTTAAAACCCTAATGTGAGTTTACATGACGTTTGCTGCTTAACATCGTCAGATTACGCCCCCGTTGCATGACGAGAAATTATAATCTTGGTTCAATATGACCAAGAAACGGGATGAAATCTGTTGCAACAGTTCTGAAAGTTTTTTCACAACTAACTTTCTGGTTTTACCAAATTTCTAGCAATCCTATTCGGCTTCAGTTTCTTGTTTTTGTTTTTCGAAATTTTCTGCATTTCTCTTGTTAGTCTCTTGTTTTTGTACTTGGTGGGGAAGGGGATAAAACATGAGATTCATAAATAGTATGTCTGTCGTTTTTTTAGAGTTATTAATTATGGAGTTTCCTTGAACAGGAACATGGACCTTGAATAAATAGCAATTTCTTGTAAAGGAATTTGAGAGAAAATGTGAGCGTTTTACGGTTTTTGCTGAGAATGTTTGAAGCGACGAAAAGTTTTGCATTTGATTTCATTCTGTGACAGTTCGATTTCCTACTGTATAGAATGGGACACGATTAGAAGCACCGCTCCGAACTGACATCGTAAACTTTTCGCCAAAGCTAAAGTCTCTGACTCTGACGCAAGGCCGTATCCAGGGGGGGGGGTTAGGGGATTGACGCCCCCCCCCCCCCGGTACATACAAAAATACTCATTTTTATAGGCTTTTCCCTCTGATCTGTGTCTTTTTTGTACTTCTTTGTGCGACCCACAGGCAACCCCCCCCCCGAAATAAATTCCTGGATACGGGCCTGCTCTGATGTTACAGTTTAGCATTAACTGTTATTGACTAGTAATATTAGTTTGCTATAGTTTTCTTTTTTTGTATTTTTTTCTACCAATGTTCTATGATATTTTTTCTATTAATCGTGAGCTTACAGCTATGTTTTGGTGATGAGTTTTACAAGTCATTTTGTTCCGAATCTTGTTTTAGTCTTCTAGGATCGCTAAACTAGAAAAAATCGAATTAGCTTAAAGCACATCTCTTACAAGAAATGATCTTTTCAAGATGAACTGGATCAGAAATATCATTAAAGTTGAAAATGAATACACTGAATTATTTGGATTCTGGAAAGGGATTTTTTTATCTTCCAGTATCTACTCTAGCTACGACGTTCGGACTATTTGCTGGCATCAAACGACGAATACTAATACAATACTATGACGCGGGAAATCTTAATCTTAACACAAACGCGGCTTTTCAGTGGGAAGTGGTGAGATTGGTGTAGATTGCTTACTGCCTGACTAAAAAAAGCTCATAAATCCTTCTCGTAAGGCATACAAAAAAATACAAGCTCATAGAGGTACCACAAATCACACGGAAACTCCACTATTTGAAAATTGATTATTCGCGAATAGCGGAACAACGAAGTAACGCATTTTCAGCGGGTCTTCAAGCCAATTTTAGTGAATAAAGTGGCGGGTAACTAGATTGTCCTATCCCAGCTCTCTTTGATTTAACTTTAAGGCCATTACTTTCAACATGAAAAAAGCGTTTCTTTTTTTAACGCTTTTTTCAGACGCGGTGGGAGGACGCAAGATATTTAAAACAGAGCGCGCTATGGTACAAAAAAAAAGAAATCTAAACAGAATAAAAGAAGCTAAGATAGAAAATATAGGCCTGATGGCCTATCATGGCTTACAAAATGAAAAACAATGCTTTAAAGCTTATCTGTGTGAAAAAGTTGCCGGTGACCTTGAAGTTTGCTGTAGTTTTGCGTTGCGTGAGCAACAGAACTCGGTTCGGTCGAAAAGGCTTCAAAAGTGCAGGTAAAAGAGGAAAGTTTGCGGAAGGTGGAGATTTCAGAAGCTTACAATTCCAGAAGGGAGCAAGGGATATTAGGAAAGACAGAATAAGCAATGAGTCCTTTAAGTAAGAATTTGGTAGAACAAACAAAGCAGCAGTCTACTGCATAATAAAACTGAGGGGTTGCCCACTTGAGATTATAATTTACAGCATTTTTAGAAGCGGGAAAGGGTGCCCGATGAAAAATTTATCTCAAAATAGTAGTGTGAAGTTGTATGAAAAAGTATCATGCAATACGAAATGATCCTACTACATGCTTCTATGTCAAGGGCTCAAGGCTACCGTGTTACTGAATTCTACTGTATGACTATAGCAAGACGGGATGCTACTGGAAACTACTGCTTAAGATTGGCCCAGTCTGAGGCACATGAAATGATAGTATTCCTTACTATTACATATAAATACATGCAACTTTTTCGCATAACTGTCATATAACTACGCATGCTTCATCGGGTGTACAGCAGGAACCGGGTAGTGGGTAGCCCTTCGAGTAAAATGCTAGTATCTGGCTTCTCTTAACGTGAAAAATCAGTCAAATTCATTTAACCAAATAGCTTGAAGCTAGAAGAGCAAAATACTAGTATCTGGCTTCTCTTAGCGTGAACAATCAGTCAAATTCATTTAAGCAAATAGCTTAAAGCTAGAAGAGTTCAACTACCATTACCTAATAACTAATTTGCTTCACGAGAATGTCCTAAAATAAAGGTAGGGAAAGAAAAATATATGAAAAATGTGAATACAACTCTTCGTTCCGAAAAAGAATCGCCGTACACCTAGCGAAGAGCCAGTAGCGTCATCACAGCTGTCCCCGACGAACTCCGTTGAGTGGTTGACATAGGAGTCGAGTCATCGTTCGGGCTACGTTTCTCGTTCTTACCGAAGTTCAGTGGCGTGTTTTGGACTTGATCATATAGAGTATTAACAGGTCAAGGTAAAAACCGACTACCACTGTTGCTATCGGACCAATACGCTGGCGAAAGGGAGAAAACAATCGAGTCATCCATGAAGACAACATATAAGTTTTGCCCCAAAATGTTTTTTCAACTTAATTTAGAGATTTCAAGTTCTATAATGCATCGTTGCTCGACTCGGCGGTTTCCGACCCGAATGAACGCTCTCACTGTGCCCAAGACTTCTATATTGTCACATTTCTAAATTATCCAATAGTTGCGTTTTTGTTCCAATTTTCACTCGCCTTTTCCACGGCTTTTTACTTTTTTTGTGTTTTTGTAAAATGGTCCTAAGCACTGTTTGACAATTTGCCGTTTTTGTCAAAAAGGTAAACACCAACTTTCGCCTTTTCCCTCGGCTTTTTGTAAAAAGGTAAACTTGGTAGGTAACGAAGTTACGCTCTCCTTTTGGCTTTTGCTTCGCGATTCTTATCAGTTTACCCCAAAATCCAACAACAGGTGGATTTGAGTCAAAATGATTAGCAGTATTTGAAGGCTATCATGGATATTTAAGATGTACAGTTTGTAATACAAATAAAATACACGTAAAATGGCATCTGTCAAAATTACGTTTTCATCCAAGAAAAGAGAGAAGTCCTTAGTAGAAAAGGCGACTTGCAAAGTTCAAAAAGGCCTGGAAAATGCTAAAAGCTAAAGCCGAAAAGGGAAAGGCAAAGTCGAACAAAAACGCAACTAATGAATCATGCTCTGTGGCAGGCTCTCCAAGTTTTGTGAACATTTTACGACCCTCTTATCCATCGCCCGCAGTTTGAGGAAAATGAACCGTCCAGACACTTCTGGGATTTTGCTGACATTGGTGTCAAGAACCCCGCAAGAGAACTGAAAAGAGCAGTGGCGCATTATACCTCAGCCATCTTGAATTTCACAAAATCAGGATGCTTCTGCTACCTTTGGCTACTCTTTGCCTCTGTTCATTAGCCAGAGCGATAAAAATCCTCCGAGACGTAATGATTACCGTTACAATTTGACGAAGGCAAAGCGTCTGGGATACAGCATTGCTTATCAGTATCGTCCTTCTGAGCGACTGCTCTTTCTTAGCCTTAATCTCCAAGTCCGTCTCAAAGCGGGACGTACTAGTCCTAACCCGATGAAAAATTTATCTCAAAGTAGTACTATGAAGTAGTACGAAAAAGTTGCATGCAGTACTAACGATGCTACTACATGCTTCTACATCAAGGCTACCGTGTTACTGCATACTACTATATACTACTATTAGCAAGACTGGATGCTACTATGGCAAGATAGGATGCTACTGGATACCACTACATAAGATTGGACCAGAACATTAAGTGATAGCATTATTGCCATTACATAATATTAAATGCAACGTTTTCGTACTACTACACAGGCTACAAATTTTTCCGAAACCTCTTGACACAAACAAACCCTTTACGTTTCGAAATGCCAAATTGAAGAGATGAAACTTTCTTGTCCTGCGCAACAACCAATTTCTAGCAATAACGGAAGTTTATTTTCTCTGGCGTTTGTGGTAAGAGACGTTTTTAAGTCTCTTTTTGTTGGGGGACTTTTTCCGATAGGACTCTTAGGGAAGATGCTTGCTTAGACGTTCTTGATAATCTATAACAACTTGTAAACGGGGGTGTCCTGGTTAGGAACGTTTTAAGGCGGGGCCGTTGCACAAACAACCCAATACACAACACCTTCTGCGTCCTGTTGTTCGCTCGTTCAGTTTGGTTTTAAAGTGTGGCTTTCGGAGGTAGGACCAACATTCTGAAAATACCAAAAGTTAAAAATACCAAGAGTTGATTTATCGGGATTGCATTTGGTAAGGGATGTTTTTATACGGAGTTGTTTTTCGTTGAGGGATTTTTTTGAAGGGGCTGTGTTTGGTTGGGGAAGTCAGTGACCTCACGTTCTTGATAGGGGAGGTCTATGAAACGGATTGTCTTGGTTTCGACATGGGGTCGTTCTACAAAACAACCCAAAACACATCACCTTGTGCGTCTTGTCGTTTGCTCGCGCAACCTGGTTTTAAATCGTCCCTTTCGAAGTATTCGAAGCTGGGACCAACATTCTGAGGAAAAAAAGAAGCGAAAAAAATACAAGTTCATTTGGGAAATGTTTTTGGTAAGGGACGTTTTTAGACGGGGATCTTTTTGTCGGAGGGGACTTTTTTAGACGGGGCAGTCTTGTGATCCGGTAGTTCTTGGTATGGCTTCTTCGTAGGAGAGGTTTTTAAAAAGGAGGTCTTTTGGTAGGAGATGTTTTGAGGGACCATAAGTAGTGGAGCTCGGGGTTGACCCGGACACTAATTTTCTTTTTCTTGCTAGGCCGCCATTTCTTGGCGGATTTACATAGTTTTTGTTGTCAAACGTGTAGAACGTCTGGGAGAGTGGCTGGTAATTTTTTCAAATTTTTCTCTACATCAGGTTTTATAGTAAACATTTGTTTCTGTTTTTCAAGTTGTCCGAACCAACCCCGTACCCATGGGGTTGATTCGGACAGGTTGGTTCAGACATTATTTTTAATGTAGCCTGTGCATTCAAGCCTCGCAAAGATGCGATCAACATTACGAGTAATTTTAGTATGTTTCTTCTGCTTGCTGACGCGGGTTCATCAAACTTTTATTCTCTGTTCATGGCGGCACGTAGGAAGCGTAAAGTACGGCGAATTCCTTACTGCAGTTTATGTTTTCCTTGTGACCGCTATGAAATGCACCGTTAGGATCCAGAACTAAGAGCTTACGACTTCGGTTTACTACTGGTTTTGTCATCAAAGTTTGGACGAAGATACTTTAAAGGAACATGGCCGTTATCAAGTTGAAAAGAGTTTTAACCAATCCCTTATAAGAGGAGCAACTGACACTGAATTTGAAACTGGATGCCTGAGAGGAGACCCGTCACTACGTCCACCCGTCATTTCGCCCACCCGTCACTTCGCCTAAAAAATCCGTCAGTTCGCCCACTTTTCCCGACAGTTCGCCTAAACGTTAGTTCGCCCACTTTTTCCGACAGTTCACCCACCCGTCACTTTGCCCACCCGTCACTACGCCCACCCGGGAACCCGTCACTACGCCCACCCGTCATTTCGCCCACCCGTCACTTCGCCTAAAAAATCCGTCAGTTCGCCCACTTTTCCCGACAGTTCGCCTAAACGTTAGTTCGCCCACTTTTTCCGACAGTTCACCCACCCGTCACTACAACCACCCGTCACTTCGCCCACCCGTCACTACGCCCACCCGTCACAACACCCACCCGTCACTACGCCCACCCGTCACTACGCCCACCCGTCACTACGCCTACCCGTCACTACGCCCACCCGTCACTACGCCCACCGTCAGTTCGCCCACCCGTCATTTCGCCCAAAAATCCGTCAGTTCCGCCAACTTTTCCGACAGTTCGCCCACCCGTCATTTGGCCCAAAAATCCGTCAGTTGGCCCACTCCTGAAATCCGTCAGTTCGCCCACTCTTGAAATCCGTCAGTTGACCCACTCTTGAAATCCGTCATTTGGCCTACTCCCCGTCAGTTCGCCCAATTTTTCCGACAGTTCGCCCACCCGTCATTTGGCCCAAAAATCCGTCAGTTGGCCCACTCCTTGAAGTCCGTCAGTTGACCCACTCCCGACATCCGTCACTTCGCCCAATTTAAAAATCCGACAGTTGACCCAGTTTTGCAGGATCATTAAATCCACGAAGAAGGGCCGCGACCCCAGGGGAATAATCAGCACAACTCGGCCCTGTTAGTAAAAAAAGGGACGCAATCCCAGAAGATTACTCAAACAGAGGCGACCTTCCTCGTTTAATTAGGTCAACACGAGATGCCTATGGGTGCAACTTTTATGTTTACGTAAAGAAGGATATGAAGATGGGTTTAAAAAAGGTATTATATAAAAAAGCACCGAGACCCCAGGGGAATAATCAGAAGGAGCCGACAATTACGTAGACATTTACTCAGAAACGTGGGGAGCTTTGCGAGATTCTGCGGCAAATTCAGTTGGAAAATCTGAAAGATGAAAAAAAAAGGAAAAATAGAGTAACGAGCAGTAAAGGGTTCTGATTGGCAATATGATTTAAAGTCGTTCACACGGAAATGGAAAGTAAAAGCATAATAGAAATAACATGAGGCAGGACTTTACTACCGAGCATCCGTGTACTATCTCCGAGTATATTCGCAAGCTATCTGCAATGTCTGAGTCTCTACTCTGTACGGAAAGTGTCCTCTTGTCAGTGGGAAAACTTTTTTTCCTAAATTTACGTAGCCCACAAACTAAATTTAAACTGCTCATCAACGTTATGTGATTCAAGGTATGTGAGAATTATAAATTTCTTTCGCCGACGGCTTTCAACCCAGCAAACCCGAATATTCAAAAGCTTTTCCAAAATATGATCGTAGATTCGTACAGAACAGCTTTTCCAACCTTGAGTCCCTTGTGCTGTTAACCAAGGACACACCCAGGGTTTCTTACTGCAATATCTACTGCCAGTTTGGGGCCAGGGGTGGCCCGAAAGGGAGGGGGGAGAGTGGGGGTGACATCTGTCAAACACAATCTCCGAGTCGTTTGAATTTTTTTTTTCATATCATCGTAAATCCGTCCCAGTCAAAGGCAAGCCGAGTCGTTTAAATCAGGTTTCAATACCCCGTCAGGGCGGTGACATGATTATTTCTCGAACGACGGGTACCATTGCACCCTTGTTTTAAAACCTGTTCTAGTCGTATATGATTTGTATCTATCTAATCAACTTCAAATAAAACTTACACTTTTACCAATTTTTTTCCGGTTTTGGCCGGATTCCGGGCGAAATACTCGGCCGGGTAGAAAAGAATTATCATATACGGATTCAGCATGTTTTGTTGTCCCTAAACCAAGCGTTTAATCAACTTCAAATAAAACTTTTACCTTTAATAAATTTTCTGGCTTCGGCCGGGTTCCGGACGAACTAATTGTTCGGCGAGAAAATCAGTTTCAGATATGGATTCAGCATGTCTCCTTTCCCCTATATCGACTATCTTATTTGCTTTTTAAACATTTTTTTTCGTCTCTTAATTTGAAACCCCTCCCTCACCCCTAGGTATGGGGCTACAGAGCTCATCTACGAACTTGACCTGTACGTTGACCCAATAGATCCTCATACCAATTTTCAAGAAAATATCTCTACCCTTTCGAGATTTATCGTGCTAACAGACGGACGGACGGAGAGAAGGATAACTTTTGCGAAGTCGTAGGCATATTTATTCAAACAATGTTTACAACGGATACGTCAGCTACGATTCTTCATCAGCGATATTTCGGCCCTTCTTGTCAAGGGTCCTCGTCAGGCTGTCAATCCTCTGGTTCAACTTCGGGGAAGGAAACAAACCTGTAATATTACAGGTTTGTAATATACTATATATAATATTTGTCATAGGTATATGACCATAAGCATAATTCACAGTTTATAAACTGTTGTTTATAGTTGTTTATAAACTTTACGCAAAGGTCAGATTTGATACAAGAGAGTATTACTGCGACAAGTAAACCAGAAGTTAATGCTGGATTGTATAAAGGCCCTGCCTTGGTTTATCAATGATCAATCAGTTTAATACAAATTCTAGTTCTGGTTTTGGACATGGAACCAAAAACAGAAGAGGCGAGCGCCTTCTGGAATACTGCCGTGACAACGAGCTAGTAGTGGCGAACACTCTTTTCAAACACAGAGAGCGACGTAAAGTCACATGGAGATCACCTGACGGAATCACCAAAAATTGCATCGATTATGTACTTGTTCCGAAACGCTGGAAAACTAGCACGCTAGACACAGTCGCTCTCGCAGGAGGAGACTTTGACAGCGATCACACACTGGTAATGGCATCCTTCCGCCTCCGTCTGAAGTCGGCAACAAGTCTCCAGAAAAAAGTCCCAAGATTCCGTATCGAGCTTCTGAAAGATGAGTCGACTCGCATTCCTTACCGGATGAATCTCGACCTGGGGCTCAAAACCCTATTGGAGAGCTCTTCAATGAGCTCAGAAGAAATAGACATAGACGCACTAGTCGACAAGAGCACCGAGATCTTCATACAGACAGCCGAGTCAGTCCTTGGAAGAACCAATGGCTCCGAAAAGCCATGGATCACCGATGAGATCATTCAGCTCTGTAAAGACAAGCGTGCTGTCGCTAATAGGCAAGACCCAGAAAGCAGAGACACTTATAAGCATCTTAAGCGGCTAACGGAAAAGAAGATCAAACGCGCTCTAAACGCGTACATTCAGAACAAATGCGACCAATGCGAGCTTGACTTCCGAAAAGGCAATACCCATGCTGTGTACAAAAGAATACGAGAGCTGTCGAGGCGCAAAACTACACTTACCAATGTACTTCTTGATAAAGACGGGACTCCCATCAACGACGCAGCAGGAATAAGAGAAAGGTGGAAACAACATTTCCAAGAAAAGTTGAACCCCCCAATCAATCCTGACCCTGCTGTTCTTAGGAACTTAACCATCTCCCCATCGGAAGCAAGCCCACCACCACTCAGAAGCGAAGTCGAAGCTGCCTTGAAGTCACTCAAATCAAATAAGTCGCCTGGACCAGATGGATTGCAAGCAGAACTCCTGAAAATCGACTCAGAAGTCGTAACAGACCTCTACCACAGAATCGCCACAGCTGCCTGGCACAAGGAATATTTCCCTAAAACATGGTGTTCCGCTACCATAGTTCCACTACATAAAAAAGGGTCCAAAGCCGAATGTGACAATTACCGTCCAATCAGCCTGACAAGCCAACCTGCCAAAGTGTTGACTAAGATACTACTGGACAGAATAAAAGCATTAACCAGCCACATCATCCCTGAGTATCAGGCAGGTTTCCGAGCTAACCGCTCAACGATAGACCAGATCTTTGTCATCCGTCAAGTAATGGAAAAATACCTTGAATATGGTTTGGACCTATATCAACTCTTCATCGACTTCAAGCAAGCTTTCGACTTAATTTGGAGAGAAGGCCTCTGGCATATATTACTGCACTACGGCGTCCCGTCAAACATCGTCTCACTCATTCGTAACATGTACGATCAATTCAGAAGCCAAGTACAAACAGTTGAGGGAACGACCGAAGGATTCCAAACTTCTGCTGGTGTTTTGCAAGGATGCATCCTCTCACCCCACATGTTTAATCTCTTCCTCCACTGTGTCATGTCGCATGTTGAAGCAACTAATGGGGTAATGATAGGAGGGATTGTAATCGACAAGCTGGCATACGCAGACGACATCGACAAGCTCGCCGGATCCGTTGATGAACTGCAAACCGAAGCAGATAACCTGGAACTAGTTACCCGAACCTTCGGAATGAAAATCAACGAGGAGAAAACGAAAGCCATGCGTGTGTCAAGATTCACGAATCCACCCCCACCAAAAATTAAGCTTAATGGAGCGGAAATAGAATGGGTAGACAGCTTCACATATCTGGGGAGCCAGATCACGAGCGATAACAATCAGTCAGTGGACATCAAAAGACGACTCGCTCTTGGTAGCGCCGGCTTCAAAGCTCTAATGCCAATATGGAAGCAAAAACGAATCTCCCTGAAGCTAAAACTTAAACTATTCTGCTCCATCATCATTCCTATAGCAATGTACGGCTGTGAAACGTGGACAGTCAGAGTAGATGATTCCAGACGACTCGCCGCATTTGAGACAAAGCTGCTGCGTCGAATCGTCGGCATAACACACGTAGATCGAGTCTCAAATGCTGACCTACTCGAAAGACTCCAGTACAAGACTACCATCCTGGAAAGAGTCCGCCTCCAACAGCTCAGATGGCTCGGCCACGTCCAGCGCATGGCCAACGACCAACTGCCGAAGATTGCTTTCGAAGGTCACATCCACGGTTCTCGCCCTCGAGGTCGCCCTCCGAAGCGCTGGAAGGAAAATTTCTCCGAGTACAACCTCCCTAGTCTTCTCAGATTGTCACACAGCAGAGAGCAGTATAGGCGGCGTATACATTCGCTCGCGAGGAGAGAGGCCCCGAGACGGCCACCAAGGCCGGATGGGACTTAAGTCAAGTAAGTCAAGTTCTGGTTTATTTGTCACAGTAAGAGTACACAGTTGACCACATTTACAATAAGCTTAGCAGAAATGATAGTGCTTGGCCTAAACATAGGGGTTTCTTACCTATGAAACCCTCGTACACCAGGTGTCAGTCAGGTATGCATAGTAACTTTGTATAATCAGTAGGCTATATCGGTCTGCAACATCACCGGGTGCTGGAGCTTTGTTGAGGATACGCACGTGATCGATGTTACTTTATTTTACGTATTTACCTATTTTTTTAATTGAAAGCCTACTGTTGTAGTCAATAAGGTAAGAAGTGGAACGATATTAAACAAGACCAAAGGTTTCGATGGGATCCCAAAAATTCAAATTTGATCCAGACAATTGGGTCTTGTCTTCGCCAATCCAGTCTTCGCCAGACTCCTTGAACACTTTTACTATTAAAGTTTAGAAAAAGATTAAGGCAAAATAGCTAATCATATGAGAAAACCAAGTTCAGATATGGATTCAGCATGTGTGTTTACCCCTTTAAGTCATATCTATTTTGACGAAGCAGATCGAAACTTCCTGCCTTACTTCTGCCAATTTTCCGGTTTCGGCGGAATTTCGGAACTACTTGTCCTGCGAAACAATAAAGCTCAAAAAACGAATTCAGCATGTCTCCTTAAATCCAACCTCTAATCAACTTGCAATTAAAATTTTACTTTTAACAAATTTTCCGGTTTCAGCCGGATTCCGAGCGATCTATACGTCCGGTGAGAAAATAGTTGTCATATGCGAATTCAGCTTGTCTACTTACCCGCAAATCGAACATCTTATCAAATTTAAATAAAACTTTTACTTTAAACAAATTCTCCGGTTTTGGCCGGATTCCTGCCGAACTAATTGTCCGGCGAGAAAATAATTTTCATATTCGGATTCAGCATGTCTCCTTACCCTTAATTCGACTATTTCATTAGCTTTTAAAAAGTATTTTGTGTTCCCCTTAATTTCAAACCCCTCCCCCACCCCTAAATATAGAGCTACATGAACCATCTTCGAACTTGACCTGTATTTTGACCTAAAGACTCTTCATGCCAAGTTTGATCAAAATATCTCAACCCCTTCGAGAGTTATCGTGCTAACAGACGGACGGACGGACGGACAGACAGACAACTTTGCGATGTCATAGGTATCCCTCAACTTACGTTTTGGGATCCCAAAAAGGAAGCATTCATACGCGAAAGTTGGACCAGTCTCGATTTCAATAAAAGCGACTTTTTACTAGATCTGTTCAATATCCGTAATTGGAGACACCGGGACTCGAAACTCACTCGTTTAGTGCATATGGCAACGTCAAATTACATGTAAAAAAAAAATCGAGCTTTAAATGTAAGAAGACTGGACTACTTGTTGGACATGATTCTGTTCAGTGATACACGGTGAGTGAGGGAATTGAGTGAGTTCCTCAGTTGTTGTCTGACACATGACAACTTGTAAAAAACAACACATTTTAGCTCAACGTCTTATTTTTCAACTTTATCTCTAATTTTTTGTAATTTTTCACAGTTTTTCAAGGAATATTCACAAATTTCGCAAGATTAAATGGAGGTACTGAAATTTTAATACGACCTGTCTAAATTTCTTTTTATGGCACTTGTAGCCTCTGTCTCAAATGCAATACACCTATCGTAATTCCGTCTGTCGGTCTGTCCGGGTTTTTTTTCACACTTTTTCGAGCTAGGGTACTTCCTGATGTACTAGGACGATGAAACTTGGCAGACTTATCAGGGACCAACCAAACTAACCTGGATATAACCAGTTTCTCGATCCGACCATCTGCGGGGGAGTAGGGGGCGGAGGAATCTGGAAAATTAGGGCAGTTTTTCACACGTTTCCGAGTTAGGGTACTTCCAGATGTGCTAGGACGTGAGGGACTGGAGGGAGGGGGAATCTGGAATATCGAGTTATGCGTAACTCTGGACCGGGTGATGGATTTGAGTGAAATTTCATAATTGAACAAAGGACATGTCTCTGGGGATTTTTTTCATGTCAGGAAGATGGGGGGGGGGATACGTGAAAGGCTGATACTGGAGAGATTGGGATGGAACTATCTGGGAGTAAGAAAAAGATGCTCTGGATAAATCTTTTTCACAACTGGATTGACTTTGGCGATTGTGAGGGGAGTTTGAGGGGAGGGTGGGGGTGTCAGAATTCCGGTGATCACAATTTAAGGCACTTAGATGTGCTAGGACGATCTTGGCTGGAACGAGGCTAGGACGAGAAGATTGGCTGAGAAATCGCCACTTTTCAAATCCGACTATTCCTTAAAGTACCAATCTTGATTGTAAAGTAAGAAAATACTTTTAAGCGAAATAGACATTTTCATGGGTTTTGCTTACAAATGAAGTTCCAGCTCCCTTAAAGTGCGCATGTTAACTGCAAAGTCGGAAAGCACTTTTTATCAAATGGTTCATCTCAACTTATGATAGCGGATTCAACAGCTATGGGGGAGTTGATGGAGGGGTGGTCTGAAATTTCAAGAAACGGATAGAATGGAGGGATCGGAGTTGAACTTGCTGGGAAGAACAAGCATTTATTCTAGATAAATCGTTTGCACAATTGGACTGGAGCACGACACTTGGGGGTAGGAGGTGGAGGGGGGCCTTCCAGAATTCCTGTGATGGCGTTTTTCAGGACGAAAGTTGGCAGGCATATCGGGACCCGAACATCTGACAGACCCCTTACCTACTACATACAGCTACAAGTGCCATTTGAGCTTACAACTATTTTTTTGCACCCATCTTCATACTCTTCTTTACGAAAACATAAAAGCTGCACTAATAATCAACTCGTGTTGATCCTAATTAAACGAGAAAGGGTGTCTCCAATGGAGTAATCTTCCGTCCGTCTGTCCGTCTGTCAGCACGATAAATCTCGAAAGGAATGGGCTATTTTGATGAAACTTGGTGTGAGGATTCTTTCTGTCAACGGTAAGATCAAGTTCTTACATGGGCTCTGTAGTCCTACATTTAGGGGGGGGGGGTCAAATTAAGTGGTAAAAAGACATGCTGAACACGATGGTGAAAACCATTTTCTTGCCGGATAAGGCAAGGTTGGTTGGTTAGAATTAAAAGTTTTCTTTGAAGTTGATTAGATGTTCTATTATGGAATAAGAAGACATACTGAACGCGATGATGAAAACCATTTTCTCGTCGAACAACTAGTTCGCCCGGAATCCGGCCAAACCGGAAAATTTGTTAAAAGCGAAAGTTTCGTTTGAAGTTGATTAGATGACAGATTTAGGGCTAAGAAAAGACGCTGAGTCTGTATATGACACTGATTTTTACCCGGACATATAATTAGTCTGGAATCCGGTTGAAACCGGAAATTGTATAAGTTAAAGTTTTATTTGAATTTATTAGATGTTCTTTATAGGGATAAGGAGATACGCTGACTTCGTTTCTGGATTGTTCTTTTTTTGCTGCACAAGTAGTTCACTCGGAATTTGGCCGAAACCGGAAATTTGGCAGATGTAAAGCAGGAAGTTTCGGTCAGTATCGTCAAAATAGAAATGGCTTATAAAGGTATATCTGAACTTGGTTTTCTCAGATGGTTAGCGTGGCGAAGACTAGATCTAGCGAAGACAAGACCCAATTCCCTGGATCAAACATTAGATTTTTGGGATCCCATCGAAACCTTAGGTCTTGTTTCTCAAGAGATATCCTCTTGTTACATGGAATCCCAAAACTTGCAATGGATATTGCAATCTGTAACCCTGGTCTGTCGTGGTTAATCCGCGAAATTTCTCGAAAAAGTTAAGTAGCTTTTGGACATTCGGGTCCCTGGTTTGAAAGCCTTCGGTTCTTACACATATAAACACATATCTTTGATGTCCTATTTATATTCAGTTGGTAGGCTACGTAGAATTAGAAAACCATCTTCCCACTAACAAGAGGAAAATTTCCGTAAAGAGTTTAGTCTCGTACATTGCAATTACTTTTGATAGTAGGGCTAATATTCTCTCCAAGAAATACTAGGAGGCGACACGAGAAAGCTTGGCATTAAAATCTACGACCTAACCCTCAACTTAGGTCCGAGTCTCGATACGCCACGGGCGATGCTCTACACGGCGATTGAAGAACGAAAAGTAAAGTTGACAATACCAAAAAAAAAAAATCGGATTGTCTTAAAATAAAACGAGCGTCTGGGAAAGAGTGATAGGACTTAGCAAAAGGCAGGAGAGGGGTGAATCTCCGCTCCTTCGGGCCACCTCTTATTCCTACTATGCTTTTACTTTTTATTTCCTTGTGAACTACTCCCAATCGAGTTGCCAGTCGAAAACTTTCGCTGCACGTTACTCTATTTTTACCTTTTACTTTTGTGTTCATCCTCTATATTTTCCTTTCTTATTTTATGCAGAATCTAAAAACAAGCTTCTGATATTTCTGACTAAATGTTTACGTAATTATTATAGTGAAAAAGTAACATAAAAAACGACGAAGTACAGTTCCGAAACCTACCTAGGATGCTGAACTTTGGATAGGTCTGTTTGCGAGTATCGTTGCAAAAACCTTTCAATTTCCGTAAAAATTAGCAGGCTCAGGTTCAGGTTCTTTTATTTCAAAAATACTTTGTGACAATATATTTTGATCACTGGGGGCCGGCAGGGATACGAGCTCGTTAGCTCGGCCGGCGTTAGCAACAACCTCTTTATCAAGCAACAAAGTTTGTTACAAACTATTCGAACAGCTTTTCTTTTCACCCATCTTCACGTGAACGGGATCTTTTTTTTAAGTAAACAGAACAGTCGCACCCAAAGGAATTTTGTATCGACCCTAATTAAACGAAAAAAGGTTCGCTCCTTCTGATTATTCCCCTGGGTTCGTGCCCCTTCTTCATAGATATTACTGATCTAGCAAAGTTGGGCCATTTGTCGGATTTTTGGGCCAAATGACGGGTAGGCGAAATGTCGGAAAAGTCGGGCTAACTGACGGATTCTTAGGCGAAATGACGGGTGGGTGACTGTCATAAAAATTGGGCGAACTGACGGATTTTTAGGCGAAATGACGGATAGGTCAACTGACGGATTTTTGGGCCAAATGACGGGTGGGCAAACTGTCGGAAAATTGGGCGAACTGACGGATTCTTAGGCGAAATGACGGGTGGGTCAACTGACGGATTTTTGGGCCAAATGACGGGTGGGCGAACTGACGGTGGGTGAACTGACGGGTGGGTCAACTGACGGTGGGCGAACTGACGGGTGGGAGTAGTGACGGGTGGGTGAACTGACGGGTGGGCGTAGTGACGGGTGGGTGTAGTGACGGGTGGACGTAGTGACGGGTGGGCGTAGTGACGGGTGCGAGTAGTGACGGGTGGGCGTAGTGACGGGTGGGCGTACTGACGTTGGGCGAACTGACGGGTGGGCGAACTGTCGGATTTTGGAAGTGGGTGAACTGACGGGTGGGCGAACTGACGGGTGGGGGTAGTGACAGCGACCCGCCTGAGAACCTGATGAAACATTTTTTGGTTTCGGGAGCTGAATATTATTTAACTCAGTTTCAGAATCTTCAGGAAATCAGTATAACGAATTTAGTATAATTATGGCGTTTGTTTATTGTGATCTAGTTTACATCCTTAATTCTTTGGACTAACGAAATGACAAGAAAAAACAGAAAACAAAATACTTAAAGAAATCGATAATACAAATAATTAGTTTAATTTTTCTAAACATTTTCCATTCGCCAGCTACAGTAAAAACATTTTGTTAGATCCTAAGTCAAACTATGATTCCATCTTCCCCATTTCGGTCGCTTCCGACCCGCGCCGCTAGATGACCCAGCGGTCGGATAGAGTCGTGGCTTCATCTTGGGTCTTGGGTGGAGGTGGGGGGGGGGGGGGTTCTAGACGTTGCAAGTGCTAGAATGCATATGATACAACTCCTTTAAAAAGAGACAGGTTTATTTCTTTTTTGGGATCCCAAAATGTAAGTAGAGGGATACCTATGACATCGCAAAAGTTGTCCGTCTGTCTGTCCGTCTGTCTGCAAGACAACTCTCGAAGGGATTGAGATATTTTGATGATACTTGGGTGCGAGGATCCTTTGGGTCAAAGTAAAGGTCAAGTTCGACAATGGCCTATATTTATTTGATATATATATTTGAGGGTGGGGGATGGGTTTCAACTAAGGGACAAACAAATATTTTTTGAAAACTGTTGTGATAGTCGATTATGAAGTAAGAGACATGTTGAGCACGATGGTGAAAACCATTTTCTTGTCGGACAAGTAGTTCGTCCGTAATCCGGCAAAAACCGGAAAGTTTATTAACAGTAAAAGTCTCATTTGAAGTTGATTAAATGTTTGATTTAGAGGTAAGAAGACATGGTGAAGACGATGGTGAAAACCATTTTCTCGCTCGACATGCAGTTCGACTGGAATCCGGGAAAAACAGAAAGTTGGTTAAAAGAAAAAGTTTCATTTGAAGTTAATTAAACGTTTTATTTGGGGGTAAAAAGACATGCTGAGCATGATGGAAAAAATCATTTTCTCGCCGGACAAGTAGTTCGTCCGGAATCCGGCAAAGACCGGAAAGTTTGTTAAAAGTAAAAGTATTATTTGAAGTTGATGAAATGTTTGATTTAGGGGTGAGAGGACATGCTGAACACGACGGGGAAAACCATTTTCTCGCCGGACAACTAGTTCGCCTGGAACCCGGTCAAAACTGGAAATATGTTAAAAGCAAAAGTTTTATCTGAAGTTGATTAGATGATAGATTTAAGTCTGTATATGACAATTATTTTTACCCGGACATATAATTGCTGAGACTGTATATGACAATTATTTTTACCCGGACATATAATTAGTTCGGAATCCGTTTGTACATGCATTTTGTTTAAGTCAAAGTTTTATTTAAAGTTGATTAGATGTTCTTTATAGGGATACGGAGATACGCTGGATTCGTTTCTGAATTTCCTTTTTTTGCTGGACTAGTAGTTCGCTCGGAATTCGGGCCAAACCGCAAATTTGGCAGAAGTGAAGCAGGAAGTTTCGGTCAGTATCGTCAAAATATATATGGCTTATAGAGGTATAGATAGATAGATGGAATATCTGAACTCGGTTTTCTCTGAGATTAGCCTAGCGAAGACTGGATCTGGCGAAGACAAGACCGAATTGTCTGGATCAAATCTTAGATTTTTGGGATCCCATCGACACCTTTGGTCTTGTTGTAAATGACTCCGTGCCCAGTCATACAGCCTTCGTAAACACTGTATGACGGGCCTGATCATTGAACTATTTTATTCGTAGTGTAAATTCAAAGTACAAGCATACCACGTACCAACTTTCGGGAAAATATCCCAGTCCATTTGCAAGTTATCGGGTCACGGACAGATATGTAATATATTAGGCAGCCTTTAAAATATTTGCAAAACTTTACCTGCGCCGACTTTCGTAGTCGGCTACTCGCTATCTCTTGGAATGGACCGTAATTTAGGTGAGGTCTTAGGCCTTAAATTTCAGCCACCTTAAATGCTAGAGATGCCAGAAAAAGGACGGATTATAAAAAAAATCGCCTGCAGCGCTGAGTTTAAATTTGTCTTGGGTACATACGGTAAAAGCTGCTGCTTGGGTTCTGAGCCACGTTACAAGCAAGAATTTGTGTGGGAACTAGTCGAACATTGCCGAATAAAGATAGATTTAATGTTCAATGGGCACATCTAACTACCCCAATCCCACTCTGTAACAACCTAGGAACAATGCTTACCCCCTAGATTAGCAGCTTTTTCAACAGTTTTCTCTCTGTGATATTTCAAAGCGTAAGTTTTTGGGCCAGTGCATGCTCAGTTTAATAGCTTGGACAAAGATAAAAGTGATGTTTCTTATATTACTTAGTAGATCTTTATTTTATGCATAAATCAGCTTGTACAATTAAGATTGGAATAGGTTATTTTTTTAATGATTTTTGTAGCTATATCATTTTTTATAAGCTTATTGCATATTCTAGTAAATTTAATAAAACTAGCTAATCAAGCTTCACAACACTATTCCACAAAGACAAACTTTTAATTGGCACTTTAAGCCATGGAAGTTCTGATAAAAAACTAGAACAATCAGGTAAACTGCATCTGCGGCTTGACTTTGGTGACATCTCAAAGATCTCCTTTTCTATCAAGCATTGCTGGGAGTTTTTGAACTTCCTGCCACTATATCCCAGCTCCTAAGATTGGATCGCCGAAATGCCAGAGAGGTAAAGACAACGGATAACAAGAAAACGACCGATTTTCGTAGCGCCTTCTAAAGGAAGTCGTAAATGGTTATTAGTGAAGCATTTAATACAAAGTAAAGCATTGGAAGTGTCCATTGTGCTTTAACAAATTTTGCCTGCTGCTGGTTCGTAGTCCTACCCTATTTCTATTTAGTTGAAGTGTACATCATTTATGTGCGATTTTAATCTTGATAATTGGGGTTTTAGCCTTAGCTACATTGAAAGGTAAAAGTTGTAAAGGAGTATTTAAATTTTGCTCAAATTGAAAATTTTTTGCATGATACTTATTCTTATTAATAAACACAATTTTACTCTTTACTATTTACATCTACTGCACTGATGGAAAAACCTACGTTTTTACTGTCGTGCAACATAATAGTTAACAAATCAAAAAAAAAAGAGGAAAAGAACAGACCACAAAGAAAAACCAGACGAAACACTTTCGCATTATCACCTCAAAAATAAACATATACCTCCCAAAAACCGTACTGCCTCCCTATCACCCGGACCACCCATTTACCAATTCTTCCTTACCACCCCGAACCTACCGTTCCTCCCTACCAACCAGACCTCCCTACCACCCCCTACCCCCTAACAAATAAATGCCTTTCTCAACCATCTTTTATTAAATATTCTTTCGATTTCCTCTTAAACTCTAAAAGATGCTCAGCCGCCCTGATGCTCACTGGTAGAGAATTCCAGACTGCTGTTCCAAGAAACTGCAATCGAAATCCTGACCTTGTGCTACTCTTAAGCTCAATCACCAATTTATCACTACTCCTCGTATCATATTCATGAATGTCACTGTTAGCAAGGTAAGTATCACAAACAAGAGATGTACGCTCATATGGCACTTGCAAGGCTTGGTAAAAGGCCGAAAGTAAGAATTTGCCAATTCGTAGGTTTGTTGTGAACATTTGTAAGCAAAAGCTTTCTGATAAGAATGGCAATAGACCCTTGGAAATCACGACAATGTAGATATCCTTTTGGAAAAAAAAATTTTTTTGCACTTGGCTATGAAATGATATATTTCACCTCTAGTGAAAACACTGGAGTCAAAATCTCTGTTGCACCTTTAGGTATGATCGCCTAAGCATCTTAACTCGGCATCACCGGAATTCCGGAACCCCCGCTCCAGCTCCTCCCACAGTGCTCGGATCCGGTCCGGACTTGTCAACAATTTTTTTAGGGCTTGTGCTTGTTCTTCCCACCAAGTCTCATCCCGATCCGTCCACTCTGAACAAGTCAAACGATTTCCGGTTCCCCGCTCCGACTCCCCCCAAAGTCACCGGATCCAATCCGGACTTGAAGTGTGACATCTCAGACACGAGATCTTTCCAAATATCAAGTTTCATTAAAGTTCAATGGGCAAATCAAACTACCCCAATCCCACTCTGTAACAATCTAGGAACAATGCTTACTCCCTAGATCAGCAGCTTTTTCAACAGTTTCCTCTCTGTGATATTTCAAAGCGTAATTTTTTGGGCCAGTGCATGCTCAATTTACTAGCTTGGACACAGATAAAAGTGATGTTTCTTATAATACATAACAGATCTTTATTTTATGCATAAATCAACTTGTATAATTCAGATTTGAATAGGTTATTTATTTTTGAATGATTTTTGTAGCTATGTCAATTTTTTATAAGCTTATTGCATATTCTGGTACATTTTATAAAGCAAGGTAATCAAGCTTCACAACACTATTCCACAAAGAAAAACTTTTAATAGGCCCTTTAAGCCATGGAACTTCTGATGAAACACTAGAACAATCAGGTAAACTACATCTGCGGCTTGATTTTGGTGACATCTCAAATATATCCTTTTAAATCAAGCATTGCTAGGAATTTTTGAATTTCCTGCCACGATATCCCAGCTCCTAAGATTTGGATCGCCGAAATGCCAGAGAGGTAAAGACAAGGGATTTTTAGAAAACGGCTGATTTTCGCAGCGCCTTCTAAAGGAAGTCAGAAATGTTTATTTGTGAAGCATTTAATACAAAGTGAAGCACTAGAAGTGTCTATTGTACTTTAACATCCGATCACCTGGTCAAAAGTTATAAATATTCCGGACTCCCCCTCCCTCCACTCCTCCACAGTTGTTAAATTGGGGAAGTGACTATTTCCAAGTTATTTTGGTCGGGTCCCTGATATGCCTGCCAACTTTCATTGTCCTAGCACATGTGTAAGCATCTGAACTCGGGATCACCGGAATTGCGGAACACTCCCTCCAACTCCCCCCATAGTGCTCGGATCCGGTCCGGTCTGGTCAACTCCGTATCTAGGGCTTTTGCTTGTTCTTCCCACCAAGTTTCATCATGATCTGTCCTCTCTGAACATGTCGCCCAATTTCCGGTTCCCCCCCTCTCCCTTCCCCCTCCCCAAAGTGACCGGATCCGTTCGAGACATCTGTGACATCTGAGACAAGAGATCTTTCCAAATATCAAGTTTTATTAAGATCCGACTACCCGTTCAGAAGTTATACATACGTCAATATTCCGGATTCCCCCTCCCACCACTCCCCCCAGGGTGGTCGGATCAGGGAAATGATAATTTCTCAGTCAGTTTCGCGGGATCACTGATATGCCTACCAAGTTTCATCCTCCTAGCACATCTGGAAGTGCCCTAACTCAAGATGAGTGGACCGACCGACCGACCGAAAGGTGATCGGTATATGGCACTTGAGCGGAGCTGCAAGTGCCATAGTAACACTCGGGACTAGATTATGCACGCACTGGAAAACGGAAAATGCAGCTTGATAATCCCGTAGTTGGCCCACGTTGAGCAAAATTAAAGACTCAAAACAAGCTCTTGCATCATTCACTTCCTTGACATACTTGTCTATGATCCTCACGGCGTTGCTCTGAAGAATCGCAGAATAACACATCACTGTGATACTTCCATGAAAGGTTTGAATCTATGAAAACTCCTAAATAAACCAGGCTTCCCGGATAACGTAACTAGACTACTCGCACCAACTGGCACTCCTACTCTGCAGAAAGTTTTTAGAAAAGTCTTTTTCATTGCACGTTGACACACAGCAAGCTAAGGTTCATAAAAACCTCCAGCCTTCTTCACGCATCATTCGCTTTCAGTATAAGCTCTTCGATCGATTTAGCACAAACTGTCAAGCTGTAACATCAGCAAAGATTGTAACACCTGAAGATAAAAGCGCACCGCATCTACGCACACAAGATACAGCAAAGGACCTAAGACTGAACCTGCGGCGCTCACTTTAGTTTGTCTTGAGTTCATATGTCAGAAGCTGGTACCGAGATCTTGTTTTATCTCTAGCTAGACTTGATATCAACGGCATCTTCGAATTCCTGTTACTTATTAGTTTATTATTTTATATCTACAATGGCATTTTCAGTAACGTTTTAGAACTTAAACGTTAATATTTCTTGAGCCTGCTGGTGCTGTGTTTTTAGCCAGTCGTATAATTTGAAATCCTCACTCATGCCCAAGCCCTTCAAACCGCCCCTGCCAAAAGTTAAAATGGCGCCAATAATAAAAACGCGCCAAACTTTCTCTTTCGACTTGATTGTGTACACACTATCCAACTTTTTACATTCTAGCTTCTTGAAAGTAAGTGCAGTGTTTTTAGATTATTTTTTTTAAATTCAGTAAAAATCAGGGACAAATTTAGTCAATTTTACCATGTACGCCCCTCCCCCCCAAAAAAAATGAAGAAAAGGCTCGGGACTTCCCCGGCTATAGTCAGTACTGCTTGGAACAGCATCTGATTTCCTCCTGGCATGTTTTATTAACTGAATGCTAACCATGGTGCCGAACGGACCTAAGATAATGCGATTAGATTTTCACTTATTCTGCAGACGAAGGCAATCCCTGTACTCTGTTGGGTTTTTGCCCGAAAAGTTCTAGAAAAGACTTCTTGTTTAAGAGTTCCGACTCCCACAAAAGTCTCCCCAGTCCAGTACGACGACAGAGTTTGCGATGTTTTGTTGCTGTGAATAAAGTACCTGCCAGGCGAGCTCTTCTACTTCCTGCGCTTCCACTTTTCCAAGTACCTCTCTATTCATTTACTTGGCGGAAATTTCAAATGTCAAGTGCAGAGCTGTAGCCTGAGAAATGTAATGTTATTTGAATGTCTTTGTTGTATGCAGGAATGCAGGACCTGTGCTAAACTTCGATCAGATCTTTTCTTAGTTGGATGAATCAGTGATTTCGATGGAAAGTTTTCTGGGACTGGGACATCCTTGGCAATGTTAAGGCCAACAATAGGCAATAGGGACAAATTTAGAATAACAGAACTCAAATATGCACAAAATATCTATCATTACTACCAGGGTTTTGCTGGCCAAAACTCAATGGGGTGGCAGGGCTTGGCAGTCTAGTACACTAGGCCCTTTTTTGACACCCATTCACAAACGGGGTGGCATGCCCCCAGGTATGAGTAGGGTACTCATACGTATGTGTACCCCTTCTTCCCCAGAGGTCTACCAGTCTACTACACTTTCTAAATCAGAATTAATTACTGCTTACCGACTGCTTCGTCAGGTCTAAGGATTACAGCAATAAATAGCCCTGCTTCAGAGGAATATTTTGGTATACTTCTACTATTTTTTTGAATCTTGTATCCAGCTAAAAGGAGCCACTGGAACGAAGCTAACACCAACTGCTGAAAACATGGCGGATCGCCGTGGTACAAAAAGGACCGTGCACGCTACCTCGCGTGAACAAACAGTGTTGCCAGATGTCAAACGATAGTGTGAATTGCCACAGTAGATTATAGAACTCTCCGCAGCATCTAGTGATTGACAGACGAAGCAAAAGTTGCGATTTTGATGGAATTTTTGTTCGCCAGTTGTTTAATTTCCGATTTCCGAAAGCCGCCAAGGTTTACCGTTTGCTTAGTTAGTGTTTTTATGACTTTGGCAATCCATGCCCGGTCGAAGTTTCTTCAGTTGCGTTTTTTATCGAAGTTTTGTTCGCCGTTGGCTTAGCCGGTTGCTTAATTTCCGTCTTCGAACGCCGTCGAAGTTCACCGTTTTCTTAATTAGTGTTTTTACGATTTCGGCGATCCTTGCCCCGGTCGACGTTTCTTCGACGATTCGAGCAAACTTCGAACTTAGCTGCGTTTTGATCGCCATTAGCGTAGCCGGTTGCTTAATTTTCGTTTTCAAACGCCGTCGAAGTTCACCGTTTGCTTAATTGGTGTTTTTACGACTCCGGCGATCCTTGCCCGGTTGACGTTTTTTCGACGATTCAAGCCATTTTCGAACTTGTTAGCTCATGAAGTTCGACGCTCAGAGTTCGAAGGACGAATAAACTGTGACCGGCGACCGAAAACGGTAATTAAAAAAAGACCTTTGAGGTCTTCAAACTTCGATCAAAAACGCAACTCTTGTAGTTTGAAGGCATCTTCAACCTTCGATGAACAAAAGCTAGAAGCTCATATGACATTTGCAAGGCTGATTCAGGAAGTAGGAAAAGAATATGCCAATTCGTGGGTGTGTTGTGATCATTTGTAAGCAAGACCCTTGAAAGTGATCATGTGCCATAGGAGATTGCGAGAATGGATAGTTTGGTAAAAACGTATTTATTTTAGCACTTGGCTGTGATGATGCACACTTTAAGGGTGCTAGAAACTGATCTGTAATCTTAACTTTCGAGGCCAAAATGGTTATGGGCCTTTAACGATCATGGATACATATCGTCGATCAAAAGTATTTTTTTGACTTTTCGGTTAATATGCATAGTTTAAGGGAGATATAAATATATCTCGACGTATCACGTATATTTTGCTGAAATGTATTTTTTGTACTTGGCGGTTAACATGAGATGGTCACAATCTCGTCAAGTCTAATGTTCAAGTCAAGTTTGATCGTCCTATGACATCCGGAAGTACCTTAACTCGTGATCGACGGAATCCCCCCCCCCCATACAACTCCCCACAGTGTCGGAATCCTGTTCTGTCACTTAATGTATTTACGGCTTGTGCTTGTTCTTCCAACCAAGTTTCATCCCAATCGCTCCAGTCTATGCGTTTCACAAGATTCCTTTTCTAGCTTTTAGCTATTCGGATTAAACTTGATTGATTGAAAAAAAAAAAAAAAAAAAAGATAGCCGGTTCTTCCGGTTTCCTGAGAACCGGTTCCAGTTTTCAGGACTTGAAATGGGACATCTGAGACACGATATCTTTCCAAATATAAAGTTTCATCACGATCCGATCATCCGTTCGAAAGTTATGCATGCCTCAATATTCCGGGTTCCTCAACCCTCCACTCCCCCCACGTTGGTCAGAGAGGGGAAGTGACTTTTTCAAATTTAATTTAGTCGGGTCCCCGATATGGCTGCCAATTTAAGTTGCATTGTCCTAGCACTTCTGGCAGTACCCTAACTCGAGGAAAGTGGGCCGACCGACAGACCGAAAAGTGATCGGTATATGGTACTTGAGCGAAGGTGCAAGTGCAATAAAATTGCAACACGTCTTTATGCGTAAAGAGTTGACCTCGGGAGTGCCTTGAAGCTTTTGGTATAGACACCTATGTGGTTAGTTTTATTAAAAATTGATGTGTTGGGTCATCTGCGAAATGCACTGAGTTCTCACGGGTTCGAACTGATTCGCGAACTGGAAGGGGGGGGGGTCCATGGGGCTACTCACTTCTGTTGCAAGGTGTTAAGTCCCTGCCGCCAGCCTCTTGGTGTAGCCAAAACAGTCAGTGAGCAGCCCCTTAGGAAAATCAAGTGCTACCTGAGTGTATTTTCACCATAGAGAAATTGCGTAATCTTTAAAGAGCTCTGTTGAAGGGTTAATTAAAGCGGCCAATTGGTGTCGGATCGGAAAGGGGGAAAGAGTTTGAGTACGGTCTGCGGAAGAGTGGAAACGTTATTGTGGCTCGATGGCTAATCCGTTTTCAATTCGTTCACTGTAGACTAGAGCTAAAGTAGGCCAGAGCCGAAATCGTGTGTCTGAGAGACACCTCTACGAGGCAAGACGGGATTGTCTTCGAAATGTCTCCAATCGAAACGTCCCCAAGCATAGATTTTGAAGTTCACCTTTGTTCGCCCTCATCAGATAGCCTACTTTACACATTTGTGGAAAGATTTACATATAATTTCGTGTACATCCGAGCAAGAAGATAGCCTCAGAAAAGGGGCCGGATCATGACTTGTGAAACTATGAACGAGTTCTGCATTTGAGCTAGAATAAATCTATTAAATTTTAACATGACGTAGGCAAATGATTACTTTTAGAAGTGAACGGGTGGCACAGAGTCTACTTCCGATGCAGGGGCGTAATTTGCTATGGGGCGGGGGGGGGGGGGGGGCAACCCCCCCAGCTTGAACCTGAAAAAGCAAGAAGCTTGACGTCAATCGCGCAGTGGACAGTTTCGCTAACTTGAAGAAGCGTCGTTTCGCTTTGGTTGATTAGTAAATTATCTCTCGTGTTTCTTTGTTTTTATTACGTTTTTCTTCTTGAAATAAAACTGCTCATTTTCCCTTGATTAGTAAAATCAAACCCCTGTTCCGATTGTAGGCATAAGTAAGTCGGAGACCAATTTGGTCGCGGGGGATGGCAACCAATATCTAGTTTTGCCACTTCAGGACAGCAATTAAAATCACGACTTCCATTTTATACTGATCAGACGAAAGAGTATGCAGAATTTTGACACGATTCATGATAATTACTTAAATTTCAATCGTACGTAGCCTGCTCACACATCCAGACCTAGGAAATACAAACACTCCATACGACGTCCAACACCACGACAAATTTTGTTATATTGAGAAGGTAACACGGACAGAGTCATAACTGAGACGAGGCTATGAAAAAATCAGATACTGAAAAAAGGAGTGAATTACTATGTTGAGGATACACCGAAATAAGCTTGCGAAATATACTTTATTACGGAAAAAAACGTATATGCGTCACAGTTCTTCGGCGAAAGAAGAGATTCGCACCTGACTGCGGAAATCCGACTGTGTGTACACATCTTAACCGTTGGCAATTCTAGATAGGGCGGGAAAACAAGATCGCAATGGCGAAGACAAAATAGGAGAGCTTACAATGTGAGCTGACCGTCACTGCAATCTGTTAGGCAATCAGCATAATTGTTCAAATTCTGGTCCCATCAGTTTGTTGCTTGGGTCTTGGTTTCAAAAATACCTCTTCGATACGTCGTAAAATTCCAGACAATACTATGCGAATCAATGCCAGGTGGAACAAACTTCGATAAAAACGCAACTGAAGAAACTTCGACCGGGCAAGGATTGCCGAAGTCGTAAAAACACTAACTAAGCAAACGGTAAACCTTGGCGGCTTTCGGAAATCGGAAATTAAACAACCGGCGAACAAAAATTCGATCAAAACGCAACTTTTGCTTCGTCTGTCACTCACTAGATGCTGCGGAGACATCTGGCAACACTGTCTGTTGACGCGAGGTAGCGTGCACGGTCCTTTTTGTACCACAGCGATCCGCCATGTTTTCAGAAGTTGGTGTTAGCTTCGTTCCAGTGGCTCCTTTTAGCTGGATACAAGATTCAAAAAAATAGTAGAAGTATACCAAAATATTCCTCTGAAGCAGGGCTATTTATTGCTGTAATCCTTAGACCTGACGAAGCAGTCGGTAAGCAGTAATTAATTCTGATTTAGAAAGTGTAGTAGACTGGTAGACCTCTGGGGAAGAAGGGGTACACATACGTATGAGTACCCTACTCATACCTGGGGGCATGCCACCCCGTTTGTGAATGGGTGTCAAAAAAGGGCCTAGTGTACTAGACTGGGGCTTGGGGCGTGAGAGGTGGCTACCTCAATCTATACAACAGATTTCAAGCAAGGCCGAAGAGTCATACCAGTTGGAAACAATAGCCAAGAAACACAGCATTGCTGAAAACAGTGCGAAATTATAGAAACTTAAGGTGAACGACATTTGTAATTATAGGAATTCTCAAACGTTGTAGCCCGCCCCACAGCAGTTCCTAACGACTGTTAGACAGAATGGAAACGAGCAGGAAGAGCACTGCAGGCGAAATTTTTTAAGGAGGCTATGACTTTTTTCTGGCAAAACACAACTCCCGCCAATAAAATCTAGTTTTTAAGGTGACCCAAGCCCCAAAATTCTGAGCCCATTACACAGATGAAAAGATGTGTGCTTCCAGTAAACAGAGCCTACTACAAAAGTCATTGCCAGCAAAATTATTTTGTGAAATCCTGTATGATCAGAATATGTCTTCTTGGATCCAAGACATTAAGGGGCACTTAGAAAGGATCTGCCCGTCTCTCTTTGTTGATGACGAATCCAGGAATTGTGAGACCTTTAGCTGGAAGTTGGTAATTTGCTTCAGTTTGACCCGTTCCAAAAAAGAAGTAGTGATCATCCAGAAAAAAAACTGAAACAGAGCAGTTCCGATTCCAGTTAAAAAACAAAATAAAAATCAAATGACATGTTGGAACAATCAGGCCTGTCAACACACTGTCGCTTATTGCTCACAAAGCTGATTTGTTTTTAAACGTCGCACTAACTTAATAGAAAGTGACAAATTCTTAACATTGTAGGCTACGAGCAAAATTGGCCTGATTTTTACATGAATTATGAGATATTGGTACATAGTGGATTGTGTTAATATTGTCAATCTGTCTAGCTCGAAACATCTGGCTGAGGCTCCTATTCCTGATCCAACCTTCTTATCTTTCCTTTCTTCTTTTGCTATGCTCGCGAGCTGTCTTAAATTTGGTATGTTTGCCGAATTGTCAGTTGTCTTTTTGAATTTGTTACATTTGCCGCCGAAAACACTGAGAGAATCGCCGTACTTCTCAGTTTCTTCATGAAAATTTAGCATTCTTGCTGAATTTGTCGATGAATTTTATGCTGAATTAATGCTGCGTTAATTCAGAGAAAATTTAAGTCCGACAGCGAAATGCTGAGACACTGAGAGAATCGCCTACTCCTCAGTTTCTTCATGAAAATTTAGCATTCTTGCTGAATTTGTCGATGAATTTTATGCTGCATAAAATGCTTAATTAATTCAGCATTTTCGTTCGTTTCGGAGCTTTCGGACACGTTCTATAGCCCAGGATGGAAAAATACTCATCAATCATCTGCTGCATTTTTCAGTTAAACTTTAACGACCCTATTTTGTTTTTGCTGGTAACACATAAGCAGAGATGGGCACTACGGAAAATTTCCGATAAAACCTCGAAAAATTCAGGTAGAATTCTGCCCCCCCCCCCCCCTCCTATCAGGAACGTGTCGGGACCCCCCTGGGCGACATGCCCGAAAATTGAGGATTTCCGTATGACTGCCCCCCCCCCCCCCCGAATTTGAAAGTGGCCCAACACCCGAGCATTTTTTAGGGCCTTAGTGTCTGACACACCGCTATTTACCAAAGCGTGAATTTCGCACTGCAGCGCACAGTTTTTAATCTGGTTTTGAACCAACATCTTTGTGTATAGCAGAACACGCTATTGTTAAAACAAATTTCCTTCGGCGCTAAGTTTCAACATAATATGGTGTTGAAATCTCTGTATGTTAGCAGAAAAGATTAATTTTCTAGATATCTCGTCCTGAAAGTAGGGCTAGGTTTCAACAATGTAAGCGTTGAGAATCACTGTTTTAACATACTTTGAACATATCTACCTTGGCGGCTACATACTTTATTCTGGTCGACCACAGCTTGTTTTGAAAAGGGCTGCATGGAATGGCACTTCAAGGGTACCAACCTGTAATCGTGGTCACAGAGGGGAACCCTTGCTTTTGTTTGGGATTCCAGAAAGATGCTCTGATTGTAAATGTTAAATAAAATTTTGTATGCAACGCCCTTCTAGAATTTGTTTCTAAGATGCCTTGAGAGGTTAACCCCAGAGCTGTCATTTCGCTGGAACCTCCTTCCTTCCTTCAACTTGAGATTGGCTTTGGGTCTGGCTTGGAGCCAATCCCTTTCCACCTTTCTCATCTTCTTCTCGTCTGATAACTTTTGAACCTCGTGCGGTATTTTCATCATCTGTTTGTATATCGTCACTTCTTTTCGTATCGGGAGTGTGTGGGGGGGGGGGGGGGGGGGGGCTTCGGCAATTTGTTGCCAGTTAGTTTTTAACTTTCGGCAGATACTGAGAGTTTTTGATTCGAGACCCCCTAATGGGGGACAGTCGCGGTGTCCCTGGCCCCGGGGCTCCGTGACGAACAGGCTGTTTGAAGCGCTTGGGCGGGGGGGGGGGGGGGGGGGGGGGGGGGTGAATACCCCAAAATGTGCTGGTCGGAAATACACCTTGGCTGAAGATACAAGCGGTTTAGAAACAATAAACAAGCAACATACTGCACCACATCCGCAAAACTAAACGAATTTCAATAAACCAGTTGTGAAAGGTTAAGGTCATGCATAATAACAGGAACCAGCGCGGACCCTGCAGAAGACTGTGTAGCAACACAATTTATGTTAGATTTATATGTTTTCTGACCAAATTTCTACATCCTGGACAGATTTTAGGTTTTATAAGGTATTTTCAAATGTAATTTCAAACAGAGCTACTAGAGAAGGCACCGCATGCGAAAATTTTGAAATTTGTTATGGTTAGAGTATCTTTTTGGGGGTTGTCGACCAAACGTCCCCATCCGAAACTTCCCCTGACGAGACGTCCCCGACAAAACGTCCCCACGACAAAACGTCCCCGTGGCGAAACATTCCCGATCAAAACGTTTCCTGGCGAAATGTCCCGGCTATCGATTTTTTTTTTCATCGCTGAGGGATAGTTAGGCCTATGAGACTACTGGTTGCGTCATCAGTTCAGACAAAAAATGTTTTGGAATATAAACTTTTGAAAACCATGATGGGTTGACTACTTCAGCATTTAACCGATAGGCTACTCAAGAAACCAACCAAAGTGTTGCTTCCGGCTATAGCCATTTCTTAAAGGACCCCTCGCACTATTTACTCTCCAACTTACAGTATTTTAAAATATTTGAATACTTCAAAACTAGGCTGTGCTTGCAACAAATAACCCACGGTGTTGGCTGTTTTAAGCCTTTTCCGAGACCCCTTGACGTGTAGCGAAAACAGGGAAACAATTTACATAAGCGTTTTTTCTGATGAAAAACTTCTCGCAGACAACCGCCAACAGCGTGATACACATCGAAGGTATCATCTCGCTTTTGTTTGATATTTAATTTGGTGGTATTTATTATTGAAAGATTTTATTAAAGGATCAAAACCGTCTAGCCTAGATTGACTGTGTCTCTCAACCTAACTAATCCTTCCATCCGTTTTCGTTTCTTCACTTCCCATGTAATTTTTAACCAGCGTAACGGTACTACGCTTATTTTTGCATTTTCCTTGTTTGACTCTCTTTGAGCCACAGCGGGCTTGCCATTTTTGTGAGGAGCATAATGGTGCTCCTCAGATTGTGCATGTTGCTTCAAACGACCTAGAATTGATCAGTTAAGAGTCAAGTCCCCCTAGCCCCCAAGGACATGAAGTCTCTGGTTAACCCCATATGCGAATCCCGATCTACTTCTCAGGACCGCGACAAATCTTGATAAGGCTTCGACCGAAAGCCTCGGGGGGTCTAACGGAGCTTATTATGTAATATGGGCCTTAAGCTCTAGCTAACAGCCTGCTCCAGTGAAAACCTGATATCAACGTGTAACTCTCCCATTTACTCCTTGTGGTATGGTATATTCAAAAACTGCTTTAATTTCACCCAGATAATTCTGTCGTCCAGCATTTCAAATACTTGGGTTTCACGTTTTCATCTTCGATGACTGCTGAAGCGCATGTTTCTTCGCTTATGAGGTCTCTATCTGTTAGAGTAAATATACTGATAAGGAGGTTTGGTAGCTGTGAGGCCCCGGTAAAGAGTTTTCTTTTCAGGGCTTACTGCACACCACTTTACTTCCTTCCTCTTGCTTGTAATGTTAGTGTGAAATGCGAGAATTCTTTTCGGGAAATGTATAATAATTCGTTCCGGTGGCTTCACGGTTTTCCTTGGAGTTGTAGTGCATCGGGAATGTTTGTTGGTGAAGGGCTTCCATCTTTTAGTGAACTTCGGATGCGGTCAATTCTTTCCCTTCAAACCAGGATCCTTCGATCCCCTAGCCCACTTCTTAGGATCCTTTGTGGCCTCAGATGCGGCTTTCTCTGTCTGTATGGCCTGCGTGGACTCGTGAGTTGTACGCGGGGCTTTTGACAGGAGTCACGTAAGTGACCTGATACTTACATTTGTTTGTTTGTCCAGTGTGTTTTTGTCATATTGTGGCCCATGTTGGCCTTATTTGAAAAAAAAAAAAAAAAAAAAAAAAGATTTCGCGCTTGATTTAAAAAAAGGACGTTGCCCCCCCCCCCCCCCCCTCGAAGGTTTACTGAAATGGTGCCACTGAATATTGTATGTAAATCCAGGAATTAAAAAAGTAACTGAACTTCATACTATAGGTACTGAATATCCATGGCCAGGCATACCAGTAAATTCCGTGTTCTTAGCACTTTCTTTCTCTTATAATCCATTTGTAGCAATTGCCAATGCAAAAACTAACACTCAGTTTAAAAACGAGAGCTGTAAGCTCATATGGCAGTTGCACCTGTATGTAGTAGGTAAGGGCTCTGTCAGATTGATTGGGTCTGTGATGTGGACGCCATCACTAGAATTCCAGATGGCCCCCCTAACCCCCCCCCCCCCCCCAAAGGTTCTGGAGTTTTCTTGCCGGACAAATGATTCAGCCGAAACTGGAAATTTGGTTGAAGCTCAAAGTTGTCTCTGAAGTCGATTGGAGATTAGGTATTGAGGTAAGGAGACACGTTGGTGTGAAGATTCTTTGGGTCAAGGGACAGGTCGAATTCGTAGATGGATTCTGTAGCCCGTCATTTATATTTAGTGGCACCCCGATGAAAAATTTGTAGCCTGCGTAGTAATATGGTAGCAGTACGAAATCGTTCCATGTAATACTATGTAATAGCAAAGGATACTATCATTTAATGTGCCTCAGACTGGTCCAATCTTATGTAGTAGTATCCAGTAGCATCCTGTCTTGCCATAGTAGTATCCGGTCTTGCTAATAGTAGCATATAGTATTATGCAGTAACACGGTAGCCTTGAAGTAGAAGCATGTGGTAGCATCGTTAGTATTGCATGCTACTTTTTCGTACTACTTCATAGTACTATTTTGAGATAAATTTTTCATCGGGACAGAATTAACAGTGAAAAATATGTTTAACAAGCTAGCGACAGAACATTGCAAAATGGACAAGTCAACTGAATTTTACGCAAGGGGCCTCTTTTCACACAGACTACAGGACAGGCCTGTATCCAGGAATTAATTTCGGAGGGGGTCTTCCCTGCGGATCGGACCTAATACTACTAGCATTGATCTGTTTAAAATTTTGAAAAGTAACGATATTTAATTGTCTGGATGAAATATTAAATTTTTGGGATCCCATCGAAGCCTTTGGTCTTGTTCTAATTGAGAATTCGGATACTTAGCAGCAAGTTAGAGAGGAAATATTCAATGAATGAATGCTTTTATTACATGAAGCCTAGTAATAAGGCTATTTTTGCACAGTACATACGAAAAAAAGGTAAAAGAACGCTTAACAAAAAATACAGAGGGTGTACGGAATCTACAACCACATCAAAAGATAAATGAACGCAAAACAAGAAATACACAACGAAAAGGACAATAAATTTACTGCATTAGCTGGCGCATTGGGAAATGGGCAGGAAGGCGGTTGGATGATGGCAGGAGATGCTCACATATTTCTTTGACAGTTTGGTTTTTTTTAAGGGGGGGGGGGGGGTATTGAACTCAAACCGTAGCTAAAGCTCAGTAGAATCATATTACAGTTTGGAGCTACCCCACTACAGGGGAGCTACGGTTGACTGAACGTCACCTAACAATGAACATATAAAACACTAAAACCCAAACCAGGCAACTTCAATGGTTGCAAAATAAAAGCTAAAATCGATACCAGGCAACTTCAGAAACTTTACATTTATATTTTGTTTTGCCATTGTCTGTTCGTTTTGAAAAATGTGCTCTTGTTGTCTACTCTTTCTGCTTTTAGGCTTCACAGCTTTCATCTAACAAAGCCTACTGGTGCAAATGAAAAATACTTCATTTAGAAGGGCACCATAGCACTCATAAAAATTATGGTTTCAGAGAAAAACAAATGCAGATAAAGATATGAAACCTTTCAGCTTTAGGACGTTGAATAAACACCATGTCCGTAAACACATCTCTGACCACCAGGGAAAATACCACTGCAAAAGACACTCCAGTCAAATCGACGAACAGATTGTATCATCCATGTTTTCAAAAAGTACCGTATGGATGTGATTGATAGCATTTCCTGTTTTTGAATTGAGGTGACCATTCTCATATTCACTAGTTATCTTTTCTTTTTAGGTTCAAATATGGATAACCAGAACCCCTGCCCTGTGTGTCTACGAATTTTCAGGAACATGCAGGAGATGCTCCTGCACCTGAAAATGCACTCCCTTGAAAATAAGTTTGTCTGCTGTATATGCTGTGGCTTCTATGACTCTAAGATCCAGTTGATTCAGCATTATAAGACGAAGCATTCAAAAAGCAAAGAGATCTTGCTTCCGATAGATGATGATTTACAGGTTGCATGTGAACTTTTTCTATGTAAGATCTGCAAAAAGTCATTCAGTGAGACTAAAGCCTTGAAGGCTCACATCCGAACTCATAAACTGAAAGAAACTTCAGAAGCGAAGCAAAATAAAAGTAAAATAAAAGAGATTTTTGAGGCTAAAAGCAGCTTTCAAACCAGAAATAGCTCTTTTAGAAAGCTTCTTCTACCCTCAAGCAGTCACAAGCCTATCTGGGCTAGGAAAGCTACCAGAAATACTCCTTCCGAATATTTTCCGGTATTACCCACAGACGAGAGTCTCTCTGTGCCTACACCCTCAGTAACTCATCTACCTCAGTTAGTTGTAAGTTTTAGTTGTAACCACTGCTGTGATACGTTCCTAAACAGAAAAGATTTGGGAGACCACCAGTTGTCTACTCATGGTAATGAGAATAATAACACAAAAGCTGATGTTGACTTGTGTGAGAAATGTGGTGGTTCTTTTCCTTGCATTTTCTGTCTGTCATACGACCAGATGGAAGAATGTAAGACATTGACATTAAGTTTACCAAAGACATTGAATAGTCCTAATGAATCCCGTGTCTCCGGAAATAATACCCTCACGAAACCTGTCAGAAATTGTAGTGTAGTTGGAAAATACCAAGTACCTGAAAGTTCCAGTCTGGTAAAAGCCAGACCTATTCCTTCGAACCATGACCAAAATGTGATGTGTAACATCTGCTATGTTTTTTTTCCTGATGATAAGTCTGTTGAAAACCACAAGGAAGTCCATGTAAAACAGGGTTACATTAGTTTGAGAAAACAACATTTGAAGTCAAACACTGTTGATACTTTAAAAGTGATAGAAAACTTGGACGGTCGTAAAGACACGTTTATTGATTCCTCCGGTTGTACAAATAGTGACCAGAAAGTTGATTCTCATAGTCGTAGTAATCGGGAAATTGCCTGTAGTGGTCGTAGTCACACTGTGTCTGGTGAACAGAAAATCAGCTCCCTGTTTGGTGATCGTATTTCATCTGGTGACAAGGAGGAAAGTGCTGCCACCTCTGTTATCTCCACCGGTTGCATTGATGATCTGCATAACGGTGAAAAAGCTTTGCTGGACTCAGGAAACATTACGAAAAGACGAGGACCACGGACTGAGGTAGTGGCTGATTCGGATGCAAATTTTATGCAAAAACCAGTGACCAAATCAGATGAAATGATCGGTCAGAAACGAACACGGGGCAGACCCAGGACGTTGATAACGGACTCTCCAGCGGCGGTTCTTACATGTCCCTTATGTTACCAAGTGATGACTGTGAAGCAGTACTACGGTCACAAGAAGAAAAAGCATCCAGATGCTGGGCATATATGCGTAAATTGTGGACAGGTAAATGTCAAAACCTACTTTTCCTTTCTAATATTGCGGTTGGTAATAACATAACGATAATTCTCAAACAGAAAATCTAGCTGTGTATATGACTAGAGATTGAGTTCACAACTAGAGAGACCGAAAACATGTCTATGACCTTGTTCCACCCTACTTACCGTATTTACTACGCATGACGTCACGAATTCTGACTTTTTGCCGTCGAGGCTGGAATGTTTTTTCTATTTTCCAGCAGAATATCATGCCACCAGTGAATCTGACCAATCACGTTAGAGAGATGCGTAATTACCACGCTTAATAGACTCCCGAGCAGGGTAAGGAAATATTTACTATTGGCCATATTCCTGTTCAGCGCTTCCAAGCGGACTAGTTTCTGTTAATCCTCCCATGCCTCACGGTCATCACTTGGATCAGACATTGTAAAATAGATCCACAGGCTAGTAAGAGGAAAACCTGTCATCTGTGTCCCAGGTTAATGGAGGTTTTAAATATGTTATAGCAGCAGAAAGGGAAAGTGACCCACTACCCTATCGATTCGAATTTTTACTGTGTCTACACAAGTGTTGGTAACCAACACTTGTGTAGACACAGTAAAAATTCGAATCGATAAGGTAGTGGGTCACTTTCACTTTTTTGCTGCTGAAACATATGCAAAACCTCCATAACCTGGGACACAGATGACAGGTTTTCCACTTACTAACCTGTGGATCTATTTTACCATGTTTGATCGAAGTGATGACCGTGAGGCATGGGTGGATTAACAGAAACTAGTCCGCTTGGAAGCGCTGAACAGGAATATCGCCAATTAGTTACCATTTCGAGAAGGTTGAAACGGTCAGCGTAGTAACTTTTCACGATGTTGGAACGAAAATGGTAACTAATAGGTTAGTAGTTATATAAAGGGGCTCCCACTCCACCCTCCCCCCAATTTCAAAACCCCATTTTAACATCAATTTCTTAAACTTTAACATCCTTTTTACCAAATTATCCCCCTTTTTAAGAACATTTTTATTTTCTTACTTCCAAAATAAAGGATACAAGAAATGAGAATATTACCCTTTACTACATATAAAATACTACAATATACTACTACTTCTTTTTTTTTTTTACATTTTTCATTTTTTATTCAAATATTACTGAGTAAACAGTTCTAAATCCACATATGTTTCTTTGTTCTTGTTTTCGCGTACAATCGGTTGCAAAACTAGATTTTTCTTTAAAAGTAATTCGTTAGCAATGGCATTATATTTCTGTGTTATAAACAAATCGCATGGTTTGTCATTATGATTAATAACTACAACCAACTTATCACCATATTTTGTCTTAGCAATTCTCATTTTAACAATAGCATATTTCAAACCTAACACTAGTTCTTCTTTCCTGATTGTCTCATTGTATTTATTCATTCTGATTGTATTCAAGACTTCCTTTGTGGACTCCATTTATTAGGGGATGATTTTATTAAATAAAAATCCCAATCGCTTTGAAACATCTGGTAATAGAAACCAACCACGTTTATCAAATAAATGCGATAGATACAAACGCAGTACTGAGTTTGCATGATGATATGATGATTACCGATTTTGAACTTAATAAAATATTTTTGCAAAACCCCACACCCCCAGACTTTGAAAATTAAGAGGTGTGATGTTGGTACACCCCGATTGGTGTAGTGTTTGTGGTGATGTGGCATTAGTCTGGGGGGCCCTGAACGGGGAACCCGCAAGTTTTTATTACCATCCCACTATCGACAAACAGAAACTGCGGTCAGTCGGATTCGAAGGTCTGAATGGTGATGAGTCAACGTTCGGCCGAGCGTTGAGCCATTACACCAAGGGTCCTTGTTCAATTCGCAAAAGTTTCCGAGTTAAGATGAGATTGTGTTAGTCACGCCGGAGACTGTAATTACATCCCAAATTGACGGCGAGACCTTTGAATGACGCAGCTCATTAATGCGCATATGAAATAAAGATCTGTTTGACAGTTAGGAAACAATATTCAGTATAGCAATAGACTATATGTTTGGTAATTTCTCTTGACTTTTTACAGATTTATTACAATATTTATAGCCATTCAGACGGACTTGTTTCATGTATTTTTCGCGAGGAAAAAATCGAAAGGTTTTACGAATCTCTGTTTCTCTCTGAATTACCTCCTCAATTGTTAATTGTCCGCATTTTAGCATTGACAACATAAATAGTCCTAAATTCTGATTTTCTATCAGCAATGCTTAACTGCTTTTCAATTATTTCGATGATAACAGCACCCAAACTTAAAGAAGCTAAAGGTAGCACTAGAAACGCAGACATTCCTGCTGCCGAAAAGAGGAATTTGGATACAAGTAAGCTATTACTTATACGATTGTAGTACTTGTAACTGCGACGGTAAACATACATTTTCTTTTCTAATTCTTCCATTTATTATGTAATAAAATTGTTTCAGAAATTATTTGATTGAATGAAAGGTTCGCGATTCGGAACACATCCGCCACCTGCTAAACTGTACGGAATCTTTCTTGACTGATTGGAGAGAATATAGACAGCGCTTGCTCTGTGAAACGCATACTGAAACCAGTGCTTTTCTTTACGGCTGACAAAACTCAGACGGGAGAAATTTATTAATAAAAATGTTCCCCTATTAAATGATGAATACTACAGAGGTTATTCAGCTTTGTAAAAAGGTTATATCAAACAACAAAGCGGTTATACAAAGATTATCGCTATACACATATAATGAACTGCGGACTTATGCGAAAATTAATAAAATCAAAACAAATGGAGCTAAGAAACATGAAATAACAAATAATATAATAAACCATCTTAGTAAGTATATTTTGATAGCTGAAGATAAAATTAAAATTGAACGCAGAAACGAAAGAACTCATAATAAGAACAGACCATCCGACTACAAACCAGAACCGAGATTACGAATCATTCTGGAAGATGAGATAAAAGAAAATAATACTACCATTACAAAAATAACACAAGAGAAGGAAAAGATAAAAGAAAAAGATACGAGTCAATTAAAAAGATTTCTGAAAAACAAGAACCTATCAACTCGCGGAAACCGAGAAGAAGTACTAAAAAGAGTTGGAGAATACTATAATAATATTATTAAAAAACACGAAGATACTATAAAGAAAAATAGTAATATCATTAGAGCTCAAATCGAAAGAAGTGATGACAATAAAGAAAAAGTAGTCGATTTATCAACTCTCTTCATTAATAAGAAAAAAATTAAAGAAGAAAAATTAATTCCTGATCATGTATTTAGAACGGAAGAAGAACAGCAGTCTACTATTTTTAGCGAAAGTGAGAATATATTCACTGTAAACGTTTCAGTTCAAGGTAATGGAGTTGACGAGCATACTCTTATTGCTTTTACTTTCGCAGATATACAGCGGCGAATGAACGAAATAAATCAATATAGAGTTCAGTTTGTAACTCGTGTTATTTTCCATCGACAGGAGAATGATGAAGAAGTAGTAGTATATTACAACAGTACTTCTTGGATTTTAAATAAAAATAGCATTCTTACTCATAATCATTTGGATGATAATAACAAGAGACTTAGTTCTTTAAGTAATACCCCTCGATCTGGGCTACAATTCAGTCAGTATGAAGGAATTGATTATAGGATGACACGAATAGAATCTTACATGGGAGGAAGGTTTAAAATACTGTCAGATTTCGTAAAAAATAAAAGAGCTTGTCTGAATATTGAAAATAAGGATCAAAAATGCTTTCTTTGGTCAATCTTAGCAAATTTATACCCAGCTAAGGATCATCCGGAAAGAATTTCGAAATATAAACAATATGAGAACGAATTTGATTTCAAAGGGGTTACCAACTTCCCAATGGATACTAAAGATATACACAAATTTGAAAATAGATACAACATTAAGATTTGTTTATTTCAAATTGAAAAAGAGAAAATTATCAGAAGTCATATACTAAAAAGTACAATCAATGGGAAAACTGCAAAACATATCGTTCATTTATTATATTTCGATAATCATTATGTACTGGTAAAGGATCTGAGCGGATTAGTTGGTCCTCAAATATCTAAAAAGAAAACAAAGACATACCTCTGCACTTATTGCGGAAGGCATTTTAAGAAGGAAGAATGCTTTGAAAAACATGAAATAAAAAATAATTGCGAAGATCCGGATATAATAATGCCTCCTGAAGGTTCAAGTATACAATATAAAAATATTGCAAAACAAATGAAAGTACCTTATTGCATAATAGCCGACTTTGAGTCTTATAATGAAGAGTACAATCAAGTACATGGGAAGAAAACAATAAAAGTGGCCGAACAGAAACCATTTGCTTATGGATTTCAGGTATGCTGTTCCTTTGATACAAACCAGAACAAATATTACGATTATTTCGGTGAAGACGCTGCAAAACATTTTGTTAAAACCATTACAAAAGTATCCACAGAAATTGCAAACAAATATGAAAGCAGACAAAGAAACCACACTTATACCAATGCAGAAATTGTGAATAAATGGAATAAACTAACTAATAAGACTTGTCATATCTGTACAACTGAAATTACTGAAAATCCTCACTTTGATCACGACCACATGACAGGAGAAGATATGGGATTTGCTCATGCTGAATGTAATATGAAATACAGGATTCCTAGCTCTAAATATGATTCCCATCTGTTTGTTAGAGAATTGATACCTGATAACGGAATTTTTGAAAGTGCAGAAAGTTTCATATCATTCTCGAAATCAATAAGTATAAGAAAGACGGATACGGAAATAAAATATAAGATCCGGTTCATAGATTCGATTAGATTTATGGCTTCATCTTTAGACAAACTATCAGCAAATTTAGCGAAATGTGATTGCAAAGTACCCTGTAATCATCTAAGAGAGAATTTCAAGTACACATCGAATAGTTTCAATAACGATGAAGAATTCAAAGAAATAATTAAAAAAGGGGTATATCCGTATGAATTCGTAGACAGTTTCGATAAAATGAATTATACAAACTTACCATCCATAGAAAGCTTTTATTCTAGGTTGACAGGGAAAGGTATTGACAAAAGTGATTATAAAAGAGCGGTATCTATATGGAAACAATTTAACTGTGAAACATTACTTGATTATACCAAGTTGTACCTAAAAAGTGATGTGTTAATTCTATCAGATGTTGTGGAGAATTTCAGGAACGTTTGTATACAGAATTATGATTTGGATCCACTTCATTACTTCTCAGCTCCTGGGTTGACATGGGATTCTTTCTTAAAGCATTCAAAAGTAGAACTACCACTATTCTCGAAGGAAGACATGTATACATTCATTGAAAAGAGGATAAGAGGTGGTGTATCACAATGTATAAAGAGATATACAAAAGCAAATAATAAATATATGAGTAGTTATGATAAGGATAAACCATCTAATTATTTAATGTATTTAGACGCTAATAATTTATATGGTTGGGCTATGTCACAACAATTACCAGCGAATAATTTCCAATTCATTCCAATACCGGATGATTTGAAAAAAAGGAATGAATACGAATCACTCGAATATTACAATCATCTGAAAACCCATATTAACTCGGTGATACCGAATGTAGGTGCTATATATGAAGTAGATTTAGAATATCCAAAAGAACTACACGAATTACACAAGGATTTACCATTAGCACCCGAACATTTTAATGGTAAGCTATGTACTACAGTATTAGATAAAACCAACTATGTAGTTCACCACAGGAATCTAGAATTTTATTTACAAAAAGGTTTGATATTGAAGAGAGTACACAGAATACTAGGATTCACTGAAAGTGCTTACTTAAAAGGATATATAGACCACAACACAGCACTTAGAACTAAAGGTACAAATGATTTTGAAAAGGATTTCTTTAAGCTTATGAATAATGCTTGCTTTGGAAAAACTATGGAAAACGTAAGGAAGCGAGCGGATATGGAAATAATAACGGATAATGAAACAAGAGAAAAAATAATAAAGAAGCCCAACTTTAAAGCTGAAATAATTTTTAGTGAAAACTTTTCAGTGGCAAGAATTTCGAAGGAAAAGATAAAACTAGACAAACCAATGTACATCGGTTTTGCTGTATTAGAACTATCCAAGTTATTGATGTATGAATTCCATTATGATTATATGAAGCCTAAATATGGAGATAAAATAGATTTATGTTATATGGATACTGATTCTTTCATATACGACATTCAAACCGAAGATTTCTATGAGGATATCAAACAAGATTTGAATGAGAGGTTCGATACATCTGATTACGCGAAAGAAAATCCATATGGGTTTCCTAGTGTAAATAAGAAAGTGATAGGAATGATGAAAGATGAATTAGGTGGACAGGTTATGACAGAATTTGTTGGATTACGATCAAAAGTATATGCTTATTTAAAGGACAACCAAGACCCTTCAAAAGCTAGCAAAAAACTTAAAGGAATAAAAATGAATATAGTTAAAGATAAAATTACACTTCAAAACTATAAGGATGTACTGTTTGGAAATACTGAAAACCTTTCTGTAACCCAGTATAACTTAAGATCATACAAGCACAATATGTTTCTAGAAGAGCAGAATAAAAAAGCGTTGGATCCTAAGGATGATAAAAGGATAGTATCAAGCGATAAATTTACAACTTTGCCTTTAGGTTATAAACATTAAATTCAAGTACCTACTTAAATCAAATCAAGTACCTACTTAAAAACTTCAAGTACCTACTTAAATCAAATCAAGTACCTACTTAAAAACTTCAAGTACCTACTTCAAAAATTCAAGTACCTACTTCAATTCAAGTATATACTTAAAATACTCAAGTAAATCTTATAATGAAAAATTCTTCCTAGATAAATGAATGAAAAGGCACCAATCAAAGTGTATGATTTTAGTGAAAAGAATAACTATTAGAACAAACACGAACTTGCACCTCAGTGGCCATTTAGACTATTAATCTGCGGAAGTTCTGGAACAGGAAAAACCAATTTACTTTTGAATTTAATTTATGAATATATTTGTTTCAACCGAATATACTTGTATGCAAAAGATCTTGAAGAAGATAAATATAAAGACCTTATAGACAATTTAAACACTTTGGAATCAAAATGTAAAACGAATATTCTATCAGTAAGTAATGATCTGAATGATATTATCGATGTTGACGACCTAGACCCTAAATACCAAAACTTGATTATCTTTGATGATTTTGTTACTGAAAAAGACCAGAAGAAAATAGAAGATTTATTCATAAGAGGGAGAAAGAAAAATGCTTCAATTGTTTATTTATCACAGAGCTATCATAAAACCCCAAAGGTGGTAAGACTTCAATGTAATTATTTCGCATTTTTTCAGTGTTCTAATCCAAAAGAAATAAAATTAATCAGACAAAATCATGTAGACAATGAGAACTTTCTCAAACAATTCGAGGTTGCAACCAAAGGTTACGGGTTCTTCTTTATTGATTTAAAAACAAAAGATAAAGATCTGATTTATTGGAAAAACTTTGAAAAGTTTACTAGATAATTTCATTCTGTTGTAAATGAATAAATTCGGTAGTGTTGGAAAAAAGGTTAGTAACGAATCGAATGAAAAGAGAGTTACTGATGAGAACGGTAATATTAACCTACAAGATAAGAGAATTGTTAATTTAGGGGATGCGAAAGCTGACCAGGACGCTATTAGTTTCAGATCCATGACTATTATTCTGAATCAATTTAAAGAAGAAATTACCGCACAACAAGTGGGGATAAATCAGTATTTTAGCGAAGATATCAACAGATTAACTGCGGTACATGATTCTCCTAAAAATTTATTGGTAAGGATTAATGATAAAGGGTTATTTGTAAAAGAAATAATTCGAGTTAATGAGAAAGAAATTGATGCTGAGAACAAATTGATAACAAATGTTCAAAACCCTAGAAACAAAAATGATGCTGTTAATTTAACAACGTTAATTACTCATAACATTGAAATTAAAAAACAGATTGATTACCTACAAGACCGTATCAATAATATTGAAAGAGCAGTCGTAAATATTTTAAAAATGCTTCTAGAGCAAAAACCTGTTGACAAACCATTCGTTTCCAGAATAGAAAAAGTGATGGCTGGAATATAAATTATATAAGATAAATTAATTCTCTAATAAATGGTTGAGATATTTGAGTATACAGTTTATTTGTCAAAGCTTCAGAAAGGAAAGCTGAAGAAATGTTTTGATGCTAAACAAAAATGTCAGATACGTGTTAGTCATAGTAGACAAAATGAACGAGAACCAGTTAAGTTACTTTTAAGTAAACGACAAATTGATAAAATTGAAACATGTAAAATGAATAATAAGGGTTGTGATATTGATGTATCATACAAGCAGATGAGAGAAGCGATTCAAAAAGGTGGATTACTTCCATTTTTAATACCGCTAGCAATTACCCTTGGTAAGGCAGCTTTAACAAGTGGTGCTGCTGCTTTGGGTACATTCGCTGGTAAGAAAATTATGGATAAAATGACCAACACAGGTGGTGCGCTAAAACTTCCTGGAACACAAAAAGTTACCGGTAATGGCGTACGTGGTAGACCTAAGAAGGAAAAAACCGATGATGTCAACACAGGTGGAGCGCTTACACTTCCTGGAACACAAAGAGTTGTCGGTCATGGGGTACGTGGAAGACCTAGGAAGTCAAAAAACGGGGACATCAAAAAAGAAGCAAAAGTAAAGTAGGACCTCTAACCAATTTTGATATTATGGATGCATTAGGGGATATACCACATTTTAGAGGTGTTTTCTCTATAGATACGCTACCCAAACATATAAATAGTATAGAATGCGGTGTCATTAATTATGATAAACTCGGAATGCCTGGAACTCACTGGGTTGCCTATTGTAATCTACCTGAATACCCCCATGTAGAATTTTTTGATTCTTTCGGTATTCCCCCAGGAAAAGAAATAATTAAATATCTAAAAACTTCAAAGAAAAAAATAGCTTATGAAAATCTTGCTATTCAAAATATAAATGAATTAAACTGTGGATTTCACTGTATTTCCTACATTAAGCGCAAAATGAAGTTGGTAGCTTTTCGTTGATAAAAATTGTTTTCTAATAAATGGAGATTTATTGTATGAAATGTAAAAAGAAAACTGATACTGAATCAATGTATAATGCAGTGTCACAGAAAAATAATGTTCCAATGCTGAAAGGTAATTGTGTTATTTGCGGATCGAGGAAAAATCTGTTTTAAAAAAAAAAAACCTCGACGCAGAAAAAGATATATTAAAGACGTATTATTATAATTCAGGTGTTGATGATATTCACAGAAAATTAAAAGACAATGGAGTGAACGTGTCTAAAGATACAATAAAATATGTGTTGCAAAATGAGCATGTGTATACGTTACACAAACCTTCCTATCACAATTTTGAAAGGAGACGAGTCTATGTTCACTATGTTGATGAGCAATGGCAAGCTGATTTAGTTGACCTCCAGAAATATAAAAAAGATAACAATAAAACAAATTACATTTTAACTGTAAATGATTGCTTTAGTAAATATGCTTGGGGTATTCCCTTGAAAAATAAAACGGGTGCTGAAATAATAAACGCATTCAGCCACATCTTTAAAGAAAGAATTCCTAAGAAACTACAAACTGATAAAGGTAAAGAATTTGTTATGAGAAATGTTCAATCTTTTTTGAAAAATAATAACGTTCACTGGTTTGCATCGGAAAGTGAACTGAAAGCACAAATCGTGGAACGATTCAACAGAACTCTGAAAGAAAAGCTATGGAAATATTTTACTCAACAACTCTAGTAAATGGATTGATATTTTACCTGTATTCGTAAATAATTATAATAACTCGTATCACCGCTCAATACAAATGAAACCAGTTGATGCTAATAAAAAGGTAAATCAGAAAAAGGTTTTTAGTGCTCTGTTTCCTCCAGTAGATGACTACAAAATCACAGGAAGTCACAAAGTCAAAGTAGGAGATTTAGTTAGAATTAAAAAAGAAAAAAGTATTTTTGATAAAGGATATTTACCGAATTATACGGATGAAGTATTCCAAATAGCAACCGTTAGACCTACCAACCCCATTACTTATGAAATATCTGACAAAAGTGGGGAGTTAATTCAAGGAGGGTTTTATGAAAAAGAACTTTCAAAATTTATTATGAAATAAAATTAGTTGTATATAAATGGATTCAAGACGCTTGAGTGATATTTTATCGGATATAGTGAAGAACAGAGAAATTCAGAGAAGAAAGGTTCAACAAAATGAGATGGAGAAGGCAGGATTTCGGGAATATGCTTCAGAATTAAACGCTCCAGTTATTATAGCACAAAAAGAAAACACTAAAGATACCATCAAAAAATTACAAGAGAACGCTGAAACGATAATTAATAAACTACAGGAAGGTGATAATAATTCAAGAAGACGGTTTGTCAGATTAGGTGAAACATTTAAAACAGCTTTACAGATTCCAAATTCAGAGGAAGTGAGTCGAGCACCCGCTTTAGAACCTTCTCCCGATTTAGGACCACTATCCGTTGATATGAATAAAGATATTACCCAAGAGTTGTTAAATCAGATTAATTTAAAACATGTAGAATCGCGGGGTGGCACTGATACTTATTTTAAAATGCCTACGTATTACATTAAGCATCATACGGATATAGATGAGGCTCTAGAACGTTTGACATCTCTAAGTCAAAGTTATGGCGGGAAAAAAGGTAAAGGTTACTCTAGCTATGATGAAATCCTTGAATTTATAAGAGAATACAAGGAGAGGTTAACCAGCATTCGAACTAATTCCCCATTTTTAGTTCAACAAAAAGGAACTGGAATATTTATGAACTGTGATGAAATGATTTCAAAATTATACACTTTGATAGGTAGCAGAGTAAACGGAAATACATCTGACGAGGTGAGAAATGAAGCTATTGATATTTTGGATTCGTTAATGCGAAATAAATTTCTTACGAAGAGAGATTACAATTCAATATATAAAGATTATTTCTAATAAATGGTGTTGTTAAACATTGAAGGTAATGAAAGTATCATTGATATAACATTTAGTCAACCAATCGAATTGAACCGTAATTGTGATTATGAAATAGGTTTGAATCAGTGTACTTTGTGGTATTCGTGGCATAATATAAGTGATGAATTTGGAAATAATACATTTCAATACAGGAAAGATGAAGAGGGGGGATGGATGAATGTTACTATTCCTAATGGGATGTATAACGATGATTGTTTGAATTATTTTTTGTGTCAGTATTTTGATACCTCAAAAGATAAATGTCCTATTGTAATTTCATCCAATCCAGCATCTATGAGATTTGTCATACTATTACAAGAAAAATATGTGTTTAGATTTAATAGTGACTTGTGTCAGATTTTAGGATTTGAGAAGGATAGTGAGATATCTAAGAAAATCAATGAAGGTACAAAGCTTCCGAATATAACAAGAAGCGTTGATAAAATACAAATTCACTGCTCTCTTGTAAACAGTTCTATCGTAAACAAAAGTAAATCAGATGTCATTTGGACATTTGTTCCTAATACAGAACCGGGTTGTCAAATTGTTGAGAATCCTAGACAATTAATCTACCTTCCTATTAATACAAAAGACTTTATTTACTCCTTGAGAATGACAATTACTGATCAGTTGGGAAGACCTATCGATTTGAATGGTGATAACGTTGGATACGTGCTGCATTTAAGAAAAGGTTATTGATTAGTGAAATAAAATTATTTACCTATAAATGTTGATTAATAATAAGCGATTACTTTATAAAAAGCAGTATGGAAGTGGAATCGGTAGTGTATTCAAAAACATTGTTAATTCCCAGTTATTTCAAACGTCAGCAAAACAAATAAAAGATGGGGCTATGTCAATGTATAATAATATTATTAAACCGAGATTTGAGTTGTTGAAAAACAGAGCAATAGAATATGGGAAAGATCTGATCAATGTAAACAAGAAGGAACTCATTGATGTAATTGGAAACAAAAAATCGATGAAAGTCAGGACTTGATCAAAACGTTAATGACTGGAAATGGATTAAAGATTCTGAAATAAGTTTTATTTAATAATTTCTTTCTTATATAAATGGCAGTAAATAAAGTTATCAGTCCGCAATGGAATATATTTGACGAACCGCTTGTGGATGATACAGTGGTAAAATACGAATTTAAAGAAATTCGAGAAACAGATGTGAATGTATCTAATAAATCAGAGTTTGAATTCGTAACGAAGAAATTAGATTCCTGGTTTTATCCAAGTGAAAGTTATCTTGATGTTAGTGTAAGAATAGTGAAAGAAAATGGAGATAATATAGCTGCAACCGATATTGCTACTTTGACGAACAATGGATTTAATTTATTCAGTACCGCTGAATATGTAATAAACGATGAATCGGTTGAAAAAATTAATCATGTTGGTATTACAACTACCGTTACAAAGTTGATTGAATACTCTGATGATTATTCTAGAAGTGCAGCAAGAAATCATTTCTGGTATAAGGATTATAATCAAGGAAAAGAAATTAATCCTGTTATTGCTTCGTTTACTGCAACTCCAGTAGTAGCAGGGGCTGCAGGGGCTGCAGCAGGGGGTGGAACAGTCAGTCTGAGAAATAATAATAATTATAATAAAGGATTTGAAAAAAGATATAACAGAACAAAGAGCAGTAAATTAGTAAATATGTATTTACCATTATCAGAATTGTTTGGATTTCTGAAAGGAAACAAACGATTCTTCAGAGGTGCATCGCATAAATTATTTCCAAGAAGAAATGATGATAACAACATGATTATAAGAAATGGAAATACTAATTTCAAAGTAGTAATCGAGTATTTATCCTGGAAGATCCCTATTGTAGCTCCTAGTATCGAAATGATGAGTGAATTAGAAAAGGGTCTTGCTAAGGATAAAAAGCATAATCTGATGTGGGAAGCATGTAATAGTTATAAAAGTGATGTTAGTCAGAATAAGGAGCACACCTGGAAAGTTGTGTCTGAGAGAAATAGTCCTACAAAAATCGTTGTGATGTTACAGAAAAATGAAAAGCATAACAATCAATTAATGAATAATATGGTGTTTGATCATATGAATTTAACAGACATAGAACTTAGAATTAATGGGGATAAATATCCTGAAGAACCACTCAAATGCGACTTTAGCGATGAGAAATGTAAATACTCAAATCTTTACAATAGGTTCATACATTTGGGCTATAAGCAATTAGCATTTGATACTGGTAGTGTTGTTAGTATAGAAGAATTTAAAGAAGTATATCCACTATTCTGTTTCGATGTTTCCAAACACGAATCAAGTATATATAATGGAACAACTGCTGATATTGAAATAAGTTTAACATTGAAAGATAATCAACCCGTACCATATAATGTTTACTGTGTTATATATTATGAAAGAAAAGCTACATTAGATATTATCAATAAAAATATGTATGTGAGTTTGTGAGCCTGGATTTTTATTTAATAAAATCATCCCCTAATAAATGGAGTCCACAAAGGAAGTCTTGAATACAATCAGAATGAATAAATACAATGAGACAATCAGGAAAGAAGAACTAGTGTTAGGTTTGAAATATGCTATTGTTAAAATGAGAATTGCTAAGACAAAATATGGTGATAAGTTGGTTGTAGTTATTAATCATAATGACAAACCATGCGATTTGTTTATAACACAGAAATATAATGCCATTGCTAACGAATTACTTTTAAAGAAAAATCTAGTTTTGCAACCGATTGTACGCGAAAACAAGAACAAAGAAACATATGTGGATTTAGAACTGTTTACTCAGTAATATTTGAATAAAAAATGAAAAATGTAAAAAAAAAAAAAGAAGTAGTAGTATATTGTAGTATTTTATATGTAGTAAAGGGTAATATTGTCATTTCTTGTATCCTTTATTTTGGAAGTAAGAAAATAAAAATGTTCTTAAAAAGGGGGATAATTTGGTAAAAAGGATGTTAAAGTTTAAGAAATTGATGTTAAAATGGGGTTTTGAAATTGGGGGGAGGGTGGAGTGGGAGCCCCTTTATATAACTACTTAGGTTAATGGTTTATCAGGAATTTGGCTGAAACTCAAAGTTGTTTCTAAAATCGATTAGAGATTTTTTATCGGGGCAAGGAGACATGCTGAATCCATTTTTGAACTTTATTTTGCAAGAGAAAGAGGAGTGTACTTATGGGTGTCGTCTAAATTAATGCGGTATACCATACAGCCGTGACGTCATGTGATGGAGGACCATTTGATTGTCCCTAGGACAGTTTATAAATGCAATTGCGATCTGCTCTATATATATAGATTCAAATACCAATCAATCAATCATAATTTATTAACCTATATAGAAATGGCACAGAACGTGCCCATACGGAGTATATGAAAAAAAAAAAAAAGGAAAGAAAAAGAAAAGATCCGACTAAAATAAAGGAAACGACTATGCAAACGAACTGTAATACGGATGGCACCTGTCTAGAGAGTCAAACTCTATATAGTCACGCATAGGAATAAATTAAAAGTTTTCTGGTTCAGAGGTTAAAGGACACCTGAACAATGAAACCATACTTGAACAGACCATGGAGAATGCATATACAGACATGGCCACGGAGAGCATTTTCTCCTGAGCGTCACATTTTCAAATTAGGGATGATCGTTTCTGGAGGTTTGCATATGCAGATTTTAAAGGACAATGGACACTTCTAATGCTTTATTTTGTATTAAATGCGTCACAAATAAACATTTCCGACTTCCTTTAGAATGCGCTACGAAAATAGGCCGTTTTCTTGTTATCCCTTGTCTTTACCTCTCTGGCATTTCGGCGATCTAAATCTTAGGAGCTGGGATATCGTGGCAGGAAGTTCAAAATTCCCAGCAATGCTTGATAGAAAAGGATATATTTGAGATGTCACCAAAGTCAAGCCGCAGATACAGTTTACTTGATTGTTCTTGTCTTTCATCAGAAATTCCATGGCTTAAAGTGCCTATTAAAAGTTTTTCTTTGTGAAATAGTCTTGTGAAGCTTGATTAGCTTGCTTTATAAAATGTACCAGAATATGCAATAAGCTTACAAAAAATAACATGGCTACAAAAATCATTCAAAAACAAATAACCTATTCAAATCTGAATTATACAAGCTGATTTATGCATAAAATAAAGATCTACTAAGTATTATAAGAAACATCACTTTTATCTTTGTCCAACCTAGTACATTGAGCATGTACCGGCCCAAAAAATTACGCTTTGAAATATCATAGAGCGGAAACTGTTGAAAAAGCTGCTGATCTAGGGGGTAAGCATTGTTCCTAGGTTGTTACAGAGTGGGATTGGGGTAGTTTGATATGCCCATTGAACTTTAAGACAAAAAGCGCAATTCATTCTAATCTTGTTCTATTCTCCGCTGGCCGGATCATATTGGAATTTCTTCTAGATATACGTTTGGGCTTAACTGGTTAAAAAAGATTCGAGAAGAAGGGTTGATCGGAGACATATGTTCATTTCTAAAATTGTTCGGTACTGAAATAAGGACAGATGCAAAGTGGAGCAAAAATCATAGCTTGGAAACATATTTCGTATTTGGATTGGGTTCTCTGCAGGCAATGTTAACGGAAGTCATACAGGTAGGGATGATACTTGGTACTCTTCATTCAGGTGTCCTATAAATAGATTAAATAGGTATGGCATCACGCTTGTGCAGAATTCCGCACTGGTTTAGATGAGACCTAATTAAACAGTTATCCTAGCAGAATTTTAGTTTAACGTTGATGATGGCGATGATCATCGGTTAACTAATAAGAACAAAACCGCATGGTGACTCTCACCTGTAATCTGAAAAGAGTTGGCAGTTACTAAAGGTTGGGCTTCACTACCCAGATTTTTCGCCCGGATTCTGGGTACCCGTTTTCTTCGATATCGGTCTGGGTAGTGAAGACCGGTCTGAAAGCACCCCGGAGGCGTCCGGGAATCTGGCAGAAAAATCTACAAGATTCCCGGATTCTGGGTAAAAAGAAGCGAGAATCTGAAAGTAGTTTTCATTTGGAGATATTGAGTTGAGATGGTAAAATCGAAGAAAAGACAGATGTGCTGAAAAATGCCCGAAAGTGGACTGTAGAAGAGACATTTTGATTTGATTTCTGTTTGGGGAAGTTTGGGAAAGTTCTGTGACCAGAAACCAGCATTGTTAGACCAACCAATGAAAACCATCATGGATTATCTTATTGAATATATCAAAGCAGGGGCGGATCCAGCCTTTCGTTCTAGGGGGGGGGGGGGGGGCGATTCTTACCGAAAAGTTTTCGCGTTTTAAGTGTCCCTGTCGGTCTCTTATTTAACGAAAATGTGGTTTTCATATATTACAGTAATGCTTACAAAAACTGGACTTGATCAACTGACAACTGTTTACAAGAAAAATTCAAGCTTCCTGGCTCGAAACTCGGCCTGGCTCGTGCTCGAAACAGCTGAGCTTCTTGACAAGGAAAGGTTCAGGGCGTGGTTAAAGCAGGTACAACGAGACTTGTGTTTAGCTTTTTTCTCAATTTCAACCACAGCACCACAGTTATTTGATACCATCATTGCACACCTATCCGTCCCGATTCCAACACAATCAAGTAGATTCAAACCTATTTCTTCCAAAAGGCTTAGAACTAACTGGCCAATCACTTTTCCGTTGACAGACGGCTCTTCGTCTGCAGCAGAACTTTCAAAGGTGGCATGATGAACGTCAACAAGTCCTCGCTTCTATGGTTATTGAAGGCATAGTAGAGAGCCGAACTAAGTTGCGACGAATGTGACACATCTATTGTCTCATCGAAAATGATGCTGTAATACCTTGCTGACTTTACTCTCTCTAGAATGACATCTATAACTTCTTTCGCACAACGTTCAATCAACTGGTTTTGAGTTGTTTTGTTTTCAGTTGTTACTTTAATTTACTGTCGCCACTCTCAATACGATAACGTAGTAGTTCTTTGAAGTTTCCTTCGTTGGGAAGCGGCATGACATCCAAGTTTAAGCTGCCATCATCCCGATGGCCCCTCAGTGGAATGTTGTGCCCTCCAAGAAATTTATTGATTCCAGAATCGGCTTAAGCCTCTATCTGTTTTCGGTTACTTGCTTCATTCGTTGTTCGGTGACGCGGTTATTCACAGATTCGTACGGAGAATGGTAGGCTCTTAGAAACGACTTTCCAGCGTCTACTCCGTCACGATGGTACAAGGAAGTATCATGTACTGTCAGGTCTCCATCTTTTCCCAGTAACTTAGCAAATTTTGGGACAGGCTTTGTGACCTGCTTTTGTAGGGCAACCTGTCTGTTTGAACCGCCACTAGCCCCACTTACAAAAAGAGGGCAGTATTTGCAAAAAAGGCCTTTCTGCATGGGCAGCAGAATATACAAGCCAGTGGAAACTCTGCAAATGAGAATCGTTCAAGTACATTTATTCGTCTTTTCCTCGCTTTAAATGAACAGAAAGCGGCATTTGGTATCCAATCGGCAGTGTCCATGGCCTCTCCAGAAGCTCGCACTTTATTCAGTTGTCAATGGCATGTATTGCACCGATGTGGATCCCAATATCGTTTTCCGGAAACAGGGTATGGGCGGGGGTGTTGTTGGATGATCACTCTGAACGCTTACGGGGTTAACAGAAGATTGCAAAGTGTCAGGAATTTGCGATGGAATTTGCCCATGTTCCCCACTTCCAACAGAACTAATTGAAGGGCTACTTACGATTACAGTTAGCCTACACTATCCGTTCTGCGAGACTTTGAAATGACAAAGCTGTCAAGCGTCTTTTGTCCCCGTTTCCCCGACATTAGTATCGCTTAAACGACGAAAGTCCTCGTGCCAGATATACATTCAAATTTCACTATACACTGGAACGAAATGTTTAATTTGACATTTCAGGTCCGGTTGCGTTGCATCTCGAGCAGGGAGGCGAGAACTAGCTAAAATTTACCGGGTGAATTGTTGCTATGCTATGATGTGAAAAATACTCGAGGCGAGCTTGACAGAGGAAAAGACTGTGGAATGACCGTAATGTAAAAAGGTTTTAGAGTCTAGTTACAGTAGTTAGAACATGCGTTAATGCAGACTTCCGTAAGTGCAGTTAAAAAAAAAAATTACAGCCCGTCTAGGGGGGGCGATCGCCCCCCCCCCCCCCTGGATCCGCCCCTGTATCAAAGGTTTACAGCATTGTATAGAAGGGTAGTAGCATAATAGTAGGTGACAGACAGATGGGCTGTTGTTCTGGGAAAAACCTGGGTAGTGAGACCTGACCTGTAGACAAACCCTTGCGTACCAGGTTAGGGCAAAGAGAGGACCTGACTAAATTTAGAAGAACAAGGTCCCATCCTTCTCCATGATTCCTAGCCAAGGTGAGAGCACGGCAAAATAGCCTATCTTGAAATGCACTGTCATCATGCCTGTTTACAGTTGAAATTGACGCTGAAGTCTGGGCTCAGTTTCCTCTAGTTTCCGGAACAGTCTTCACATAATCCGGACCCCAGATTAAGGGGCGTCTGGGTAGTGAAGCCCGACCTTAATGCGGCCTTCACACTGAGAACGCAAGATGCTTGCGTTGCGCTTGCGTAGAGTCAGCGTTGCGTCTGTCTTGCGTCTGACCTTTCGTGAAGGCTTGTGCGTTGCGTTTTCAGAAAATGCCAAAAGGCTTTACAAGGAACGTTTTAGAGCCGTTACCATTTTACTTCGGTTTAGCAGTTTATTTTTTGTGTTTTATGTAATAAATGACTACAGGAGCGTTGCATGAAGCTGCCCTTACTATGGCACCGCCCACCCCCCAATTGGCCATGGTACATGATCCTGCCACCTTGGATCATGAAGCTGCCACCCCCAGAAAAATCATGCAAATTCCACGAAAACAGCAAATTTTGTTATTTGCAAAAGGTCAAGGAATCTCTCTGACCAAACAGCTGGCTTCTAACTTCACCATGTAGCAAAATACCATTTTCAGCAAAGTGGGCGACTTCATGATCACTTGGGTGCCTTCTTTTGTGTTCTCCAGCTTAGTCTTGAACAATTACAAGTAAACTATGGTACCAGCAGAAAGCGAAGGTTCTAAGCTTCCTTTCAGGATACTCCACTGAATTTTATTTCAACCTTTACTCTTTTTCCCTAAGTCATTTCCACAAAATATGAGTTTAGGGTGGCAGCTTCATGCCACACTCCTGTACCATCTAAAATCTAAATGACATTGGGCACGTATGAATTGCAGCATCACTGCGCATACCATATACAACTGCAAATACCTTCGTTTTAAATTTCAAATATAATATGATATAAAAAGACAGACATCATGTGACTGAGTTGAAACAAAACTATTAATTAAATCGAATTGTCGACTTGTTGAAAAGACAAATTAAACTATTCGTTCTGACACTTTTTCACAACTTGAAGCAGATCGATTTGCATATCAATTTGCTTCTCCACTGGTACAGTTTTCATATGTTTGCTTAACATCAGAGCAAATTGAAGATCAGGGTTTTGTAAATTGACAGCAGGCTGGACTGGCTGCTCCATTTTCTTTTCAATGAATTTAGAAAGAATCTTTGACAAGCCACTTGGCTCTAGTGACTCTCCAGGGTCTGAAATTTTCCTTTTTCTCGCCCTCGAAGTTGTTACACCCACTGGTAAGACTTTGGGTTGGATCTGTTCTGGTGATGTTGACAAATTAATCTCCTGAGTGTATTCGCCGGAATCCTCAGGTCCCTCAACTAGTTCTGACTGAGCTTCAAAGACAAGTACTGGCAAATCAGTTGGTTGGTAAGAATAGGCTGGTGGGCTTTCAGATGTGCTCTGCAACTGTGTTTCAGGAGGGTATGGCCCATTTCCAACCGTTTGCCTTCTGTGAGACACAGAATCACTTAAAAGCATCAGTAACGGAAAACTGTCTCTTTATTTGGTTTAAGTCCGGTTTCTGCAGCAGCATCACCACTGCTTCCAGCTTTTTCTTTTTGAGGCGGCAAAGGATCACGGAGGGACTTGAATTTGTCTCTGACTTCTTTCACTGCCAAAAAAATGTAATTATTATATGAATATATATTATATGAATTCCTATGTTTCTAAGTCAGCTTGGGCTCAAGGAATATTTAAAAAAAAATGTAAGTATACATATCACAGAAGACTTGAGATCGCATCTGAGATATGGCCGTATTTGGATGTGTGACCCTATTTGAATGTATGACCGTATTGGATGTACGACCGTATTTGGATGTGTCACAAAAATTGAAGACTGCAATTTCTGGGTACCATGGCGTACATACTTTCATACTTTTAAAGGTCCAGTTGAACAAAGTTATCGATTCACTATCTTAGACAGGCCTACAGATATGAAACATAAATGATGCCTGGACTGAACGTGGAGCCTATAAGCAAATTCAGACAGTTTGTAGAATGTTTATGGGTAATTTTGTATTATTCCCATGTTGCAACTTGAAGGAGAGAAGGTTCAATTAAGTGTAATGTGATACAATGTAGGGTCAACTTACCAGTCATGCTCTTGCTAAACTCCTTGTTGAAGATTTCACAAATCGATAGCCATGTATTATTAATGAAAGTCCCGTTGTGATAGTCAGGGACCTTTTTATCATCTAGTCCAGGTCTCGCATGAACAAGCTTAACTATTTTTTCTTCAAAAACTTCCATTTCTTATGAAAAATCTGATGCGTACGCGTCGCACGCAACGCAAAAATAGAGCTCAGTTCTATTCTTGCGTTCCGTCAATTTTGGCAAACGCGGTTTCTGCGATATCAAAAATCTCCCAAGCCGGTGCCGATGAAAAATTTTGTGATGACAATCTCTCCTTGCCGATGTAAATCTCCGGCCTCTCCGGGTATCTAGCGGAAGAAATGGTGTCACAGCTGTGCCCAAAGATCGCGGTGATGGACTGACACAGGGTCTGAGTCGTTGAGTTTGAGTCGTACGGACAGGCTTACTCCTTCTTCCTGAGGATCGCTGGTGTGTTTTGGACTTACTCATATAGAGTATTCTTTGACTGTGTAGTTGTATGGTAGTTGTACGAAAAAGTTGCATGTATGGATATGTATAGTAGATTTAATATGCCTCCGACTGGGTTAATCTTAAGCAGTAGTATCCGGTAACATCCAATCTTGCTGTGGTAGCATCCTGTTTGCTAGTAGTAGCATGCAGGTGCAACAGTTACTACTGCATGCTACTTTTCCGTACAACTCCATTCGCCTGATTCTCAAATTTTTCATCGGGATCGGCATAATCCGGACCGCCGGAAAAGCGCTTTCACAGTGAAGCGATGCTGCGATGAGTCGTGTATGCGTTTACCTTGCGTTGCGTAGCGTAGGTTTCACACCTGCGCGAGAACCTCGCGCTGGATGCGTATTTACGATTTCTTCTGCTAAATTTTTGTTTCCTTCATCATTAGTAAGCTTTTCTTCACCATTGATATTTTTTTTTCCCAGTTTTTATGGCATTTGCCCTTTGGCCAAGTGCCATATAGCGATCGCAGTTTCTGTCCGTCGGTCGGTCTGTCTGTCCCGGTTTTGCTAGTTCGGGCACTTCCAGATAAGCTAGGACGATGAAACTTGGCAGGCGTATCCGGGACCGGACCAGATTAAACTATAAATAGTCGCTTCCCTGATCCGACCATCTGGGGGGGGGGGTGAAGGGAGGGGGGATGTGAAAAAACTAGGTAAAATGAGGTATTTTTAACTGATGAATGGGTGATCGGATCTTAGTGAAACTTAATATATAGAAGGACCTCGAGTCTCAGACGTCCCATTTTAAATCCAGACCGGATCCGGTGACACTGGGGGGAGTTGGAGGGGGAAACCGGAGATCTTGGAAAACGCTTAGAGTGGAGAGATGGATGAAACTTTGGTGGAATAATCAAGCACAAGTCCTAGATACGTGGTTGACGTAACCGAACCGGATCTGCTCACTTTGTGGGTGTGGGGTCTAATGATCCCGCGAGTCTGGTACTTGCTGATGTGCTAGGACAATGAAAAGTTGCAGGCATATCAGGGACCCGAACAGATTGACTTGAGAATAGTCGTTTCCCCCATCTGACTATCTGGGGGGGGTGTGGAGGGAGGGGAATCCGGAAAAATTAGGTATTTTTAACTTCCGAACGGGTGATTGGATCTCGATGAAACTTGATCTGATGACTCTGGCTGGTGCCAGAGGGGGGAACCTGAAATCTCGGGAAACGCCTAGAATGGAGAGATCGGGATGAAACTTGGTGGGAAAACCAGTGCAAGTCCTAGATACATTGTTGACATAACCGGACCAGATTCGAACACTGTGGGGTAGTTTGGGGGGGGGGGGCTTAATTCTGGCGATCCCTAGTTCTAGGACGATAAAACTTGGAAGACATATCAGGGACCCGAACAGACTGACTTGAGAATAGTCGTTTCCCCGATCCGACCATCATGGGCAGTCAAACTTGATGGACGGGAAAAGCATAAGTCGGAGATGCGACATTTATGTTTCCGAGTCATATTCAGCCACGGTGGGCGGAGTTGGAAGGGGAGTCTCGGAAATTGTGTGGCTTGCATAAGGGTCAAACAAGTGGAATAATTTGAATGAAACTTGGAAGATACAGAGATCATATGCCCTAGATGACATATTTTAAGTTTCGAACCGGATCCAACCACGATGGGGGTGGGAGGGGGAGGAGATTCCCCGAAAGTGTCCCAAAAAATGCTCAGATTCGAGTGAAAGATAGGTGGTAAGAGAAAATGATTCAGACGATCCAGTTAGGAGTCCTTACCAGGTTCTGCCGCCGTATATTTGGGAAGTGGAAGGGAAACCTTAGGCACTTCTAGGGACATAGCGATTGGATTTCTTGGGTTGAAACTTGGAAGGTTGACGATGGATTGGAAGCGATATCGGAAATTTTCAGACTTGAGTGGAACTAGATATCCTAATTTTAGGTCCGAACCGCATTTTTGGATGGCGGGGTGTTTTGTGAAGTTCTCTTTTACTTTCTTGTACCGCCTACTCGTAAGAAGTGCCACATGAGCTCGTAGCGCTTGTTCTTCAGAATCCTTTTCACCGAATAAAATGTAATGTGTAGTACGCAATGCAAGACTGGAAGTTGGTTCTATTCTTGCGTTGCGATTTTTTTGTCTGCCTTTAAGATCTGCGTCGCGTCGCCGTAAGCGCAACGCGGATAAGCGCAATTGCGCCGTAAGCGCAACGCAGATGTTGCGTAGCTCAGTGTGAAAGGCTCAACGCGTCAGTTTGAAAGCGCCTTAATTCGTGATAAAGAACAGCGCGCTCGGGATTGCGGCGGTTGATAAAAAGATAGGTTGTTCTACAACAGTAGCCTACTCAGCATTTAAGTTATTTGTCCTATCTGCTCAGGAGTTCGAGGATGCCAAGAGCCTGCACAAGCACCAGGCCGAAGAGCGTGCTGCACTCAAAGAAAATGTTGCTTTGACCTTAAGGTCTGCACCAACTCAAGAACTATCCATCCTCGAAGGTTACACGGAGCTCTGTGCAGAAACCATTCCAGGAAACGAGTTACGATCGAAGAGTGCCACGGGAACGTTGGCAAGTAAATCGGTAGAAACAGATATTGAAGGTGGCATTCCGGAAAATATGGCTGAAGAGCTCCCTGATCCCTCGGAGCTGCTTGATTCGTTGATGGTAAGGCTTGGTGTTTTATTTAAAGTTTAACTGGAAAGCCGATTTGTTTGGGTACACTGCATTATTGGATTGTGTTAAAGTATTTTTTTTTTCACCTATTCGCTATAGTATTACGTTGAGCATATCTGCGTCCGTCCTCACAACGTAAAATTCAACTATGAAGCGGAAAATCTAAATTTCAATAAAAACGCGGCTTATCAGTGGCTAGTAGTCAGTTAGGTGATCATAGCTTACTGCGTGAAAATTTATTTTTCGAAAACAGCTTTTGTCAAGCATAAACACAAGTACAAGCGCATAGAGGTACCGCAAATCCGAGAGGGAAATTCCACTAAATCAAAATCGATAATTCGTCAATAGCGGAGCAAGGAAGTAACGCATTTTCATCGGGTCTTCAAGCCTCTTTAAGTGAATAAGTGATGGGTAACTAGATTGTCCTACCTAAGCCCTTTTCAGTTAAACTTTAAACGACTGGTCATATCTGTAGGGGAGCGGGTGGAGGTCTGGGACAAAATTCTGTCTCCGAACCATAGCGTTAAAACTGAGTGAGATACAACATTGTGCCATACACCAAACTATAGCTTACAGATTTGGCCGAGACTCAGTTTTTTAATTATATTTCTTCTTTTGTATTTTTATAGCACTTGCCTTCCGGCCAAGTGCCATATACCGATCACTTTTCCGTCGGTCTGTCGGTCTGTCGGCTAGTCCGGTGTTTGCGAGTCAGGGTACTTCCAGATGTGCTAGGATGATGAAACTTGGCAGGCATATTAGGGACCCGACCAAACTAACTTGGTCACTTGCCCGATCCGACCATCGTGGGGGGAGGGAGGGGAGCCGGAATCCGGAATTTAGTGAAATGCATAACTTTCGAACGGGTGACCGGAACTTAAACTTGATATTTGGAAAGACTTCATGTCTCAGATATCCCCTTTCAAGTCCGGATCTAATCCGATGAATGTGGGGGGGGGGGGGGGGGGTCGGAGGGGGGAACCGGAAATCATGTGACACGCTTAGAGTCGAGCGATCGGGATGAAACTTGGTGCGAAGAACAAGCACAAGCCCTCGGTATATCATTGACAGAAACCGACCGGATTCGTGCACTGTGGGGGGAGTTGGAAGGGTGTTCCGGAATTCTGGTGATACGGAGTTAAGTTACTTCCAGGTAGGCTAGGACAATGAAACTTGGCAGGCAAGTCAGGATCCGACCAGATCAACCTGGAAATAATCTAATTCCCGATCCGACCACCGTGGGGGGAGTGGAGAGCGGGGGAATCCGGAATCTTGAGGAATGTATAACTTTGGAACGGGTGATCGGATCTTAACGAAACTTGATATTTGGAAAGACATTTGGATGGCACATTCAAAGTCCGGACCGGATCCGATTAATGTTGGGGGGGGGGGTGGAAGAGGAAACCGAAATCGCGTGACACGCCTAGAGTCGAGCGATTGGGATGAAACTTGGTGGGAAGGACAACCACAAGAATTAGATACGTCAGTGATAGAACCGGACTGGATTTGGGTACTGTGCGGGGAGTTAGAGGGCAGTTTATTGCGAGTTAAGGTATTTCTAGATGTGCTAGCACGGTGAAACTTGGCTTGAACATTAGAGACTTGCCGATGAAACTTGGCTTGAACATTAGAGACATGCCGATGAAACTTGGCTTGAACATTAGAAACTTGACAAGATTGGCTAAGAGATTGGCTCCGTCCATCCCTTAAAGTACTGATCCTAACCAAAAAGTACAAAAATACACGAAAGTATACATTTTAACTCAAATTAATTTTTAGAACCCTGTGCGTTTCTTAACCGAGAAAAAAAAAATACTTAAACCAAACGATATATATTCATAATATAGATGGCACTTTACACAAGGGAGTTGTATCGTTACCAATTCCATAAACAATATTTTTAATATAATTTAGAAGTCTAGACCTCCATTATTGGAGCCACGCAGACAAACCAGGACCCACAAGACCAAATATATAATTTGATGGGGAAGACGCCCTTTAGATTCTGTTCACAAGCCCCTCGGTAGCTCAGTGGTAGAGTGACTGCCTTGTAAGCAGAGGGTCCTGGGTTCAAATCCCGGCTGAGGAGTATTTTTGTCTACCAGTTCACTACTTATAAAAGGATATATATTCATGATTCCTAAGGGCCCATGATCATTTTTGCCTCAAGATTTTTGCTTACAAGTGAATTTCTTAAAGTACAAACAATAATTTTGAGCAAAATATACATTTTCATGATTCCAGTGAGCTTATCATCATTTGTGCTTCAAGAGTATTCATTACAGAGGAATCTCTAGCGCCCTTAAAGTGCGCATCATCACGGCCAAATGCACAATTGAAACAGGTTTGACGAACATTACATTCTCGTGATTTCTAAGGACCCATATGATCTCAAGGGTTTTGCTTACAAATGATCGCAACAAACCCACGAATTAACGAATTCCTTCCTTTATCCTATGACCCAGCCTTGCAAGTGTCATATGAGCTTCCAGCTCTTGTTTTTATTAGGACAAAAATGACACCCTCCTTTTTGTCCCAATGCTTGAGGACCGGTGGAAGTCTGGGACATATTGGTGGGGTGGAGACACTACGTACTTGGAGTTTATTAATGCAAAGAAAAAGGAATTCAGTAGGAAAATAAAACCAAATGCTATAAATATAGAGACTTTTTACGAAATAAAATTGCCCTTCACAACTCCGAATCCATCCAATGACAGGAGTGGATAGCTTTAACAAACCGTAGCCTTCAGCTAAAATGATTCTACTTGTATCATGACACACTTTCTTTGAGGCTGAAAGCTATTTAATGCTCTTAAGATGCAGGTCCAGTGACCACGCTGTCACTGATTGGTTCACACGACTGCTGTATAAATGCGAAAACCTTGTCTATGAATATACTGAACTGAGTTAAACAGGGAATACGAAATAACGATGCAACTTCGTAAACTTACTTATATTAATCTTCTTTAACTTACGAAGTTAAAAATAACGCTAAGCTAGAATCTTTAGTTTGTTTTTCCCTCAAGTTCGTTTTTCCGTCAAGTTCGTTTTTCCAACTTGAGCGGTTTTGAGCCTGAAGAGGACCCTTGCCAAGAAAGGCCGAAATATAGCTCTAATAATATTCAGCTGTTGTATCCGTTTTTCACTATCAAATATTCTACAAAGATGTAATTATACAATTAAGAAAGAGCCAGTGAACTGTTTCAAATTATTACAGGCTCAGAATAGTTATCAACATGGATAAATCACACTGTAAAATAAATCTTGCTGTATTTGCTACTGGGATTAATCTTGTCTTTACTGAGATAAGATTAATCCGAGTAGTACATACTGCATCCTTATTCGTAAAAACTTTTTACAGTGCAGTCTCAAATTCGAAAGTCCTGTACCTCGCAATGTTAAATTACCCTTTTTATAACCTTTTCTGTTTTCGCCAGGTAGGCTGTAATCTCTTTATATAAAAAATATTGTGAATTAAAGAGCCATTTTCTTAAATTTTTTCCATTTGGTTGGTAAGTAGGTGGTTGCCATAACAGCCTACCTTGAGTTCGTTAATTTTAAGTATAGTGGCATCTACAGTTAAGACATTTGTAAGTAGATTTGATTGATACTTGATGTCCTCTGCCGGTTCAAATCAATTTAATAGTTTTTTTTTAAATAATTAACATAAAAAATAGTCACTCTTAATAAGCCAAATGGCTTGTGCAGAGCAGACTAGTCGACTAAGCCTTATTTTGATCTCATGCTCAAACGCTGGGGCATGCTGACAGGGGTTACCATGGTTGCATGTTCAACCCTTCCTTTACTTACTTACTTAAAGTTACTTAAAGTTGTTCAACACCATCCGGCAGTTGGCCTGCCTGTTCGATGCCCTCTGTTTGTAGGATGAGTTTGTAGTTGGTTGATCTTGTAGCTATTTCGACTATTCAGCCAATGTGTTGAATCTGCTGTTGTTTTCTTCCCAGAACTTATCAAGTCTGTTTTTGAAGCTGTTTATATTTGGTGCCTGGATGGCATATTCAGGCAGGCTATTCCAAGTGTCGACTGCTCGCGTCGAGAAAAAGTTTGCCGGAGCTCTTTTTCTGGCTTCTGGCTTGTATAATTTTTCCGTGTGGCCTCTGGTTCGGCTTGTGGCTGGTTTCCTGAAGAACTTTTCAAACGGCAGATTCTCTATTTTGGATTTCATTTTGAAAATCTGGATGGCGTCTCCTCGCTTACGTCTGTATGATAAACTCGGCAACTCGAGCGTTTTCAGGCGGTCTTCATATGGGTCCCTTTTAGGCCTGGCATCATTCTAGTTGCTCTGCGTTGAACCTTCTCCATGGCTGTGCAGTCCCCGATGTATAGGATGGCCCCCCGGCGATATTGCCGTATTCGATGATCGGACGGACAAGACTTTTGTACAGCTTTTTACATAGGGGTATCACAGGGGTTTCAGTATATGAGATGATATGATATGATATTTATTGCAAAAAGCCAACTGGCCATAGCAAGTACCACAAAAAATCACTTACAATAAAACAAAACAACAAAAACAAAAAATGAAAGTCCTAGATATAGCTTAATAACACTTACATTAGATCCTCCCGATGCTTCGCTGCCAACCGGACGAACACTGCCAAATTTCTCATTACTGCGAAACACTTGTCTTCAGTCAGATCTACTAACCCTTCCTCTCTAAACTTATTGATCCAAAACAATTTGGTAATCAACGTGGCCTATCTACTACCCACTATCTTGTAAGCCTACTGGATACAATCTATACAAATTTGGAAAACCCTGATGTTTGGCTAAATCTACTTCTAATCGACCTCCAAAAAGCCTTTGATCTGATTAACCACAATGTTTTAGTTGAAAAACTCCTAAAAGAATTTCATGTTAACCCTAACCTTGTTAGAATAATAGCTTCCTTCATTTCCAGTAGAACTCAATGTGTAAAGTATAAAAATGTCTATTCAGATCTCCTCCCAGTTTACTGTGGCGTACCCCAAGGTACCCTCCTTGCGGCCTGCTTCTGTTCCTTATTATGATAAACGGACTTGCGTCTGAACACCCCGACCGCTGGAAATTTGTTGATGACATGTCCTTACTGGAAAAATGCCGGAAAAACTTAAAGAGCTCAGCCATGGAAATCATGGAGGATATTACCAGCGACGCTGCACAGGCCGACTTGACTGTCAATGCCAAAAAGTCGAATGTTATGACTATCAGTTTCTTGAAGAGCACACCTTCGTTCAAGCAACCAATCCCTCCGGAGATGTCTGTCCAGCAGTGCAAGCTCCTCCGTATCACTATCTCGAACGATCTGAAGTGGGAGGCCCACATCGCTAACATCACAAAGCAAGCTAATTTGGCGCTTTCTATGCTAAAATTTTTCTCCAAATTTTCTTGCCCTAAAATCCAGCTTTTAAGAATTTATACAAGTTTTATCCGCCCTATTCTTGAATATTGTTGTCCCGTTTGGCATTTTGGTCTAACTGTTTCTCAATGTAATTCAATAGAGTCAGTCCAGAAGCGAGCATTAAGAATTATTCATGGCCAAGGTAAACTCCCATATCACTTCCTTCTGAAGCATTTCCAGCTCACAACTTTATCGGAGAGAAGAACCCTCCTGTGTACCCGGTTTGGCAATAAAGCCATGACAAATCCGCGTTTCCAAGATTTATTCCCCCCGCCTTTTCAACCTTTAAGATCCCGACCTCAAAGACCCAACTCCCAGAAAGTCCCCACCCTTCAACCTCTCCCACCAATCCACGAGAGATACAGGAAGAGTTTCATACCTGCGTTTGTAAACCTTATTAACCAGTGATTTATGTATTATTTTGTTGTGTTGACTCAGCCTTTCGTTGACGATCGGTTTTTATCTGATAAATGTATAAATTACCTGACGTGAAGCGCTAATTCGGCGCCACGCGCTGTGAAAGTCGTTTTTAAATAAAGTCTCTCTCTCTCTCTCTAAAGCACTCGTCCCAAACATTTCTTCCCTTAATCCCCCCAACTCACCACATTCACACATAAAAATGTAACAGACTCTCATCAATTTCACCACACATAGGGTAAAAATATGGACCATCACGTACCCTGTTTTTCCCAATGTATTTCCTTTTTTCCCCAAGTGGTAGTGCGTTCCCCCTTAAACAAACTAGTGCCTCTACACTTTTCGCATCCAAACCCGCCCTAAAATATAGTTCCTCCCCCCATCCCTCTTTAGCTTTTGCATAAGCTTTCAATGATTCAGACTGGTCCTTCATACATTGCCACATTTGCACTTCTTGTTCACGCAGTACTCTTTCTACCTCTTTTGACACTGACCCTAAACCTGCTGACCTTTTCCTCCATTCCAAAAACAGACATTCCACATTCATCCAATATCGTCTTAACTTGTTGTGGCCAAGATTCTCTTGATACGTCCTGGAGGGACTCCATATAAGCTCCCTTCAGAGGGCGTACTCTTGGCAGTGTTAATATATTCTCCCAAAATCGGACCATTCTAATTAACCGTCTATTTCTTAATGAATACAAACCAAGATCTCCCTTCACAACAATGTTACTAAACGACTCTTTAACTCCCAACGAACGCTTAAAATATTTATTTTAGATTACCTCCATTTTTGGTGCTTTTACATACCCCCAAACTTCTGAAGCATAATGCATTGTAGGTACAATTTTTGTAGAAATACCTGTTTATGTAACTTAAGAGTTTTAATATCACGAAGACTACTACCCATCACTAGCCCCGCACTACGACTAGCTCTTGACACGCCCATCTCCACATGTTTTGTAAATCGGCAATTTGAAGAAAACTTAACTCCCAGGTAAACAAACTCGTCCACCACTTTTAAAGGAGAACCACCATACAAGAATCTATCCCCCGGGTCCACTTTACCCCGTCGTCGGAACACCATACAAACAGTTTTACTAGTATTAATCAATAATTCTTTTTTGCCAATATACCGTTCCATAAGATCCAATAATGTTTGCAAATTTTCTTGAATCAGCCATCAACACTACATCATCAGCAGATAACAGCAGACAAAGACTGATTATATCTAGTGATAACATTGGTGCACCATTCTGGTTCATAAATTCTTCAGTATCATTCAAAAAAATAGAAAATAATTTGGTGTCAATGTACATCCCTGGTTTACTCCTATTTTTGAAATTACCTCCTTTGAGTCGTCCCGCCGCCTTCACCACAAACTTCACTGCTGACTAAATCAGTACAATCACCAAAAGGAAAGGCCCAGGCAACCCTAAATCCATCAAGGACTGGATCAGCAGTCTTCTATTAACCGTATCAAACGCTCCTTTTAGATCCAAGAATGCTACAAACAACTTACCCTTTCTTACCCGAGTATATTTCCTAGCTAATACATTCAAAATGAAAATTTGTTCCAGTAGTACTTTGGAAACTAAAACAATTTGGAATTTTATTTTTTACTTTGAAATTGTTTGGTTTTGAAAGGGTACTGGTACCTTTCTGGGGAATAAGGGATACATATGCGTATGACTATCATGCTCACCTCTGCCATCGTACCCCAGCATTTGAGCATGGGTATAAAAAGGGCGTAGTTTGCTAGACTGGGGCAGGCTGAGTCCTTTTTTTCCAGCTTACACAATCATATGGAGTGACCCAGTGCTAGGCCATTGGGGCAGTAATAAATTCAAACTCAGGGCATGTCAATCTCAGAGAATGCTTTTGCAGGTAAAGATCGAGGAAGTCGACACTGTGTGGACCTCCAATCAGCCGTCTGTTGACATAAACCAGGACCGAGCGTCCCATGCTGTAGAAGACCCTCTGAAACAGGCGGTGGAACAGGGGAAAACAATCCGACTCAAAATGCCCAGTGCCTCAGGTCCCTTTCTGAGCCACATGTCGAAGACCTCCCAGCCTGCTACAAATTGCAATAGCAGTAGGGATGACAGTCAGCTTACTGTTGGAACCGAAAATAATGTTATACCAGTGTCGAAAGGTTGGAGCTCGGCAGAACTTGTTCCAAGTTCAAAAAGTAGCGATTCATCCAAATTCTTTGAAGGACGGGATGCGCAGCCCCTATCAAGCAGATCCGACATCATCGAAGATGACATCTATCCCACTCCCGGTTTTGGCAGGGTTATGCCTGAAGATGTTGTAAGGCTCTACTCCGCGAAGAAGACGTCTGTTATTGAAGCAAAGAGATTGAGCCTTGACGGCTCGTCAGCTCAAAAGGCTAGAAAAAGAACTTCGTCGTGCCTTGAAGTTAACAGCTCTAGTCAGAAACTCGGTAACGCTCCCATGCATCAAGGAGGTAAAAGACGCGCATCAAGTTCCCAAAGCTCATCTGGGCATGCAGTTGACGACGGAACAACTACTACCAACTGTCTGAATCCGAACCAAGCCCAAACTATGACCGGCACCCAAACCCTGGCAGCGGTGGTCCCTCCCGCGATAGCGGGTCCGAGTAGTCAGTTTTCTCCTGGTGAAATTTCTTCCGCAAAGCAAAGCCATTTGGATCCAGTGCAAGCCTCGTTGACTTCAACTTCAAGCAACAGCGCTCAGTTGAACCAAGGAGCTGCAAGAAACGGATCAAGTGCCCAACCCTCATCTGGTCAAAACGGCTATATGGAACCGGCTCAAGCTCAAACTGCGCCAGTTTTCGTGACTCCCTCGATTGCCGGACCGAGCAACCATTTCTCACCTTGTGGAGTCTCTTTGGCACAGCGCAGCTATCTGAATCCAGTGCAGGCCTCATTGAATCCAACCGCAAGCGCCATGGGCCAGGCAATCGCAAGACCTGGTGCATTCCCGGTCCCCTCTTCATTGCATTATGACGCACAGGGACTGACGATGCCTGCAAGTGATTTTTCGTTGCTGATGCCGGTGCGCACACCAAAAGGGGTAACCTACGGCCCTGTACCCGTTCGATTCCTTCCTCGACAACCCACATTCTTCGCCCAAAACAACACCGCACGTCCTGGGACTGATACTCGGTTCACCGTTCCTTCTGTACGTGAATTTAATCCTAATGCTGGTATTCAAGCTATTTCTAGGTATGCCAGGTTAATCGCCCCGCTTCTGAATGCTAGTCATTGTCCTACTTCGACCAACTTCCCCACAGGTTTTGTAACCGCGGATCAGTTTGTAGTGGGTCCTTCAACGAACTTTCCTGGCAGTGGTCAATCGGGGGTCACTGGTCTTGTTCATGGTCATGCTAATCATCCGGCTGTAGTCGATCTGACCATAAGAAAACCAAAACGGTCGAACAGATCATCGGGAAGTAATCGATCCAACACGGGACCAGAAATGCGTAGTCTGTGCACTTCAGGTGCATCAGCCGTTTCCAACAATGCATCCAGTCAGCTTCTACCCAACCCTTCTGCGTTTCAGTTGTTTTTGCAATGGATGAACAGGCAAAGGCAGCACTTGCAAAGCAGCAACGGCCAACAAGACTTGCAAATGCGAACAATCGACAACCAGCAGCAACCGCTTGGATTTCAAAATATTGGTCAGAGTCTTCCATCTTCACATGCTTCAGATGGGGTCAGCGGTGTTTGCAGTACGGGAGAATCATTACGCTTTGCTCAACCTGTCGCCCTAAACATGTTGAGTTATGGAAATGGTTCTTCTTATGCGCTTGCTAGTTCACATATGCCTCCACCACCCTATATGTACAGCGCAAGCAGGCCTACCCGCCCGTTTCAGGAGGGGAGACTGTCCGGACCTCGTCCCGTCCGAATACTGCCCAATCGAACGCAAGGTGTGTGGTCTGCTCCCCGGAACCAAGGCGGATGGTTGTCTGGATCACAGCTTCAACACGGTGCTGTGCAGTACATGTCCATGCCTACAAACACTTTCCCCCAGTATCAAGGTTTAGGTTTTCAGCCGTACCGTCCTCAGACGCAGCACCTTCCCATCAATGACAATGGCCTAGCCCACCAGGTGGGGTCATACGTCGTTCAGCAGCCCCAGTTTTATCGTGTTCTACAGGAACCTCAGTCACAGGGAGTCCAGTCACACACCAGGGGATATTCTGGTGTACCAGCGCAACAGCAATGGCCGCCTCACATGCTCCGAAGTCAGGCGGATGTTCGGCTTCGAACACATGTTGGAAACCTGCCAGCTCAAGAAAATGCAGTGACGGAGACGGCTTTGCGAGACGAACTTGTACCAGTGCGGTTTCAGGAGGCTGCAGTTTGTATGACGTCGTGGAGTCGGGGACACGAGGCTTTCTCGAGCGAGCGACCAAACATCGCCCCCGTTCCCCCTGCAGATGCCAGGAGTCAACCGTCGGATGTAAGAGAAGCCGCTCACGCTTCCTCAGCGGCTGGTTATCTTTGGCAAAATCAACCACTACCTGGCAAAAGCTGTTCTTCACAGCCTGCGTCTAGAACTCTCGATAACGGATTAGCTCAAGCTGCAGCGTCGTCAAACGGTGCCCCTTTCATACCTGGCAATCAGGCTGACCGAAGCGGGTTTGCAAACTGGGCTATGGGAGCAGATGATGAGGTCTCCATCTTTGAGCAACCTTCTCTTGGTTCCAACCGGTCTGGAAATGACTGGGGCTCTCGGAGGGTCTCCCAGACTAGCCCTGAGAGCACATATGCTGAAGTGGTTAGAAGTTCCCCAGTCACATTGAAACAGATCGTTTCTACCGGAGCGGACACTGACTTGTCTTCTGCTCCTCTTTTCTTGAATGCTACACGGACGAAGGCACAATTACAAAGCCACCTGGTTAATAACAAGGGGGACCAAAACGGAGGTGCATATCCGGCAATGAATGTTTCCGTCGCAGACCCGCTGGTCTCTTCTGTGATCATTACAGACGTGAGAGGTTCGCTCAGTCGAAGCGACCAGGCTGCGACGCCTCATTCCTTGTTTAAGAAGGATATTCCAGATGCTACTGGGCCATCCTCAAACGAAAAGGCTGTGAAATCTTCAAACCAGTTTGAAGAAAATTGTAACTCGAGTGCCAGACTAAAGTTGCCTCATGTACAACAAGCTCAGGAAGATTCGTCACGTGTTTCAAGCGCCGTAGTGAAAGTGCCTTCAGGAACTCGACATTCTTCAATTCCATCGCGATTGGTGGAGACACTCTTAGAAGCTTCTCCAGTGGAAAATAATCAGAAACAGGATTCTGAACGGGTGGCCCAAAAAGGCCAAGAAAAAGGCTTTCATCCGCCATCATCTTCCCGAGAAGAAAGTTCAGAAAATCATCCGAAACATTCTTCATCGAAAGATTGCGCATGGCAAGAACAAGGCACTTCAACCGTCCGCAAGCTGTCTTCTAGAAACGACTCGAACCCATATGGAACCCAGTCAATGCCCTCACTGGTGAGATCGAATACCTCTCCAGTTCAAGAAGGGAACTTTTCAACTATCCTCAAGCCGTCTTCTAGGGACGAGTTGAACTCATCTGAAGCCCATTCAATGCCTTCACTGGTGAGAGCGAATACCTCTCCAGTTCAAGAAGGAGGCCCTTCAACTATCCTAAAGCCGTCTTCTAGGGACGAGTTGAACTCATCTGGAGCCCAATCAATGCCTTCACTGGTGAGATCAAATACCTATCAAGTTCAAGAAGGAGGCTCTTCAACTATCCTCAAGCCGTCTTCTAGAAGTGGCTCGAACACATCTGGAACCTATTCAGTGCCTTCAACAAGCAGATCAGCTTCCTCTCCTGTTCAAGAAGGAGGTTCTTCAACGATCTACAAGTCTTCGTCAACAGGCTCAAACCAATCCGGAACCCATTCAGTGCCTTCATCAATCAGCTCATACTCCTCCCCAGTTCAAGAAGGAGACTCTTCGAAGGTCTTCAGGTCGTCTTCAACAGGCTCAGACTCATCCGGACCCGGTTCAGTGCCTCCAACAGTCGAATTACCGTTAAGGTCTCAACAGGTACAAGCAGAAAAAGAAGCAAACAAACCAGCAAATGAAGCTAATGTTGTAGCTCTTCCAGCTGCTTACTTGGATTCGGAAGTTGTATTTGTTGGAGTGACGCAGGTTCCAAAAACTTGTTTTAGGAAACCGGGGGACAAAAAAATATTTGTCTGTGACCTGTGTAACCAAGAGTGTCGGGATGCAGTGCGGCTGCGGTTCCATATGAAAAACCGGCATGGTTGAAAAGAAGTAATGTATCTCAAAAAACTTGCTGTGCTATTTTTATTTGAGCTTTCATTTATAGTAGGCTAGGTGTATTCTTATTTGAACAGTTTTCGGAATGCTTATATATCCACTACCTTGGTTTTTCTTTCTTGCTTATAAAAATGGTCAAATGGAAAGGAAAAATAACCAACTTAAAATGATTTAGCTGCCGACTCTGTAGCTTTCTTCTGGCACAAACGTTAAGTTGCAATATTTTTTGTAATTTTAAATATGCTTCTCCTTCCTTGGGGGTATGCTATTTTGTTTGGACGCCACTTTCTAGGTTAAATTGCGCGCCGCTTGGTAAAAGACAGAAAATTCAAATGAATAAACAGAATAAGGGCAACTATATTACCTTAAATCGCACTTGCCAGTGAAAGGTAATCCTGGAAGCTCATGTATGTGTTTTCTTTGCTGACTGTTCAAGTTAGGCGTCGGTCAAATAAGCATACCCTTTGGTGTACTTTAAACTTTTGGACTTTGCACTTGCGATTTGCTTCTTCGAATTACAGAAGTATTTTCCACATACTGCTGGTTCCTTCTAGACATATAGTAATAATTATATACTGCATGAAAAAGGCTTTCTTATCTCATAGTTGCTTCACAATCCCACGTTTCATGGGTTTAAAATTAATTGGGTTTGGCGGTCTTCTTCTTCTAGTCTCCATTGTGTTCAACCTACGTAATGTGATGAGTGAAAGTTATAACTTAACAGAACGTAGATTAGAATAGTTTGGAGGATGAAATTTTGCTGATTGAAGAATGAGTGTACTGTCATAAGGGTTGCATGTAAAAATTAAATCGCCCCTAAATCACCAAAAGAAGAAATCTCGGCGAAGCTGTGCGGAGATTTTAGCAATATTTTTTTTTTTTTTTTTTTTTTTTTTCCTGGCAATCACCAAAATTAAGTAATTTGGTGATACTAACGGAACACAATCGCCAAATTTTTTGATAAATCACCTCTCGTGGCAACCCTGTCTTATCATTTCGGCCTGATGCTTGCCAAGATTAAACAGTTCGTCGGGTTTACTTATGTATTTGAGACGGCCCTTGGATCTTACACCAAATAAGTCGTATCTTAGCATGCAGTGTAGATAGCGAAAAGCTACCGCACATCTAAAGAAAATCTTACGATTGTCCGCAAAGACTGTGCGTAATAACGCCACATTTTGCCGCGAGATGACGCGCGTGAACGCCATTATTTTGCGATGACAAATTTCAGTATTTCGGTTTGCGGTCGAATCAAGGAATGAATTTAGTGGCCATGGCGAATAACCAAGAGTTAGGCTAAAGAAAATACTCAAAAATCATAATCATAATATTACGAACACCAAAAACAAACCATTGTACCCTATTTCCGCTGCTTACACCACAAAATACTCCCGGTGCTTCATAACCTGCTGGAGAAACCTCCCGAACCGGCGAAGATCGCCAAAATTTGTCTTTCCTGTTTTCTTACTGAAGTTCCTCTTCTTTCATCGTTTTTCGCACAAAAAATCCCCCCCTCCCCACCGTCTCTGACCTTTTGACCCCACACAACCACTCACTCGGTGTGGTCCATTCTTGAATCTCAAAAACCGTGTCAGAACATCTCTCCACACGACAATTCACCGCAGCGATAACTGGGTACCGACTCTCGACATTGACATCTCGCCACAGCGACAGCCTGCCAAACCGATAATTTGCCACAGCGATAGCTAGCCACACCGACAACTTGCCACAGTGACAAGCTGACACACAGACAACTTGCCACATTTGCAGCATAAAGTACTTCATTCAGTCACTATTAACAAAATTTTGAATAAAGGAAATAATTCTAGGCGATGCCTCTCACCAAATCAATTGCGCCGCTACGGTTGTAACCACCGACAACTTTTTCGATACTCTCGCGTCTATTGCAGCGATATGCTCTTCTGTGACGCTTTAAAGATACATTCTTAGTAATCCTCGTAAAACTCGCGTGGTTTGTTTTGTACTATTACTTCGCCAAATTAGCTACCTTTTCTAATATACTCGAATTTCAGCACCGATATGCCCCTCATATCAGATTTCATTCCCCTTGATAACTCTACAACCTCCATCTTTTCACTGACTGAACTTATAACCGCTGTATATCTAACTGCAACAAAGGAGGATTTCGTTCGAAGAAACGAAAGGATCAGAAGCTAGGATCCAAAATTTCCCTTGGTCATCTGGAAATATTTTTCATATTTTTTTCTTACAATATTATTTATGTGTCGAGTTTTCCTTGTGGCGAATTGACACTATCCCGATGAAAAATTTATCTCAGAACAGTAGTATGAAGTTGTACGAAAAAGGAGCATGGAGTACTAACTGATGCGACTACATGCCTCTACTTCAAGGCTACCGTGCTACTGCATTCTACTGCATGCTACTATTAGCAAGACTGGATGCTCCTGGAGCAAGACAGGATGCTACTGGATACTACTACTTAAGATGCAACTTCCTCGCACAACTATCATACAACTACGCAGGCTACAAATTTTTCATCGCGATGGGCGAGGTGAGTTGTCGGTGTGGTGACATGCCTGTGTCGAAACTTGTCGGTTCCCAGTTGTCGCTGTTGCGAGTTGTCATGGAACCCAGATTATCAGCATAATGAGACGATGAGACTCGGAAAATTTACGGAAACTAGTCCACCTGGAATATAGAGAATTAGCTGTAATTTTGCCAAGGCCTTATCCAGGGGGTGGGGGTTGGGGGCCGCCCCCCCCCCCGAAACATACAAAAATAATCAGTCATATAGGCTTTTCCCTCTGATCTATGTCTTTTCTGTCCGACCCGATAGGTACCCCCTCCCCCCCCCCCCCCCCCCCCCCCCCCCCCACGAAATAAATTCCTGAATACAGGCCTGAATTTTGCAACCGCTGGGCTGAGAATTATAGCCTTCGGTAGCGTTCCAGCGACTTATTACTAGTTCCGATCGTTACTATTTTTGTTATTATTGCCGTTCCAGAGCCCGCCGTAATAAGTAAATTGGCTCCCCCCACTTATTATTTTCGTTCCACGACTGTTACGATCGTTACAATTCACTTATGATGGTCGCGAGCATCATAAGTGATAATAACTATAGGACCTGCAGGAACTCCCGTAAGAGTGGTGACGTATGTTCTCGTTGTTATTATTTTCGTTCCAGGGAGCGTGATAACTACCACAATACGGTGCTCGCCCCTCCTCTTATCATCGTAACTTGTAATAACTTCACTGGAACGCTACCATAGATCCATAGGTTGATGAAGGGTAATCGAGGTTTTACATTGATCCAACTTTTTACTATGTCTACAGAATTGTTGAATATGAGACAACGGGGGACTAACAGAAACTACACTGTAAACAAAAAAATTGCAGTATTTACTACTGGGATTAATCTTGTCTCTAAAAAGATAATCTTATCTCTAATTCGGATTAATCTTATCTCAATAGAGATAAGATTAATCCTTCTCGTCAAAAGACGTTCGTCTTTCAGTTGAAAACAAGGGCTTTGCTTTGCGGGTTGTGGATTAGATTAAATTTTTTTTAGATTATATATGGGGTTTATTGGAAAAAAATACTAAGAACTACAAAACCCTCTACAAGTTTAAACTTGTTAAGAGGTTTATGAGAGATAAACCTACATACACTATAATAGAGAAATAAATAAGAAAAAAGAGAACCTTGAAAAGATAAACCTTGGAAGTGCGTAGAACATTCGGCGGGTGCTACTTATCCATTCTTTGTATTTTTAAAGCGATCATAAAAATCAAGCCTAGTGCGTGTATTTTGGGTATTTCAAGCAAATGTTAGGGATAGAGGATATAGATGGTCAGTGCAATATAATAATGATCGTTAATGTGATATTTCTGCATGTAGAATAGTACTCAAATCCAACGTATGTGAATTTGTATTTGTGTTTAAGTTGAGCAGCGGTAGATCTGAAGTTGATATTATTTGGTTTTATTGAAAAAATAAAGACGAAAGAAGTGTTGTTCTCGCGTATATGCACTGTCTAGATCACCCTCGTCAAGTTGACAGTTGAAAGCAGGATTTGGTATGGTAGTAGGATCGGTACCCGATGAAAAATGTATCTCAAAATAGTACTATGAAGTAGTAAAAACAACGAACATGCAGTACTAACTGGTGCTACTATATAGGTTTAAGGTTTAATGGAAAAATTGCCACAACAATAGCAAAAGCTAACTAATAGGCAACAAAGAGAAAATAAATAAACACATTAATAACTAACGACATTTAAATAATATACCATCAACAACAAAACTTAACGCAAAATACAGAAACAAATCAAGAACCGAACAGGTACAAATGAACAACAAACGTGAAATTTTATTGGTTATTAAAACAATTAGTAACAAGGGGGGAGAAGGAGTGGAGCCGACGTGCGGTACTTGATGCACGAAACGGCTTGAGTAAATTTGAGTGTCTCGTTGAGTAACTACTTCAAGGCTACCGTGTTACTGCATACTACTATATGCTACTATTAGCAAGACTGGATGCTACTATGAGAAGACAGGATGCTACTACTTAAGATCGGACCAGTCGAGGCATATTAAATGATAGTATTCTTTGCTATTACATAGTATTACATGCAACTTTTTCGTACTATTACCATACTACTACGCAAGCTAAAAATGTTTCATTGGGTCCTGTTAGAAGTTTCGTAACAGATAACACAAGGATGCGTGGTTTCAACAGAATGTTAGTTGTTTGTTTTCCAAACGTTATGCATGAGGTTATGCACACAGAAAGCGCCTATAGAAGAAACGCCGAAGAAGCATCTGCTGTTTTATTTTTGTCATCATGAAATTGGAAAAGTCAGCAGATGTTTCTTTCGCGGTGTTAGGCTCTTTATATTCATTCATTTATTTATTTCCCTCAAAGAATATATAATGAGGAGTACTAAAATAAATTTAAAAACCACTGTTACAAATAACTTTCATAACAATAAATAACAATTGACGTACATTAAACAAAGCACTGTACTTACTTAACTATTACCTTTTTATCGAAAAACGGAAACAGGTTCTTCAGAATATTATTAGCTTTAGCTATAAATTATCAAATTTCTGCTGAATCTCCAGGGCAGGATCTTTAACTGAAAGGGAATTAATTAGAGGTGTATTTCTAGCAAATAAAGGGTATCCAAGCAAAAATACAGACGGACACTAGCAATCATGCCACGATTAAAACCATTCACCACCACCGCTGGAAAAATGACTATTGGTAAAACAGTTGACTGGTATATATGGGCAAGATCGTATGCATTACGTTGTAATGCGTAGTGTTAAAAACATGGCAGCTAACATCGTAAGGGTTATTTCTTGTAACCGCGCATCCTTGGACTATACTTTATGAAAGTGTGGATCGTGAACAGGCTTGGCACTGTCAAAGTAGCTCTTGAATCATACAATTAAAGGCAAGGACAAATATATTTGGCTAATGTCTGAATAAAGAGCAAAAAAAGCTAAATATTGGCACATAGTATTATTACATCATTATTAGATTTATTATATTATACTCCATGTCACAGGCCTATATGTTACTTTCATTAATCGCCCGATGACAAATTTGTAGCCTGCGTAGTAGTACGAAAATGTCGCATGTAATACTATGTAATAGCAAAGAATACTATCATTTACTGTGCCTCAGACTGGTCTAATCCTATGTAGTAGTATCCAGTAGCATCCTGTCTTGCCATAGTAGCATCCAGTCTTGCTAATAGTAGCATATAGTAGTGTGCAGTAACACGGTAGCCTTGAAGTAGTAGCATCGTTAGTACTGCATGCTACTTTTTCGTAATACTTCATAGTACTATTTTGAGATCAATTTTTCATCGGGCGGTTTTGATGTTTATATCAGTTCTGCTTACTGGCCATTTTTGGCCTATTTTGCCAGAAGGAAGGTTGACTATTTTTACACGGATTTCATGCATTTCATCAAAATCCCGGGCAGGAATTCCTGCCAGGAGGAGCGGAGTCCCTATCGTCTGTTCGCACTATAATGCGAGGCTACTTGACCCTATGAATACTTGATGAGCATATCAAATCAGCGGACTCCGTGCCCTTTTAGGAGTAGTTTGGGTGATGTTCCCGATGAAAAATTTATCTCAAAATAGTACTATGAAGTAGTACGATAAAGTTGCATGCAGTACTAACGATGCTACTACATGCTTCTACTTCAAGGCTACCGTGTTACTGCATATTACTATATGCTAATATTTGCAAGACTGGATGCTACTATGGCAAGACAGGATGCTACTGGGTACTACTACATAAGATTGGATCAGTCTGAGGCACATTAAATGATAGTATTCTTTGCTATTATCTAGTATTACATGCAACAATACTACTACCAAACTACAAATTTTTCATCTTGCGAGACAATGTAGTATGGTGTTAGGATTTTGCAGAAAGAAAATTTGGAGATAGATTCACAATAACCACTCCAATCGGGTAATGCTTGACTCACAATAACCACTCCAATCGGGTAATGCTTGACGGTGCTAAACGGATAAATCGGCTGAGCTCTAGCAAGATCGTAAGGCCAAAGTAGGCCGAACTATCGCCGGAAAAAACTTCGTTCGACTTTAATAGGCTCTATATGACTAAGTCGAAAATGCGCCAGTGATGGGAAGAACCAGAAACGTCACCCGAACGATGATTCAAATCCAATGTCAACCAATCAAAATCGTGTGTTGGGGACAGCTGTGGTGACGTTTCCTGCTCTTGGCTAGGCGGCGATTCTTCATTGGCACAAAGAGTTAATCATCAAGAGAATGGTCCGTTTAGCACCATCAAGAGCGTGTTCCATCCTTCTAACAATAGTAACTATTAGTTACTACCTTCGTTCCTACCTCGTGAAAAGTTATTACGCTGACCGTTCCAACCTTCTCGAAATAACTATTTGCTTACCACGCTCGGGAGCGTATAAGTAAGCATTAACTACGAATCTCTGTGACGTGCTTGCCCCAATTAGCCCGTGGCATCATCTTTTGCCAAAAAAAAAAATATGTGTTCCAGCCTTGACGCCATTAAAAAGACAGAATCCGTGACGTCATGCGTAGTAAGCTCGGGGTGAAGGAATACCTACGGCTGGTAAGGGTTTTTCCAGCATGTCAATCAACACCGCAAACTAGGTCTTGAATAAGGTATGATTGCGTTGAATGGATATGTTAGATGAGTTTCATTCGAGCGGTATTTCGGCACTTCTTGGCAAAGGTCCTCGTCAGGCTCACGCCAAGAAGGGCCCAGATATTAACGTAGTCAAATGTGATTCGCAGTCAGCTTGAGCTGCAGGAGAACTGACGGGTCTTGAAGCTCTTGAAAAATGCCTGAAACTCGACAAATCAGAAAATTTCGTCACTTCCAACCGGAGCCACGACAGAGCGATCAAATGTCTGTCAGTATGTCGTCTCCGCAGTTTCTGGTAAAGGCACTTCCATAATTGGCATGTCCAGGAGGGGATTTAATTGGGAACAACAGTTTTCGTATCCGATCTTCCGTGGTGGGAACGAAGGGTGTAATAGGGTAGAAGAGACGAAGATGTATACTCGTTTCGGTAGTGGGGAGGAGGCTCTTTTGGCCTATCTCCTAACAAACTAGGGTTCCAATGTACTTTATTATTCAATATACGTATAACTCACTTGATTCCAAGTAGATAATCCTCACTTTAACAATATGGTAATCGCTATCAACCGTACAGTATCACTGCTAGTCTTAGAATCGTCTGATGATCTCCTGATTAAACGTGGACGTTTTTACTTATATGTACAATTTACGGCTCTACTCAAGAAGGCATTAGCCCACCTGCGCACTTGCCAGTTTTGCACCTTCTCATCGACAAAAGAGTCGCTGCTATTCTTGAAGTCGGCAAGTCCGCGAACATGGTGAATGGTGAGCTGGCCAGGTCGCACTAGGGTTGCCACCTGACTCAAATAAAATGCACCATCCAAGTACCAAAAAGGTACTACCAGGCGAGAAAATGTACTACCTACCCCCCCCCCCCAGTGTTGTCGGCCAGTCGATAAAAAGTAACCCAGTTATTCTGAAGATCAGTCTATTTTTCGTCAAAACAGTCTGTTTTTCCAAAAATCGGTTGAATTTTTTCAAAACTTTTTTTTTCTTCTTGAAAACAGCCGGTAAAAGTAGGTAAGTCGGTAAACGCCTTGTCCCCCCCCCCCAACAAAAAAAAAACAAAAAACATTCTGGCTAGTAACGCCTCTGGGCAAGGGATCAAAAATGTATTTAATAATGTGCACAAATGCGTAATGTAGTATTTCATGACAGTTCTAAGACCCGAAGATGCGGTTTGGAGAAAAGCGCTAACAGTTTCAAGAACTTATGACACCAGGACCCTTGCCGATAAGGATCGAAATATGGCTATAATAAAATTCAGCTGACGTATCCATTTTGCACTGTCAAATATTGACTTAACTAGCTCACAAATATTAGATTAAAGAATCAGAATGTTTCAGATAAAATGAGTGAAATGTAACTAGCCCCGCATCATCTTAGACAGAAATTTGTAAAAAAAAAAAAAAATTAAGTAGTAGCTTTCTTAAAATGTACTACGAAAGTACTACTTTTTTCAAATGTACTACCAACTCACTACTTTGAAAAAAATGTACTAAAAAGAGTACAATTGTACTACCGGTGGCAACCATGGGTCGCAGTGGCACTGCTGTGACTCATGACCGCCAGCTCGCTTTTCTGAGAGTTGACAGGCAGGCAGCCTACGTCAGTACAAGGGGAGGGGCATCCGGAATTCTTGAACGCATACCGACACCAGGCTGTTCAAATCGGGATCACACTTGGTTGCTTGCTTTTATTGGTCCCATCATGGATGAATTTTCCGAAAACAAGGACATACGTTGGAACTTGGTAAGTAGCTAAGGTTTGAGGCCTACCTGCGCCTTTTTGAGGGCTTTCGCTGGATTTGTATGAGACGGGAAAAAAGTCAAGACTTGAGTTGCGTTTTGCAGATACCATGGTATCTGTTACCACGGTGACAGAATCCGCAATCAGTCGTTTTTGCAGTTACCGTGGTATCTGATACACGGTAACTCTGCGAAAACGACTATTGCTGAGATTGCACTTATCCAAGTCATCCCAAAAAAAAACTGATCTCCAGTTACATCACTAAGTGCTAAACTTCTTTCTCACCAATCTGACTAAATTTGATGAAAGTGAGATGACTTTCCAGATACCACGACCAGTTACCACGGTCGCACCGTAGTATCTGAATATCTGATACCACGATAGCTGGCCAGATACCACGATATCTACAAAAACACCTTTTGACCGTGGTATCAGATACCACGATAACTGCAAACACGACTTTAGACCGTAGTATCAGATACCATGGTATCTGCAAAAGCGCAACTATGGTCTCGTTTTCTTATTTATACAGTAGCGTTTCATGACCCCTGACACAAGCAGCGTTGTTTCCAGAAAAGGGATAGGGTAATGACTAGTAAAGTTCGTGATGAAGGGTATTTCCACAAACATGTGTCCCACAAACGGGCATTTGTAATAATAGGAAAAGAAAACCGAAGTATAGACACAACCCAGACACAGCCGCCTACTGCCATTGACGTGGGAACTATTCACTAAGATAAGGAGAGTGGGGAGATAAGAAGCTCGAAAATCTAAGTTGTTCCTTACGAAGGTTGATAAGTAAGTCAGTAACCGGTGCGCCTACGGTTGATATTGGATGAATTTGTATAACCGTAGGGGTTATTAAGCTGCGTTGTGTCGAAATGCAGTCTTGACTTTTAAGATGCGGCCCCAAAGAAGTTTTATCACATGTGGACGCAAGCTTTATCTGCAGATTTTCGCCAGAAACGCTTCTCAACTCAGAACACTATGAATGAGTGAATTTATTTCCCCTGGAAGGCAAAAAGAATTTCGAGTTGTAATCGGTGTCCTTGCTCGGCAGCAAGACATTTATGAATGAGTGACATGCGAAAAGAATTTCGAGGGATACTCGGCGTCCTTGCCGCTGTGAACATCATTGTAGTATGCCGGGATCTTGAATTCTCTTATCTCTACTGGAAATCTGTCTACGAAACTTCAAATTTCGGCAAGGAGCTGATCGAATCTGGGAAACGTGTAGAAGAGGCGAAGCAGTATTTCAAAAGTTCGAAAATATTGCCAGTTGATAGGAAGGACTTGGAGTTGGTGGTTATGATAGTTGCTTGTAATCGAAACAAGATTTCACCTAATCAGTTTCTGACACAAGTTGCTGCTGAGTTGCATCAACAGCTCGCCACGTGCAGCGACTGTTCGAATATTTTGCCAGTTCTTTGTGACGTGAGCCAAGAATTCAACAGCGAAATCGATTTCATCTCAGAATACTTCGTAACAGTTCGTAAGAATAAATCGTTATCAAATGGCGCCATTTTTGAACGAGAGAAACGTGATTATCTTTTTTGTCTCTCCGAAGCTGTGAAGTACAACTCAGCATTCGTGCTACAGTTAGAGGACGATGCGCTACCGAAGTCGAATTTTATAAGTTCGGTGAAGTACCTCATGAAATCAAAACATTTGCAAGAGTCAGTGTACTTTAAACTTTACCACCCAGAAAGAATCCAGAACTACTTACAGCCAGAGCCCGCAAGATGGCTTGAGTGGATTGGAGTTTCATTACTGTCATCACTAGTAGTAAATATTGCCTTGTGGTACCGCTTTGGAACATTTAGCTGGAAAACATTCAGAAATAGTGCTTTAGTCACCGCTGTTGCAGTAGAAATAATAGGGAGGGTGTACTTTCTCGAGATTAGGCGGCTGCATCCAAGTTTGCTAGCTGTGTCTCCAGTTTCAGAGTGCTGTACCCCTGCTATGCTTTTCCCTCGTGATGGGGCTTATCGCGTTGTCGAGTTACTGAGTGGGGTTGAGGCACGGTCGGGTTTTGCGAAGGACACAGCATTGTATTTTCTACTAAAGAAGTACGGAGAGCAGGCGTATGTCGTGGAACCCAACCTGGTTAATCATATTGGTTTTGTATCATCGCTTCGAGGATGGATATAAAGTCACTTCCAGAAATCATAAGGATTAAAAAAGTGGAAGGCTCGCCTTGAACAGATGTTCAGGGTCGGGTGCTCGTGGTCTGGATATCCTGCCAAGATTTTCGGCACATCATCAATTTCACATGGAAAATAAATAATAATAAAAATAATACTGAAAATAAATAATAATAATTTATTTGTAACCCACTGCACAAAAACAATGTGAGGATAGTGGAGTAAAAAGAGAAAGAGACAAATAAACAACTCAAGAAACACTAATACAACAAAATAAACACAAAAATCAACAGAACAAACGGATGAGTTCATACGCTTGTCCAGATAAATTTTTATGAAGCTCCTGGAGTTTTGCCGTTGCTGAGCTGAGACTATCCGATGGAAAATTTGTAGCCTGCGTAGTAGTACGAAGACGTTGCATGTAGTACTATGTAATAGCAAAGAATACTATCATTAATGTGCCTCAGACTGGTCCAATACTATGTAGTAGTATCCAGTAGCATCCTGTCTTGCCATAATAGCATCCAGTCTTGCTAATAGTAGCATATAGTAGTATGCAGTAACACGAAAGCCTTGAAGTAGAAGCATGTAGTAGCATCGTTAGTACTGCATGCAACTTCTTCGTACTACTTCATAGTACTATTCTGAGATAAATTTTTCATCGGGTATTAAATGAATGGCTTTAAACACGGAAAGTTAGCTATCAGGATCCTCGTCAATTGCTGGAGTGGAATAAAATGTTCGTGCACCAAATAATTGAAGCTTCTAGCAACTAGAAGGATCCTATTTTGCAGTTGCTGAAATCCTATTTTGAAGTTGGGGAACGGAAAACGAACCTGCACGTGATTGCAGGTTTGTTTTTTTCCAGTCCTCAACATTGTCCCTGACGTTCGACAGGCTGAAGAGGAGCTTTACCAATAAGGTCCAAAATATCTCTGCCAGAGCATCGTAACTGAAGTTTCTGATTTGATCCACTGTATTAACATATTACCACGGTATCTGATACTGCGGTCCGCTTTGCAAAACGATAATTGTCGAATTCAAGCTTTTCCCGATCAGATCCTGGGCTGATGAAAGTGACATGATTTTCAGATTCTACAGTCACTTAGTCTGAAATCGATTTGAATAATAGCTACCATGGTAACTGTTAAAACGACTTTACACTGTAGTATCAGATACCATGGTAGCTATCTGCAACAAGACCTAAGGTTTCGATGGGATCCCAAAAATCTAATCTTTGATCCAGACAACTGGGTCTTGTCTTCGCCAGATCCGGTCTTCGCAAGGCTAATCATTAGAGAAAATCAAGTTCAGATATACCTCTATAAGCCATATCTATTTTGACGATACTGACCGAAACTTTCTTCTTTGCTTCTGCCAAATTTCCGGTTTCGGCTGAATTCCGAGCGAACTACTTGTCCAGCAAAAAAAAGAAAATTCAGAATCGAATTTAGCGTACGGTATCTCCTTATCCGTATAGAGAACATCTAATCAATTCCAAATAAAACTTAAAAAAAACCGGTTACAACCGGATTCCGGACAAATTATATGTCCGGTAAAAAATATTGTCATATACAGACTCAGCGTCTCTTCTTACCCCTGAATCTGTCATCTAATCAACTTGAAATAAAACTTATTGCTTTTAATAAATTTTCCAGTTTTGGCCGGATTCCGGGCGAACTAGTTGTCCGGGTAGAAAATGCTTTTCCCATAGGTGTTCAACTTATCTACCCCTAAATCGAACATTTAATCAACTTCAAATGAAACTTTTACTTTTAACCAATTTTCCGGTTTTTGCCGATTTCCGGACAAACTACTCGTCCGGCGAGAAAATAGTTTTCACAATCGTGTTCAGCATGTCTTCTTACCCCTAAATCGACCATTTAATCAACTTAAAATGAAAATTTTACTTTTAACCAACTTTCCGGTTTTTATTCAAATAATGTTTACAACGGATACGTCAGCTCTGATTTTCATCCGGGTTTTTCCCGGATTCTGGGCGAACTACTTGTCGGACGAGAATTGTATTGGTCTTCAGCATGTCTTCTTACCCCATAATTGACCGTCACATTAGCTGTTTACAATTATTTGTTTGCCCCTTAATTTGAACCCCCTCCCCCATCCCTAAACGTAGGGCTATACAGCCCTTCTACAAACTTGACCTTAGCCTTGACCCAAAGAGTCCTCACACCGTTTCATCAAAATATCTCAGTCCCTTCGAGAGTTATCGTGCTAACTGACGGACGGACAGACGGACAACTGTTACGATGTCATAGGAATCCCTCCACTTACGTTTTGGGGATCCCAAAAATTTAACTTTAATTTTTTTCTATGAGTTTACGTCTGGATGCCACGCAGCTACCAACGAATGAACAAAAATACTTCCAAAAAAGACCATAGATTATGGCGGAAAAAATATAGACTAATTTGAACAAAGAAGAGAGAAAAAAAAACACAAAATTGGAAAACTACAGAAATAATTTGCGGTTTGCTATGCGCTTAGGAATCTACCTAGTCTTCGGAAGACAGCAAAACCCTTACTTCATATCCTTGAAACCAAAGACCCACCCTGCCCTGCTTAGGTCAGAGAAAGAACTGATTTGGTTTTCCCGAAAGCAAAATCAAACCTCTAGGAATTCAGTTCCCCGGAGTTCCTAGCCCTTCAGAGTAGTTGGAGTATTTTTGACATCAGATGTGAGTTCTTCGGGGCAACCTTGCTCTTGGCGGACTTCACCTTCTTAGAGTATAACTAAAAAGCCAAGCTATTTTTTGATCATTTATTGTGTTAAGGATTTTTTGTTTCACTATTTTCTCTAGAATGACGTTCAGAATATCGACGGTCGTCCTCACAACGCAAATTTGACGCAAAAAAGTTGAATCTCAATATATACGTGGCGTTTCAGTGGCCAGTGATAAGCGTACGGAAGGTCTCAGGGTTGCCACTTAAAAAATATTTAGAGAGTGACTTTTAGCCCAAAACAGAGAGTGAAATTTATTTTCATGAAATGTTCACTATTGGCTGGAATCGCCTCTGTAAAACTGACACATTTTTACTTTCATGAAAAAAAACTTACAATAGTCATTCATGGTCGGAATCCCTGCTCCAAAAATTACACATTTGGTTATTTTCTGAAATGGAGTGATCTGTATGTCGTATGTAGGACACAAGTGACACAAACAAAACAGAGTGACAATTCACACCATCGTGCGAGATGTGGCAACCCTGAAGGTACTGCGTGGACATTTATTTTCGTAAATCTTTTCGTCGAGCATACAACACAGATACAAGCACATAAAGGACACAAATCAGACAAGGAAATTCCAATATTTGAAAATCGATTATTCGTGAATAGCGGAGCAACGAAGTAACACATTTTCGACAGACTTCCAAGCTTCTTCAAGAGAGTAAGTGATGGCGAACTAGTTGTCCTATCTAAGCCCTTTTCAGTTAAAATTTAAAGGTTAACCGAAAAGGGTTGAGATAGGATAGGACAATCTAGTTACTCGTCAATTATTCACTTAAAGAGGCTTGAAGATCCGATGAAAATGAGTTACTTCGTTGCTTGGTTATTCACGGATAATGGATTTTTATATAGTGAATTTCCGTGCGATTTGTTGTACCACTATGCGCTTGTATCGGTGTTTTATGCTTGACGAAAACGATTTACGAAAAATAAGTGCTTAGGCAGTAAGGTAGGCTACCTGCCGCAAGCTGATCAGTGGCCACTAAACAGACGCATATATATTGAGATTATAGTTTTCCGTTTCATAGTACAGTTTTGCGCTGTGAGGACGACCTGTAGATATTCTAAACGTCATACTATAGCAAATAGTGAAAAAAGAAAAATCCCGTAACACAATCCAAATATGAAATGTCCCGAGTTAAAAGATACAAACATAAGTTGGCTCTTCAGTTAAAACTTTAATGGGGCCGGTCCTATATATATTACTGATCCATCTTACATTCGAATTATCGAATTTTCCAAGTCATTCTTATCGACCCTGACGGACCCGAGTTTTTCTCTTTTCGATGCTCGTCAGGCCCTCGATTGCGGTTGCTATTGGTCAGGGATACCAGTCATGCAAGTGTCTCCATCACGCGAGGCTAAAAACAATCCAGAGTTGCGTTTTATTTGAAGTTCATGGTACAGCGGAGTGTTCGCTGTCGTTTCAATCAATCAATCAATGTTTATTTTCCTTAATATTTATGTTTTCACAAAAAATAGCGTAGGATTGTCAACAAATTTATACACTCGAATTATATATACGATTAAATGATGCATTTCATTCGCCAGCGGGCCGTACGCTGGGAAAGCGCGGGGTGTCCGAAGTCGTTCTATTTGCCAGCGGGCCGCCCGCTGAGTGCCAGCAGACCCGCTAGTTTGTACGCTGGATGGGGCAGCGAACAGTTCAGCGTACCTTCTGACGTAGTCCGCTATGAACAAAACGATTATTTACAGTTTGCCGTCCGCTCCCGCTGTACTATGAACTTCAAATAAAACGCAACTCAGAACTACTTACTGCCAGAGCCCGCAAGATGGCTTGAGTGGATTGGAGGATTAGGAAACGGATTAGGGGGATATGCCCAGGTAGCTTCTCATAGCCTCAAAAATAATCGTAAAATGTCGGAATCCCTGAAACTAATCAGCTTAACACTTGGATAGCTGAAAAAATTAGAAAGGAGGCTCCAATTTTGATACTCGGAATAGATTCTTAATGCCCAGGGTACGGCCTATAAGAAAAACCTAAAAATGTTCCACCAGCTTTTATTTGAAAATGTATCCCTCGGTAGACCATCTCATGCATACTGTATTTCCTTAATAGCTTGTATTCTACTTGGTAGCACTGGATCGTCATTCACGCGAATTACACATGACACAATTACATAAATAGACATTTCATCTATACGTACAACTTATGAATATCATTTAACTTAACTGGAATTAAATACTGGGTGAAATACGGCACAAAAGATTTCAGATAACGGTCAGCCGAGTTTGTGCTTGGTCTTACTAGCCTCTGGGATCAGGAAAATGGCACGATGCGCATGTGATGCCAGACGTTTCTTTAAGAACAGGAAACAAAACCAAGCTGCGATGGGAAATTTAGATAAGTGGCACAGTCTTACTTCCCAGGAGACAGATATATGTTCCCGGGACAACCGTTTCCTTTGGCGTTTGTAACAGATTGTCTTACAAGATTCGAGGAAAATAAGTGGATGAAGGTTAGAGAGGAATCCCAGGCCAGTATAAGAAGACGCGCCTGAGTGTCACAGAGGTGAATACAAATCATAGGCCTCTGATGCAGCGCTTTGCGAGTACTCTCGGTCAATTTCCTCGATCCAGCCTCACGGCGAGCGACGATATCCAGCAGCGATGTTTAGAAAACTGAAACCATATCCAATAGTGAGGTACTGAATGAACTTTAGCCGATTCTACGTTTCCATGACATTATGAAAGAAATAGGAAAGTTCTACGTTTCCATGACATGACATTATGAAAGAAATAGGTAAGTTCTACGTTTCCATGAAGTTATGAAAGAAATAGGAAAGTTCGATTAAATTAATGTTGCAGAATATCGCCGAGCGGCTAGCGGGTGCGTTTACAAACCATTCTAGGGACAGTCAGTTCCGTTAGTAAATGGAAAATATAGACTTTTCTTGTCACGTCACGACCCGTAGATAATCGGCTAAATTTTAGTCAACACCGATAGTGAAAGACAGACCGTTACAGAGAAAATCGGTGGCAGTTTGCTCTAAGGAAAAAGTTTCATTGTCAAGTCAATATAATCTCAAAACAAGCCGCCACACAAAGTAGCATTTCGAACATGAAGTCAATTCCAACCGAAAATATAGCCTAGGTCGTTATGTACATGATCGCATCAAATCACAGCCCTTAGTTTAGGAGGTACGTAATATCAAAACAAAATCGAAGGAACGTGATCAAATGGCACAAATATTTCATCTTTAGTGTACTACAGCTCTTGTACTTTGTCATTTGGCAATAAAACCCTACTTACACTAGTTACAAAACTGACATTAACTTTGAGCACAGCTGCCCCCCCCCCCCCCCCCCCGACAGACACAATACTCTTGATCACTAACTGTTCTTGCCGATACAAAATCGCCCTGTAACTAGCGGAAGAGCCGGAAGCGGTATCACAGCTGCTCCCAAACATCACCGTGATTGGTTAACACAGGATTGAGTTGTTGAGTTTGAGTCGTTAGTGCCACGTTTTCTCGTTCTTCCCGAAGATCACTGGTGTGTTTTGGACTTAGTCATATACAGAGCGTGTTCCACCCTTCTAACAATAGTTACTATTTCCGTTCCATCCTCACGAAAAGTTACTACGCTGACCGTTCCAACCTTGTCGGAATAGTAACTAATAGTTACTATTTGCTTACCATGCTCGGGACCATAGTAAGCGTAGTAACTACGCATCTCTGTAACGTGATTGGTCGGATTCGTCCCTGGCGTGAGATCCTGCTGAAAAATAGAAAAATCGTTCCAGCCTTGACGGCGAAAAGCCAGAATTCGTGACGTCATGCGTAGTAACTACGGTAAGTAGGATGGAACACGCTCACAGTATACTTGACCCAAAGCTGCAACGATCCCACCCCCCTACCATAAAGACACACAGAATACTCCTCTATAGTTTCAAAGCTAAATTAGTCACTGGATAAACCCTACTTGAATGACCCTCGGTCCTCCGGCACCGAATATGCTAATACCTAGTTTACATGATGTGATGTCTCAGCATTTGGCCTATTAGATAAACATGTTAGTTTACTAGGAGAACAACGTTTTTACTGCCTCTGAATGTAACGATTCGAGATCAAAGGTGTCACAGTTTGCCAGAGCGTCGGTTACGTGATTGGACTTACCCCACATTGGATAATGTATATTACCCAATTCATATTACCTTGTATGCATATTACTTATACAATGTAATAATGTTTATTACCTTGTATACATACATACAAGGGTATGTCTGTAGCTTAATTTAAGCAGCTAAACTTATTTACGCCTGGCTATACCAAGAACAAATAATCACAATAACCCCCGTCTCCCTATCTGTACGACCAAGGTGAGTGGAATATACTCTTTCTACCCTACCCGATGTAAATGAACGGAGAGAAGCTACGCGAGATATCACACTTTGTTACCTCTACAAACAGCTATATCGCAGTCAGGGGCGTCGCAAGTGCATTTTCGGTGGGGGGTGCAGAGCCAAAATTTTACCGAATCTTTCAAAAATTTTACCGAATCCTAGAACTAAGAATTCGAGAGAGAACAGAAACCAAAGAAATAGAAAACCGTGATTTTCGGGTTTTTTTCTTGATCAGCTAATTATCCCTCTAGGATGATGTGCGAGGGATAAATATAAATTCGGATATTTCGATTGCACTTCCGGCAAACCGTCCTCAGCGAAAAACAAAACAAAACTAAATCATAAAATCCACCACAATCACAACGGTTTTCTATTTCTTTCGTAATGAATGGTCAGCTTGGCTTCAAACCTTATATAGGAACAGAAACCATTACGTAGGAAGAGTAACAATAAAGGGCAGCGAACGACGATAAGTCAACTATTAAGCAGCGTTTTGGCGAAGCCACACAAGTAACAGCTCAGCCAAAAGAAAAATAAATCTAGCGCCGCAGGCGAAAATTTTCGAAATCCATTTTTTTTTTGTCTAAGTCCGGATAGAGTGACGTTCCGGCAGCATCAGCAACTGTAGTCTGGGCAATATACTACCTAGAATCACATAAAGCGAGTGCCGCAGGCGAATTTTTTTTGTTGCTTTTTCCTGCCAAATTTAATTTCCATCCAAATTCTAGCTTTTAATGTTTCGAAATCTCAATCCTAAAACTGGCTTTAGGACGTCAAATGACGCACCATTCCACAAAACAGAGAATATTACGAAAATTGCTGCAGGCGGAAGTTTCGAAATATTTATGATTAGATATTCTTTTTGGGATCAAAAATAAAAGTAAGGACTATTGATGATATTATAGATCATCCCTTTTGTCTGCGACCAGTGCTTCACTCGACCTCTTCTGAGTTTCGAGGTTCGTGGCAACTTCCGAATCCTGGCAATTATAACGAATAAATTACCGAATCCCAGTTATTATCCCGAATAAGTTTTGACCGATAGCATGTTCAGGATTCTGTATAACTACCGTATCCCGGCTATTATACCGAATGTTTTGGTATCCAAAGACTACCGAACAATATTCATATTCGGTATATTTCGTCGAAACTGGAACAAAATCAGGATTCGTGGTTAACTTCCTAATTCTAGAAATTATACTGAATAAATTACCGAATCCCAATCATGATACCGAATAATTTCGAACCAATAGCTTATTCGGGATTCTGTGTAACTACGGAATATCCATAAATATACCGAGTAGTTGCGGCATCGAAAAATTACCAAATGATTTCAGTAAATTCTCTCCCCAAATTCGTGATAACTACCGAATACTGGCAACTATACCGAATCCCGATCATTATACCGAAGACATTTGTACAGATAGCCTATTTGGGATTCGGTATAACTACCGAATCCCCGTAAATGTATCGAACAGTTCTGCTATCGAAAAAATACCGAACAATTTTAGTAAATTTTGGGCCTCCGGCCCAAAATTTTACCGAATCTCGAAAAGGTGGGGGGGTGCTGCACCCCCCGCACCCCCCCCTTGCGACGCCCCTGATCGCAGTAGAACCCCGCAGAAGAACACGAACGCCGTCTGAGTCATCCTTTCAATGACCAAAATCGCTTTCTGGATTCAGATCCAGTTTCATCAGCGTTTATAAACTATTGAGCTATTAGATAAACTATTGAGCTATTTGAATTTCTTAAAAAAAAAAAAAGAAGCAAAATAAACACCAACAGAACCGACTTGTCTAGCAAAACATGCTATTTCGGACAAACGTGATAAGATATGTTGTCTTAAGCGGCTTATAAGTTATCAGTGTATTCAACGGCCTACGATAAATTGTTCATGTTCATTCGCTAGATGGTTTTCTCCCGCCTTACGAATTTCATTGACCGCCAGATGACGCCACAGCTGTTACCAAAAATACATAGATAAGACAAATGATTTGGGGGTATTAATAACAAAACCAATGACCTTCTCTGAATGAAATACTTTATTCTATCTGACCAAAAAGGGTTCCACTAAGCCATTAGGCACGTTGTTGAACTGGTTTCTGGTTTACTCACTGGTGTCTGGTGTTTCCTCTGTAAATGAGTTTTTTAGAATCGCCATTTCCCGTTGTCTTTTCACTAAAATCTGCTGCCCGACAAGGTTCTAGTTAGTCCGCACCGATGAGGAGAACGAGACACTGGTAGTCCGAAAACGGGTTATAGCCTAACCTAAGGAGCAAGCACCAGTGAATCCAGAAATACCTAGAAGGAAAATCCAGAGACCCCCACCCCACCCCCAGTAGTACAGTAGAGGTATGCTAATTTGAAGACCACTCTCAATCTTTCCATACCTTGGTTTAGTCTCTTGCTTGCAACATATGGAGCGGGAAGAAAAAACTTGATGTTGGTGAACAGCTAACTTAAACTGTTTCAGCAACCGCTTATTTGCACCAAAGTAAATTGAAAAAGTTGTTTTTAAGTAAATTCTTCGAGTTTTAGAAATTCGGACAGAGACGTATCTAACAGCAAAAGATAAATTCCGATAAAGTTTCTGCCTAGCCTCACTTACAAGCAAAAGTGTTATTAATTTCGTACTGCCCCTGTGAAGAGCAGGGGTAGGACTGTTCCAGGAGCATACTACTATTCTTTATGTTTATTTACTCTCTTACTGCAGGTCTGTTTACTCTTTTCTCCTTTTCTCTATTGAAGACCACGAGGGAGGGGGAGCCATTAATTACCTGTCGTTAACTGGAGGCCAGAGCCTCGTTTTTGTTGCATGCTGCAGGTCCACTTCTCGGCCTTTCCGGACTGATTCTTTCTACATCCGTTTTTGCACTGCAGCGCTTCCGAGGAAGACGGCAGCGCTTCTCGAGAATCACGGACTTGCTCCCTGACCAAGTCCGTGCTTCCCTGCAAGATGCTGCAGCGCTGCCGCTTCAACCAAGAAGAAAGTGAATCCAAAAACGCATATTATGCAAAAGCAAAGAAGTGCTGCAGCAGCGATGCGGCAGCGCAATTGCAACAAAAACGAGGCTCAGACCACACAAAATAAGAAACAGTAGAAATCGGTGGCATGTTTTTTGAAAGCTGAGGAAACTGGGTATGAATCAAGCGGTTTTCGCAAGTGTTTTGAAGTAGAAATTGTCTTCTATGGGTTTTGGTGTTTTTGTCGGCGACCGTTCACTGTAAGGCGACGTTCAAATAAGCATACATCTACCGTACTCCCGCTCTACCCCCAGCAGTGGATAAAACTAACCCAAAACAAAGGGAGAAGAAGACCGCTTAGAGTAGTTGGTGGGAAATCTTTGTAACTACCTTATGAACAACTTATCAAGATCCTTTTTTTTTTTTTTTTTTTTAAGAGCCTTTAGTGTTAAAGGATGCGTCGTACCTATAATGCCAATGCAACCTACTTCTGTAATTGCTACATTAATTCTTAAACTTGGAGTCCCTACTTTCATATGTTAGTCTAAACCCCCTAACGACATATCAATAATTTTCGCACTTGCCGCGTTTCATTGTTGCGTATCGTGCTCCAGATGAATATATGCTTAGCCTGCTGTTGGTGCGTAAAACCGGTTATCTGAATTTTTCCTGTGTTTTTAGTATTAGTCGGGTCTCGAAAAAGGCTTAAAACCGCCAAAGCCCTGGATGATTTGTAAAAAAAAAGGCCTAGCTTTATACTGTTCAATTTTCTTTGAATATTGAAACACAAACAGCAAATCGTGCGAGGTGTACTTTAAGGTTATTCCGGAACCCCAAAATGCTCGCAGTAAACAAAAGGTCAGAGTAGGTGGTGGAAAATCTTTTAACTACCTTATGAACAACGTATCACGGACCTTTAGTGTTAAGGTTATCCCGGAACCCCAAAATGCTCGCAGTAGGAACAAAAGGTCAGAGTAGGTAGTGGAAAATCTGTGTAACTACCTTATGAACAACGTATCACGGACCTTTAGTGTTAAGGTTATCCCGGAACCCGAAATGCTCGCAGTAGGAACAAAAGGTCAGAGTAGGTGGTGGAAAATCTTTGTAACTACCTTAGGAACAACGTATCACGGACCTTTAGTGTTAAGGTTATCCCGGAACCCCAAAATGCTCGCAGTAGGAACAAAAGGTCAGAGTAGGTGGTGGGAAATCTTTGTAACTACCTTATGAACAACGTATCACGGACCTTTAGTGTTAAGGTTATCCCAGAACCCCAAAATGCTCGCAGTAGGAACAAAAGGTCAGAGTAGCCTAGGTAGTGGAAAATCTTTAACAACTTATCACGGGCCTCTGGTGTTTTAGTGTTGTTAAGGGTAACACCCGCACTAAAAACAAAAGTCAAAGCACTCTTGCAGAACTAGCTAGTCTCGAAATCAAAATTGGAACATTTGGTATGCCTAGACTCAAACTAGCTAAACCAGCAAGGACAACCCAGCGGGTAGCAGTGCGAGTTGACTGCTTTTGAGCTTTCGTGCAGGTTGATCGCACCCGATGGTTTAAAGTTCGCGGGGTTTTCTCCGTAGTCTTGAACTATCCTTTCAAAAAGGGCATCTGAAAATGAAAACTGTCTGTTAATGTAGCCTAGTTAATGTAAATCTGTCTGTTAATGTAGCCTAGCCTAAGAGAATTTACTCTTTAGCAACTCGCATAAAGTTAACCGTGACAAATACAATGCCACTGCTCTTCCACACGTTCTGTATGATGATGATGAAATTTTATTTACGCACTTAAAGGACACCTGAACAATGAAACCATACTTGAACAAACCATGAAGAATACATTTACAGACATGGCCACGGACAGCATTCTTCTCCTGAGCGTGACGTTTTCGAAATAGGGATGTTCGTTTCTGGAGGTTTGCACATGCAGACTCCAAGACAAAAAGCGCAATTCATTCAAATCTTGTACAGGGCTGGCCGGATCGTATTGGAATTTATTCTAGATATACGTTTCGGCTTAGCATGTTAAAACACATTCCAGAAGAAGGGTTGATTGGACACATTTGTTCGTTTCTAAAATTGTTCGGTATTGAAATAACGACAGATGCAAAATGGAGCAAAAATCATAGCTTCGAAACACTTTTTCGTATTTGGATTGGGTTTTCTGCAGGCAATGTTAACGGAAGTCATACAGATAGGGGTGATACTTGGTACTCTTCGTTCAGGTGTACTTTAAGAAGAGGAAAATAGTGCAGTATAGACAAAGAAAAGGAAAAAAATACACTGAGCTTTCAATAATGTAGTAAATGCACGAGATCATAAAATAAATATTTAAAAAAAAAAAGAAAAGGGACTAATCGGGTCTAAAAAATCTTCTTCCTAGATGGAGTGCGGAGAAATGGACAAGGGCAGGGACGTGAAGGTCTAGGGCAATCGAAGATAACTTTGTATCTTTCCCCTTTTTGGACCATGTCCAGTAACGAAAATCTTTGTCAAATTCGTTCCATTTTCTATCGGTTTTCCAAATACTTGCCCCCCCCCCCCCACTGGACAAGGAACAGCCGTCTCGTCGAGAAGTTCCGTATACCTGATCCGTCTGCGTCTGTCCTGAGATCCACCAATAGGAGGAAGGAAAACTGTAACCACCCATGGAGCTTCATGATCTTCCGGTTTACTGAGGTTGCGTTCCGCAAACTTAACAATTGTTAACAATCGTTAACTGTACTTCGGGGCGGAGCTAACTGCAGCTTTAACGATCGTTGACTTTTCCCAGTTCTACAATTGTTAACTATTTTGTAACGATGCTCACCGACCGTCGTTACAAAATAGTTAACAATCGTTAAGTTCCGAACGCAAATCGTAGGAAGGCGGAGCTTAAATTTAACAATCAGAGTCTTGGAACGGGAAAAGTTAACGATTTGTTAACGATCGTTAAGTGGCGGGACGCAACCTGAATTTTAACTATTTTGGTTGTTGTTGATGTTATGTTGTTTCTCTCTCTTTTCATTTTTTACCACACTCCATCTTTACCTAGACGGGTTATAAATAAAATTTAATTTAAGTTAATTGAAATATGCCCGAAAACACTTTTTAATTGAGTTGATGCGCCTAGGACTCCTGTGTTTGGAGTCCCTTACACAGTCTATAGGGCCCTAATGGCAGAGCGTAACTGTAATTCCAAAGCTAAATACTTAGTTTTGAAGATAAAAAGGAAGCTCTTGCGATAGAAATATTTTAAGTAGCGAACTCGAAGAGAAAGAGTTCTGCCCGCGACTTTTGCTTCATGAGGGCGAAGCGTTAACCAACTGAGGGACAATCACTGTGCCACAACTAATAAAATGAGCTATTTTGTTATGCAGATTCCAATAAAACCAGTGTCCTTCTAGTATACAATGGTAAGCGTGTAAGACTGATGTTTCATTTATTGATATTTTATCGGGATTTTTTCTATTTTTTCAAGGCATCTGAAAATCGGACAAATCAGACTAAACATGCGCTGCCTCGATCTTCAACTTGTGGGTTGAGTGCGGCACACACTCCGCTTTCCAATGCCTCGGAAAAACGCCGTAGGTCTTTAACTTTTTTGCAATTGCTTGCATACAAAAATGATTTTCACAGTTTAATTTCGTTTTGTTGAATGTTGCCATGGCCTTCGGTGTTTTTTGCAATAAACATCATATCATATAGCCTACTCTTACCAACATTCTGTCCCGTCCTACTTGATGTCTCGAAGTATACGGCACCAACTCCTGAAAAAGAACCCATAAGCGATGCTTGCCTTAAAGTACGTTTTGGCTCCTGACAGGTTGCATATGTCATCCCTCGAATCAAGAGATATACGAAATATGCTTGAACCTGAACCGAGAGATAATACGAGTAACAACTGCTTGATGTACTTTTGTTTCATTATGAAAGTATAGTGTACCGTTATATTTGTCCATTCGACACACTGTGAACGTGTCCGAAAGCTCCGAAACGAACGAAAATGCTGAATTAATTCAGCATCTTATGCAGCATTTCGCTTTCGGACTTGCATTACGCTCAATTAATGCAGCATTAATTCAGCATAAAATTCACCAGCAAATTCAGCAAGAATGCTAAATTTTATGCTGAATTTTCAAGAAGAAATTGGGGAGTACGGCGATTCTCTCAGTGTTTTCGGCGGCAAACATGATAAATTCAAAAAGACAACTGACAATTCGGCAAACATTCCAAATTCTAAGAGAACTGGCGATCATTGCCAACGAGGAAAGGAAAAGATAAGAAGATAAGAAGGTTGGATATCAGTAGCTGATCCATTTTGTCAGCTTTCCAGAGCTAATTCTTTTTTCTTCTTCTTCTTCCTGACTTAAATTTTGGTATTCTAGAAGTGTCAGAGAAGAAAAAAAGGTAACAGCTTTCGGACAAAACAAAGAAAGAAAATGCAGCATTAGTGCAGCATTTCCAGCAGCAAAAAGCTTTCGGACACGTTCTGTACTTTCATGACGAAAACAAAAGTACGCCAACCTACAGTGAATCCGAAAAACTGCAACTTTTAAGTGGTTTGCAGAATCTGTTTAAAAACAAACCCTGATTCGTTGGCGAAACAAACTTTCGTCTTTCGCCCGATAGGAACACTATATCTTTCCAGAATGCAGCGTATTCAAGCACATCTGAAAGGTTTCAATCAGCCTCAACCTTCATCTGCGATCTTGCCATAAAATTAGGTCCGAGTCTCAATATGCGAAAAAAAAATGCCATACACAGCGAGATTTGCTTTAACAACATCACAGATGCCAACAATTTACCTCCCGACTTGAAAGAGCTATTCCAGTGTCTGCAGAACCCCTCCTGTCCTGGTAAACGAATTTCGGATGTACATTAAAATTTTCATTGTCCTTTTTTAAGTGTTGTACCCACCTCAACCTCGCTTTGTACTCGACATTTTTCTACTGCTCTGGGCACACTTGTTTTGCGGGTCTCTTTTTTAATTCTGATGGCTTTTCCATTATGTTTAAAAATTCCATGCCTTCTTTTTCACTTGTAATCAAAGTCTGACCAACAATCTATGGACATAATCTTGTCTCTCACTTTTGTCTATAAGGTATATTATTGTTATCCAGTCAGACTTCAATTTAACGGGTCTGGGCGAGAACCTCTCCGGCGACCCCCCCCCCCCCGGACAAACCCCCCCTGGTACCAAAACCCCCTCGGCGAAAAAAAACCTGGCTAAAAAAAAACCGGTACCGACCCCCCCCCCCCCCGGTGTCAAAACTCAACCGATGAAAACCCCCCATATCCTTTACATTTAAGACGGATCCAAAACATTTAACATCTGAACTTGACCTGTAATATGTCAGCCCTTTCGAGAGTTATCGTGCTAACAGACGGACGGACAACTTTTTCGATTTCGTAGGTATCCCTCCACTTACGTTTTGGGATCCCAAAAACTAACGCTAACTTCCTCGCCAAGAAGGGAAAGGAATTTGGGAAAGGATTGGGGCGTTACACTGAGTGGCACGGGTTTTGCTTTGATCTTTCACTTTCAATACCTCACTGACTAAAAACATTTTTAAACAGCTAATGTGATAATGGTTTATGGGGTAATGAGGCATGCTGAGCACGATAGTGAAAACCATTTTCTCGCCGGACAAGTAGTTCGTCCGGAATCCGGCAAAAAACGAAAAGTTGGTTAAAAGTAAAAGTTTTATTTGGAGTTGATTAAATGGTCGATTTCGAGGTAAGAAGACATGCTAAACATGATGGTCAAAACCATTTTCTCGCCGAACAAGTAGTTCGTCCGGAATCCGGCGAAACCCGGAAAGTTGGTTAAAAGTAAAAGTTTCAAATGAAGTTGATTAAATGTTCGATTTAGGGGTAAAAAGACATGCTGAACACGATGGAGAAAACCCTTTTCTCGCCGGACAACTAGTTCGCCCGGAATCCGGCCAAAACCAGAAAATCTGTTAAAAGCAAAAGTTCGATTCAATGACAGATTAAGGGGTAAGAAGAGAGGCGAGTCTGTATATGACAATCATTTTTTACTCGGACATATGATTACTCCGGAATCCGGTTATAACCGGAATTTTTTTAAGTTGAACTTTTATTCAAAGTTGATTAGATGTTCTTTATATGGAAATTTTCTTTTTTTGCCGGACTAGTAGTTCGCTCGGAATTCGGGCGACACCGGAAACTTGGCAGAAGTAAAGCAGGAAGTCTCGGTCAGTATCGTCATAATATATATGGCTTATAGAGGTATATCTGAACTTGGTTTTCTCTGATGATTGGCCTGTCGAAGACTGGATCTGGCGAAGACAAGACCCGATTGTCTGAATCAAATATTATATTTTTGGGATCCCATCGACACCTTTGGTCTTGTTCTTTTCGCCGGTTCAAACCCTGAAATAATTGTAAGTGCACAGTAGTGTGTTATTAATGTTTGTGTGTTAGTTACAGTTAAGAATAAAAAACCTTCAATAATTAAATAGAATAAATAATCAGAGTTTGTGCTTTACTCATTTGAGTTGAGTGGAAAGTGACAGGAAAAATCAATCGACTTACCAGATGCATAGTCTTCCGCTTTGTGTCGATCAAGCCGTCTCAGATGCCTGTTATCCATTACAAGGTCTAATTTGGTTCCAACAATGTAGACTCTGCAGTCCTAAAATTTACAAACTAGATGTTTACGGTTTTAACTACTTAACCACTTACACAGCTGACACTTAAAAAAGTCAAATATAGACAATAGCCCACATGACTTGCTGCTTTCGCTACACTTATTCTGATGAAGGCCTATCAAGGGAAACAGAAGTATCGTGAGCAGATCACGATGATGGCTTACTTCGAGAAACAAGTGTTCCAACAATGTAGACTGTGCAGTCCTAAAATTTACAAACTTGATGTTGACGGTTTTAACTACTTAACCCACTTGCACAGCTGACACTTAAAAAAGTCAGATATAGACAATAGCCCACATGACTTACTGCTTTTGCTACAATTATTCTGATGTAGGCCTATCAAGGGAAACAGGGGCATCCTGAGCAGATCACCATGATGGCTTACCTCGAGAAACAAGTGTTTCAAGACGATAAAAAAGGTAGCCGATCAGTGGAACAAGAGTAAAAGAGGTTATAGGCATTACCGATGGTTCAAGTCACGAATAGGCGTACTTCAATTACAGGTAAATGACGCCGCATAGTTCTAAGACTGATTGAGAGGCGGACTGGCCGGTCAAATTTAGAGCGTGTTCCACCCTACTTACCGTAGTTACTACGCATGACGTCACGAATTCTGGCTTTTTGCCGTCAAGGCTGGAACGATTTTTGTATTTTCCAGCAGGATCTCACGCCAGGGGTGAATCCGACCAATCACGTTACAGAGATGCGTAGTAACTACGCTTACTACGCTCCCGAGCATGGTAAGCAAATAGTAACTATTAGTTACTATTCCGACAAGGTTGGAACGGTCAGCGTAGTAACTTTTCGTGAGGATGGAACGGAAATAGTTACTAATAGTAACTATTGTTAGAAGGGTGGAACACGATCTTAATCATAATCTCGAATCGAATGAATGAATTTATTCCTAAAAAGCCCGTGGGGCCATGTCATTCAGGACAAGCGTGTGGGTCAACGCATTCACATAATCAGGGCGCGGGATCTTCGACCTGTCCTACGCTTGCTGACACATTCACATCATGTTGGAATGATTGTGTTCCCAAGTCGCATTTCTGCATTTCAACTTTTCTGTTCGAAACTGATAATGATGCCGAAATCCTTGCAGGAATCCTAGACGCGAGAACCCGATCCTGTTAGACATCTATTCGCAGCATCAGCCGAAAATCGTCAGTAACTTTAGCCGATTATCTACGGGCCTTGACGTCACAGGAAAGTTTATATTTTTCCATTTACTAACGGAACTGATGATTGTCCCTAGAAGGGTTTATAAGTGCAAACGTGTCCGTCGCCTCACTGGCCCCTCGGCTCTATAGTTACAGATACAAATATATATTCTGCAACATTAGTTTAATCCAATTTTCCTATTTCTTCCATGACGTGGCCGGAGATAATCGGCTACAGTTTAGTCAATACCCTTTCTAGCCGGTGATTATCTTCACGTCTCACCTAGACTTCACGTATCTCCGTAGCTCTCATTGTAATGCATTATTTATACTTTCGTATTATTGACTGCACAGCGAGAAACCGACCAAAGCAATAATCCTTAGAAATATCTATTTATTTATTTATTTATTTATTTATTTATTTATTTATGACCCGCTTTTTGCGTAACAGCGGAGTATGAATAAAATACAAAAGTAAAATTACATATTAAAACACTTAAACAAAACAATGTAAATAAACACAACAACATTCTTTTCATATAAAAAAAAAAACACTAAATAGACTTAAAATTTGTACACAGTGACAAGCACATTAATCGGGTTCAGGAATGAAAAACTGGCTAATAATTTCATGGGCTGAGAGGGCAGGATGTTTGTGGAGGGAAAATAGATTTGAATGCGAACGAAAAAGTGTATTAACACTATCCTGAACATTAAAATTCGAAACCAATTTACGATTACGAAAAGATTTTGGAAGATACATCAGAAATTTACAATACTTGAAAAAACAACTTCTCAAATTTTTAACATCTTTTTTCCTTAGGATATGGTAAACTCCGGAACAATTGTGGATATATGGGCCGCAAAAAGCACTATACAACTTTCCGAGCGCCTTGCGTGAATATTTTCCTCTATTTGGGACCAAACGCCCGTAACCAAATCTAATGGAATTTGATACTGATTTTAAAATAGAGGAGCACGTTAAAGATAATGTGGATTTGAAGGTAAGCCCGAGCCATTTCAGCGACTCAGACGAAAAAATAGAAAAAGAACCAATTGCAACAGAAGAGCGCTCAGAGGTTGTTGTGCGACCGAAACAAAGATATTCACATTTTGACAGATTTATCTCAAGTCCGATGTCTGAAAGTTTGTTTGCTAAAATTTTCATATTTTTAGAAAGAGTGGATTTTGTACGGCTGACTAGGAGGATATCATCAGCATACGCAATGTAGCTGATCGAAATCTCCTTGAACAAATATGCAGGAAGAAGAGAATCCAAACAATCAGAAATCGCAGACTTAAATATATACGGTGACAAAACTCCACCTTGGCGAACTCCATGGTTCACTGAAATATTTTCCGATAACTGACCCTGCCATTTTACCCGAATGCTGGAATTTGCGTACCAATACTTTAAAAGGCAAAGAATAGAAGAATTGACTCCAGAACGAGCAAGCGAATACAAAGCTTGAGAATGGACAACATTATCAAAAGCCCCAGAGATGTCTATGGAACAAATGTGGATGGTTGATCTGTTTAGAGTGGCCTGTCGCATTATTTTGGTCAGAACGTGGTGAGCATGCGCACAACCCGTACCATCCCTGAAACCCAATTGCATATTTCCAAAATTGCCTTTTTCAAGAAGTTCGGGAAGAAGGACATACTCAAAAATTTTACTGACTGTACATGATACTGTAATCGGACGGAAACTATTGCACAGTTCAGGGTCCTTGCCTCGCTTAAGGACAGATGTTACGGTTCCAACAAGGAAGCTATTCGGGACCTGAGATTGGGAAAGAAACATTTGGAACAGTAGTTGTAGATGTTGGATCAGAACAGGACATTCAGTTTTGAAGAACTCTGAAGAAATACCATCGATATCGACAGATCCAGTCTTTTTTAGTCTGTAAACAGCCTTTTCGACAGCATTACTAGTAACCGCAAAAACAGAAGACTGAGAAATTTTAACAGGGAGAAACCTTGAAAGTAAAGAGTCGAAAAACTGTTGCACGCGCATATTGCACTGAGTGAACAAGTTGCGATAATGGTTTATCCAATCAGAGGAGGTCAATTTTGACGGAGACACTGCACAACACTTGTCCGAAAGAAGAACTTTATTCCAAGACTTGCGGTCTGTAGGGGCATCAGCGCCATTTAAACGTGCGGATTTCAAACAAAACTTATACTCCCGCTTTGTCTTCTTTTTAAGGTCAAACACGGTTCCACTGATAGGGCGTCCACAAGCTATCCATAGTCTCAACCAAAATTTCGCATGATTTTTGGCTTTCTTAACCTCCGGACAAACTCTCCAAAGCCGCTTTCGGGTTCCAACCCTAACATTTTCGAATGGTACGGCTACGTTAGCGGCAGTCTTCAAGCAATGAACGACCTCAGAGTAATAAAAGTTCAAGTCGATGGAGGAACCAGTCACATGGAGACTAGTCTGGAGTAAGTGGAACGGAATTTTCACAGCTGTCAAAAGGGTGGTCAGTGTAGCTATATAAAGTACGGGATCTAAACGATTCCAGTTCCTTTTCTTGATCCATGTCTGAGGTTGAGACTTAGTGCTTTTAACACAATCGGCGGGGAGTGCCAATTTGAAAGTCAACGGCAGATGGTCATCTTCAATTTTTTTCGTCGTCAACTTCAACCGTTCCATCAGCTACAGATGGATGGGAGACTATAAGGTGGTCAAGGTTCGAAACGGTTCCGCCACGATTGTGTCTGTAGGTATACGGCAAGGACTTTTCTACGATACAATACCCGCTAGGAAGAGACTCGGTAAACAGGTCAGTGCGTATAGAAGGAGCCAGGATGTAAAACTGTGTTGTTATCTGCGTATGTCAATTTTTTCAACTGAATTAAATTTATTTTCAAAACTGATACAACGGTCAAGCTCATTTGGTGATTCTCGTCCACAGTAACACTAATTATATATAAAAGATAATTCTTAGTCCGGGATCCAGGCCGGGCCAGCAAAAATGGTATTTCTACCACATACACAATGCTAACCATCCCTACTGTCACTATGAATGTTTAAAACCACTAAAACACCGTAAAACAATGTGCAAAAAAAAAAAAAAAATCAAATTTCCTGGGTTTAAAATAACTCCGTCTGGACTAAATCTCAGCCGATTATCCCGGATAGCTGTTATGGCACGTAGGGAGCGAAGGGTCAAAATAATAATTTCCATCTAATGCTCTAACTGTTTATTATAAATACAAATAAATTAAGAAACTAAGACCAGTGTCTCTGAAGACATACAAAAATGATCAATTAGGTCTTATAATTCTTTGCAAATCAATCCTGGAAAATCTCGTCATCTAGAAAAGAAGACTTTCGGCGTGGGTTTTTTCTCGAGCCGAAATAGCAACCCGGCGCGTTCAATTCAAAATAACCCTGTGGCATTCGATAACTAAGAAAAGGTAAACGAAATGTTTGGATTAGGACTTTAAGATCCGATTCCCCGTTCCAATTTGCAAATACGTCAATATTCCCCCTCCCTCCACTCCCACACGATGGTCGGATCTTCCGACCACCGGGTCGGATTTCCAAGTTAGTTTGGTCGGGTCTTTAATATGCCTACCAAGTTTCATCGTCCTAGCACATGTGTAAGCAACTTAACTCGGGATCACCGCAATTCCGGAATCCGCCCTCGAACTCCCCCCACAGTGCTCGGATCCGATCCGATCTTGTCAACTATGTATCTCGGGCTTGTGCTTGTACTTCCCACCAAGTTCATCCCGATCCGTCCACTATCAACATGTCACACGATTTCCGATTCCCCCCTCCAACTCCCCCCAAAGTCGACGGATCCATTCCGAACTTGAAGTGTGAAATCTGAGACAAGAGTTCTTTCCAAATATGAAGTTTCATTAAGATCCGATCACGAAAGTTATGCATGCTGCTACATTCCGGATTCCGCGGTCTACCCTTACCCCACGATGGTCGGATCGGGCAAATGACTATACTCAAGTTAGTTTGATCGGGTCCCTGATATGCCTGAAGAGTTTCATTGTCCTTGCACGTCTGGAAGTACCCTAACTCGAGGACGGTGGCCGGACAGACCGAAAAAAAAAGACAAGGCGCTTTTCATCTGACCGACTTTACATCACGAAGGAGGTTAAGAATTTGGTAAAGGAAAGGCGACGGCTTTTTCGTGAAGGTAAGCAAGAACAGGCGAATAAACTTAAAAACAGAATTAGGAAAATAACTCGTAAGGCGGCGTCGCAGTATTATGATCAATAAGTTAGTCAACTTTTTCAGACGAAGCCTAGCAAATGGTATGTAAATATTAAACGTATGATCGGTAAGTCCCAGAGTGTCGTCGATTTCAGGTTGGATGAAGACGAAACAAAGACAGCAAATAAACTAAATACTCATCTAGCCGACATCGTCCAATCCCTACCCCCTCTTCCTGAGGAAGAAATTCCAAGTCCATCTCCTGATTTTACGGAATTCCCCGAAATTTTGGAATCGGATACAGTGAAAAAATTACAGAAACTAAAGCGAACTAGTGTTACTCCGATTGATATACCGGTGGATCTTACAAAGGCTTTCCCAGACTCATTATGTGCCCCTCTGACTCATATTTTTAATATTATAACAAAAACTGGGGAATATCCGTCTGGATGGAAAAACGGTTTTGTTACCCCTATCCCCAAAAAAGATTCCCCCAACGACTTTTCAGGTGTGCGACCAATAACGATGACGCCTATTTTCAGCAAGGTTTATGAAAGTTTTGTAGCTACTTGGTTAAAAGGCTATGTACTGGAGCTGATTGACCCTAAACAATTTGGGAACATGCCGAGGACGTCAACCACACATTACCTGGTCAGTTTACTCGACACTATGCTCAAGCATATGGACGACCCTGAACGTTGGCTCAACTTGATTGCGATTGACCTGAGGGAAGCATTCGACCTTGTCTGCCATAGTGTGCTTTTAAAGAAGTTAATTTTAGATTTTAATGTTCACCCTTTCCTTGTGAAAATAATTGCGAATTTTCTGTCGCATAGAACCCAACGGACAAAATATAAATCAACGTTTTCTGACTCCCTCCCAGTTTTTTGCGGTGTGCCTCAGGGTACTATTTTAGGTCCACTGTTGTTTCTTGTTATGGTCAACGAGCTGGCCCGAAGTTCACCAGACCGGCTGAAATACGTCGATGACTTGTCTGTTCTGGAAAAGTGCTATAAAAATATCCAAAGTAGCTCTGCAACCATAATGAAAGATATCTGCGAGGAAGCAGAGTCTGACAAAATGGTTGTTAATATGAATAAGTCTGTGATTTTAACAGTTTCTTTCCTTCAAGGTACCCTATCTTTCAACCCACCATTCCCAGATGAATGTCAGGTTAATGAACTGAAGCTGCTGGGAGTATACATAACCTCGGATCTGAGGTGGCAAAGACAGGTTGAGAGTATACTTAAAAAAGCTAACGCGGCTATAAGCTACCTTAAACTTTTGTCCCGTTACGGTGTTCCATCTCCCCATTTACTACGCGTTTACATTTCTTTTATCCGTTCTAACCTAGAATATGGCTGTCCAGTTTGGCATTTTGGTCTGACCCAGGAACAGTCGGATTTGCTTGAGAGGATACAGTATAGAGCGTTGCTGGTTACATCTAAAGCTCCAAAGGTCCCATACATTCAGCTCCTAAAGCAATATAAATTAGATACCCTTTCATGCCGCCGACTTCAACTTTGTATGAAGTTCGGTACATCTATAGTACAAAACCCACTTCACCGGGATATACTCCCTCCTGATTTTCTCCCCTTCCGAAGTCGTCTTCCTCGTCAAGCTGCCGATCCTGTGCCTCGTTTAGAGCCGGTGGTAGCTTTGCGAACTAGGTATGCTCAGAGTTTCGTCCCCTCGTTTGTTCGTGTATATAACTCAGAGCGCTTCTGAACGTTAATTTTTATATTATTTGTATTCTATATCTGATTGATTTAATGTATTTGTATATTAACCATATTTATCATAAGATGCCGGTATAAATGTCGCAAAATTGTATATACTTCTAGATTGTTCTGTTATGACGTTATGTATTGACGTAAAAACGACCCATCGGCTTGTCCGTTATCTGTTTTTTTAGATTATATTGAATTGAATTGAATTTAATTGAAAAGTGATCGGTAAATGGCACTTGAGCGGAGCTTCAAGTGCCATAAAAACGGTAGCTCTTTGTTCTGATGTTTTACTCTTGCATTCGTCCTCTTTTTGATGCTTCTGATCAATCTGACTCAAGCTACATTGACTAGTTTTCAACATTATTTACATGGGACGGTATCAGAACCTTCTTAATTAGTCCCCTGCGACTCAGAGGCTTTCTGATACCACGTTCAATGATATGATATGATATGATATTTATTTGTCTTCAGAGCCCAAAGGCCATAACAAACACACATAAATAACAACATGTAAATACAAAATAAACGGTCACACTACTACACTAAACCCCACTCAAACACTTTTCCCTGTGCCGACTGGCCACTCTGAGGAACCTCGCCAGGTTTCTTATACTAAGAAAATCCCTACTCCGCATAATATTTACCAACCACTTCCTCCCATGAATCCCTCCCTTAACAAGAGCTGAAAGCTCATATGGCACTTGTAAGAACAGTTAGCATGTTTGTCAGATACGGTTTGCAGTTTTCAAGGCTGGATCTCTCTCCAGATATTCATTTCATCAGAAAATGGGCTTGATCTAGTAGATCTGAAATGGTTATACCACTCATTGACAACTGTATCTTCCTCCAACGATGATCGGATCGGGGGAGGGACTATATTTTCAAGCCAATCTAATAGAGTCCCTAACATGCCTGCAAAGTTTCACGGTCATAGCACATCTGGAAGCACCCTAACTCGTGATCATCGGAATTAGGGAAAACCCCCTCCAACTCCCCCCACTGTGACACGATCGGTCCTGTTTTGTCAATGATATTAATAATAATAACAATATATTTGCAAATTGAATGGCAGGCCGTTAAGCCTCTACAATGTATCTGTGGCTTATGCTTGTTCTTCCCTCCAAGTCCCATCCCGATCTCTCGACTCTAAGCGCTTCAAGAGATTTCTCCCCCCGCTTTCAGCTCCTCCCGATGTTATCAGATCCGTTCCAGACTTGAAATTGATCATCTGAGTCACTTGTTCTTGACACTTGACAAGTTTCATGCACGTCTGATCACCTGTTCCAAAGTTATGCATGTCAATAGAATCTCCCCATGATCATCGGATCGGGAAAATAACTATTTTCAAGTTGACCTGGAAGAGTACCTAATATGTCTGCCAAGTTTCATGGTCCTAGTACATGTGGAAGTACCCCTCGAAGTACCCTAACTCGTGATCACCGGAAATCCGGGAAAACCCCTTCCAACCCTTCTACTGTGACATCCCGATCCATCGACCCTAAGCAGGAAAGCCCAGGAATCGTGTGTTTCGTCCTTCAACGACTCAAGATACGCATCTTTCAATAGTCTTTCCCCCGGCAATATTAATATCTTTTCCCAATACTTAATCATTTTTACTAATCTAATACTCTTCAACGACCTTAAGCCTAGATCCCCCCTAACCACCAATCCATTAATTTTATTACTTAGGCCTAGTGCCCTTTTAAAATAACTTAACTGTAACTGTTCTAACTTTTCCCCCTGACAAAAACCCCATATTTCGGCCGCATAATGGACTGCCGGCAACACTTTCATATTAAAAATATCCTTATATACCTTTAAATTACAACTCCTTCTTATATCACTTCTAAGTATCATGTTGACACACCTTTTACCTCTAGCTACACTAAATTCTACATGCGTTCCCATTTTCCCCTTTGCGCTAAACTTGCATCCAAGATACACCCATTCCTCCTTCACCTTCAAGTTTCTCCCACCATAATTAAATACCACACTGTCTTTAATTTTTCCCCCTTTCCTGAATACAACCACCACCGTTTTATCCGTATTCAATTCTAATTTTTTAACACTTAAATAATCTTCTAATAAATCAATCAACTTTTGAAGTTTCTCCGGGCTTTCGGCGACCAGGACCATATCGTCAGCAACAAAGGCCGCGCTAGATCGGAGGTTGATCTTGAAAATTGGGCGAATCGACGGATTTTTTGGGTCTTACGACGGGTGGGCGAATTCTTCTTAATTACTCCACTGCGACTCACTCACTTTGTGATACCGCGTTCAATGACAAAGACCGCGCTAGATCAGAGGTTGATTTTGAGAACTGGGCGAATCGACGGATTTTTTGGGTTTTGTAACGGGTAAGCGAGCAGTCGTAAAATGTGGAGGTTGTGACGTTTTTTTTTTTGGGGTCTTATGACGAGTGGTTGAATTGACGTTTGGGCGAATCGTCGGATTTTAGAAGTGGGTGAAGCGACGCTTCAAAAAACGAGGTTATGCGAATCGACGGGTGGACGAATCGACGGGTAGGTGAATCACCGGTTGGGCGAATCAGCGGTTGGGCGAATCAACGGGTGGGCGGATCAACGGGTGGGCGAATCGACTGATATTTTGGGTCTTGTGACGGTTAGGCGAACTGTCGGAAAAAGTGGGCATGTGACGTTTTTTTTGGCATTAGGACGGGTGGGCGAATCGACGGGTGGACGAAAAGACGGGTCCCCCCTTGAACGATAGAGGTGGCTGGATCGCGGACTATCTACACTAGTTTGGATATAACCAAGACTTGTCAAACATAAAAAAAAAATATTCAAATTTATACACAATTAATGTTGCGAGTTAAAAAGGTTGACTAAAGCGGGAACAAAAATTCTTAGATACCCAGTCGTTGTATGTTTAATTGGCTGCAATTTGGGTATTGGCTGGGTGAACATGAATTTGATGAGACTGCTGAATACATTTTTATACTCCTATACCATGGACTGTACAGCAAGAACCCGACCAAAGACATGATCCTCATATACATCTACTTAGCTCATACACATCTAGTTACGTTTATAGTTACTGTGTGGTTATCCAGGTAGGTACAGTAAGTAAGCTGGGCTTGCTTCACCGTTCTATTATCGTTTTGTTTTTTGGTCTGCTGAATTGAAAATTAGCCAATGGTGGGCTGGAACCCAGACAGGAATTGTCACTGGCTGTATTTCCTTGCATATGTATTTTTAGAACTAGCCACATTACACAAAATTTTGAATCTTGCCCAATCATCGGGCTTACATGAATTTGTGAGAAAACCCAACCAGACTTTTCAATTTCCAGCTTGAGCGGCTTGAGCCTGAAAGGCACCCTTTCGAAGAAGGGCCCAAAGATAGCTCTAAAAAAATTGAGCTGACGTGTCCGTTTTGCCCTGTAAAATATGATTTTGTAAGATGGTTTAGGATAGCCCTTACGCAAGTAGCATGTCATATGATGCTAGGCACAACACTGATAATGAATGAGCTTCCCTGTGCATCCTTTAGTGTTTGTTACTTCAAGGCCCAGTTCATTTGAGGGTGAAATGCATAGAAAAGGAGGACCTTTTGAAGAGCCAAACCAGGTTTGGGTAAGGTTAGGCTGACTCACCTTTTCATGAGAACGTAGCTCGAGAACCCACTCCTTGGCTTTGTCCCAGCTTTCTCTGTCAGTGAGATCATAACATACAACAGCTGCTTTTGCTGAACGGTAGAAAACTCTGTTCATACACTCATAACGGCCACTACCTGATGTGTCCCATATGCAGACTTTAATGGGATGGTCCTTGTGAGAAACTTGCTTTGCAGAAAATGCTCCACCAATAGTCTGAAACAGGTGTGTTTTAAGAGCACCAATCAATCAATTTTATTTCAACCCTAATAGCACCAGGCTAACACGGGCGGGAATTGGAAAAACAAACACTCACTAACAATACAAATAAAACACAAACTAACAAACAATAAATACGAAACGAACATAAATCAAGTCTAGTTAAAATGTTTAGTGAAAAAAGGTACCATGACATTCCTTACAAGCATTTGAGACTAGGCGTCTCAAAACTTTGTTTTGTTGACAAAAAAAATACACCAAGTCTACATTGTAAACAAAAATCTTGCAGTATATGCTACTGGGATTAACATTGTCTCTACTCCGATAAGATTATTTCTAATTCAGATTAATCTTATCTCACTACAGATAAGATTAATCCCAGCAGCAAATATTGCAGTTAACTCAATCCTTTCTAGGAAAAACTTTTTACAGTGTACAGTGTTTACAGTGTTACAGTGTACAGTTGTCATGGCATCAGCAGGCTTCTGGGTAAGGGTTTGTGTAGATCCTTCTAATGCATTATTCTACTGGCTCGAAGACAGAAACAAGTATGTTACTTGAATGGTAAATGGTCACATGGTACAAAAACCATAGCTGACCTAATAATTCCACACCTGATCCACTTCATTCCTAAATGCCCCGTGATGCTGCACGAACCATTCCAGGCTTTAGTTTGAGTAATTAAGTAATTTCTAAATCAGCCTATCCATTTCCAGACAAGAGGACACAGTATGAATGAATGAATAAATGAATGAATCTTTTTACTAACCCACTTCTATAAAATAGAAATAGTGGAGTACATAAAGAAAAGAAAGAAACACAACTTAAAATTCGAACAGATTACACTTCAAACAAACGGACAAGACCGTGATGCGGAGAAAACTCGGCGACGGACAGATTCCTATTCAGCTCGTCAAATTTATTTATCATTTTTCGATTTTTATACCAAATTGTCAAGTAGAGGAGGAATTTACAGTAGCAGAAGTATGCTATTCGGATAGCTGCTACATCCTTTTTCTTCAGCAGGGTAAACTAGAAAGGTATTTGCCTTTGCTTATTGCCAGACAGTTTCCCACCTATACGCATAGGCATAGCAACAAAGGACAATTAAGTTTGGAGAAAGAATGGGCTTTGTGTTTTCTCCAGCCATGGCTAACATAGCCATGCCATTCTTGGGTAAGCTAGAGTGCCTAGAATGATGAATGGTATCATATGCCCTTACCAGGGGCGTCGCTGTGGCGGGGGGGGATCCCCCCCCCTCGAAGAAAGAAAAAAGCTAATCTGGGCGCCCACAGAGCGTCCGACCAAATAAATTGAGCTAATCAGAGCGCTCGCAGAGCTCCCAATCACCCCCCCCCCCCCAAAAAAATAAATAAATAAAAGAAATAGCTAAATTGGAGGCTAGTGGAGCGCACGAACACAAAAGTTCAGGTAGACGGCCGCATTTTTCGAGCCTGCCAGATTGACAATTTTAACACGATCAGTTATGTACCAATATCTCTTAATTCATGTAAAAATCAGGCCGATTTTGCTTGTGGCGTACAATTTTAAGAATTTGGTGGTTTCTAGTTCGTTAGTGCGACGTTTAAAAACAAATCGGCTTCGTGAGTGCAATGAGCGACGGTATAATGAACGTCCTAATTGTTGCAACATGTCATTTGACTTTTATTTTCTTTTTTAACTGGAAACTCAGAAAGTCTGCTCTGTTTCACGTTTTCTGTTCTGGATGATCAGTACTTCTTTTTCGGAAAGGGTCAATCTGAAGCACATTACCAACTTCCAGCTAAACGTCTCAGATTTTCTTGATTCGCAATCAACAAAGACAGATGGGCAGACCCGTGCTAAGTGGCCCTTAATTTCATTTTCGATCGGAAAAGACGTATTCTGATCATACAGGATTTCACAAATAATTTTGCCTGCGGCGCCTTTTGTAGTAGGCTTTATTAACTGGAAGCTCGCGTCATTTCATTCCTGTTTTAGGCTTGAAATTTCGGGGCTTGGGTCACCTTAAAAACTAGATTTTATTGGCGGAAGTAATACTTTGCCCGAAAAAAGTCATAGCCTACTTAAAAAATTTTGCCTGCGGCGCTCATTTTCATTCTGCATGATATACATTCATTAGGAACTGCTGTGGGGCGGGCTTTTGCGTTAGCGAATTCCTGTTATAGCAAATGACGTTCACCTTAAGATTCTGTAATTTCGCACAGTTTCCAGCATGCGATGCTGTGTTTCTTAGCTATTTTTTCCAACTGCTATGGCTCTTCTGTCTTGCTGGAAATCTGTCGTATATTTTGAGGTAGTCACCACCCACGTCCAAGCCCTTCTAACCGCCCCTGAGCTTGTAGATAGAGCTAGGCTCTTCAGACTTCAACGCTTGCAAGGTATCGCACGTTTTATTACTACATCTGCGACGAAAAGCTAAAATTGCCCCCCCCCCCCCCCCCCCCCGAGTTTTGGCTAGCGACGCTCTTGGCCCTTACTTCGGGATTTAGCTTATTCATTCCTACAATTGTAGTGTACACGCGGCTTGGTATATAGCTCAGATGAATATGCCAGACTTTTGGCAATATATTGTCTGATAGATAGATAGATATTTTTATTGATCCAACTCGTAGCGCCGACATGGCACTAAATACGTCGACCATTACATTTCATGTGTTACAATACCTGAACATATACAATTATTACATAAAAGAACTTGTTTTTTGTTAATCTTCTCAGTGAAATCTGGTACAAAGGAATTTGAATACCGGTTTCTGCGGCATTTAACTGGTACCAGGAGATTTTGATGCCGCGTCCGTCCTGTCACCGGTGCTAGATCGGGCAGAATATCTCTATGGTTTTCACTGGCAAGGACTGATCGGACAAAACGTAAAATTAAGTTTTCCCGGGGGACATGGAGTGGCTCAAGTCTTAATAGGAGGAGGAAATCTTCATAACCACTGTATTCTGTCCTACCATAATGCGGCACGCTCTGATTTGCGGCGTTTCAATCTCTTCGTTATTTTCTATGCTCCTTTGAACAAAGGGTCCCAAAACTGGGCAGGCATACTGCAGTAGCGGTCGCACGTAAGTCACATAAGCCAACTTCATAGATTCTACGTCTATTCCTTCTTTCAAGGACCCAAGCATTCACAAGCTGAAACCTAAGGGTTTAAATTAAAAACACTTTTCTCTATAGGTAATGTAATGTTCCCATACAAACCACAGCATTCAAGTGGCTGACAAAGCTTTCAGAATTTCTTTACCTTGCTGCTAGTTCACTGAAACCAGCAAATGGAAGAAGGAGGAGTTTTAAAATTGAAAGGATTCATGGAAACACATATTTTTTTTTCATAATTATGTGACTGAAAGATTGCTGAAACAGTCAGCTGTTCACTGATACCAAATTTATTATTTCCCTTGCTATTTGACTTTTATAAGCAAGACAGGGGGGGACCGGAAATCAAGGGGGGAGAGATTGGGATGAAACTTGGTAGAAAGAACGAGCACAAGTCCTAGATACGTGATTGACATAACCGGACCGGATCCGCTCACTGTGGCGGAGTTGCGGGGGGGTCAGAATTTCTAGTGATCCCGCCAGTTCGATCTTCCTGATGAGCTAGGACGATGAAACTTGGCAGGCGTGTCAGGGACCCGAAAAAATTGACTTAAGAATAGTCGTTTCCCCGATCCGACCCTCTGGGGGGGGGGGGGATGGAGGGAGGGGGAATCCAGAAAAGTTAGGTATTTTTCACTTACGAACGGGTGATCTGACCTTAATGAAATTTGATATATAGAAAGACCTCGTGTCTCAGACGCCCCATTTTAAATCTCGACCGGGTCCGGTGACATTGGGGGGAGTTGGAGGGGGAACCGCAAATCTTTGGAAAACACTTAGTGTGGAGGGTTCGGGATGATACTTGGTGGGAAGAACAAGCACAAGTCCTAGATACGTAAATAACATACACGGACGGGATCCGGTCACTGTGAGGGAGTTGGGAAACCCAAATTTCTAGTGATCCCGCGAGTTCGATACTTCCTGATGTGCTAGGACGATGAAGCTTGGCAGGCTTGTCAGGGATCCCAAACCGTCGTGGGGGGAGTTGAGGGATGGGGAATCTGGAATCTAGTGGCAAGCACAGGTACCGAACGGTTGATCGGATTGAAATGAAAATTAAAATTCAGAAACACCTCGTGCCTCAGACGCCCCCTTTAACTCCAGACCGGATCCAGTGACATTCGGGGGAGTTGGAGAGGGGAACCGGAAATCTTTGGAAACGCTTAGAGCGGAGGGATCGGGAAGAAACTTGGTGGGAAGAAAAGCATCAGCCCTAAATACGTAATTGACAGAAGTAGATCGTATAGGGGATTCCCGGAATTCCGGTGGTCGCGAGTTAGGATACTTCCAGATGTGCTAAGGACGATAAAACTTGGCAGGCATATTAGTGATCCGACCGAATACAATTAAGGACCCGAAAAAATGCCCTATGAAAACTTCCGTTCCTGGATCAGACCATTTTTCGGGGAGTTGAAGGAGGGGGAATCAGGAAATTACTGACTTCCGTAGCTTGCGAACAAATGGTCCAATTCAAGTGAAATTTTATGGGTGATACTGATGACCTAGATAGGCAAAGAATGTGTCCGAACCCCATGCGGCCATGGTTGGGGGAGTGGGTCTGAAAACTTTGTGACATGCACAAAAAACAAACGAATGGCCGAATGGGATGCAGGTTGGACAGTACCAAGTTTATGCAGCCAAGATTTTTCATTGGCGTCCGAACCGGATCCGACCAAAGTAGGAGGATGACAAAGCGGGAACCGGAAATTTGAAGATATGCTCTGATTCGTGTTAAACTTGATGGACGGGAAGAGGAGATGTTTGAGATGCGAGGTTTATGTGTTCGAGTCGTATTCGGCCACAGTTGTGGGGGGGGAGGGTTGGAGGGGGAGTCCCGGAAATGTTGTGGCTCACATAGGGGTCAAACAAGTTGAGTAACTTGAATGAAACTTGGAAAGCAGAGAGATAATATTGATTTTTCATGAAAACAGTCGGTTTTTCTGAAAATTAGTGTCAAAATAGTCGTTTTTCTAAAAATCAGTCGATTTTTTTCAAAACTGTCATTTTTTTGTTGTTGAAAATAGTCGTTTTTTCTGCAGAAACAGTCGGTAAAAATTACCAGCCAGTCAGTAAATACCTCCCCCCCCCCCCCTCCTCCCGCAACATTTTGGCTAGTAGCGCCTCTGGATTTAGGAACGGAAGTCTTGTTAGGGCATTGTCGGGTCCTCAAGTCTATTTAGCCGGGTCACTAATATACCTGCCAAGTTTTATCGTCCTTAGCACATCTGGAAGTATCCTATCTCGCGATCACCAGAATTCAGGGATGCCCCCTCCAACTTGTCTCAAAGATCCCCGATATGATCAGGTTGTGTCAAGAACTTATCTAATGCTTATGCTTGTTTTTCTCACCAAATTCCATCCCGATCCCTCGACACTAAGCGTTTCACAAGAATTCTAGTGCCCAATCCCCCCCAAGTATCGGATCCGGTCTGGACATTACACGGAACATCTGAGACAATAGATCTTCCCACTTGCCAAGTTTAATTCAAATCCAATCGCCCGTTCAAAAGTTATAAATGCTACTAGATTCCGATTCCCCATCCCTTCAGTCCCCCACGATGTTCGGACTGTGCAAACGACTATTCTCAAGTCGGTCCATTCGGATCCCTCAAATTCCTGTCGAGTTTCATCACCCTATTATATCAGGAAATACCGAACTCGCTGGATCACCAGAATCCCCCCAGCTCCCCCACAATGTCCGGATCCGGTCCGTTTTTGTTAATGATAGGACTTGAGCTTGTTCTTCCCACCAAGTTTTTTCTTGATCCCTCCGCTCAAGCGTTTCCCAAGATTTACGGTTCCCCCCTCCAGGGATTTGGAGTGAATCATCTGAGACACAAGGTCTTTTCAAATATCAAGTTTCATGAAGACCCAATCACTCGTTCAAAAATTATAAATACCTGAATATTCCGGATTCCCCCTCTCTCCACTCCCCCCACGATGCTCGGTCCCGGGAGGTGACTATTTCCAACTTAATCTTTGGGGGCCCTGATATGCCTGCCAAGTTTCATTGTCCTAGCTTATGTGGAAGTGCCCAAACTAGCAAAACCCGGACCAACCGACAGACCAACAGACTAACAGATCAACAGACCGACGGACGGACAGAAATTGCGATCGCTATATGGCACTTGGCTGAAGGGCACTTGCCTATGTTCTTAGGGAAGGGCATTTAAACGACTCATTCTTTAACATGTGCCAATTTTTTGATACTCCTTGAGCCCAAGGTGACTGGGAAACCTATACGGTGAGGTGAGGCAGACCAAGTGAAACATATGGAGAACTACAACAATAATAATATATTGCAAAAAAAGGCCACAAAGCCTCTACAAGGTTCTTTTAAAACATTTAAGGTTGTACATTTGGAAAAAAACATTGCATGAATTTCTTCCTTGAATCAGCTTAGTGATGGAGAGTTTGCTGTTTCTTTGGCAGTTGATTACAATGGGGTGGCATGCAGTTTTGAAACCCCACTGACCAATATCTTCGCAGAACCTCTCTGCGGGGAGTTTGAGGCTATGACAGCACAAGTTGTTAAAGTTGAATTCGAGAATGTCGTCAGCATTGACGTTTTCGTACATATTGTGGCACAGCTTGCATGTCTCAATGAGGTCTCCCCTGTGGAAAAGGTATGCCAGCGTAGGGAGTTTAAGTCTTTCAAGCCTTTGCTGGTATGGGAGATGTCTCAGTTTAGGCAGGAATGTTGTGAGCCGCCGCTGAACAGTCTTGAGGGCATCAATGTCTCTATTGTAAAAGGGTCTAACTGAGTAGTACCCATATTCGAGAATCGGCCTTACCAGCGAGGTATACAGTATAGTAAGCATGGGTTCATAGTGAAACTGAAAAGATCTTCAAAGTAAACCAGCAACTTTGTTAGCCTTGGAAATGGTCTGTTCATAGTGCCAGTGGAAGCTTACTTGAGAGTTGACTATGATACCCAAATCCCTCTGTTCATCGCAGCTGCTTAGGAGGGTGTCTCCAATTTTATAAGATGATGGCCATTTAGTTGGTCCTAGGGTCATCAGGTGGCTTTTTGTTGTGTTGAAAATGGTTTATAGACAAACCATACCAAAAAGCCCATGCTCGTATTGTTTCTGAGGTTCCCCAGATTGCCTGAGTGCTAGTCTATACGTCCTTAGAGAAGCCTGGATGTGTTTTATCTTCCACTGGTGAGCTATAGCGGATCCTAGCTAATGACCAATGTGCATATGTTCCAAGGTATGAGCTGAATGGTTACGTTTGTTCCGGTCTCGGAATTGCAAGGACGTCAGAAGCTTATTCTCAAAAAGAAGAAGCTTATTCTCAAAAATAAGAAGCTTATTCTCAAAAAGAAGAAGATATGGTACATATTTAAAAATTCAAAACAGAAGTTACCTTCAACCTCAAAGGTCTCTGCTTAAATACCGTTTTTGGTCGCCGGTCACAGTTCCTTTGTCCTTCAAACTCTGACCGTTGAAATATATGCGCTAGCAAGTTCGCAGTTTGCTTGAATCATCAAAGAAACATCGACCTGGCAAGGATCGCCGGAGTCGTAAAACACTAATTAAGCAAACTGTGAACTTAGTCGCCGTTCAAAAATGGAAATTAAGCAACCGGCTAAGCGAGCGGCGAACAAAACTTTGATAAAAAATGCAACTAATTAAAACTAATAAGTTTCAGGTTTGAAATTTTTCGTGTCTACCTGACCATCTTATTGACAATTTGCCAAACCAGGATAGTGAAACAACCACAGAAGTGTTCAAATGAGCATACCTGTACTATGACACAAATCATTAAACAAAACTTAGCATAAACTATCCTACACTTACAGGCTCATACTGATGCTTGCAGAATAATCCTCTAATATACCTGTCAACTAAACAGGTTTTACCAATGCCTTCTTTACCAAGTAACACCACTTTCAGATCAAAAACTTTTCCTCTGGTCTCCATGTCCGTCTGTACTCTGTTCCCTATTTTACTCCTGCACTGTTCAGTTCAGACTTAAGACTTCCCCATACAGCATGAATTTTAAAGTTCGAATTTTCTGCTAAAGCAGTATGACATAGAGATAACTAGACCTACGTGAAGTGTTGCGGCAACTTCTGTTCGGCTTCGCCGACTAAAGTGTTGCGAGAGCGATACTTTGGTATTGTTTCTTTGCTGTCAGTTAAATGCTGAAGTTGTCAGCTTATCGAAGCTTATAAAAAGGTATTTTCTAAGAAGAACAAAATCAGTAATCACATGATCAAAGGCTGTTGTGAATTATGACACTATTCATCCTCAGCGTTGTAAAAATAACAACAAAAGAGTATCGGAAGAAGGAACTAAACTGGTATCGCCTATTTTTGGTTTCAGTGTATACCTTACTACTGAAGTTGTCAACCCTGTGAAACTTTCAAACTGGTGTATCCCTTGAAGGAATTTTTGTACCGAAAATGGATGACATATACTTTGATCACTTCATCAAGAGCTATCGACTGCCCTAACAGCAACAAAAGAATAGCGGAAGAAGGGACTAAATTGACTTTGCAGTCATAATCTAGTTGGTGTTATAAAGCTATCCATAACTTTTCAGGATTAAAATACCATAGATGACACTATTAATTATTACGAAACTATCTCAGGTTTACAATATAGTTGATACCCGTTGCGCAAACAGTTAATCTAGGTTACAGCGATAGACCATTGATAAAACTTTCTTATCGTCAGCTTTATAGAAATCAAATACAATGTGCACCCATTCGCAAAAATTTCCAGCCCCTCGTGAACCGATCCCTACTTACAAGTTCTTCCCCCGTGATAGACATCAAGTTCACCGGAAATAAATAATGGGTACACCAGCTAGCAAAAGTTGGAAACCCCTCATCGCTGAAGATGATAACAGCCAGCGCTGTAAAAACAACAACAAAAGAATATCGGAAGAAGGGACTGAATTGACTTTGCAGTCAGTTGAACTGTATCCTTTTCAATTGTAGACATCGTGACGGATGAAAACTTGGAACAATATTTTATATAATCTAGTCGGTATTATAAAGCTATCCGTAACTTTTCAGGATTAAAATACAATAGATAACACTATTAATTATTCTGAAACTACCTCATTGTTTTACATTTTCGTTTGTATCCGTCTTACTGTCAGATTTATAGAAACATAATACAGTGTGCACCAATTTGCACAAATTTCTAGCCCCTCGTGAACCGATTCTTACTTACATGGCCCTCTCTCGTGATAGACATCAAGTTCACCGGAAACAAATAATGGGTACACCAGCTAGCAAAAGTTGCAAACCCCTCATCGCTGAAGATTATATCAGCATTATTACTTACAAGTCCCTTACCTATCTTACCATTGGGAACCAAACAGCTCTTACCATAAAACACACCGGAATCAAATAACAGGTACACCAACTAGCAAAAGCTGCAAACCCCTCGTCGCCCCTACATGTCTCACAACTGGTATCGCCTATTTTTGGTTTCAGTGCATACCTTACTACTGAAGCTATCAACCCATTGCAATTTTCAACGTGGTGCATCTTCTGAAGGTATTTTTGTACCAAACAAGAGCTACGAGCTCATATGGCACTTGTACGAGTAGGCTGTACAAGAAAGTACATAAGAACGTCACAAAATACACCCGCCATCAAAAAATGCGGTTTGGAAATTGAAATAGGATATTTAGTTTCACTCATTTCTGAGCAGTTCCTGCATCGTCTCGATTATCTGTAGCAAATGCACATGACTGTTCAAACTTTCATCCCAATAAATCCATTTGCTTGATCCCTAGACCTGCTAGACGATTTCCGGTACTCCCTCTATCTCCACCTACCGTGGCCGAATCTGGTTCTGAATAAAAAAAATCGACCACCTAAAGCATCTTCTTTTATACCATCTATCAAGTTTCACTCGAATCTGAGCATTTTTGGAAAGTTCCGGTACCCCCCCCCCCCTCCCACCAACGTTGTTGGATCCGGTTCGGGCCCAATCTCTTAATTCCCTGTTCCTGTCCATCAAGTTCTTACTGAAATTGGAGCATAGCCTATCTGCAAGTTTCCAGTACCCCCCCCCCCCCCCACCTTAGCCGAATCGGCCCCGGACGCCAAATAACAAATCTAGGACGCAAAAACTCGGCACTGTCGAATTTGCATCTCATTCGGTCCATCCGTTTGGTTTTTGTGCATGTCAAAAGTCCCCCCCCCCCCCCAGTTCTCCTAATCGTGGTCGCATGTAGTTCGAACGCATGTTTTACATGTCGAGGCCATCGATTCGTATCACCCATGAAGTTTCACTCGAATCAGACCACTCGTTCGCAATTTATAGAAGTCAATTTCCATATTTCTCTTCTCTTGCTCCAAAAAAAAATTCTCGGATCTAGGAACGGAAGTTTCCGGGGGTATGTTGTGTCAGTCAAGATAATTCGGATCGCTAATATGCCTGCAAAGTTTCGTTGTCGTTTTACATCTGTAACTATTCTAACTCACGACTACCAGAATTCCAGGAAACCCCTTCTAACTCCCCCCACAGAGCCCCGAAACCATCTGGCTCCGTCAACTTCATCTAAGCCTAATGCTTGTTCCATCCATTAAGTTCCGTCCAAATCCCTTTGCTTTTAGAGTTTCTTGAGTTTTCCGCCCCCCCCCCCCGATCCCCACAGGTATCGGACCCGACCCGGACGTGACACTGAACGTCCAAGGCGATAGCTCACCAGACAAGTTTCAGTCAAATCCGATCATCCGTTCAAAAGTTATGCACGCCACTAGATTCCGGACTCCCCATCCACCCACTCCTCCCACGATGGTTGGGTCGGGGAAATGGCTAGTCTCAAGTCAATCTGTTCGGATCCCTGACATACCTGCCAAGTTTCATCGCCCTAGGACAACAGGAAGTATGCCGAACTCGCGGGATCGCTAGAAATCCGGACCCCAACTCCCCCACAGTGCCCTGATCCGGTCCGGTTATGTCAATGACGTGTCTAGGACTTGTGCTTGTTTTTCCCACCAAGTTTTATCCCGATCCCTCCACTCTAAGCGTTTCTCAAAATTTCCTGTTCCCTCCCCCAACTCCCCCCAGTGTCATCGGATCCGGCCCGGATTTAGAGTGAGATGTCTGAGACACGAGGTCATCCTAAATATCAACTTTCATCAAGATCCGATCACCCGTTCGCAAGCTAAAACTACCTTACATTTTTTCTTCACCCTCCCTCCAATCCCCCCCCCCCAGATGGTCGAATCGGGGAATTGACGATTTCCTATTTAATCTGGTCGGGTCTCTGACATGCCTGTCAATTTCCATCGTCCCAGCAAATTAGGAAGCACCGAACTAGCGGTATCACTAGAAATTCGGACTTCTCCCCCCCCCCCCCCAACTCCCCCAAAGTGAGCGGATCCGTTCCGGTTATATCAGTCACGTATCTAGGGCTTTTGCTTGTACTTTCCACCAAGTTTCATCCGGATCCCTCCACTCTAAGTGTTTTCCAAGATTTCCGGTTTCCCCCTCCAAGTCCCCCAAGTGTCACCGGATCCGGTCTGGATTTTAAATGGAGGGTCTGAGAAACGAGGTCCTTCCATATATCAAGTTTCAATAAGATCCGATCACCCGTTCGTAAGCTAAAAATATCTCATTTTTCCTAATTTTTCTGGATTCTCCCTCCCTCCACTCCCCTCCAGATGGTCGGATCGGGGAAGCGACCATTTCTAATTTAATTTGGTCCAGTTCCTGATATGCCTGCCAAGTTTCATCGGTCCTAGCTTATCTGGAAGTGCCCGAACTAGCAAAACCGGGACCGACAGACCGATTGACGGACAGAAATTACAATCGCTATATGGCACTTGGCCGAAGGGCAAGTGCCATAAAAACGGATGATGACATATACTTTGATCAGCTCGTCAACGGCTATCGATTGCCGTCGAAAAAAAAAATTCTACCTATCTTAGTTCAAAAGTTGACTTTTTTGCCGTAGGCCAACTTTCTAACGTCACCAGTTAGAATAAGCTTAGGATAAGCTCTAGTTTCTTTGGCAATGAGAGAACTTTTAAAGTTTAAGAGGCACATCGGATACCATTTCTCTACCGCAAACCCAAGTGCAAAAAAACGAATGATGAACTCAGCTGAAATCGCGAACAGACATGGATAGAAACAATAGATGGCACCACTTTCGGACCCGTGGGAAAAAGCCACTTTTATGTTTCTGTATATTTTTCTATTTATCACTCAACGAAGATATGTTGGCTGTGGGGCCGGGTAACTGCCGCATATATTTAACACTTACAGATTTTAGTCCATCTTCAATTTGAAATTGGTGCCTGCCTGCTTGCGTGCTAGAACGGAGCTTTCCAGTCGAAAGCAGAAACATGGTTTGATGAAACGAAAGGTTCGCTACACAACTTCAGATAGTCCTCTCTGACAGATCTATATAACTCCGCTTCACTTCGCACACCGTAGGCTCTGGCTCGAGGACAAGCAAAAACCATCCTTATTGGCCCCAGGCAAAAGTTCTACGGAGCTTTCCAAAATGTAATGTCATATTCATCAATCCGGCCTAAGGTCCACACTTTCTGTAAAAAGCGCACAGGATAGACCCTTACCAGTTCCTAGGTATAAAATGAAATCGGAGTAGTTACTACGCATTACGTCACGAATTCTGGCTTTTTGCCATCAAGGCAGGAAAGATTTTTCTATTTTCCAACAGAATATCATGCCACGGGCGAATCCGACCAATCACGTTACAGAGATCCGTAGTTACTACGCTTACTACGCTCCCGAGCGTGGAAAGCAAATAGTTACTATTAGTTACTATTTCGAGAAGGTTAGAACGTTCAGCATAGTACTTTTTGGTGAGGCTGGAACGGTAATAGTAATTAATAGTTACTATTTGTAGAAGGGTGGAACATGCTCAATGAGTTGCACTCGGTCCAGACCAGAATCGATTTTACAGTTTGTTTGAACGATCCAAAAATGCAAAAAATCTCGCATATAATCCGTATTCTCGACGTTCCCTTGAGGACTCCTCGGGGAATCGAAGGGAAGGGTGAGAATTGAGGAGTCACTCAACGCGGACTCCGTCTAGGAAAACAACGAGAACACGGGGAATGCTTCTGAAATGGATGTTGTTCGTAGAAAAAAAAATAGATTTGGCGAAATCAGTTTGGATCCACTTTATTTTTTGGTTTTGTTTATTCTGATTCTTTTTAATTAATTTTACATTGCACCAACACCAGCAAAATTGATTCCCCTACGAATCTGAAAGGGAGTCCTTTCTGATGACCATGATGATAACCGGAGCATTCTCGCGAGAATACAGTGAGCGAGTACCCGGAACAAACTAAAACACGGGGACCCCTCAAGTGGAGTTCTCGGGGAACGGCAAGAATTTATAGGCATCATCCAAACTAATGCCTTTCGCTCCTATTAATCTCGAACTGAAAACTAGAACAACAAGTTAAGGAAGACTCAAACTTCGATTTCAGTCAATCGACTCTCGACATCTCTGTATAGTGTTTGGGAAAAAAGGTGTTACCCGGAAATGCGGTATACTTGCCCTATTTGCGGTGATTTTGATGGGCTGGACTATTTTCTTTTCAGGTGTCATTGACTAAGCGAGGTAAGAGGGAGTTTTCTAGCTGACAAAGCAGACTAACTGACATCTCGTCATCGTCATTGCCTTCACTTGGCGCCATTCCACAAACGAAGACTTTCAGTAACGGCTTTCAACGGTTTCACAATCAAAAAGTTAACCGGTATGTGCGAACGTTCAGGTCAGCGGTCAGTTGAAGACGTTAGTTGCGTTTTTGTTCGGCTTTTGCCTTTCCCCTTTCGCCTTTGGACTTTTTGAAATTTTCGCGTTTTTGTAAGTCGCAGTTTCTACTAAGGACTTATAGCTTGTTCACACGCGGGTGAAACAGCGGCCGATTCTCGATCAGCGGCTGATTTACGCGCGTAAATAGCGGTTGAAAAAATTCCAAAAATCAGCCGCTGATTTTCCAAATAGGCGCTTATTTTCGTCGCGGTCACCGGTCGGGATAAACTAAATCCTTTGGAATGTGACCTTTTATGACTCTAGGGACAGTAAACAGACTGTAATTAGGGGAATTAGTCAAGCTTGGCGAGTTTAGGTCAATCCAGTTCAAATTCTGTCAGAGCAATGTGAACATAACATGATTTTTACATTGAGCATACAAGGATGATTTCGAAAAAAAGGTAGAATAAGTTTCTAATTTCAATAGCGTATGTTCTGTTTATGTCTGATACTTTTTCAATGTTTTTCTTAGATAAAACCTGGATAAAACAATAATTTGAATAATTTTCCCATTCAACCTTCACTGAAAAGTGACTGAACAACGCCAAATGATTGCATTGTCTTCTTGTATTATTTATATGTACTATTAGTTATATTTGATGTTCAGTTTTAAAACAACAATATGTAAATTAATTTTATTTGCTTTTTAACTTGAAATTTACCGATTCGCCTAAAATCTGTCAATATTCGATTTGTGGCTTTTATCTACTCTAAAGACTACAAATCAACTACCTTTGACTTTGACAAACTCACAAGATGTTTGTGTTAATTTTATATATTTTGTTACAAGCAAAAAGAATATTCGGAATTAGGTTTTTCTTTTTAATTCTCCCGTCAACCCCAAACAGTTGATTTGTCGTCTGAACAGATCAGCCGCTGTTTACGCGCTTATTTCAGTCCCGTGTGAACAAGCTAAAAATCAGCCGCTGATTTTCCAAATAGGCGCTTACTTTCGTCGCGGTCACCGGTCGGGATAAACTAAATCCTTTGGAATGTAACCTTTGATGAATCTAGGGACAGTAAACAGACTGTAATTAGGGGAATTAGTCAAGCTTGGCGAGTTTGAGGTCAATCCAGTTCAAATTCTGTCAGATAGCTTGTTCACACGGGACTGAAATAAGCGCGTAAACAGCGGGTGATCTGTTCAGACGACAGATCAACTGTTTGGGGTTGACGGAAGAATTAAAAAGAAAAACCCAATTCAGAATATTCTTTTGTTTGTAACAAAATACATAAAATAAAATAAAACATCTCTTGAGTCAGTCAAATATAGTTGACTTGTAGTCTATAGACTAGGGAAAAGTCAAAAATTGAATATTGACAAATTTCAGGCGATTCAACAATTTTAAGTTAAAAAACAAATAAAATTCATTTAAATATTTTTGTTTTTAAATGATTTCATACACTCTAATTAATAATAAAAACGAATAAAACGACAACAGAATGCAATCAGTAAGTGTTGTTTAGTTACTTTTCAAGAAGGTTGAATGGAAAAGCTAGTCAAATTATTATTTTTTTAAAAGAAAACAACAAAAATAAATGTTAGACATAAATAGAACATGCGCTGTTGTAATTAGAAAATTATTCTACCTTTTTTCAAAATCATTTAGTAATCCTGAGATTCTCAGTGTAAAAATCATGTTATGTTCACCTTGGTCTGGCAGAATTTGAACTGAATTGACTTCAAATTCACCAAGTTTGACCTAATTCTCCTAATTACAGTCTGTTTACTGTCCCTAGAGTCATCAAAGTTCACATTCCAAAGGATTGCGTTTGTCCTGAGCCTCGTTTTTGTTGCACGCTGCAGGTCCGCTTCGCGCCCACTTCCGGACTGATTCTTTCTACATCCGTGTTTGCACTGCAGTGCTTCCGAGGAAGACGGAAGCGCTTCTCGAGAACCGCGGACTTGCTCACCGACCAAGTCCGTGCTTCCCTGCAAGATGCTGCAGCGCTGCTGCTTCAACCATGAAGAAAGTGAATCCAAAAACGCATATTGTGCAAAAGCAAAGAAGTGCTGCAGCAGCGATGCGGCAGCGCTATTGCAACAAAAACGAGTCTCTGATTGGTGACCGCGACGAAAATAAGCGTCTATTTGGAAATCAGCGGCTGATTTTTGAAATTTTTTCAAATTCAGCATTTTTCTCGGATAAGAACGCAATTTTGCAAATGCCTTTTTATTTACGGCAAAGAATTTGAAATTATAAAACACAGAGAATGGATTTATTGAGTATGGAAGAAGACTCCTACTTTCTGATGATGGTATACATTCAGATGACAAAGAAACAAGCCAGGCACTTATTTTGCCTCTTTTGATGGAAAGCGATCTGTCACAGGATGAAGAATATGGTGAAAAAGAAAAGAGGAGGAAGTTACTCCAGAAGTTAAAGAGAGTAGTTCCCACAGGCTGTGAACTCCACAGTTCACTCAGGCTAGCAAATTTTCAGTCAACAAACTTGATAAAAGTGGTGAAGCAAAAAGGAGAGCGTAACTTGGTCACCTACCAAGTATGCCTTTTTGCAAAAAGCCAAGGGAAAAGGCGAAAGTCGGCGTTTGCCTTTTTGACAAAAAAGGGAAATTGTCAAAGAGTGCTTAGGACCATTTTACGAAAACATAAAAAAGTAAAGAGCCATCGAAAAGTCGAGTAATGTAATGTAATCTAATGTTTATTTTTCACCCATCGTACATGAAAGAGAAAATGATGGAGTATAAAAAAGAAAGAAAGTAGAAAACACACAGAAAAAAGATCACACAACAAAGAAAAAACAAAAGGCAAATCACAGAGGGAAAAATCACACTTATGAATCGCAAAATGTCAAAAAACAATCCCTTGCCACTCATGGCCGCTCTTACTGCATTTTACTCGTTGACATAGCTCATCGAGATTTTGAATCGGGTCAACGATACCGTATTTATTGGTCATGTAGGTATTGCGTGTCCAAGGAGGAAGACGAAGAAGGTATTTTGCGAATTTAAAGTGAATTCGTTTAATTTTTAGTCGGTCCGTCGCATTTAAAGTTTCAGAAAATGGAGCTATATATAAAATATGGGGTAGCGCAACACTATTATATAATTTTGCTAATAGAGTTCGGTTTAGATGAAACTGGGTTGAGACAGTTTGACCATAAGAACGACGAATTTTGCTTTCCATGTTCTCAACAATCAATGCCTTAGTTTGTTTCAGCGTCTTACCAATCGGAATACCAAGGTACATCAATTTGTCACACGGCTTAACTGTAATACCATTTAAAGCTACATTAACAACAGATAAATCACTACTATCATTAAAAAGCAGCACTTCACATTTTGCTGTATTCATAGATAGGTAGGTAGGTAGGTAGGTTTTTATTTTTAACCAAAAACATTAAAAATAAAATAAAATAACACTACTAATATCCCATTGCAGCAAAAAGAAAGTCCTAAGGACTTGTGCTGCAATTTATTAATACTACTTGTATCTAATAAATAAATAACTAAACATAACAACTTATTATCCACCTAGCCTATGACTTAAATAACAAACAATTAAACGTGAACACAACACGCAACAAGAATCCTTAATATTTACTCATTACCAGTTTCAGCCCCACCCGAACAACTGTGAAAAAAAAAAAGAAAAAAAAAAGAAGAAGAAAAAGACCACATACCCTTCAACTCGTATTAATTAAGTGGAAAGTTTTCAGTTTATTTTTAAATCCATATAAAGTGGCAGACTCCCTGATGCTAGACGGCAGATTATTCCAAACAGAAGGCCCCAGATTATGAATCATATAAGATGATCTAACTGTTTTTCTTTTTTCATTAGTTAAAAACTGTGCATTTCTAGTATCATAATTGTGGTGCTCCTGATTCATAGAAAAATAATCATGGAAATAATCAGGGCATATATGGTTCATGCTTTGAAACACAAAAATTGATGCCTGGTAATCACGAATCTGACCAACATTCAGAACATTACACCGGGAAAAGCTGGCAATGGTTTTGGATTCAACTTCCTTTTTTATGTCCGCAACCAAACGAATGCTTTTATTTTGCAAAATCTGGATCCTTTTATAATTAGAAAAAAAATTGCTAGCCCAATGAACACAACCGTAATCAATGTAAGGGTGAACAAGGGAAAAATAAATAATTTTTAAAATCTGAAATGGAAATGTTTTTCTTACCCGTCTTAGAATTCCCAGCCCCCTAGCCATTTTTGCACCAATAATACTACAATGCTTTTTCCAACTAATATTATTATCTAAATAAAACCCCAAATATCTCATTTCAAAAACTTGTTTAATGGGTAAATCTCCGAAAAAAATGTTATTGTTATCATTGAGTAACCTACCTGTTCGACTAAAAATAATGTAATTTGTTTTAGATGCGTTAACTGCTAGGGAACTACCAACTGTAAAACTACGTAAACGTTCAAGTGCTAAGTTAGCCTTATGTACAACCTCCACCAAACAACTACCAATTATTGTTATGGCAGTGTCGTCCGCGAAAGAGGTCAGCGCCTCCTCACCGACATGTGATGCCAGCGAATTAACATAAACGAGATATAGCAGAGGTCCGAGCACGGAACCTTGAGGCACTCCGCACTTTACATCGAACTCGCTGCTTAGGATATCCGATAAAGCAACTTTGAGACTTCGGCCATGCAGGTACGATGAAAACCACTGTACACAAATACTGCCAAGCCCAAGCCCGCTTAGTCTACTTAGAAGGGTATTAAATTCAACAGTATCAAAAGCCTTACGGAAGTCTACAAAAACAGTTAGAGGGACCAGGTTTTTTTCAAGAGCTTTATCAACAAAGCTTAAAAGATGGTGTACTGCATGGCTAGTGGAATGTTTACTTCTGAAACCGAATTGGCCATCATACAGTATTTTCTTCGAATCCAGGTAATTATACAATCTCCTATAAATAACTTTTTCGTAAATTTTACTAAATAAAGGTAAAATCGAAATTGGTCGCCAATTACAGGGGTCCGAGGGATCCCCACCTTTATGTAACGGTATGATTTTTGACTGTTTTAGTTTAGACGGGAAATGGCCTTTAGCTATTGACAGATTTATTAAATACACTAATACCGGCAAAAGGTACACCGAAACAATTTTAAAAGCCTTAAGGTTCAGTCCATCTATACCAGACGAATTTGATTTAAGACCACTAACAATTTTATCAACTTCTTCAACAGTACACGGCTCAAACTCAAAACCATTCTGCATACTCGAAGGATCAATGTTAAAAGTGTTATCACCACCACCTCCAGACACATCTTTCTGTATATCATTACCAATCTTCGAAAAATAATCACCCATATGATTTGCTATTTCCAGTTTATCATCAATTATTCTGTCGTTAATTTTTAGTTCGGTGATGCTTCTATCTTTTTTATCACATCCAATTACTTCACGGACAATCCCCCACGTATCTTTTATATTACCTTGCTTACTTTTTAAACGGTTTAAATAATAATCATTCTTTGCATTTCTTCTTGTTTTATTTACATGATTTCTTAACTCTTTGAAATCATTTAAAGCAACTTCAGACGGGTTCTCTAGATATTGGCAATACAACTTATTTCTTTGACTTATTAAACTCAGAATTTCATCATTAATCCATGGCTTTCTCGGTTTAGATTTCTTATAATTAATTTCCTTAATAGGGCAATTTTTTTCAAATACAGGGTAAAGGATATCTGAGAAAATATTGAAAGCTTTTGAAGCATCGTCCTTTTCATTGTAAACCACCTCCCAGTCCAACGAACTAACTTCATTTTTGAATTTAGCCAGATTTACTTCTTTCATGTCCCGCCTAATAATTTTATTTATTCTTTTATTTATACAATTTGACAACTTCTGTAACGAACAAAGAAGTGGTAAATGGTCCGATCCAGAGGAGGTTAATACGTCACACGTGCTATCCTCCACCAAACCTTCACTAACGAATATATTATCAATCAAAGTTGCAGAATGCTCAGTTATTCGGGATGGAATAGAATTTAACGGGAAAACACCAAGTGAAAGCATGAGGTTAAGGAAATCCAAATTGTTGGCTTGAAGATCTAATAAGTCAAAATTAAAGTCTCCCATGATTACTGTCTTATCAAAACTTTGAATAATTTTTGTACTTAAAATTTCCAATATACATTTCCATATAAATTTCCATAGACAATCCTATTCCCCGGTAATTTTGCGAAATATCCTGGAAACAATTTTCAAGGCTAGATATAGTTCTACTTATGTTTAAAACATCGTCTGCATAACACAGGATAGATAGGTCTAGTCCTTTATGAATACAACACAATGGAAGGTTTGATTGGGCAGATGTCGTAGCGTTGTTATATATAACAGGTGAAGTGATGGCACCCTGCTTAACCCCAATCCAAATTGGTAATTCATTGGATAGTACGGACTTCCCAGGGATTCTTATTTTAGCTTTCATGTGACGGTACATATTCAGCAATGGTCTAATTATTACAGGAGAAACACCTCGCTCGAGTAGTTCATACATTGCTTGTGAGTGCAGAAGCGATTCAAAAGCTTTACTTACATCATAAGTACCAATTGCGAGCGGCTGCTTTGTCAGATCAGCATCGTGTAAAATATTAGATAAACATTTTAGCGCGTGAAAACAGCCGAGTTTTGGCTGGAATCCAAACTGAAAAGGTGGCATGTAACAAGTAGACCGAAGGCTCTCAATTATTAACAGTTCAAAATATTTTTGCAAAAACGTTAGAAGCAGTGATAGGCCGGTATGATGAACATTCAGAAGCTGGTTTACCTTTCTTGATAATTGGCAAAATCAAACCTCTACAAAATACATCAGGGACAAAACCTGTACGAAAAACCAACTGATATAATAACGATAAATGTGTTATAAGCTTTTCCGATCCATTTAAAAAATGGAACGCGCACAAACCATCTGCACCCGAAGATTTTTTCTTTTTTAGTTTTTTTTCAGGACTTTTTCTATGTCACTAGCACAAACAACATACGAATTAGTAGAAGGAGCACTTAGCCGCTCATTTAGTTTTTTCTCAAATTTATGATTTAACTCTGCGCTATCTACGGGTAGCGAAAACTGTTTTGTGAAATAATCATGCCATTGCTACTCCGTTATTTTCGTATCAACCTTACTGTCCTGATTTTTTGAAGCCCGGATCTTCCAAAGCTTATTGGGGTCTTTGCAAATTGATTCCGCCATAGCGGTATTGTGGTAAACACGGTACTGCTTTAGTTCTTTCTGGAACTGTCTCTTAGTAAGTAAACGGACACTATTTACAACATTATTGTTAGGCTTTCCACATTCACTCCATATACGTAACCAAAAATTGGAGGATCTGCAGGCCGCTTGGAGTGCTTGATTTGCCGACCATCCAAATTTGTCTGTACCAACTTAAAATTTTTTCACCGGGACTGCTGCACATTCACCAGATTTAAGAGCGTGCGTTAAGCATTGTCCTAATTGGTGTAATAAGGCGTATTACCGCGTATAAGACTTATTATAGATTCCTCTTTTCCTCGGAGCGCGCTGTAATAAGGTGAATAAGGAGAATAGACTAGCGTTCTATTCTGGCTTATGCAGGGCCAATCAGATCGCTTGGTTTGTTCGCCAGCGGGCCGAGGAGAGGCGCAGCGTCGTCAGGGTTGCCAAGGAAAGCACAACAGTTCTACTTTGTTGGAAGCTAAAGAAACAACTTTTCTTAACAAAAACACGTTTTTGTTCTATTACGACGGCTTTTCGTCAGTTCGAGGACCAATGCTGTCCATCCGTTATTTTAATAGCTTTTTTACAGTATAATTGGCGTTATATTGTACTCGTGTACTTCAAGTAGTACCAAGAACCTTTTCGGATATTTTTAGAGCTCAAAAAATTGTATTACCTTGGCAACACCGGAAGCCGCATTGATAAGAACCTCTTGGGTTGTATTTGAACAGGCGTGTGTGTTAAGACGTAGACATCGCGTATAGCGCTATTCACCTTATTACACCAATTAGGACAATGCTTTATCTCAGCAGCATAAATGTTAAGGTCTATTTGCGCAGACCCTTCCGGTCGCGCCTGGCTCTGTAGGAGATGGTAGGGTACACGGACTTTATCAAATATAGAATCACTTACGGACTGGAAAAGATGCTAATCAATTATAGACCAGCACCTCTGTTGGTGCCATTTGGGCCCGCAGGATCCTGTTGACTGATTTCGACGCATGGGGATAGTCAGGAAAAGAGGGATGTGATCACTATATTCTCCGAATTTCCCGACTTTAACACATAATTTATTGTACGAGACCCCGCTACATGTGGACGCCGAGTAATTTAGGAGGATCGAATGATCTAGGTTTGACGTGCTTCCGGACGTAGAAATAAAAGAGTAATCAGTGTCTTTAGGGATCACGAAATAATCTGGGGGCAACACAGATAGGAAGGACTCAGACCGTGGACAGGAGCTTTGCAGCAGGTTGCAGTTTAGATCACCAATAAGAAGGCAAATTTTTTTTTTGACACCCTTTTTATCAGCTTGGCAACTTTTCTACAAGCTACACTAAATTTCCTCTCGGAACTATCATCTCTATAATTTGTGGGGAGATACAAGTTAACGATAATTAATTGTTCTGTCTCTACAGCCAGGTAGCAGTCGGAAGTTTCGATGAGTCGAGACTGACACGATGTCATGGTAGCAAGACCACCACTTGGTCTCCCTTTCTTGTTCAGTCTTTTCGCAGGGAAATAAGCACATTCACTTGGTGTGAAAGGGATAGGATGTGTCGTTAGAGTCTGTGAGGAAGTGCTCCTGCAGGCATACAATGTTATTTGACTTGCACATGTTCTCTAGAAGAGGAAGTTTATCAAGGATCCTCCCATTAACATTCCACGACACTATGGAGAGGAGATTGGCCATAACTAATGTTGAGAGTTCCTATGCTCGGCTATCCATTTTTTGTTTTCTGGACAGGAGAGTGAGAAGCAAGAATGACCGTCGGCTTTGCAGGGAACACAAATTTTGCGTTGGGTGCAAAGCTGATCTTTTGTGCTCTTGTGGGTATGGCTTGCAGTCTGGGAGCAAACCTCGGAATTGGGGCAGTTCAATGCAATGTGTCCAGTTTGAAAGCACTTATAGCATCGGCAAGGTAGTTGGTGGAATTCTTCGATGCGCAGACGTTCGAATCCGAATTTGGGCGGATCCTTCATGGCTGCATCCAAGGCAGCTTTTGTAGCAAAGAAGAGTCGAAATGAGCAGGATTGTCCAATCTGCTCGACTCTCTCACATGATGGGACGATGCTCGTTACGTCATCCAGAGCGTACTCGTTAGGAACGAAGCGCACAATGCCCGATAACATCTTAGCTTTGACAGTAGCTTGAAGGGCTTCATTCGTTTTCTTCATTGCGTTTGCTATTTTTTCTGCCGAGTCCTTTGACTTCACTACAACTTTCCAGTCGTCTTTCATCCATTTTAGCTCCACGATTTCGTCAGATAGTTTACCACAAGCGTAAACAATGTAGTCCTTGCGAGCATTCGGGGTTTCAAGGGACTTGGGAGGGTTTTTTACTACTACTGAATAAGGCAGACGCTCGGCCTGTAGCGTGGTATTTTCTTGAGACGGCCACTGCGGTTGTTGGGGGATTGACTTAAACTGTTCCAAAACACCGTCAAGCTTCCGACACATACAGTTCACTTTACTGGTGACGCAAGCGCCAACTGCATCGGCACACTGTGGAACTTCATCAGGCTCGTAGTACAGAAACTTGGGAAGGATTTTTTTCTCTTGGAGCACCGGTGTAGAAAACCTTTGCGATATCTAACACATTGTCAGGGTCCTTGTTGTGCGTGATCAACCTGTCCTCATAGCCAAGGTTCCAATAGTAGGACCAAAGAGTTTTCTTCGCTTCAAGAATTTCGTCTCTCGAAAAAAATTCCACTGCTCTGTCTTCAGTCTTTAAAGTTTAACTGAAAAGGGCAGAGAAGGGATAGTCTTGTTACCCCTCACTTATTCACCTGGAGAGGCTTGAAGACCCGATGAAAATGCGTTACTTGGTTGCTTCACTATTCATGAATAACCAATTTTCAAATAGTGGAATTACCCTGTCAGATTTGTGGTACTACCTGTGTCGCATGCTTGACGAGAAAGATTTATGATTTTTTTTTTGTTGAGGCACTAAGCAGTCTTCGCCAGCTTATCACCGCCCACTGAAAAGCAGTGTCTGTGTGCCGATTCAAATATTCCGCGTCATAGTAGAATTTACGCTGTGGGGACAGCGGTAGATACTCTGAACCTCACTACGAGAGCAGAAAGTGTAAAATAAAAAAATCTCTTAGCAGAATCCAAATAACTCAGTGTATTCAACTAAATGATACAAAAATAAGTTTGCTTTTCAGTTAAACTTTAATCCATTCACGAGCGATCTATTTATAAAGTGCAGTAGCGGATTATAAACCAATTCGCTCTCACCCATCTCTCACTGAAAACCGGTTTCTACCTGAAGCAAGCGAGAGATGCAAAACAAGTTCACTGAACAGCGACTGAATGGCGAAATATTTAGACTACAATAGCTACATCAAATCACAAGCATAAATAAACTACAAAGACAGAAAAATAATTAACGACAAAAAAGAAGAAAATACCCTGAAAAGAAAGAAAAAGAAAGGGAAGGAAATAGTAGACGAAAACAGAAAGAATTACAAAAAAAAATATTTTGTTATCGAGGTGAACTATAGCGAAATGAACTATGTGGGTGACACAAAGTTGACTGGAGATAATAGTATAGTTAGCTATGTGCTATGGAAGCTTGCACAGAAGTTTGATGGCAAACCCAGACGAACTTTCTTCGAACACTTGAAGATTTCAGTGATGCCCAAAACTACAGTACCGAGCTTGCTGTATCACCCCCCCCCCCAAAAAAAAAAAATCTCCCCACAGTGCCCGAATCCAGTCCGGTTATGTTAATTATGTATCTAGGAATTGTGCTTGTTCTTCCCGCCAAGTTTCATCCCGATCCTTCAACGCCAAAACGTTTCCCAAGATTTCCAGCTCCCCCCCCCCCCAAAGTCACCAGATCCGGTTCGGATTTGAAGTGGGTCGTCTGAGCCAGAAGGTCTTTCCAAATATCAAATTTCATTATGATCCGACGGATTCCCGCTCCCTCCACGATGCTTGGATCGGGGAAATGACTATTTCTAGCCTAAGCTCTTGGGTCCCTGATATGCCTGCCAAGTTTCATCGTCCTAGCTTATGTGGAAGTGCCCAAACTAGCGAAACCCGGACCGACCGACAGACCAATGCATGGACAGAAATTGCGATCGCTATATGGCACATGGCCGAAGGGCAGGTATCATAAAAAAGGTTAGCTTCGAGTGATGGGGATCAGATGTGTGAGAACAGAGGGAGGATGGAGGGAAAAGTTGGAGGATGTGTTACCCGTCCAAGGATTTTAGACCGACCCACTATAATCCACCCGGCTTGAATGAGTTCAGTAGACAACATCTCAGGAAAAAATTACTATCTGAGACAATCCTGTATATGAAACCTTATGACCTAAAGCATACTGTAATGTTCAAGCAGAGGATAAAGCGTACCTTACGATAAAACTCGAGAGAAGAATACATTATAGGCTTTAACCCACCAGTTAGTATTTGAACCAAGTATATGATCTGAACGAAGAAGAAAGCTAGAAAGCCCTGAAGCTAGGTTCGAGGGAAAACTTAGAGTTTTGTAGGGTTGCTACTCCTCCCAAACACGCGGTAATCTCTGTAAACACCCTGCCCCCCTTTTTTATGCATAATATGATCGTTTTTTTTAAGAAAGATACAATCTGTATCTGAACTCACACATTTTAAATTTACTTGCCATTGTGGATAAGCCACTCGGTACAGACAAAGCGCAGGAAACCTAAACACTGAAAACGCAGGCTTTACTTGGGAAACCGTCGAGAACTGTAGAGCCTACAATATTTTAACTAGCGTAGTAACTGCTTAGTCCTTAGTATCATATAGAAGAAGGAGGAGCGGAGATGGGGAGCTCCTTAGTAGCTTAGTAACTATTCACACTTAACCCCATGCCAACACCCTCAGATACTCCCCTGTAGGAACCGTACCTAAGACCGTAGTCCGAGTCGGACCTAAGCCACTAGAAACGCTCTAATCTAATCCCCTTGTAGGATTTGAACCTAATCCCTTGGTTAAAAACATAACTACTCCACTACTGACCCCATATCAGTCAACAAACCTGGTTCCGACCCCGACTTTGGTTAGTAAAATTTCGTTGAAACACTTCAAATTTTCCATACCGATTTGATGATGGTGTCGAAAATCCTAGCCAGTTCTGGACTGCTCAATGCTGTTAATGACTAATTCTTCGTACTGATGAAGAATTGCTACGTCCCCAGCAAAGAGACAGAAACGTCACGACAACAAACGTTGTTGATTGGTTTGAATTTGGATCGAATTAGAGAGTTTGGGTGACATTTCTTGTTCTTCCCGAGCTTTACTGGCGTATTTCACTATTAAATACTGGCTCACATAAATACCCTCATATAGCGTATCCCGATCGTCTGTCTAAAGCCTACAAACTCTTCGAACTGTCTATTCCAGGTTTGTTCTTTATTACCTTAAACTTTACCTGCTATTGACAACGCAGTGTTGCCTGTTGACGTCAGTAGAATGACTTCCCGATGAAAAAATTATCTGAAATAGTACTATGAAGTAGTACGAAAAAATAGCATGCAGTACTAACTGATGCTACTACATGCTTCTACTTCAAGGCTACCGTGTTACTGCATACTACTATATGCTACTAATAGCAAGATCGGCTGCTACTGTGGCAAGACAGGATGCTACTGGATACTACTACTTAAGACTGGACCAGTCTGAGGCACATTATATGATAGTATTCTTTGCTATTACATAGTATTACATGTAACTTTTTCGTACTACTACCATACTACTACGCGGGCTCCAAATTTTTCATCGGGTTCCGCGATGGACTTATGTTCTGAGACATCTGGTGAATTTAAGGCTGAACTATACTGTTCTCCTGGGTCATCCAATGACACTATAGCCAAACCTAGAAGCTTGGGGCCACCTGACATCACATATAGCATTGCTAGCACCATCTAGGATCGCGTCCCTGGCCAACTACTAGTGCTAACAAATGACCTAGCAGCAGTGGATTGTGATTTTCTGATATCTGCACAGTTTTAGGGTTTGGCATCATAAATCTAATACCTCTCCTGTGCCAACTGCTTTAAGTCACCAAGCAGAGCAGTGATACCTAGCAATCGCTGAAAAAAAAAACGCAACAAACGAGTGATCTCTACTTGAATAGATGGTGATACTAGGTAATAAAAGATAGTGATGGTTTGGAATCACTTTCGCGATTCATATACAATTCTCGAGTTTTGAACTCGTGTAGGCTATGTAAGATTACTCCTACTTAGTCCACTTAGCCATAACTGTCTGAAAATTTCGGTGGAAGATGAGGTTTTACTCGTCTTTTAAAATAACATTAGAACTTTCCACTCAGCCGTGAATCTTCTGGAAGATTGCAAAAAACCCTCTCACATAACTTTTAAATCCTCCGAATATTTTCATTGTCCTCGCAAACTCCAAAGTCATATTGATGTGGTTACTAATGTCTAGTTTCCCTTTCATATCAACTTTAATTTCAAGTTTGATCCCTCCATTATTATAATCGCAGTCCTCTCAAACTTCGCCCTCCTCCACTGGTACTGTCGTGATGATTCCGAATCAAAATGTTATTGTAGTAAGCAGGGGCGTCGCAAGGGGGGGGGTGCAGCACCCCCCACCTTTTTAAGATTCGGTAAAATTTTGGGCCGGAGGCCCGAAATTTGACTGAAACTGTTCGGTATTTTTTTTATAGCAACACTTTTCGATATATTTATGGGGATTCGGTAGTTATACAGAATCCTAAATAGGCTTTCTGTACAAATCTCTTCGGTATAACGATCGGGATTCGGTATAATTGCCAGTATTTGGTAGTTATCACGAATTCGGTGAAAGTATTGACAAAAATCATTGGGTAATTTTTCGATGCCGGAACTATTCGGTATATTTATGTAGATTCCGTAGTTACAATACGCTATTGGTTAAAAATTATTCGGTATCATGATTGGGATTCCGTAATTTATTCAGTATAATATCCAGGATTAGGAAGCTAACCACAAATCCTGACTTTGTTCCAGTTTCGACCGAAGTCTGCCGAATATGAATATTGTTCGGTAGTCTTTCGATACTAAAACAATTCGGTATAATAACCGGGATACGGTAGTTATACAGAATCGCGAAAATGCTATCGGTCTTAACTTGTTCGGTATAATAACTGGGATTCGGTAATTTATTCGTTATAATTGCCAGGATTCGGAAGTTACCACGAATCTCGAAACTCAGAAGAGGTCGAGTAAAGCACTGGTCGCAGACAAAAGGGATGATCTATGATAACATCGATCCGTCATTTGACGGGGGTTTTAAGCCAGTTTTAGGATTGAAATTTCGAAACATTAAAAGCTAGAATCTGGATGGAAATTAAATTTGGCACGAAAAAAATCTCGCCTGCGGCGCTCACTTTATGTGATCATGGGCATTATTAGCTAGACTACAGTAGCCGCGGCTGCCGGAACGTCGCTCCATCCGGTTTCTGGAACTTCTTAGAGTCTCGGTATTTAATCAACGGTAAATGATAGAATTTGTAAGAGAAGCAGTTAAATTTTAGCCTGCAAAAAAAAGGATTTCGAAAATTTACGCCTGCGGAGCTCGATTTAATTTTCTATTGGCTATAATAGATAGAAGCTGTTACTGCAATCATGCCCGGCAATATATTCACCATTCGGGCTTCGCCAAAACGCCGCCTAATAGTTGGCTTATCGTATTTATATTTATCTATCGTGGATTCCTACGTAATCGTTTCTGTTCCATAATTTAAAGCTCGAATTCTTAGTTGTAAGATTCGGTAAAAAATTGTATAGATTCGGTAAAATTTTGGCTCTGCACCCCCCCCACCGAAAATGCACTTGCGAAGCCCCTGGTAGTAAGTGCTGCTTCCAGCACCTTGGCCGGTGATAGTTCCGAAGAAGAGTTGGCTGAACGCTTGCGATGGTATTGGGTTACTCATCTCTAACCTAAATACAAGAAATTGAATGAAAATGACTATACTTCAGAAACACATAACAACTATTCAACGGGAGTGGGAGGAGATACCGACAATGATCGGCTCGAATACCGTAGGGATCAGCGCACTAACATTAAGCATTCGTACCTTTATATGTAATAGATGCGGAACAGAAAATGAATAAAGATAGAGACAAGAAAAAAAAATCGGCTATAGAACATGACATTAAGTCATATAAATAGACAATACAACTGGATATGTGAATAAAATATAGCAGCGGCTTACTGCTGCGTTAGCTACTCTGAATAGATGGTATATTTTAAGTAAAAACATTAAAATTTGTTCATCTTTCAGGGTCATATTAACGTGTGCGCGTACACAGATGCCTACGAACTACATATCTTCAACAGCCACAAAGAACTGTACTCCATTCATTTAAAGGATGATGGTTGCATCCACAAGAAGAAACGGCTATACAGGAGAACGTTAGAAGGAGGAGAAAGAACTTGTGCACTGTGTGAACTGTGTCACATAAACGGTAAGATGATACTTCCTACACAAATCTGAGTTTACAACAGGGGCAATGTTGCCAATAACCGCAGAATTCTGCCATTTGTCACAAGTTTTCGACTTCTCCCTAGATTCACAGCTATGAAAGTTCTGTCACTGAAAATTAAACTTATACCAAAAGTGTTGCAAAAGTGCAGACTGAAAAATATAAATAATACGAGTGGATCTAAGCTATTCAGAAGGTTTAGCTGCCTCAACAACACTAATTATTGGATACTACGAATCTTGGAAATTAACCTAGAAGGACAACCATTTTCAAAACATGAACAGTGTGAACAGACAGCAGATCCTAGATGTTATTAGTCAGAATCTTAAGGGCTAAGAATAGCGATGTCTACTGCATTCCCTCAGATTAACTAGCGGTGTTTTAAATCAAGAAATTTCCAACACTTATTTGTGTAAACAGCCTAGCGTCTTACAGTCTTACGAATCAGATGTGCCATTGGATGGGAATTTGGCTTGAGATCGAAAGAATGATACTTTTGCTGCTACTTTTGCTCGAGACTATAGAGAGTTGGATTTCTTAGCTAGTTTTTGTAAACGTTTTACAGTGATTGAACAGTGCGGAAACCAAATTCATTCCTATGTGACAAAATCCTGTGGATTATATGTTGTTTTGTTCTTTACTTTTGGTCTTTATGGCTGGTCATTTCAGGAAATTACCAACAGTTCCTGATTATCACATTGTAAATGATTATTTGTGTGGTAACACGTCTTTTCCATGTACCGTTCTCTCCATTGCTTGCTATACTGTATGCGAACTTTGAAAAAGTGACGCACAAAGTCAAATCGCAGCGACACTAGCTCCGCTAGTGGACAAGATCCCTACTGAGATTCGACAGATCGTTAACGAGCGCTGGCTCTGATCAAGAGCAAAATAACTCTAGTCCGCCACTTCACACACAAACAGTTTGCTGAAGGCTTCTCTCGCGAAACGAGCTGGATGGCGCCGCGACGGAGGCCCATTTTTATGGCACTTGAGCTTACAAGTGCCATATAGCGATTGTAATTTCTGTCCGTCAGTCGGTCTGTCGGTCTGTCGGTCCCGGTTTTGCTAGTTCGGGCACTTCCAGATAAGCTAGGACGATGAAACTTGGCAGGCATATCAGGAACTGGACCAGATTAAATTAGAAATTGTCGCTTCCTCGATCCGACCATCTGGAGGGGAGTGGAGGGAGGGGGAATCCGGAAAAAATAGGAAAAATGAGATATTTTTAGCTTACGAACGGGTGATCGGATCTTAATGAAACTTGATATATGGAAGGACTTCGTGTCTCAGACCCTCCATTTTAAATCCAGACCGGATCCGGTGACACTGGGGGGAGTTGGAGGGGGAAACCGGAAATCTTGGAAAACACTTAGAGTGGAGGGATCCGGATGAAACTTGGTGGAAAGTACAAGCAAAAGTCCTAGATACGTGACTGATATAACCGGAACGGATCCGCTCACTTTGGGGGAGTTGGGGGGGGGGGGGAGAAGTCCGAATTTGTAGTGATCCCGCGAGTTCCGTGCTTCCTGATGTGCTGGGACGATGGAAATTGACAGGTATGTCTGGGACCCAACCAAATTAAATAGTAAATCGTCAATTCCCCGGTTCGACCATCTGGGGGGGGGGGAGTGGAGGGAGGGTGAAGCCAAAATTTGAGGTATTTTTAGCTTGCGAACTGGTGATCGGATCTTGATGAAAATTAATATTTAGGATGACCTCGTGTTCAGACATCTCACTTTAAATCCGGGCCGGATCCGATGACACTGGGGGGAGTTGGAGGAGGGAACCGGAAATTTTGAGAAACGCTTAAAGTGGAGGGATCGGGATGAAACTTGGTGGGAAAAATAAGCACAGGCCCTAGACACGTCATTGACATAACCGGACCGGATCAGGGCACTGTGGGGGAGTTGGGGTGGGGGTCCGGATTTCTAGCGATCCCGCGAGTTCGGCATACTTCCTGATGTCCTAGGGCGATGAAACTTGGCTGGTATGTCAGGGATCCGAACAGACTGACTTGAGAACAGCCGTTTCCCCGACCCGACCATCGTGGGGGGAGTGGGTGGATGGGGAGTCCGGAATCTAGTGGCGTGCATAACTTTTGAACGGGTGATCGGAGTTTGAATGAAACTTGTCTGGTGAGCTATCGCCTCGGACGTTCAGTGTCACGTCCGGGTCGGGTCCGATACCTATGGGCATGGGGGGTGGGGGTGGAAAACTCAAGAAACTCTAAAAGCAGAGGGATTGGGACGAAACTTAAGGGATGGAACAAGCATTAGGCCTAGATGAAATTGACGGAGCCAGATGGTTTCGGGGCTCTGTGGGGGGAGTTGGAGGGGGTTTCCTGGAATTCCGGTAGTCGTGAGTTAGAATAGTTCCAGATGTAAAACGACAACGAAACTTTGCAGGCATATTAGCGACCCGAATTATCTTGACTTAAGAACCTGACACAACATACCCCCGGAAACTTCCGTTCCTAGATCCGAGCATTTTTTGGGGAGCAAGAGAAGAGAAATATGGAAATTGACTTCTATAAATTGCGAACGAGTGGTCTGATTCGAGTGAAACTTCATGGGTGATACGAATCGAAGGCCTCGACATGTAAAACATGCGTTCGAACCATATGCGACCACGATTAGGGGAATTGGGGGTGGGGGGACTTTTGACATGCACAAAAAGCAAACGGATGGACCGAATGAGATGCAAATTCGACAATGCCGAGTATATGCGGCCTACATTTGTTATTTGGCGTCTGGGCCGGATTCGGCCAAGGTAGGGGGGGTACTGGAAACTTGCAGATGGGCTATGCTCCAATTTCAGTAAAACTTGATGGACAGGAACAGGGAATTAAGAGATTGGGCCCGAACCGGCTCCGACATCGTTGGTGGGAGGGGGGGGGGTACCGGAACTTTCCAAAAATGCTCAGATTCGAGTGAAACTTGATAGATGGTATAAAAGAAGATGCTTTAGGTGGTCGTTTTTTTTTTATTCCGAACCAGATTCGGACACGGTAGGTGGAGATAGAGTGAGTACCGGAAATCCTGTAGCACGTCTAGGGATCAAACAAATGGATTTATTGGGATGAAAGTTTGAAGAGTCATGTGCATTTGCTACAGACAATCTAGACGATGCCGGAACAGCTCAGAAATGAGTGAAACTAAATATCCTATTTCTGTTTCCGAACCGCATTTTTGGATTGCGGGTGTATTTTGTGACGTTCTCATCTACTTTCTTGTACATCCTACTCGTACAAGTGCCATATGAGCTCGTAGCTCTTGTTTAAGCATGGGAAGGATAGGTCATCGCATTACACTCAAGAGTTATTTTGATCTGTGTTGTACAAACGCATTATTAATGCAAATAAAACGTACCAAAAATGACATCTGAATTATTCTGTAGGAATCAGGACTAAGGAGATTACAATCGACATTGAGCGTAAATAGAAGTTTGGGTGAAAGAAGAAAAATGTAGTGGAGCTTGATGATGCTGTGATTTTCAGGAAAAAAAAAAATAAGACTGCTGTAGGGGAGAGTGAAGGAAAAATGGGTTAAATCCATAAGAAGGGAAAATGCTGACACAAACAACCCTTTTTCTTGTCGTTTGACCTCTTCCAACAACCGTGGATCTTCTTGGAGAAAGATCAGATTTCAATACCTAGAGCAGGTCCACCTCTATGACACTAACAAGGAACCAGAGGCGAAGAAAAGAAGAATTCAACCAGTGCTTGACGTTATAGTGGGAGTGGAGGAGTTGTGTTTTCCATCGACATGTTAATAAATGTAAACGCGCGATGAAACTTGATAAAATACATCTATATTTCTTGAAGCGTCTAAACACATAAACACTGGCAATACCCATGTATAAAAAAAATTTACACTTAAACTTGATGAGGGTCTATTCAACAGTAGACCATGGTTTTGTGAAGAGGTAGATGTGTCCACATCGTTTCATGATTTCTTTGGGAAAGCTTGGATCGGTCGACACCTCTTCGATCATCATATCTTCACCTTTACAGGTCGACCGAAGTGATCTGACTAACCACCGGACGGTATGGGGAAACCAGGGTGACCAGTTGGTCGTCCTTCCCCTCCTCTTTGACATCACGTTGATAGCGAATCCATCTGTTCAGCGGTTGATTTTTCTTTAGCTTGACAACCGTGTCTTGCCGATATCGTTGACCCCTGCTGTCGATTGTGATGACCGACCAGCTAACAGACCCGCTGCCAACGTTGATGTCGACGGACCTGTGACGTAAACAGCGTCGATAGACGGGGTTGTTGCTCTTCCGCTTTTAAATCAATTTAGAATTGATCGCATTAGTTTTCTTGGCATCTAAAATAGAAAAGATGGTGAAAATTTCGTCAACAAAAGTTCTGGTGATCAGTCCTGCCTCTGTCCACTATCATACTCCTGCAATCACCGTCCGTTAATCCGAACCTATGAACTGCGACAGTTGGCTTAAACTTGTTTATATCAACAAAAGTGGGTAGTTTAGAAAAAGACCGGAGCTGAAATTTTCAGTTTTTTTTCATTAGAACAAAAGTGAGCTAAAGTCAACAAATAAAAGTGAGCTTTTGGAGTCAATACCTGTGTATCAGGAATACTAAAATGAAAAACATTTCCATAACCAAGATCCTACAGTTAACACAGACAGGTCATCATCCTGTTTAGATAATGGATAACGACGGAGATCATTGGATGAGCGCGCCTTCCCTTGACTCAGCAATACCTACAAAAATGAAGAATTAAGAATAAAGAACTGGCCTTGGATGCCGCAATTGTGTATCAGTTAAAATTCTCTCTTTCTCTCTCGAATAACCAAGATCATACCGTACAGATTAACAGGTCATCATCCTGTATAGATAACGAATAACCACGGCGATTCATTGAATGCGCGTTACTCAAATTTTTACTGACCATAGTGCTTTTTAAAGTTTCTAAAATCATTGTTTCCCAAAATAAATCGAGTACTGTCACTATGGAACCTTAATATCAAACAATAGGAAGTCCTTCCCTTAATAAAGTAATATTTACAAGAATGAATTACCTTTTTGGGATCCCAAAACGTAAGTGGAGGGATACCTATGACATCGCAAAAGTTGTCCGTCTGTCCGTCCGTCCGTCTGTGCGCACTGTAACTCTCGAAGGGAATGAGATATTTTGATGAAACGTGGTGCGAAGATTCTTTGGGTCAAGAGCAAGGTCAAGTTCGTAGATGGGCTATTTAGCCCTACATTTAGGGGTGGGGAAAAAAGTAGTACAAAAAAGTATTAAATAAAACATCGTCACAGTACAAATTAATAACTGTTTGAAATGAAACTCGTCGTAATCAAAGCAATACAAATACTAAGCAATGAAACCCGCAGGATTGAGTGGACTCGTCTTGAAGGACCCGCCTGTTTTGTGTAATATACTTAAATTGGGAAACAAAATTTGCAATATAATTCCACTGTTGATAATCTCGTCCCTAAGAATCGAGAATTTCCAAATGATCCTTGTCGGTCAATAATATGGCCGTCCAATGTCCAACAAGAATACTTGAGGGGCTCGTATTAACAATAAAAGCTGCTGGATAACTTTTAATGTTCAGCGACATTAAATAATCGCAAGGTAGGCAATCGGTCTGCACAAGTTGTGCAACCGGATCCGTTTTCAGGATCGACAGTACTTGCTCTGTGTTCATGGTGAAACCGGACAGAAAAGGCTTCCATCCGAACCAACTTCAAGGAAAGTTTCCTGGAACCCAATCACGACTAAAGTCACAGAGGAGGGGAGAGCCGTATTAAAGGTCATGCCCAGTCGTAGTGTCCCTTCTTTGATGAGGGCCGAATCCGCCGTCCCACTAATGTCAAAGCACATCACAGCAGTGTCTTTTTTCCATCGTTCATAAGAGATTCCATTTTGAAAATTGGGGTCGTCACTTAACCCGCGCTGGGTCATTTCGTAGAGCAAACGATAATTACTGTCTGGAAAGGTTAAACTGTAAATAGGAAGTCCGTTTACTTTTAGATTGAGAGCATTTAACCCAAAGAGTTCAAATTTAAAAGGACTTTCACGATAGTCCCCCATTTGACTAGATGATTTAATTAATCCCACAAGAAGCTTACTAGGCAGCTGACCAAAGCTCGTCAAATTGCCATCGGAAAATGTAATTGTACCCGAGGGGATATTCCTGCTCGTCGAACTCATTTTAGGGAACATCAGCTTTATTAAACTTCCGCTTGCTTTCAGCTTCTCAATGGCCGAACTCAGAGAAGAAATGATGCATACTTCGCGTATATGCAGCGCGACGTCCATGATGATCACTTCACAGTCTGGGGCAGAAGCACCCGTCTTTCGGAGCACAAATTTCGCAGGTGCTGGAAACAACTTCAAATCAATCATCAACCCCGGTGGAATGAACTGCATATATTGAAAAATTCATTATTGAGATGACCCACCAAATGCTGGGTAGACGTAGTTGCTTCGGTAAGTTTTTCATCTAATTCTCCGTCATCGCTTGGAAAGAATAATATATTGCTCCCCCTCGTCAGTTTCGTCGAATAAGGCGTCATCAGCGTATAGGATGCAAAGGACGTGTACGGGGTGAGGTATTCAAAAGAAAGTGAATTGGAGAGCCAGACGATACAGGTGTCAATGGATAGATGGGTTCCCAGAAGGCTGATTTAACAGAGACATCACAATTTTTGCTTGAAAAGTAGTCGAGGGCCGAAGATATTGATGGCACACTATCTTGTGTCGGTAGAAAACTCATTGTTTACTGAATGCCGAAAAAATCCACTTCACTTAACTGTCGTTTCTTCAGTTCGTTTCTTCTAAGCTTTAGCTTAGCTCGCGGTAAACTGATATTTTTACGTCGTTTCGCCCTTTTTAAGCCTGTTCCGCTCTGTCTCACTTTCTGAGTTATATTTTTCACTTTATGTCTTAAATTTTCTTTCAGAGAAGCACCAAAATCCTTTCCTCCTTCAAAGTCCTGCATCGTTCGGGAAGCAATCTCGCTGGCGGCGGGCATCACAAATCGTCTCACCAAAGGTAAGGCAAACCTCAGCATTTTACCAAAAAAGTCAGAAAAGGCGCCATAACCTTGTTGTGGACCGCTCCGGTCCGAATAATATTGGAGACCACGGCCTTGTTGCAAGGTTTGAGCAAAGCATTTGACCGACGGACAGACAAATGATCTTTTTTCATGCATCTTTTTTGAAATGCACAGACAACGATATAATGGCTCGGTTGATCGGTATGATCTTACCTTTCTCAGTTCTAAAAGAGAAATGAACAATTTCAATGTTTTTATTGCTTATATCGTTGTAGATCAAGGGCTGTATTGAACAGATATAACATCATCATTGGTCGTTTGCCGTGGCAAGACACGTAAGATAGAAGCTGTCGTGTTGCCTAGACGAGAGCGTTGCACGAAGTCGCTGTAAACATAGATCGAATTCCAGGCAAATTGCAGTCCAGCTACTATAGCTCCATCTATCCCAAAATCTCTTTGAAGAGTACTCGTTATGTCAATGGTTACCGTATTTTTTTTCGAAGCCAAGAACTTCTCGTAATGCATCACTGAGTACCACGGTTTCATTTGCCTTAAGACCCATGATACAGACTTTCTTAAACTTAGAGTTGTAGGCAAATTTAACACCACCCGGTGTAAATGCTAAATTGTTTTTACCTTTATTACCTCTTCGACCGACTTATTTTTTCTGAGTGGGTAAGCCGATATGTGATGTTACCATTCTTCCATTGGTTCTAAAATGCCACTGGCTGTAGTTGATCGTCTTATTTGAATCGAATATTCGTTATCATGCCGAAGACTGTCGAACGAGTTTGTCAAATGAAAAAGACCAAGGCTACTTTCCATCCTTCGTTTTCCGAGTTAATAATTGAAGATAGCTTGGTTAAAAAATCAGCCATTTTATTCGTTCCATCATAGACGGGATCAGAAACATCTGAATTAAATGTAAAGTAAAACGAATCCGACATGTTTTATTTGATCAGCATCGACCCAACTATCAAATTCTGACCTATACGATTGCCAGCGTACCAAGTACTGACGTTTTCGCGCTAGGGTTCGCTCTGTAACAAGACCAAAGGTTTCGATGGGATCCCAAAAATTCAATATCTGATCCAGACAACTGGGTCTTGTCTTAGCCAGATCCAGTCTTCGCCAGACTCCTTGAACATTTTTACAATTAAAATTCAGAAACAGATTAAGGCCAAATAGCTAATCACCTGAGAAAACCAAGTTCAGATTTGGATTCAACATGTGTGTTTACCCCTATAAGTCATATCTGTTTTGACGAAAACTTCCTGCCACTTCTGCCAATTTCCCGGTTCCGGCCGAACTCCAGAACTACTTGTCCGGCGAAAAAAGAAAGCTCAAAGACGAAATCAGGGTATCTTCTTTCCCCAGTAATGAACATCTAATCAACTTCAAATAGAAATTTAGCTTATAACAAATTTTCCGATTCCAGCCGGATTCCGGTCGAACTATATGTCCGGGTAAAATACGATTGTCACACAGGGACTCAGCATCTCTTCTTACCCCTAAATCGCTTATCTAATCAACTAGAAATAAAACTTTGACTTCCAACAGTTTTCCGGTTTTGGCCGGATTCCGGACGAACTACATGTCCGGGTAGAAACTTGTTTTCACATAAGTGTTCAGCATGTCTTCTTGCCCTAAATCGAACATCCAATCAACTCCAAATTAAACTTTTAATTTTGACAAACTTTCCGGTTTGGGCCGGATTCCGGTCGAAATACTTGTCCGTCGAGAAAATAGTTTTCACCATCGTCTTCAGCATGTCTCCCTACCTCTAAATCGAACATTTAATCAACTTCAAATAAAACTTTTACTTTCAACAAACTTTCCGGTTTGGGCCGGATTCCGGGCGAAATACTTGTCCATCGAGGAAATAGTTTTCAGCATCGTCTTCAGCATGTCTCCCTACCCCTAAATCGAACATCTAATCAATTTCAAATAAAACTTTTACTTTCAACAAACTTTCCGGTTTGGGCCGGATTCCGGGCGAAATACTTGTCCGTCGAGAAAATAATTCTCACTATCGTCTTCAGCATGTCTTCCTACCCCTAAATCGAACATCTAATCAACTTCAAATAAAACTTTTACTTTCAACAAACTTTCCGGTTTTGGCCGGATTCCGGGCGAACTACTTGTCCGATGACAAAATGGTTTTCACCATCGTGTTCCGCATGTCTTCTTACCCCATAATCGACTATCACATTAGCTGTTTCAAAATATTTTGTTTGTCCCTTAATTTCAATCCCCTCCCCCACCCCTAAATGTAGAGCTACAAAGCCCATCTACGAACTTGACTGGTCCGACGACCCAACAAACCTTCTCACCAAGTTTCATCAAAATATCTCATTCCCTTCGAGAGTTATCGTGCTTACAGACGGACGGACGGACGGACGGACGGACGGACGGACAGACGGACAACTTTTGCGATGTCATAGGTATCCCTCCACTTACGTTTTGGGATCTAAAAAATGCGTTCGATGGTGTATTCGGTTGGTTCTTGAACTTTTTGCAGCTCTTCTTTATACCACGATCCCAACACGGGTGAGTCCTGCATATCGACTAGTGAATATGTAAGGGGATCAGTCTGTTGGACAGAACGAACACGAAACAACTCTTTACTAAAATTAAATCCCTTTTCAAATGTCTCTTTTGTGCGTGCAACGCGAACTGCTTGTCCAGGTTCGAAAATGGGTATTTGTTTGCGTTTTTTCTCCTTGTTGTACATGAAATCAAACCATTCTGGTGTGTTTTGCAGCGTGACCTGATCCAGAGCCTCTCCCCCTAATGCCGAGTGGGGGGTTGCATTGTAGGTCTGGACAATCTGGTCGAGCAGGGCAGGAACGAAAAAGTATTAAACTGGGTATAAAATCGAATAATGTAGGCACGAAGTGCTCGAATGATCCGTTCACAAAGGGCTGCTTTTAGGTGACTCCCTGTATGATAAAGATGAACGCTTCTCGTGTCCAGTACGTGTTTGACTTTCGGATTCAGAAATTCATTCCCACGATCCGTCTGAAGCTTTGAAAGAGGGTGAAGGGCAAGAATGTCGTCTAATGCAGCAGCCACTGTAGCTCCAGTTTTTTTTACGAATGGGTCTTACAAATAGTTTTCGGCTAAACACATCAATGAGGACTAGTAGAAAAGTAAAAGGCTTGTTATGGTTCGCATGTGGACTATCCAGAGTCATTAAGTCTGCTTGTCCATTTCCCCGGGGTAAAAGGCCAGAAACTGACGAAACCACCTGGGGCGCTGGCGTCTCCTATATAAAGTATAAGATTCTTTTTCTTCCAGGTAACGTGTGGCCTCTTCCGCGGAAGTTCCAGCAACCGAAGCTAATTGTTTCGGCGAAGATAGCACTCCCGGTCGGCCTAAATTGGTGTATTTTTTATTCAAAAGAACGTTCGCCATTTGCTTTTCACATACGACAGGTCTTAACTTTTGTCTGGTGAGTAATGAGATTTATAGGTCCTTGGTTTCTTCGCACTACCACGCAACTGTTCTTGAGACTCTTCGGCATCGGTGTTTTCTTCACCCATGTTCACGAAAGATGTATCCATGGACCTTTGAGGTGTACGTTGTGTCAACATTTTTATAGATTTTAAAATATGTTTGTTCTTAATAAAACTCAAGGGCATATGCCTTTGACTAAAAAACGATAAGATGTCTTCGGCTACCACAAAGGTAGTTTTTTCTGTTCGAGACAAGATCGGACAAGAGATCCAAAACATTCATCTTTTGTCCAGCAATCACAAACTCTTGGCTCGAAGGGAGAAACTGAATCCCCTCCATTCTTTCCAAATAATCCAGCAACGCTTTGCCGGAAGTGCGTTGGCTGGCGGGTAGTAGATGCGAAACACTACCTTCGTTACTGTCGGACACTGGTGAGTTAAGAGCTTGTGACGTTGTCTCCGGTGTGTGTACAGCTTGAGATGGACCGGGTTGAGGGTGGGTTGGTGTGTCTTTGAATTAAACAAGTAAAGGTCTTGTCATATCTTTTTTATATTTCTGAAGTCGTGATATAGCAGACTGGAACAGCACGAGTTTCTCGTCGTCTGTCAGTCTGTTGTCCTTTAAGAAATCCGACACTTCATGCTCAAATCGCTGGGCTGGTTGTAGGGCGGTCTCGAGAGGAATAAGTTTATAGGCGCGTGCAGCGGACGTCATTATCAGCGACGAGACAACTACCAACAAGGGGAAGCAGAACGGAAAACAGGCCACTCCCTTGTTGTATTAATTTGTTTCGTTTTAATTTCAGTTGTTTCTTTTTAGCTAAATCGCGAATTCTTTTTCGGTGTGTACAACATGCCTTTCTGTTGTCGTCTGGCATAGCAATGTTGTCGGTAGTGACATTTAAGCAAAGTTCACAAATTGTTTTAATAATTTTATCATCTGCATTGGATAAAATCCCTTTTCTCAATTTCGGTTTGGCCTGGGCTAAAATGTGCATGTACGGCTTTACTTCTTTCAACCGTTGCATGATTGTTACTCTTACTTTTTTCCCTCTGCTTGCGGTAAATATAAGGTGATTTCTTTTTCAAACATATCTCCTACGAGCATAAAATTTGTGTCTCGTGCATTCAAATTGATCCACAGGTAACCAAATGGTTTGTCGGTCGCCAACCGAAAACTGTCGAGCAGATAAGGAGGATTATGAGTAAACATTTGTTTTGCAAGTACCATAATAGAAGATTGGTCGCGAGGCTGTCGAAATAGAAACAAAAATTAATTCGTATTCAGACTAATGGTTCGAATACTTTTTGTCTGCTGGAACAAATTGTGTAAGTCTAAGATGACCGAGATATTTAAATGATGTGAATTTACGGTCCACAAATCTAAGAGCTTTTGTGACCGACCTTTCAGATGGGTGCTCGTATCATCGAATAGGATTAAACTCTGTTGAGGTAAATTTGACAATATATCTAAGCCTTGACTAAACTGTACATGTGGACTCGTGTGCTTCATAGACTCGAATTGGGTTTGCCATGTGCGATCACAATAAATCACTTCCTTTGGGGGAGTTGTCAATAATTGGCCGGCGCCAGCGATCAATCGTGCGAGCATGCTCGATTTTCCCGACTGACTTGGGCCAGCAACTACAGCTCGGAATGGCGTTTCTAGCTGGAACATGATGCTTCTCTCAAGGATACCGAACGACTAAGAACAACTTCAACTCGCGTCTCTCTTTCTAGCCAACATTTTTATTTACAACTATAGCACACAAAACACTATACATTATTCAGTTCCTCCTCTTCCTTCCGTATGATTCCTGGGATTGAGTAGTGGCCAAGGGGCATGGTGTGGACGCCGTCCATTCGAAGATACGTCTTGTCTGAAATACCAGATATACTTAATCGGAGTTGCTCTATCGTCTACAACACTAAACGTTTGGAACGAACAGCACGAAACTTTGTCTTTACTAAATCACCTTTCAGCACTGAATTTCTATACTTTTCTACCGTTAAATATTTTTTCACTAAATGTCTTGGTGTGCCTTTGGCGCCATATTTCAACTGTTCATTGTACGTCACAGCCACATAAGATTTCGGTGAAGTAATAATCAGTTCTATAAACCAGTCACTTCCTAAGTCGTTCTTCATGCGTCCTGGTTCATTTTTGACGTTACTTTTCCGTAGCTGTTCATATTCTGGTCCATCAAAATTTGAAAAGTCGATATAAGGCCTTAGAGGTGGCGAGCAAAGATCTGCCACAACATCTTTAGTATAAAATACACAAAATAAACTGTCCGTATCAACCATGCAGAGTTTTACGCGTGTGGGGTTGTCTAGTGGTCGTTCTGGGTCGGCATAGTAGGGAACTAACTGGTACCAGAACGCTTCTGCCGTTATCATTTTCGAGATGGACAAAATCGCCGTGCCCGCTGCGACGTGACCATTAAGCGTGACGTGACGTTTTTTTCGAAAAAATAAAGCTGTTTTCTCGTTGATGATTGTAAACGATGACAAATTCCAGTCTTTGGAGAAACGAGAAACTGTCTTTTCATCACTCGTTAACGAACAGTTTTTGTACTTCCTCACATTAATTAATGATCTGCCAAAAATAATATTATTCATCAATTTAAATAATTCAGATTTAGTTTTAGAAGTCGTTTGAGCACGCTTCTCTTGAAAATGGGTGATGTAAGGATTCATGAAAAACTCTTGTTTGAATCGAAGGCATTTGACGATCTTATCCACTACAAAATGATGGTTTAAACAAAAGCGGAGGTAAGTGTGATGAAGGATCACGCCTTCTTTAGGAAAGGCTCGCCAAGACTTTGTTGGCTCCCATCCAAGGAATACGATCGTTTTTGATTTTTTGCTTATTGTAAGGAGACAGCATTTCGTACGTGATTCTCGTTTTAGACACAGGGAAAGGGAACTGACGGTATTTGTCGTGATATTTAACTGGAATTTTACCATTCACTTGGATCATGTAACCATAGGGCCCATTATCTTCGATCGAAAAAAAAATCAGGATAATCTTTAGGTTCAATAAATTCATAATTGGACACTGACATCTTAAATTGACTCATGCACTGAGAGTATAGTCCGTTTTTATCCAAACAAAGACCAAAACTAGGATTTTTCGGGTCGTCCAGGTTGCATAGGACATGCCTATCCGAATGAAAAGTCAACCCACCCACTACACTACGTTCTAAAAAATTATATATCTCTTACCAGTCGAACGGTACGGCTGGCTATTTTAAGCATCAAATCATACGATAATCCTGGGGTACTTCTAAATTATACAAAGACATCACATTATTCGCAGATTTCGAAAACACATCCCCTAATGCTAACACGTCCGAACAAAGATAAACACGGCAATAATCCCAAAGGTTCTTACAGTGGAACGTGGCCAAGATGGTCTGCGCCAGCTGATAATCGTCTTCGCTCAGATTTTCCTCGGTTAAATCATTATAGAAATGAGCTATGGAAGGTAACTGGGTTTCGTTAAATTTATCCAGTGAATCCATGTAAGCATAAGGAAGATCTCCGTTTTGAGTCAGCAAATCGTAATCGTTTTGCTTTTCAAATTTCTGCCTTAAAATGTGGAAACTGTCTGGGTCGTAACTCTTTTGCACCTGGATCAAGTTTTCTAGGCTTTTCGGAAGAAAAGCTAGTGAATCGAAACACTGCATAGCATAGCGTCTTGACCGGTCATTTTTCAGTTCCTCCCACGTCATTTTCAGCGCTAGATATTTTTCGGAACTTTTTGCTAAAATATTGTATTTAAAAGAAAAGCCTTCCAAGTGACGTTGACTGATGGCCTCCAAAATATACTTTACATCGTAACACAAATTATGAAAGGCCATAGGAATAAACCGTTTATGTTTTAACGAGAAGTTGCATTTCGAGTGAGGAACTCCTCGAAAATTGGGCCCTCGTGTCAAGTGGCAGTGATCCAGAACTTTCCGTTGGCCTATGGTTGCTGGGTCCAACACGATTTCTTTTTCACAAATCCAGCATAGTTTAGAATTAAATTTTTGAAAATCAGTGGGGGATAGCTTAATGTCAAAGTCTGTATCATAAATAATGTCAAGGCAGCGTTTGGCGTGAAGCATTAGACTTTTTAATCCTTTGAGGTTACAGTCGAGGCAAATACAATCCTCGTAATGAACCAGCGTTTTGCACTGTTGAATTACCGCAAAACCAAAGGCACAGGGTCGATGGATATTTAACAAGCTAGGCTTGGAGGGGTCATTCATTTTAATGAGGACGCTTTCGAAATCAGCTGCGATTTTATATTCCATGGGAATTCGGTGGTGGTACTTTTTAAATTCTAGAATGTTTTTTCCTGGAGCAGGCATGCTCACTACTTGCATCCCGTGAATGGAACAGTTGGGGAGATGGTCCTCTAAATCTTTGCTACTTTTCTTTCCCTGTAAGCAAAACGGTTAGTAAAAACGCATTTCATCAGTTTTGTTTCTTAACATCCGACTGATAGACGTGATGGGGAAAAAATGAGCATAGCGATTTTCAAGTTCCGTGTACAATAAAAACACATAATACCGGACATGTCGTATCGACGAGTCACGGACCGGATAAATTTTGCGCTCGGTGTCATCGTAAAAAAGGACGCAAACCCCTACGTACTCATTTTCTTCCTCCCAAGAGCAATATCTTTAAGGTGAATCGGCCATTGGTTTTTAAAGCAGTCAAACGTCACCGTGGGGAAAATCCCAGCCTGACCATGACATACATTTAATCCCTGTCGGTTTAAGGCTAATAATTTTTCTTTTCGTTCTTGGTCACGCAACACTTGATGACCAGCACATAGAACTGACCATAAAAAACATTTCTCCTTCTCATCAAATAATAACTGCACCACTGCTCTTTTCCCGACCAGTGGCTTGGGCACTGGAGGACCCAATTTACCAATCGGCAGTGGAAATTCTACTTCATAGTGAGCTATGTGAATCTGTAATCCTTTAACTTCTAATAAACTGTAGCCTGAACCTAGCTCTGCATACCGACTGATGGATTTTTGAATTTTTGCAAACGAGCGTTCGATAATCTCTTGCACATCGGATTTTAGATAACAAGTTTCTAAGTAACTAACGATAGGTACCTGGCGTGGAGGGTGCTGCTCCCGAACGAAGGTTGCGTCGACCACGCACTGTACACGGAGCGTGGAACCCCTCTCCGACTGGACGGCCATAAGTAGGTCGGCTATTGCTCCTCGGGTCCGTTTGAAAAAGCTGTCCGCAGGTCCTTGAAGCGTTTGCGATGACTGCATGGTGTATACTTGCAGGCAACCCCGAAACGCCTGCTCGGTGATTTCAAATGGAGGCAAGGCAGATGTTGAAGGTTGGGACGATCCAGTCCCGTATTGCTCGTTTGTGGCAGACTCGCCAGAAGTCGGTTCAGCCGGTGGTGGAGGTGAGATGGAGCACACTGTGACTGGGTAATCTCCCAGCCAAATGACAGTCTTCGGAATTCGGTGAAATATCCTCAATTTTCACTCTTTTGGTGGACGGAGATAAATCCTCCACCAAGCTGTCGATGATTTGTTCTACATGCTCACTCATTTTCACTTAGAGTTAGACTGACTCTTCCAAGAGAATCTAAAGACCGGGTAATTTGTCTTCTTGCTTGGATGGCCGATAGTGTTAACTTAGGTTATTGTTTATAACCTAAGTTATAAACAAATTACAAGGTTGGGAAGAACATTATTCTGGATTCTGATTGGTCCAATCCGGGGGGGGGGGGGGGGGGGGGGGGGGGATTTTGACTCATTTCTTGGAAGTTGCTATTATTGTTGCGTCATGGATTCGTTTGTCTTGCGGTACATGGTGTTTGATAATTTTCTTTGTAATTAATGTGTATGGGAATGGGTCTTGTTACTTGGTGTTACATGTTATACTGACCAAAAAATCAGTTAATGAAGAACGTCAGCCCAGGACACTGAAGTCCAGCGTTATCTGGCTCTTCGCCCCCGAACTCTGGTTCAATGGACACCAGTCGAACAAGCCATCAATGACATTATTGCTGACATACTTATGCGACTCGAAAATAATTGTCAAGACTTTTCGGGGCTAACCCATGGTGACTCTTGATGTGGACATTACCGTTTTCGAACCGAGAGTGAGAGCATTGCGTGTTGAACGTGAAGAAGTGACGCTTCCGTTGATATCAGTAAAACGACAGCAGGTGTATGCATCCCAAACGTCAATTATCGTTGTTTCTACATGCAATAGTGGTTTTACACAACAAACTTCGAGCTGAGAATATTAAATTGCTCGTCTCAAACAGTCAGAATAACAGAACCAGTTTTCAGCTATTTCGCTTAAAAGGAACACTTCCAAAGCTTGTACTGGGGACAATTTAAAGCAAGAGTCGTAGGCGATTTTTATGGCACTTCATTCTAATCAAGTGCCATATAGCGATCGTAATGTCTGTCTGTCTGTCGGTCTGTCCGCATTCTGCTAGTTTGGGCACTTCCAAATGACCTAGGACGATAAAACTTGGCACGCATATCAGGGCCTCAACCGGATTAACTTGGAAATAATCAATCCGACCATCAATGGAGGAGTGGCAAGATCGGGAATCCGGAAATTAGTACCATTCATAACTCTGGAACGGATAATCAGGTGTGCATTAAACTTGACAGGTATCATGAACACGGGTCTTGGATGTTCATTGTCAAATTCGAATCGGATCCGATAACTGCGGCGCGGGGGGGGGGGGGGGCTGGAGACTACTCGATGATCAGTTTCCCTACCGAATTAAAACAAATTTACGACAAATTTACGACTGGGAGAATGCAAACGGTATAGGTGTTTGGATCCTATCGTACGACAAAGATGAACAAGACCAAAGATGTCGCTGGGATCCCAAAAATCTAAGATTTTACCCAGACAATTGGGTCTTGTCTTCGCCAGGCTAATCATCAGAGAAAACCGAGTTCAAATATTATATCTACCTATCTATCTATACCTCTGTAAGCCATATCTATTTTGACGGTACTGACCGAAACTTCCTGCTTTACTACTGACAAATTTGCGGTTTCGCCCGAATTCCGAGCGAACTACTATTCCAGCAAAAAAAGAAAATTCAGAAACGAAACCGGTGTATCTCCTTATAAAAAATAAAGAACATCTAATCAACTTTAAATAAAACTTTGACTTAAAAAAAAAAAAATGCGGGTACAACCGGATTCCGGACTAATTATATGTGAGGGTAAAAAATGATCATCATAAGTAGTATATAATACCGGCTCCCACTCCACCCTCCCCCCAATTTCAAAACCCCATTTTAACATCAATTTCTTAAATTTTAACATCCTTTTTACCAAGTTATCCCCCTTTTTAAGAACATTTTTATTTTCTTACTTCCAAAATAAAAATACAAGAAATGAGAAATATTACCCTTTACTACATATAAAATACTACAATATACTACTACTTCTTTTTTTTTTACATTTTTCATTTTTTATTCAAATATTACTGAGTAAACAGTTCTAAATCCACATATGTTTCTTTGTTCTTGTTTTCGCGTACAATCGGTTGCAAAACTAGATTTTTCTTTAAAAGTAATTCGTTAGCAATGGCATTATATTTCTGTGTTATAAACAAATCACAGGGTTTGTCATTATGATTAATAACTACAACCAACTTATCACCATATTTTGTCTTAGCAATTCTCATTTTAACGATAGTATATTTCAAACCTAACACTAGTTCTTCTTTCCTGATTGTCTCATTGTATTTATTCATTCTGATTGTATTCAAGACTTCTCTCATGGACTCCATTTATTAGGGGATGATTTTATTAAATACAAATCCAGGCTCACAAACTCACATACATATTTTTATTGATAATATCTAATGTAGCTTTTCTTTCATAATATATAACACAGTAAACATTATATGGTACGGGTTGATTATCTTTCAACGTTAAACTTATTTCAATATCAGCAGTTGTTCCATTATAAATATTTGACTCGTGTTTGGAAACATCGAAACAGAATAGTGGATATACTTCTTTAAATTCTTCTATACTAACAACACTACCAGTATCAAATGCTAGTTGTTTATAACCCAAATGTATGAACCTATTGTAAAGATTTGAGTATTTACATTTATCATCGCTAAAATCACATTTAAGTGGTTCTTCAGGATATTTATCCCCATTAATTCTAAGTTCTATGTCTGTTAAATTCATATGATCAAACACCATATTATTCATTAATTGATTGTTATGCTTTTCATTTTTCTGTAGCATCACAACTACTTTTGTTGGATTGTTTCTCTCAGAAATAACTTTCCAAGTGTGCTCCTTATTTTGACTAACATCACTTTTATAACTATTACATGCTTCCCACATCAGATTATGCTTTTTATCCTTAGCAAGACCCTTTTCTAAGTTACTCATCATTTCAATACTAGGAGCTACAATAGGGATCTTCCAGGATAAATACTCGATGACCACCTTCAAATTAGTATTTCCATTTCTTATAATCATGTTGTTATCATCATTTCTTCTTAGAAATATTTTATGCGATGCACCTCTGAAGAATCGTTTGTTTCCTTTTAAGAATCCAAACAGTTCTGATAATGGTAAATACATATTTACTAATTTACTGCTCTTTGTTCTGTTATATCTTTTTTCAAATCCTTTATTATAATTATCATTATTGGTCAACCTGACTGTTCCAGCCCCGGCAGTAAACGAAGCAACTACAGGATTAATTTCTTTCCCTTGATTATAATCTTTATACCAGAAATGATTTCTTGCTGCACTTCTAGAATAATCATCAGAGTATTCAATCAACTTTGTAACGGTAGTTGTAATACCAACATGATTAATTTTTTTAACCGATTCATCGTTTATTACATACTCAGCGGTACTGAATAAATTAAATCCATTATTCGTTAAAGTAGCAACATCGGTTGCAGCTATAGGAGTCCCATCTTCGTTTACTATTCTGACACTGACATCAAGATAACTTTCACTTGGATAAAACCAGGAATCTAATTTCTTTGTTACGAATTCAAACTCTGATTTATTAGATACATTCACATCTGTTTCTCGAATTTCTTTAAATTCATATTTAACCACTGTATCATCCACAAGCGGTTCGTCAAATATGTTCCATTGAGGACTGATAACTTTATTTACTGCCATTTATATAAGAAAGAAATTATTAAATAAAACTTATTTCAGAATCTTTAATCCATTTCCAGTCATTAACGTTTTGATCAAGTCCTGACTTCTTTGATTTAAAATCCTTTTATTTATACCGATAAGATCCTTCATCGATTTTTTGTTTCCAATTACATCAATGAGTTCCTTCTTGTTTACATTAATCAGATCTTTCCCATATTCTATTGCTCTGTTTTTCAACAACTCAAATCTCGGTTTAATAATATTATTATACATTGACATAGCCCCATCTTTTATTTGTTTTGCTGACGTTTGAAATAACTGGGAATTAGCAATGTTTTTGAATACACTACCGATTCCACTTCCATACTGCTTTTTATAGAGTAATCGCTTATTATTAATCAACATTTATAGGTAAATAATTTTATTTCACTAATCAATAAGCTTTTCTTAAATGCAGCACGTATCCAACGTTATCACCATTCAAATCGATAGGTCTTCCCAACTGATCAGTAATTGTCATTCTCAAGGAGTAAATAAAGTCTTTTGTATTAATAGGAAGGTAGATTAATTGTCTAGGATTCTCAACAATTTGACAACCCGGTTCTGTATTAGGAACAAATGTCCAAATGACATCTGATTTACTTTTGTTTACGATAGAACTGTTTACGAGAGAGCAGTGAATTTGAATTTTATCAACGCTTCTTGTTATATTCGGAAGCTTTGTACCTTCATTGATTTTCTTAGATATCTCACTATCCTTCTCAAATCCTAAAATCTGACACAAGTCACTATTAAATCTAAACACATATTTTTCTTGTAATAGTATGACAAATCTCATAGATGCTGGATTGGATGAAATTACAATAGGACATTTATCTTTTGGGGTATCAAAATACTGACACAAAAAATAATTCAAACAATCATCGTTATACATCCCATTAGGAATAGTAACATTCATCCATCCCCCCTCTTCATCTTTCCTGTATTGAAATGTATTATTTCCAAATTTATCACTTATATTATGCCATGAATACCACAAAGTACACTGATTCAAACCTATTTCATAATCCCAATTACGATTCAATTCGATTGGTTGACCAAATGTTATATCAATGATACTTTCATTACCTTCAATGTTTAACAACACCATTTATTAGAAATATTTTTTATATATTGAATTGTAATTTCTCTTCGTAAGAAATTTATTTCGCATTAACGAATCCAAAATATCAATAGCTTCATTTCTCACCTCATCAGATGTATTTCCGTTTACTCTGCTACCTATCAAAGTGTATAGTTTTGAAATCATTTCATCACAATTCATAAATACTCCAGTTCCTTGTTGGTTGATAAAGGGTATACTAGATTGATTTTTTTTTAATCTATCCTTATAGTCTTGTATAAATAAAATAATTTTATCATACTTACTAGAACTATAACTTTTACTTTTCAGACCACCATAACTTTGACTCATAGGTGTTAAATAATTCAGAGCCCCATCTATTTCGTTGGGATGCTTGAGGTAATAATGAGGCATTTTAAAATAATTATCGGTATCATTCCAGTCATCTTTATATTTTAAATTAATTTGATTTAATAATTCCACATCAATATTTAAGTTTAGATTTACGTCATATGGTTGTTCTAGATTGGGTTCTATAGCATGAGTGGGAGCTCGACTCGATTCCTCTGAAGTAGTGGTCTGTAAAGCTGTTTTAAATGTATCACCTAATCTGACAAACCGTCTTCTTGAATTATTATCACCTTCCTGTAGTTTATTAATTATCGTTTCAGCGTTCTCTTGTAATTTTTTGATGGTATCTTTAGTGTTTTCTTTTTGTGCTATAATAACTGGAGCGTTTAATTCTGAAGCATATTCCCGAAATCCTACCTTCTCCATCTCATTTTGTTGAACCTTTCTTCTCTGAATTTCTCTGTTCTTCACTATATCCGATAAAATATCACTCAAGCGTCTTGAATCCATTTATATACAACTAATTTTATTTCATAATAAATTTTGAAAGTTCTTTTTCATAAAACCCTCCTTGAATTAATTCCCCACTTTTGTCAGATATTTCATAAGTAATGGGAATGGTAGGTCTGATGGTTGCTATCTGAAATACTTCATCCGTATAATTAGGTAAATATCCTTTATCGAAAATACTTTTTTCTTTTTTAATTCTGACTAAATCCCCTACTTTGACGTTTCCTGTGATTTTGTACTCATCTACTGGAGGAAACAGAGCACTAAAAACCTTTTTCTGATTAACCTTTTTACTAGCAGCAACTGGTTTCATTTGTATTTAACGGTGGTACGAGTTATTATAATTACTCACAAATAAAGGTAAAATATCAATCCAATTAGTAGTGCTATTGTGAGTGAAATATTTCCATAGCTTTTCTTTTAGCGTTCTATTGAACCGTTCAACGATTTGTGCTTTCAATTCGCTTTCAGATGCAAACCAGTGTATGCCGTTATTTTTCAAAAAAGTTTGAACATTTCTCATCACAAATTCTTTACCTTTATCAGTTTGTAGTTTCTTAGGAATTCTTTATTTAAATATAACACTGAATGCTTTTATTATTTCAGCACCCGTTTTGTCTTTCAGAGGGATACACCAAGCATATTTACTAAAGCAATCAATAACAGTTAAAATGTAATTTGTTTTATTATTTTCTTTTTTATATTTCTGCATGTCAACTAAATCAGCTTGCCATTGCTCATCAACATAGTGAACATACACTCGCCTCCTTTCAAAGTTATGATAGGAAGGTTTGTGTAACGTATACACATTCTCATTTTGCAACACATTTTTTATTTTATCCTTGGAAACCTTAACACCATTTTCTTTTAATTTTCTGTAAATATCATCCACACCTGAATAATTAGAATAATACGTCTTTAAAATATCTGTTTCTGCGTTGAGGTTTTTTTTAAAAAGCGATTTTTCCTCGATCCGCAAATAAAACAATTCCCTTTCAGCATTGGAACATTATTTTTTTGTGACACTGCCTTAAACATTGATTCAGTGTCAGTGCTCTTTTTACATTTCATACAATAAATCTCCATTTATTAGAAAACAATTTTCTTAAACGAAAAGCTACCAACTCTTCATTTTCCGCTGGATGTAGGAAATGCAGTGAAAACCACAGTTTAATTCATCTATATTTTGAACAGCAAGATTTTCATAAGCTATTTTTTTCTTTGAAGTTCTTAGATATTTAATTATTTCTTTTCCTGGGGGAATACCGAAAGAATAAAAAAATTCTACATGGGGGTATTCAGGTAGATTACAATACGCAACCCAGTGAGTTCCAGGCATTCCGAGTTTATCATAATTAATGACACCGCATTCTAGGTTATTTATCTGTTTGGGTAGCGTATCTATAGAGAAAACACCTCTAAAATGTGGTATATCCCCTAATGCATCCATAATATCAAAATTGGTTAGAGGTCCTACTTTACTTTTGCTTCTTTTTTGATGTCCCCGTTTTTTGACTTCCTAGGTCTACCACATACCCCATGACCGACAACTTTTTGTGTTCCAGGGAGTGTAAGCGCTCCACCTGTGTTGACATCATCGTTTTTTTCCTTCCTAGGCCTTCCACGTACCCCATTACCCACAACTTTTTGTGTTCCAGGAAGTTTAAGCGCTCCACCTATGTTGACATCATCGGTTTCCTTTCCACGTACCCCATTACCGGCAACTTTTTGTGTTCCAGGAAGTTTTAGCGCACCACCTGTGTTGGTCATTTTATCCATAATTTTCTTACCAGCGAATGTACCCAAAGCAGCAGCACCACTTGTTAAAGCTGCCTTACCAAGGGTAATTGCTAGCGGTATTAAAAATGGAAGTAATCCACCCTTTTGAATCGCTTCTTTCATCTGTTTGTATGATACATCAATATCACAGCCCTTATTATTCATTTTACATGTTTCAATTCTATCAATTTGTCGTTTACTTAAAAGTAACTTTACAGGTTCTCGTTCATTTTGTCTACTATGACTAACACGTATCTGACATTTTTGTTTAGCACCAAAACATTTCTTCAGCTTTCCTTTCTGAAGCTTTGACAAATAAACTGTATACTCCATTGTTTCAACCATTTATTAGGGAATTAATTTATCTTATAAAATTTATTTACCAGCCATCATTTTTTCTATTCTGGTAACGAATGGTTTGTCAACAGGTTTTAGCTCTAAAAGCCTTTTTAAAATATTTACTACTGCTCTTTCAATATTATTGATATGACTTAGTTGGTCAGCAATCTGTGCTTCGATTTTACTGTTATGGGTGTGTTGACCAAGAAGCTTTTTGTCATACTCTAAAAGATTCGTAGTTAACGTTGCTAAATTAACAGCATCATTTTTGTTTCTAGGGTTTTGAACATTTGTTATCAACTTGTTTTCAGCGTTAATCTCTTTATCATTAACTCGAACTATTTCTTTTACAAATAACCCTTTATCTTTAATCCTTACCAATAAATTATCAGGAGAATCATGTACCGCAGTTAATCTGTTGATATCTTCGCTAAAATACTGATTTGCCCCCACTTGTTGTGCGGTAATTTCTTCTTTAAATTGATTCAAAATAATAGTCATAGATCTGAAACTAATAGCGTCCTGGTCAGCTTTCGCATCCCCTAACATAATAATTCTCTTATCTTGTAGGTTAATATTACCGTTGTCATCAGTAACTCTCTTTTCATTCGATTCGTTACTAACCTTTTTTCCAACACTACCGAATTTATTCATTTATTATAGAAATAAATTATCCGGTAAATTTTTCAAAGTTTTTCCTGTACTTAAGGGTTTTATCTTTTGTTTTTAAATCTATGAAGAAAAAACCGTAGCCCTTGGTTGCAGCCTCGAATTGTTTGAGAAATTTTTCATTGTCTATACTGGATACATGGCTTTGTCTTATTAATTTTACTTCTTTTGGATTAGAACACTGAAAGAATGCAAAATAATTGCACTGGAGCCTTACCACCTTTGGCGTTTTATGATAGCTCTGTGACAAGTAAATAATTGAAGCATTTTTCTTTCTTCCTCTTATGAATAAATCTTATATTTTCTTCTGGTCTTTTTCAGTGACAAAATCGTCAAAGATAATCAAGTTTTGGTACTCAGGGTCTAAGTCGTCAACATCGACAATATCATCAAGATTGTTAGTTATTGTTAAGACTTTCGATTTGCATTGTGACTCCAAAGTGGTCAAATTGGTTATAAGGTCTTGGTATTTATCTTCTTCAAGATCTTTTGCATACAAGTATATTCGGTTGAAAAAAAGATATTCATAAATTAAATTCAAAAGAAGGTTAGTTTTCCCTGTTCCAGAACTACCACAAATTAAGAGTCTAAATGGCCACTGAGGTGCAAGGTCGTGCTTATTCTGATAAGTGTTCTTTTCACTAAAGTCATAGACTTTGATTGGAGCCTTTTCATTCATTTATTTAGGAAGAATTTTTCATTATAAGATTTACTTGATTTTTTTAAGTAGGTACTTGATTTTTTTAAGTAGGTTCTTGATTTTTTTAAGTAGGTTCTTGAAGTTTTTAAGTAGGTACTTGATTTTTTTAAGTAGGGACTTGATTTTTTTAAGTAGGTACTTGAAGTTTTTAAGTAGGTACTTGATTTTTTTAAGTAGGGACTTGATTTTTTTAAGTAGGTACTTGAATTTTGTAAGTAGGTACTTGAAGTTTTGAAGTAGGTACTTGATTTTTTGAAGTAGGTACTTGATTTTTTTAAGTAGGTACTTGAATTTTTTAAGTAGGTACTTGAATTTTTTAAGTAGGTACTTGAATTTTTTAAGTAGGTACTTGAATTTTTTAAGTAGGTACTTGAATTTAATGTTTATAACCTAAAGGTAAAGTGTGTATTTTATCGCTTGTTACTATCCTTTTATCATCCTTAGGATCTAACGCTTTTTTATTCTGTTCTTCTAGAAACATATTGTGCTTGTATGATCTTAAGTTAAACTGGGTTATAGAAAGGTTGTCCGTTTTACCAAACAGTACATCCTTATAGTTTTGAATCGTAATTTTATCTTTAACTATATTGGTTTTTATTCCTTTCAGTTTTTTGCTAGCCTTTGAAGGGTCTTGGTTGTCCTTTAAATAAGCATATACTTTTGATCGTAATCCAACAAACTCTGTCATAACCTGTCCACCTAAATCATCTTTCATCATTCCTATCACTTTCTTATTTACATTAGGAAACCTATATGGATTATCTTTCGCATAATCAGATGTATCGAACCTCTCATTCAAATCCTGTTTGATATCTTGATAAAAATCTTCAGTTCTAATATCATATATGAAAGAATCAGTGTCCATATAACACAAATCAATTTTATCTCCATATTTAGGCTTCATATAATCATAATGGAATTCATACATCAATAACTTGGATAGTTCCAATACAGCAAAGCCGATATACATTGGTTTGTCTAATTTTATCTTTTCCTTTGACATTCTTGCTACTGAAAAGTTTTCACTGAATATTATTTCAGATTTAAAGTTGGGTTTCTTTATTATTTTTTCTCTTGTTGTATCATCCGTTATTATTTCCATATCCGCTCGCTTCCTTACGTTTTCCATGGTTTTTCCAAAGCAAGCATTATTCATCAGTTTAAAGAAGTCCTTTTCAAAGTCATTTGTTGTCATGTGTCATAAAGAAGTCCTTTTCAAAGTCATTTGTTGTCAAAGTCATGTGTTGTGGTCTATATATCCTTTTAAGTAAGCACTTTCAGTGAATCCTAGTATTCTGTGTACTCTTTTCAATATCAAACCTTTTTGTAAATAGAATTCTAGATTCCTGTGGTGAACTACATAGTTGGTTTTATCTAATACTGTGGTACATACCTTACCGTTAAAGTGTTCGGGTGCTAATGGTAAATCCTTGTGTAATTCGTGTAGTTCTTTTGGATATTCTAAATCTACCTCATATATAGCACCCACATCTTGTCTCACCGACTTAATCGTAATCACCGAATTGATATGACTTTTCAGATGGTTGTAATACTCGATTGATTCGTATTCATTCCTTTCTTTCAAATCATCCAGTATGGAAATGAATTGGAAATCATTCGCTGGTAAATTCTGCGACATTGCCCACCCATATAAATTATTTTTATCTAAATACACTAAATAATTAGATGGCTTATTCTTATTATAATCACTTGTATATTTATTATTTGCTTTTGCGTATCTTTTTATACATTGGGATACACCACCTCTTATTCCTTTTTCTATAAAGGTATACATGTCTTCCTTTGAGAATAACGGTAAGTCTACTTTTGAATGCTTTAAGAAAGAATCCCATGTCAACCAAGGAGCTGAGAAGTAATGAAGTGGATCCAAATCATAATTCCGTATACAAACGTTCCTGAAATTCTCCACAACGTCTGATAGAATTAACACATCAGTTTTTAGGTACAACTTGGTATAATCAAGTAATGTTTCACAGTTAAATTGTTTCCAAATAGATACCGCTCTTTTATAATCACTTTTGTCAATACCTTTCCCCGTCAACCTAGAATAAAAGCTTTCTATGGATGGTAACTTTGTACAATTCATTTTATCGAAACTATCTACGAATTCATAGGGATATACCCCTTTTTTAATTATTTCTTTGAATTCTTAATCGTTTTTGAAACTGTTAGATGTGTACTTGAAATTCTGTCTTAGATGATTACAAGGTACTTTGCAATCACATGTTGCTAAATTTGCTGATAGTTTGTCTAAAGATGAAGCCATAAATCTAATTGAATCTATAAACCGCATCTCATATTTTATTTCCGTATCCGCTTTTGTAATACTTATTGATTTCGAGAATGATATGAAACTTTCTGCACTTTCAAAAATTCCGTTATCAGGTATCAATTCTCTAACAAATAAATGAGAATCATATTTTGATAAATTATGCATTACTACCGGGATATGCCTAGGAATCCTGTATTTCATATTACATTCAGCATGAGCAAATCCCCTATCTTCTCCTGTCATGTGGTCGTGATCAAAGTGAGGATTTTCAGTAATTTCAGTTGTACAGATGTGACAAGTCTTATTCATTAGATTTTTCCATTTTTTGGTAATTTCTGCATTGGTATAAGTATGGTTTCTTTGTCTGCTTTCATATTTGTTTGCAATTTCTGTGGATACTTTTGTAACGGTTTTAACAAAATGTTCTGCAGTGTCTTCACCGAAATAGTCATAGTATTTGTTCTGGTTTGTATCAAAGGAACAGCATACCTGAAACCCGTAAGCAAATGGTTTCTGTTTGGCCACTTTTATTGTTTTCTTCCCGTTTACCTGATTGTATTCTTCGTTATAAGACTCAAAGTCTGCTATTATGCAATAAGGTACTTTCATTTGTTTTGCAATATTTTTATATTGTATACTTGAACCTTCAGGAGGCATTATTATATCAGGATCTTCGCAATTATTTTTACTTTCATGTTTTTCAAAGTGTTCTTCTTTTGTAAAATGCCTTCCGCAAAAAGTGCGGAAGGGTCTTTGTTTTATTTTTAGAGATTTGACTACCAACTAATCTGCTCAGATCCTTTACCAGTACATAATGATTATCGAAATATAATAAATTAATAACATGTTTAGCTGTTTTGCCATTGATTGTACTTTTTAGTATATGACTTCTGATAATTTTCTCTTTTTCAATTTGAAATAAACAAATCTTAATGTTGTATCTATTTTCAAATTTGTGTATATCTTTAGTATCCATTGGGAAGTTGGTAACCCCTTCGAAATCAAATTCGTTCTCATATTGTTTATATTTCGAAATTCTTTCCGGATGATCCTTAGCTGGGTATAAATGTGCTAAGATTAACCAAAGGAAACATTTCTGGTCGTTATTTTCAATATTCAAGCAAGCTCTTTTACTTTTTACGAAATCTGGCAGTATTTTAAACGTTCCTCCCATGTAAGATTCTATTCGTGTCATCCTATAATCAATTCCTTCATACCGACTAAATTGTAGCCCAGATCGAGGGGTATTACTTAAAGAACTAAGTCTCTTGTTATTATCATTCAAATGATTATGAGTAAGAATGCTATTTTTATTTAAAATCCAAGAAGTACTGTTGTAATACACTACTACTTCTTCATCATTCTCCTGTCGATGGAAAATAACACGAGTTACAAACTGAACTCTATACTGATAAAGTTCATTCATCCGCCGCTGTAAATCGGCGAAAGTAAAAGCAATAAGAGTATGTTCATCTCTTCCATTGCTTTCAACTGATACGTTTACAGTGTACAAATTCTCATTTTCCCTAGAGATAGTAGGTTGTTCTTCTTCTTCAGTTCTAAATAAATGATCAGGAATTAATTTTTCTTCTTTGATTTTTTTCTTATTTATGAAGAGAGTTGATAAACCAATTGGTTTCTGTCTACTGTTATCACGTCTTTCTGTTTGATCTCTTATGATATCTCTATTTTTCTGTACGGAATCTTTATGTTTGGTAATAATATTATTATAGTATTCTCCAACTCTTTTTAGTACTTCTTCTCGGTTTCCGCGAGTTGATAGGTTCTTGTTTTTCAGAAATCTTTTTAATTGACTCGTATCTTTTTCTTTGTTATCATTGTATTCTTGTTTTAGTTTTGTAATGGTGATATTATTTTCTTTTATCTCATCTTCCAGAATGGTTCGTAATCTCGGTTCTGGTTTGTAGTCGGATGGTCTGTTCTTATTATGAGTTCTTTCGTTTCTGCGTTCAATTTTAATTTTATCTTCAGCTATCAAAATATACTTATTAAGATGGTTTATTATATTATTTGTTATTTCATGTTTCTTAGCTCCATTTGTTTTGATTTTATTAATTTTCGCATAAGTCCGCAGTTCATTATATGTGTATAGCGATAATCTTTGTATAACCGCTTTGTTGTTTGATATAACCTTTTTACAAAGCTGAATAACCTCTGCAGTATTCATCATTTAATAGGGGAACATTTTTTATTAATGAATTTCTCCCGACTGCGTTTTCTTAGTCGTAAAGAAAAGCACTGGTTTCAGTATGCGTTTCACTGAGCAAGCGCTATCTAGATTGTCTCCGATCAGTCAAGAAAGTTTCAGTAGAGTTCCGTAGATAGCAGATGTGTTTTGTGTTTCACGGAGCAAGCGCTATCTAGATTCTCTCCGATCAGTCAAGAAAGTTTCAGTAGAGTTCCGTAGATAGCAGATTGTTTTGTGTTTCACGGAGCAAGCGCTATCTAGATTCTCTCCGATCAGTCAAGAAAGATTCCGTACAGTTTAGCAGGTGGCGGATGTGTTCCGAATCGCGAACCTTTCATTCAATCAAATAATTTCTGAAACAATTTTATTACATAATAAATGGAAGAATTAGAAAAGAAAATGTATGTTTACCGTCGCAGTTACAAGTACTACAATCGTATAAGTAATAGCTTACTTGTATCCAAATTCCTCTTTTCGGCAGCAGGAATGTCTGCGTTTCTAGTGCTACCGCTAGCTTCTTTAAGTTTGGGTGCTGTTATCATCGAAATAATTGAAAAGCAATTAAGCATTGCTGATAGAAAAGCAGAATTTAGGACTATTTATGATTTTTATACTGAGTTGTTGTCAATGCTAAAATGCGGACAGTTAACAATTGAGGAGGTAATTCAGAGAGAAACAGAGATGCGTAAAACCTTTCGATTTTTTCCTCGCGAAAAATACATGAAACAAGTCCGTCTGAATGGCTATAAATATTGTAATAAATCTATAAAAAGTCAAGAGAAATTACCAAACATATAGTCTATTGCTATACTGAATATTGTTTCCTAACTGTCAAAAAGATCTTTATTTCATACGCGCATTAATGAGCTGCGTCATTCAAAGTTCTCGCCGTCAATTTGTGATGTAATTACAGTCTCCGGCGTGACTAACAAAATCTCATCTTAACTCGGAAACTTTTGCGAATTGAACAAGGACCCTTGGTGTAATGGCTCAACGCTCGGCCGAACGTTGACTCATCACCATTCAGACCTTCGAATCCCACTGACCGCAGTTTCTGTTTGTCGATAGTGGGATGGTAATAAAAACTTGCGGGTTCCCCGTTCAGGGCCCCCCAGACTAAGGCCACATCACCACAAACACTACACCAATCGGGGTGTACCAACATCACACCTCTTAATTTTCAAAGTCTGGGGGTGTGGGGTTTTGCAAAAATATTTTATAAAGTTCAAAATCGGTAATCATCATATCATCATGCAAACTCAGTACTGCGTTTGTATCTATCGCATTTATATGATAAACGTGGTTGGTTTCTATTACCAGATGTTTCAAAGCGATTGGGATTTTTATTTAATAAAATCATCCCCTAATAAATGGAGTCCACAAAGGAAGTCTTGAATACAATCAGAATGAATAAATACAATGAGACAATCAGGAAAGAAGAACTAGTGTTAGGTTTGAAATATACTATCGTTAAAATGAGAATTGCTAAGACAAAATATGGTGATAAGTTGGTTGTAGTTATTAATCATAATGACAAACCATGTGATTTGTTTATAACACAGAAATATAATGCCATTGCTAACGAATTACTTTTAAAGAAAAATCTAGTTTTGCAACCGATTGTACGCGAAAACAAGAACAAAGAAACATATGTGGATTTAGAACTGTTTACTCAGTAATATTTGAATAAAAAATGAAAAATGTAAAAAAAAAGAAGTAGTAGTATATTGTAGTATTTTATATGTAGTACAGGGTAATATTTCTCATTTCTTGTATCCTTTATTTTGGAAGTAAGAAAATAAAAATGTTCTTAAACAGGGGGATAATTTGGTAAAAAGGATGTTAAAATTTAAGAAATTGATGTTAAAATGGGGTTTTGAAATTGGGGGGAGGGTGGAGTGGGAGCCGGTATTATATACTACTATCATATATAGACTCAGCATCTCTTCTTACCCCTAAATCTATCATCTAATCAACTTCAGATAAAGCTTTTGCTTTTAACATATTTTCCGGTTTTGGCCAGATTACAGGCGAACTAGTTGTCCGGCGAGAAAATGGTTTTCAGCATCGAGTTCAGCATGTCTTCTTACCCTTTAATCAAACATTTAATCAACTTCAAATGAAACTATTACTTCGAACCAACTTTCCCGTTTTCGCCGGCTTCCGGACGAACTACTCGTCCAACGAGAAACTGGTTTTCACCATCATGCTCAGCATGTCTTCTTACCTCTAAATCAAACATTTAATCAACTTCAAATGAAACTTCAAATGAACATCAAAATATCTCATTCCCTTCAAGAGTTATCGTGCTTACAGACGGATGGACGGACAACTTTTGCGATGTCATAGGTATCCCTCCACTTACGTTTTGGTATCCCAAAAAGACTTTTACAGTGTATTCTCACCGCGCACTGGACTCGATCCAATGTATGCCATGCTGATGCTGCGAAACGAGACAGGACCTGTCTATCACCTGTTCCCGATCCAGAGTGTTAGTCGCCTAATGAATGTCGAGGTCAGTGGCGTCAAGACTGGGGGGTTGGAGGGGGGCGCCCCCCCCCCCCCCCCAGTGTTTTCGGCTAGTCGGCAAAGAATAACCGAGTCGGTGCGAAGCGCCGCGATTTTTGGTCAAAAGAGTTAATTTTGTTCACGAAAACAGTTGTTTTTTCTGAAAATCAGTCTATTTTTTCAAAACCGTCTTTTTTTTTCTTGAAAACCGTCGTTTTTCTGCCGAAACAGTCGGTAAAAATTACCAGCCAGTCGGTAAATGCCTCCCCCCCCCCACAAAGATTCTGGCTAGTAACGGGTTGAGGTAGTCCTTCGTATAACTATTGTGACCTCTGTCTGAATTCCATTCGTGAAAAATTAAAATTTATCTTGTACCCTGCGATACCACCGTGGTACCTCCCGCCCCCTCCCCACATGTCTAGTCGTGCTGATAAAACTTTGGAAATAAAAGTACATTTTGTGAACAGTCTATAAATATAGAGGTGAGCGGCCATGGAGCCGTCGTCACGCGTTGCTTTAGGGATGGTCCTTCAGTCCTTAAGTACTCGCGGTCAAAACTGTAGTTCCAATTACGATTTATTCAAACAAAAAATGTTTGAATAAATGTTTCAAAGTCAGCTTGGGCTCAAAGAATATTCAATTACGATTTCCCATTTATTTTCGTTCGGAGAGATAGTCGGGGGGGGGGGGCAGGTTGGTTTACGGGAGGGGTGGTACCGGATGGGGGGGGGCCTAGACCCGTCGAGCGAACGATCCGGTAGCCACAACAAACCTTTAGATATCAAGTAGGCCTATAGTAATCTCCCCTCTTTTTTTAGGTCGGAAACATCGTGCCCAGAAGTACGGAGGTCGGTATCGCGAGACATGCTGAAACAAATGAATTAGTCAATGGGGTGACGAGTATGCGAGCTCAGTTACAAAAGATAAAGGAAGCATTCATCTATCACGGCCTGGGAGGTCAAATCAAGAGAGATCAATTTTCTTTTCACGATGAAATGGCTCAGAAATTACCATTAATCCCCACGTGAAATCAGCGATTTTCTTGTTAGCGCTTGTCGGCTCCATTCATTATTACCGCACTTTGACTCGGGTGCCGGACATCAAATATTTAGAAGTTGTACGTGCTATGGTTGAAAGTGGGGAAATCAAGCTTTTAATTTCAAAAGGGATCTACAGATAACAGAATAAGCAACAGTAGTCCTTTAAGTTAAAGATTGCGTCATGTGATGCCTGAACGACGAAGAAATAACGTTAATTGTCTAACTTATGCCAAATCTAGACTTGCTCTTTTAATAATTCACATAAATCATTCTGAAACTGTTCTTTAAAGCATCCGTGTCAGTATCTACGTCCATTCGTTCATGGTTCCCATACCCTTTGTGTATTTCAGTCTCTGAATCGGGCAAATCCGAAACCGGATTCAGATTCGAATCAAGGATTCGTCCTTTTGGCCGGATTCGAATCTTCTGCTTGTCAGGCTGGACGTAATTTTCCTTCGCAGAATAACATGATATGACATGCACGGCAGAGATGGGCAAATCCGAATCCGGATTCAGATTCGAATCCAGGATTCGTCCTTTTGGCCGGATTCGAATCTGGATTCGAATCTTCTGCTTGTCAGGCTGGATTCGGATTCGGATTCCAAACCCTCAATTTTACGAATCCGCTCAAATTCCTAGACTTCATCCCTCCATTTTCCGTTTTCCAAATTTTTACACAGTTTGCGTCGGCAATCCAACTTTTTGGTCTCCACCTCCAACCATCCTCAGTAATATATCACGTTATCCTTAGATATTACCTTAGATATCAGTGCCTTTTGTCACCTCTGATTTTTAAACGATATCCTATGTACATGATTTGATTTTTGGATTCCGGATTCGATTCCGGATTCGAATCCCCAGCATGAAATGGTGGATTCGGATTCGAATCCTTTCATGATCGGATTCGCCCAACTCTGATAGGAAATTCTATAGTCTAACCTATTAACTCTATTGTGTGTATAGGCTATGTTTTGTCCTGGTCAGGAATCGAATGCTCGAAGTTAGAGAACCAGGAAGCGAATCCCGGAATCCCAATTTTTCCTAATCCTAATTTTTTTTTTCTTGGTTTCCACATATTGAAAATGCAAAGAAAGAAACTATTCATACCTTTCGTGTCGCCGGTTTTAGAAAGAAGACGGGCCGTTACTGGCTTCTCCAACATTTATTTTTTTCATCTAAGCAGAAATGGCCATGTTTTTGGTCAGCTGTTTTATTATCACACCGAAGAACGACCATAATTCCTCTACGTGGTTACGTCACGACCAGACAGTCAGGGTCGGGTGGTCGGGACCTTGAATTCCTGCCAGGATTTTCTGCACCATCGTCACTTTCAAGCGGAAAAGTTGAGATTTTTCAACTGTATGATGAAAGTGAAGAAAACCCGGCCGGGATATCCGCATTGTGTGTTCGCACTATTGCTAGGAAAATATCTGTGTGTAGCAACCAATTTCTTTCATGGAAAGACAAGTTCAAGTCCAAGTTTAAATTCATGAAATAAAATTATGTATTATGTAATTTAACGTTGGATCTGGTACGCGCCAGATTCGGAATCGATTCTAATCTTTCCACTGTATTTTTAGGCAGTCGGTGGTGGGGGTTAAAATGTGATGTAATTTTTAGCGAAGTGTTCCTTGGAAAAAGTTTTTAACCCGAAACTGGAATTTGACAAAGAAATCAGTAAGTCACACAAAGAACAAGCAAGGCAATACTACAAGAAAACGCACAATTTGCATAAACTTAGCGCTGGAGATTTAGTTTACGTTCACGATTTCACGGTAAGAGGGCTAGACTTGAAACTCAGGGGTCCTTACTTGATTATTAAAGTTTTGTATTCCTTGGTATTTTCGCTGCAGGAAATAGGTGCAAAACAGTTCCGTCGGACAGTTCACGCGAGATTCATAAAGCCGGTTAAAGATACAGCGGTTTTCTAAACCGGAATCCAGACATTGAAAAGCAGTGCTTGGAAATAAGAGGAAAAGACATTATTATGCTTACCTTCTTGCTGGGAAGTCAAAATATCCAAACCAATCCTTTTATTTCCTGGAGAAAATGCAAATATACCGACATCCACTTGTCAAATCGTAACAAACAACACTGGCATGGTTGGTCAGCAAGCAACCTTGCAACTTGCAAGACCAATTAGCCCTCTCGTCAAGCAAACGTTGAAGGGTTACCAATCACCAATACATCTGAAGTATCTGAACTCAGTCTGAACCACCTATAGCTTTGTAAATTACCAGCAAGATATTGTGACTGAGGGGTTAGGAAGTTTTCCGGAAGGGCAAGACTACTCGATTGGGAGTTATGGTTCAAGCAAAGAAAGTTCCGCATTCTTCTCTATTCCAGTTTGTGGTTCAGAACGAACGGATAGGCCGTTGACAGAATCTTCAATTTTGGGGACATCCACCAGGGGTGGCCCGAAGCACTCAGGCCAGGGGGGGGGGGGGTGAGACCCCTCATTTCAACGACTCCTGGATCGTAATATACGACTCGCGCATACCGACAAAAATGGACTGTTGCCACTACGCGGCAATGGTGCACGTTCCCCACCAACAAATAATAGAACCGGTATATAGCTAGCTGCAATACATGAGCTGAAATTATTCTTGTAATCAAAATTTTTGTACAGCCTACATACCTTCATAGCCGCAGCGTTACATTTCAGCTTTCGTTAAAGAGGAAAGTTTTCAACATCTGTACCTGGTAGAAACTAAAGCAAGCGCCACAGGCAAAAATTTTTAATCTGCCTTTCTCTTAAAAGATTCTAGCCTTTAATGTGTCTCAAATCTAAAAAATTCCAAGCCTAATCGCCTAGTGACTAACACGCCGTTCCTCGAAATAGAGAATACTACGATATGCGCCACAAGCGATATTTTGTGAAACGCCGAGGAGCAGAGCGTCTTTTTGCGATCCCATTGAAAAGGCAAAAATGCTATGAAATCACAAATATGTCCGTAGGGAAAAGTGACAAAATAGGCCATAGGAAACAAAGTAGATTTGTTCCGAATTAATAGCATAAAAAAGTAATGTTCACGTTAAAGACACGCTTATTCAGAAAAAAAACCCGAGGGAAACAGGTTTGCAAGTGCATTAAAGAAAAGGAAAAATCCGGATTTACGGATTTAAACGCCGCCTTTTTGCGATCCAATGAAAAGCAAACAATAGTCTTGATGACTATCTCTCCTTGCCGATACAAAATCTCCTGCCTCTCCGGGTACCTAGCGGAAGAAAGGCAGAAGTGGTGTCACAGTTGCTCCAAAAGATCGCCGTGATTGTTTGGCAGGATTGGAGTCATTGAGTTTGAGTTGTTACGGAGACGCTTACTCCTTCTTCCTGAGGACCCAGATAGAAGAAGACGCCGGTTCGGCGACCCCCCCCCCCCCCCGACCATACATAGAGGCCAAAAATTTACCTCTCGACTAGAATGAGCTATTCCAGCGTCTGCAGAAACGAAACGAATTTCGGGTGTATATTAAAATCTTCCTTGTCCTTTTCAAGCGTTGTTCCCACCTCAGCCTCGCTTTGTAATCGACATTTTCATCTGCTCTGGGCACTCGTTTCGCGGGTCTCTGTCATTTTTTTGTTGACTTTTCCATTATGTTCAAAAATTCTGTTCCTTCTTTTTCCACTTATAGTCAAAGTTTGACCAACAATCCATGCACATAACCTTGTCTCTCGCTTTTGGTCTATAAGGTACAAAAAGGTTATCCAGTCAGACTTGACTTTAACAACTAACCTATTGTAATTTTTGACAGGCTAAAATCTGAAAGACCTAAGTGAGGCAGATATAAATCACATGGGAGTAGAACAGGTACCCGTATTGCTGCCCCCATTAATCATGTCTCCGACCTATCGGGGTTACGAAAGCTCGTCTTTAGAGACGGGACTACGACTGAGCCTGTGCATACCCAAAATTAACAAATTTTTTAAACGACTCGGATTTTTTTTTATTAAAATTAATTCCCGGGAAAAAAAACGACTGATATAACTTAGCAAAAAGGGGGGGGGGGTGAATCCCCCCTTACCCCCCCCCCCCCTTTCGGGCCACCCCTGACATCCATGCCCAGAAGTACTGGAATAGGACGCGGGTCACTTCCACCTTTTCGTGTACTTTCTTCACCATACCTTAAAGATTTCGCCACAGGTCCAAACTTTGATAGTGGTCCGGGAAAAAAGTTAGAAAACTAGAGGGATTCTATAGTGTGAAATAGACAGAATACTTTCATTTTTCTTTATATTCTGATCACTATTATTGTTTTATCTTCAATTCTTTTTTGGTTTCTGAAAAAATTTTCTAGGGTCTTTCATTGAGCATTTATTCACTGCAGAATGAAAAATTCGACGAGTTAAAAATTACAAGCTCCATACAATCTTCATGGCATACAATCCTCATCTGCTCAAACTTCAAATTTTTGTCATTCTTGCAGCGGGATGTTAGCTATTTTATAAAATGAAAGGCTCGGAAAGTTCTTCCAGGGATTCTAATCAATCCCTGGAAGAAGAGGGTTCAGTTAGCATAATGTGGCTATGGTTGTTTAGAACTGCAGCTAGCAATGGGCACTATAGGTTAGGGGTGGTGTGCATTGAGGGAGCTAGACGGGGCGTCGAATCGCTGAAAGTGGTATAGGCCCACGCTCAGTAGCGCTATTAGAGCAGCCGCAGAAAAAGTGAAAAAGAAAGTGTTCTTGGAGGCACTTGAGGCGTATTCTCGCCGTTCCCCGAGGACGCCTCGGGGAATCAAACGGAATGGTGAGAAAAGAGGGAGTCACTCCACGCGGACCCCGCGTCCGGAAAACAACGAGAACACGGGGAACACTTTCAAAGTGAATTTTCTTCTAAAAATAAAAATGCAGTTGACGAAATTAGTCTGGAACCACTTTATTTTTTGTTTTGTTTATTCTGATTCTTTTTAGTTAATTTTACATTGCACGACACCAGCAAAAATTGATTCCACTCAGAATATGAAAGGGAGTCCTTTTCGATGACGGTGATGCTAATCGGAGCATTCCCCGTCCGTGGGGACTCGCGAGAATACGGGTAGTGAGTCCCCGGGACAAACAAAAACGCAGGGACTCCTCAAGTGGAGTCCTCGGGGAATGGCGAGAACACGCCTTAGATCTTGGAATTAGATCTTAGATCTGTTACCAGCAATGCAACTCCAAGTATGCTGCTATTAGAAGTTATGTGGTATTTCGTGAAATATTCTAGTATTGAGTGTTGGAAAGTTAAATAGCGTTCTAGTTTGAAAGTAAAGTAGCATTTGGTAAATGTGATAATACTGAAAGTTACATAATACGTGGTTAACGCTATAGTACTGAAAATTACGGATTGTGCTGCTTGCTTTGTGTTAAATTTTCAAATTATTTTTTCCCTGGGGGGGGGGGGGGGGTGTTTTCAAGGAAAACCGTTTTTGTGGGGGGATACTTTGTAAACTATCTTAGATTATTTCTCTGCTGTCAGGCAAAGCGTACATTTCCTATTCTGTCTTACTGCCCCAGGCACATTGACATGAATCTTCCTACTTCAGCGTGACCCGAAAAGAAGTATAGGTTTATGGCAGGGACCATAAGGGTCAGCGATATAGCCCGTCAAGATATAGTTCAGGTTTCCAGAAATTCTAGTTGGAAGTGTTTCTCATTTTGTAGATCAGTCTGTTCTGTCCATCCACAACGGACAGTGTCTACGATTGTTATCAATAAAACCTGTGTACCTGTGTAGCGTCTACTGTGTGTATGAAGATACCAGGCTAGTGCAGCACTATGTAGAACTCAGGCCAGCTTATCATCATGGAATCCCAGAAATACCCCGGGACTTTTACCACCTTATTCCCCCTGATTAGGTATAGAGCCCTCCGCTCAACCGGCCATTCAAGTTGACAGCTTGATGCTACAGGTCACAAAGTAGCTGGCGTGTTCAAGTACGATATTTCTTTTTCGGTTTTGCGTTGTTAAGCTTTGCGTGCTAAAAGTTACCACCTTTTAACTATTAAAGGACCTGTCTTACCTATATTACTAATGCAACCTACTTCCATAGTCACTCCATATTTCCAAACCCGGAGACCCCAATTTCGTACGGTACATTCTAACCCCTTCAACAAAACCATGTTGATTTTCTCACTTGCCGTGTTTTGCTACCTTCGATGTGTGTGAGAAGTTTTTCCATCAGAAAAACCGGTTATGTAAATTGTTACAAGTCAACGGGTTACTCATTGAAAGCACAACAATAGTTTTAAAGTATTCCAATATTTTAAAATACTGTAAGTTGAAGAGTAAATACTGCGAGAGGTCCTTGAAAGAGAAAAAGACTAAAAGGCGTTTCACGAAGCTTTGTCAACAGGAATATATATATATATTTTCGAGGGGGTGTACCGCTGCTCCCTGGTATTCTGGGGACTACTTCGAGAGATTCGATTGTTGTATTATGTTGCTTTATAGAGAAAGGCGTGGAGGCGCGGAAGACAGCGACTTGAAGGTGTTGAGTGTTAGTGTTTTTCTTTTACGTTTATTTTTGTGTTTGTAGTTGTGTATATGGCCACTGGCTTTTAAGTACACGTTTTCTTTATCAAAAGAAAACACTTTCGTAAAGTTCAACAACTGCTCAAAACATAACATTCCAGTCAAAAGAATTCAACTCAAGACTAAGAAAGTGAACAAAGTAGGTAAAGCGGTCTTGTTTGCTATGACGATAAGCGTTATAGCTTACTGAGCAGTCTGAAATCATGAGCTTCCGGCCACCACAGAATAAAAGATCCTAGCTTATAGCAGGATTTAGACAAATCTGTTTTATCGGATAGTGAGGGTTAGGTTAGATAGTGTCGTACCGTGTGAATGGCTTTTCTACGCTTTTACAAAGCTGATAAGGTTTGTACTGTTTATTTTCGATGAATAAAATCCATTTTGTTACACTCTTCATTTGCACAATCTAACTTCAATGTCTCAGTCCAATACTCAATGTCAAGTAAGACGACATCAGGCCTTCGACACGAAGTCATTCAGCTTTGGAAAGACAGAAAGCATGTCGAGGATCTCCTGATACAAATATCCTCCACAACTCAACAGCAAATAGAACAAGCACTGATAGCCGCATGACACAGTAGTTGCGTTTTTGATCGAAGTTTTGTTCTCCGTTCGCTTACCCGGTTGCTTAATTTCCGTTTTTGAACGCCGTCGAAGTTCACCGTTTGCTTAATTAGTGTTTTTACGAATCCGGCGATCCTTGCCAGGTCGACGTCTCTTCGACGATTCAAGCAAACTTCGAACTAGCTAAAGCACGAAGTTCGACGGTAAGAGTTTGAAGGACGAAGGAACTGTGACCGGCGACCAAAAACGGTATTTAAGCAGAGACCTTGGAGGTTGTAGGGAACTTCAAACTTCGATGAAAAACGCAACTAGTATCAAAAGACGGTAGTTATACTACTTTCACGCCTACACTTCACGAAGCCTCTGATGTAAGGACTATAATGGATGAATGAAAGTCCCAGTGGTTAATACATACAATCTAGCTACCCATCGCTTATTCCCTCAAATTGGCTTGAGGACTAGCTGAAAACGCGTTCCTTCGGATCGTTATCCCGCTATTCACGAATAATCGATTTTCAAATAGTGGAATTTCGTGGGATTTCTGGTGCCTCTATGCGCTTGTATTTTTGTTACGAGAAGGATTTATATTTGTTTTTGTTTTGGCACTAAGCAATCTTCACCAACCTCACCACTGCCCACTGAAAGCCGCGTTTATGTTGAGATACAAATTTCGCGCGTCATAATAGAATTGACGCTGTGGGGACGGCCGCCGATATTCTGAACGTCAGAACTAGAGCAGACAGTGGAAAATAAAACAATACCTTTGCAGAATCCAAATAATTCAGTGTATTCAATTAAATGACACAGAAATAGTTGGCTTTCAGTTAAACTTTAATAAACAGTTCGAAACTGTACTATTTTGTCATATAATCAATGACATGTAGTTCTTAATGAATTGTGACAATAGGGATATTAGGCTGCTACAATTTGGTTTATTGCACTTGTTATTACCTTACTAATGGAAAAGAGGTTTAAAGAGTCGGACTGGCTGGCAGACCATTGCTGGAACTCAAGCTGTTATTGCATCTATCTTCAACATTTCTCTGTATTTATACTTGCGGTTTGTTTACCATTAAAGCTTTTAAAGTGGGATGATTACAAATTAGATTATCTCAATACTCGTTTGGTTATCGGGGACGTCAAACGTCTTGGTTCCAAAGCTTTTTGTATATAAATGTGATAAACATTTTACTTTCACACTCCACGTCTGAGCGCTTACGCACTAGTCGTTGGTTGCTTTATGTCTGCATTATTCTCCGATACTGGTCTAAAAGTTAACGTTTCGAAATGTGAGTTTATGGCATTTAATTGTGATTGTCCTGCAGAAATTACTTTTGGCTCAACAGTTCTTAGCCCCGTTGAGTCTCTTACGTACCTGGGTGCTCGGTTTCCGAATAAGCTTCGATCAACTAGAACAATATTATGTAGACAGATGGCTGATTACATCCGAGTTGCCTACGGATCTGTTGTATCAAATCGCGGTAAACTTGGAAGAAGAGACCTGGGAAGAATTTGTTTTGCTTGTGTAGCTTCCCACATTACATGTTTATCCGGGGTGAGCCACCTACTATCTCCAAATGACCTGTCGCGCTTAAGGAAGACGTATTTTAAGTTTTGTTAATATTTTTTGTACTTACCTGCCCATCATAGTAACACAAGTATCACGCGTTATTTCAATGTTATTGATCCAGTTGGACGCCTACTAAAAATTGAGCGGCGCATACATCAAAGTCAAGATGCTTGCTTCTTTTAGTTCGTTGATATGTTATCTATATTTTCTTTTCCCCTTCGTTCCCCTGTTTTGTTGTATAGTGGGTTTATAATAAAAAAAAAAAAAAAAAAAAAAATGGTAATAGTTGCGTTTTTGATCCGAATTCTCCTTGCGGTTCTCCTCGCAATTATTTTATTTCGCGTTTTTGACTATTCAGATGAAGCGAATTTTCCTTTTCTTGCGTTTTTATCCGAATCGAGAACGGGAAAAGCCTCGCGATTCTGCAGAATCGAGAAGTTGCTTCGATGATGAATTCGCGATTCTCCTCTCTCCGTTCTCGTTCCTGATTGGTCAACAGAGTGTGGGTGTTCAATATGCATAAAAATGTATACCCGCGTATACCGGGTTGCGGACGAGCTTCCAAATTAGTGTTTTTGTCAAAAGGTGACTTGCAAACGGTAATTTGTACAAGAATCGAGAACGGAGAGCTGGAGAATTCAGATGAAAAACGCAACTAATATTACTGAATAAACGGGGTCAACCCAATTTTTATTTCTCGTCCTTGCTTAATACGAAAAGAATGGTAAGACTCGAATGTATTATTTGGAATGTTTCTGGAGAAGATCAAGGTAGGCACCCAAAATCAAGTCGGAATTAGCAACACCAAGTTTCTCCATTAGTTCTTCGGCTATCTTCTGTCCCTCTTCTAGGGTTTCATCTTCTCTCAAGCATACCTTGAAGAAACAAGAGCTGTAAGTTCATATGCCACTTGTAAGCATAGGTAGTAGCTCAGGGTATCAGCTAAGATTCGCGTTGTCTTGAGAAAAAAAATGATTATGCAAGGTTCAAGGTTTTTTTATTCTTACTTTTTATAATACATAAACATTAACAATACTATACTCTGCACTTGCAATTATTTCAGGGTTTGAACCGGAGGGAAGGAAAACATCGAATGGTCTTCGGAATCATGGAAAAACATCGAATGCCGTTCGGAATCATGGAAATCTTTGCTTTAGTCAAAATATGTTAAGCAGTCTGGGGTTACAATTCGTGACTTAAAGGGGTTAGGAATCGATTCTGTGAGCAAAAGCACTGGGGAAAAAAAAGTCATGGGCCAGTATTTTTTAGTGTTTTTCGCACTTTGCGGTTAGAAGTGATGCTTAGCTTAAGTGTTTCGGAATCATTTTAAGCATTGTGAATCATGAAATTGTATCTTATGGTCGAAATTTGTTTGTTTTACTTTGCAGTTGATATAAGCACTTTAAGAGGGCTAAAAACTGATTTGTAAGCACATACTTGAGGTAGAATGATAACGGGCCATTCGGGGTTATAAAAGTATATCATTAGATCAGAAACACGGCCTCTTGCAATGTCAGTTATCAAGTTTCGTTCGGATCCGACCATCCGTTCGAAAGTTACACTCTAAAAAGTTTTTCCGTGTAAAGATTAAAGTTAACTGCAGCATTAGCTACTTGGATTATTCTTACCTCTGCGCAGACAAGATTAATACCAAACAGAGATAAGATGAATCTGAATAGCAAATAGTGCAGTTAACTTTAATCTTTATACGGAGAAACTTTTTACAGTGTATACATGATACGACATTCCCGATTCTAATCTCCCTCCACTCCCCCCAAGACCCGGGAAATGAACGTTTTTAAGTTACAACTCAATCTGATTTGTTCCCTCACACCTGCCAAGGTATGTCACCCTAGTGCACTGGAAGTAGCCTACAGTAACTTGCCTATTAAATCTCAATGTATGTTTACGTATCCTTGGAAGAAAACTTATTCTTGCATGGATAGCTACACTGTAAAAAGATGAAATTAATCCAAATTAGGGATAATCTTATCTATATATATAAATACTGCACATTTTTTGTTTACAATGTACTACTAAAGAGCCGAGTGCCCTGTCATTTGTCATTGGACAATTATCAGAATGTAGATGTGGAAGTGGAGATGGAGCCGAGGCGGGGGGGGGGGGGGGGGGGGGGGGGGTAAGAACCAAAGTAATGTTAATATACGATACGGTGTCTTATAAGTGACCACTTCATTGCACACAGATTTTGGTGCTACGATTTTGGGTTTGGGGCTTTGCTATAGGGTCGCAACATGGCTACTTTTCGGTTAATTGTACCACCTTTTGTTCTCCCTCTGATTAAAAACTTTCCGGATCTTTTGGCATCCTGAGACGAAAAGACTGAAAAACTTGAAAAATTTTCAAACTTTTGCTGAAAAGACTGAATCAGAACTTCATTATTTCAAATATTTTTGATTTCTTTGATACCTTCATCGACTTCAAAAGGAATTCCTGCGTAACTGCAAACATTTTGCCCTCTGACCCTTGAACAAAGATATTTTCCATTGTCCAGGACCTCATCGTTTCTGCCCTTGATTATTTGTCCGCATTCGGTCCAGGAAAATGTTTTTTTAAGACCCGATTAGTACCTTCTCTTTTTCTATGTTTATTTTTTTATTGTGCGCATTTACTCCGTCACTGAAACGCCAGTGTCATCTTTCCTTTTCTTCGTTGGTAGTGTGCTATTTCGTTTTCATGTCTGTAGTACGTAATTAAAATTTCGTCAGCCTCACCGTTACAGAAAACAGTGCAGGAATTACTAAATTCCCCTGAATCTTCGGAGAGTAGTTCCCGTCAACAACATTGAACACAAGTGACGTTATCAGTCATTAAATTTTCACTGCAAATCGTGAAACACTGAAATCGGCCCCAAAAAGATGAAGTTCCTGCGAGTTGCAACACTGTCGAAAATTTCGTAACAGATAACACAAGGATGCGCTGCTTAATAGATAACACTTAGGATGTTATCGGTTACGTTTTACAAGCCTTACGCTTACTGAAAGATATGCATCCACGAAGAGCGGTAAAACCGCAGAAAAAGCATCTGCTGACTTTTCCAATATCGTGATGGTGAACAAAAATAAAAGGAAACGTAGACATGGACTACGTTTCCTAACAAACATTTCCTAACTACGTTTCCACTACAAAAAAGGGACGTTTTCCAAATTTCCGGCTAACGTGAACTTCTACCCAATGAAAAATTTTCGAGAATGAGTCGTATGAAAGTTGTATACGAAAAGGTAGCATGCATTAGTAACTGTTTGGCGCTGCTTGCTACTACTAGCAAACTGGATACTACTACAGCAAGATTGGATGCTATCTGATACTACTACTTAAAATTAACCCAGTAGAAGGACTGTTAAATCAAAGTATTTCATACTACTACAAATGATACATGCAAATTTTTCGTACAACTACCATACATGTCTGTTCTACACAGTCAAAGATTTTACATCGGGTACACCTTTACCTTCAACCTTAGTTCCTCCTGTGTCGCCAGAGGCACCCAGTGCATCCAGAAAGAGCCGCCAGTCGTCCCTCATATGTGCTGCTGCCCAGACGTCTCCCCACTGGGGTTGGACTATCGAATTGATGTGTTTTTAGTTCCCGCTGGTACGTACGACGAAGTGTATTCTTCGGCCTTCCTCTTCTTCGAGTTCCCTCTGGTTGCCACTCCAATACCGTTCTGGGGAGTCTATCTTCCGCATACGGATAACATGCCCAAGTAGCGCCACCATTATCCTCGGGGTACATTATCGGGTACACTATTATCCTCAAATTCATCCTATTATTACCATTACTATAGAACCCATACAGATGGTACCCCGACACCGGAATCTGAATAGAAAATTCGATATGCCTCGGATACTAGTAGTTAAATTGAACTCACCTCAAGCTCCATGTAATGTCCTTCCAGGCCTTCCACTTTATCAACATGAACTCTCGTCTGTCCTACAATATACAAGAGCCTTTCTTTGACAACCCTTCCTTTAGCTCCTAGAGACATCTGTAACGTAGTCCGCAAACTGGCTGGGTCAGTTGTGGGGGATTTGCAGTGGGTAGAGGCTTTAGGTCCTGTGACGTCAGGTCGATCATAGAAAATCAGTTCTCCTGTCCCATCCTGAAATTGAATTTACATGAACTAATAAGGTTGATACAAATTACTGCCGAATACTACCAAAACAAGAGATGTAAGCTGATATGCACTTGCAAGCAAACGAAGTAGGGGTATCAGCTAAGATTTACGCTGTCTTGAAGAACAGACGATTATGGGCCTTTCGGATTGTGAAAATGTATGGTTCAGTAAAAAGAAATTTGCTATGCACTTTGTGGTTACAATGCGCGCTTTACAGGGGCTAGGAATCCATTCTGTAAGCAAAGCACTGGTACACAAATGATCATCGGCCCTTGAGTCCTGAAAGTATATCATTCGCTCGAAATATGTTTTTTTGCATTTTGCGGCTTGGAAGCAATATACTTGGGACACAGATGATCATGGGCCTTCGGGGATCTTAAAAATGTTTAGTTTTTGTTAATCCACAGATATATTCTTAAAGTCTTTTTCCACTTCGCGATAACATTGGCGCTCTAAGTATCAATTGGAAAGTCATTTGTAAGCGAACTCCTCGATGCAAAAATTATCACGGGCCCATGGAAATTATGAAAATGGATCTTTGGGGATTATGAAAGTGTTCGTTTGATCAGAAATAGGACCTTGCCAATTGTCAAGTTTCCTTCCGATCAGACCAATCGTTGAAAAGTTATGCATGAGATCCTGGTAGTCCGGACTCCAATTCCCTCCACTCCCCCTAAGATGCCCGGATCGGGGAAATGACTGCACCCAAGTCAATTTGATCGAGTCCCAATACACCTGCCAAATTTCATCGTCCAAGTGCATCTGTAACTACTTTCAAGCACATATCTCTTACCAGAAATGATATGTTCACGATGAAATGGCTCAGAAATATCCAGGATTGGTCACCAAGAACCAGGGTGTACGAGTTACTTCAGGATACTTTGGGTTACTCAGGGTTACTCTGGGTTACTTTTGGTTACATTGGGTTACTTTGGGTTACATTGCATTGGATTACATTGGGTTACTTTGGGTTACATTAGGTTACTTTGAGATACTTTTGGGTTACTTTCAAGGGTGTACAAAGTTACTTTTGGTGACCAACCCTGGAGAAATATCAGTTTTCTAAAATACTACTACTTTCCACGTGAAATTAGCGGTTTTCTTGTTAGCGCTTGTCGACTCTATCCAGTCTTCCGGCTATCCGACGTAGCGTCTGGACGCAAAATACTGGAAAACAGAACGCACCATGGTTACAAAGTGGGAAAACCAAGCAAAACGAAAAAAGTCCGGAACAGAAGATAGACTTGATGGTCCGTCATGTCTTCCAACATGAAAAACAACGCTTTGAAGCTTCTCGTCTTATATCTGAAAGAGTTGTCCCGGACCTTGGAACTTTTGGCAAAGTTTGCGCTGCGCGTTTAGCGAAAGTCAGCTCGGCCGAAAAGAGTTAAAAAGCTGTAGGCAAAATAAGTGCGCAAGCGCTCAGACGTGGAGTGTAAAAGTAAAATGCTTATCACATTTTATATACAGACAGCTTTAGAACCAAGACATTTCTCATCCCCAATAACCAAACAAGTACTGAAATAACCTAATTTGTAATCATCAATCATCCCACTTTAAAAGCTTTACATTTAAACAAACTGCCAGTAAATCCAAAGAAATGTTGAAGATCTTACACGAATAGCATTAGTTCGAACACTGAATGGTCTGCCAGCCAGTCCCACCCTTTAAACCTCTTTTGCATTAGCACGTTAATAACATAAATATTAGTAATAATAATATCATTATAACATATAATATTAATAACAAGTGCAACAAACCAAATCGTAGCAGCCTAATGCTCCCTTTGTCACAATTCATTAAGAACAGAATATCAGCGAACATATGACAAAACAGTCAAGTTTCCAACTGTTCATTAAAGATTAAAGGAAGTTGCGTCGTCTTATTTGTTGATGTTACACCAAATCTTCATTCATCGATATATCTCCCCAAATATACAAGAGTTGAACTTGAGACCTGTCAAAGACGACCTTAACTCATGGGGAATCTGATGAACGGTAGGGGGGGGGGGGGTCGGGACCCTCAAAATGCGTATTTACACCTTTTTTTTTCCTCAAGTATACCAGCTTAGAGTTTGATTCCAGTCACGGGTCAAACACTTTCTTCATGGGCAATTTGGGCCCACTTGCCCATGAACGAGGAGGGTGGTTCAACACGCCCCAACCCCTAAGACCCTAAAGCACAAAGGAATTTCATCGCCTTATCTCCAGTTAATGTCAAGTTAAAAACATTAAAAAATGGGCAATCTGGGCACATGTCCAAGAAATTTCATCGTCCTATGTCCAGTTCTGGTCAAGTTATGAACCTTATTCACTGGGCAATCTGGGATCATTTGCCCCTGAACCGGGTTGGGGTGGGACCCCCAAAAGGCACAACTAGACCCCAACACCCACAAATGTACCAAGTTTGAACTTGATATTTGCACTGGTTCACGAGTTATGAGCTCGACAAAATACGGTGAAAACCGGAAACCGAAAGCCGAAAGCTGCTACAGTGGATTGGACTAATTATTTCACAGGAATCGCAAATCTCCTCAGGACCGAGAAAGATTTCAGCAGATGCGACCCATTTCTAACAAGAGCGTCAATGTGAGTATTCCATTAGGGGACACTATGGATACATACACCAATTAATTTAACACAGTTCTGTTTACTGAAACCAGCATCTTCAATAGATAAAATAAGATAGGATAAGATTTATTCCACTAAAAGCACAGAGGCCATGGGAAAATCAATACAAACAAAAACAAAAAAGACAAACCAAATAAATGCTAACTATTTTACATATTCCTTTACAGGAATCTTTCTCTGTGTTCATCAAACCGAAAGGAACCTCCCCAACTTTTCAATATTACCAAATATTTTACTTCCCATTACTTTTACCAACCAATCCTCCCCCCAATTACCAACACCCAAATTTTCCCACGAAGATCTGAAAGTTCAGGACATACGCATATTACGTGAAAATTATTGTCGTCCAATTGTCCGCACATTGGGCAAAAGTAAGGGCCAGACAACACTCTTATCTTACCCAAATATCTTCTACGCATTCCTAAAGGTAGACAATCACCTCGTAAACTCATTAACAACCTCGAATGATCTGCTGGAATCCCCGCCTTAAAATAAATTTCCTCCCCCCATTTCTCTTTGGTCCTCGCGTACAACCACAATGAATCAGATGCCTCCACCCCACACTGCCACAACTGTATTTCCTGGTCATGTAACCTAACCTCCACCTCCTTAGCAATACTCACACCATTTCCTGCTCTAGGTCCTTTTCCATCACACCAAAAATGAGACAAACCGCTACTATCCAAAATATTTTAACCTGTTTTGACCACAATTCCAAACAGGAACATCTTTCTTAAGGAATGAAAATCTCATAACAACACTCTTCACGCTGCTTACCGTTAATTTAGCTCGACTTGGTTCAGGCTGGAGATTTTCATAAATATCACTGAGCTTGGTTTTATGATTAGAATGATTTGACAGGTTTCTCAATGACAGTACAGATAGGTCATCAGCAAATTTACAAAGAAAATTCAAGCATGACCGGTTATCCTAATCAAGGCTGGACCAACGCTGAGTCTGTTCTGGAACCGAAATTAGAGTGTCCTACATTTCAGTAAAGGAAGGCTATTCTGTATGGCCCTTGGTTCACACTGCTGCTTCGTATGCGACACGATTTTTTCTTTGATGTTCTGACGTGCGATTCGCATGGACGTTCCCACTACCACGCAGACGCAAATGGAAAACGAAATTTTGTCGACGAGATTATTCTGCAAAAGGACAAAGAAACCCTTGGGGAAACAGAGTATGAAGATGCTGGGAGATTACCCATCTGAATACCACCCATCATTAGGAAATGTTCAGTCAAACCCCATATGTCATCTTGTTCAAATCAGGTTAATACAAGTTTATTCAGAAGATATTTTGCATTCAGCCATCCTAGGATTACAGTCAGACCAAGGTAGAGCAATTTTTAGTCTTGAAAATTAACTAGTCTTTGTTTTTTCTTTTCTTTCCTTCAAGAATCGCATGCGTTATGTCGGATCAGTTGAAATATTTCAACGCATTCGACACTGCGACAAATCGCAAAGTTCTGCGTTGCTTGTCGCACGATTTGTGTCGTATGTCGCATGACGCAGAATTTTGCGCGAAATTGCAGCAGTGTGAACCATGGTAAAGTCAGTAGTTGCGTTTTGGCAGATCCCATGACGAGTACCGTGGTATCTGATACCACGGTAACTGGATCTGCAATTAGTCATTTTTGCTGTTACAGTAGTATCTAATACACGGCTGCTCTGCAAAAACGACTATTGCCGAAACTGCGATGAATGCAAAAATCGAAAATCGATGTGTCGATGAAGGCTGTTTCTGTGTCAGCATACTCTGGAGCCAGCGCTGCTGCATGACCAGTGTTGCCACGCAAGTCAAACATTAATCACATTTGGTTTTCAAAAATCCCCCCCCCCCAAAGAAAAAAGACTAAATAGCGGCCAAGCTGGTACATTCTAAGGCCGGAATTTTGTTGAAAGTTCAGTGATTTTGTGACTTGACCTTCAGTGACTTGCCAGATATGTAAAAATCCCCAAAATGTAGTAATTTGGTGACTTTCACAGCAATTTCTACGTGAAATCCACCAAAATTTAGTAATTTGGTGATTTTCACAGCATTTTCGATGCTGAAATCACAAAAATTTAGTAATCTGGTGATTTTTTTTTTTACAGATAAGGTCGGGCTTTCATAATACCCAGAATTCCCGGAATCTGGGCTTTCAGATTATGGGTTGACGTCTTGTATAAGGTGCATCCCGTGCATCTGGAATATGACGCCTGTCCAAAAGTAGGCTACACCAAGTCGTGAAGCACGACTGATTGAGTTTCGGTTGGGAAATTCTCTATCCTAGCGGTGATAGTGTAGCTGCTATTCGAGTGTATGTCATTTTTTTGCAAGTCTTGGCGCTACTCTCCAGTGTTATTTGGCTCTGTTTTGACCTGCTCATACAGTCATAAGTGGGTAAGGCTTGGGACCCGAAAATTACGTTGAGATTGTAGTTCCCTCTATTTCCTTCGATCAAGGTTGTCAGGCATCCTACTCCAACATCATAGCGTAACAGTTCTGCAATACTCTATACGACTAAGACCGAAACATGTTAGTAAACCTTTGGAAGAACGAAAAAAGTTGCCCGAACGATTACTCAAACTTTGTGTCAAACAATAAACTGCGTTTGTTGGGGACAGCTCTGGTGACGCTCCCGGCTCTTCCGCTCGGTATAAGGCGATTCTTCATCGGCACGTAGAGTTAGTCATGAAGAGTAAGAAGAAATAGAAAACCGTGATTTTCGGGGTTTTTTTTATTGATCAGCTAATTATCCCTCTAGGATGATGTGCGAGGGATAAATATAAATTCGGATATTTCGGTTGCACTTCCGTCAAATCGTCCTCAGCGAAAAACAAGCAACTAAATCATAAAATCCAACACAATACCAACAGATTTTTCGTTACTATACGTTCTTTTTTGCAACGCAAAAGGAAAGACTGTTGATTGATCACGTTCGCCTGCCGTTTCGATATGGGTATATTAATCAGTCACACAATTAGCCACATGCTCCCCGTAAGCTTGACAAATATAAGGTTTGAAGCCAAGCTGACCATTCATTACGAAAGAAATAGAAAACCGTGATTTTCGGTTTTTTTTATTTATCAGCTAATTATCCCTCTAGGATGATGTGCGAGGGATAAATATAAATTCGGATATTTCGATTTAAATAAAAAAAAACGAAAATCACGGTTTTCTATTTCTTTCGTAATGAATGGTCAGCTTGGCTTCAAACCTTATATTCATGAAGAGTATCGTCCAAGAAATCGTGGCTTTGCAGTGGAATGACCCGATGAAATTTTTTTACCCAGAGTGGTTGTATGATAGTTGTCCGAAAAAGTTGCATGTATTGATATGTAACAGTAAAGAATACTACCATTCAATGTGCTTCAGACTGGGCCAATCTTAAGCAGTAGTACCCAGTAGCATCCAGTCTTGCTAATAGTAGCATGCAGTAGAATGCAGTAACACGGTAGCCTCGACATAGAAGCATGTAGTGGCATCAGTTCATACTTCATGCTGCTTTTTCGTACAGCACTACTATTTTGGGATAAGATTTTCATCGGGGATGTTGCCCTTTTTATCGTAAATTAGAAAAAAAATGTACTTACAGCAAACGTTCTCAGTTTGAGGCGTCCATTTGGAACCAAGAAGAAAGTGTCATCTTGATGAATCACTTCTGGCTCGCCATTGCTCAGATCAGCTGCAACTAATTTCAGGTGATCGAAATTTCTCACCACAGCTTTGATCTCAATGTTTCTTGACACCATCTTTCTTCGGGAGCCTGCCAAGTAAACAAAAACCTCAAAAAAAGAAACAGAAGTATGTCTCCCCTAACAAGATAATTTCAGGTCATCTTGTCTCTGATTGTATAGGTGTGTTATTTAGTATGTGTAGTACGCCAATAAACGAATGAATGAGTATTCCTTCAGTCCAAGCTCGCTGTCAATCATGAGCGTGTTCCACCCTTCCAACAATAGTAACTATTAGTTACTATTTTCGTTCCAACCTCATTAAAAGCTACTAGGCTGACCGTTTGTACCTTCTCGAAATAGTAACTATTTGCTTACAAGGCTCGGGAGCGTAGTAAGCGTGGTAACTACGCATCTCTGTAACGTAATTGGTCGGATTCCCCGTGGCATGATATTCTGCTGCAAAAATTGAAAAATCGTTCCAGCCTTGACGGCAAAAAGCCAGAATTCGTGACCTGGTGAGTAGTAACTACGGTAAGTAGGGTGGAACATACTCCATATCTGATATTATTAATGAAGTCAGCTGAGATTTTCTGGTGTGTTTTAGGCATCCCAAAACGTGAGTGAAGGGATACTTAGGATTTCGTACAAGTTGTCCGTCAGTCTGGCAGCCCATTCGCTCTCGAAGGGGTTAAGATATTTGTTCAAACTTGGTGTGAGGATCCACTGGCTCGAAGTGCAGGTCCCGTCGGGAGATAAAAAAAAAAAAAAAAAAAAAAATTAGAGGCGGGGTTTGAAATTAAGGGATGAAGAAAATATTTTTCAAGCTGATGTGAGAGTCGATTTAGGGTAAGGAGACATGCTGAATTCAGACCTGAACTTCATTTTCTCACCGGACAAATAGTATGCCCGGAAATCGGAAAAAACAGAATTTCGTAAAAGTCGAATTCTATCTGAAGTTCCTTTCTAGTTTTCCTTTTTCGCCCTATAAGTAGTTTGCCCGGAATTTGGCGAAAGCTGGAAAATTGGTAAGAGTGAAAGTCTTAGCTGAAGCTGATTAGAGGTTAAACGTTGGTCCATTAGAGCAGTGGTTCCCAACCGGAGGTACGCGTACCCAAAAAGGTACGCGAAGGTACCAAAATCTGCTATATTTTCAAAATATCACCTCACTATTTTTTTATTGCCGAAAGCCTAATATTACCAGCAGAGGCATCATTAGACAAAAAGTTTTTATTTACAGAGTGGCTGATAATTTTTACCTACTGTTTTTCGAAAAAATAACTATTTTTACAAAAATTGAGCCACTTCGAACCGACCAGTTTCTTTTTACCGACTGGCCGACCACTTAGGGGAAGGGGTGTCCCCAGCCCATGCGTGGCGCTTCTGAATGGAAGCCCTAGTGAAATTCATGAAATAATATTGATCCAGAACAGCTAGCCTCCTCAGGGGCGGTTCGAAGGGGGGTCTAGGGGGGTGACTCACCCCCCATGCTCCAGAGAATCTACTCTTAGTCGTATGTTTCGAGCTTGTCAGTATGACAGTCGTGTGTTTTGAGCTATTCAGAATGACGTGCAGGCAGTTACCAAACGTGAATTTCACCAACGAATCACATTTTTTTTATTGTATGGCTACGAAAAAATTTCTATTCGTATGTTTTCAGATTCACAGTTGTGTGTTCTGAGTTTTCCAGAATGAAAGCCGTATGTTTGAGCTTGCCAGAATTACATCTATCGCGAATTTCGCCTAAAAAGACCCGTTTCTTGTCGTACTTTACGAAGGGATTTTCTAGTCGTAAATTAGAGACAGTCGTAAGCTTTGACCTTGCCAGATAAAGGCAGACAAAGCAGTTAGCTAATCGAGAACTTTGCCTTCAAATGACCTGTTTCTGGTCGTATTGTTCCATATAGATTTTAGTAGTATGTTTTAAGTTTGTCAGATTCACAGTTTCATGTTCTTAATTTGTCAGAATCAGTCGTATGGAACTTGCCAGAATGACATCAACCGCAAATTTCCCCTGAAAAATGACCCGTTTCTTGTCGTGTTTTACGAAGAGATTTTTTAGTCGTCTATAAAGTTTTTTTTTTTTTTTATGTAGTTTCACTGTAGTTTGACGTACTTTTGTTTCAGTTATGAAACTACAGTATGTGTACCGTTTTTTTTGTCAATTGCACATACTGTACTTTTATCACTGAAATAAAAATCCGTAAAATCCCAGTGAAACTACAACGAAACTACATCCAAAAAAACGCACCTTTAGAGACGGACGTAAGTTTTGAGCTTGCCATATGAGGCAGATATTACGTACGAATTATCGTGTGCTTTGAGCTTGTTAGAATGACAATCATATGTTTCGAACTTGCCAGAGTGACATAAAGGCCATTACCAGGTCGTGATTTCACTCTGTGGTGCGAAAACAGGCTGATTTTCGAAAATTTCGCCTGCGGCGCGACATTTCAGCATTATCCTACCTGGTTTTGTGCAAAAATATCCTTATCTTAAAAAGAAACAGGTACAACCGCCTGATGATTGCACTATTTTTTGTGTAGTCTAAATTCAAAGTGGAAGTACTACCATGTACCAACGTCCGGGAAAATATCCCACTCCGTTTGCGAGTCATCTGGGCATTGACAGATATGTGATATAGTAGGCAGACTAGAAAATGTTTCGCAAAACTTTACCTGCGCCGTCTTTTATAGTCGCCTACTCGCTATCTGGTTGAATGGCCCGTAATTTAGGTGAGGTGTTAGGCCTAAGATTTCTGCCAATAGAAATGCCAGAAAAAAGTTGGATTACAAAAAAATCGCCTGCGGCGATGAGTTTAAAATTGTCTTAGGTACATATGGTAAAAGCTGTGCTCGGGATCTCAGCCACGTTAAAAGCAAGAGTTTTTTGTGGGAAGTAGTCGAATATTGCCGAATAAAGGCCGATTTAACAAATTTTGCCTGCGGCTCTTTCGTAGTCCCACCCTATTTCTATTTAGTTGAAGTGTACATCATTTATGTGGGTATTAAGCTTGAGATTTGGAGTCTAAGCTACCTTAAAAGGTAGGAGTTGTAAAGGATTAATTGAATTTTTCTCGGATTGAAAAATTTCGCCTGCGGCGCTCACTTTGGTTTGTCTTTAGTAGATATGTCAGAAACTGGTACCAAGGCTTGTCATCTCTCCAGCGAAATTTGATATGAACGGCATCTTTTACTATTTATTACTACAATGCCATTTTCTGTAACGTTTTAGAACTTATAACGTTAATATTTCTTGAGGCTGCTGGTGGTGTGTTTTTAGCCAGTCGTATATTTTGAAGTCCTCACCCCCCCCCCCCCCCATGCCCAAGCCCTTCGAACCGCCCCTGAGCCTACTGCTGTAAAATCTATTCCTGTGTCAAACAATATTGTTCAAAAAGAAGCGAAGGCATTGCAAGTAATATTGTCATTCAGGTCTAGATCAAAATTAACGAAAACTTTTCGCCAAAACAGTTGATTTGTGTCATGAAACAGTCGGTTTTTCTGAAAAATGGTCGATTTTTCGTCAAAATAGTCGGTTTTTCTGAAAATCAGTCTTTTTTTCAAAAATGTAATTTTTTGGCTGAAAACAGTCGTTTTTTCTGCAGATTTGCGGTATGTGTCACATGAAGCTCAGATGCTAGTATTTGTCCGTTACTGAGATTCTAATATAAAACAAGCAATCTACCGGAACTTGTCTCCGTGAATCTACCGGAATTCACCCCATGACATCTACCAGAATTCGGCTCAGGGAACCTACCAGATTTTGCTTACGTAATCTACGCTAAATCTTTCACAAGGAATCTACCGGAACTCTTCTCATGGGATCAACCGAAATTTACCCCTCGGAATCTACGAAATTCGGCTCAGGGAATCTACCGGAATTTGTGCGAAATCTTTTACAAGGAATCTACCGGAACTTGTCTCAGGGAATCTACCGGAATTCACCCCACGAAATCTACCAGAATTCGGCTCAGGGAACCTACCGGATTTTGCTTATGGTATGTACGCTAAATCTTCACAAGGAATCTACCGAAATTTGTCTCAGGGAATCTACCGGAATTTACCCCACGGAATCTACCAGAATTACCCCACGGAATCTACCAGAATTTGGCTCAGGGAATCTACCGGAATTTCGCCGGAATGTGTGCGATATCTTTCACAAGAAATCTACCGGAATCTGTCTCAGGGAATCTACCGGAGTTTACCCCACAGAATTTACCGGAATTCGGCTGAATCTAAATCCAAAAATCGTCCACAGCTTTCTCGTTTCCGGTATACGGGTGAACCGAGAAGAGTTCAAACACGGATTAGCTTTGTTTCTACATGATGGAGAAAATTGCCGGGAGAGCCTAGAAATAAACAAAAAGTTTGAAGACATATTCGAGGTCTCTCGTCAACTGAAAGACGTCTTACCACTAGTATGGAAAGCGTTAAAGCTGGCCTATTACCTCAGCAAAAGGGGAACAAATTCTTAGCAAGATGAAGCTGGTTAAGACCACCTTGCGTTCAACAATGGCTGACCAGTGTCTTGAAAGTCTGCTACTAATAGCATGTGAAACAGATCTAGTTGATGAGTATGAAATAGGTTCTATTGTGGACAAACGGAAATTGGTTAAAACACGGCGAGTAAATATGTAGGGTGTGTTGAATGTCAGATTTTTGTTTCCTTTTAAGTGTTAACGAGCCTTTTTTTGTTTGCTCTTGTTTACAATACATAATCGAAATCAGAACACAACAGTATTCTAGAGTTTCTGCAGAGATTATCGCTACGGAGAATCTCCGGTAAAACCTAGAAAAATTCCGGTAAAATCTCAAAAAATTCCGGTAAAATACTGAAGCTGCAGCCCCCTCATCAGGAAGGTGTCGGGACGCCCCTGTGTGCAGAGGCTGTCTTGGAATGATGAGCAGCAGGTCGGAGGTTCGTTGCTGGTTAGCGCGGCTGCTTTACCACGGTAGAGCGTCTTACATCCTTCTAACAACAGTAACTATTAGTTCTATTTTCTTTCCAACCTCGCGAAAATTTATTATGCTAACCGTTCCAACCTTTTCAAAACAGTAACTAACAGTTACCATTTGCTTACCACGCCCGGGAGCGTAGTAAGCGTGGTAACTATGACCGGTGTGACGGGATTGACCCAATTAGCCCGTGGCCGGGTATTTCGTCGAAAATACAAAAATTCATTCCAAAAGCCGGAATCCGACGTCATAGCTTAGTAACCACGGCAAGTAGGGTGGATCACGATCTAAGAAGCTGTTTTAAATTTCGTGGCGTCATTTCTCTCGAATAAAGCGCGTAATTTTCTAGACCTCCTTACCTCCTTACATATGCAACCTACCAGATCACCGATACGTACTTTAAATGGCGATCGAACGCTACAAGGGAACACCCCCGACGTCCTAAAACTTCACCATCTTACTTCTGCTAAATCGTCGGGGTATTATCTGTGGACGCAAGGGGTTGTCAACTCTCGATTTTAGTGTCCAACAAGTACCCTGTGCCGGCATTGGCTGACACCAGCTAGCACCGGTCGCCACGTGTAACAACATTAAAATTAGCACGTGAATCGCCTGATACGGCACGACTGGTTGCGGCCGTTGCCGGGAAAAGATACACAGTTTCACAGTGCACAGAAACGTCAGCTCAATTTTATTCGAGCTATATTTTGGCCCTTGGCAAGGGTCGTGTTCAGGGTCAAGCCGCTCAAGCTGGAAAATGAACTTGTGGAAAAACAACTAAAGAGTTTAGCTTAGGGTACGCACAGCAGGTGCCGGGGAGTGTGTAACCCCTCGTATACACGACTGTCTCTCACTCTCAACTTTCGGTTAAAACCCTGTTGGTTCTCGATCAGCTATTGGTCCTATCAACCGCGTTTTCACCGCCGCGGTCAGGAATTGAACACTCCCTCGGACCCTCCCTGCAGTCTAGTCTAATATAGTGAGTCTGATAGTCTGTAATCAGAAGAGGACACTATCAAGGAGCGGTAGTGAAACAAAAGCAAAATGTTATCCAATTTATACTTCGCCACCTACTCAACGCGACATCTGGGTCTCTGAAAAAGCATAGTGCAGTGGTTCAGTTAGGAGCGCTAGATGGCATTCTACCAGAAATACATGGGCAATACCAAAAGGTCTGCTTTGCGAGAGGCTGTGTAGTTTTTGCACAGTAGGATTCTCCCCAATTGTCGCATGTCTTTAAAGTAAAATAAAAAGTTCAGATCCAATACGAGTAATAACTCTAAAATGTAACTTACAGTCTGACTTCGTTTTAGCGGGATCGTCAAGAGAAACTTAGAGAAAGATAGTGGCCGCTAGTTGCAAATTAGCTCAATAGATGGCAAAGAGGTGTGAGTGAGTGCGACTTGGCTTTCAATGTTGAAAAAGAAACCGAACTGCTGATTAGTTTATAAGTAAGCTGAATAGCGTAGCAGTATATTTTGTCAAGATTGGCTTAGAAATAGTCAGTTCCCCGATCCGGCGTTCGTGGGGGGAGTTGAGGGATGGAGAAGCCGGAATTTTGGGGCATGTGGAACTTTCGAACGGTGATCCGATCTGAATGAAGCTTAATATTGGAAAAGACCGTGTTTCAAACGTCCCATTTCAAATCTGGATCGGATCTTATGAATGTGTGTGGGGGTGGTGGTGGAAGGGGGAGCCTGAAACCTTGTGACACACTTAGAGAGGAGCTATAGGGATGAAACTTGGTGGGAAGAGCAAGCAAAAGCCGTAGATACATCTGGGACAGAACCAGACCGGATTCAGGCAATGTGGGGGGAGTTGTAAGTGTAAGTCCGAATTCCGCTGATTGCGAGGTAAGGTAATTCTAGATGTGACAGGACGATGAAACTTGACTTGGACATTAGGGACTTAACTAGGTTGGCTGAGAAATTGTCACTTACCGGATCCGACCATCCCTTAGAGTGCTCATCTTAACCGCAAGGTACAAAAAATACTTTTAAGCAAATTTACATTTTCATGATCTCCATGAGCCCATGATCACCTCCGTCTCAAGGGTTTTGCTTAGAAATTAATTTCTAGCTCCCTTAAAGTGCGCAACTTAACAGTAAATTAAAAAAAAAAAACTTTTGACCAAACGACACATTTCATGATCCCCGAGGGCCAGTGGTCTTTGTTTCACAGGGATTTTGCATGAAAATGAAGTTCTAACACCCTTAAAGTACGCCTCTCAATCGAAAAGTCAAATATTCTTCGAGCCCAAGCTTGTTTGATTATACGAAAAGTCAAAAACATGCTTCTCCGAACGATATTTATTCATTATCCTAAAAGGCCCATGACAATTTTTGCCTCAAGAGTTTTGATCACGGATTAATTTCTAGCGCCTGTTTATCATTACAACCAAGTGCAAAGATAAAAATACTTTTTTGTTTTTGTTTTACCAAACTATACATTCTCGTGATTTCCAAGGACATATTCTCATTTTTTTTCAAAGGTCTTGCTTACAAATGATCACAACAAACCCACGAATTGGCAAATTCCTACTTTCATCCCCTGCCCCAGCCTTGCAATGCCATATGAGCTTCTAGCTCTTGTTTAATAAACTCTTTATTCTCTCTCACACAAGATCGCTAATTCTCACATGCAAAGTAATGACGTTTTCGGAAAACGTTATTTCTGAGCCACTTCATCGGGAAAGATCAATAAGAAGAAAATTGTGTTTTAAGTAGCGCGGAATACATTATTTTATCCGTGAGGTGCCTTATAAAAATAATTACGACAGAGCTTCGCTTATATTTTCCTTTTCTTATCGGTGGTTAAATGCCATTCTGATCCGCAAATGTAAACAAACACAAGAAGAGCTAGAAGCTCATATAACACTTGCAAGGATAGGTCAAAGGATGAAAGTCGGAATCAGAGGGTGTGTTGTGATCATTTGTAAGCAAAACCCTTGAGCTAAAACTGATCATGTCCCCTTGGAAATCACGATAACGTATCGTTTGGTAATTTTTGCACTTGTCTGTGATGATGCGCACTTTAAGGGCACTACAAACTCATCTTTAATCAAACCCCTTGAAGCAAAATTGTGATAGGCTTATCGAGATCATGAAAATGTGTTTTGCTCAAAAGTATTGTTTGTACTTTAAAGGACCCTTCGCACTATTTACTGTTCAACTTACAGCATCTTAAAATATTTGAATAACTTTAAACTAGGCTGTGCTTTCAAATAACCGACAGTTTTGGCTGTTTTAAGCCTTTTCCTAGACCCGTTGACTTGAAGCGAAAACAGGGAAATAATTTACATAGCTGTTTTTTCTCGGTTTTTCTGATAGAAAAACTCCACGCAGACAACCGTCGACGGCGTGATACACATCGAAGGTAGCAAAATATGGCAAGTGAGAAAATCAGCGTGGTTTTGTTAGAGGGGTTAAAATGTACTGTACCGTACGAAATTGGGTCTCCACGTTTAGAAATATATGGAGTGATTATGGAAGTAGGTTGCATTAGTATTTATAGATAAGACAGGTCCTTTAAAGGATTCACTTGTTAGCAAAATCCCTGAGGCAAAATGATCGTGAGCCCTTGGGATCATGAATATACATCGTTTGCTAAAAGTATTTTTTACTTTTTGGTTAAGATATGCACTATAAGGGTGCTAGAAATTAATTTGTGAGCAAAACCTTGATCTCGACCTTGATCGTGGGCAAAGATCAAAGATCATGGGCCCTGGAGATCATGAAATGTATCGTTTGGTCAGCAGTTTGTTTGTGTTTGCTGTGCGAAGCTTAAGGGAGCTAGAAATTAATTTCTATGCAAAATCCTTGAGGCAAAAATGATCATGGTTCCTGAGGATCACGGAAATGTATATTTTAGCTCAAAAGTATTTTTATACTTTGCGGTTCAGATGAGTACTTTAAGAGGTGGTTGGGTCCGGGAAGTGACAATTTCTAAGCCAATGGTGTCAAGTCTTTAATGTTCAAGCCATGTTTCATCGTCCTAATACAACTGGAAGTACCTTAACTCGCGATCACCAGAATTCCGGCCCCCTCTAACTTACCCCACAGTGCCCGAATCCGGCCCGGTTCTGTCACTGATGTATCTAGTGCTTGTGTTTGTTCTTCCCACCAAGTTTCATCCCGATTACTAAACTCTCAGCGTATCAGAATATTTCCGGTTCTCCCCTCCTCCACCCCCCACCCCCCAACTTCATCGGATCCGGCCAGGACTTGAAATGGGACATTTGAGACACGATGTCTTTCCAAATATCTAGTTTCATTAAGTTCCGATCACCCGTTCGGAAGTTATACCATACCACAAGATTTGGGTGATCTGAAGTTATACCATACCACAAGATTCAGGGTTCCCCCTTCCTCCACACCCACGCGATTGTCGGATGGGTGAACAGACTATTTCAAAGCCAGTCTTGTCAAGTTTCCAATGTTCAGCCTTTTTTCGTTCTAAGTCATAAGTCCGTCATAAGTACCTTAACGCGATCACCAGAATGCCGGGTCCCCCCTAACTCTCCCACATTGCTCAAATCCGGTTCGGTTCTGTCACGGATGTATCTAGAGCTTGTGCTTGTTCTGTCCACCAAGTTTCATCCCAATCTCTCCAATCCACTAGATTTCCAGTACCCTTCTCCGACCCCTCCCCACATTCACGGGATCCTGTCCAGACTTGAAATAGGAAATCCAAAGCACGAGGTCTTTCCAATATCAAGTTGTATTAAGATCCGATCACCCGCCAAAGTTATACACGTCTCAAGATTCCCGAGTCCCCCTCCGTCCACTTCCCCCACGGTGGTCGAGTCGGGGAAGTGACTATTTCCAGGTTAGTTTGGTCGGGTCCCCGATATTTTCGCCAAGTTTCATCGTCCTAGCAAATCCGGAAGTACCCTAACTAAAAAACAGTGAACTGACAGACAGAAGAGTGATCGGCACTTAAAAGCGAAGCTGCAAGTGCCATAAAAACTGTTGTTAACGAAGATTTAAATCTGAGCAATCCGGTGTAAATGTCAGCGCGAAAAAGATTCACCACGAAAAAAATTCCCCGCGAAAAAGAAATCATGAGAATGAGTTCCCTTCTTTGAACCGAACAAACACAGAAACTGCTGTGAAAGAGGACAAAATGAATTTTTAGTAAATATTAAGCAAAGAAAAAAAGATATTCGATATTCTCCCACTGACTGGAAATTAGAAAACTGTGAATTCTCCCAGGGACTTGATAGAATTTACTTTAAGACTATCCATTCAGCCGCCATGACGTTTCAGGGAAATCCTTCCGACTTCCCGGCCCTCTCCTAGATGAAAGGGTCTCTTTCCAGACATCAATCTCGCTACATTTGCCCACGCATCTACTTAAAAGAGAAGCCTGCAACTCTTAGGGGAGAACAATATGAATTAAATGCAGCAAATTGACTATTATTCAGCTGAGTGCAGCTCGACAATGAATTCCTTTGACATTGACGGAAAAGAAGAAGAAAGAAAGGCAAATCAATGGATAATAGCAGGAAAGTGACGAGATGTGATGCATAATGCGAGAAATTTTGGAGTGAAAAATTGCGATGCTGTTTCTTGAAAGGGCCATAATTTTCGATCGTCGCTTGGTATTGGTGTTGCCGTATTATTTATTAAACCTACGTATTCAACTTCTGGTTCAAGACGGTGTTGCGCGCTAAGGAGAACGAGAGTCCTGCCCTTTGTCTTTATATCGCCTTCATTGACCAGGGGCGTAATTTCGTCAGAATCCTGGAAGGGGGGCAAAGTCGGAGCCGATTTTACCAAGTCAAGTGAAAAGTAGCAGTTTTATTTCAAGAAGAAAAACGTAATAAAAACCAAGACACAAAGAGATATTTTACTAATCGACCAAGGCGAATTTGAATTTGAATTTTGAAGGTGGGGTAGGGCTTTTTCAGGCTCAGGCTGGGGGGGAAGGCAAACTGGGGTCTGGGGGGAAGTTGCCCCCCCCTGCCTCATAGCAAATTACGCCCCTGCCCTTCAGCGACCGGGTTCGCGAAGTGATTGTATCTACGACAGGGCCAAAGCTGACAATCTAATTCACCAAAAGTACAATGAACGACGTTCCAAGTTCGGATAGAATTGGCCAACTGCCTTTCCGAATTTATTTTATTTTTTTGTTTTGTTTAATCTTCAGTACTTGTTATATCCAGTTTTTCTTAAACTTAAATTTAAATACAGCCCAATAAAGTTTAATATTTGAGACTGAACTACCTTCGCCAGCTTCATCCGAGATTTTCATAGATGTTCCAACATTATGTACTTTTATTCTTTTAACAGTTAAAGTTCGATTTACCAATTTACTAAAAATCAAACTTTCTTTTGCATTGACAAACTTTTGTTGAAACTCAAAACTTCGGATGAATTCCCGTTTCCCAATGTCTGACCTGTATGGCGCACAAGTACATACGCAAATACTCTAGATGACTAACTCTTTGTGCACATGCAGAATCTCCGCACACCCAGCGAAAAGAGCTAGAAACGTCGTGACAATGTTACGGTGATGATATCTCCACCCCGCATTGCTCACTTGTTCCGCTGTTAAGCAGCGCAAGTCCCTTTCTATTCAGTATATCTTTTATACTGTCGTGACTCTTTGTTACTTTATTAACTCATGTTCATGACTGATCCGGCGAGCATGAGTCATCTTCTTCCGAGCTTCTTTTCCGGGGTCTCAACCGGGAATAACCCTTTTTACTTAAAGGTTGTTGATATTACTTTGCAAGTACCAGACAATAAAACTTTTTGTTTGTTTATGGACCTTATGTCATTGTTATGATCGTCTTGTTAAAGCTCCTTAAGAGTGGGCAGGCCTGCAAGGCCTAGTGTATGATTGTTGGTTTATAGCCTATTGTGGTTCGCTACATAAACCTTAGTGTGAATCGACCGGAGGAATCCACAATGAACGCCTGAAGTCTGCACGTGTAGTAGGCCACCAGACGCCCTAGGCTGTCCTGACTCCTATGACTGTATCCAAGGACATTTGCCGTCTATGTCCGGCCTACTACACCGCTCGCCATAACATCAGGTTACAATACAGTCGTCGTAATAACAATACAAATACAGTCGTCGTAATAACAACAAACGTTGTTGATTGCTTTCCAGAGGATCTGAATCAGTTTTTGAGGGTTTGTTTGGGTGACGTTTCATCTCCGGCGAAATATCGTACTACTGGCTTATTGGGACAATTACGTCACATAGTTACCACGCTTACTACGCTCTCGAGCTTGCTAAGCTTAGTTACTGATTCGACAAGGCTGGAACGGTCAGCGTAGTAACTTTTAAGGAGGTCGGAACGAAAATAGTAACTGTGGTGTAACTGTGGTGTTGTTAGTTATTAATGTGTGTTTATTTATTTTCTCTTTGTTGCCTGTTATTTAGCTTTTCCTATTGTCGCAATTTTTCCGTTAACCCCTAAAATCAGCTTTATTAGGAGCGAGAAACGCCCGGAACCGCCTTTTATTTAGCCCGGTGTGGGGAAGGTTGTACATCAGGTGCCGGGAAGTGGGCAACCCCTCGTGTAGAACACGAACAGATACCTTGGGTTTTCAGATTGGAGAACTGATCTCATAGGCTGGTAGGGTCAGTGTTGCCACTTGTCGCATCTTCAATATGTCACAGGTTTTCGACTTCTCCCCAGATTCACAGCTCTGAAAAATTTGTCAAGTCCTGCGATTGAAAGAATTTTTGCCAATTTAAAGGCAACTACTTACGGATTTTGTTTATAAAGAGTAGCCTATAAGGTTTGAAGCCAAGGTGGCCATTCATTTCAGATAAAATAGAAAAACGTGATTTTCGGGGTTTTTTCTTGATCAGCTAGTTACCCCTCCAAGATGATGTGCGAGGGATAAATAAAATTTCGGATATTTAGGTTGCACTTCCGGCAAACCGTCCTCAGCGAAAAAAGAAACAAAAACTAAATCATATAATCCACCATAATATCAACAGGAAAACGATGCGGAACCAACAAACAATAAGACGGCATGTAACTAACCAAAAGAACGAAGTAACCAGAAGAACGATGCGGACTGAAGGACATGCAGATACAAGTAAAATAACGAAAGATAAAATGTGCGTGTTCAAAGTGTATATGTACAAATCTGTGATTATTTACAATTCTGAATTCTGTGTATATTTACAATTTACTATCCGTCTGAGGTAGCGCAGAAGCTTTCACCCAGAAAACGGCCCACTGCTTCCTGGCCGACGATTGAAATTAAGTGTCTTTTTGTGTATGATTATGTGTTTTATTTACTTTCTTCATTTACTCCGCTTTCTGAAAACGGCGGGTTATAAATAAATTACTTACTTACTTACTTACTCCAAAAATCCATAATATGTTTCACACTTTGAATAAAACCTTCCACATCATCATGGAGGGGTAACTAGCTGATAAAAAAAAAACCCGAAAATCTCATTTTTCTATTTTATTTGAAGAGTAGCCTGTACTTTTTTTAATATACTAGCTTACTTATCCGTTTACAGTAATTCTTATATATGACTGTGAGTCAACTTGAGCTGAAGGCCAGTGATACTGGCCAGTGAACTTCCGTATTTATGGGAGGCTGGAAGTGCAAAGAAGAAATTTAAGTTCCTGATGAAGCATTTTCTCAGACCTTCGACACTTTTAACTGAGCAGAAATGGCTGTGCTGTTCTAAACCGGAAATGTACGGGAGTTTCCTAATGTTCGTTCCTGGCTTTTAGCTCCCTATCAGAATTTCATTAGAGGCAGATGCGTTCGTTTCAATTTTCCTATAAGCCGGATGCTTGCCGATATTCTACCATAAGTTGCAATATTGTCCCCAAAGATGTCATCCTTAATTGAACTGACTAAAGGTTATTAAATTTTGCGCCCAATATATTGTCTTCCAACTAGGAAGGAATGGGCAATCAAAGACGACCAAGAAAGCTTCTTGGAGGAAACATAATAGGATTACGTAATGAAAATAGAGTAAAGGGCAAAACTGTCCAACTGGATCTTTTGGAAACATTACGTTAACATTGGATATTAGTCGCGATTAGTCAAGGGACTTCTATCATCACAAATAACCTTCAAACCTTAAAAAAAACCTTAAGCCTTATACAATTTTTGAACTGGATTCAGAGGGCTAGGGGTTGGGTCTCATAGAGAAAACCAAAGGAAACGAAGATTTAAATCGATTTTAGAAAGATAATTTGCAGCGGAAGGGAATCGCCGTCAACCGTTCACGTATAACTCGCTTTTTATCCGACTAGGCTATTGCACTATTGCAGTGGTTTGTGAACTATGTGTTCACAATCACAAGCCCCATGTAGCTCTACTGTGGAGCAGCGACCTTAGAAGCCGAAGGTCGGGGTTCAAATCCCGCCTGAGGAGTACTTTTTTGGCATAAATGTCTTTTGGTATATATGTAAATACATGTTTCCTAGTCAGCTTGGGCTCAAGGAGTATTTCTACACACCCTCGGACACACCCATCATAAGTGATCCACAGTGGCGAACTTGTGCCAAGGCAAACTAGGGATACGCCTAAACATCAGCAGGGGCCCCGGGCGTTATCACTTCGGAAACTTAAGTTCGCCCGATTAGCTCGCGGGGTTTGTTATCAAACTTCTAACAGTGCAGCAAAGTGTTTTGTGGCCGCTGAGTAAAAACAAAATTAGAATGGGGTCGCTAATCATGCAGCGGCCGCTGCATGGAAACGAAATAAAATAGGGTCACTTATCACGCGTTGATCGCTTCATGAAAACGAACTTGACAGTAACCAGTTATTGTCTGAATGTATTGTCAAAATATGTTTTGAGCTTGCCCAGACCGAGGGGGTGCTCACTCTAAAAAACGATGTACACCAAGTGGCACGTGCCACGGTGCCTTGCCGGTGCCACGCCGAGGTGTACACCGGTGGCGCGGTGTGAGCAACCCCTCGGACCAGTCAGAATGCTTAGGATTCTGAACACTAGATGGCTAACGCATAGTCGAAAGTATAGGTGTACACCGGTGGCGCGGAGTGAGCAACCCCTCGGCCCAGTCAGGATGCTTACTATTCTCAACACTAGATGGCTAACTCACCGTCGAAAGTATAGATGTACACCGGTGGCGCGGAGTGAGCAGCCCCTTGGCCCAGTCAGGATGCTTACGATTCTCAACCCTAGATGGTTAACGCACCATCGAATTACGAAGGGTTATTAACTTACCGGGACTTGGCTTGGCGTACAACCTAGGCACTTGGTGCACACAGAAAAAAATAGAGAGTGGCATTCTCTCACGAACGGATGGAATCCATATATGACATGTGTGAAGTTATCTTTCCGACAAAAAAGTGTACAGGTTCTACCGAGACTCGAACTCGGATCGCTGGATTCAAAGTCCAGAGTGCTCACCATTACACCATAGAACCACATTTTTCGCAGGCAACGGGTATATAAAAACACAGGTGATACGAATAGTACCACTGGACACTAGATGCCTTCAGAATTCCAATGGGACCAAGATCTGGATAGGCATCCCCTCCCGAACGCATGAATTGCCCTTGTTTCCTATAAAAATATATACTATTTTTAAATTTCTACTTGCTTCCCTATTTCTTTCAGTGTTTCCCAGCTATTTGCCCCTTTGCAGTAAGAAGATCAGGTTTATTTATTACGAAAAGTGTCGGAAGCCATTCAAACCCACAGTCTCTGGTAAATAATGTAAGTTATAATGTAATAAAATAATGTGAATAATTTTAATTAATTATTAATGTTATTAATTAATTAATGTAATTAATGTACAAGCGAATAATGTAAGACGAGAATAACATTAATTTTTTTTAACTATAGTATTTGTTATTATCCAGAGCAAAAGAACAATAGGGAGTAACGCTAAGACTTGAAAGAAGTGACACACCCGACTAACAGTGACACTAGTGCCACTAGCGGTAGTGAACGTCACTACTGAAACTCAATGGTGGTGCACCAGCGGTGACTCTCTAATAACTTCATATTCTGAACTGAAAACTTCAAAAAAAAGATACTTCCTCCTCGGTTTCCTCGACGTGTGCATCTTAGATTTACTAGCCATTTAATCTAAACCCACAAGTTTGTTTTGCTTTAAATGCCGCAAGCGTAGTGGGCGCAGGGGGTATAACCTCTCGTTACCGCGGCGCAAAAAGTGGATTCCGGCGTACAGACAAGAAGAAAACCGGAAGATTCTGAGAAATTTTGAGGGTAAATAATTAATTTTCCGGTTTCGACTGAATTTCCGCTAAGAAAAAATGTGTCGTAGCTCTTGAGACCGCCTTTGAGCAGGGCTCAGTGTTTGTTTCAAGCCCTGATATCATGTGGTTCTCGAGTTACAGGTGAGAAACCATGCACGACTGAAAAAAGAAAATTCAAATTTCAGAATTTTTTACAGAAACTTGAAAAAACCTAAACAAAAAGTTCGTGGTAGCCCTTGAGATTACCTTTGAGAAGGGCTTAGTGTTTGTTTCAAGCCCTGATATCATGGGGTTCTTTAGTTATAGGTGACAAACCCGAGGGGTTGCTCTCTCTCCGCCACTGGTGTACACCTCGGCACGGCACCGGCAGGGCACCGACACGGCACCGGCACGGCACCGACGTGGCACCGGCACGGCACCGTGTAAGACATTAGAAATCATATACAGATATTCCAAAAAGCTGTATCCCCGTAACTTTCGTGGGTAACAGAACGTATAGGAGTTCGGGTTATCTCTAAAAAGTGATGTCCCAGCTAGGATACTGCACTTTCAGAAGGAGAAGACTTTCGGATCAGTGGACCCCAGAATATCAAGGGTTTGCTTTAAGATGAATTTCTAGTGACCTTAAAGTTCAAAAATAAAATACTTTTTACCAGATCATTCTCTTGATTTCCAAGCGCGCACGATCATTCTTATTTTAAAGGTATTACTTATAAATAAACACAAGAAACCCAAGAATTTGCAAATTCCTAAATTTCATCCCCTGACCCAGCCTCGCAAGTACCATATGAGCTTCTAGCTCTTGTATTCAACCCAAGCTCATTGAGGCGTAGCAAGACTTTCTTCATTCTTGGCTAATATCTGATGAACTTTGTTTTCATGTACCTCAGAAATCATGGTTTATCGCAATATTTTAATTTGACAAAAAAACGCGGCACGGCACCGGCTTGACACCGCGGCACCGGCACCGCGGCACGCGCTATTGGTGTACATCGTTTGGGAGTGGGCAACCCCTCGAAGAAACCATGCATGACTGGAAAAAGAAAATTCAAATTTCAGAATTTCTTACAGAAACTGGAAAAAATCTAAACAAAAAGTTCGTGGTAGTCCTTGAGACCACCTTTGAGAAGGCCTTAGTGTTTGTTTCAAGCTGATACCATGTGGTTCTTAAGTTATAGGTGAGAAACCAAGTATGACGGGAAAAAGTAAAATGGAAATTTCAAAATTTTCATTCATGGGTTGTTCCAAAGACAAGGTACCCACCCTAATCCCTTGAGATGACCTTGTTTTACGTTGTTACCAATTCCCTGAACTAAAGATCGATTTTTACTTGGTTTCTCACCTAATACTCACCGAATACTTGATTTCTCACCTATAACTGAAGAACCACATGATGTCAGGGCTTGAAACAAACACTACGTCCTTCTCAAAGGTGGTCTCAAGGGCTACCACGAACGTTTTGTTTAGATTTTTTCAAGTTTCTGTAAGAAATTCTGAAATTTGAATTTTCTTTTTTCCAGTCATGGATGGTTTCTCACCTATAACTTGAGAACCACATGATATCAGGGCTTGAAACAAACACTGAGCCCTGCTCAAAGGCGGTCTCAAGAGCTACGACACTTTTTCTTCAGATTCTGTAATAGTTTAGCAGATATTCAATTCAATCGAAACTGGTAAAATTAATTATTTACCCTCAGAATTTCTCAGAATCTCCCGTTTTCTTCGTCTCTGTACACTGGTAATCCACTTGTTGCGCCGCGGTAATGAGAGGTTATACCCCCTGAGTGGGCGGCTCTATTAATGTGGCCATTGCGAAGCAAGGAAAGCAGAGCTCCCGACGCTACTCCGCGCGACTCGCTATTTTAATTTTGCTCTGGTTATTATCATAGTGACATCAAGGTGACATTGAATGTGGTATTACGTTACTTCTCAGTTTCTAGGAAAACATTTGAAGAAATACAGACCAAAGAATGAGGAAAATGCTGTTTAAGTGCGACTCAAATAACCCATCTCCGTCCAAAATCTGCATCTTCTGTTTGTTGCCATCTGCCCCAATTTATCTACAGTCGTAATCTGTGCAAAAAGTATAGGTTCTACCGAGACTCGAACTCGGATCGCTGGATTCAAAGTCCAGAGTGCTCACCATTACACCATAGAACCCTGTCTGATATATTTGCAATGTTATAGGTATGGGTTAAGTTGAGCTTCATTATAGCTGAGTTTCAGATATTAGTCTTGGATCCAGGCCCCTCTATTGTTCAAGGGGGGTAGCACGAGAGCTGCAGAAGGTGTGAAAATCGTACCGCATCACTCCGCACCCATGTACGTCACTGACTGTATGGCCTATAAAGGCAGATTACGCCTATAAGGACCAACAGTAGAAAAATAATTTTTCTAGTGAGACAGCATAAACTAAATCAAACAAACTATACAAACTCTGAATCCTCTTTTTGGCTATCGAACGGTGTATTTTTATTTTTTAAACTTCCTATTTTTCTTAGAAGTGCATTAGAAACCAAGAATTTTTTTTTTAACTAAATTGTCATTTTTCTCGGAAAAACTTCCAGCAAACTATATATTTTTATTATTTCATTAGAAAGATAAGCTCCTTACCAATCGTTTGAGCTATTAAAACTTCAAAAATATTTAGTTTTAAGAATTTCTGGATTTTCTTAACTCAGACCATCCACGTTCTCGTCAATAAGTGACAGTGGAAATTCAGAGCGAAATATATTAGTTTGAAGGTGAGTTATGGTTAATTTTGACGTGGAATCCAGTTATGACATTAGTTTCTCTCTTGGGATGCATATATATCATATAGGCTATATAACATAAAGTCTGAATAGCCAGAATAGCCCAAAATCCGTCAAATCTGTCAAATAAATTTCGGAAAAAATTCCCGAAGACTGCTTTTTTTTCTAAATTATTATATAAGAAAGAGAAGCTCCTTGCCAACCTTTATTGGATAGTTGTAAACTTAACAAAAAATTTAAGGATTTATGGAGTTTATGTAAGCAGGAAATCCAAGTTTCGTCAATGAGCTACAGTGGAAATTTTATACTAAATATATTGGTTTGACGATAAGTTTAGGGTTATGACATTAGTTTTTCTCGTGAGATAGCATAGGTCATATAGGCTATTTAGCGTACAGGCTCAATAGCCTATAATGAACAAGTCTCCGCAAACCTAGGTTTTCCCAGTCCCATAGGTCATTTTTTTGTGCTGAATTCAGAGTTCAATTCCAGCATCTGATCGGCCAGTCGCATACAAATCTGCTTGCTCTAACTTTAAGCCGTGACAACTGTGCCGTTTGCGTTACAGTGGGGGTTCACGGAAACAAGAACGGGAGGGTGGCAATATATAACGATAATGTTGGCAACGTTCCTTAACATTCAAGATGTATGCTGCATATATGTGGTGGTGTTCAGAAGAAAATAAAATCCTCAGCATGTCTGCTGATGTTTATAGAGGAACACTCCACTTCAGCTCGCTCGCTGTAAAGGAAATCTATGACTATCCCTATCAGACAATAATGATCCAACCGCAGACGATCTGTTAGAATAGCCCGTCTGCCATACCTCTACAACATCGTCGTTGACATCTGGAATACGTCCCTGAAGACTAGCGCAAGTCCATCATGGCCCACCCCCTCCCCTTCTAAAAGAAATGGTGACAAGGTTGATTGTAAAAAACTACAGTGGTATCTTTCTGACAGTAAGTGCAGCAGAAGTCTCTGCAGCTATCCTACTGCAAAGCTTCAGAGACTTCAGACAGACGCACAAGACCAAACCAGAGCGGGTTTCAGAACGAGCATGTGCTGCACGGGCCAGCTCTTCTCACTTTGCCACATTCTTGAGCACAGCTCAAGCATCAACAGGAACCCAAGAAATTCTTCATCGACTTTGTTTCTGCATTCGACTAAGCAAAGAAAGGCATAATTAAAGGGGAATGCAGGAAGTCCGTGATTCGATGGTAAAGGATCATGGATAAGCAAAAGGGGGTGGAAGTCATCCCAAGCCTTTCCATACCGAGGATTCAAACCTCCTCGCTGATAAGTCGAAAGCGCACAGAATTTACTAAATATTGCCTCAGACTACGAAGGCCTTGTCCTGTCGATACTTCTATATGGCCCCCAAGCTTTCGCCACTGAAACCCGCAGAAGAACGTGAACTCAATGCCTTCTGCCATAGATGCCTGCGATCGATACTGAAAATGAAACCTGAGGATCATAGGAAATGAGGAAGTTCGAACACTGGCAGATCACACCGACCGCTTCTGTCGACCCCAATCGGAGCCTGAGACGGACTAAGACGGCTTCTGCACGTACTCCGACGACCTGATGTTGCTCTGTCCGAATTATGGCGCGAGTGAACCTCCCCCCCACCCTCCCCCATGGTGGAAGAAGTGAAGGGGGGGGGGGGCAACGAAAGACATTACTTCTTAAGTCAATGCGGACCTTGAACAGACTAGTCTTTAGGAAGGGTCAGAGACTATGGGAGACACAATGGCTCGCCCTGATGACTAAGCCAGTCGTGCATGAATGCGATGGGTGGAAGGAGACATGACTTCGCTTGGTGGCTTCCACGAAGAGCAATCTAGTTTGGTTGTGAAAGAACACTCAGTTGCAAGCGGGGTCAATGGTTGAGAACAACGCCCGGCTTCAGCGTTCGAAAGCTTACCAAAAAAGGGCAAGCATGGCATTACGTTGGCGACAAGAACCTAACAGATTTTTTACTTAGAAAACCCATTACTTTGGCCTACAGGGAAGATAGGCGATATATTTAGTTCCTGATTTTGGTTAATAATAATTCTGTGCAAACATTACTGCCTAAGTTCAAGTATTTAAGAGATTGACAAGATGCCTATATTACCAAAAAGGATACTCACGCCCTGCTGCCTGTTTTAAATGACCGTGCACGCGCAAAAGTGCGAGGCAAATACAAACATAACTGGTGTTTTCGGGTGTAGTTTTGGTATAAGGTGCGTTTTTTTGGATTTAGTTTCGGTGTACTTTGACATACTTTTGTTTTAGTTTTATTAGTACAGTATGTGGAATAGCCACATAAAACGGTACACATACTGTACTTTCATAACTGAAACAAAAGGATGTCAAAATACAGTGAAACTACAACGAAACTACGTCGAAAAACGCACCTATAGGTTGCGTTCCCCAACTTAACGATCGTTAACAAATTATTAACAGTTGTTAACTTTTTGCGTTCCACTTTTCTGATTTCAAAATTTAAGCTCCGCCCACCTACAATTTCCGTTCCTGAGCTTAACGATCGTTAACTATTTTGTAACGATGGTCGGTGAGCATCGTTGCAAAAAAGTTAACAATCGTAGAACTGGAAAAAGTTAACGATCGTTAAAGCTGCAGTTAGCTCAGCCCCGAAGTAAAGTTAACGATTGTTAACAATTGTTAAGTTTGGGGAACGCAACCATAGTGTCGTGACATGCTGAAACTATAGTATCTGGAATGGACAAATATGAACGCACGAAGACAGTAAAAAACAATACTTTTGGACAAACTAAGGAAACATAAGTGAAACTCCACCGAAATTATCGAGGGATTATTAACTTCCCGGCACTTGCTGTCAGGCCCGTATCCAGGAATTTATTTCGGGGGGGGGGGGTTTGCCTGTAGGTCGGACAAAAAAGTGTAAAAACGACATAAATCAGAGGGAAAAGCTGTGCAAATGATTACTTTTGTATGTTTCGGGGGGGGGGGGGGGGGGGGGGGGGGGGGGGGTCAACCCCCTACCCCCCCCCCCCCCCTGGATACGGCTTTGCTTGCTGTTCAACCTTTCCTGGCAGCGGCTGGCACCGAAAATTGTATGTGATTGCACCGTTGCCAGCCATAAATTAGGCGATTCATCTTTCAAACAATGCTAAAAATACTTATTTTTACGTTTTAACACGTGACAACCGGTGCCTGGTGTCAGCCAGTGCCGGCACCGACCTCGCACTTGCTATACACTAAAATCGGGAGTGGGGAACCTCTCGGAAATTATGTCCCAATACTCGACTATAAAGTCAAAATATTGATCATCGCTACAAAATCCTTTTGACTCAAAGTCGTAAGTTTTAAGTGTTATTCTTATATGTCTCGACAATGTAACACAACAAATAAAATCAGCCAATCAATCAGATTCCCGTATCTGTTTTTTTTTTTTTTTTTTCAATTCAGAAATTTGTCTCTTTCCGAAAGATTATACCCAAAATCTCCGCAAATTCATTCCTGCTCATATCTGGCTCATTTGTTTTATCGCCCCGATTGTCAATCCCAGGATCGATTGTGTCTGTTTTCGTTTTATTTCCCTATTCAGATGGGAGATAAATGTATTCAGTCAGTGTTCTTGGTTGTATTCCTTTTAAGAAAGTGAAAAGTATTCACGGTGATGCTTGAAATCTGCTCCTGTCCCATGGCGAAAACGGAAAGATAGTTTTGGACTTCTTTGGTATATTTCACACGTTAGTTATGCACAAAAAGGGTGGCCAATATTGTTGAACGTCGTGCTCTAAGCTCTAGCAAATAACCTGACACTAGGCTAAACGATGAAAGACGTGCCCCCCCCCCTCCAGTTGAAAACCAGGCCCGTCCCCCGTTAAGCCGCCGTCACGTGTTTACTTGTAACTGGCGTGGTCAAGAAAATCCTAAAGTGCTCGCGGTCCAAAGTGCAGTTTTTAATAAGATTTTCTGATATCCTGTACATTTGTATCCGGGCAGGGGCGGGGGGGGGGGGGTACCCAGGGTCTTCTCACCACGGGGATTTGGTACCGGGGGGGGGGGCCTAGTTTTTTTTTTACCTAGACGCATATAAATTAATAGACGATCAGGATTTTCCGGCCGGATTTCCTCATTTTTAATATAAAGATGTAAAACTCAACTTTTCCATATGGAATTGAAGGTGGTGCCGAAAATCCTGGAAGAAATTGAAGTCCGTGAGCACTCAAACTTGACCGTCTGTCCAATGAAATCACATCACATTCCGATGGCTAACTACTGCACTTTATCCTGACGAATGTTTTCAGTATCTCCTTTCGGCGATTACCTTGAAAGTTTCTTCTACAGCGAAAGTTTCTTCTACAGCGATTGGCTATAGCTAGAGGTACAGAAACGTGATGTGCCGCGTAGCTCCTCCCCTCCGCTCGTTTGCATCGGGCATGGTATGGGGCAATATTCGACTCCACATGGTCCTATTACAGAGATAGCGAGACAGAGGTTGTATCAAATTATATGTTCCTGCTGCTACTTGTGGCGACCCGTAAGAGACGGTAATTTTTTGTTTTAATCAGAAGTGTAAAGCAGAGCTCTTACTAGATTTCGTCTTTCCACGATGAAACATTTCAGAAATATGGTTTTTCGAAAATACAATCACCTTACAGGTGAAATTAGCGATTTTCTTGTTAGCACTTTTCGAGGACTTTCGCTCTCGACGACGTTGCGACTGGGCTTGAAATATTTGAAAAGGGAGTGCGCTACGGCGATGATCAACCGAGAAGGCAGAAAGAGATCTACACGACTTGGAACATTACGCCATTCAAACCTTACGATGATGATAAGAAACGGGATAACCAAGCAAAACAAAAGAAGTAAAAACAAAAGATATGCCTGATGATCTATCATGCCTTCCAGAATAAGAAACAATAGCTTGAAGCTTCTCATATCCTTATAACTGAAATAGCAGTCGGTTGATCTTAAAGCGGTTCGTGACTGGCAGAACTCGGCTCGGCCGAAAAGTGAGTAGTTACCAAATGGAATAATTTGGAAAGGCGGGGATTAACAAGCTAATAATTCCATAACGGAGCTAAGGATAATACAGAAGGTGCAAGGGGTGGCAAATACAGAAGAAATTAAATTTTGTATGCTTTTGTTGGGCGTCGGTCGACTCGTCGTCACATCAGGTTCTTTATAGACGCAAGAAATAAAATTCTGCAAATATTTGTTGGGGGGGGGGAGGCAAAAAAAAGAAGAAATCGAATTCTACATCCTTATGTCGGAACTCAGTATTCTGGTAGGCACATCGGGTTCTTTTTGTACACAAGGAATCCAGAAGAAATAAAGTTTATCCCTTTAAAAGTTGAGCAGGAATGGTACACCCAGGTTTGGGTGGGTACTTTAATATCCCGTTTACTGGCGACCGTTTCATTATCATTAAACGGCCGCTGCTTCTTTGACATGGTTCATGTCATACTTCAAACGTTAGTTTTAAGATTTTTATTAGGGTCAATATCTATGCTCATACTTTCAGTTGACTTCCCGAATATTTCCCCTTCTCCTGATTGGTCCCTCCAGCATCTGGGAACTGCGTCTTGGCCACGGGACTATATAAGTATGTGCAACACTTGTTGCTATGTCTTGATAGTGCAAAGGAGTTCAGAGTCTCCGGAAAAAGGTAAGTAGTGAGTGAGTGAGTGAATCCATTTCGTGATTAAACCTAGGTACATATAACGTTGGTTGTAAGCTACAGTTTGTACAGAAAATATAGTCAGGGAAACTTCTTTAACAGGAATTAAACTAATACTAACCACGTGAATTCGTTTGACAAAAAAAACAAAAAGAGAAATCAACCGTTTCTTTCGTAAAAGCATAGAACAGAATCTGATCGTTTAGCGGTCCTTAACGTAACCCAATAAACACTAACTAACACAAATAAATTTATAAATTAAATCAAGATTAACATCATGTTTAAGATGAAAAATCTCTGCAAAAATAAAGCATTCACGTTTTGAACCCATGATTTAACATCATTTTCGGGTTCAGATTCATGAATGGGGGGCCAGAGATTCTATGCTTAAACTATAAATGAGTACCGCTCACCTCACGTATTATTGTCTTCCGTTTTGTATTATTCTGTGTTCTGTTTTCATTGTTCTTGTGTCTTTGCAAATAACTAAATAAGTAACCTATGTGTAGTGACGTTTTGGAGAACTGTTTCCACAGTTTTTCATGACGAGTGAGGCTGATGGTAGGGCAGACATTGCTTTTTTTTTTTAATAAGTATGAAGAACTCTCTCGTCTATTAATTTTCGATCCCTGTTTCCTAGTTCCTTACCGATTTTATCATTGTTTATATTCTGTGTGTGGTCATCATGCGAACCCGAAATCGCGCTATTGCTGACCTGATCTGAAGGACGGACAGATATACGCTTTCGATAGACTTTTCAAAACATGCCAGTGCACCTTGGGAAGAACGAAAAACGTCGACCAAACGATTATTCAAATCCTGTATCAACTAAAGGGCGATTCTGGCGATCTCTTGTATTCGCTTTCCGAAAAGCAAAGCGAGAATCCGCCGAGCGCAAGAACAAGCAAAATATCCGCTAAGCCTCAGTTGCACCTTTACAACTTCTCGCTGACTTGCCGAAATCACTTTCCACTCGCGAAATAGATTCGCTTTCCAAGTGCTGTCGGAAACTATATCGGAGCGGGAGAACAGCTTTGGAAAGCGAAGCGACTTTTAGTCGATATCGCAAGAACAGCTGGCGCATAAGCTCGGGGAGCTTTTCAGACCGCCAGAATCGCTCTTAATAAACGGCATTCGTTAGGGACAGCTGCAGTGGCGCTTACAGCTCTTCCGCTAGGTATACAGCGCAGTGCATATTGCCACTTCTATCGCATTTCGTGGTATAATCCCGCGAATCTGAGGGAATTACCCCATACAATTTTGATTATACCGCAATTATACCGCGAAATGGCGAGAAGGGAATTCCAGTATGGGTGATTTCGACTTCATAATACAGGAGGGAAAATGTTAAGATGTGGGGCAAAGCAAAATGCAAGAGCAGACCGTACCAGATCTATTTTCACCAAGAGATAGCTGTTATTCTAAACCTTATTGCGGTGACTAAGCATATATTATTAAAAAAATCCGCCACAGATACCACAAATGCTCTTGCTAGCCCGTATTTTCTCGACGGCAGATTTTAGGGCGTTTGGCTTGAAAGAGTTCACATAGCCTACCGCTTCAGAACAGAAATGTCAAATTCATACTAAAGGGACATCATAATATATACGTCGCTTTACACAAGGGACTTGTACCGTTACCAATACCATAAACAATTTTTCGAATTTAATTTAGAAGTCTAGGACTCCCTTGTCGGAGCCACGTAGACAAACCAGGACCCACAAGACGGGGTCTTATGGTAAAAGCGCCATCTATATTGTTAATTTCCATGACATGGGGATGTGAACTGGTTAGATGAATTTCCCTTCGGGCGGGGATCACTGTTCTTATGGCCGATCTACCAGACTATTGTAGTGGTTTGCGAACTCTGTTCACAAGCCCCTCGGTAGCTCAGTGGTAGAGTGACTGCCTTGTAAGCAGAGGGTCCTGGGTTCAAATACCGGCTGAGGAGCATTTTTGTCTATCAGTTCACTACTTATAAAAGGGACATCCATTCTCCCAAACACATAGAATTCGCGGCTTTCGGGCATACTGCAAATTGTTACTACATTTTGATTGGAGGATACCGCAAGAGCGGGTACAAAAGAAAGCCGTTTCAGTTATACTAGGTCAGCAAGTAACTTCAAGTTCTTATGAATCTCCACTAACAGACTTATCCCTCCCCTTACTGCATGAACGTTGTAACACACTGATTTTCAAATTTGGCTGTAAAATCCTTGCATCTGTCCAACACCGTACTATCCTCCCACCTGATGCGCCATAAACACAGCTGATGCTGAAGCCAGTTAAAAGCAAAACAAACAGGCACATTAATACGTTTCGGTAATATGTTTAATAAAATGTCAGTGTAACGTTAGTGTTAGTAATAAATATTCCTTCAGCCCAAGCTGACTGCGAATCATATTTTATAATGCAAAACGGATACGTCAGCTGAATTTCATTGGAGCTATATTTCGGCCCTGCTTGGCAAGGGTCCTCTTCAGGCCCAAAGCCGCTCAAGTTGCAATAACGAACTTGTGGGAAAACAAGAGGGCCCTTGACAAGAAGGGTCGAAATGTAGCTCTAATAAATTTCAGCTGACGTATCCGTTTTCAACTATCAAATATGTTAGTATTGGTACCGCCATGTCTCCCGTTATGTAACTTGTGAGTGTTAAATAGATTATGTTTTATACACACAGCAAAATTAGCTCGCTAGCAAGTTTTCGTCTAATAAACCTGATTACTTAATTTCAAGAGGCCGGGAGGCACGAGCCCGCGAAGCGGTGACGGCCGAGTGGCAACACTGACACAATGAGTATAGAAAGAGTCAAGAGTATAGAAACCGCCATGAGACTTCTTCTGAACTTCTATTTTATTCTAGCTGGAGTTCAAGTTTACCCTTTGGTCAGCTGGGTTCTGTGACAGACAGCCGTGCACAATGCTTGCTACAGTTGCTGCCAACACCGGATATGACGGCAGGGCCCGATTTGCTATTACTAAATCTTATTCTGTTGAGGTAGGTCTGACTGGGTTAAAAAAAATGTCTTAGTCGGTGCTATTCTAGACAAAAAAAATATTAGAACAATGGCTGGAAACGGAAAGTCTGACTTTCTATTTTTTGCCATTCATGAAAATATATGTTTCCCAGTCAGCCTGGGCTAAAAGAGTATTACAAAAAAATTAAACTACCGGGTGCTATGACATGCAGTATTTTTTACATATGGTTTATTTATATTTTAAATCGCACTTTGTTTTTATCTATAATCTGTTTAGTTGCGGGAATCTAATTAATTAATGGGTCTTTCTACGGAAATTTCATTCTTCATTATTTTTATTATCCTTATTTCTAGTCGCAACGAATATCAATTATATATATTACTTTATGACGTAACATTTACTGTCATACTTCGTGGCGTGATAGCTATTACCCCATGAGGGGGGGGGGGTCGGTCGGTCGGTCACGTTTTATTGGAGTCAAATAGGATAAAGATTCACGCCTTCATGAGATTGAGACCTGAGACACGACCTTAAACTGAAACTGTTGTATAAATGTCAGGAAGTAGAGCAATCAGTGTCTGAATTTAGTCAAGGATAGTCGGTCTTTCCATGGGTGGTGATTTTTCTCCGAATTTGTTGATCTGTTTCTTCTCATAGGGCTTGCTTTTTCCGATTTTTTCTTATTATCTATTCGGAAAATCAAGTTAGTGACTGATTGGTCAGCTCTCTAGCATGACCGGATTCCGGAATGACCGGATTCTAAGGTCCCCGGCAAGATTCACGAAAACGTACTTTAACGCACGCTAGTAAGATGAAACTTGGCACATGTGAAATCCCCATTATATATTCTTTGAGGGAAATAAATAAATGAATGAATGAATGAATGAATGTACCAGAACACGGACTGATTTCGGAAATCCCAATTTTTGCATAATCCGTGTAGACATGCGGGACGGAGATATGCAGCTTTGTGCCGAATCCTGCCATTCTCAGATGCCTTAAGGCCCATTCACAGCGGGTTTTAGCTAATACTCGGTCCCAGCTAGTTCTGAAAATCGCTATCGAGACCGAAGCTTTGCCAGGTTTCTCCCGTTTACGATACTCTTGATGACTAACTCTCCTTGCCGATGCAAAATCGCTGGGTATCAAGCGGAAGAGACAGAAACGGTATCACCTCGGGTATCGCAGCTGCTCCCGAAGATCGCCGTGATTGTTTGACTCAGGATTTGAGTTGCTGACTTTGAGTCGCTAGTGAGACGTTTTCTCGTTCTTCCTGAGGCGTACTGGCGTGTTTTGGACTTAGTCATGTCAGGGACCCACACATTTCCTGTAATGACTCGCCATTCAGGAGTCTTGTCATTTCCTATGCTTCTATGTTGCTTTGTTGCCCGAGCCTCACATAATTTCAAAAATTTCTGCTTGGGTCGAATTGGCGTTCTTGCTCAGATAGACAAAATTTCCAGCATGCCACCATGTGCCTAAGCTAGGACAAAAGATCCAGGATACTCTTCCATTGCAGAGAAATATTGCTAGTTCAGCACAACAGCTGCGAAAAATTTTGTCTATCTGGATAGTCGGTTATTTTATTACCGTGGGTATTTCTCGAACTATCTGACACTCGGTCGGGTACCAGCTGTCTCGGACCCAAGTTAAATCACTTCAACAGGGTACTATAGCCAATCAAGTTACTTAGGGGAATAGTGAGGAATGTTTTGATTGGATAATGTTGAACTACGTCAGACCGAATAACAACTAGACCTACGTTGCCTGGGCAACGTGAAGTGTTGCAGCAACCTTTGTTCGGCTTCGCGAATAAAGTGTTGCGAGAGCAACACTTTGGTTTTGATTCTTCGCTAACGGTTAAATGCTGAATTTGTCAACCCATCGATGTTTTTAAAACAGTCTGTTCCAATCCATGAAGAATATTTAGTTTCACATGGTTATCCCTCAGCGTTGAAAAAAACAACAACAGAATATCGAAAGTAGGGCCCGGGCTAAATTGACTTTGCAGCCAGTTGAACTTTATCTTTTTCAATCGTAGACATCGTGACTTGTGGAAACTTGGAACATTATCTTATATACCCTAATTAGTATTATAAAGCTATCCATAGCTTTTTAGTTCAAAATACCATAGATGTCGCTCTACTAATTATTGTGAAACATATCGTTGTGTTTCATTATCATTTGTGTCCGTTGCGTTAACACTTAATTCTAAGTTACAATGAAAGACCATCACCGTAGACCATTCTAGCATCTTATGAAAATGACAATGCTTTAGCTACCGATTCTTGAACGACGACATGAACCAAACTTTTCTTATCGTCAAAAACACCGGAAACAAAATAGGTACACATACTAGGAAAAGTCGGAAGCCCCTCGTCGCCGAAGATGATTATGGTGTAATCGGTCTTTGTTAGATACAAGTCCCTGACTTGTCTCACAGTTTCCGCTATTCTTTGTTTGAGTGTGTACCCTACCACTAAAGTTGTCAACCCCTCAAAGAGTTAATTCTAGATTACACTGATAGACCATGGAGACTAATATTCTTACCCTCAGATTTATAGAGATCAAATAAAATGTGCACCAATTTGCACTACTTTCTAGCCTCTTACGAACCCCTTGTAGCAACCGATTCCTAGTTCAAATCCATCTCCACGTGATAGACATATTACTAAATTGTTTTCAGTTCAGACACACCAGAAACAAATAATAGGATTATTAGGTACAGCAACTAGCAAAAGTTACAAGCCCCTCATTGCCGAAAATGATTATGGTCTAACAGTCGATTTTTGCTTACAAGAAAAAAAAAAACAACAGAAAATCCGAAGTAGGGACTACATTGACTTTGCAGCCAGTTGAACTTTATCCTTTTCAATCGTAGACATAGTGACTCGTGAAAACTTGGAACATTCTCATATAATCTAGTTCTTATTGTAAAGCTATCCGTAACTTTTCAGGACCAAAATACCATAGATGCCACTCTGCTAATTATTTCGAAACTATGTCGTTGTTTTACATTATCCGTTGCGTTAACACGGTCGGAAACCTCTTACCGCCGAAGATGATTATGGTATAACAGCCGATTGTTACTTACAAGTCCCTGACATGTCTCACAATTGTGTTCCGCCTATTCTTTGTTTGAGTTTGTACCCTACCACTAAAGTTCTCAACCCCTCAAAGACTTAATTCCATGTTACAGTGATAGACCAAGGAGACTAGTTTTCTTACCTTCTGATTTATAGAGATAAGAAAAATGTGCACCAATTTTCACAAGTTTCTAGCCCCTCATGAACCCCTTCTAGCAACCGATTCTTACTTACAAGTCCATCTCCCCGTGATAGACATGGTACCAAATTGTTCTCACGATCAGATACACAAGAAAGAAATAGTAGGATTAATAGGTACACCAACTACCAACTTTGCTAACCACTCACTGCCGAATAGGATTATGGTCTAATAGCTAATTGTTGCTTACAAGTACCCTACATGTCTCACGATTGGGATCGGCCTATTTTTGGTTTCAGTGTGTACCTCACTACTGAAGTTGTCAACCCCTCCCAAACTTTCGAACTGTTGTATCTCATGAAGGAATTTGTGTACCAAAAGACAGATGACATATACTTTGATCAACTCATCCAGATCTATCGAATGCCGTTGAAAAAAAAAAATTTCTATCTGTATTAGTTCAAAAGTTGACTCTTTTTGCCGTATGCCAACTTTCTAATATCACCATTTAGAGAGAAGCAAAAGATAAGCTCTAATTTCATTAGCAGTGAGAGAACTTTTAAAGTTTAAGAGGCCCATCTGCTATCATTTCTCTTCCTTACTCCCAAGTGTAAGAAATGAAATGATAACTCAACTGAAATCACAAACAGAAATTGGCAGAAATAATAGATGGCAGCGCTATCGGACCCGTGGGAAAATGACACTTTTTTTATTCTGTAAATTTTTCTATTTATCACTCAAAGAAGATATATTGTCTGTGGGACCAAGGAACTGCCGCACATATTTCGCACTTATAGATTTTCGGTTTAAAACTGGTGCCTGTCTGCTTGCCTGCTAGAACGGAGCTTTCCACTCCAAAGCAGAAACATGGTTTGATGAAACGAAAGCTTGGCTGCATAACTTCAAATAGTCCTCTCTGTAATAGGCTATACAGCTTCACATTACTTCACACACTGTAGGCTCTGGGTCAATTACAAGCAAAAACCATCTTTTTTGGCCCCAGGCAAGAGTTCTACGGAGCTCTCCAAAATGTAATGTCATATTCATATCCGGCCCAAGGTTCACACTTCCAATAAAAACCGCACGGTTAGACCCTTACCACTTTCTAAGAATAATCGCAAATCGGGGTACTAGGAAAAAAAAGAAGAAAAAACTAAAGTGTTGCTCTCGCAACACAATGACCTAAACACTTTCGGTTTACAAGACAGCACGGAGTGGATCTGATGTTATCTGTTGGGCTTGGTTCGAAACTAGCCAATCAGAATATTCCTCAATATTCCCCAAAATAATCTCATTAAAGTGGAACTGATTTCAATTTGGGTCCGAGACTGGCTGGTACCCGAAAGAGGGCATCTGTATCCATTGCGAACGGTAGAAACCTGGCAAAGCTTCGGTCTCGGGAGCTATTTTCGGAACTAGCTGGTACTGAGTATTAGCTAAAACCCCAATGTGAATGGGCTTTTAAGACCTTCCAGCTCTTGGTCTATACCTGCCCGCCTTTAAAAAGCCCTAGCTCCATAGTCTACCTGCCCATCTTTAAACTACGCGCAAAGTTTTTTTTTTTTTAATTAGGATCAACTTTTGTGTGGCAGCTTCCAGTATCCTTTACCACTTAGGACTCCCCCACGACTGCCCCAAGGCTTGTTTTCCCGTCAGTCATTGTGGATTACTCTTCGAAGAGATTATGCCTCTGGCAGGCTCAGGTGATTAGTCGTAATCCCTTATTATGTAGTGGCGCTCGATTTAAACTTGGATGGGAGACCGTGTAGAGATTTATTACATGGGCTTTTAAGCCAGATATTACACCAATTTGTGCAGGAAGGAAAACTTGATAAAAAGAACTCTATAAGCAAACTGTAAAACCAGGGTTGGGATTTTTAAGTTTAACCGAAATGGCGGATAAACGACAGCCTAGTTACTCACTTTTGAAGACCGATGTTACTTCGTTTGCTCCCCTAAGCTGTTCATAAAATAAACTATCATCTAATGAACTTTTGTTTTCGGATTTGTGACGCCTCTCTATATACTTGTACCTCTTCTCTGGAACTGTGTAGCAACTCCAATAGTACTTCCAAATGATAAGTAAGTGTTGGGTCGCGCGCAATATAGTAAGGACTGTAAGGACTTTACAGTCCTTAAAGTCTGGAATGGAACATTTCCTGAAATGCATACTTTTGTGGAAATTCAAATTTTCTGCCTCGTGATGACCATTGTCTTTTCGGGCCAGCAGTGGATATTGTTTGAACCGTCACTAATAGAAAACGAGAATAAAAGTCTTAACTGAGTCGAAATAAGTCACAGTATTAAAATCCAAGATATACAAATAAGCTGGCTTTTCAGTTAAACTTTAAAGACAACTAAATACTCTTGATGACTAACTCTTCGTGCCGATCAAGAGTCGCCATGTGCCTAGCGGAAGACCCGAAAGCGCCACCACAACTGTCCCAACCTGGTCCCAACGAACGCCGTTTCTTGGTTGATACGTGATTTCAGTCATCGTTTCGGGCAAGAGTTCGTCCCGAGGTTCACTGGCGTCTTTTGGACTTCGGCTTGTAGAGTCAACCCAATTCCATTCGGCAAAAATCAGCTCATTCAGAGTTGCGTTTTATTTGAAGTTCGTAGTACGGAGGACTGTTCGTTGTCGTTTGATTCGCCACGCTGGGAAGGTGCGGGGTGCCTAAGGTCGCTTTATTTGCCAGCGGGCCGTCGGCTGAGTGCCAGCGGACCCATTAGTTTGTACGCTGGGTGAGGCAGGGAACTGTTCAGTGTACCTTCTGACGTAGTCTGCCAAACGACTATTTACAGATCGCCGTCCTCTCCCGTTGTAATATGAACTTCAAATAAAACGCAACTCAGGTTACTTATACTCCGCAAATTTGACACTTAGCCCAGCCGAAATTTTGGTGCGGCGGTATTTCGGCCCTTTTTGGCAAGGATCCTCTTCTAGATTCTTGCCATTTGGAACCAAGCCACTTGGTGCAAAGATGCTCAAGTTTTTCCTGCCATTTTCGCCTTTCAATTTGAAAAGATCTAACCTACCGAACGAAAGTGAAGATCCTGATAGTCATGGAGCGTTGTGGGGGTTATTGTTTATTTTGTCCATCCTCTTATTTTTGTTAAAGGACCCTTCGCACTATCTACTTTTCAACTTACAATGTTTTAAAATATTTGAACACTGTAAAAGTAGGCTCTGCTTTCAACAAATAACCCATAGTTTTGGCTGTTTTAAGCCTTCTCCGAGAGCCGTTGACTTATAGTAAAAACAAGGGAAACAATTTACATAACCGGTTTTTCTGATGGAAAAACTTCTCGCAGGCAACCGCAGACAGCGTGATACACATCGAAGGTAGCAAAACACGGCAAGTGAGAAAATCAGCATATTTTTTTTTAGAGGGGCTAGAATGTACGGAATTGGGGTCTCTAATTTTAGAAATATATGGAGTGATTATGGAAGTAGGTTGCGTTGGCATGGGTAAGACAGGTCCTTTAGGAGGATTCCCATAGTCTACGCCCCAGGACGGGTGTGATTCATTCCTTCTATTACGGAAAATACTCCTTGTTGAAGCGAAGGCATTTTCTAACCTCGGTTTCTGTTTGCAGAATGGATACCAAGCTCGACGACGCTCATTGGTGGGTGACGCAAAATTCGAGTCAAAAGTCAACTCGGGAATTCGGCAGTCGATTGTAGAAGAGAACAAACACTTATTATCACCAACAGGTAAAATTCCGAAACATTCTTTCAGCCCATGCTGACTGAAAACCATATCTGACTGTGCTAAATGTCAGCCAAGTTTGATTCTAAATTTGTTTCAGTCAATCAATGAAATTTAGTTCCAAATAGCTCAAAGCTAGAAGAAGTGAAGAAAATATTCTAGAAATACACGAAAACTACAACATTAGAGTAGATTAGATTAGATTTTATTTTACACATGTACACAGAACATTTTTTAGCACCTACTAAGAAAGCCCCAAAGGGTTTGTTGGCCGCAGGTGGCAGTCTTCTCTTTTCTACATAATGTGGTAACACTATTTTTACATTATTCTACATGCCATTCATACACGGTTCATACATATACAACAAACATTCTGCTTACAAAAAACACTCACGCACAAGGCCGTATCCAGGGGGGGGGGGTAGGGGGTTGAAAGCCCCCCCCCCCCCGAAACATGCAAAAATCATAAATTTGATAGGCTTTTCCCTCTGATCTATGTCTTTTTGTACTTTTTTGTGCGACCGACAGGCAAAAAACCCCCCGAAACGCAACCCCCCGAAATACATTCCTGGATACGGACCTGCTCACGCATCATTACTATTATTTTGCAAGGAAAAATATTTTCACTGTAGCCTTGAAGGATGCCAGATGACTCGAATTTTTTATTTCAACTGGGATTATATCCCATACAGAGGGGGCAAAATTTCTAATCACGAAAGAAGCTCTAGTCGTGTTTCTAAATGGGTGTACCAGATTTGGGTGTACCAGAATTTGCACTAGGTCAAATTAACTAATACACATAAAAGATAATTATTATACATAAAAGAACTATAGGACCGCGACGCCCGGAAGACGGGAGGGGAGGGGGAATAGACGGCTCATCTGGGGACAACATCCTATCTTTGCTCCGAATTTTGTTAAAAGGGAAAGAGATCCGAAGAATCCCTGAGGTCTTGAAAAGAACAAACAGTTCACTGTCAGAAGTTTCAGAGCAGATTGCGCATAACACTTTCAAGAATAACACTTTTTCACTTAGAAATAAAGTGTTATGACCAATTAAGTTTATACTATTTCGTGCCTAGATCTCCAACAACACCTTCAATAGGTAAAAATACTACACTGTCAGAAGTTACATGATGACAACAGAAGGATGCGCGGTATCAACAGATAACACTTTGGGATGTTATCTTTTATGTTTCTTTCGTTTCCCGTTAGTATTTTTACCAATTGAGGCGTTGTTGGAGATCTAGGCACGAAATAGTGTAAACTTAATTGGTCATAACACTTTATTTCTAAGTGAAAAGGTGTTATTCTTGAAAGTGTTATACGCTATCTGTTATGAAACTTCTGACAGTGTTGTTATCTCCAACCGGTAACATTCCAAAACATTTCTGCAGCCCATGCTGACTGCAAAACATATCTGACTGTAGTGATAGATAGTCCTTCAGCCCAAGCTGACTGTGAATCATATTTGACGGGGCAAAACGGATACGTCACCCAAGTTTTGATTCTAAAGATGTTTCAATCAATCAATCAAATTTAATTCCAAATAGCTTGAAGCTAGAAGATAGACACGAAAACTACAACAAATTAACTAATACACTGAGAATATGTCACCTGCAATTAATATTGGAATGAAAGAATGGAAAAATTGGGTTGAAGAATTCGTAGGATAGGGGAAAAACTGATTGCCAGTGCTTCTCTCGGACCGACGCACGGACTTTGGGGACAAGACTCTATCTTTGCTCCGATTTTTTTTTAAAGAGTATTACTGCGGTCAGTTAATTTAGAATCGTCGAGTTTAATGAGAGAATTTTATAAAATTTTATAATCACCCGGAGAGATCCTTGACGCTCTAGAGGACATTTTTCGAGATACGGCTATGACACACGTTTCGTTTTTTCTAGCTTATGCCTGAAGAGGATCCTTGCCAAGAAAAGCCGAAATAACCCTAGAATAAAACTTAGCTGACGTACCGGATTAGCGCTGTCATATCGCCAACATTCCCTTCACCATCTTTTCAACAATACAGCCTACTTGCGGTATCGCTTCTTCTATTGTTAAACCCGGAGACCCTTGTTCTACACGATATATTCTACCGCCCCCCTTTCCCCCGCCCGACACCTTACTAACTTTTCACACTTTCCTTTTTCGCCATTGTCGATACGCATCATGCTTCCGACTTTTGATTGCCAGAAGTTCACTCGTCAAAAAGAAGTTATCGACTCTTTCCGTCTTTGAAGTCATCACGCCTGGAAAATGTTTCAAAACAGCCAAAGCCGCGGGTAAATTTTGATACAAAATTCCATTTTCACAACTGTGTCAGCGCTGATTTTTTTTCAGAAGACGACGACGCTTCAACAAGTGAAGATCTCTTTCTTGACGACGAAGTAAGCCAACTGATTTTTGAGCCGTCTCAGCGACTTTGTCTGATCTTTAAATCGAAGGATGGACTTGGATCTGTCTACAGAATCCTGAAGACGGTCGAGGTAAGTCTTCCGTAATTAAGTAGCCTATGAATGTTTCTTTGTAAATATCTCTTGTGCAGTGTCTCTCCATCTTTACGAGTAAGTAACTGAAATGCAAAAATGTTCCTAGGCCGGGATTTGAACCTGCAAATTTCGCTATCATTTGCCATTGCGCTAGCAAGTAGCAACTGGTGGTAGCGAAAAGTCTGCGAACATAGTTAGACGAGTTTCCGCCTTTTACGACAAGTTTAGCACTCTTTTAGAGTGCAACGAAAGTAAGAGGCACCTCACATCAGTGAAAATATCTAAAATTTAACGAGCAGATTGAAACGGCTAACACTCATAATGCCCACGGTTCAAAATGCCCACGACTCAAAATGCCACCACTCAAAATGGCCACGGTTAAGAATGCCCACGATTTGATTATGAACGTGTCCGAAAGCTTTTTGGTGTGTAAATGCTGCATTAATGGCATCGACTAAAAGCAGGAAAGGAAAGGCAAGAGAAGAGCAGGAAAGAATACTAAAAACAGGAACGGCAAACTAAAACGAGGAAAGAATTACCAGGAATCGAGGATTCGAAAAACTGGCAAGCCTTTCCTCTGTTTAGTATCCCGTGAGGGGTCAGAAAACATTTGTAACAGTTCACCTTTTCCTCCTTTTAGTATTCGAAAAAAAAACTGCCACGCTGTGCCGTGCTTTTCCTCAGTTTAGTTTCTCATGAGGGGTCGGCAACTTACATTTGTAAAAGTTCACCTTTTCCTCCTTTTAGTACCTTGTCGGTAGGCGATCATGAGTCCAGCGAGGGGTTGGCAACTAAGATATTTCAAGTCCACCATTTCTTTCCTGGTTTTAGTAGCTTGTCACGGAGAGTACCAAAACGAGGAAAGAAATTAGGAATTCTAAAAAACTGGGAAGCCTTTCCTCTGTTTAGTATGCCGTGAGGGGTCAGCAACTAACATTTGTAAAAGTTCACCTTTTAGTATTAGAAAAAACTGGAAAGCTGTGCCGTGCTTTTCCTCTGTTTAGTATCTCGTGAGGTGTGGGCAACTTACACTTGTAAAAGTTCACCGTTTTCCTCTTTTAGTCCCTCACGGGATACTAGGCAAGGCTTGCCAGTTTTTTCGAATACTAAAATGAGGAAAAGGTGAACTTTAACAAATGAAAGTTGCCGACCCCTCACGGGATACTAAACAGAGGAAAAGCTTGCCAGTTTTTCGAATCCCCGATTCCTAGTAATTCTTTCCTCGTTTTAGTTTCCCCTTCCTGGTTTTAGTATTCTTTCCTGCTTTTCTCTTGCCTTTCCTTTCCTGCTTTTAGTCGATCCCTGCATTAATGCTGCATTTTCTTTTCTTTTTTGGTCCGAAAGCTGTTACCTTTTTTCTTCTCTGACACACAATTATCGGCATAAAGCTGACAAAATGGATCACCTACTGATGTCCAACCTTGTTATCTTCTTAGCTTTCCTTTCTTCGTTGGCCTTGATCGCTAGTTATCTTAGAATTTGGAATGTTTGCCGAATTGTCACTTGTCTTGTGAATTTGTTATGTTTGCCGTCGAAAACACTGAGAGAGTCGCCGTGCTTCCCAGTTTCTTCTTGAAAACTCAGCATAAAATTGAGCATTCTTCCTGCATTAATTGAGCGAAAATTTAAGTCCGAAAGCGAAATGCTGCATAAAATGCTGAATTAATTCAGCATTTTCGTTCGTTTCTGAGCTTTCGTACACGTTCTATTTGAGGTGTTCAGTTCGTAGTAAAACAGAAGCAGTGATGAGTGAGAAGCGAAAGGAGCAGACCGACTATCAGAACAGTAATGATCGTAGATTTAACTGGTCGAATTCTGAAGAAAAAAAAATACTGAATCACAAACAACTACCTTAAAACTGTTATTTTTAATTAAGAACAATGCTTACCTTCATAGTGCAAGATATGAATGGCCTAGTTTCTCTATCTTAGTTGGAACATGCTCAGGCTTCTTATGCAATAAATTATGCTACATTTTATTTCTTCGTACTTTCACACAAATATTCTGACTTGATCAGCAAACAATAAATAATCCCTTTCAACATCTTTCCGTGGTAGTTCTGACCCTTTTAACCTCGTTTCCCATTGTCCCAAGACTGTCTAGCCCCTCCTGCTGACAGGTTGAACTGTCGGCATTTTGAAACAGGACTTTAGCCTCCTCTGTGAATATTTTAAACTGTCGACATTTTGGGCCATTGACATTTTGGACGATTTATTTATTTATTTCAAAATATAGCCAACTGGGGCTGCTACATAACAACTCATTTATATACACTAAAAAAACTAAAAAACAAATATGCTGAAGGCACGAAGCCTCCAACAAACAAAGTACTCAATCAGGATGTGTCAACCCACTCAAATCAGGATGGGTCAAATCGATTTCGGAGTCGTCGACCTCAATTGTGGGCATTTTAATTGGTGGGCATTTTGAACCGTGGGCATTCCGAGCGTGGGCATTGTGAGAGTTGGCAAAAAGATCGTGATCAATTGTGGGCATTTTAATTGGTGGGCATTTTGAACCGTGGGCATTCCGAGCGTGGGCATTGTGAGAGTTGGCAAAAAGATCGTGATCAATTGTGGGCATTTTAATTGGTGGGCATTTTGAACCGTGGGCATTCCGAGCGTAGGCATTGTGAGAGTTGGCAAAAAGATCGTGATCAATTGTGGGCATTTTAATTGGTGGGCATTTTGAACCGTGGGCATTCCGAGCGTGGGCATTGTGAGAGTTGGCAAAAAGATCGTGATCAATTGTGGGCATTTTAATTGGTGGGTATTTTGAACCGTGGGCATTCCGAGCGTGGGCATTGTGAGAGTTGGCAAAAAGATCGTGATCAGTTGTGGGCATTTTGAACCGTGGGCATTCCGAGCGTGGGCATTGTGAGAGTTGGCAAAAAGATCGTGATCAATTGTGGGCATTTTAATTGGTGGGTATTTTGAACCGTGGGCATTCCGAGCGTGGGCATTGTGAGAGTTGGCAAAAAGATCGTGATCAATTGTGGGCATTTTGAACCGTGGGCATTCCGAGCGTGGGCATTGTGAGAGTTGGCAAAAAGATCGTGATCAATTGTGGGCATTTTAATTGGTGGGTATTTTGAACCGTGGGCATTCCGAGCGTGGGCATTGTGAGAGTTGGCAAAAAGATCGTGATCAATTGTGGGCATTTTAATTGGTGGGTATTTTGAACCGTGGGCATTCCGAGCGTGGGCATTGTGAGAGTTGGCAAAAAGATCGTGATCAGTTGTGGGCATTTTGAACCGTGGGCATTCCGAGCGTGGGCATTGTGAGAGTTGGCAAAAAGATCGTGATCAATTGTGGGCATTTTAATTGGTGGGTATTTTGAACCGTGGGCATTCCGAGCGTGGGCATTGTGAGAGTTGGCAAAAAGATCGTGATCAATTGTGGGCATTTTGAACCGTGGGCATTCCGAGCGTGGGCATTGTGAGAGTTGGCAAAAAGATCGTGATCAATTGTGGGCATTTTAATTGATGGGCATTTTGAACCGTGGGCATTCCGAGCGTGGGCATTGTGAGAGTTGGCAAAAAGATCGTGATCAATTGTGGGCATTTTAATTGGTGGGTATTTTGAACCGTGGGCATTCCGAGCGTGGGCATTGTGAGAGTGGGCAAAAAATCGTGATCAATTGTGGGCATTTTAATTGGTGGGTATTTTGAACCGTGGGCATGTTGAACCGTGGGAATTCCGAGCGTGAGCATTGTGAGAGTGGGCAAAAAGATCGTGGTGATTTTTGGAAACACCTATTGAAACGACTGGAAGTTTGCGTTTCTTGATGAACGGGGGTAGGGTCCATCTTGCTTTCGCCGAAGGAGGGGGGGGGGGACATGTACAGCGAATGAAGAATTCGTGTATAGAGTTTTGAAAATTATTTTTTAATAATGTAGAAATAATGAGTTAGATTATTTGACAGCCACTCGAACTGGAAAATGAATTTGTGGAAGAACGGACTAAAGATTCTTGCTTAGCCTTCAGTAGCTGACTAGGTTTACTTTTGGGCATTTTCCAGTTTGAGCGGCTTGAGTCTGGAGAGGTCTCTTGCCAAGAGTGGCCAAAATATAGCACTAATAAAATTCAGCTGACGTATCCGTTTTGCACTGTCAAATAGGTTTTCGCAGTCAGCTTGGCCTGAAGGATTGAATCGATTGGATTCATGTATTTATAAAACGAAAAAAATCAACAGACTAATCCCGGAACTGCATTCTCTTGTGTAGCCATTGCCCACTTGGATCTCTATCTAGGGGATACATTTATGTTTATTTCTGTATTTGCCATGATCGTCGGCTTTTAGCGAAAGAAAATCCTATCTTCTAATCTTATCGTAGAGAAACTTCGTACACACCTTTCACCATCTCTGTTGACTACTTTGACCTGAAAGCCAGGGGCGTAACTACCTTTCTAGGGTTGTGGGGGGGGGGGGGGGCAGCGCAGAATGTGCCGTTTCTGTGTGTGCCTACGGAATACCAGAATAGTCAGGAACGCAAAACTTTTCGTTTATAGTCACATATTGTATTCATAACCAAGAAGCTCCAGCAGCAAAGAAGCTCACGGAGAGAACGTTCCAACTTCTTCTCAACTCGTGCTGTTCCACTGTGGAATTCCCTTAGTGAAGAAACAGTTCAGTTCAAAACTGTTGACAACTTCAAAAAAGCAATTGATCGAGACTGGGCAGCGATGGAGTGGAAGCTACACTGGGAGGCCACTGGATCTACTCAACGGAACTAGACAACGCAGTTCCACCTCTATCACTCAACCGGCGAATATACAGGATGTTCACCCAACCTTATTCGCCAGCCAGTGCGATTTAATTAATACCAGATCGCTTACAAAGAAAACGTACATTCTAATCAGGCAAAAGTATGTTTGACAATTAGCCTACGATTTTTTACTGCCTTCCACTTGTCTATTAGTGCCTCTGCCTCAATGTCATTCAATATATCTTTTCCACGTGCCATCAACATTAGATGGTCTAACCGTTCGTCACCCATGGTGCTTCGAAGTCGGTTTTTGATCAGCTTAATTTTGCAAAATGTGCTCGCCTTCTGCTAAAGTTACAGGGATGGTCTTTGCGAAGATGAATGCTCTGTAAACAAGTGGCAGGGGAAGTTTATTTTCTATGGCCGTCAAAAACAAGACTGAAAACGGCAAATCTTGAGTTGCACTTATCGAGCAACCGTGCACGTCCATAACGACCTGTCGGAAAATTTCCATCTCTGACGTGAAGGCTTCGGGAGGGAGTTGTGTTAGCGGAAACTGCTGCGAGAACGCTGAACATTTTGAAGGATCGAGTCCCGCCAGACACTCAAACACTGGCAAGACAAGAAGCTTTGTCTCCTCATGAGCTTCTTCTAGCTCTTTAGACAAGACTTTCAACACTTTCATGAATTCACATAAGTAGGAATCGCGAAAACTAATGGGCAGTTCTGGAGTAGCCTCGTCTTGCTGCACATATCGCCTAGGGAACCGGCGTGGGAGGTGGTAACGCCTGTACTCCCTTTCTATGATCTACTGAGTTTCAGTCTCTGGCATCTTCTGAGTGTGATCACTCTCACTGTCGGCACTGTCTAAAAGATTCCTGATCATCTGAATAGATGCATCTACTTGATTCTGAAGGAGACTTTCGTCTTCAAGCGATGACTTCAGAACGGAACTAGTCGCTTTCTTCAAACGACACGCACCCACGATATCAAGTTCGACGGCTTGCAAGTCTCGTATTAGAGCATTTGTCTGAGACAATACCTTTTTCGTGAACATTAAAGTAGCAACAAAATAAAATCGACGCAGTGCAGTGAGTAGGCTATCTGCCTTTGTGCTAGTTTCGTGGTCTTTGATATTGGCTGAGTGGGCTACTTCTCTAGGAAGACCGACAATTTCGGGGAGGGTGCTCCACAGAGCTTCAAGCGATTCTTATCGGGCAGCCCACCTAGTTTCAGACAAGCCTTTTAGGTTTAGTTTCCCTTTTTCTTCTGCAACCGCTTTTCTATAAAGGTTGAAACGTTTCGCAATCAATTAAAGCGACCAACCGCTCTTTAGTTTGTCCACCAACACGTTTCGCGTCAAGGTGACGGCAGCACAGCAATGTTCGACAATTATGTTACCCCTGTGAGTCAGGCAACGCAGATAGGGCACCTTCCGTCCAAGAGCCCTAGAGATATGAGCTTGGGCTCCTTCCAATTTTCCGCTCATATATTGTAGCTCTGAAAGGCCAACTTGTGAATGTCAATCTGCAGCTAAAACTTTGATTATCTCTTGGGCAAGGCCAGCACCTGTCTTCGTTTCGCAATCAATTAAAGCGACCAACCGCTCTTTAGTTTGTCCACCAGCGGCGACTAAACGAACTCCAACGACAAGGCGTTCTTCATGGCTTACCGCTGGTGTCGTATCAGCGAAAACCCCATAAAATAGAGACGTATTAACTTCTTCTACTATTCCTGAGCCTCGTTTTTGTTGCATGCTGCAGGTCCACTTCTCGGCCGATTCCGGACTGATTCTTTCTACATCCGTTTTTGCACTGCAGCGCTTCCGAGGAAGACGGCAGCGCATCTCGAGAATCACGGATTTGCTCCCCGACCAAGTCCGTGCTTCCCTGCAAGATGCTGCAGCGCTGCCGCTTCAACCAAGAAAAAAGTGAATCCAAAAACGCATATTATGCAAAAGCAAAGAAGTGCTGCATCAGCGATGCTGCAGCGCTATTGCAACAAAAACGAGGCTCTGATACAATCTGCTTGCCTACAATCTCCATGAACTCGTTTGGCGACCCTGCGGACATGTATGTAGTTGCATGCCGACCCTTTTCTTCTTGCTTGGCTTTCCGGCGTCCCAATTCCTGATTGTGTCTGGAAACCAAATTCACGAGCTTAACGAAGTTCCCAGTGTCGTTATCCTTGCCATGGAAAACCAAGCTCTGTTTCCCGAGCGTTCTTGCAAAATCCAACAATATTGAAACAACGCGACGATTTCTTTCGATTTCTAGCTGGGCTTCGATATCGTTTATCCACCTTTCTTTATTAAAAAGGTACGGCAACGCTTTGTCTTTTCGAGCAAAAGAGATTAGATCAGATACAGCAGCTTTATGAGCCTGTAGGGATTGGAAATGTGAAATAAGTAAACCCGGCTTCTCACCTTTGCTCCGCATCTTGTGCCACGCTTTGACACCTTCAACAAATGCTTTTTGGGATTCCAAAACGTAAGTGGAGAGACACCTATGACATCGCAAAAGTTGTCCGTCTGTACATCTGTCCGTCTGTCCGTCCGTCCGTCTGTGCGCACTGTAACTCTCAAAGGGAATGAGATATTTTGATGAAACTTGGTGTGAGGATTCTTTGGGTCAAGAGTAAGGTCAAGTTCGTAGATGAGCTATTTAGCCCTACATTTAGGGGTGGGGGAGGGGTTTTAAATTAAGGGACAAATTAAATAAATTTAAACAGATAATGTGATAGTCGATTATGAAGTAAGAAGACATGTTGAACACGATGGTGAAAACCATTTTGTCATCGGAAAAGCAGTTCGCCCGGAAAACGGCCAAAACTGGAAAGTTTGTTAAAAGTAAACGTTTTATTTGGTTGATAAGATGATCGATTTAGGGGTATGAGGACATGCTAAACACGATGGTGAAACCGTTTTTTCGCCGGACAAGCAGTTAGCCCAGAATCCGGTTGATTAGTTGATTAGATGTTCGATTTAGAGGTAGGAAGCCATTCTGAACACAATGGTGAAAACCATTTTCTCGCCGAACAAGTAGTTCGCCCGGAATCCGGCCGAAACCGGAAAGTTTGTTAAAAGTAAAAGTTTTATTTGGAGTTGATTTGATGTTCGATTTAGGGGTAAGAAGACATGCTGAACACTTATGTGAAAACAGTTTTCTACCCGGACAAGTAGTTTGCCCGGAATCCGGCCAAAACCGAAATTCTTAAAAGTTAGAGTTTTATTTGTAGTTGATTAAATATTCTATTTAGGGCTAAAGAGATGGTGAATCCGTGTATGACAATCATTTTTTACCCGGACATATAGTTCGACGGGAGTCCGGCTGGAGCCGGAAAATTTGTTATAAGTTGAATTTTTATTTGAAGTTGATTAGATGTTCAATATTGGGGAAAGAAGATACGCTGAGTTCGTTTTTTAGCTTTCTTTTTTCGACAGAAAAGTAGTTCCGGAATTCGGCCGAAACCAGGAAATTGGGAGAAGTCGCAGGAAGTTTTCGTCAAAACAGAGATGGCTTATAGGGGTAAATACACATGCTGATTCAATACCTGAACTTGTTTTTCTCAGATGATTAACCTGTTTCTGAATTTTAATATTAAAGATGTTCAAGGAGTCTGGCGAAGATTGGATCTGGCGAAGACAAGAACCAATTGTCTGGATCAAATATTGAATTTTTGGAATCCCATCGAAACCTTTGGCCTTGTTCTCTTCTTTCTCTACCTGCACCGGTCCGGAAAAGAAAACAAGGAAAGCAAAACGCCATATCTTTGTGTATGCTGTATTCGAGGTGCGGATATTCTGTATACCACGTTTTGACGAAACGCAACTGCTGCCTGTAAATCCTTGTTCGCTCTTGTCCCTCTGCAGGGAAATGTACGATAGGATGGAAGGGTCCTAGCTCCCAGTAGCTTACGTTTCTGAAGGTCCGACAAATTGGGGCTTCGGAGCCCTGGATCGTGTTCTACACTGATAACACCGGCGCTTTGAAGGCCAGGTGAGTCGCCACTCGTTTGTTTCTGTTTACACGAGACTAGATTTCGGACTGATCGAACATTTCCTATGGTCGCTGAAAACTCTTCCAAGTTCTGTGGCTTCAACTACGGTCTCGATTTCATTAAGGACTGCTACTGACCTTCCTATGTTTAGCAAAGGTTTCTGTCGCTTTTCCAGTTTCCACGAGCAACAATAGAGTTGCGAACACCTCCGTGATAGTTAAAGTCGTACCAGCTTCTGTGGCTAAGTGCGTTGACTACGTGGGCTCTGGAACTCTGACTTCTTCATCGGACAATCGGATGTCAACTTGCTGTAATGAAAGCGAGTTCAGAATTTACAAATTGCAAACCGGATTTGTGCTCGAGACTTAAAAAGGAATTGTTCAGAGGAAAATATTATTTCGCCATTAAAATCTCGACTATACATCTGTTTTTAGTTTCAAACAAAAGAAATAATTTCCCTCATCGCGTCTAAAAACAACAAGACCAAAGGTGTCGATGGGATCCCAAAAATCGAAGATTTGATCCAGGCAATTGGGTCTTGTCTTCGCCAGGCTAATCATCAGATAAAACCGAGTTCAGATATTATATCTACCTATCGATCTATACCTCTATAAGCCATATCTATTTTGACGATACTGACCGAAACTTCCTGCTTTACTACTGCCAAATTTGCGGTTTCGCCCGAATTCCGAGCTAACGACTAGTCCAGCAAAAAAAGAAAACTCAGAAACGAAACCGTTGGATCTCCTTATCCCTATCAAGAACATCTAATCAACTTTAAATAAAACTTTGACTTAAAAAAAAATGCGGGTACAACCGGATTCCAGACTAATTATATGTCCGGGTAATAAATGATCATCATATACAGACTCAGCGTCTCTTCTTACCCCTAAAATCTATCATCTAATCAACTTTAGATAAAGCTTTTGCTTTTAACATATTTTCCGGTTTTGGCCGGATTACAGGCGAACTAGTTGTTCGACGAGAAAATGGTTTTCACCATCGGGTTCAGCATGTCTTTTTACCCCTAAATCAAACATTTAATCAACTGCAAATGAAACTGTTACTTCGAACCAACTTTCCGGTTTTGGCCGGATTCCAGACGTTACTGCTTGTTCGGCGAGAAAATGATTTTCACCATCATGCTCAGCATGTCTTCTTACCCCTAAATCAAAATTTAGTCAACTTCAAATGAAACTTTTCTTTTTAACCAGCTTTCCGGTTTTGCCAGATTCCGGACGAACTACTCGTCCAGCGAGAAAATGGTTTTCACCATCGTGCTCAGCATGTTTTCTTACCCCTAAATCTAACACTTAATCAACTTCTAACGAAACTTTTATTTTTAACCAACTTTCCGGTTTTCGCTAGATTCCGGACGAACTACTCGTCCAGCGAGATATCATCGTGCTCAGCCTGTCTTCTTACCCCTAAATCAAACATTTAATCAACTTCAAATGAAACTTTTACTTTTAACAAACTTTCCGGTTTTTGCCGGATTCCGGACGAACTACTTGTTTGGCGAGAAAATAGTTTCCACCATCGTGCTCAGCATGTCTTCTTACCCCATAATCGACTATCACAGTAGCTGTTTAAAAATATATCGTTTGTCCCTTAATTTGAACCCCCTCCCCCAGTCCCAAATATAGGGCTACAGAGCCCATCGACGAACTCGACCTTACCCTTGACCAAAACCATCCTCACACCAAGTTTCATCAAAATTTCTCATTCCCTTCGAGAGTTATCGTGCTTACAGACGGACGGACAGACGGACGGACAGACGGACGGACAGACGGACGGACGGACGGACGGACGGACGGACAGACGGACGGACGGACATACGGACGGACGGACATACGGACGGACGGACAGACGGACGGACGGACGGACGGACGGACGGACGGACGGACGGACGGACAGACGGACGGACGGACGGACAGACGGACGGACGGACAACTTTTGCGATGTCATAGGTATCCCTCCACTTACGTTTTGGGATCCCAAAAACATGCCGATAGCACAATTGAAGTCCAACACTCTCGATACGCGACCTAATGTGCGTTATCGAAAATTTTCTCCGTACAGCGAAATTTTTATGTTTTCGATTATATAAGACTGTTTTCCTGACGCTATTGGTATGAATTCTGTGTATAGACACGTGCTAGAATGAAAACCTTTCGGCTGAAACTGGAAACCTATTGAAGTGATCAAGTGAGGTGTCTCGGTGCCAGGTCTAACTTAATTAGTACTCAAGATTTGAATGGTAAAGTAAAATTTTTCCCTGAACAAGTCCTTTAAGCTAAACGGCAAGACGTTGCGCTTTTCATAGAGCAAACTGACTAAAGACACGGAAATATTAAGAGAGTCTTGGTTAAAGACAATGGTCTGTGCTGGCTCACTCGTAAAGAGGAATCAAAAGACAAAAGGAAGTCATCAGCATCCGCGGGTTTCTAGCTTCAATATTGTCTTAGAACTGGAACGAATTTCAGTGACCTAATGCCACTTAGCTTAGCAGCACAAGAACGACAGACACGGAGCATGCGTGCAAAACGTGCGTGCCAAAAACAAACTTATATATATCGAATGTTACTACTGTAGTACTGCCACTTTCATCCGTTAGATGGAAACCGGGCTGCGGTTCACATCAACAAATATTCATTGTTGCTTAAAGCACATGTGAAAAGCTAAGCCCCAATTGAGCATTATCTCCGGAAAGCCCGCACCATCGGAGATGCATCATTTTCTATGCTTCACAGGGGTTTCCAGGCGCGCTTTAAGCTCCTAAAAGTAAACTGAACAAACTTAGACGTCGAATGTTAGGAATACTATTGCCACTTTCATCCACTAGACGGAGACGCGGTGGCTGAGCGGCAGAGCTTACAAACGAAGTTGTTTCACTTAGGAGAGACATAATGCTGTGTTCACTTGGCACACGAGTTAAATTTAATGTCAGCTTCTTCGAATACTGACGGCGAGAAGGAGAGTGGCTTGTGTTTGTTGCGATTTCACTGCCAGTACCTTCTCGAAGCTTGCTGCTTTCTCCCGAAACAGGAGACGTAGTTGGTTTCAACCATCCAGGAAGACCTAAACAGATTTGTCTTTTGCAATGGTTTTCGTAAACTTTTTGTGTCTTTCTCGTTACCTTTCAGCATGGCTTCACTGTGGTATTTCTGAAGGTGAGTACCCCGATAGTCATCGTCAAACTCAAAATATTTCTCGTCTTTTTCTCCTTCTTTGCAATTGTCGCACACTAGTCTCGTACGCGGGCGGCTCCGCTTAAACATTTTGGTATACTGAAGTCTGAACTCAAAAATTGTAATTCAATTCAAGAACTTAAGTTCAGCTCTGTTCACAAAACTCGATCCACCATCAAACCAATACGTCATTGCAAGCTTCGATCGAGACATGTCTTACCAAACTCAGAAGATGAGTCATCGTCTCGTGTCCCTTGGGCTTCGAGTGCCTTCTAGTGGTACCGAAGAGCTTGATTTTTTGTAATGATCCACTACACTGTAAAAAAATATCTCGCAGTATTTGCTACTGGGATTAATCTTGTCTTTACTGAGATAAGATTATCCCTAATTCGGATTGACTTTATCCCAATAGAGATGAGATTAATCCCAGTAGCAAATACTGCATCCTTATTCGGAGAAACTTTTTACAGTGTCCACTGTAAAAAGTCTCTCCTTTAAGAGTTGTGCGTCACCGATTTCGGACATTTTTATTCCTAATTTTGAGAATTACATTCCGAATTCGGAATTTAATTCTCCGAATTAGGAATAAAAATGTCCGAAATCGGTAACGCACAACTACTAAAGTCCGATAAAGGAGGGACTTTTTACAGTGAGCTGTCGCACGGGTGCAGTACAACAGCAGTACACCAAAAGCATGGGTTTATTAATTGATTAAAAATTTTCCAACGATAATTTGACTGCGTTCCGACACAATGAAACAGGTTTACTTTGATCAGTTCTGCACTACGTAGGGAGCGGAAAACGTACCTGAAGCAGCTGCACTGGCAGGAAGATTACTATGTCTAAGATGATAGTAGCCTACTTATACAAAACGTGCCGGCAACTGATATTTCGGATTTCAATTAAGGTGTGTGAATACTTACTAGAACCTCGACTAGAACTGTGTTGACATAACTACCTGTTGTCAGGAGTCGATTTCTTTACAAATATGTGCAGACAAAAGCTAATTAGGTACAGAAACGTGCCGACAAAACCTGGCCCTTCTACAAAATGCGCGGACAAAAATTTTCAGTATACTTCAGCTGCTCGTGCGTGCCAACGAACTTCCTCCCCCTCCCTACCCCCTCCTTAGTTACGCCCCTGCTGAAAGCCATTGCCTGAGTTCATAGCACATATTCTTGTAGGTAGGGACCTGTTGGCTGGTCAAGTACCCCCCGCTCCTATACTTTCTAATGAAATAACCAATTTTCAAGGAGTATTCAAGTGTTTTAACATCTGGACTACACTGTAAGAAGTTTCTCCGAGTACGGATTAAGGTTAACTGCAGTATTTGCTAATAGGATTAATCTCATCTCTATTGGGATAAGATTAATCCGAATTAGAGATAATCTTATCTCAAGAGAGAGATTAATCCCAGTAGAAAATCCTGCAAGATTGTTTTTACAGTGTAGCGACTAGATACGAAATGAAGTCCCGCTAGTTAAAGATTCTACAAATAAAAAACAGTCTTCACTGATTTGGTTCTTTCTTTCAGAATTGCAAGGGAACCATCATTCACATTGAGTCTCGTCCCGGGCACTTTGATCCTGACGGAAACTTGTATCCAGACGTCCTTTTGAAGCTAGATATCCCTCGCGAAGGCCTCTTGCCTCTTCTGACATCTATGAAGCAGAGTTCGAACGTCGCCAACTTGCAGGTCATTCGGGAACCAACCGATAAGAAAGGTAATGCATCTGGTCAATTCTAAGCACGATTTGGCACGATCAAGTACAAAAGTAGTAGAGCCTCAGTCTTCATCTCAATGTAATACGACCATGCGGATACTCTTGATGACTAACTCTCCTTGCCGATACAAAATCGCTGCTTACCTAGCGGAAGAGCAAGAAGCTGCACCACAGCTGCCCCAACGATCGCCGTGATTGGTAGACATAGAATTTGAGTTGTAGAGTTTGAGTCGTTAGTGAGACTTTTTCTTGTTCTTCCTGAGGATTAGAAGCGTGTTTTGGACTTAGTCATATAAAGTACTGGAACAGATACCCGGTGCCGTACCGGTGCCAACGAGCGGAGGGTAGGTGCTACGCGGAATATTACGATTCGTTATCCTTACAAAAAGCTCATTGGAGTAAAGCCTTGGAGAAGAGAAAGTGAGCGCATACAGATTATTGGTCTTTTCGTCTAAATTCGCAGTGGCTAAGAGGGGAGTAGATGGGCGTCAAGTCAAAGATCAACAAGTAGGGCTACTCGTCGGAGTATCCATAATCGCTGCATGGGACAAAAGATGGAGGTTCTATTGGCACATTTGTTCTTGATACTATCCAGGCAATGTGGCAACACTTTCGTAAGTTTGATAACACGTATTACGGGTTGCGTAGCCCTGTGTTAAATATCATGTTGGATGTCAGCGGATATTTAAACAAATACAGTAGAGATATGATTATGTGAACAGTTACTTCAATGTGAACAGCGCAGTTTTGGGCTACATGGTAGAACGAAGATCCAAAATAACTATTTAGGTGTGTTCAGATGCCTTTAATTTACCTACTTCGGCTTAACTGGTAGTTAGCTTTAGACACAGCAAGTGCATGAAAATGGCAAGGTCCAATGTCAACAATGGTTTACAGAAGCATACCTCTAATGTACATTTTGATAGCATTTTCGCTATTGCAAAACCATGAAATATTGGGGTCTTTGTCCGGAAGTGGAAGCTGGTAGTTACGCTCCCGTCATGTCAAACTAGCCCTATCTTTTGTTAAAAAAATTCTCTTTAACCCTGTTCACCGGAGTATCCTCCCACCTCAACATTAGTCGGAACGGGTAAGGCCAATAGTCCGCTGCGCAGATTTGGTGCCAGAACTCCTCCTTGCGACTGTTTTGCAGGCTCCATATGAGCTAGACTTTGTGCCTGTATTTGTCAAGCTTAATAATGCATGATGCACGGTATAACCTACCTTTATTTTTGCCATTGTACGACATCTCTACTTAGTTTTTCGGGTTGCAGAATAGATTCTGTTGTCAACATTGACCACCTTTTACGACAGTGCCAAGAGCTTCCTTCACTAGTTGCAGTTGAGCTAGTTGGTACACTGTCAGAAGTTTCATAACAGACTGCGCATAACACTTTCAAGAATAAAACCTTTTCACTTAGAAATAAAGTGTTATGACCAATTAAGTTTATACTATTTCGTGCGTAGATCTCCCGCAACACCTTCAATAGTTAAAAATACTACACTGTCGGAAGTTACATAACGGCAAAAGAAGGATGCGCGGTTTTTAACAGATAACACTTTGGGATGTTATCTGTTAGTTTCTTTCGTTCCCGTTAGTATTTTTACCAATCGAAGGTGTTGTTGGAGATCTAGGCACAAAATAGTGTGAACTTAATTGGTCATAACACCTTATTTCTAAGTGAAAAGATGTTATTCTTGAAAGTGTTATATGCTATCTGTTCTAACAGTGTGGATACGAACCTGTGCATGCATCTGATATATGGCCGTATTTGGCCTATTGTAGTAGATTATTATTTTTATTACTCATGACAGAAAAGAAAACATCAATCAGGTTTTTTAATAAAGTGAAACTGGAGTTGGTTGTTCTGCAAGTGTTATGAAATTGCTGGCAACACCAGCCTTGTAATGTTAAGTTTGAGGACTTGATGAGAAAGCCCGATCAGCAACACTTGTTGAGTGAATATTTCCTTTTAGATCCTTGGTTCCCCAGGCATATTTCAGACCTTGACCGGTGCAACCACTTGGTAACCCGATACGAACCCGATTTGGACCAGGGACATCCTGGCTTTTCAGATAAGGAATACCGTCAGAGGCGACAACATATTGCAGACATTGCTTTCAAATATAAGCAGTAAGTTCTCTATATATGATGATGATGACATTTTATTTACGCACTTAAGAAGAGGAAAATAGTGCAGTATATACAAGTATAGTGGTATACAGCTTTTCTGATAAGCTATTCTGATTTCTGAAACCAGCTCCTCTGAATCAACATTTCTGAATCAGCTGGAACCTTTTATTCCAGATAGGTAAGGAAAGGGTTTCTCAGGTAGCTGGATAACTGGCCCACTGCACAAGAGTGAACTAGACGTGATACCAAGAACAACAAATTCAATAGAACCTTCGTCGTTGGTCCCATGCAGCGACTTTAGATATACATTGAAAACTGTGATAGCAACTAACGGTCGAGATTGATTGGACTGCTCTGAACAAATTTTCGATACGCGGACTGAAGACTATTGCACAATGGCGAATTGTTCTTAATAGGCCAGTGTTTTTCACAACAGCTCGTTTGCATCGGTCAGGGTAAAGGAATCTATTCAAATTCAGATTTGTTTATTTCCATGATATCTTTTAACAAAAATAGTGGTGGATCGTCCTACATGATCGACATAGTCATAAATAATCTCATATATTACAATTGAAAATTTTTAAAACACAATCCGATAGCAAACATATTTACAGAACATGTCAGTTTAAATCCGCATGGTCGGATTTAATCTACCAAACGGATTCAAACTTAAACTGACGCATGGTCAGTTTCTAATCGGCATGGTCGTATTCAGGGGCGTCGCTAGCCGAAACTCGAAATTCTTCGAGGTGGCAGGGCGCCTGCCGTCGCCCTAGCGCCCGTTTCAGCTTTTCTTCTCGGATGTGATAGTAAAACTCGTTATAACTGCAAGCGTTGAAGACTGAAGATTAGAAGCCTAGTTATGTCTTCCAGCTCAGAATCGGTTCGAAGGTCTTGGGCGTGGAAGGTGAGTATCTTAAACTATACGACTCCGGAAGGCCCAAGAGTCATACCTGTTAGAAACACAGCACTATATCCCCAAGTCGTATATCAGACATAATGAAAATGAGCGCCGCAGGCGAAATTTTTGAAGTAGGCCATGACTTTTTTCGAGCAAAATACTACTTCCCCGCAACAAAATCTATATATCTTTTAATGCTGCCCAAGCCCCGAAATTCCAAGCCTAAAATCCGAATGAAATGAAGGACTTTCTAGTAAACAGAGACTACTACAACCCAAATTCTGCGGAATCCTGTATGATCAGAACGCCTTCTCGGATCCCAAATGAACGTAAGGGCCACTTAACAGAATCTGCCCATCTGTCTTTGTGCACGACGAATCGGGAAAAATGTGAGACATTTAGCTGGAAGTTGGATAATTCTGAATTTGGAGTTAAAACAGAAAATAAAAATCAAATGACATTTTGTACCGTCATTAAATCTTCTATCATTCCTCATGAAGCCGATTTTGTTTTTAACGTCGGACTGGAGAATAAATACTTTTCTACTAAAAAACAAAGGATCTTTGCATGTATCTGAACGACTAGAAATAGCCTACCTCTCAAAAGATGCGACTGAGAATGCAATTCCTTAAGTTACAAAAGCTAGAGAACCCACAACAGCCGACGCCTTTAGTAACTAGCCTTACTGACTTTTCCGGGAGTAGGCCTACTGCCAGCCCCCCATTTAGCTTTTCTGGGTGAGCGCCAAGTTGAGCTGAATTTTCGTGGTATCGCGCTCTGCGAGCTCCGGTTTTAGCTAAATTTGTGTGGTCGGGCGCTCTGTGAGCGCCCGTTTTAGCTTTTTTCTTTCTTCGAGGCCCCCCCCCAGTCATGCACAAATCCTCAATTTTTGGGCATGGTGCCCCAACGTCTGGGCATGCCCGAACGTATGGGCATGGTACCCATACGTTGGAGCACCATGCTCTGGAGCATGGGCATGGTACCCCTATGAAATTTGGATAAACTGAGACTGGTTACATACCTAACTAGGGCCTTCTCCCTGTCCTAGATCAAAAGATACCTGATTTCACTGTCTATCCAACCTCATTTTCCAATTTCGAAAATGTTAGAGCACTTTCAAGATACAGAGAGTTTTGTGGAGGCCACTTCTTTCCCAGTGGGTTTACCCTATCCTTTTACAGGTAGTTGCCACTAGGTTACTCAATCCATTTCCATGTTGTCAAAAAGTCAAAAGTCAGAGTAAAAACAGGTAAAAAAAAAATAACTCAAAATAAATACAATAAAAGGCAAACAATCTAAAGGAAATATTTGCTCCAGTGAACAGATTGAAAAGCTTGCCTCATCCATGCTACCTAGCAGCAATTTTATGAAAAAGGATAGGATAAGCCCACTAGAAGAGAAGTGGCCTCCAAAAAACTCTATGTATCTTGGAAGTGCTCTAACATTTTGTAAATTGGAAAATGAGGTTGGATAGAACGTAAAATCAGGTATCTTTTGATCTAGGACAGGGAGAAGGCCCTATTTAGGTATGTAACCAGTCTCAGTTTATCCAAATATCACAGGGGTACCATGCCCATGCTCCAGAGCATGGTGCTCCAACGTATGGGTACCATGCCCATACGTTCGGGCATGCCCAGACGTTGGGGCACCATGCCCAAAAATTGAGGATTTGTGCATGACTGCCCCCCCCCCCCCCCATAGCGACGCCCCTGGTCCTATTACAGAGTTCGGGAGACGGAGGTTCGTGTGCTTATTTGTTCCTGGTGATACAGAACAAGACGTTAATCCATGTTAAAATAAAACAAAATGAAAAAAAATTAGATCACAAGTGCAGTAGAGGCATCCTTCTTTGAACATTAGTTGACTTGAACAGTGCTGTTTTAGTTCACTTGCTAAGACATAAGTCAACTACCAGGAACCAAGTTAGTAAAGGCTCCCAGTAACACCCGAATCGGTGTGTTGTGTCTTTATTTTTTCCGCCAATAAAAAAACATATGTTTGTATTCTTACTTTGAAAGGGCGATGCACTGCTTAGCAAGGAGATGACGAATTTTGTACTGACCCCCAACAGATGCCCTTCGCATTCTTCCGATACATTTGAGCTTCCTACAGCAATCACGTACGGGAATGTCGAATTCTTTTCAATGCAAGGCGCCTTCGAAGCTTTTACGTGAGTCCTTTGATTGAAAAACTTCTTCTTCTTTTTTTAGCGGGGAACCGATACCTAGAGTTGTGTACGACCCAAAGGAGATCCAGACTTGGGGAGCTGTCTTTAAGCAAATTGAATCCCTACTTAAGACCCACACTTGCCAGCAGTACCAAGAAATCTTCAAAACAATGAAAGAGGAAGTGGGGTTTTGCGCTGAAAATATACCACAGCTCGAAGACCTATCAAACTTTTTGAAGAGTAAGTAAAAGGAGCACTAAATATGTCTTGCTTTGCAACCGGGCCTAGTAGGAGGCCGTGTCGGATTTCCGGTCCCTATGCTACTTATAAAGAACACGATCTCCGTCACCCCAAATAATAAAAATAGTGAAAGTGTCGCGTTTCTGGTAAAAAAAACGAATAGAAAACAAGATTCCAACGAAATTAAAATGGCGGGTAAAACCACACCTACAGCTCCTTTTTGGACTGATACTCACCCAGCGGCATGTATGCCAAGATTTTTTCCAAACAGTATTTTGTTTTTCAAAAGCAAAATAAACAAATAAAATCCTTCTAGGACGCTCTGGACTCCGCGTGTAAAACCGCGCCTGCAGCTCCTCTTTCAGCGGATATTCATCCAATGGCATGCACTTGTTCCAAACAGTATTTTGTTTTTTAAAGCAAACAAATAAGATCCTTCTAGGACGCTCTGGATTCCGCGTTTAAAACCGCGCCTGCAGCTCGTCTTTGAACGGATACTCACCCAGCGTGTATCCGTATTCTCACCTAGCATGTACGCCAAGATTTGTTCCAGAAAGTATTTTGTTTTATAAAGCAGAATAAACAAATATGATCCTTCTAGGACGCTCTGGATTCTCCCTCCGACCGGCTGCTGGGCTACTGACTGCCCGAGACTTTTTGTCCAGTCTTGCTTTCCGTGTGTTTCAATGCACACAGTACATCAGACATTACTCATCACCTGACCATTCACCCGAACCGTAAGTAGGATATTGACCATGAGTCGTTTTACATTCATAGGATTTGCACCCTACTTACTCCGCGAACATTCCTGCACTTTCATCGTCAAGTTGAAAAGTTTCATATGGAAGTGATGATGATGCCGAAAATCCAGGCAGGAATACTCTTGATGACTATCTCTCCTTGCCGATGCAAAATCTCCGGCCTCTCCGGTAGCTAGCGGAAGAAAGACAGAAGTGGTGTCACAGCTGTTCTCACAGATCGCAGTGATTGATTGACACAGGATTTGAGTTGTTGAGTTTGAGTCGTACGGACACGCTTACTTCTTCTTCTTGAGGATTACTGACGTGTTTTGGACTTAGTCATATTCCAATTCAGAGCAGGCAGAAGGTTTTTGAGAGAGGTAGTGTGGCTCCTGAAGGGAGGTATGCTTGCCCACTTTGTGAGAAGGAGGAAGAAAATTTGGACCATTTCCTCCGTAGATGCCCGAAACTTTCTGATTTAAGCAAAATTTATCTAGAGGGTGTTTATCTTGAGCAATAGTAACCCTACCGTTATTACTCGAGTGGGTGTGTACATAGATAAATCTTTAGAGTTAAGAAGGAGTCTGATTGTCTAAGTTTTATTTTTGTTTTTGTTTGTTTGTGTATATGGCCCGTGGGCTTTTAAAATACAATAATCCATCTATCTATCTATAGAGCAGTGGTTTCCAACCGGGGGTACGCGAGACCCGTGCAAGGGGTACGCGAAGGAACCAAAATTGATTTAGTCTGTAGCTTCAAAATCTCGCCTCACTCATTTTTGAGTGCCGACAGCCTAAATTACCAGCAGAGGCATCACCAGCCATAATGTATCTTCAGGGTCAAAGTATTTTTACTGACCGACTGTTTTTAGTTGTTTTTAAATAACTACTTTTAGGAAAAATCGCGCCGCTTCGCGCCGACTCGTTTGGAGGACCTTTTGGGTGGGATGGGTATTGTCAACCCGTGCGTGACTCCTCTAATTACAAGCCCTAGTGAAAGTCAGTGAACAAATGTTGATTTAAAAATAGCTCGCCTATAGGTACTGCCGTAAAATCTGTTCCTGTGTCAAACAATATTGTTTCAAGAAGAACGGAAGACATTGCAAGTGATATTGCCATTCTGGTTGCGAATTAAGCTACACAAAAAGTTTGCGATGCAGCTTGATGAATACACGGAGAACATCAAAACCAAACACAGAAACAGGCTGACTGTAAAATATATTCCGCTAACGCCGTTGAGCCGAGATTTGACAACATTTTTGCTACATAGCAGCTTCTGGGAATTGCCTCATTGATTTATAAATATTTACATTACACATGTATGCCTTATCATTTATGATAATAACTATCGTCTTTTTCACGTTCTGAAAAAGGGGTACGCAATCTTTTCGAACCTTGATTAGGGGTACGCGGTACTGACAAGGTTGGGAACCACTGTATAGAGTATTCCATGCCGGCAGCTCCCGATCCTGATCATGTGTTCGCACCATTAACGAAAACGGAGCTGAGTCAAAGTGTCAGTCCTGACCAATTAGGAAGCAGGCTTTGAAACCAAAGTGTGTTTGTGGGTTAAAAGTCTGAAACCATCAGGTTCTAGTTTACGAGTGAACTTTTCTCCCATACGCCCCTCATAAAATCCAATTACGCATTTCCGGCTTTTGCGCTAGAGAATACAATAACAATTACACGTAAGATCTTGGTATGAGTTATCTGAAGAGGGAATAGGTGACTAGGCTTTCGGTTCATACTGAGTCGCGCTTTAGCCCCGTGGAAAAGTTAACCAGAAGTCAGCACTGAAGTCCGAAGCCAGAATTGATAAACTTGATGAAGTTTGACAAAACAGAGTTAGGTAGACCGCAAAAAGAGCCAGAGGCATATTAAACAGTTTTAACATGGATAGACCTAGGAGGAGTTTAAAATATCCAAACAAACCTGGATAAACGTAGACCAAGAAGTCATGTTTCACTGTTTACTTTATGCTAGCGCATCTAGCGGCCAAACGAGAACTAATCTGGAAGGAATTTTATTCCACGAGTAAACGGTCAAGAAAGGGCAGACAAATTATGATGAATGATTAAATTATAGCTTCAAAGTAGTTGCCAAACGTCGATCATTTTGTCTCAAAGTAAAATATACTACATCTCACAATGTTAAATTAGCCCATTTGTTTTTCTTTCTTTTTCGATGATGGTAGAAACATCCGTTTTGTCGGCTAAGAAAGATAGTAATGGATAGGCTAAACGACTAGGAGGTTCAATTGTGGAGCTGTGGAGTACGGAATTCTTATTCTCTGGAGTGGTACGTTTTAGATAAATGGTGTCCGCGGGCGGATTCTCTCCTGTTGGGGAAAGAAGAAAGTTTCTAGGCAAAGTTAGGTCATGTTCTGTTCCTTACTTTCGCCCTATGTGTGGTTCACTTGGGGAGGATATTTTGCTTTTGGTCGGTAGATGCGTTTAGTTCAATGATTTGCGTGAAGAGATTTGTGGGCACGGTAGGATAGAGGAAGAGGATTTGGTTAAGGTATGGGGAAGACAAATTTTGGAGACCTTCGTCGGCTTGGGAGGTTCCTCAAGCAGGCTATGGAGCATCTGGCGCGGCCTCTCGAGTAAGAGTTCCCTCCTTTTGGGGTGAATATTGTGTTTTTGCTTGTTATTTTGTGTTCAATTTTTTGTGCCATGGCCCCACCGGCTTTTTTGAAATTAATTCAAAAACTATTTTTAACAAGACCAAAGGTTCTGATGGGATCCAAGAAATTCAATATTTGATGCAGACAATTTGGTTTTGAATTCAGCGTATCTCCTTATCCGTATAAAGAAGAGATAATCAACTTCAAGTAAAACTTTAACTTAATTATAAAAGAAATCCGGTTTCAACCGGATTCCGAACGAACTATGTTTCCCGGTAGAAAAAGATTGTCATATACAGATTCAGCATTTCTTCTTACCCTTAAATCTGTCATCTAATCAACTTCAAATAAAACTTTTACTTCTAACAAATTTCCGGTTTTGGCCTGTTTCCAGGCGAACAGTTGTCCGGGTAGAAAATACTTTTCACATAAGTGTTCAGCATGTCTTCCTACCCCTAAATCGTACATCTAATCAACTTCAAATAAAACTTTTACTTTTAACAGACTTTCCAGTTTTGGCCGGATTCCAGGCTAACTACTTGTCCGGCGAAAAAATAGTTTTCACAATCGCGTTATTCATGTCTTCTTACTCCTAAATCAAACATTTAATCAACTCTAAGTAAAACTTTTACTTTTAACAAACTTTCCGGTTTTGGCCGGATTCCGGGCGAACTACTTGTCCGATGACAAAATGGTTTTCACCTTCGTGTATTCATTCCCTTCGAGCGTTATAATGCGCACAGACGGACAGACAGACTGACAACTTTTGCGATGTCATAGGTATCCCACCACTTACATTTTGCGATCCCAAAAACCATTATTACTTCAAAACCCCGTTAAATCACATTGTCCAGCGACAAAGATGGATGATCCTCCTCTGGTTGTCGCTGGTTTGAGTTAATGATTAATATTATTGTTTAGTTAGCTATTTTTTCTTGCCGGGGCCACTGGGTATTTTGTGCAGTAAAGTCATTCGTTCATTCATCCTCTGTTTTTAGTGACGCTATTCACGAATTGATCGGCCACATCCCGATGCTGGCTGACGCCGCTTTTGCCCAATTTTCCCAAGACCTTGGCCTGGCTTCTATCGGAGCTTGCGATGCTGACATTGAGAAATTTGCCACGGTAAAAATCTTTATTTTTGGGGTTTAAAGACCGATCCACACATGTGGCACCTTGAGCGTATCCGCCTGTAAATCGTGGTTTTGCAAATAGATAGTCTGGCCAGAAAATGTGAAAACTTGAAACCTGACTCACTGTTACCTTTGGATCGCGAATGGTCGAAACAGACTTCCGATGAAAAATTTGTAGTTGAGTAGCTGTATGATAGTTGTACGAAAAATGTGCAAGTATTGATATGTAATAGTAAAGAATATTATCATTTAATCTGCCTCAGACTGGACCAATCTTAAGCAGTAGTATCCTGTCTTGCTATAGTAGCATCCAGTCTGCTAATAGTAGCATATAGTAGTATGCAGTAACACAGTAGCCTTGAAGTAGAAGCATGTAGTAACATCAATTCGTACTGTATGCTACTTTTCGTACAACTTCATACTACCATTTTGAGATAAATTTTTCATCGGGCTCCCATATTGGAATTGGGCCAAAAACGTTTACGCTAAAAAAAAAAAATTGTGGGGGGGGCAGTAGATGATGGTCTAATCACTTTTCTAAATTAGCATCGGCTGCATTGGTTGGAACTAACACTAAGTAGAGAGAAGAGTGTTTTTTAACAGAAAGAAGCGTTACCATCAGGAAGAATCGAAAAACCGCCAAAGAGAATCTGCTGAGTTTTCCGACATCATGACGATAAGGAATAAAGTTAGTAGATGCTTTTTTGGCTCTTCCTAACAAAGCTTGTTACGCTTAACAGTTCATGCGTAACGCTTTCAAACACAACAGATAACATCCGAAGTGTTATCTGTTACGCGATATCTGTTGAAACCGCGAATCCTCTTGTTATCTGTTATGAAACTTCTGACAGTGTTGGAGGACACCACTGCACGGCACAACATCGTGATGACTGGAAGGCTTCCAATTTGGGGGTCGACTAAAACCAGGAAGGGAAGGGAACGCGAGAAAAGCAGGAAGGCATACTAAAGTCGGGAAGGGCATACTAAAATCAGGAAGGGTATACTAAAATCAGGAAGGGTATACTAAAATCAGGAAGGGCATACTAAAATCAGGAAGGGTATACTAAAATCAGGAAGGGTATACTAAAATCAGGAAGGGCATACTAAAACATAGAAGGCTGTCGCCAGAATTCAAAACTGGAAAGCCGCGCCGTTCCCTTCCTCTGTTTAGTATTCTTTGAGGGGTCGGCAACTTTTCAAATTCAAAGTTCACCATCCCTTCCTCATTTTAGTATCCTGACATGGGTAGGCATTAAGTTCAGTGAGGGGTCGGGAACAATACAAATTGTCCTTCCTGGTTTTAGTATGCCTTCGTGCTTTTCTCGCGTTCCCTTCCCTTCCTGCTTTTAGTCGACCCCTCCAATTTGGGACAATGTCCCAATCCAACTTACGAACAGACTAATTTTCACTTCTTCCAAACCCCGTCTTCTTTCGGAGCCCTTGTGTCCGGAGACGGAAAAAGTAGAGTAGGATGAAGTGGGAACCGAAAATTTGCAGATATGCTGCGATTCGAGTAAAACTTCGGGAAGAGGAGATGTTAGACATGCGGGCTTTATGTGTCCGAGTCCTACGGCCACAGTGCGGGGAGTCCCGGAAATGTTGTGGCTCGCATAGGGGTTTAACGAGTGGAGTGATTTGAATGTTTTAACACTTCTTCCAAAATCGCATTTTCTTTTGAAACCCTTTTGTCTCCATCAGCACATTCATCATCATTATCTACACAGTTTCGCTTTGGTATTGCTGCGATCAAAATCTTTGAGCTATTTGATATGATGATATTTATTTAAATAAAAGACCAAGGGTCATAGCAAACAAACAAAAATAAATTAATGTAAGTAGAGAAAGAAACTAAAATCACTAATACATCACACTAGACACAACTCAAAAACTTTTCCCTCTGTATCCGATGAAAAATTTATCTCAAAATAGTAGGATGAAGTTGTACGAAAAAGTAGCATACAGAACGAGCTGATGCTAGGACATGCTTCTATGTCAAGGCTACCGTGATATTGCATTCTACTGCATGCTACTATTAGCGCCCAGTCGGCGGCACATTAAATGATAGTATTCTTTACTTTACCAGTGCCGAAACTACAGCCGCACACGCACAGCCACACTCGTTACGTGAACAGCGTTGTGCCTAGTTTCGTAAAACTGTATAATAACAAGAATGAATTGTAAAAGACGTTAGTGTTGTTGTTTCTTAGCTTTCGTAATTATATAGTATTCGTATAAAGTTTCATTGCAAGACTATGTATTCTTATGCTATTTTTATACTATTGTTAAGCATATAACTATCGCAAGTGGACATATTTACTGACCGAGCTGTTGTCAGCTGAATTTTTATATCTGATTTTGTTGTATTATGTTGACGTGACACCAAACCTAATTCATTACTAATCAATACATTCAACTTTTCACACAACTACGCAGGCTACAAATTTTTCATCGGGTATAGCCGCTCTTAGCGACCTCGACATTTTTCTCAAACTAAAAAAGATAACTTTCGCCAACCAGTTCCTTCCATGAACTCCTCCCTTAAATATTTCCTCCCTCCTCCATTACATCGCAGCCACACAGAAAATTAATAAGGCCTTCATCTCCCTCACCTAACCTTGGACAAAAGTAAGGACCGAACTTATCCCTAACGCTACTCAAATACTTTCTTTCTTCACCAAGTGGCTGGTTGTCTGCCCCGAAGATTATAATTTATTTCACCTCCTCTTTATTTAAACCCGCTTTAAATAAATTTCTTCTCCCAAGTGTCTTTAGCGTCTGGATACAAACTCAAGTTCCACGTCTTTTCGTAGCTAATCGAACCTGGATTTCTTGGTCAAATACCCTACTATGAGCTCAATAGCTTATCTTTACATATATCCTAACTCTCTCCCGTACCCTCCCTTCTATCAGGGACCCATAAATTTCCTGTAATGACTTGCCATTCAGGGGGCTTGTCAATAAGAGAGTTCTGATGCGCTCTTGACCGAGCGTCAGATAGTTCGAGAAATACCCACGGGGATAAAATACCCGACTATCCAGATAGACAAAATTTTTCGCAGCTGTTGTGCTGAACTAAGAATATTTTTCTGTAATGGAAGAGTATCCTGGATCTTTTATCATAGGTTAGGTACCTGGTGGCATGCTAGCAATTTTGTCTATCTGCGCAAGAACGCCGATTTGACCCAAGCGGGATTTTTGGAAACTAGGTGAGGCTCGTGCAACATAGTAACATAGAAGCATAGGAAATGACAATGACAAGCCCCCTGAATGGCCAGTCATTACAGGAAATTTATGGGTCCCTGCTTCTATCTACATGTAGCCAAGCTCACAACTATTCATCCAGACGCGTAATTTTTTATTTAAATAAAGACCCACATATGCTAAGCTAGGACAATTACAACTGTAGAAAATAAGAAAATGATGTTAGGACTTCTCTTCACACAGATCCTAACTCTCTCCCTGGTCCCTCCACTCTATCCGCACTATCTAATAATAATAATAATAACTGTATTTAAAAGCCCAGGGAACATATACATAATACAACAATAGTACATATTACAAAGGAAAACAACAACAATAATTTCCTACGGCTATGAAGCCTCACTACTAAGCTTGGTCGCTCTTAGCTTCAACGCTCCGTCCATAAACTCGCACACCTTTGTTATAACCCTTTCCGAAGTGCTATTCAGGATATCCGGAAGAATACTGAACGAATCTGGAATGCCCAGGAATCGTCCGTTTCACCCTTCCACGACTCAAGCTTCCCTTCCCTTCGAACATGAAGAAATAACCGATAGGCCTAGCTTCAACGCTCCGTCCATAAACTCGCACACCTTTGTTATAACCCTTTCCGAAGTGCTATTCAGGATATCCGGAAGAATACTGAACGAATCTGGATTGCCCAGGAATCGTCCGTTTCACCCTTCCACGACTCAAGCCTCCCTTCCCTTCGAACATGAAGAAATAACCGATAGGCCTACAGATACTATTATTAAAAGTCGACAATGTATTTTAGTGTTTTATCGTATATCTAGCATTGTATTTTAATTAATATGACAAACCAATTGTACATAATTATTCCAGTTGTCCCTTTTGTTGTGTAGCGTACGATTACTGTGTCGTCAGACTATGCTATCCAATGGATGTTTGGTATTAATAAATGATTGATTGAATACTTTATAATTTTACTAACCGAATAATCCAAAATCCTCGATTGAAAATAGGGAAAAATGGGGGTGTTAATTTCTTAAAGAACCCCTCCCACTGTTTCCTGTTCAAGTTACAATATTTTAAAATGTCTGAATACTTTGAAACTAGGCTGTGATTTCAACAAATAACCCACGGTTTTGGCTGTTTTAAAGGATACCCTAAAGGAAATTATTTATGTAACCGGTTTATCTGATGGAAAAACTTCTCGCAGATAACCGTCGACAGCGTGGACACCCATCGAAGGTAGCAAAACACGGCAAGTGAGAAAATTAGCGTGGTTTTGTTAGAGGGGGGGGGGGGTAGAATATACCGTACGAAATTGGAGTCTCCGGGTTTAAAAATATATCGAATGACTATGGAAGTAGGTTTCTTTAGTATTATAGGTAAGACAGGTCCTTCAAGTAAAAAGAAAAAAAGGGTCACATTTAGACCATCTGAATAGAATTCTGTTTTCTGTCATTTTTTCCTTTTCAGTTGTACTGGTTCACGGTTGAGTTTGGACTTTGCAAGGAAAACGGAAAAGTTAAAGCTTATGGCGCTGGCCTACTGTCGTCTTACGGGGAGTTGCTGCACTCGCTATCCGACAAGCCTGAGCACAAAACCTTCGATCCTTCCCTCTGTGCCGTGCAGCCCTACCAAGATCAAGACTACCAGGATGTCTATTTCGTAGCGGAAACTTTAGAAGATTCGCAGTTCAAGTTCAGGTGCGCGACTTTTACCTTAATCCCAGGGTTGGTCACCAAGAACCAGGGTGTACGAGTTACTTCGGGATACTTTGGGTTACTCGGGGTTGCTTTGGTTATTTTTGGTTACATCGGGTTAATTTGGGTTACATTGCATTGGGTTACATTACATTGGGTTACTTTTAGATACTTTTGCGTTACTTTCCAGGGTGTACGAAGTTACTTTTGGTGACCAACCCTGGCCTTAATCAAGGGTAGGAGTGGATCTTTAAAGGACCCCACTCGCTTATTCTGCCTTTCCTATTACCTCTAGCTCTTTAATCTGATTACCAAGTTCTGTCTTTCGCCATTGATTGGTTTTGACCAACGACTTTATAGCGCTTTTTCAGCCTAGCTGAGTTTTGACAGTCACGACAACGCAATCTTCGCCGAAAGCTTCAAGGTACGTCAACGACTCTTTCACAAATAAGGAAACGAAAAGCTTCAAAGTATTATTTTCCATTTTGGAAGGTATTGTAGATTAGGTCTACCTTACGGCATGCATTTTGGGTCAAAATTGGTAAAAGTGTTGCCGAGAATACATGAAATGTCGCCGAGAATGCATGAAATATAGCCGAGAATACTATTTTTGTCGCCGAGATTTTTTCTGTGTATCCGAGACTTCAATGTTTGTTGCCCAGAATAAAAACTTTGTAGCCGAGATTGCCACTGAAAAGCGTGGCTAAATATCATGCATTCTCGGCGACATTACGCGAAATCTCGGCGACACTTTGTTCCGTCTCGGGAACTAGATTTTTGGCTTCGAACACATATCTGTATTTCTCGGTGACTCGTTTTTCAGTGGCAATCTCGGCTACAAAGTTGTCATTCTCGGCAACAAACATTGCAGTCTCAGATACACACAAAACATCTTGGCAACAAAAGCAGCATTCTCGGCGACATTTCTGCCAAATTTGACCCAAAATGCATGCCAGACTACCTTCTGTTTTGTACTTATTTTGTTTTGATTGGTTTTCCCACTTTCTGGGATCCCAAAACGTAAGTGACGGGATACCTATGATTTTGGAAAAGTTGTCCGTCTGGTTCAGGTTCATTTAATTTCAAATAATGAAAACAAGTACTTTTACATAGAGCTTCATGGCAGAGAGCAGGCTCGATGGTCAGAAGATAAAACAAAATATTACAACTTAATCATGGTCATACACAACTGTATACAATATAACAGCCACCATCCGGTCCCAAGAAAGAGGACACCTAGCAAGTAGCCTCCGCACTAAAAAAAACAAACAAAAAAAAGACGAGACAACCAAGAAACTGTCAATACTCAATAGACACGCCATCTATCTTCTTACAAATTACGTATTTATTTATCACTCAATATTCAATCCAAGACTTGGTTTTATTTTATTTTTAAAACATTTGGAGAAAGTTGCAGCTCAAAACTAAATTGATATTTGTTCCATGATTGTATAACAACTATTTCTAACAGGGAATCTTGATCTTTCGGTTTGTATAATGGTTGACGTATTAGTGATGCGTTCCGTGTAAAGTGTTGATGGGATGCATTGGTTTGAACGAAAAAGGCCGGCGTGTAAAAATAACCTGGAAGTTGTTTATGATGGTGTTTAACTTTAAATAGTATAGCATGATAAGGGACAAGAAGACGAACTGGCAAAATGTTAAGAACAAAATAAACGGATTTGTTGATGTTTTGCTAGGGAAGCTGAGCGGAGAACGAATGAATTGCTTAATAAATTACTTAATAATTAAATATAAATACCTATTTAATTAATAATCAAATTAAAGGGTGAAAAACAATATTTTTTTAAAGGTTAATGATTTAGGGGTGAGGAGACATGCTGAATCGGAATGCTGAAAAAATGCGCCGCGGGTATGGTAGACTTGTTGTCTTAAAAAAACTGAATCGGGCGGTGCTTGAGCGCTATTTAATGCTGTCGTATCTCCGACTGTGTTTTATATTTCCTCTCTGTTGTCCATTCTTAGCGTTACTGAGCGGCGAAAAATCAGAACTTCGTACTTCAGGTACTGCAAGTTTCTTATGAGATTGCCACTATGGGTCAGAAATGCTTCAATTTGCAGTCGTAAACGCGTTACTGACCCCGCACTACGTCTGGAAAAAAATTGAAAAAAGAGCTCAAAGACGAGCGGCTACAAATTTGTGTGAGTACTAATTAATCCGTATTGTCTATGGTGACTTCTTCACCATTTAGACAAAACGGGTAGATGCTCTGTTTTATTTAGGTATGTGTGTTGTGTTCAATCTTTTTCTTATTTTACTTTTCACTTTGTTGTTCACGGGCAAAAGTTAAATAAATAAAAATAAATGAATATGAAAATTATGTTCTCGCGGGATAACGAGTTCACTCGGAATCCGGCAAAAACGAAAATTTTGTGAAAAGTAAAAGTAAATATCAACGTTTGTTTGTTCAATGTTCAATGAAATTGAAATCTGAAATTGAAGTCTCTCTGACCTCTCCGTGTCAGAGAGAAATGTCCCAAGTTTTGCAGCCAGGCTTCTGTTTCTTCGAACCATCGTCCTTGTTTCGAGTGGCTCCGTTTTTACCAAGCATAAATAAAGTCACTCAATTGTAAATTATTGTCACTGAAGCAGAATACCAATTGGAGGCTGACTTAATGTCAGTTCTTACTCTTCCTAGTCTTATTTTATTTACTTTGAATTTCATGCACACCCGTTTTTTGTGACAACCTTAGCCTCGTTTTTGTTGCGTGCTGCAGGTCCACTTCTCGGCCGATTCCGGACTGATTCTTTCTACATCCATTTTTGCATTGCAGTGCTTCCGAGGAAGACGGCTGCGCTTCTCGAGAATCGCGGACTTGCTCACAGACCAAGTCCGTGCTTCCTTGCAAGGTGCTGCAGCGCTGCCTCTTCAACCAAGAAGAAAGTGAATCCAAAAACGCATATTGTGCGAAAGCAAAGAAGTGCTGCAGCAGCGATGCGGCAGCGCTATTGCAACAAAAGCGAGGCTCTTGTTGGAAGGACTGTGCACCCCCTCCCCCATGATGGCCATCTGGGATATTCGAGATGAAATAACTTTTTTTTTGCAGACGATGGGTGAAAAAGAACATACGAAGACCCTACGAGCTTTGGTACAACCCGTTCACCCAAACACTGGAGATCCTTAACTGTCCGGAGAATATATCTGCAGTTGCACGACAAATTCAGGTTGACTTGAACTGCATTCATTCAGCCCTGGACAGACTGAGCCTAATATACACATAGAGTAAAAAAGGTATCTGCCTTTAGGTTTTTGGGCCGTTGTCGTTATTTGAAATTCTGATATTTCTATGTTTCGAAGTGCAAATGCAGGTTGATATTGCAAACGTGTCTATTAAAGCCAGGCTCACTACCAAAATCTATTATTTATTCCCTCAGAACTGAGTAGTACAAAATATAATGAATATAACAGAACTATGCCTAAACATCTTCAACAACAACAATAACTTTACTAAAAAATTAAATACTTTTAGCTTGACGACCGGTTACAAACAAAGCACATACGTGCCTGAAAAACGAGACCAGTACACATTTACTACCATATTATATAACTTATCAGAACTTCACTAAATAAACTAAAAGTCAGTAATTAATTTGTCAATTTGTCCTCTCTGGTCTTCCAAACCCCCTCCACTCACCAACTACCCAAGGAGATGTTTCTTTGACCGATTTTTATGGCACTTGCCCTTCGGCCAAGTGCCATATAGCGATCGCAATTTCTGTCCGTCCGTCGGTCTGACCAGGTTTTGCTAGTTCGGGCACTTCCACATAAGCTAGGACGATAAAACTTGGCAGGCGTATCAGGGACCCCAAATGATTAAGTTGGAAATAGTCACTTCCCCCATCCGAGCACCGTGGGGGGAGTGGAGGGAGGGGGAATCCGGAACCTTGAGGTATTTATAACTTTTGAACGGGGGATCGGATCTCGATGAAACTTGATATTTGGAAAGACCTCATGCCTCAGACAACCCATTTAAAATCCAGACCGGATCCAGTGACTTTTGGGGGGGGGGCTGGAGGGGGCAACCGGAAATCTTGGGAAACGCTAGGAGTGGAGGGATCGAGATGAAACTTGGTGGGAAGACACCTAGCAAAACTAGATACATCATTGACATGACCGAGCCGATTCGGGTACTGTCGGGGGAGTGGAGGGAGGGGGAATCCGGAATCTTGAGGTATTATAACTTTTGAACGGGTGACCAGATCTCGATGAAACTTGATATTTGGAACGACCTCATGCCTCAGACGACCCACTTAAAATCCGGACCGGATCCGGTGACTTCTGGGGGGAGCTGGAGGGGGCAACCGGAAATCTTGGGAAACGCTATGAATGGAGGGATCGAGATGAAACTTGATGGGAAGACACCTAGCAAAACTAGATACATCATTGACATAACCGAGCCGATTCAGGCACTGTGGGGGGAGTGGAGGGAGGGGGAATCCTAATCTTGAGGTATCTATAACTTTTGAACGGGTGATCGGATCTCCATGGAACTTGATATTTGGAAAGACCTCATGCCTCAGACGACCCACTTAACATCCGGACCGGATCCGGTGACTTTTGGGGGGAGCTGGAGGGGGCAACCGGAAATCTTGGGAAACGCTATGAGTGGAGGGATCGAGATGAAACTTGGTGGGAAGACACCTAGCAAACACTGGATACATCATTGACATGACCGAGCCGATTCGGGTACTGTCGGGGGAGTGGAGGGAGGGGGAATCCGGAATCTTGAGGTATTTATAACTTTTGAACGGGTGACCGGATCTCGATGAAACTTGATATTTGGAACGACCTCATGCCTCAGACGACCCACTTAAAATCCGGACCGGATCCGGTGACTTTTGGGGGGAGCTGGAGGGGACAACCGGCAATATTGGAAAACGCTATGAGTGGAGGGATCGAGATGAAACTTGGTTGGAAGACACCTAGCAAACACTAGATATATCATTGACGTAACTGAGCCGTGCCTACTCGTAACAAGTGCCATATGAGCTCGTAGCTCAGGTTAAATTGGGGTACACTTTCCGCTTATTGAATTGAGTCTAGAAAAGTATTCCAGACCACCGTACCTGAATGACTTGCTACATGGCTAGAACAAATAATTAGCCCATTCAATGAGCCCATTCAAATTAGCCCATTCAATGACATAAATACTATAGAAAATACACACGATTTCGACAACTAAACTACAATTGTTTACGCACTGGTTTCCTTCGAACATATCCCTGCACACCATTCATTGGCGCTAGGGGTGAGATTTGTAATATGACACTGTCAGAAGATTAGCAACATTATTTAAAAACATTGAAATATTTTGACTTATCTAAGAGATTTTGCATTTTTTCCCCGGGGCTCTAGTAATAACATTCAGAGTGTGCGCTGCTTGCACGACAACCGAAAATTCATCCAGATGCGGAGAATTTGAATTTGAACAAAAGGCCTGCATTCCAAGTAAACTAGATTATCCCTAATTCGGATTAATTTTATCCCAATAGAGATATATTAATCCCAGTAGCAGATACTGCATCCTTATTCGGAGAAACTTTTTACAGTGTATGACACGTGCGAAGCTCGGGAAAGTGACACCGGCAAGGTAATGTCTTGCAAGGAATCGGACATTCTTATGGCACTTGTCCTCCGGCCAAGTGCCATATAGCGATTGCACTTTCTGTCCGTCCGTCGGTCCATCGGTCGGTCCAGGTTTTTCTAGTTCGGGCGCTTCCACACAAGCTAGGACTATGAAACTTCGCAGGCATACCAGGGACCCGACCAGATTAACTTACAAATAATCACTTCCCCAATCCGACTTTCCCCGGATCCGGGAGTCCGGAAACTAGGAACAACGGTAGCAAAAGGGTAACAAAAGAGCAGTGTCCAAATGCAGGATCGATCCAACATCCTCCGTGGCGTAGGTCCAGCGCTCTACCAATACGGCTAAGCGTCGTTGTATTTAGAAGCCAATGCGGGAACAAATACGGTTTAAAGATTAAAGTAAGACCAAGTGGTCAGAACGAATGCTAAATGCTAACCAAAGCAAAATAACTTGAGCTATTTCGCTCTGATGCTAGCTAAATTTAAACTAAACAAATCCCGTGAAACGCTTCCACATTAGCTAGGACAATGAAACTTGGCAGGCATATCAGGGAACCGAACGTAAGATTACAACGCTCCCATAACGGGTGAAACCGGTCAGTGGGAGTCTGAAAATAGCTCCTTAAACTCGACAGAGCACTATCGGAACTCAGGAAAGCAGTTTGAGGAATCGTCATCGAAGCGAATCAGCGAAGACCAAGAATGTTATCAGGCTTCGGAAACCATCTAAACCCTATGGAGCTCGACAGAGAACTGGGGGATGTCGGTATGGGAATAGAAACATCAAAATCGAGGCAGAACGAGGAGGACAGGGACGATCAGCAGACCGCGTATCGAACAAGACCAAAGGTTTCGATGGGATCCCAGAAAAGTTAATGTTTATCAGACTTCTTGATCCAGACAATCGAATCTTATACATTTCCAAGTCTTCGCTAGACCCCTTTAACATTTTTGCTATTTACCCATAATCAGTCGCTTGAATATGTATCCTACAACAAAAATGTTACCATTTGAAGTTTTATGCTTACGGGCAACTTTAGTACACCCACTGAGTAACCCCTCCCTTATCCCGTACATCTTTTTTCCAGTGAGTAACCACTCCCTTACCAAGTATACCTTTTTTAAGTGAGCAACCCGTCACTTACCCAGTTCACCCTTCTTTCAGTGAGTAGCCCCTCGCGTACCCTAGCAGTTCCCTCTTTGGTACACCATGAATCAACCCCCTCGCTTTGCTCACCCAAGTGTCTAACCCCTCGAGTACTCCTTTAACGGGTACACCCAATTCCTAGCCCCTCGCGTGCACCTGGGGTTGGTTCACGAGTACCTGGGACCGACTGACCCCACTCCCTCCCCAAACAACTTTAGTACACCCACTAAGCAACCCCTCACTTATCCAGTACATCTTTTTCCAGTGAGAAACCTCTCCTTTAACAAGTACACCTTTTTCAGTGAGCAACCCCTCACTTATTTCTTCAATTCCTACTACATTTCCTGCAATCACACATTAGATGTCGCAAATACTCTCGTCCTCCACACAGCGGGCAGAAGTAAGGACCATTTCTCCCAATCGGCCTACCCGTGTACCTCCTCCTATCTCCCAGCGGTAAACTATCAGCACGCATACTACTTAATAATTTCAATTCCTCCCTATCGAAACCCGCTATAAAATAAACACATTCACCCCATGTCTCTTTCGCCTCGCCCCCTTCGACCTTCGATTACGTCACTGAGTCAACACAAGATTGGCGGCCACGTGCGCAGAGTTATATTCGTTTGAGAATCAAGGTGTAGGACCGCTATTGCCGAAAACTGGTCGACAAGTTTTGTGTCCGGTTTTCACTGGATTCCAGGTGAACTACTTGTCCGGCAACAAAATAACTCTCATATTCGGATTCAGCATGTCTCCATACCCCTAAATCAACTACCTCAATAGCTTTTAAAAAATATTTGTGTTGCCCCTTAATTTGAAACCCCCTCCCCCACCCTTAAATGTAGAGCTACAGAGCCCATCTACGAACTTGACCTTACCGTTTACCCAGCGTATCTTCACACCAAGTCTCATCAAAATATCTCATTCTCTTCGAGGGTTATCGTGCTTACAGACAGACGGACATTTTGCGATGTCATAGGTATCCCTCCACTTACGTTTTGGAATCCCAAAAACCGACTATACCCCATGGAAAATCGACAGAGATTTGAAGGAAGTCAGACCAGGAATAGGAACAGTCGCATCCGAGGAGCCAAGTAGCGATACCAAAAGATCGTGGCGTCGCCGACGTCGTAATTGGCACTCCGGCAGAACGAAACGTCAGGCTACTAACTCGAAGCAAGGTTTTTACAAAACTGCTTTAACTTACAATTATCAATACCAAAGAATCGTGGTACCGGTATGCAAACGTTTCACTGAGCATGACATCCCATAAATTTGCTACACAAACAGCCGTGACGGGTCTGAAGTCTGATTCACTGGCGAAACCGTCAACATTCAGCAAACCCCTGTCGGATGGTAATCCAAGCCAGCAACAGTCGGATAGCAGTCCAGTGAGGATGTTAATGTTGCTCTGTCGGGAATATAAGCACTCGTCCCCTAATGCATCCTCGGTCAGACTGTGCAATTCTTGATTCGAAATGTCGCCATCACTGCTATTTCCACGCTTATTCTATTTGTTTATATACACTAGTAATTTATAGAAATCTATTTTGTTGTGAATGCTGAACGAATAAAACTGAAACTAAAACTATAAGCCGTACAATGATCGCGGATTCTTAGCTCCGAGCAGCGACAGAAGTTCTTATCATTATCGATTTCTGGTACAATTCGGAATGAAAGGGCCGCAGATCCCAGCACTGTCAGTTGTTCCGTAACAGATAAACACAAGGATGGGCAGTTTCAATAGACAACACTTGGGATGTTATCTGTTTTGATTCGGAAACGTTATGTATGAAATGTTATGTTTTACCAGTATTGTCAAGAAGAGGTGAAAAACCGAAGAAAAAGTATCTGTTGACTTTCCCAATATCGTGACGAATAAAACAAGACCAAAGGTGTCGATGGGATCCCAAAAATCTAAGATTTGATCCAGACAATTCGGTCTTGTCTTCGCCAGGCTAATCATCAGAGAAAACTGAGTTCAGATACTCTATCTACCTATCTATATTTCTATAAGCCATATCTATATTGACGATATTGACCGAAACTTCCTGCTTTACTACTGCCAAATACTAGTCTAGCAAAAAAAGAAAAATTCAGAAACGAAGCCGGCGTATCTCTATAAAGAAATCTCATCAACTTTAAATAAATTTTTTACTTAAAAAAGATTCGGGTACAACCGGATTCCGGACTAATTATATGTCCGGGTAAAAAATGATCATTATATACAGTTTCAGCGTCTCTTCTTACCCCTAAATATATCATCTAATCAACTTCAGATAAAGCTTTTACTTTTAACATATTTTCCGGTTCTGGCCGGATTACAGGCGAACTAGTTGTCCGGCGGGAAAATGGTTTTCATCATCGGGTTCAAAATATCTTCTTACCCATAAATCAAACATTTAATCAACTTCAAATTAAACTGTTACTTTTAACCAACTTTCCGGTTTTGGCCGGATTCCGGACGAACTGCTTGTCCGGCGACAAAATGATTTTCACCATCATGCTCAGCATGTCTTCTTACCCCTAAATTTAACATTTAATCAACTTCAAATGAAACTTTTACTTTTAACCAACTTTCCTGTTTTTGTCGGATTCCGGACGAACTACTCGTCCAGCGAGAAAATGGTTTTCACCATCGTGCTCAGCATGTCTTCTTACTCCCAAATCAAACATTTAATCAACTTCAAATGAAACTTTTACTTTTAACAAACTTTCCGGTTTTTGCCGGGTTCCGGATGAACTACTGGTCAGGCGAGAAAATGATTGTCACCATCGTGCTCAGCATGTATCTTACCTCATAATTCACTATCACATTAGCTGTTTAAAAATATTTTGTTTGTCCCTTAAATTGAACCCCCTCCCCCACCCCCAAATATAGGGCTACAGAGCCCATCTACGAACTCGACCTTACCCTTGACCCAAGCAATCCTCATACCAAGTTTCATCAAAATTTCTCATTCCCTTCGAGAGTTATCGTGCTTACAGACGGACGGACGGACAACTTTTGCCATGTCATAGGTATCCCTCCACTTATGTTTTGGGATCCCAAAAAGGCAACATCTTTTTCGGTTCTTCCTGGAAATACTTGTCATGCGTAACATTTAACGCATAACGTTTTCAGAATCACAAAAGATTACATCCTAAATGCTGTCTGTTAAAACCCCGCATCGACAGACACTTATGGAAGTAGTCTGTGAAAAACATGCAGCAAAATTCTGCTCTTTTGCAGGGTAAGAAAAATAGTAAACATATGATCAGAGAATATTATGCCATGTGCTAGAACATCCACCAGAATGTTTAGAAGCGTTTAAAAGACGAATCGAAAGTTGGAGGGGGTTTTCCGGAATTCCGATGATCTCGAGCTAAGGTGCTTCCAGATGTGTCAGGACCATAAAATTTGGCAGGCCTATTCGGGACTCTAACATATTGACTTGAAAATAGTCCCTTCCCAGATCCGACCAGCGTGGGCGGAGTAGAGGGATGGGGAATCTGGAATCTGATGACATTCGTAACTTAGGAACGGGTGATCGGACGTGCATGAAACTTGACAAGTGTCAAGAACGATTGTCTTCAACTCTTGTTCTTCTTAATTTCTTGTATAAAAGCTGTTGTTTAAGTTTTTTGTTTCTATCTTTACCAGCTATTCCACTATAGTAAAATGAGACCTCACAAGAGTTTCTAGAGCCTAATCTGGCTTACTGAAATGGTCCTGAATTACGTTGCTCGGTATTTGGAGCGGCAAGTTTAGTATTTGGGTATTCTTTCGCAGGAATTGTCTGTCTAGTTAAGGTTTCGTTAGTTAAGGTAACTACTTCAAGCCACTCAGATAAGTTCTACGCAAAAGGTCCCATCCCAAAATGTCCCCTCTTGAAATGTCCCCCGACGACATTCTTTACTAAAACGTCCCCGACAAAACGTCCCTGAACAGGATTGATTACAGGTTACCTTTTTTTTCTCGTCTACGTCTTTCCGATCTCAGATTCAGATTTCAGATTCAGATATTTTTTACTTCACCAAAAAAACACAACTACATTATACAAAAACTCAACAACCACATAAAGACAAAATCCTGTGAAAAACTAATCTACTATTTAAAAAAAAGAAAAAAAAAGAAGAGGTAATGAAAGAGAGTAAAAAAAGGAAAGAAAAGAAGAAAAATGATTTCCTCGTCACATCCTACCCACCGCCCCCCACCTCACCACCCCCCTACCCCACCTCCTTACTCCAAGTATGTCCTGGGGCTAGTGGTCACCAATGGTGTCATTTCATCTTCAGTTTTTTGTTTCTATCTTTACCAGCTATTCCACTATAGTAAAATGAGACCTCACAAGAGTTTCTAGAGCCTAATCTGGCTTACTGAAATGGTCCTGAATTACGTTGCTCGGTATTTGGAGCGGCAAGTTTAGTATTTGGGTATTCTTTCGCAGGAATTGTCTGTCTAGTTAAGGTTTCGTTAGTTAAGGTAACTACTTCAAGCCACTCAGATAAGTTCTAGGCAAAAGGTCCCATCCCAAAATGTCCCCTCTTGAAATGTCCCCCGACGACATTCTTTACTAAAACGTACCCGACATTTGTAGAGGCCATGTGCCTTATTTTTGCATTATATTATTATTATTATAAAACGTCCCTGAACAGGATTGATTACAGGTTACCTTTTTTTCTCGTCTACGTCTTTCCGATCTCAGATTCAGATTTCAGATTCAGATATTTTTTACTTCACAAAAAAAACACAACTACATTATAAAAAATCCTCGTCACATCCTACCCACCGCCCCCCACCTCACCACCCCCCTACCCCACCTCCTTACTCCAAGTATGTCCTGGGGCTAGTGGTCACCAATGGTGTCATTTCATCTTCAGGCACACTCCAGGAAGCTCTAACTCAACCTACTGCACTGTAAAAAGTTTCTCCGAGAATGGATTCAAATAAATTGCTGTGTTTGCTACTGTGACTAATATTATCTCTACTGGGATAAGATTAATCCGAATTAGAAATAATCTTACCTCAGTAGAGACAATATTAATCCCAGTAGCAAATACTGCAAGTTTTTTTTACAGTGTGTAGTGAGACGGAGATTCGCGCTCCCCGAGATCACTCTGGATATCCCCGAACAGATACCTAAAAACCCACGAAAGTTCCTTAAACAGTTGGTTGATTTAAAGGACTCTTGCGTAGTGCCTTTTCTCGCACAGCGCTCTTTTCTCGCACAGCACCAGTAAGTTGCATTGCCGGTTTTATCATGTTTCGCAAAGCGGTAAAACCAGGTATTGTAGGACCAATAGTTACATTTTTGCAGATACCATGGTATCTGTTACCACACTAACTGTATCTACAATTAGTCGTTTTTCAAATTACCATGGTATCTGATACCACGGTTGCTATGCAAAAACGACAATTGCCGAAATTTCGCTTTTCGAAGTCATCACAAAAGAAAAACTAATACCTAGCCACATCAATAGATGCGAAACTTCTTTCTGATCAATTTGACAAAATCCTAGTATCTATTGTTGGTTACTTTGAAAGTGAGATACCTTTTTTCAGATGCCAAGATCATTTACACGGTCGGACCGGACCGTGTATACCAGAAAAACGCCTTTTTACCATGATAGTAGATACCACGATAACTGCGAAAACGACTTTAGACAGTGTATCAGATAGGGGAGAGGGGTGCAGGTTCGTTACATTTTTGCTTTTTTGTATACCAAGATTTTGTTTTAGGGTCTATAGATTCCTTTTTTTTCCAACTGTTTAGAATCATGTCTTACCTGTTATTGTTATTTTGTAGAGTCTCGTTACCGGTAAAATTTTCTTTGCAAATTTTCTTTTCCTATTAGCTACTTTTGTCCGGACCTGCCCTCGCAGTTCCCGACATTATTTTTGTTTAACTCAGGAAGGACTGTCAAGAAAGTTGTGTACAGATTTTTTCGTTTGCTTTCGTTGCCTCAGTTCAGTTTCGTTCATTTACTTCCGTTCGGGAAATCTGCACAAGTAATCCGTCACTTTATCGACATCTTTTGTAATCATCCGGATATGCTGTGACAGCTGGGTCTCAATACACTTGTTTTCTTCCGCAATCAATCTTAAAGGCTTTCTGAGCCTTTTTGGTGGCTTTCTTTCTTCCCTCTTATGACTTTTTCTTCTTTCATTACTATTCTCTTTTTTTTCCATTAGCTTTGCTGTCCGAACCTGCCTCAAAGTGTTTTTGGCCAGACCTGCCCCTGGTGCTGTTTTCACAGAAATAAATCTGAATTCTCACACTTTTGTATCAATCACGGAAATTAGTATTCACTATGGTAGAGCCAATCTTAAACTACCTAAATAAAAATCACTGATAATGTAAGTGGGTTCGGAACAACCAAAATAAGGTGCAGACTCCATGATATATAACGCGTCAAAAGTGATACTAGCATCGTTTCGCTATGATAGCACGAGTGTAAGTACGGGAATTATTTACAGAAGAAGCGTATAAGTGTAGCAGTGCTATATGTATTATTTAAGTCCGTAAGTAGTAAATCGGTAGTAAACGGTAAGAAGTCAGTTGTGAAGTAAGTATCGAAGTGAGTGATACCCTGAAGTTCCAAGAATTCAGTAAGTGTATTTAGTTCATGTATCGAGTAAGTAAAAGTGACTAATAAACCTATTTAAGCCCCCTACTTTGTTTTACTCTAGAACACCCTAGTAGATTGAGACCACAAGTCTTCCTCCCACACTACCGTACGCATTACAGGACCGGGAGTCCAACGGTTCATCATTCTCTTCATCCCCCGTTTCACACTACTAAGCTGACATCCTCACAAAAAGAACCAAGTCGAACTAATAATTTATTTGTTTATTATTTATTTCAAAATATAGCCAACTGGGGCTGCTACATAACAACTCATTTATATACACTAAGAAAACTAAAAAAACAAATATGCTGAAGGCACGAAGCCTCCAACAAACAAAGTACTCAATCAGAGTGGGTCAAGCCACTCGAATCAGGGTGGGTCAAACCCACAGTAAATTTCTTTCCCCCGTGCTTGCAACAGAAGCAGCGACAGGCGCATTTGCGGACCACACAGAATCACCAGCAGAGGATTGCTCGACGCCAGAATTCGAGACTGGAGAGAAAGAATGGAGGAACGACGGATTTAAGGGAGAGAAGGGACTCCTTCACCAACAAACATACCTGAGGCACTACAGTTCCATCTAAACCCATGTAACCACCAGAAAGAGTTGTTATACAAGACGCGAAAGGTCTTTTCGCGCTTGTGAGATTGGTTAGTCACAAGCGAGTAACAATATAGTTGGGAACAGTGCATTCTGAAAAAGGAACGTCTTGCCAGACGCTTTGCAAGACCCAAACCTACGAATAAGAACATTCGCTCTGGCGCTCAATGACCTTGCTAAAGCATTAACATGGTGATCATCATTCAGCGTTGTGTAAAAATATATCCAAGGTACTTAAAAGTATCCACGAATTGGAATGTCTGGCCAGACAGTAGAACGGGTGGAAGATGAACCAGCTTCAGGCCACGTGGGACGATTGCCATGCAAAGGGTTTTTGTTCGTGTTGGATATCTCATCATGTGCCGAAGCAAACACATCACTCATTTAGGGCATGAATGGTAGTAGCCATCACCACCAAATCATCCGCATAACTAATTTTAGTAAAACAACTACCCTAGATAAAACAACCTACACCTGCATCAGCAAGCGCACTGTTTAATTCATCCACATATAAGTTATAAGGGAGTGGGGATAGTACTCCCCCCTGCCTAACACCATTTAGGACACAAAAATGGGGAGCTAAGCAGACCATCCCAATTCACATAAAATCTTTGGTTTTTAAACCAACATGCAAGAGTTAGTACAATACGGGGGTCTACTTCCCTATCCTGCAACTTACGAAGAAGTTTCTCATGGTTAACACGGCCAAAAGCAGCCTTTGCGTCAATTGAACAAGCTATACGGGGGTTGAAAAAGCCCAAAAACATTCCACCACCGATTTTAGTACGAATACACACAATTCAGTAGAAGTCTTTGACTTGAAGCATTGGTAAGCTGATGACCGTATTTGGGGTTCGACAATCCCATACAGGCATTTTTCAAAAACCTTAGATATCACAGCCGCCAAAGCAATAGACAGACCTCCGTTAGACCATCCGGGACAAAACCATGAGCCAGAAAACCATTAAACAGAGCGGTGAGTATGCAAACTAGCATCGGTTCTGCATCCTTTGGTGATTAGCAGTCAACCCATCCAGTCCACCACTTTTACTATACCATGTATGCTTGGGACATTTCGCGAATCAACAACGACATTTTATCGTGGGAAAACCATTCGAGATACTTTTGACATCATATTGACAGCTATTTTATATAGTTTTATTTTCAGGAAAAGCAATTTCAACACTCAAAAGATCATTTCAAAACTAGTACTGAACCATTGGTGCAGCTTCACGTTTCTGCTGAAAGTAAGGGAAAAGTGAAGCTAGCCCAACCTAGCTTCACGTTTCCAATAGACGGTTTCGGGCCAGCTAGGTGCAGCTTCACGTTTCCAAGAGTCGGCCCAGGTAATTCCAGCTTCACGTTTATCCTAGACAAAATGGTTTTGAAAAAAAGACGACGAGAGTAGCAGAAAAACTGATATATGTAGATTACAGGAATTTTGTTGGACTAGGACACTGGCACCCCATGGAGCAGCACACAGGCACTTCTCACCAAGGATTGGTAAAGATACAGTTAGCCTAAATCGGACTGAAGCTGCAAAACAATATACCGCCGAGTTGTGACTGAGCTTCCGACTGAAATCCAGCAGAAGGCTTCAACCTATTTTATTCGTTCAATATAGTCCGATCAGCTGGATATATAAACGAACATCAAGGACGTGTGATTTTGCCAACTCTCAAGTTCCATCCGAATCGGATCACGATCACGCGTTTGAGGCTTCTGCAAGTCACACTATATCCAGGAACCACCCTCTAACTCCCTTCCCCAGTGCCCGGACCGGTTCTTGTGACTGTTCTGCCTGCGAAGTTCCCTACAGTCCCGATACCTCACCTCTAAGCAGCTACAAGATTTCCAGAACCCCCTGTGATCCAGTACAGAACTTTGAACGGAAAATCTAGGTCATGTATCTTACCAACTGTCAAGTTCTACCCCGATGGAACTACTTATTCGAGATTTATTGTGACAATCGTAGGGGGGAGGGAGGGGAGACGGAATCTGGAATTTAGTGAAAGGCATACATTTCGAACGGGTGATCGGAACCTAATGAAACTTGATATTTGTAAAGGTGTCATGTCTCAGATGTCCCGTTTCAAGTCCAGACCGAATCCGATGAATGTGGGGGGGGGGGGGGAGGGTCGGAGGGGGGAACTGGAAATCATGAACCACGCTTAGAGTCGAGCAATCGGGATGAAACTTGGTGGGAGGAACAAGCACAAGCCCTAGGTACACCGCTGACAGATCTGGACCGGATTCGTGCACTGTGGGGGGAGTTGGAGGGGGGTTCCGGTATTCCGGATACGGAGTTAAGTTACTTCCAGGTGAGTTAGAACAACGAAACTTGGCAGATAAGTCAGGGATCCGACCAGATAAACCTAGAAATAGTCAACTTCTCGATTCGATCACCGTGGGGGGAGTGGAGGGAGGGGGCATCTGGAATCTTGAGGAATGTAGAACTTTGGAACCGGTGATCGGATGAAAATTGATATTTGGAAAGACCTCGTGTCTCCAATGACCCATTTAAAGTCCGGACCGGATCCGATGAATGTGGGGAGGGGGGGGGAGTCGGATTGGAAACTAGAAATCTTATGACACGCTTTAAGTGGAGCGACTGGGATGAAACTTGGTGGGAAGAACAAGACAAGAACTAGATACTTCAGTGAATAAACCGAACCGGGTTCGGGCACTGTGAGGGGAGTTTGTATGGGTGAGGAGGGGGGGGGGGGGTACGGAACTCCGGTGACCGCAAATTAAGGTACTTCAGATGTGCTAGGGCGATGAAACTTGGCTTGAACATTAGGAACTTGACAAGATTGGCTTAGGGACTGGCTCCGACCATCCTTTAAAGTACTAATCCTAACCACAAAGTACAAACAATACTTTTAAGCAAAGCGTACATTTTCACTCAAATTCGTTTTTAGAACCCTTAAAGTGCGTTTCTTAACCGAAAAGTAAGAAAAAATACTCTAAAAAAACTGTAGGTATATTCATGATTCACAAGGGCCCGTGATAATTTTGCCTTGCTTACAAGTGAATTTCTTAAAGTACAAAGAGTAATTTTGAGCAAAATACAGATTTTCATGATTCCAAAGAGCTTATCATCATTTGTGCTTCAAGAGTTTTCATTACAGATGAATCTCTAGCGCCCTTACAGAGCGCATCATCACGGCCAAATGCAAAAATAAAATAGTTTTTACGAACAATACATTCGCATGATTTCTAAGGACCCATGATCATTCTTACCTCAACGGGTTTGCTTACAAATGATCGCAACAAACCAACGAATTGACGAATTCCTGACTTTATCCTCTAACCCAGTCTTGCAAGTGCCATACGAGCTTCCAGCTCTTGTTTTTTTTAGTTCTCGTGCCTGTGCAAATGAAAGAAAAGAGCAGGGGCTGGACCCGTGTTCTAACGTGCAGTGTTCGTAAGAACAGAACCGAGGGGCAATTTGCAACTCCACAGCCTAAAAGAAGGCACACCAGAAAAGCTGGTTCGTACTTCTACAGCCGAAAGGGGACAAGTTAGAACATAGGTCCTGAGCCTTTTTTTACGAGAATTTAAAAAAGGGAATGCCAGACCACGGATGTCAGAACAGGGCTTCTGTCTAAGGGCTTGAGGCCCCCTTTTTAACCCGAACAAGCTCGGGAACTAAATGAATTTAAGTCACGCCAGAAAACGGATCTTAAAAAGGCATAGACGGTACATACCTCCTGGTGGAGGTAGGCCTTCTTTTAGTATGCCATGCAGTGCCGGGTCTCTTTTAGTTGATCACAAAGATAGTTAGTCTTAGTTGATTTTTTTTTGTTTTGCCTTAACAGGTTTTTTCGGTTGGCCGTCCCGTTTCAACTTCTAGTAATTACAGCTGAGCTAAGGAAATTGTTTCTTACCAATGAACTATCTTGGTCAGCGTCGTGAGTTTCCACCGATTCGGAAGTTTCTTCAGATTCTGCCGAAACAGCAGAGCACGCTAAAACTTAAAATCCGAATGTAAACCTTTTTTTTCGAACGGAAATAAACAAGAG